>OY992538.1:235385461-237885461 GCA_963921195.1 Pegoplata infirma | reverse complement strand
ATTGTGATTTAAATGAATTTTTATTATTGTTTTAAGGAAAATCAATACTTTTTGTACAAGAAATCGAAAAAAGTAAAAAGAAAATTTGTTAATTTTAATTTTGTAAGTCTCCGTGAGCGTGATTATTTCGTGAGCGTGAGAAAAATTTTAGTTACTCACGTGAGCGTGCGTGAACGTGAGCAGAAAAAATAATTTCGTGCGTGATCGTGCGTGAGCAATATTTTTATTTCGTGAGCGTGAGCGTGCGTGAGTCAAAATTCACTCACGCGCCCATCTCTAACTTACACCCATCAGATGCAACTCTGTGATACTACTACTCATGTACTGTGCCGGAAACACATACGTATGATTAATATTATTTTCATATATAAAATTAAATATCAATCATACGTCGCATCAATTCATTGAATAATTTAAATTTTTAAAGCAATTATTCCCTGCGCGTGATTTTTGTGGCCAAAATTGATAATACTTAAGCCAAAAAACACAAAATGGTTTTGCACGTTATTTTACAATACTTTTTAATTATACTAACATTTATGATTTTTTTTGTGCAGTAAACATCCCTACAAGTGAACAGCTGTGACGAAATTTCTTATTAGAACACCGATATTCCTTTATTTACATTTTTTTATAACTCGTTGCTAAGATATGAATCTGATTGCCACAACAATGAGGTCTTAAAAATTTTATATAAAAATTTCATTGATTAAACACTCTAGTAATAAATTTAAATTATAATTAATTTGTGAAGATATATTTAAAAAAAAATATTATTTTTATACCATATACGAGTACATTAATATATAAATAAATTTATAAATGTCGAAAGTTCAGAGTAATATTAATTTAAAAGCAAAAAGAGAAGTAAGGATATATTGTTACGAACAATTTTTAATTTATTTCAATATTACATGCACAATTTTATCACTGTGATAATGTTAACGTGGATTTGCACTTTACCTACACACCGTCTTATCTCTCTTATATTAATTAAAAAATATATCAAATCTTTTAGACACCTGGAATTTCGAAAATCGATTCAACGGCGAAGAAAACTACGTCTACAAAGCCAACATCCTCTCATCTGCAGAAAACGAAAATTCAAATTAAAGACACCACTTCTAAAACCATAGACGAAAAGGATAAAAACAAAACAAAAATCATAAACCCAAATACTTCATTCAAGACACCAACCACCAAAGCTAAGACTCAAACCTTAACAAACACGACTTCACGTTCAATTAGTAAAACTACGCAACCTACCAAAAAAACTGTAGTCTCACAACATGTTCCAGTACAGCGTACTACTGCAACAACGCAAAAACAACCATTACGTGCCAAACATTCAACAGATATTAAGGAAAATATTAAAAGACATACGACCGTCAAGGCTGCAGTAAACACTTCAAAAATAATTCAAAAGCCCGTCCATACAAAACCAAATGCGGTTTTAGATACACCTCATAATGTAACCGTATCTTCTCCACCACCAATCAGAAAAGATACAGTACAAGAAGATCTAGAAGAATTAAAACCAGAAACCCAAAAATCGGAAGTCAAATTAACCAGAAAGGGTAGTAGAACTTTGGCCCCTGATGAAATAGTAGTTCTTAAAAGAGAGTCAGCTAAAAAGAGAATTGAAGAAAAAATTAGAATCGAACAGGAAATACCAGCAGCACTGAGTTTAAAAGAACCCATAGCATTTGAGGTTCAATTTGAAGATCAGCAAAAAAAATCCAGAGAACGGTCTCGGTCAAGAGTTAAACCGGAAAACACAAACGAGAGAGACAAAGAGAGACAAGATGAGGAATCAAACTATTCAGATGATTTTGAATCATATGAATCGGACTTTGAAACTGGATCCTCAACACACTCTATGCAAACATCTGAACAAACTACAAGTGAAAGTGATGATGTGTCGGAAAAAACTTCGAAAGAAAGCGATGATTCCGATGATAATGATGCAGATTTATTTAATAAAACTAATTATGATGATACTGATGATGAATCGGAGTTAACCCAAAATCCTATAACTGTTATACAACGGGACAAGGAAAGGAAGTTAGATTCTGGCCATTACGAAATGAATTCCCGCAAAAACCATGCCCCAAAGTTAGCAGATATGTCTGCCCAATCTACCCAACATTTGATGGACAGCTTAGAAACTTTTAGTTTAGCGACTTCGGAACAATTAGACTCTGGCATATCAACATATGGTGTGTCCATTCCTACGTCTTATAGCTCAGGCAATGTTCAGATATATTATGGAGGCTATAAAAGTTTTAATGCCCAACCCATAATCAACCAAAGGGGATGTGATCTTATGGCAAAAATACAATTTGATACTTTAAGTTTTACTTTGTTTGAGCTTAAACCAATTTCTTATGATATATTTATGCAAACTTTTGGACAATTAAATACCAATCAAAGTTCTACTCAAACTCAAGATAATCTTATAGATATGGAGCAACAAACGGAAGTGTTTGAAATTCGATCAATGTGGACCCAGCATCCAGCACAATATGATTTAGACATGGTTCGAACTCTAGGTGTTGAAACAACATACAAAGGCATGTTTTTGCAGAACTGCTGTGGAGAAATGTTCGATGAACATCAGTCGAGACGCGATCCAGAATGTGAACTTGAAGATAGCTTGTATTCATTGAAACAACTAAATTCACAAAGTTCTAAACGAGATTTTCAAAATCTTCAAAAAAGACAAAGAAAACCTATAAATTATGACAATTTAAACTCATTTCTATTAAAATCTTCTCGAGTCATAACACAAATTCTAGGGTCTATAGAAAGCAACACTCAATCTATAGATCATACTCATGAAAAAGAAACTTTGTCACGTGTTAGCGAAAAATTTTATTATATAGAAAGCAACTTTTTGAATACATTAAAGGTTTCAAAAATCTTTTCCAATTCCAAAACTAATTTGCTTGTAACAGTACATGAGTCTTTACCAGACTCAGATGTCTATAGTTCAGATTTCTCAAACCTTTTAATGGTGTGGTGTATCAGCAACAGTGATAAACCACTGCGTATGTTAACAACATGGAGTGAGGTATCTAGAGTGGAAATATCGTCTGATTCTCCAGATATTATAGTTGCTGCTTTAAGAGATGGTTCAGTTGCTCTATGGGATTTAAGAGAAACATATTCATTTTGTTCTAAGCTAGATGGGTTTTTAACACATTTTGCTGCAACTCAATCTATAGTTCCCTCTTGGCTGGGAGTTAATGGCAAATCGCAAATATTAATGGACTTAGGATCATGTCTAGATGTTAGAAGTTTTAGATGTCCCGCTACAAATTTGGGTTTACAAAGTACATTTAACAAAACACAGGTAAATAAGTTTTAGATTACAAAAATTCTAAATTTATAAATAATTCTAATGTCTGCATTTAAGTTTGTTTCTTTACATGATTCTGGAGTTTTAACAATTTGGAGTTTGGTAGAAACGACAGAGAATTCTTTTAACCTAGCTTCATCAAAAAACTCTGACAAGCTGAAATATTCTTCAAAATTAGCGCTTAAATTTGAAAATAGTTCACCTTGGGCTCGGGTCAAGCTTGTACAAAGTTCCATAGTAAACTTAAAAGATTATTTGAATACAAAATGTTTGCAAAACCAGTCAAGATTTGATAAAACAAAGGCTTTGTTCCAAAAGAACATCTACAGCGATGAAGCCTTAAGGGAATTGAATGAAAATAACATGGACTTGGGACAACAAGGACTTAGATTTACTAGCATAGAATGTGGCACCGAGACCATATACATATGTACCAATCGTAACTATGTAATCATGTGTTCAAAGACACTAAAAATGGAAAGATTTAGACGCATCATAATTAATGAAAGTCGCTATTTATTTCCAACAGCTATAAAAGTTTTAAGTAATGAAAACTTTTTAGCAGTAGGCCTCTCGAACGGAGCTGTTATGATTTTAAATTGTGAACCCAGCAAACTTTTGAGAAACCATGAGTCAGTCAAAAAACCCAAAACACCAGATACTCCCATGCATAGGAGTTCGTCTATAGATCTAGATCCTGTAACTGGAAAATCATGTGCAATACAAAATATTGTTCTTAATGCTCAGAGATCATTCGATAATATGGACTTTACGCAAAAAAACGCAGAAGGAAATCGGCCTGATACAGCTGCTTGTATAGCATTAATTGATTCGAAACAAAAACCATTCGAATTAAGAGTGTATGATCAACAAATTATCTTGGCAGGATCGGTATTAAGGAAACATTTAATAAAATCCTTAGAACTATCACCAGACGGTTGGCGTTTATTTGCTTTAACTAATGGCCATATCAGAATATATGATTTTTATCTTGACCAAGAGCTGGCTGATCAAGAAGAGAATCAAGACAGCGGAAAGGTAATTGATATAGCAACTGGAAAATCTGGATACCACGACATGAATTTAATGATATTAAAAGAAAAATCCCAAGTTGTGGTTCACATTTTAAGAAAATAATGTGTATGTTAAACCTTTAAAAAAAACTTAATTAAATTTAAATTTGTTTACAAACAGAAGTCAGTTTATTATTTAGTACGCAAGTACATTAATCGAATTTCAAGCCACTTAAGATAAATGAGTTTTTGAAAAGAAATATCTTATCATATATCAGAATTTTTTGTTTTCTGAAGACCCTTCGTTCTTATCAAACGAATTATATATACATATATCTTTTATAATAATTAATGTATTTAACAGCCGTCACATTTTTGATTGTATAAATAGTCGCTTGTAGATGTGGGAGTTTCATAGAAGTCTTTTGGTTTTCTAAACAAAATGTTCAAACTAACTTTCGCTGTTTTAGCTGCTGTACTTTTGGTGGCTCCCGCCTTTGGCGAGGTATACACTCGTTGCTCCTTAGCCAAGGAAATGTACAAATTGGGTGTACCTAAAGATCAATTGGCACGTTGGACTTGCATTGCTGAACATGAATCTTCTTACAACACAAAGGCTGTCGGTACCTTGAACTCCAATGGCTCCCGCGATTATGGCATCTTCCAAATTAACAACTACTACTGGTGCTCTCCTCCATCTGGTGCATTCTCTTATGATGAATGTAAAATCAAGTGTGCAGATTTCTTAGTCGATAGTATTGAACCTGCAGTTAAATGCGCTCAGTTGGTTTTGGAACAACAAGGTTGGACTGCCTGGTCCACCTGGAAATACTGTGACGGTACATTGGCTAGCATTGACGATTGTTTCTAAATATTGTTAAAGATTTCTATTAATTTTCAAATAAAATGATTATGAATTATTAAGTTTATACGAGTTTAACTTAAACGATGGAACACTCTGTACTACAGAGAGGATTTTGTTCCGTTCTCTTTCAAAATCAAAATTCTGATTAATTTTTATATAAAATAAAAATTATTTAGGCGATCAAAATCCAATTCTGATTAATTTTTATTAAGAATAAAAATTATTTCAGATTTACATTACTGGTTTTAAGATATAGAATCTACAAAAAAAAATATTTTGAGTAGGACTGTTCTAGTTCGAGGTCATTTTACTTTACAAACTAAAACCCATGATATTCTCATATAATAATTTTGAAGAATTTGAGACATTTTCTATGAAAAAAGGTTCCATCCAAAATCTGTGACTTTTCTTTAAAAAATGTCTTAGAATCTGTGAATTTTTTTTTTACGAAAAATATCTCAGAATTTGCGACATACGAAAAATTTGTCTTTTTCTGTACAAAAAATGTCTCTGAGATTTTTCTTTACAGACAATTTTTTATACGAAAAATGCCTCAGAATCTGAGACTTTTTCTATACGAAAAATGTCTCAGAATCTGAGACTTTTTCTATACGAAAAATGTCTCAGAATATGAGACGTTTTCTATACGAAAAATGTCTCAGAATCTGAGACTTTTTGTATACGAATAATGTCTCAGAATCTAAGACTTTTTCTAAATAAAAAATGTCTCAGAATCTAAATATTTTATATGTATACGAAAAATTTGTTAGAATTTGAAAATTTTGCTCTAAAATCCTTAAAGCTGAATTCACAATAACGGAGTACTCTGTATCAGAGAGTAGATTTTGTTCCTTTCTCTTCGCACTTACACATTTTTTGTATGTTGTCATCTCTATTTTTAGAGACGATGCTCTGTAGAACAGACTCAGCTAAATTTTCCGTTCTAAATAATCGGTTCCGGAACGCATTATCTTACCCTGCAACCGGTTCTACTTAACATTCCAGAATCAATGATTTTTGTTTTAAATTGTCCCGAAAGCAACCGTTTTTAAGAGCAAGAAGTTTTTTTTTTAAATAATTTTAGAAAATTTTGTTGTGACCCAGCAAAAAAAGAACATACTAAAATGTTAATAAAAAGTAGTTCAACTGCTGCTAAAGTAGTTCTAACTTTGCTGAAACTCTAGTGAATTTAACAAGGCGGTGTCGCTCAAAATAAGTATATTTTTTTTACATTTTTTAAGTACATATAAAGTAGTACTCATACTGTTGTCATAGTTTAAGTTTTTGTATGTAAAGTTTAATTACATCTTTAAGATCACTATTTAAGAGCATTTTTGCACTACTTAAAAAGTGTATTTTTAGAATTCATTAGGAAGTAGATTTAGTAAGCGATTCTGACGATGCCAATGTTCTAATAACATTACTAAACATCGAAAATGCGACTGGGACGCGACCCTTATACCATTAGTTCTGCTGGTCAAAAATCCGGTATCCGCACTTTTCCATCACATCAGGTTTTTGAGAAAATTGTGGTCAAAGTTCAAAAAAATCGCCGTTTTGGGTTAAGCTTTCCTCTTTAAGATGCAGAACTCATTTGGTCAGTCGCCCTAACTTTTTGGGCACCAATTGTATTTCAATGCTGTCATATCAAAAAAAAGTTTTTGGGGGAAAACACTTTATTAAAAGATTTGTGTTCCAAAGGTTGAAGCGACTGATGAATTGAGTTCTACGTCTTTAAGAGCAATGTTTGAGCTTTACCCTTAAAAAGTATGGAGACAGGATTTTTGACCAGGAGAATAATTGTAATCATGTTTATAAGCCTTATACTATAAGGTGACGTTCCATTCGAATAAAGTTTTTTTTTCATATGATTTGTAGCGGCAAAAATCGTTTTTTTTGGGAACAAGACATCATTGAGAGATAATTGCCCAGGCAGAAATTACGACTCTTCTAAAAATACAATACCATTATAACATTGGATATACAAAAATACGACTTATAAAATTCAATACCTTGAAAACAAAAAATTCAATACCATTACAACATTGGATTTTTAAAGAACCAACGTTACATAAGAGTTTATAATAATTATCCGAAAAGGTTTACTATGGTAAACTTTTACAAAATTTCTGTCTTTATTTTATTTAATTATTTCTTTATACCCTTTTTTTTGTGTAAAAATGTCACTGCATTTTTTTCATTATGAAATATGCAAGGTGAATAAGGGTTCCATAGTCGAAAAGTCGATTAATTGACTTTTTGTATAAAAAAATCGAAATGGACTTTTACTTTCGACTTTTTAGTTTTTTCACTTGTTGGTAGATGAAAAAAAATCTTCGCAAAAAAAAATACCAAAAAGACTCAAATAAAAGCGGAGTAACGAGTTTAATTTCAACTTAAAATTGTGATTGAAATTGTCTTTTTTGTATTAAAAAGATACAAAAAGTTACATATTTATGATCAGTGATCGATTCTAAGACATTCTAGCGATGTCCGTCCGTCTGCTTGTCCGTCTATCTGTACGTCCGTCTGTATTTAACACGATGCAGTCAAAAATAAAAGAGCTAGACTCCCAAAATTTTGTTTCTAGACATGTTAAGTTAGTAAATCAGCAAAATCAGACCAAGGGAAAAAAGTTCCCTCTTGAAAAACTTAACCAACCTCTGAAAAATACCATGTTTTTACATGATTTTTTGTGTTTTTGTTTAACAAATGCAACATTTTTATGCTACAAGAAGTTTAAAGTCCTGCATTTGCATCTGGAGTATTAGAAAATGTAGTTTTTTTTTCAAATTTTCGAAAATTGACAGTCTAATTTTTAGAAAAGTCGAATTTTTGTTGCGACTGTATAATTATATACTGTATTTTATATAATGTATTTTCTAATATAAAACACCCCAAAATAGCGCCAAAAATATGTCGAAATAACGTTATTCAGTGTTGTCTTTGAACACCATCCTAAGGTCATAAACTTATTATTACAATGTAATTTTAATCCAGTAAATTTGATTTTTTGGTGTTGTGACGACGTCGGAAACAAAAGTCAGGCGATTGTTTTTTGGCGTTATCATTTCAATGTTATAGTAACACCATAAATTTTGTAAATAGGATCTTACTTTGGTGTTGGAATGCCCTCCGCTAACTCTATTATGACGTTATTCCGATTGCATTTTTCTGCCTGGGTGGTGCCCTAGGGGTTAAGACAATTGACCAAAAGAGTTCAGAATCCTTAAGAGCAATGTTTAAGCTTAAGCCTCGAATTATTTTTAAGTCGTTATCATATCGGGTTCATCCGCTATGATTTGGCAAAAATTAACAAAACGGCGATTTTTTTTTAACTTTGACATCAATTTTCCCATAAACTTGATGTGATGGAAAAGTTTGGAAACCAGATTTGTGATGAGTAGAACAATTGCAATTAACCGTGTAAGGTCGCGGACCAGTCGCATCAATAAAAGTGTTCGTACCTCAAAAAATTGGTCCAAGTTCAGGACTTTATACTTCATCCGACATAAAATTGTTTCATTTGCTTGACAAAAAAACAATGATCGCTAAAAAATTGCGTTTTAGAGGTTGGTTCGCTTCTCCAAGGTGAAACTGTTCCCCTCCGTTCCGATTTTAACCTACCTAGAACTATAAAAAATATTTGTACCAAACGTCAGGTGGATAGCTGTTTTATTTTGGACTACATCGTGTTACATACAGACAGACGGAGGGATGTTCATAGAACTTCTCAGAATCGATCACTGATCAATATAATATATCGTCACCAACAATACAACACATTTTGCTTTTTTAAAGTAGCAGCGAAAAACGTTGTGAAACATTTTTTTTAATTTTGTTCATAAGTCCGTCATTTTTCATCGGATAGGTCTGAATTTTTGGAAATGGTTTCAGTTAATGAATTGTATCACAACTAGAAAATCACATTTTGATCATTTTATAGGGGGACAATGCATCACAATCAATAACTTGATTTTTAAAAAAGTGTTGTCACTTTGTTTTGCATTTTAGGCGACGATTCTCTTTATGGGGAATGACAAAATGAGTGTACCCCCTATACTGTAGTTAATAGGTATAAAAACAAAATCAGTTTACACCAAATTTAAGATTAAACAAATTAAAAATAAAAAAATGTTTTAATTACTGGAATTGTAACCTATCAAATATTAACTTTTTGCCTTTCAATTATATATAAAACTATAGTTTAGACTAAAACTCTATTAAATAAATTTAAATAAATAGGTTCTTTTCATTACGTTTAAAAAATATTTAAAAAAAACTCATTCCGACTATAGTGTTCTAAAGTAGTGGAATCCATATTATTGTCCTTCTTATTGACATATTTGGATGTTATTTTAAACTACTTTTTTTGCAACAAAAAATATTCACTAATTGCTACTTTTTATGTAGTTAAAGTCTACTTCGTTTTGAACTACTTCGAATTTTTTTTGCTGGGGATTACCGTAAAATATAATTAAGAATCTGTTCCAAAAAAAAATTCTGGGGAGTACTCTGACATTGTGTCGGAGCTTTAATGCGGTTAGAAAAGCGTAATCTTTCGTTTAAACTAATTCATTTGCCCTAATAGTTAAAACGGTACTGATGAACGGTTTCGTTGCATAAGTGTTAGGATGGTTGTTTGAATGGAGTCTACAACAAACAAATTTTCTGGAATTGTGATTTATAAAATACAAAAAAAAAACAACGTAAATTTCAGACATAATAATGTGTCATTTTAGCCAAATGCGCTTTTATGGAGGAGTAAAGATTAACCCAATTTCACCAATTAATAGGCTTTGTCCTTAGGTTAAAATAAGTTTTTTTTCGAAGTTTCAAAAAAATCTATTGATCTGACAGATAAATGGACATCAGATCAGAAAATGATTCTAATTATGTTTTATCCGAAAATCTTTAGAACCAGAGGGGGTTTCTATTGGAAAAATATCTTTTAAACTAAGGGCATGTCAAAAAGAAAATATACTCCAGGATTTCCATTGAAGAAAGAGATCTCAGAAAGTTTTTTTTTTTAATTGTTCAGAACTTCAGGAACAATTCGCCATTTATCACTGACAATAAAGTGACTATCTAATACAGTTCTTTAGATATTGGCAAATTTATTTTTAGATCCTTTTCCATTACAAAAAACCAAAATATATTAATTGTTTAAGGACTATTGAGGTTGTTAATAATTAAACACGAAATTTTCTCATATACATAATTGTTGAACAACTAAAGTCATAAAATATAATTACTTATAACAACAGAAAAAGAAATCATGTTCATATAAAATCATGTCGCTAATGTTTTATACATTTTTCTGTACACATAATTCATTAGATGGATCCACCACTACTCACTCCCTTCAATTCCTTCGATTTCCATATGACTGTGCGACTACTGACTATACTGTGTATGATTTAATGTAGTATTTTTTTGTTGTTGACATTTCGTTAGTTTTTTGTTTTAAATAAAACTTAATATGAAAAAAAAACTTGCTAATAGATTATTCTGCAATGATTAGTGCAACAAAAAGCCATAAATAACACCTGTTCCAAATCTCATGCGTGTTTTTTATTTATTGTGATGGGTTAAAGTTTAAGAGGGTTAAGTGTATGAGTCGAGTTTGTACATTAGGGATATAACCAAAATAGGAACCTATCATAATCGTATGGGCAATTTTATACTGATAACAAAAAACGTTATCCGGAGACATTTTGGTCCAAAAACCTTCGGCACCGATGGCAATTTCTAAAACACCATAAATTTACATTTTTTTATGTTTTATGGTGGGATTCCTTCCCATCCACCGTTTTTTGGCTTTGTGTCGTTTTACAACAAAAATAAAACAATAACAAATTTATAAAATGGTTTTCGACACTAGAAATACGGGTTTTCCGAATAATAAAAAAAAATATTAGCGAAAACTTCATCGCGATCGGTGCCGAACCTTTTTTAACATTCGCGAAAAAAAGAACACACATTTCTTCTTGATTTTTCATGTACTTTCTAAATATGCATTGGCGTAGATAGCCCTGTCTGGGGGGGGCTTAGCCCCCCCCAGAAAAATTTTAGCCCCCCCCAGAATTTTAATCATTCACAATTTTTTTTTTAATAATTTAATGATTTCATTAATTTTTGCAACAATAAATAATAATAATGAGCCTTTAGGACTCGTTATGATTATTCTACGAGTCTTAAGGACTCGTAATGATTATTACATTAGATCTAATAGTTTTTCCCATTGAAAAATAGTCTGAATTATTGAAAAAAGTTTTCCCGAGTAAAAATTTTTATATGATGCAATATATAATGATATGTAACACAATATATATTTATACGCAATTTGATCCGAATAATGGTGGACTTTTTGCTTTAAAAAATATCAAATTGTATAAAATATGATTTGATTTCATCCGAGTTTTGACCAGACATTGCCATATATTAGTGGATCTAATTAGATCTAATTGCATAAAAACTTATAAAATCCTGGTGTTTTTGGGTTTGGGTTGAGATACACCACAGGTCAACGATACATTCACCAAACATATAATTTTCTAAAACAAAAAAATGTTTGGGTACGCTTCGAACCAGATAGGTGATATACATAACCCTAACAAAGAAATGTTTAGGAACATTTTAAAAAGTTTCTTATACTTTGTCTAAAAAACTTAGAAAATTTTTGGTTAATTGGAAACATATATAGTTTTATATGGAACAGAATAACCTATATATAATTTTATGTTAAATTATACAGAAAATCAAATTTTGTATTGACCTTCATATAATTTTATATAATTATATAAACCGTACACCTTTTAATCAGAATCATGATTAAATTATATATAACTACATATAACTGCATTTAAAAAATTTAGAAAATATCTCACGCGATGTATAATCATATATGATTTATTATGTTTGCATCAAGTTATATATTGTCATATATGATTATTTTTACTCGGGTTTATATGAATCTGATGTTTTTGTCAGTAATAAAAACTTTACCGAATCTTAGGGGTTTAACTTCAGGAACACATTTTAACTTCATTGATTTAAAAAAGTTTCTAAATTCTAAGGGCGTTTTTATAGACAAAAGTTATTGGAAGAAAGAATCTGAGAATTTTCACTAATATCATCAACTTTTGCAATCATCACAACTTTTTCTTGAAAAAATCATAGTAACCTAATGATTTTATTATAGGAAAAACATTAAAAATCTTTCAGTCTCAAAGCGTATCTGGGAGTTCTAAATTTCCGAAAAATTTTCAGAATCAAAATTTGTTAAAAAAAATATGAATTTTTAACCGCTTTCGTTTCTAGGTCACCTAGACGCATGTTAAAGGAAACGCTTCAGGAATAGGTCTGGGTTTTTCTATTAAAAAAAAAAAAATACCAAAAAATTCAAAAAAATCTAGGGGGGCTTTAGCCCCCCCCAGAAATGTTGGCTTCCTACGCCAATGTAAATATGATAGGTCCTTTTTGATATTTGCAAAAAAACGCAAATGGTTATATCCCTATTGTACATACATTAATATGACACCAATATAATATATAGTCGATGTTCTTTAACATATTATTAGAATCCTTAAAAATCCTTAGAAATTTACCAAAGTATAAAAAAATCTAGTAAAACAAGTTGAATTTAGCATGGTCGAGTTTTAGAAATTTTTAAAGAACATATCTTATCATTTATCAGTTTTTTTTTGTCTAAAGACTCTTAATTCTTATCAAACGCATTTACTATATCTTTAATTATAATTGATGTATTTACTAGGGTGTTCAGTCGATTAATTCTTGTTCGATTAATCGAACAATTTTAGACGAATAATTGTTCGATTAATTTAAAAATGCTAATTTCGATTAAAGGATTAATCGAAGAATTTTTGGCGATTAATCGAATAATAATTATATATAGTTTTTCTGGAAGTATGTATAATTTTTTAAAAGTTTTAAGTCCAATAAACAAACCAAATGTATGTGGCCGTTGCAATTAAAAAAATAAGCAGTCATGTTTACTTGAGTGTGCCTTATTTTAAAATTTTTTCGGATTTTCGCTGCTAAATTTTGGGCCAAATCGGTGAACTATGACCGCGCTAAAATCGGTCAAAGTTTCGAGTTTTTGGCAAGAACTCACTAAATTATAAAAAAAAAATAAAATTACCAATTTTATGAATAAGCTCAACGCAAAATATTTTTTGTGTAAGATTTTCCCAAATATAGTCAGATAAAAAAAAATATATTTGTAATATCGGTAAACCATATAAATTTGGCAAAAAAAAATTGTTTTTGAACTTTACACATTTTTCAAATATCCAAAACTATTTTTATACCCTCCAACCACAGTATGGGGGTATACTCACTTTGTCATTCCGTTTGTAACGCATCGAAATATCGGTCGGGGACCCCATAAAGTATATATATTATTGATTCATGATAGATTCTAAGATATTCTGTGAATGTCCGTCCGTCTGTCTGTAGATGGCACGATACAGTCCAAAATAAAAGAGCTAGCCTCCTGCAATTTGGCATGAATATGTCTTATGGTCCTAGGCAGGTTAAGTTCGTAAATGGGCAAAATCGGCTCAGGGGGAAAAAAGTTCCCTCTTGAAGAACTGAACAAACCTCTGAAAAAATACACTTTTTGTACATGTTTTTTTGTATTTTTGGTAAATAAATGAAACAACGGGATGGGAAGGTGCTCTCAATGTCCCCCACTGACCCCCATCACCCCCCCAAAAAAAACTTACGCCCCTGACAATTTTTTTTTTATTTTTTACATTTTGGAGGGTATAAAAGATTCGGCACAGCCGAATTTAACACTCTCACTTGTTTTTTTAATTTTCTCAAACAATTTAGGAGAAAACTTAAATTTTGCTTTGTTTTAATATTGTTAATTTATTCAAATACCAATTTTTTCTAAAATTGTTGAAAAAATCTTGTAATTTAGAAAATTTCTGAATTTGTAATTATCCGATTAATCGAACAATTTAGAAATGTTATTCGTTTAATCGAATAATTTAAAAATGGCAAATGTCGATTAATCGTTTAATCGAACAATAAAAAAACCCGATTAATTGAACACCCTAGTATTTACCAGCCGTCACATTTTTTTGTATAAATAGTCGTTAGTAAATCTGGGAGTTTCATAGAAGTCTTTTGGTTTTCTAAACAAAATGTTCAAATTAACTTTCGCTGTTTTAGCTGCTGTACTTTTGGTGGCTCCCGCCTTTGGCGAGGTATACACTCGTTGCTCCTTAGCCAAGGAAATGTACAAATTGGGTGTACCTAAAGATCAATTAGCACGTTGGACTTGCATTGCTGAACATGAATCATCTTACAACACAAAGGCTGTCGGTACCTTGAACTCCAATGGCTCCCGCGATTATGGCATCTTCCAAATTAACAACTACTACTGGTGCTCTCCTCCATCTGGTGCTTTCTCTTATGATGAATGTAAAATCAAGTGTGCAGATTTCCTGGTTGACAGTATCGAACCAGCTGTTAAGTGCGCCCAATTAGTTTTGGAACAACAAGGTTGGACTGCTTGGTCCACCTGGAAATACTGTGACGGTACATTGGCCAGCATTGACGATTGCTTCTAAATTTTGTTAAAGATTTCTATTAATTTTGTAATAAAATGATTATGGGTTATAAAGTGTATGCGAGTTTAACTTTAATGATGGATCACTCTGTACTAGAGATGGGCGCGTGATTGAATTTTGATTCACGCACGCTCACGCTCACGAAATAAAAATAGTGATCACGCACGATCACGCACGAAATTATTTTTGCTGCTCACGTTCACGCACGCTCACGTGAGTAACTAAAATTTTTCTCACGCTCACGAAATAATCACGCTAACGAAGGCTCACGAAATTAAAATTAACAAATTTTTATTTTACGTTTTTCGATTTCTTGCACAAAAAGTATTGATTTTCCTTAAAACACAATCACAATTTTGTATTAATTACTAGGGTATTCAATTAATCGAGGTTCTTGCTTAATCGGTTAACCGAGCAAATAATTAATCGGGGTTGAGATTTAATCGGTTAATAATCGGTTAAATTTGAATTATTCGATTAACCGAATAATATCAATTTAAATTGAATACAAAACCACGAATTGTTTGTACTTTTAAAAATCTTATTATAAACAAGTAAGAAATTTTTATCCGCTATGACAAAGCTTCAAATACCCCCAACAATCTCAGCCCAAGTAAAGAATTTTTGTATGTCATCCTGAAAAATTACCCCAATCCAAAATGACACCACCGTGAAAAATATCACCTCATGATTAAATGTCAAATTTGGAAACAATACAATGTGCAAAAATGCCAAAAAATTAAGCTATTTTTATAAAAAAGAAAAATTGCCCTTTTATCTTTTAGTGCTAAAATTGCAATAATTTCATCGGTCAATATCTCCGTGATTAAAAAAGATATCTGAAGGATTCCAAAAGTATTTTTTTAAGATGTGCTAAACTATTTGTCACATCAAAAAATATTTCGCTGTTTTATAGAGGACATTGCGAAAATCTGAGTTTATTCACACTCTAATTAAAATTATTTCAGTTTTCTACTATAAATTGGGTAAATTAACCCCAATTGCTTAATTCTACCTAAAATTATTGAAAAATTACACAATTTATAGTAGTAAATTATTTGAATTTGTTTAAATTTACCCAATTTATAGTTGGAAACTGGACTCACTTTTTTAGAGTGCAGTATTGTAAATAAAAATTCTAAATATCTCAAGATGAGATAGATCAGTTCTAAAGCCAGATTCGGATTACGCACATAAAAAACTATTAGAAATTCTATTAAGCTGGAAATGTATAACAAATTGGCTAGGGTCAACAAGTTAATTTTTTTTTAAGCCGAAATAAATTTTTAGGACTTCGATAAAATATTTTCCTAACGACAATTTTACACATTGATAAAAGCGAGTTTGATTAATTTTTTTATACCTAAACTTCTTTAAGCAGAACCGTAATTTGCAGAACCTTAAACAGCAAATTACAACCAAAAGTACTAAAAAAATAGAAATTTCGGTTAATCGGTTAATCGACACAAATTAATCGGTTTATTTGTTATTTGAAAATTGGCAATTTCAAATTATTCGAACAGTTAATCGAACAAAATTAATCGGTTAACCGATTAACGGTTAATCGATTGAATACCCTATTAATTACCCTCTTAAGTCAATATAATGACGATTTTTATACCCTCCAACCAAAGTATGGGGGTATACTCACTTTGTCATTCCGTGTGTAACGCATCGAAATATCGATCTAGGACCCCATAAAGTATATATATTATTGATCAGTGATCGATTCTAAGACATTCTAGCGATGTCCGTCCGTCCGACCGTCCGTCCGTCCGTCTGTCCGTCTGTAGAAGACACGATACAGTCCAAAATAAAAGAGCTACACTTCCGAAGTTTGGCACGAATATGTCTTATATTCCTAGGCAGGTTAAGTTCGGAAATGGGCAAAATCGGACCAAGGGGAAAAAAGTTCCCCCTTGGAGAACTAAACCAACCCAAGAAAAATCGCATTTTTTGCAGGGTTTTTTGTACTTTTGCTAAGCAAATTCAACATTCTTATCTCAGAAGAAGTTCAAAATCACTAGGGGAAGGTGCCCCCTAACGTCTCTGACCAACCCCCACCCCCCCCCCAAAAAAAAAGACGCCCCTGTATTTTTATTATATTGTTTTTTCTACATTTTGGAGGGTATAAAAGATTCGGCACAGCCGAATCTAACACTCTCACTTGTTTTAGTTGTTTTTTGTTTTAAACAGCACAAAACAATCACGAGAACTCACGAAACAAAAGTTACTCACGCACGCTCACGCACGAAACTATTTTTTCTAATCACGTGCACTCACGATCACGTGAGTAAAAAAAAATTTCACTCACGATCACGCGTGATTCACGCGTGAATCACGTGAATCACGAAAAATTCGTGTCACGCGCGCATCTCTACTCTGTACTACGGATTAAATTTTGTTCTATTCACTTAGGTAAGTGGTTGCTGACGCTTTGCGTTGGATTGGATTTTGTTCCATTCACTTAGGAAAGGTTTTAACAGACTCTGAGGACCATGGGACGTTAATATTGTTCTTCTACTAGTTTCTGTCGTTAAAACAATGTGAGCTTCTTATGAAACTTCAAAGATATTGAATTTTCACATCTGACAAATTCCGAATCATCATGAAGCTCCCTAGATTCCAATAAAACAAGTCTCTGACCTGAAAATGCCTGGCAACGGCAGATAAAGTGTTCGATAGTTTCCAACTCCTGCTCATACATGCTGCTACAGTCTAAGTCATATGACGGCACATTTAACCGCTCAGCGTGCTTTCCTTTAAACCCGTATCCGAAAATGACAGAAACTATTGTCGAAATCTCTACTTAATATCTTGGAAGCGATATCAGCTCACTTAAATATTCACTTTTGATTAAGAGAGGGCCAAATGTGTCATATAGTCTCACACGTCTATCCATGTGCCCATCTCTGATTAGTCTTCATTGCTGAACAAAGCTGTAGATTTTGCTTGTAAGTTTCTAGAGGCATACCAACACATGGCAATTCCGTATGTGGCTACGTTAGGTAGTTCCCATTTTTTTTAAGCCTATCGGCTTTGTAATTCCTTGGAATGTCCCTGTGCTGATTACCACAACTATCCATGGGTGGTAATATTGTGGTAAAGTGCCGCGGCTCAGCACAGTATAAAAAAGTCTCATTTTTCTTATAGAAAAAGTCTAAGATTTTGTGACATTATTCGTATAGAAAAAGTATCGGATTTTGAAACATTTTTCGTATGGAAAAAGTCTCATATTTAGAGACATTTTTTTTTTTAATAGAAAAAGTCTCAGATTCCGAGACATTTTTCGAATAGAAAGTTTAAAATTTTAGAACGAAATGAGACATTTTTCGTATAGAAAAAGTCTCAGATTCTAAAACATTTTTCGTATAGAAAAATTATCAGATTCTGAGACATTCTTCGTAAAGAAAAAGTCTCAGATACTGAGACTTTTTTATACCAAAAATGTCTCAGAATCTGAGACTATTTTATACAAAACATGTCTCAGAACCTCAGAGTTTCTGAGACGAAAAATGTGTCCGAATCTGAGACTTTTTCTATACGAAAAATGTTTTAGAATCTGAGACACTTTCTATACGAAAAATGTCTCAGAATCTGAGTATTTCGTTCTAAAATTTTAAACTTTCTATTCGAAAAATGTCTTGGAATCTGAGTCTTTTTCTATTCAAAAAAAAAAAAAAAATGTCTCAAAATCTGAGACGTTTTCCATACGAAAAATGTTTCAAAATCCGATATTTTTTCTATACGAATAATGTCACAAAATCTAAGACTTTTTCTATAAGAAAAATTAGACTTTTTATACTGTGCTAAGCCACGGCACTTTACCACAATAATACCACCCATGGATACTTGGATAGGGGGCGTTCAGTGTAGTAGAGCATCCAAAATTTTTTACACAGACGAATGGAAGCTACACAAACAAGTGGGCTTCGGATGAGCCTGGCTCGAAGATTCCAATGTTCCTGAAAACAAAATCTGCCCATAACTACACTCAGAAAATTATTGCAGTTTCTACATGACGGTCGTTTATGTAGTAAGTAGTAGCTGTTGTTTTTAACTACAATTTCGGTCGTTTTTGTATGAAAAAATCTCAAACAACTTTTTTTTGTAGTAGTTTCAAAAAATAACTACAAAAAATATACTACACTGTAGCAATAGTTGATTTATGTAGTTGTTTTTAGTTTTTTTCTAAAAACTCGTTTTTTCTAGAAATTTTTATTCCAAACGAATGTGTCGAACGAGTTGGTCGTGCGGGATGCGGAAGGAATTATTTTTATACCAAATAAAAAATATCTACATAAATTAAATTACAATTTATTAAATTTAATTATAACAAAAAATATGTTTTTGGAAAAATATTCTTGAGCGAAAGAAAATAAGTTGATAAATGAGATAGCAAGTGTGTATAATATAGCGCTCACATAAGCGTGCGTAAAAACCAATCGGAAAAAAACAATTTTTTTTTTGTCGGCTTGGTTGCCTGCGTGCCATCTTTCTTTTCTTTGTATACACAACAGAACAGATACATACTTTTTTCAAACATTGCAAATTAATTATTTTTTTTTATAAATCAATTCTACCAAAGCATTTCTTTTTTTTTTTATTCCAGACAAATTTTGATCAGAAGCGGTGGAAATTTGAAACAAACTATTAAAAAAACAAAGGTAAATACAATCAATTCATTTTGTTTAACATTTTATTAATATATGTATATTTTTTCTTCTATAATTCCAGATAAATACACCAAAAAATTGTCATCATGTCGAAATTCTATACAACCAACTGAATTGTATTGCTTTTTAAATAAATAAATATCAATCATTTAAACGTTTAAGAAATTTTTTTAAATAAAATTTCAGGCAATTGTTGTAAAAACAACTGTATTAAACAGTTTTGTAGTAGTTTTTACTACATTTTGTAGTTGAAAATCAATAGTTAAAAACAACAACATGTTCAGTTGTTTTTACCGTAATATGTAGTGGACGCCTTTTCAACAACAAAATGTAGTCAAAACAACTGTATTTTGTAGTTGATTTTACCGACATACTTTTTTGAGTGTACCGCACGTTTTTAAATGAGAGAGCAAAGCTGTTTGACAAACGACTTATATTGGTCTCAGAGCATAGGGACATTCCAAGGAATTACAAAGCCGATGAGCTTCAAAATAATGGGAACTACCTAACATGTGCCTACATAAATGCAATGTGTTGGTATGTCTCTAGAAACTTACAAGCAAAATCTACAGCTTTGTTCAGCAATGGAGACTAATCAGAGATGGGCACATGGATAGACGTGTGAGACTGCATGACACATCAAAAGTGAATAAGTAAGTAAGCTGATATTGCTTCCAAGATATTAAGTAGAGATTTCGACAATAGTTACTGTCATTTTCGGATACGGGTTTAAAGGAATGTACGCTGAGCGGTTAAATGTGCCGTCAAATGTCTTAGACTGTAGCAGCATGTATGAGCAGGAGTTGGAAACTATCGAACACTTTATCTGCCGTTGCCAGACATTTTCAGGTCAGAGACTTGTTTTATTGGAATCTAGGGAGCTGCATCCCAGCAAAATTTTCTGTTCCAAATAATCGGTTCCAGAACGCATCAAACTACTCTGCAACCGGTTCTACTTAACATTCCAGAATCAATGGCCCTTACCACAAGTCTATTTTAACAAAAGTTTTATTTTAAATTTCAAATTTTTAATATATTTTTTGAAAGTCGATTTTAAAAACAAAAACAATTTGTATGGAAATAAAATTAAAAGCTCATTTTAAATTTATTTTATTTTCTTGTAGTAAGGCTGAATGATTTTTGTTTGAAATTGTCCCGAAAGCAATAGTTTTTTAGAGCAAGTAGTTTTTTTGAAAAATAATTTTATATAGAAAATTTTGTTGTGATTACCGTAGAATATATTCAATAATCTATTGAACCAGGAATTTGTTCCAAAAAATTTTCCTGGGATGATTATTCGGAATTTGTCAGATGTGATAATTCAATATCTTTGAAGTTTCATACACCGAAAAAATTCCCCAGTTAGATAGTTACAAAAATTCTTAGTTGATTTAAAATAAATTTAAATTAACTGGGTTAGTAACATAGAAAAGATTAGAAAGTACGCAGTGTTGTATTTGATGTATTTTCCAATATGGTGGCAAAATTCTTGTTCTTCCTCATCTCACACGTATTTAATATCAAATTAGATTATTTGTTTATAAAAAATGGAATTTGTCTTTCATTTAATTAAATTTATTATTTATATTGCTTTATTTAACGTTTTTTTTAAAGATAATACGCACTATTGATAGTTTAAAACTTTTTTTTGTTTCTTTTGTTGTTTTCTTTGTTGTTGTTCTCCTTTATGTTGCATTGTTTTTATTAAACGTCAAAAGTTACATAATGTGCTGTCACTAATACTTATTCAAGCGAAATACGACTCTGTTACACATCTATTTTTTTCTATGGTTAGTAACAAACAACTGGATTTTCAATTAATTAAAACTATCTATCAGTTACCCTGTTAATTTATTTGTTTACAAATTTTAAAAATCAACATCGTTTTTATAAAAATAAAAAAAAGGAAAAACCTCAAACAGATTTTTATTTTTAAACTGTAAGTTTTATTTTGTAATTTATGGCTTTTTCTTTATAATAAAATAACTAATATTTTTTCAGATGGAGAATAAATAGATTTGTATATAAAAGCATCGTGTGAAGGAGCTAAGGAGTAAAATTTGGTGATCTAAAAGTGGGATATATGAATTCAAACTCTGGCTTTTTAATGGTTGGTGCAATGTAATACATCTTACTAGAATATTTAATAAAATAATATTGTTAAAAATTAAAAGTATTTTTTTTATGGTGAAATTAAAAAAAAAAAAAGCAGTTCCTATTGACAATTTTTATTTATTAACCAGTTATTAGCAACTATTTTCAACGATTTCACAAATTTAACTAATATTCTGTTGCCTGTAACTGGAAATTCAGTTGAATTCAAAATTGTTTATAAAATTAGTTACCATCAACCGAGTGAAAACAACTGGGGCTCAGTTAGGTGTATTTTAACTGGGACTTAGTTAAATTCTTAGTAGCCAGTAACTGGGAATTTTTTTGGGTGTAAGAAGCTCACATTGTTTTAACGACAGAAACTAGTAGAAGAACAATATTAACGTCCCATGGTATCACAACGGACCTCAGAGTCCTTTCCTAACCTCAGAAACCTTTCCTAAGTGAATGGAACAAAATCCAATCCAACTCAAAGCGTCAGCAACCACTTAAACACTTACCTAAGAGATTAGAACAAAATCTAATCCGTAGTACAGAGTATTCCATCATTAAAGTTAAACTCGCATACACTTTATAACCCATAATCATTTTATTACAAAATTAATAGAAATCTTTAACAAAATTTAGAAACAATCGTCAATGCTGGCCAATGTACCGTCACAGTATTTCCAGGTGGACCAAGCAGTCCAACCTTGTTGTTCCAAAACCAACTGAGCGCATTTAACTGCAGGTTCAATACTATCGACTAAGAAATCTGCACACTTGATTTTACATTCATCATAAGAGAATGCACCAGATGGAGGAGAGCACCAGTAGTAGTTGTTAATTTGGAAGATGCCATAATCGCGAGAGCCATTGGAGTTCAAGCTACCGACAGCCTTTGTGTTGTAAGAAGATTCATGTTCAGCGATGCAAGTCCAACGTGCCAATTGATCTTTAGGTACACCCAACTTGTACATTTCCTTGGCTAAGGAGCAACGAGTGTATACCTCGCCAAAGGCGGGGGCCACCAAAAGTACAGCAGCTAAAACAGCGAAAGTTAATTTGAACATTTTGTTTAGAAAACCAAAAGACTTCTATGAACTTACCAGATTTACATGCGGCTATTTATACAAAAAAAAAAATGTGACGGCGGTTAAATACATCAATTATAATTAAAGATATAATAAATGCGTTTGATAAGAAATAAGGGTCTTCAGACAAAACAAAACTGATAAATGATAAGATATGTTCTTTATAAATTTATAAAACTCAGATTCTGAGACATTTTTGGTATAAAAAAAGTCTCAGAAAAAATTTCTCATTTTTCGTAAGAAAAAGTTTCAGATTCTGAGACGTTTTTCGCATAGAAAAAGTCTCAGTTTCTGAGACTTTTATGGTGTAGAAAAAGTCTCAGATTCTGAGATATTTTTCGTATAAAAAAAGTCTCAAATTCTGAAACATTTTTCGTTTAGAAAAGGTCTCAAATTCTGAGACATTTTTGATGCAAAAAAAGTGTCAGATTCTGAAACATTTTTCGTATAGAAAAAGTAAATTTTATGAAACTCACTAAATTTTAATTAAAACTCCAAAACTAACAAATTTTCCAAATTTTAACAAACTTATAGAAATATTATAAACTTTTATTTAACTTTTATAAAATTTCTAATGCAATATTAACAGGTGTAAATCTTTTTTAATATTTTATGTATATTTCCCCAATATTCTTCAACATACACGCTTCACTTTTATTTAACCCCTAATTATGATTACACATATTTATTGCTTTTAGCCATAGGGTTAAGTGTCAAAAAGGATGTAGAATTCTAGAGTTTCTATTTTAAATGACACAAACAAATTTAACCTACAAAATATAAAAAAAAAACTATATATTTTAAAAACATATGCTTCATTTCCAAAAACAAAATCATGATAATGATGATTTAATGATGTTCTATTGGTTGGTCATCCCTTTTATTTTGGCCATATTCTATAGAAGCATAACCCTTATAACCATGCGCGGGTACAAGGGGGGGAAAAAGGGGAAATTTCCCCCCCCAGACCAAATTTCAAAAAGAAAAAAAGAGGAAAAAAAGAAAAAAAAAAAGAAAAAAAGAAAGAAAAAGAAAGAAAAAGAAGAAAAAAAGAAAAGAAGAAAGACGGAAATTTTCTAAAAAAAATTTCCGAAGAAAAAAAATCTCGTAATCCGAAAATTTTCCAAAGAAAAAAAATCAGGAAATTTTCATAGGGAAATTTTTAAAATTTTCTGAAGGGAAAATGTGACTTAATCTGAATATTTTCTGTGAAAAAATATCAGTCAATTCTATTATACATTTTATGAAAAATGTAACTCATGCATTATTAGTACTTATAATTCTTTTTTTTTTTTTTGATTTTGGAATTCAACAAAAATTCGTAACAGAAAATGTTTCAGGATTGAAAAATTTTTCTTTCTGAAAAATCTGAGACTTTTTCCATAGAAAAAAGTCTTGGAATTTGAGACTTATTCTATAGGAAACAGGTTCTATATTAAAAAGGTCGCAGAATCTGAGACTTTTTTGTACACTAAGAAAAAAAAATTCTCAAATCAAGCAAAAACAATCTCATATTGAAAATAAAACAGTGACGAAAGTCAACAAACTTTGTTTTTTCTCAATTTGAAAATATTTATGGACGCTTTTAATATGACTTGAGCAACAAAAAACATTTTAAAAATTAAGTGAAAGAATCTTGATATGAATATGTTTTATTTTTAAATCAACGGTGCCCATAATCAAATTATAATGACAGTCACGTTCAATTTAAGATTGACCATTTTATAATTATATAATTTTCTTTATACTTATCTCCTGAAATTTTCTATTGAAATAAAGCAATTACAATTTTTTATTTGTATTTTTTTTTTATTTTAAGTACTACAGAATAATTAAAAATTTACATTTGCACTTAATAAATAATATATCGTGGCTGCTCTGAAGAAAACACTTATGTAATTTTCAAAAAAAAAATTAAGATAGCCCACAAATTTGCTTAATTTTGTCCTTTCGCAGTGATTTAAAGTAACACACATTTATGTGTTTTTTTTAATAATATTGCAATGTTCTATTTTCATTAAGGTGACTTATAAAAATCACCCAAAAGTTCACAATTTAGCTTATCTTTAAGGCTTTAAAAAAAATTAAATACACACAGGTATTTGCGTAAGAGCAGCGACGGTATAGAAAAAGAAATCACATAATGTAAAGGACACATTCCTGGAGGTCATTTAAAGTTGTTGATCTCCTCCTGGACTCTGGTACTTCATATAAATTTCCACTTTTAAAAATGTTCTTTTTCTTTTCACTGTTTTTTATACTTTTCTTTTCACTTTTTTTAAACTTTTCTTTTCACTGTTTTTAAACTAAATTTTTAACACAAATTTCGTTAGTGTTTTTATTTCAATTACTTATTTCTTTATTGTTTTTTTTTTTAAGTTTTTTTGTTCACTAATGTTACACCTCGATACTTTATTAACATTTTTTTGAAGCGTCATTATCAAAATTGTTTAAAACTCATTTTTAAAATGTTTATAATCAAAATGATGATTTTCAACATGGCCGCACCATAAAATGAAAAGGAGTTCTTGAATACTTAATTTTAAATGGGGAAATTTTAAAATTGAGAGCGAAACATATTAAATTTTAAAAAATTCAGCCTCATAATTAAAATTTTTTTAAAAAGTTTTAGGTTTTTAAAAATGAGTATGAAAATTTTTGATTTGACTACGACTTTTTCCCTCAGTGTATAGAAAAAGATGAAAAAACTATACAATTTTTAACATCTCCAAACATTTTATTTTTCGGATTTTTTTGAGAAGAATTCCCAAATTCTAAAAGTCTCGGAACCTAAGACGTTTTGTAAAGGAAAAAGATCTTATAATTAAAAAAAAAAAAATATGGAAAAAGTTCTAAAAATTTTAGATTTTTTTTTACACTCAAAAAAAAACCTTGTAACTTTTTTTGTTTACTACCTCCTATTTGACAAAAATTTCCTAGTAACTTTACAAGATTTTTACCAATAATTTTGAAATTTAACAAGGTTTTTAGCAATAAAATTGTAAATTTACAAATTTTTGACAAGATAAAATTTACAAAGAGGTTTCGCAATTTGACAAGATTTTTTGCTACCTCCTATTTTACAAGAATTCCTAGTAATTTTACAAGTTGTTTACCAAAAATTTTGTAATTTTACAAGGTTTTTACCAATAAAATTGTAAATTTACAGTTTTTCGACGCAATTAAAATTACAAGAAATTCTCGTGAATTTACTAGATTTTTTTGTAAAATTTGGAAATTTGTAAAATTTCAAAAAAAAATTGTAAAATTACAAAAAAAAAAAAATAATTTCGAAAACTGTCAAATATTGGTAAAATGGGATTACGAGACTTTTCCTAGTAATTTGAAAAAGTTTTTTTTTGTGTGTAGGAAAAAGGTCACAGAATCTGAGACTTTTTCGATAGGAAAAAGGTTTAAGAATCAAAGACTTTTCTATAGGAAAACGGTCTAAATTTCTGAATTTGAGATTTTTTTTAAAGAAAAAGGTCTCAGATTTTCGCAGAAACTTAAACTTTTTCTTTAGTGAAAAAAGTGCCAGAATTTTAGACTTCTTCTACACTCAAAAAAAAAAGTTTGTAAATTTACAAGTAAAAGGTCTTGTAATTCTATTTTACTAATATTTTTGTCTTTTTACAAAAATTGTTGTATATTTAATAAAACGAAAACTACAGTTTGCTTTGTAATTTTACTATTATATGTTGGTAAATTTATTTTACAAATTTTTTAGGTAAATTTACAAAAAAGTGAATTATTTTACAAATTAAAAAAATATTACAAGGTGTTTAGTTTTTTTACACAAGAAAACTGTAATTGTACAACATAATTTTACTTGATGTTATTTAGTCTTTTTACAAAAAAAATGTTTTATTACAAACATTTTTTTTTAACATCGTTTACAAGGTTTTCAGTTTGAAATGTATGTATTGAAAAGTACAAAATTCCAATATAATTTTACAAAACTTATTTTATTACTAGAATTAATGTTGTTTTACAAAAAAATTAATTATTCAACAATAGGACACGCAAAAATTTTCTAAGTTCAGATTTTTTTTTTTGCGTTTTGGAGTAAAAAATTTAGTTAAAAATAATTTTTTATAAATAATTTTTACACCATTTTTTTGGTAATTTGAGTTAAGTAAAATACCACAATTTTTATGTGTTTCTACTATATAATTGTTCTAGTTTTTTGTTTTGTATTTTTACCATTTTTTTTTGGTGATTTTACCATATTTTTTTGGTAATTTTTTTTAACTGATTTTAACTGGTACTTAAACATCCAATCTACAATATCCAAAATTTTTTTTTCCGATTTTTTAAAAATACTTGTGAAAATAATTAAAAATTCAAAAAAAAAATTGTTATTTTTTGACTAATTTTTCCTGAAAATATAAGAAATTTCTTGTGTAGCCTCCTTCGCAATTCTCATATGTTCTACTTAAGAAAAACGAAATGTCGAAAAAAAAATAAAAAAGTGCAGTGTTATACATTAAAAAGTGTGTTAAAAGTGCTCAAGTGAAAAAAAATCTTTTCAGGTTGCTGAAGTGCTACTCCAGCTGCCGAAGAAGGAAAAATAAGATGCACCAATGGAAAAAACCTTTAAATTTACAAAACCAATATGTAAATAAACCAATTTTTTGGTAAATTTACAAAACAAATATGAAAATTTAAAAAACAAAATTGTATACTTACGAAAAAAGTTGTAATTTTACAAAAATGAAATAGAAAATACAAAAAACATATTGTAAATTTACAAATTTTATGGTTAACCTACTGTTTTTACGGCAAAAAAATAAGGAAAAATGGTACATATACAATAAAAATAAATAATAAATTTACCACTTTTTATTGTAAATGTACAAGTTTTTTGCATAAATCTACAATTTATTTTGTTAATCTACAATTTATTTTTTTCATTTTCTATTTTTCCTTGTAAAATAACAACCTTTTTCTGTAAGTTTACAATTTTGTTTTGTAAATTTACCAAATTTTTTGCAAATTTACAAAAAAAATTTTCACCTCGAAGATGATATTTTACAAAACAAATTGTAAATTTACATTTTCTTTTGTTAAATCAATTTACAAATTATCCCCGTAACTTTACGGGGATTCTTGCTAGTACATATTTTACAAAACCTGCCCCGTAAAATCACGGGGATTTTATGTCATTTTACAAACTTTTTTTTTTGAGTGTATATAAGAAACCTTTTAGAATCTGACTTTTTCTATAGGAAAAAGGTCTAAGAATCTGAGACTTTTGTTAAGGAATAAGAATCTTACGAATAAGAATCTCAGAATCTGAGACTTTTCTATAGGAAAAGGGTATAAGAATCTGAGACTTTTTCTACACCCAAAAAATTACATAGTAGCATAGTTAACAAAATCCATAGTTGTTTTAAATAAATTTTAAATCAACTATTTATAATCAATACAACTATGAACAAAGTTGATCAAAACTATGAACAAAGTTGATCACAACGATTTATTTAAAATTTGAAAGTGTCAAACAGTTAAAAAAAAAAAAAAACAAAATATAAAAATTGTAAAAAAATATATTAAAAAGCAGAAAAGCGGCAGTAAAAAAATTAATTGAATCAATAAATAAATAAATAATTATAATATTTAAGTCTGTGATAACCATGGAAGAGAAAAAATGGTTATATTTGCAACAAACTCCAAATAGCATTTTCAAAAATTGGATTTAATGGACAGCGGAAATATCGTATGGTATAAGCTTTAGACATTTATTGTTCAATTTTAATAAATCAATTTAAAAAATATAAGCCAAAATATTGCATTTTTATTTTTAAAAAATAGGTAATTTATAATAACTATTTCCGAAATTAAATAGTAAATATTAACCATGTCTGATTTTTATTAAAAACAACGATTAAATAGTAATAAGTAACTATTTTTACATTTTATCAAACACATCGTTGTCATTAACTTTTTCCATAGTTGATTTGTCGATTTTAAAAAAACATAGTTACCAACCACTATGTCACATCAACTATGGCATAGTTGGGGTTATTTCACCTATGACATAGTTGAAAAAATAGTAATCATCAACTATGTAATTTTTTGGGTGTACAAAAAACGACCTAAAAGTCTCAGACTTTTTCTATAGGAAAGAGGTCTGAGAATGTTAAAATTTTTCTTAGAAAAAGCGTCTTCACTCAAAAAATTATGTTAGTAAAATCAACTGAAAATGTTAGTTAAAATAACTACTTTGTAAGTTGTTTTGGGGTCAACTACTTTTTCAGTTAAATCAACTAACAATGTTAGTTATTTTAACTGACAAAAAACAACTGACTTATGTAGTAATAATTACTTACATTTGTAGTCAAAACAACTAAAATGTAGTAAAAATAAAATAAACAATATATAATTTTTTTTTTTTTTTTAATTTTCAGAAAAAAAAATTGAAGACCAAATTTTTTCATTTTTTTTTTAAAGTTATGAAAAATAAGAAAACGAAAATTAATTTTTATTTTTTTGGAAAAAACTTTGAAATTTTTTCAGAGATAAAAAAATAAAATTAACTACTTTAAATAACTGTTACTACATTACAGTACTTTTTTGTTAGTTATTCAAAAAAACGACTTAAAATAACTAACAGAAATAGTTGTTTGATATTTTTCATACAAAAACAACTGACTTTTTAGTTGAAAACAACTAACTACTGTAAAATATACAAACAACTAACATGTAGTAACTTACATAATTTTCTGAGTGTTAGAATCTGAGACTTTTTGTATAGGAAAAAGGTCAAAAATTCCAAGACTTTTTTTAATAGAAAAAAGGTCTCAGAATCTAAAATTTTTTCAGTACGAAAAAAGTAATAATCTGAGACCTTTTCTATAGTAAAAATATCTCAAAAATGTATGAAAATATGAAACTTTTTTATAGTAAAAGGTATCAGAATCTGAGACTTTTTTGTGGAAAAAGTTCTTAGAATTTAAAATTTTCTCTGTACGAAAAAAATATAATAATCTGAGACCTTTTCTATAGGAAAAATATTAAAATATGAAACTTTTTTTATAGTAAAAGGTCTTAGAATCTGAGACTTTTTCTGTGGAAAAAGTTCTTAGAATCTGAAAATTTTTCTGTACGAAAAAAGTCTCAGACATTTTTCGAAAATAAAACGTCTTAGATTCGAAGACATGTTTCAACATCTGAAATTTTCTATGTAGGAAGAATTTCTTCAGAGATTTCGACTTTTCTGTACGTCAAATGTGTTAGAAACTGAGACTTTTCTATGTATAGGAAAATGTACAATTTTCTTTTAAAACAAATTAAAAAAAAAATGATCTAAACGAAATATTATCGTGAAAACAAACCTCCTTCGGCCAAAACTAATAAAATTGTAGATTACTTTGCAAAAAAAAACGGATCCCTGTTTTTGCTCGTCCGACAAAGGTGAATTTATGATTTTTTTTTTTGGAAGTAAAAAAAAAAATTTTCCCCCCCCAAACCCAAAAGCTGTACCCGCCACTGCTTATAACTGTTTATGTCCTTTGGCTTTGTTTTAGTCCTTAATAACAATTATTTTCTTAATAATACACATAATAATTATGTCTACTATTGAACTATTACCTTTAATTGTTCCACATACAAACCGTATGAGGAGTAAATACTAAGCAGGACAATTACCCGCCGAAATTCTTTGTAATTTCTAATTTTATAGGTTAGATTTTGATTTCAGTGTTAAGAAGGTTGAATGTAAAGTGGAGGATTTATTTGTATTAATGGTATTTTGTCATTGTCATACGATATGCATACATGAGGATAAATGTGTTAATGTGTGGTAATTTAGGCGTATTTGTTTGACTATTTATATTTATTTTACTAATGATCTGGGTGGTATTTTTTGAAAAAAATATTGTACCTACAACAGAAAAGGATGAACTTTGAGAAAAAAAAGGTTTTTACTAAAAATGTAGTTGAACCCTAAACCAACTAACATAGAAGTTGTTTCAACTGTCAAACTTGTCAGATTTTACTTACACAGTTGCCATGGTACAATAATAACCAGGTACTATTATTAGAATTATTTGTCAAATATCATATACCCCTTGAACTCAAAATTTAACACATCAAATCAATTAAAAACATAACGGCGGCATTAATAGCATAATTAACATCAACACCCATCGAATATCCACGCCAAATAGCATTTGAAGCTATGATAATTGTGCTGCAAATTTAACTTTTTGTTTGTATTGCAACATGTTCTTCGCCAATTTTGTTTAAATTTTTTATTATTTTTGAAATATTTTATTTTATTGAAAATTTTATTTAACAGTTTGATTTAATTTTTTATTTTGTTTTGTTTTATTTCAAATTTTGAAGCAAAGAGGTCTTGTTTATGTTTACATTTTTTTTGACAAATTTTCTAATAATAGTACCGTTCTTGTTTTACAATGCACAGTTGCTTGAGTGTAGGTACTCGTACTGTAACTATACCGTTACATTAAAATATTTAAGTCGACATTTCACCGCAAATAGTTTTAAATTAAAAACCGCATTGGAGGTAACGTTCATTTAGTTTTTGTGGTGCAAACTTTCAATTAAATAACTAAAAAAAAAACAACAAGGTCTCTGGCCAAATCGACATTTAACTAAACGCCATATAGTATTTGCAACCATTTTTGTGTTACATATCGTGAGCGCCCTTTGTGTAAATAATTCGTGTAAATAATTTGCATAATTTTTTGCATTCGAAATTAAAAAAATAAAAAAACATATAAGCGAGGGGGATGTTCCCCAAAGTTTCCCACCGAATACCCCTTCACCGCCAAAAACACGTTTAACAGGTTTATTAACAGAATTTCCATACATACATAATTTGATTTTATGACATTTTTGTTAATAAGTCGAAAAAATATTATTTTTTTTGACACGTTTTGATTAAAGAGGCGTAAATCGTAAAAAACTGAAAAAAGTCAACTTCCCCATAAAAATCGACTCCCCTAAAAAAATACTGTCAAATTAATTTTCGTTCTAAACAACACATGTATCCAAATTTCATGCAGATCGGAGGGTGACACTAGGGAGACTTCCTTTGTCAGAATCTGACACTTTTTATATAGTGACTTTTTCTAAAGGAAATATGTCTCAGAATCTGAGACTTTTTCTGTAGGAAAAATGTCTTATACCATATTCGTATTCATTTAAACTAGTTTAATTATGAGTTTTCCCCATACAATTTTAAATACGATATCTGTCAAAAGAAAACCAGGTTTAAATTTGACATTTAAATTGTATGGGAAAACCAATAATTAAACTAGTTAAAAATGAATGCGAACACCGTTTTAGACTCCTCGATTTTTTCTATAAAAATGTCTCAGAATCTGAGACTTTTTTTATAAATGTTTCAGAATCTGAGATATTTTTATGTGAAATTTTCTATAGGAAAAATGTCTCATAATCTGAAAATTTGTCTTTAGAAAAATGTCTCAGAATCTGAGACTTTTCTATAGGAAAAATGTCTTAGAATCTGCGACTTTTTTTAAAGGAAAAAATGTCTTAGAATCTGAGACTTTTTCTATACGAAAAATATGTATATCAGAATCTGAGACTTTTTGTGTAGGAAAACTCAGAATCTGAGACTTTTTCTATAGTTAAAATTTCTTAGAATCTGAGACTTTTTCTACACTCAGAAAATTATGTAAGTTACTACATGTTAGTTATTTGTATATTTTACAGTAGTTAGTTGTTTTCAACTACAAAGTCAGTTGTTTTTGTATGAAAAATATCAAACAACTATTTCTGTTAGTTATTTAAAGTCGTTTTTTTGAACAACTAACAAAAAAGTACTGTGATGTAGTAACAGTTATTTAAAGTAGTTAATTTTTTTTATCTCTGAAAATTTTTCAAAGTTTTTTTCCAAAAAATAAAAATAAATTTTCTTCTTGTTTTATTTTTCACAACTTAAAAAAAATAAAAATGAAATGAAAAAATTTGGTCTTCAATTTTTTTCTGAACAATTTAAAAAAAAAAATTGTTTATAGATTTTTTTATTTTTACTACATTTTAGTTGTTTTGACTACAAATGTAAGTTGTTTTTACTACATAAGTCAGTTGTTTTTTGTCAGTTAAAATAACTAACATTGTTAGTTGATTTAACTGAAAAAGTAGTTGACCCCAAAACAACTCACAAAGTAGTTATTTTAACTGACATTTTCAGTTGATTTTACTAACATAATTTTTTGAGTGTATAGAAAAAATGTCTATAGGAAAAATGCCTTAGAATCTGAGACTTTTTCTATAGGAAAAATGTCTCAGAAAATTCTCAGTAGAATTAATTCGTTCGAAGCTCTGTTTCGGAGCCATAAAAATATGATTCTTACCCCCTAATTTTGTAAAACGCAACGCGCCGCGTTGTCAAAACATTCAGAAATTTATATTTTTCCATTAATTTTTAATATTTGTAGAACACTTTAACCCTCTAAATGGACGTTTTATTAGACTTACGAGTTTAAGTTTTGAATAAGGACTAAAATGAAAACCTTTCAGCTCAGAGGCCCAATTCTGTTTCTGTGATAAATTTATCACTGAAAAAATAATGTCACTTTGCCTATTATTTTTTAATGAAGTAAACTGACATATTTTTTCATTCATACGTTTTTCACAGAAGCAGAATCGACCGCCAGATGTGTATTTCTTCACTCAAAAAATTATGTTAGTAAAATCAACTGAAAATGTCAGTTAAAATAACTACTTTGTAAGTTGTTTTGGGGTCAACTACTTTTTCAGTTAAATCAACTAACAATGTTAGTTATTTTAACTGACAAAAAACAACTGACTTATGTAGTAAAAACTACTTACATTTGTAGTCAAAACAACTAACATGTAGTAAAAATAAAATAACATATAATTTTTTTAGAAAAAAAATTGAAGACCAAATTTTTTCAAAGTTTTTTTCTTTTTTTAAAAAAAAAGTTGTGAAAAAAAAAAAAAAACGAAAATTATTTTTTTTTTTTTGGAAAAAAACTTTGAAAGTTTTTCAGAGATAAAAAAATAAAATTAACTACTTTAAATAACTGTTACTACATTACAGTACTTTTTTGTTAGTTATTAAAAAAAACGACTTAAAATAACTAACAGAAATAGTTGTTTGATATTTTTCATACAAAAACAACTGACTTTGTAGTTGAAAACAACTACTACTACTGTAAAATATACAAACAACTAACATGTGGTAACTTACATAATTTTCTGAGTGTTAAAGTTCTCTTTTATACGTTTTCCAAAAATTTTCATGAGCCGTAAATAAGATATTCGAACTTTGCAAAACCATGTAGTGATTTTGGTTATTTAATAGTCTTCCTTTATTTGGTATTGGACTTATTGAGGTTCAAGGCGATGAACCAAAATTTGTGGTTTATCGCAGTGTTATCATACTAAAAATCCCTAAATCGTAAAGTAAAGACCACAAATATTAACTAAATGCTCATTAAGTTTATTTAACTACAAGTATTAGTACGAGAACTAGAAGACGAACTCAAACTACTACAACTAATTTTTTGCATTTCATTTAAATGCCCCCAAGCAATATTAAATTGACGTGTTGTTCGAGCCATTGCTAATTTAGCAAAAGGACCCAGTGTACGGTATCCCTGGGAAACGTAACGTATAAAACCACTTGCGGTTAATTCCTTAATGGCCATTTTAACTTGAGCCTTTATATCACCACACGCAAAATCTCTAGAATTGTAAAAACACATTAAACAACGTTTTTTAAAAGTTTTTTTTTCGATTACTTACTCCTTTTCTAATAAGGTCACAATATCCTTTTCCTTAAGACCTCTTAAATAATTGGGATGATTTTGAAATAAACGTACGACATCTAAGACAAACAGTGGTATGTGTAAATGATAGACATTACGTTTTAAACAGAAAGTTGTTGGTTCCGTATCGCATATATTTTGGCGCAACATTAACTTATTTTTAAATTTTGAAAACTTGAGCGTTTTAAAAAGTTGTAATTGTATAATTTTATTTTTATTATTTAAATTAATGGATTTGACAAATAAATATTTTATTTGAAAATTCTCCAAAAATAAAGTGAAGACTTTTTTTGATAATTTACAGTGGTTAAAATTGACAAATTTGTGCTATAATTACACCCAAAAAATTACATAGTTGCTAATTACTATTTTTTCAACTATGTCATATGTGAAATAACCCCAACTATGCCATAGGTGATGAGACATAGTGGTTGTTAACTATGTTTCTTTCAAATAAACAAATCAACTATGGAAAAAGTTACTGACAACGATGTATTTGATAAAAATGTGGAAATAGTAGCTAATCACTATTTAATAGTTGATTTTATTAAAAATCAGACGTAGTTGATATTTACTATGTAATACTAGAAGTAGTTATTATAAATGACCTATTTTTTATACCCTCCAACCACAGTATGGGGGTATACTCACTTTGTCATTCCGTGTGTAACGCATCGAAATATCGGTCTAGGACCCCATAAAGTATATATATTATTGATCAGTGATCCATTCAAAGACATTCTAGCGATGTCCGTCTGTCCGTCCGTCCGTCCGTCCGTCTGTGGAAGACACGATACAGTCCAAAGTAAAAGCGCTAGACTCCTGAAATTTGGCACGAAGATGTCTCATGGTATTGGGCTGGTTAAGTTCGAACATGGGCAAAATCGGTTCAGGGGGAAAAAAGTTCCCCTCTTAAGAACTAAAAAAAACTCTAAAAAAAGCCATTTTTAAAGGTTTTTTGTACTTTTGCTTAGCAAACGAAACATTGTTATGTCAAAAGAAGTTCATAGTCTTGCAGTTGGATCCAGGGAGGTTGTGTCCAACCAACTTTACCCCCCCCCCCAAAAAAAAAAAGACGCCCCTGTTTTTTTTTACGTGTTGGAGGGTATAAAAGATTCGGCACAGCCGAATTTAACACTCTCACTTGTTTTTAAATAAAAATGCAATATTTTGGTTTATATTTTTTAAATTGATTTATTAAAATTTCACAATACACCATACGATACATTTCATTTCCATTAAATCTGTTTTTTGAGATGCGTATTTAATTTATCTTTAATCCATGGTAATTGATCTTTTCTTAAAATTCTTTCGCGGTAATTGACTCAACTCTAACAATTGAAAATTAGTTATTATTTCATTCTTCTTTTTTTAAACTCTGACACTTTTCTGTTTTTTTCATTTTTTACAATATTAATTTTTTGTTCTTTTTGAACTGTTTTCAGTTTCAAACTTTCAAATTTTAAATAAATCGTTGTGATCGACTTTGTCCATAGTTGTTATTGATTATAAATAGTTGATTTGAAAATTATTTAAAACAACTATGGATTTTGTTAACTATGCTACTATGGAATTTTTTGGGTGTACACCTGACTAATGTCATCTAATTAAAGGTGTCATTAACAACTTGTTTTCTTGCACCCCAAAATGTAAAGGCAATAATCTTTAACAAATAAAGACACACACATCCCTTAGAGACAAAAAAATCTAACAATTGTTGTTTGAAAATTTCATGGTTTTAAAAACGCTACACCATTTCCAATTGTATTTTAAAATTTACCATATGTATTTTAAATTTTTTTTTGAATTTTTTTGAAAATTTCATGGTATTGATAACACTACACGATTTTTAAAATGAATTTTCAATTTTTTTAAATGTATTTTAAAATTGTCTAAACGTATTTTAAAATTGTCCAAATGTATTTTAAAATTGTACATTTTTTTTTTTAAATTGTCCAAATATATTTTAAAATTGTACAAATATATTTTAAAATTATCCAATGTATTTTAAAAATTTCCAAATGTAGTTAAAGATTTACTTAGAAAAAAAATCATAAATTCACCTTTTTTGAACGAGCAAAAACAGGGATTCGTTTTTTTTTTGCAAAAAAGGTGATGGAAACCTATAAAATCATCAAATTCATTAGTTTTTATTTGATTTTTTCTGTAAGTACAGATCGAGCACGGGCTCTAATTATATTTGTTATAAGGGTTCAAGTTGAAAAAATGCAGATTAGTTTTTGCTGAAGGAGGTTTGTTTTCCATGATCATAAGTATTGCGTTTATATAATTTTTTTTTAATTTGTCGAAAAAGAAAATTGTACATTTTCGTATACATAGAAAAAGTCTCAGATTCTAACGCATTTTACGCATAAAAAGTCAAAATCTAAGACTTCTTCTTTACAAAAAATGTCTCAAAATCTGAGACTTTTTTCGTATAGAAAAATTTTCAGATTCTAAGAACTTTTTTCCACAAAAAAAATCTAAGATTCTGAAACCTTTTATAGAAAGTGTCTCATATTTTTAAGCATTTTTAATATATTTTTCTTATAGAAAAGGTCTCAGATTAGTATATTTGCTTCGTACTGAAAAAAATTTAGATTCTGAGACCTTTTTTCTATAGAAAAAGTGTTAGATTCTGAGACCTTTTTCCCAAAGAAACAGTTTCAAATTCTCAGACCCTTTTCCTATAGAAAAAGCCTCAGATTCTAAGACCTTTTTTGTGAAAAGTCTCTGATTCTGAGACCTTTTCCTATAGAAAAAGTTTCAGATTCTTAGACCTTTTTCTTTTTAGAAAAAGTCCCAGACTCTGAGACCTTATTCCTAAAAAGTCTCAGATCCTCAAACCTTTTTTCCATAGAAAAGGTTTTAGATTCTGAGAGCTTTTTCTTATATAGAAAAAGAATAAAAATTTGGCACTTTTATCCAAATTGTCAGACCTTTTTTCTTCAAAAAAAGCATCGATTCTTAAAAATTTTCCTATAGAAAAAGTCTCAGTTTCTAAGACCCTATTCCTGTAGAGAGTCTGAGATTGTGAGACTCTTTCCAAAAGAAAAGGTCCTAGATTCTGAAACGTTTTTCCAATAGAAAAAGTCTTAGATTCTGGGACCATTTCTTAGGTATAGTCTAAGTATGAGTCTAAGATTCTGGCAGATTTTGAAATTCTGCCAGATTTTGAGACCTTTTTCCTATAGAAAAAGTCATAGATTTTGAGACCTGTTTCCTATAGAAAAAGTCTCAGATTCTGTGGCATTTTCCCTATAGAAAAAGTATAAAATTCTGAGATTCTGAGACCTCATTCCTATAAAAAAAGTCTTAGATTCTAAGACCTTATTCTCATAGAAAAAGTCTCAGATTCTGTGACCTTCTGCCAGTTGAGAAAGTTTAAACTTCTGAGACTTTTTTTCAGCAATAAAAAGTCCCAGACTTTAAGACATTTTTCTTTTTAAAAAAGACTAAGATTCTGAAACCTTTTTCCTTAGAATAAGTCTGAAATTAAGAGATTCTGAGACCTTTTTCCTATAGGAAAAGTCTCAGATTCTTATACCTTTTTCATTTCGAAAAAGTCTCAGATTCTTATACCTTTTTCTTTCCAAAAAAGTCTCTGAAATTTTGAGACTCAGATTCTGAGACCTTTTTCTTTGGAATAAGTCTCAGATTCTGAGACTCTAAGAATTTGGGAATTCTTCTACAAAAATCCGAAAAAGAAAATTTTTGAGAATGTGAAAAATTTTAGAGTTTTTCTGCACCTTTTCTATAAAAAAGTCACAGATTCTGAGACCTTTTTTAATATATAATAAATCTCAGATTCTAAGACCTTTTTCCTATAGAATAAGTTTCGAATTCCAACACACTTTTTCTATAGAAAAAGTTTCAGATTTTTCACAAGGAAAAATTTTTCAATCCTGAAACATTTTCTTTTACGGATTTTTGTAAAAAAATTCTCAAAATATAAGTACTATTAAAAGATACCAAAATTCATAAAATGATTGACAGATATTTTTTCACAGAAAAATTTTCAGATTGAGTCACATTTTTTCCTTTAAAAATTTTCCCTATAAAAACTTTTAGATTTTTTCTATGAAAAATTTTCGGATTTCGAGATAATTTTTATTCGGAAATTTTTTCGAAAATTTCCTTCTTCCTTCTTTCTTTTTTTTATTTTTTCCCCTTTTTCTTTCTTTTTTATTTTTTTTCTCTTTTTTTTTTCCTTTTTTTTCTTTTTGAAAAAAGGTCTGGGGGGAATTTCCCCTTTTCCCCTCCCCTTGTACCCGCGCATGATTGGGGCCATATTTCCGGTTGCCAAAATTAAGCGAATATGACACTTGAAACAACTACTGTGTAAGTTATTTTGTGATCAACCGGGACAGGAGTTTTTTTACTAAACGTAGTTTTTTTAAGCTCCTAAAATAAGCACTACAAATCCCAAAATATGTACTAAAAACTATAAAAAAATGCACTAAAAAATATGAAGGTTAATATAAAAATAGCCAAATTTAACTTCAATGAAGAAAATTCTCGAGGCATTCCAAACTTTTTTTAAAATATTTTTTTACTTTGTTTATTTATTAACGAAAAATTTTATTATTTCGGCAGGACATGAATTTCGGGTTTAAAGTTGACATTAAAAAAAGAAATCTTGAGTCTAGTTGGGCAGCAAATTAAAGATGTTTCTAAAAAAGTTCACAAAAATTAAGCTAAAACTAAAATTTTGTGCAAAATATGATCTAAAAATATGCATTTTTAGCAAAATATGAAAAAATATGCATTTTGGGTAAAATATGCACTAACGAACCAAATTGTTTTATTCGGAAAGATATTTGGTTAATGTGGTTCTAATTCTAACAGGAAATGCATTTGCCTGAAAGTCCTCTCCTTGGTGATCAAATACATTTTCAGTTAAAACTACTAACAAATGTAATTAAACTGAAAAAATATTATTGCCTTATAAAATGAAACAACTTACATATGTAGTTAAATCATATCACATGTATAATCTTTTATATTTTAAATAGTTAAAAAAAATAATTTATAATAATTACCGAATTAATACCCTCCACAATGTCAAAAAAAATACAAATGTATTTGCAAACAAAATTTTTTTTTTTGAAAAAAAAAAAATCGGTGTTTAATTCTGTTTACAAAAACTTAAAAATAATTAATTTCCTTAATTACATTTTTTACTGTTAAGTGTTTTTTTTCTTAATTTTTTACAAAAATTACGCAAAATAAAAGTTTTGATAGTCGAAAAAATTCCTGAGGACCTCACATGAGTGCTGACACTCAAAAATGTACATATCAAACATATCACATATGAGACATTCCACACAAAATGTCTTGACGAAAAATTGACAAATTCGCTTATGGGAATGTAATGTGTGTGAAGAGTACAACTATATAGAATTAATCTTAATCTGTCAAATTGGAGTCGGTAATGCTGTTCTCCAATATGATTTACATTGCTGACAAATCTTAATCCAATACAAAAACTAGCAAGTGTCATAACCCCTTAAGCCCAGGTTTTGAAAAATTTAAAACCCCAAAACGTAATTTTCTTTCTTTTCCATATATATTCCATATTCAACACAACCTATTCAGAAATTCATGGGACACATTTTTTTCACGTTTTGTGTGGAGTGCCTCATATTCTCAGCTTTGATTATTTGTACTCATTTCGTTTAATTTTTCTATATTTTAATTAAATAATTAAACAATTATTTATCAATTTAAATTATATCAATACGAAAGTATTTAAATAACATTTATTTGATCAATGATCGATGGTAGGAACATTTCATAAACAAAATATTAATAAACAATTCTTATCTGTTAAATACAAATTCTAGTTAATAATTTGGCTAATTTATAAACAAATACCACGCGTCGTTATTGATAACCAGGGACAGGATTTCATGTACTAATGGTTAAAACAGAAATTAAAAAAAAAAATCACAAAAATTGGAAAAATTAAGCTAAAACTAAAATTGTATGCATTAATAGTAAAATATGCAAAAATATTAATTTTTGGTGAAATATGCCCTAACGAATCTATGCCATTTTAAATCAAATTCTTTGATTCACAAAGATATTGGGTTTATGTTGTACTAAGACTAACAGGAAAAAACATTCATTTGCATGAAAGTCCTCTCCTTGTTGATAACACTTGCAAATCCGATTTTTTTGGCCGAAAATTTTTATAACCTACAACCACAGACTAATACAGACTCGACATAAGTGACAGGTGTCAAAAAAGTAGTTTTTAACCATATGGTTAATTTTTTCAAATAATTCTACGAATTAGGTTAGAAAGAGAAAGCTAATATAACGCGCCATAAGAAAAATAGATGCTAGATCGGTTTTTAATGTTTCACTCACTCCTGCGTCGTAGAAAGTGTTGCCAAGTTAGCTTAAGACTAGCTAAAACCCGCTCTGTTTTCTCCTAAAATCGCTTAGTTTTTCCCCGTTTTTTATTATAAAACTCTACCACAGACTAAATACAAACTCGACAGTAGAGTTTTATAAGAAACAAGTAAGAGTGTTAAATTCGGCTGTGCCGAATCTTGTATACCCTCCAACATGTAAAAAAAAAAAAAAAAAATGCAGGGGCGTTTTACTTTTTTCTGGGGGGTCAGGGGGTCGCTTGTAGTAATAGAGGGGGGAGGCAAATTTTCCCTCGAATTTGTGTTTAAAAATTAATTCTTATGCTTTTTGCACTAAAGAAATACAAGATTATCATTGTTTTAAAAAAAATGTTTTATTCCACGCCCATAAAAGGGGGCGGGCCGAAAAACGACATTTTCTAATTCTCTGGGTCCAAATGCAGGACTTTGAACTTTTTGTGGCATACAAATGTTGCATTTGTTAAACAAAAACACAAAAAATCATGTAAAAATATGGTATTTTTCAGAGGTTGGTTTAGTTCTTCAAGGGGAACTTTTTTCCCCCTGGTCCGATTTTGCTCATTTCCGAACTTAACCTGCCTATGAAATTAAGACATATTCGTGCCAAATGTCGGGAGTCTAGCTCTTTTATTTTGGACTGCATCGTGTTAACTACAGACGGACAGACGGACGGACGGACAGACGGACGGACGGACATCGCTAGAATGTCTTAGAATCGATCACTGATCATAAATATATATACTTTAAGGGGTCCTAGACCGATATTTTGATGCGTTACACACGGAATGACAAAGTGAGTATACCCCCATTCTGTAGTTGGAGGGTATAAAAATGGGGAAAAACTAAGCGATTTTAGGAGAAAACATAGCGGTTTTTAGGCTAACATGGCAACACTTTCTACGACTTAGGAGTGAGTGAAACAACAAAAACCGATCTGGCATCCATTTTTCTTATGGCGCGTTATATCAGTTTTCTCTTTCTAACCTAATTCGTAGAATAATTTGAAAATATTAACCATATGGTTAAAGAATACTTTTAGACACCTGTCACTTATGTCGAGTTTGTATTAGTCTGTGACTCTACCACAGACTAATACAGACTCGACATAAGTGACAGGTGTCAAAAAAGTATTCTTTAACCATATGGTTAATATTTTCAAATTATTCTACGAATTAGAGAATAATCACAATTGGAGCGGGAAGCGGAAAAACGCAATTGTCCTCATAAAAATAGAATTGAATCTAGTTTGGCGGAAAAACGCGGCGGAATTTTGTTGTCATATAAAACGTATGTGAACAGTTGCGGAAAAACGCTTCCCGCTCCAATTGTGATTATTATCTTAGGTTAGAAAGAGAAAACTGATATAACGCGCCATAAGAAAAATGGATGCCAGATCGGTTTTTGTTGTTTCACTCACTCCTAAGTCGTAGAAAGTGTTGCCATGTTAGCGTAAAACGGACTAAAAATCGCTGTGTTTTCTCCTAAAATCGCTTAGTTTTTCCCCATTTTTTCTTATAAAACCCTACTGTCGAGTCTGTATTTAGTCTGTGACTCTACTGTCGAGTCTGTATATAGTCTGTGCTACAACTACAGCATCGGCGAATACTCACTTTGTTACCCCGTGCATAACGCATCTAAATATCGGTCTGGAAAATTCTATGAATGTCGTCTGTAGAATAGCCTCAAGTTTGGCACGTAAAGTAAAGTTCGTAAATAGACAAAAGAAAAACTGAAATAATCCCTGAAAATACAGTTTTTTCGTTCCACAAAAAATCGGTTAGGGCGCATTATATTTATCTGCAATCGATTCTACTAAACATTCCAGAACTGATGATTTAATTGTCTCAAAAGCAATCGTTTTTCGTAAATGGTACAAATCGGACCAGGGCAAGAAAAGTTTCCCTTTTAAAGAACTAAGCAAACCTCTGAAGGTTTTTATTTTTTACAGTTTTTTTCACTTTCCTTAAACAAGTGAAACATTTTGCAAAGTATTAAAATTAAATTTATTTGATCAATGATCGATGGTAGAAATATTTAAAAAATCAGATAGATAAACAATTGTTATCGGTTAAACATAAATTAAAGTTTATAATTTGGCAAGTTGTAAACAAATTCCACGCGCCTTTATGGTTAATTAATAATTTTTTTATCTAATTATTTTAAACACTCAGAAAATTATTGCAGTTACTACATGACGGTCGTTTGTGTAGTAAGTAGTAGCTGTTGTTTTTAACTACAATTTCGGTCGTTTTTGTATGAAAAAATCTCAAACAACTTTTTTTGTAGTAGTTTCAAAAAATAACTACAAAAAATATACTACACTGTAGCAATAGTTGATTTATGTAGTTGTTTTTAGTTTTTTTTCTAAAACTCGTTTTTTTCTAGAAATTTTTATTGCAAACGAATGTGTCGAGCGAGTTGGTCGTGCGGGATGCGGAAGGAATTATTTTTATACCAAATAAATAATATCTAAATAAATTAAATTACAATTTATTAAATTTAATTATAACAAAAAATATGTTTTTGGAAAAATATTCTTGAGCGAAAGAAAATAAGTGGATAAATGAGATAACAAGTGTGTATAATATAGCGCTCACATAAGCGTGCGTAAAAACCAATCGGAAAAAAACAAAATAAAATGTGTGCAGTGTTTTGTTTTCTTATGAGCGCGCCATCTTTCTTTTCTTTGTATACACAACAGAGCAGGTACATACTTTTTTGAAACATTTCAAATTAATTCTTTTTTTTTATAAATCAATTTTGCCAAAGCATTTCGTTTTTTTTATTCCAGACAAATTTTGATCAGTAGCGGTGAAAATTTGAAATGAACTATTAAAAAAACAAAGGTAAATACAATCAATTTATTTTGTTTAACATTTTATTAATATAATTTTTTTCTTCTATAATTCCAGATAACTACATCAAAAAATTGTCATCATGTCGAAATTCTATACAACCAACTGAAATGTATTGCTTTTTAAATAAATAAATATCAATCATTTAAACGTTTAAGAAATTTTTTAAATAAAATTTCAGGCAATTGTAGAAAAAACAACTGTATTAAACAGTTTTGTAGTAGTTTTTACTACATTTTGTAGTTGAAAATCAATAGTTAAAAACAACAACATGTTCAGTTGTTTTTACCGTTTATGAAGTGGACGCCTTTTCAACGACAAAATGTAGTCAAAACAACTGTCTTTTGTAGTAGATTTTACCGACATACTTTTTTGAGTGAAGAATACAAAATTAAAGAAAAGATAGAACAGAAAAAGATTCGAAGTAGATTTGTTTCTAAATACTTTACAAATAATGGATTGCAATAATTACACTATGTAACACGATTTTTGTGTCTAATTAATAAACATGACTTTCCAATTGGTTTTATGGAAAAACCCTCAAAAGTTTACACATCTTAATGAAAGCGCTCTCCTTGCTACTCGGAATGTTCGCTTTGAAGCTGTCCAGGTTGGCATCCAGTATATGTACCCTTAAAAAATCTTAGGCTTGATTCCTCAATGTCCAGTTAGCAGCTAACGGAGACATTTAACGAGACTTCTGTCAATATTCATATGAAATAGATAAAAAAGTTTATTTTTTGGAGTTAAAGATATTCTATTACACTCAAAAAAATGCGTTAGTAGATTTACTAATTTTTTTTTGCTAATGCTAGTTAGCTAACTTTTAGCAAATTTTTAGTTGAGATTAGCATGTTAGCAAAAAATTCTTGTAAACTTCATTTAGCCATTAGCAATTTTAAACAAACTTTGAACTAATTTCTTTTGCTAAATTTTAAATTGAGTTGACAACATTTTTACAAGCTTTTTTTGCTAATATTAGCAAAAATAAATGGTAAATTTTTTTTTATTTTCAGAAAACTTAAAATGGCGCTAGCTCGGAAACTAAGCCAGAGAGAGCAAAACGGAGGCCATTTTTGGTTCTCGAGCTCTCCGGTCCTCTTCACATATGTGGACCCTAATGGGTCCTAACTTTGGATCTAAAAAGTTAGCATTGCCGAAAATTTTAAAATGCTCATATCTCGGTAAATATTGCCGACACAACAAAAAGTCCAAAAGCATTTTTGTAGCTCTCAACACATAGAAAAAGCTCTCCGAGTAATATCTTTGAAGTTATCGAGTTTTGTAATTCTCAAAACCCCGGTGGTTCCCTAAAATCACGTATCTCAAAAACTAAGCAAGGTAGAGCGAAACGGACACAAATTTTGGATCAATGACGATTTTTAAGGAACCCAACTAGGTCTAGGCCCATCGGGGTCAGGACCTATCGGGTCCGAACCTAATGGGGTCCTCAAATGTGTATGAACTAAGTTGAAATAAAAATAATTTCAATTAACTAATTTTTAGCAAAACGTTTTTGCTAACTTTACCAAAAAAATTGTGGGTTCAAAATCAGCAAATTTTCTTGTAGGTTTACAAGCTTTTTTTGCTAACTTTACAGTTTTTTTTTTTTTTTTGAGTGTATTATTTCAAAAATTTATATAGGAATAAGGTGAAAAATTTATATAGGAATAAAAGATCAACCTTTTTAAAATATTTAAGTTCTGCACGCTATGTTGTCTACAAAAAAAAAAAAAAAAAACTTTTGAGCAAGTATTTGTTAAAAAGGGTTAAAAGTTTTTTTTTGTTTTGTCACTAACTAATAAATTTACGCATTTATTATGAAATTATTATGTATATTCATATGTGTAAATGTCTGTCTAAAAGGTGTTTTACACTATAATATTTTGACATTGAAAGATTTTTTTTTTTTTAATTTACAAATTAGTCACATTTTTTAAATCGCAATTAATTAAAATGTGTTAAATTTAACGCAAATAACTTTCCATTAAATTTAACACTTTCAAAAAAATTTTGACATTAATCGATAGTTAGCAGCAAACTGGACATTGAGTAATCCACCCCAAGTTGTACTAAAATTTTGCTTAAAGTTGCATTACAAAATAAAATAAAAATATATTTTTTGGTGTGTTTGAAATGCTATAAGTTCTGGCCCTAACATGATGCGCAAACTATTACTAAATTCGTTTAAAAGCTTAATTTTGAAAATTAGTTAAACTATGACCAATTAATAGGTTAACCTAGATAGTAAATCGATTTATAAATTGTTCAAAAGATTGGAGAACAAACAAACACCACGTTTATAAATAAGTGTTTAGATTTGAATATTTCACAAAACTCACTTGATTTACAAAATATTATAATGTAAAACACCTTCAAAATAAAGGATTCATTACAACATTTTTCTTTGTTCATCAAATGTCTGGTCTAATGTCTGTGACAAATTATATACACATGAAATATTGATAACAAAATGTAATTAGTTGACAATATTTAAGTTAAGTTTAAGTAACTATTACAGGGCAGGTGCTACATTCTCACATTAGTCAGATAGTACAACTTTTTTTGGCATAATAAATGGGTTAATTTCATGTTAAAGTTCATGTCATTATATTAAAAAAAAAAATATTCTAAAAAATTTTTAATTTTTTGCTGGAAAAAATATTTTCTGAAAATTTGGAGCCCTTATTAAAATATTTTGAAATCAACAAACAATTTGAATTAATTTAGGATTAAAGGGCAGTTAACATGTTAACTACCCGTGACCACCCTTGTCTACTATTTCCCGGGTTTAAATAATTGTGTATGAAAAATTATTTCAATTTGAAAATTGTTATCCTCTTATACTGGGAAATAGTAGATAAGGCTAGTCAAGGGTGGTTAACATGTAAATTAACCTTAACAAATTGAAGATTAAAATATATTTAATATTTTTCCGTCACTATTATTAATTTTTATTCTTTTCAGGATCTATTAAGTTTGATTTAATTTAAACAAAACATTCATGTATGTAAATTAGGAGGGGTGAATCCGTTATAATGACGTTTTCCGAATTCCCTCTATCGATATCCTTTAAAAAACTCTATGTTTAAATTTTTAGCAAAGTCGGACAATTAAAGTTCCTAAAAAAAAGAAACACAAACCACACTCAAAAAAAAGGAATTAACTTAAACTTTGGAAAAATTTTCTTCAAAATAGTTTATAAATTTTCCCACAATTTAGTTAAATTTAACTAAAATTTGGGACATTTTCCTACCTTTTAGGAAAATATTTTAGTTCATGGACTGTTAAATAGGCCATAATTTTTCTTAAATGGAATTCCCTAATATGTACGTCGAAGAAATTCTTACCGACAAAGAAATTTTCCCAAAATAATTGAAAAAAAAATCTATATTTTCAAGACATATTTCTTAAAACAAAATTTAGTTCAAAAAAATCAGTTTTAGGACGTAATTTACTACCAGTTAGTTCATCATATTTATCTTCTTTAATTTGAGGAAGTTTTTTCCACAAGTTTAGTAAATTTTTCATAACTTGAAATTGATTTTTTGATTTACTTTTTTTTATGTTTGTAAGTAGAATTCACATTTGGTTTATTATTTGAAGTACATAAATACAAAAAGTTTGATCTTGTATAACTAGTAATAAATTTAATACTTACATTTTTTTTCTACACATGTATGTGTTAGAAAAAAAATAATATTTTAATCACAACAAAGGCCTTGGCTTTGGCGTGTTTTCCAATAGTCTGGGAACAAACGTCAAATACAAAGTTTTTGTTGTAATTTAACTAAAAAAAAAACTACTGAAATTTATTACTTGACTAAATATAAGAAACAAACGTTTCTTTATATTTATAATAAAATATGTACCCATTGAGAATTATGTGTGTATTCCACATGCTGTTCTATAAATAAACCATTAAAAAATATAAAATTAAATAATTTTTAGGAAAAATTTCCTTATCAGAAATGGTTTTTTAACTAAAAAATGGAAAATTTTTTCCCATTTTCTAATTCAAATTCGTCCTTTTAAAGAAAAATATGGACTAAAAAGTAGGATTACATGGCATTGGATCATTATCAATTTTCCTTGGATTTAGTTTATTTTCCCATTTTTTAGCTAGTTTTTTTTCTGAGTGCAAAAAAAAATTTTAAGGGCCAAATTTTGAACCCCCTTCGGAACGTGCTAAAGTTTTTCGGTTCGTCTAAAAATTACAGCATTGAGTTTTTAGACCAAAAAGAACCATAATTTGCTTGCACTCAAAAAATTATGTTAGTAAAATCAACTGAAAATGTCAGTTAAAATAACTACTTTGTAAGTTGTTTTGGGGTCAACTACTTTTTCAGTTAAATCAACTAACAATGTTAGTTATTTTAACTGACAAAAACAACTGACTTATGTAGTAAAAATTACTAACATTTGTAGTTAAAACAATTATAATGTAGTAAAAATAAAATAAACAATATATATATTTTTTTTCAAAAAATTTTTGAGAAAAAAAAAATGAAGACCAAATTTTTTCAAAGTATTTTTTTTTTTTTAAAGTTGTGAAAAATAAAAAAACTATTTTTTTTTTGGAAAAAACTTTGAAAATTTCTCAGAGATAAAAGAAATAAAATTAACTACTTTAAATAACTGTTACTACATTACAGTACTTTTTTGTTAGTTATTCAAAAAAACGACTTAAAATTACTAACAGAAATAGTTGTTTGATATTTTTCATACAAAAATAACTGACTTTGTAGTTGAAAACAACTAACTACTGTAAAATTTACAAACAACTAACATGTAGTAACTTACATAATTTTCTGAGTGTGGTAATCAACGAAAATCGATAAAAGTATTTTTTTGTGATAATTTATATATTTTGAAAAAAGTAAAAATAAATATTTTGCTGTTTTTTGATACATTTTAGAACACGGATAAGAATTATATTTTTTTTTGTGGTTATATATGGGGCATTCCATGTCAAATCGGACACTTTGAAAAATATTGTTTTTAAATTTTCCCAATTTGTTTACAGTTTTAAGTACCCTTCGAAAACTTCATGGTGGTAAATTTTCAGATTTTTTTGATGACCCGTTCAAAAGATATCGAATTTTTAAAAATTGGTAGTTTGTTCCTTTACTCAAACTTCTTTTACTCATAACTTCTTCAATAATGGTCCAAATTAAGATTTTTTTTTTCAAATTTTTTTTTTACGTACTTTAAAAAAAAAAAATCTTAAAAGCGCTCTAATATGCGATTTTTAAGTTTTAAAATTGAAATCTCATTTTTGAAAATGTTTGTACTCTTCGATTTTTTTGAAATTTTTTGTGTAAAACTTCTATCGATTCTACAATTTTTTTGCCCAGGAGGATCGTGCGATAACGATTATTACTATTTTTTAAAATTTTTTGAAAAAATTTTATTGTAATTTTCCAATCTTAAAATCATTGCTTCTGCTCCAATGGTGCGTCATAGAGGGGTCATTTATAAGACCGACCCCCATTAATTTTTACGTCTTAACATTTCTTTGGAACAAACTAATACCCTATCTCTAATTTCTAAGGGGGCTCCCATACAAAACGACATTTTTAAAAATTTGCTCCAACCGCTCTAACTGCCCCAATAGTGCCCTTAGAGCAACAAAATGTATGACCAACCCACAATATTTTTTTAGTCCAAACATTTTCTCTGAACACAACTACCCTCTATCTTTAACTGTTAAGGGGGTCCCCATAATTTTTTTTTTTATATTTTGTAAGTTTGAATCTATTTATTTTATTCGACCTTTTTATTTATATATTAATAAATTAAAATATTTGAGGCCTCGAGCTCAAATATTTTATTTTGTAAGTTTGTTTTATTTATTCAGCTTCTAACGGTCCAATGGTGCGTCCGAGAGGGGTCATTAGTGAGACCGACCCTTTTAAGAATTTGTTGTGATTTTTTTTTTTAAAGAACGTAAAAAAACAAAAATTTTGAAAAAAAAAAATTTGAAATTTGGACCATTATTGAAGAAGTTATGAGTAAAAGAAGTTTGAGTAAAGGAACAAACTACCAATTTTTAAAAATTCGATATCTTTTGAACGGGCCATCAAAAAAATCTGAAAATTTACTACCATGGAGTTTTTGAAGGTACTAAAAACTGTAAACAAATTGGGAAAATTTAAAAACAATATTTTTCAAAGTGTCCGATTTGACATGGAATGCCCCATATGTATCATTAAAAGCAACATCTTACTAAAATCCTTGCTTGTCAAAACTAAAAAAAAAAAAAAATTAGAGTAGGACCCCTAACGGCCCTACACACAAAAAAAATTTCCAATGAACGAAATTCATAGTATGTATTTATAAAAAAATTCATAAAAATTATTAACTTTTTCATACAACTATTTGATTTTTTCTGTAAGTACAGATCGAGCACGGGCTCTAATTATATTTGTTATAAGGGTTCAAGTTGAAAAAATGCAGAAGAAAAATTGAATTTCTAAAAATTATAGACATTTCTGGTATTTCCTATACCGGTTTCAAACACATCAGTTAGTGTCATCATCAGTAGGATTTTAAATGTCGGTTTGTCTTGTTAATGAAAACTGTTTTTTATATATGTGAATATTTGTAGTTTCTACAGAATAAATTTTGACAGTTTCCAACACTACAATTCCATTTCTAGCAATCTCAACCTCACTTCATACTTTCTTTCAACTTTTTTGTCTCTTACATTATTTTGCAAGGGTTACCAACATGATCTGGAATTGCAGACACAAATGAAGGAATTTGCATTTTCTGTTTCGGATACTTTTGAACTTTTACATAGTATTTATGAATAAATCATAATATGTGGAATTTTTGAAATATTAAACATTTTTTCATAGATACTATGAAAAAATTAAATGAAAAAGTTCATAATTTGTATGTATTTGTTCATAAATACTATGAATTTCGTTCCTTGGCAATTTTTTTTTTCTGTGTAAATTTTTTAGGAAGTCAATTTCAAACAAAGGGTTTAGCCCACCAAAATGAAATTTTTAGTCGTTAATAAGCTAATGAAGTAAAATAATAATTAAAAAAAAAATTAAAAAATCGCCAAAAAATTTTGTTATGTATGGAAACATTTTTTATAGGGCATAACTTTAATCCCCCAAGGACACGGGTTAATTCTGTCCGATTTGTCTAAAAATTTAAACAAAGTTTTTAAACCAAAACGAAACTTTTTTTGCCCAGTATTCGACGAAATTAAAAAAGTCATTATTTTTGCCACCCTAATGTACATATATGTACTTATAAGGGCGGATTACTCAATGAAAAGTTAGCTGCTAACTGCCGATTTAACGGAGCCTTATGTCAAAATTTGTATGAAAAAGTTAAATTTAACGGAGAGTTATTTTATAACGGAGCATTGAGTAATCCAGCCTAAGTATTACAATTTGTATAATTTCCTAATAAAGTTCTGAGACGTATGCGAAATTTTTTTTTTTTTATTATTAATATTAATCATACGCCGCATACGCAAATTTTAACATAAGTAATAAATACATTTGAAATACAAAATCAACTTTTAGTTTATTGTTAAACAACTAAAAAATAAATATTTCTTGCATTAGTTTAACAAATTAATTTAAACTTACATTTTCACTAATTCATCATGACTATGAAGAATTTCCAAAAACGCAATTATTTCAACTAATGTCTTGTTTTAATGTAATTACAACTTTTTTAAAATTCACATTTTACAATCAACTTTTATGTAACATGTGGTATTTAAATACATGTTAAATAACTTTATAACGTTATTTTCTAAACTTAATTCTGATTGGTTATTTGACGTTACGTTTTAATGTGTATAAACCCCACCTTTAAAATTTACAACCGTGATTTTCTAAAATGATAACTTTCAAACATTTGAATGTGTAACCAGCTTTCTGACAAGAAACTCCATATTGTCGTTTATGTGTATGCACGTTAGTAACTCCCACATTCAGGCAATAGTAACGCAATCTACTATAATAAACCACCCTAAGATTATTTGGTTATATGTATGTGCTTAGATATTGATTGTGAACCTGTAATGAATTCATATAGGCACATAGAAAAGTTAAAATTTTGATAATTTGATTTATTACAGAACCTTAGACTTTTCTATAGAAAAAATGTCTCAGAATCTGAGACCTTTTCTTTTGAAAAATATCTCATAATCTGATTCTTGTTCTACTGAAAAAGGTCTCAGAATCTGACTTTTTTTGTAGGAGAAAGGTCTAAAGCTCGAGGTTTCAGAATCGCATAATTTTTATGGGCAAAACGTCTATAGAAAAAGTGTCTCAGAATCTGAGACATTTTCTTTTGAAAAAGAAGTAGCTTTAATTCTGAGACTTTTTTCTATAGAAAAGGTCTCAGATTCTGATACTTTATTTCCATAAAAAAGTCTTAGATTCTAATAACATTTTCCCATAAAAAAGTCTCAGATTCAGACCTTTTTCTTAAAGAAATAGTCTCAAGATCTGAGACTTTTTCAATGTGAAAAATGTGTCAGATATTACACTTTTTCTATAGGAAAAATATATCAGAATCACTTTTTCTAAAAGAATAAGGTGGCAGAATATAAGAGTCTTTTTTCTGAAATTTTTTCTGTAGAAAAGTGTGTCAGAACATAAGACAGTGTGCCTTATTGGTTAAAACGGCACTGATGAAATCTTACATGAAAATAATAAAAATATTCGTAGAACTTGTTTGAAACGTTTAATGAAATTTTTCCTAAAATGAATGACAGTATTCATTAATTAGGAAAGGAAAATTGCAACATTAAATTAAAATTATTGAAAATGTTCATCAATAACAATTTTTAGTGAGTGACGTGAACCGACCCTGAAATTTAGTTAACGTGATTGTAGAAAACATGGTAGAAAAATTATACTTTAAATTTTTTATGGTTTTCACTTAGTTTTCTCAGACAAAATTTTACTCCAACCATAAATTGTACACTTTCACATTTTTTTTATTTATATATTTCGCTCAGTTTTCTGACACAAAATTTTTGTGCATTTGGTGCGTGAACTTTTTTAACGATCTCGAAATACTAAAAACGCAGTTCTTAATATTTTTCCATGCCCTACACGATTTTGCCTTGGGAGAAGTGATATTTGCAAAAAATGCAAAAAGTTATATCCCTAATGTTGAGGTTAGGTTAGTAAGGATGACGCCAATCACAACAAAACGAAAAGTTTTGGGAATGACATCCATAGAGGCCAATGTTTGGCCCATTATGATTCCTGCTATTGTTGCCTTCCTTCTCTCCATTCAATTTTGTTTTTACCCAAAAAAACGCGTTTTTACGTCTCCCACTTCGACGCTTTGATAAATGACATTAGTAGCCAAGGGTTTATACCTCGTAGATCCTAAAGATTCTGAAAGACATAAGAACCTAAACATTTAAATCTTCAATATGATAATGCAGGGCATTCACATAAGAAATGGAAGCTGTCCTCGACAAACTCATTGCACCATCTGCAAGTGACGTTGGCACATCTGAAATGTGCCCATAGCATGGCACATGTGTCATGGGCACATTTCGAAATTTGATTTGCGGTACATGTTACTACGATTACAATATGTAAGAAAGGCAATCCTTTTAAATCGTATTTGTGAAGGACATTGCTGAAGTCGACCAAATTTTCGTGCTGAACAACTTATAATATCTAGTTGTTCAGTATAACATTCATACAACGATATCATAATACATGTTACATTCATTTTCAAATGCCACAAACATGTCCTTTATTACAACTACTAGTTACTATTTAAAAATTCCTTTACATGTATATACACATGTCCATTATTACAACAATTTTTTTATTGTCCTCAATATGAATGGGGGTGTACATAAATGATAATTTTTATTGTAAGCAGTTATATGAAGTCCTTATAATCGTGTATGCCATCACATTTATCCAAACTTACATACCATACTCATGTCATTTTCCCTATGTAAAGTGTCATGCAATTTACGTGGTAATTACCAGTCAACATTGCGTGATTGGTTGAATCAGAGTCATTTAGTAGGTGGGGTAACATAGAAAAAATCCTGTCTAAACTCTAACCCTACGCAATAGTTAAGGGAGGCAAAAAGAAAATAACTTACCAAAAAATATAAAGGCTTCAGTTTGATTTAAAAAAAAACCGAATTAGTTTTATTCTAGACGTGATTTGTAACGGTAGCAATAAATTCAAACGTAGATTTTGAAAAGGAAAATATTTCTAATAATATTGAGTGCTTAAATTATGTGCAACACATCATTACATCAAAGAGGATTTAATAATCTTGTGGAACCATTTTCGTTTTCAACTTTTCACTTTTTACGCACTCGAAATCGTTTAATGATACCGAATGCTCAAGGTAAAAGTTTTAATTAGTTCAAAAATAACGTTAGTTAACGGTTACCAAAACATAAAACCAATTAATTTGAATATGAATACTCTGAAAGAAAATGGTTCATCAAAATGATGAAATTTTACATCGATATTCGTCGTGCAGCATGTTATTAATTCGATTAAATAAGGAATAACGAGATTCTGAGACATTTTTGCTAGAGAGATTCTGATAACTTTTTAAACCCAAATTTTTATGACAAAAAGTTAATACAGCTAAATTTCAAATGGATTTTTCTTATTACATATTTTCGGTGAACCGATTTTGAATCTGTTTTTTTTGCAGTTTGTAGAGTATTTAAAACTCTAGTCCCTGACGAAGATCTTTTTCTAATTTTTTATGGCAAAAGTATAAGATTTTTCACGGCTGGTCTGAGTCAGCTGTAACCCAAAAGTGCGACCACCATATTTTTTGAATATGTATTTGGGATGTCTATGGAAAATTAAGCAATAAATATCAAAATCGATCTAGCACTTTTGGCAAAAATCGTGTTTGAATTGCAAAAAATTACAATTTTTGAGTTTTCTTAAAAAATATAAGAGAAATGAAAAAAATACTCAAGACCAAAATTATTCCGCGTAAAAATGCAACTATTTGAGGTACTTTACATCCATATGTAATGTTCATATAGTTCCATTGGAAATTCGAAAAAAATCGAAAAAACGAAAAAAAAATCCCGTTTTTTACCCTCCCATTTCCCCCCTTTAACCTTCACGATAGCCGATAATAAAAACCAGTAAATCTTAGATTTTGTTCCTTTATTCCAGGACAATCGGAGGGTAAGCTATAGGATACCTTCCTTGTTAGTCCAACGGTTCCCCAATTTTTGTATCCTTTCCAAAAAAAATAGGATTTTTAAAGGTCCATAAAATAGGCATTTGTTTGATCAATAATTTCATCGTTGAAGCTAAATCTCTTTTCACCGAGTCATTTCTTTAGGTTTACTCTTCGATCGGCCAATACCATATCGTGGATTTTTTCGACACTTTCGGGTGTATTGACCTCATCACTGTTACATATTCTTACGCTGCTTCCAAAAAATATGACTTGATTTCATATAAAATGGAGCTCCTGATTAAAAAACTGCAATCCAAACTTTTCTAGCATGCTTCATTTTCCAGATATACGTGTTTAGATGTTCACGTTAAAAAATTTTCAAACGCGAATCTCTCAATAACGAAAGATGATAGAAAATTTAGATTGCAGTTTTGGAATCAGGAGGTCCATTATTTTATATGAAATTAAGTCCTATTTTTTTTGGAAGCAAAGTAAAAATATGTAGCAATGGAACCCTAAAACTCCTTTTTTACTTTTTAACAGCGAATATCTCAGAAACGGTACGTTTTACAAAAATTTGGATGACAGATTTAAAAGCAGGAGAATAAAATCTATTAGAATCAGTTGGATATTTCACTTTGAGGTTTTTGTTGTCGAGCTGTGTAATTATTAGCAATAACTCGAAAACGGGATCAGCAAGGATTTTCGTGTTAACGATTTTTAAAGTTCTAAATAAAGAGGAATGAAATGGCATTTCCCGATTTTGTCACCATTTTACAAAACCTAAACTTGCTTGAAGAGGAAAGTGCCAAAAACATATTCAAAAAAAATTTATGGTGGTCACACTTTTAGGCTATAAAATTTCAATTTTAAAACTCAGGCCGAATAACTCAACTCAGGCCGAATAACTCAAGGATCAGTTAGCCGCTAACTGTAGATTTAACCGAGCCTTATATCAAAATTTGTGTAAAAAAATTAACTTTAACGGAGAGATATTTCATAACGGATGATTGAGTAATTCAATCAAAAGCCCCTAGTTCAGCGAAGTATCCAGGAATTTGAAAAGGGGGGGGGGGGGGGGGGCACAACTCCCAAAATTGTTTGAAATCGCCTATGTATATTTAGTTTTAACTATAAGTACTTGAAAAGTAACTGAAAAGAGGGGGCACGTGCCCCCTGTGCCCACCCCCTGTATACGTCCATGCCCTAGTTTATACCAAAAGTTCTTCCTTCAGATGCATTCATTAGAACTCCATCCACCCACTAACTAAACAAAATTTTAATTTTAGATTCTTCTGCTTATTACAATCTTGTAAAAGATGCTCCAAATCAACAACAACAATTGGACACAATATTAACACACAACTATGAAACTTCGAAAACCCCACCAACTTCACCAATTTTGGATGTTATAGATAACTCAACATTAGAACAAATGCCAATAGAATTGGAAAATACAAGTAGTACCTTAATTAATACCGAAACTAATTCCGATAAATCTCAAAGTATATTGAAGACTTTAGATACAGATAGTACAAGTATAATACCATCTGCCGGTTGTGGAAGTTCCTTGCCTAATATTAATATTTTACCTTTACCCGGATCATCGGCTGGACTCTTAAATAGTCAAACACTGCCAGCATTTGAATATCTAACACCGACGACTCGTAACATTAGTCCGGTTGATTTTCCATTAATGGACATAAATCGTGTCGGTGGCATGTTTCCCTCATTTTTACACCGAAGGCCTAGGGGAGAAAAGAGACCGATACCAGACGAACAAAAAGATGATAAGTATTATGAAAGAAGGAAAAGAAACAATGAAGCAGCTAAAAAATCACGAGATGCTCGTAAAATACGAGAAGATCGTATAGCATTTCGTGCTGCATTTTTGGAACAAGAAAACTCTTTGCTAAGAGCTCAAGTAATGGCCTTAAGAGACGAACTACAAACTATGCGACAAATAATGGCAAGAGGTAATTTAACTCAAAACTCAATACAAACAGCTAGAAATGGGGGACTAATTTGAGAAGGTGGACTTTAAATAAATTTGTATATAAAGTTAAGTAGTATTTTGTTAAAACTGTTAATATGGATGTAGTAATAAAATTAAAGAAAAAAATATTCGGCTAAAATCGAAATGTAAATCCCATTTTCTTAAAAAGTAAAATCGAGTTAATTTAAGTTATTTTATCACTTTTTTTATTAAATAAAAATTTGTTTAGAAACAATCGTCAATGCTGGCCAAAGTACCGTCACAGTATTTCCAGGTAGACCAGGCAGTCCAACCTTGTTGTTCCAAAACCAACTGGGCGCACTTAACTGCAGGTTCAATGCTATCGACTAAGAAATCTGCACACTTGATCTTACATTCATCATAAGAGAAAGCTCCAGATGGAGGAGAGCACCAGTAGTAGTTGTTAATTTGGAAAATACCATAGTCGCGAGAGCCATTGGAATTCAAGGTACCAACAGCCTTAGTATTGTAAGAGGATTCATGTTCTGCAATGCATGTCCAACGAGCCAATTGATCCTTAGGAACACCCAATTTGTACATTTCCTTGGCTAAGGAACAACGAGTGTATACCTCAGCGAAGGCAGGAGCCACCAAAAGGACAGCGGCCAAAACAGCTAAAGTAAGTTTGAACATTTTGCGTAAGATGATTGAACAAATACTATACCTGTATTTTGCATTTTGTAAGGCTTTATATAGGTAAATTTTTTGACTAGCGTAATTGATAAATATTCATTCTACATTCCTACCAAACTTTCTTAATACTGAATATTTATTAGATAAGACTTTACCGAATGATAAATGGACATAAAAAGTCTAATTTCAAGTCAATTAAGTAAAAAAAATATAACTACTGTAGGCCTATAAGAACTTCTGTAATCCTCACACTTCACTTTTTTTATTAAAATACAAATTCAAAATTTTGCTATAAAAAGCTTTGACAAACGGAAAATCATTATAGTTTTTGTTTAACTGTCTTAAACAAAATGTTCAAATTAACTTTCGCTATTTTGGCTGCCGTCCTCTTGGTAGCACCAGCTTTGGGTGAGGTATATACCCGTTGTTCCTTGGCCAAGGAAATGTACAAATTGGGTGTACCCAAGAATCAATTGGCTCGTTGGACTTGCATTGCTGAACATGAATCCTCCTATAACACTAAGGCCGTCGGTACCTTGAACTCCAATGGATCCCGGGATTATGGTATCTTCCAAATTAATAACTACTACTGGTGCACTCCTCCATCGGGAGCTTTCTCTTATGATGAATGCAAGATAAAGTGTGCCGATTTCTTAGTCGACAGTATTGCACCTGCTGTTAAGTGCGCCCAATTGGTATTGAAACAACAAGGCTGGACTGCTTGGTCAACCTGGAAATACTGCGACGGTACTTTGCCCAGCATTGAAGATTGTTTCTAAATCAACTTAAAAAATAAATGGCTAAATAGTAACGATTGAAAAATTTATTTGTATTTGTTTTTTTTTTAACAGTTAGAAATGGACAAAAACTTAAACACAATGGCAAAAAACTAGAATTTTCAAATTCCTTCGGTCCAAGTGTAGGTCAATTAGATACTTCTGGTATAAAAAATGTTGAAATTGTTTAACAAGGGTAAATTGTTTTGGAATTTTCAAGCACTTAGCAATAAAAATTCTTTAATTTTTAAAGAACATAAAAAAATCGGAAAAATTTTCACAAACATTCGATTTTTTTTTTTTTTTTTAGAATTTTAAACAAATTTGAAAAAATTAACATATGAAGGGCTTACTCCAAGAACTTGATAAGCAACATTTTATTTTTTCGTGTTTTTCGTTTTCTGCTGATGTTCCATTGACAGATTTTTGTCACAAGTCGTGGTTTAGCCCTTCGTACAAATATATTGAGAATAAAAGATCTGCAAAAGTTCTATATTCTACATTATTTAAAAAATTTTAAGGCAAAAACCCCCATAAAATGAAATGTTGCTTATCGAGTTTTTACAATAAGCCCTTCATATGTATATTGAAATTTTTTTCAATTCCAATTTATTTCGAAATTTTATTTTTTAGGACATACCGACACTCAGAAAATTATGTAAGTTACTACATGTTAGTTATTTGTATATTTTACAGTAGTTAGTTGTTTTTAACTACAAAGTCAGTTGTTTTTGTATGAAAAATATCAAACAACTATTTCTGTTAGTTATTTTAAGTCGTTTTTTTGAACAACTAACAAAAAAGTACTGTGATGTAGTAACAGTTATTTAAAGTAGTTAATTTTATTTTTTTATCTCTGAAAAATTTTCAAAGTTTTTTTTAAAAAAAAAAAAAATTTCGTTTTTTTTATTTTTGACATCTTTAAAAAGAAAAAAATTTGGTCTTCATTTTTTTTTTTAATATTTTTTTGAAAAAATTATATATTGATTATTTTATTTTTACTACATTTTAGTTGTTTTGACTACAAATGTAAGTAGTTTTTACTACATAAGTCAATTGTTTTTTGTCAGTTAAAATAACTAACATTGTTAGTTGATTTAACTGAAAAAGTAGTTGACCCCAAAACAACTTACAAAGTAGTTATTTTAACTGACATTTTCAGTTGATTTTACTAACATAATTTTTTGAGTGGATTTTTGCCGTTTCTGGGTAATACCCAGTGGGGTTTATACAATTATTACACGCACGTTAACATTTGGAGCGTATTTAAAAATTCGGCACAGCCACATATATTTGCAATTTCACGCACTTTTTGTGCGTGGAAGCATAGTAATCTGTTCGATTTCACGGGAAAAAATCAGTCAAACTCCATATAAAAAAATAAATTTTGGCAACGCGAGGAAATTGTTAAAAAAGTTTTCACGCATATTTATTATACAAGACAATTAAATTGCCGTAAAAAAGTGACATTTCAGTTTTATTTTTTTAGTACACACCGATTTCTGTCGTTCTTCAACCTTTATATCTGTCACTCTTGACCACTTATTGTTAGTGAGTTTGTCTGGGAACCCATAGAGCATATATATTATTGATCCCGGGACGGGATTTCCCGGGAATTCCCGTAAATTTTCGATCCCGAAATCCCGGGAAATTGAGCGGGAATTCCCGGGAACTTTTATTTCTTTGAAATTGTTAATTTTTCGACTTCTATTGATTATTTTGTATGTGATTTTTTAGAGATTTTATTAAAATTCTTGATAATTGATGGCAGAAACGTACGCAGGGACCAGGAGGGCTTAAAAAGTATTCCAAGAGAGACCTTATAACTAAAAAATGTCAAAAAATCTGAGACTTACGAAATGAAAAAGTTTTACAATATCTTAATCTTCGAAAAGATATAATTATCAGAAAAATTTGCCGTGTGATTATTTGTTTCTATAGAAAATATTTATGTCTCTGGGCATGATTCTTTTTAAATCGATAAATTGATATGAAATCTGTGCAAGGACTGATTCTGAAATTAAAGGTTTTTTCTTTCAGAAACAAAAATTTTTGAATTTTTTAAAATTTTTTAAATAGTTTTTTGGGGTAAATTTTCTGATAATTTTCTCTGAAACAGTTACATTCAGTTTCAAAGACATGATTGAGAAATTCCTCTGAATGAGTTAAATCCCAATTAAAAACCAATTGTAAACATGAACTGATATGAATTAGGATAAATGATGAATTTTAACTATTAAAACAGATAAAGCGATGTGAAATAACATATTCCTTTAAAAATACTTTTAAAAGATTTCGACATATTTGTGCCGTTTTTTAAATAAAAACTGTGTAACAAAAATTATTCTTTTTTTCTCGAAACTTATTTTTGTTTGTTTTAAAGGTACTAAATAAGATTCTTATGGTGTTAATAAACATTATAAATAGAGTAATCGCAATCATAAGGTTTTTATATATTTTTTTGACAAAAAATTTGAGTTTTTGCGGGAATTCCCGGAATACCGGGAAATTTAGAAATGAATAACGCTTTCCCGGGAAATGAAAAAGTCCGGGAAAAGAAAAACTCTAATTCTAACACATCCTAGCGATGTCCGTCTGTCTGTGGAAAGGGTGATCACGGCCAAAGTATTAAACATTTATGACAGAACCTTAGCAAATTAACTTGATGTTGTCCTAAGCAGTTTGAAATTGCATTTCAGCGAAATCGGTTCAGCGGTTCAAAAGTTATGAACGAAAATTTAAGAACACCTCGAAAATTTTGTTACATTCCACATAACCTAAATATACAAAATGCTTTAAATTGGCTGCTGGTTGGCATATGTGAACAGAATTGGACACAGAGTGGTATTTTTACAACTACAAACCTATATTTACAAAAAAAAATTCCCGGAATTTTTTTTTTCACCAAAAAGAAATTTTTTTCTCAAAAGAATTTTGTTTTTGCGAATAATCTATTTTTAAAATTGTGGGGGGTAAAAATACATTCGTCTAGGCCGAATATAACTTTAAAACAGAGAACTTTCTAATTGTAAATCCAGGTAGAGTAATTCTTTGTCAAAGCAATCAAAGGTAGATTTTTTTGCTAACATGTATAAATTATCCCAAAGTTGACATAATTTTGCCGTATATGAGGAGTTCCGGCTAAGACTTAAATTTTGAGGTAAAAAAGATGTGATTTTTGATTTGATGGCACATCGATGAAAGTTGGCATAAATATTAGAAGCTATTTAAGAATAAGAAATTCGTTGGCGTCAATTAAATCGCGCAAGGGGGTCAAAAGTTATGGCGGTTTTAAGATTTAGCGGTTTTAAAAAATCTTAAAAATATTTTAAATATTTTTTTTCTACACATTTGTTGCATGCGTTATTAAAACATGCCAGGATATATCATTTCTTCTAAAATATATGATATAAATTTAACCCTTTAATGACCAAACGATTTAAAAAAAAATATATCTAAGTACCTAAAATCGCGATTAATTCGCGGTAAAAGAAAAGTTTCACAATTTTTTATAACATATTTAGGCAATGCGCGTTGGTTTTACTGAAAAAAAATCACGGAAAATCGTATCATTGTATTAGTGTTAAAAAAAATCGGTGATGCTTTTTTATAACAAGAAAATTTAATATGGTCCAAAAAATCTATAATCATCAAAATTTTTTAGCCCGCCTCTGATTTTATGATGACACATCAAGTGGGCTTTCATTTAAAAAAAATTTCACCCGATTTCGTGTAAAGCCTTGGATGTGCCAGATCAAAACAGGTTTAGATAAAATCATCGCGCTTTCCGCTCAGAATGGCTTAAAGTAAAAAGTCAAAAAGCAAATCAGTTCTACTCGTTAAGGCACGTCTTTTGGTGTATTAAAATGAACATGATGCATTAATTGCTACTAAAAAAAATTGGAAACAGATTTGCAAATTTCGCTCAATTTTCAAAAATGCCATAAAATTTTTGCAATTTATTTTTTATAAACCCGCCAGTGATTTTTTTATGTAAACTCCTAAAAAACTCGGTTTACGCAAGAGTCCACCAAATTTCGAATGAAACCGCGAATGTGCCTCGCGAAAAACTGGTATTTTAAAAAAATTACGTTTTTTCTTTCGAACTTTGATATGCTGAAACTCCTTAACTATTCGTGGCACATTAACGGGATTAATTCCAAAATGTTACGAATTTCAACAGCTACCAACTCTAGTTCAACTTTTTTCATTTTATAGAGGGGGCCGAAATCCCTGATCAAAAAACCTCAAAAATTTAAAAACTCTTAATTTTTGGTTTCAAAACTTAAACGTCTTATAACTTCTTACCAAGCGATGAAGCATCTATCAAGCCAACATTAAAATAATCTTTTATATGTACTGACTTTGTGTTATGCCGGAAAAGATTGAAATATAAGGAGAACTTAAAAAAAAATGCGAAAAAAGGTAAAAACTATGGATTATTTCAAGCCATTTTTATCGATTTTTCAACTTTAACCCTCTGTAACTTTTACGGATAAAGTGGGGTAATCCTTAAACATTGCTCAGTGATGGTTCAAGGTCTTGTTTACACAACTGCATTTACAGTTTTTCTAAATTCCAAAAACTGTCGGTTTTTTTAAACATTTATTCCAGTTTCATTGAGTTGAAATTTAAAAAAGATTTCATGATATAACTTAAAAACGTCAAATTTGTATGAGATAATTTATACACGTTAGCAAAAAAAAAAATCCACCTCTAAAAAAGCTAAAGATTTGTTTGACCAACTCCGTTTTTGATGAAATTTGGGTTGCTTTCATAATTTAAAGGTCGTGGAAAGGGTTGAGGAAGTGGGAAATTATCCCCCTATTTTTTTTAACTTGATATTCTCAAAGAGTAAGTCTTTAAAACATATCCTTAAACTTTTATTATAGAAAAAAATTTGTTTGGTTACAGTAGTCTTGTAAGGCATATTAAGAGCTTTAAAACGAGAACATAAAGCTTGATTTACATGTTAACTACCCGTGACCACCTTTATCTACTATTTACCAGTATTGGTGTTACGATTTGTCGGGTTTAAATAATTTTGTATGAAAAATTATTTGAATTTGACAATTGTTATCCTCTACTACTGGGAAATAGTAGATAGTTAACATGTAAGCTTAAAGCTTGATTTACATGTTAACTACCCGTGACCAACCGTGACCACCCTTATCTACTATTTCCCAGTATCTTCTATTTCTCAGTATTTAACAGATTTAACATCTATAAGTACCCAACAAAAATTAATCGTAATTTTACCAGTACAACTTCTTTTTATATCATAGCAAGAGCGCTCTTGAGGTTGCAGTAAAAGTAAGGGGGAAACATTTAAATTTTTTTGTTAAGATTTTTTTATAAAAGAATATTTTAATGAAAGAATGCTTTAATCATCGCTGAAAACACACATAATTTCAATGCATCTTAATAGCGGTCTATCAGTGCTACCAAATAGTGCGCTAAACTGCGGCATCGCCCATAGGAATCATGAATGAATTCAGGTGGTTTGGATGAGCTCTTTGACTCTTGATTTTGCTTCCAGTTCAGAAACATTTTTGCTGGGTGTCAGCTTACATTATTAAAAAACGATATTAATGTGCCATAAAAAAGTAAAAGTTTTAACACAATTTTACTTCTGCTCATATTTTAGATAAGACTTTACGGAATGATAAATGACCAGAGTCTTATTTTCAAGTCAATTAGGTAAAAAAATAGATACTGTAGGCTTAAAAGAACTTCTGTAATCCTTAGTCATTAATTTTCTTATCAAAGTAAAAACTCAAAAATTTGCTATAAAAAGCTTTGACAAACTGTAAATCATTATAGTTTTTGTTTAACCGTCTTAAACAAAATGTTCAAATTAACTTTCGCTATTTTGGCTGCCGTCCTCTTGGTAGCACCCGCTTTGGGTGAGGTATATACCCGTTGTTCCTTGGCCAAGGAAATGTACAAATTGGGTGTACCCAAGAACCAATTGGCTCGTTGGACTTGCATTGCTGAACATGAATCGTCCTACAACACTAAGGCCGTCGGTACCTTGAACTCCAATGGATCCCGGGATTATGGTATCTTCCAAATTAATAACTACTACTGGTGCACTCCACCATCTGGAGCTTTCTCTTATGATGAATGCAAGATCAAGTGTGCCGATTTCTTAGTCGACAGTATTGCACCTGCTGTTAAGTGCGCCCAATTGGTATTGAAACAACAAGGTTGGACTGCTTGGTCCACCTGGAAATACTGCGACGGTACTTTGCCCAGCATTGAAGATTGTTTCTAAACCAACATAAATACGAGTAAATAATGGTTAAACAAATAAAAACGATCAAAAAAAGCATTTGTATTTGTTTTCTTTTTACACTTAGAAATGGACAAAACTTTAAAAACATTGGCCAAACTCAGAATTTTCAAACAGATCAATAAGTTACTTCTGGTATTAAAAATGTTTAACTACTTGGACTAAAGTATGAAAAATTGGGGGTTTTTTAGGGTTATTTTTTTTTGCAATTTTTACGATCTTTTAGCAATAAAACAAATTTAACAAAATTTATAGGCATTATACAAAAAATGTGTAAGTGCGAAAGAGAAAGGAACAAAATCCACTCTCTGGCACAGAGTACTCCTTCATTGTGAATTCAGCTTTAAGGTTTTTGGTACACACCAATTTTTGTCGTTTCTTGGTATCATTGGCGTAGAAAGCCAACATTTCTGGGGGGGGCTAAAACCCCCCTAGATTTTTTTTATTTTTCTTGGTATTTTTTTTTAAATAGAAAAACCCAGATCTATTCCTGAAGCGTTCCCTTTAACATGCGTCTAGATGTCCTAGAAACGAATGCCCCCCGAAAGCGGTTAAAAATTAATATTTTTTTAACAAATTTTGATTCTGAAAATTTTTCGGAAATTTAGAACTTTCAGATACGTTTTGAGAATGAAAGATTTTTAATGTTTTTCCTATAGTAAAATCATTAGATAACTATGATTTTTTTCAAGATAAAGTTCTGATGATTGCAAAAGTTGATGATTATTAGTCAAAATTCTTAGATTTTTTCTTCCAATAACTTTTGTCTATAAAAAAACCCTTAGAATTTAGAAGATTTTTTAAATCAAAGAAGTTAAAATGTTTTCCTGAAGTTAAAACCCTAAGATTCGGTAAAGTTTTTATTACTGACAAAAACATCAGATTCATATAAAAACTTTTTTCAATAACTCAGTCTATTTTTCAATGGGAAAAATTATTAGATCTAATATAATAATCATTACGAGTCCTTAAGACTCGTAGAATAATCATAACGAGTCCTAAAGGCTCATTATTATTATTTATTGTTGCAAAAATTAATGAAATCATTAAATTATTAAAAAAAAATTGTGAATGATTAAAATTCTGGGGGGGGCTAAAATTTTTCTGGGGGGGGCTAAGCCCCCCCAGACAGGGCTATCTACGCAAATGCTTGGTATCCTTTATCAGTGGGTGTCAAATTGGTTGGATGCCATTTATTTTGCTCTCTCAATAAGTTGGTTCTCTTAATGTTGCCTATGCTATTGCATGTAAAAACTCTCTTAAACATTAAGAGAACCAATTTATATAAAGTGACATATTGTTTTGGGGCCTATCAAAATCTCTGATCTTCTTTACTCTATGTCCTTTATATCTGTTATTTTTGCTTGCTTTTTTCAATAACTTCATCCAGTGTTTTCTACAAGAAATTTAAAAAATGCAAAATTATTGTTTTAAGTTAGTAAAATTGTAACTGATGGAAGGCTGGAAATTGAGATTCCTTCACAGGATGACAACAGAGTGAAACAACAGAGTTAAACTTCAACAAATTAACGTGTTTACGGATTGTTCCAAAATCTTCCAGGCCGAGGTGTATGCGATAGCCAAGGCAGCTAAGCAAATTTTGATGTTACCAATATTCAGGTGTGATATTGGAATCTTCATCGATAGTCAGCCGCTGCCACAGAGAGCTAAAAGTTCTCAGCGAGCTGCATAATATTACTCTGTGCTGGGTACCTGGACACAAAGATATTCTACGAAACGAGAAAGATGATGAGCTTTCACGAAAGGGAGCAGAACTCGCACAAGAAACAGCGGAATCTGCACAAAAAAAACGAATTGTTATATTGACCTACATACATATTTGTGAATACAATAAATTTTTTCACTAAAAATGCTCCTACACTGAGGGAAAAAAGCATATTTAAATCAAAAATTTTCATTTTTAATTTAAAAATGCTACATTATTTTCCAAAAATTTTATTATTTATATTGAAATATGTTGATTTAAAAATAAATACTTTTGTTTTAAAGTTGTTAACGTCTTAATTTAAAAATGAATAATTTCATATTTATTATGCTGTCATAAAAGCTCGTTACAAATTTAAATTTTTGCCAATTCAAATTTTCATTTTAAAAACTATATTGTTTCATTTTCAATTTGATGTCAAACAATTTTAATTTTAGTTGTGAATTGACATTTCGAAATCATATGTCAAATTTTGAGATGAAAACATTTTTAATTTGAACATGTTCATTAAAAAAAAAATTTTGCGTCATATCTTAATTTTTGCAACAAAAAAAAAGAAAATTTTTGTTAAAAAATGAATAATCCCTAAGATATAATGAGTTATATCTGCAAAAATTTAGATTTGTGTAAAATATCTATGGTAAGTTATAAACTTCAATATTTTTTTTTTTTTGTTGACTAACTTGATTTTGTTCTTCTTTGGTTAAAGGGCTTCTCTGGTTTAAAGGCGTTGTCGTGGAAAAAATAATTGACGAGAATTATGAAATGGACTTTAAAATTCAATTCCCGGAAAGGAAAATAATTAAGTTTAATCAGGTTAAGTATAATGTGCAATTTTTAAGTAATAAGTTTTTACCACAGTCAATATAGTCTGATAACAGAGTTTATCATATTACCAGGCTACACAGACTAGGTTTCACATAAAAAACAAATCAAAAATTGTATATAAAACACATTACTTCTTTATTATTTTAAATAAATATCAAAATTAAAAAATAAAATAAAATAAAAAATGTTTTAATTAATAAAATAAAATGGTATAGAACAACATAAAAATAAAATTGTATCAACCTTAAATCAACAATTTCTCACTTTTAAATTAAAAATGAAGCAACTTTGATTTTAAAAAGTTACTTTTTATTCTCCCATTTTAAATATAAAAAGAAACATTCTCAAAATAAGCAAAAACAAAGTTTGTTGACTTTTGTCACTGTTTTCTTTTTAATTTGAGATTGTTTCAGCTCAATTTGAAATTTTTTTTTTCTTAGTGTATACGGAAATTTGTGATAACAACAAACGTTTGTAAATTTTGATTGTTAAAAAAAGAATTTTGTTATTTTTTAACAAAGAAATTCAACAAACACAATTTGTTGATCTAACAAAAGTAAAAAATCTTATTTTTTTTTTCAGCAAAGAAATTCAACAAACACAATTTGTTGATCTGACACTTGACATTTTTTTTTTCAACAAATAAATTTAACAATTTATTGACATGATAAAAGAATTTTGAAATAAAATTACTTGACTAATACCAAATTCACATTCATTTTTTTAAACATGTTTAACCACTTAAACATGTTTAAATTTAAATTTGTTAAGGTACATAAACATGTTTAAGTGCTTAAACATGTTTAAAAAAATTAATGCGAATTTGGTATAAGTTTGTTGAAAACAAAATCGAAGTTTTGTATTATGGACTAACAGGCGGCCGTTTTTACTAAATGTTTGGCTGATATCATGTTTGGTTGATTTACAATTGATGTTTGTTGATTTAAATTTGATTTTATTTTCTGTGTGACGTGTTCCCTCCACTTTCTATTATCTGTCAAAAGATAAGATTGGAGTCAAGGGCAACTTGGTTAAATAAGTGGTACAATTCTGACTGTATACAAACGAAAATATTATAAGATGAAAGATTGGTAAAAAATAGTAAAATTCTTCTGGATATGGACAGAAAGCAACTTAGAGCTACCATTAATCTTATTACAAGCCACAACACATACAGATAGTGCAGGGAATCTATGGAATACACCTATTATTTCTTATGCAAATGCCCTGCCCACTATGCCTACTATCTTTTATAGTTTAAAATTAGATTGACCCTTATATATTTCAGAATCTATTAGAATTCCGAGGTTTCAAAGGAATCATAATGGGCCACACCACGGCCTCTATGGACGTTGGTTTTCATCAACGTCATCCTTCATAACTTAACACATCAAAATTGTTGTACTAAACCATTGAACAAATTAGTATCATACACACTTTAACATTGTGGAGAGTATTTAAAGATTTGGTTGTACCACAGACTCGAGATACAAAAGATGTTTAAGTTATCGAGATAACAAGATGTTTATGCTTATCAATTCGATTTTACTGAAAATTTGAATAAGTATGCCAGTTTTTTCCGATTTTCACTTCTAATACATCGTTAAAAAGGTGTTGACTACCGCTTGGGATTTTAGTCAAAAATTAACCCTTAACTGCCCTGTCTTACATTTCATAACATTTATGTGAATGTAAATTTGTCTGTAAAATATGTTAAATTCAAATATTTTTTTTTAATTTTTTATTCCCTCCACTTATTGTTAGTGATAGAGGGTATATATAAGTTTTTCATTCCGTTTGTAACTCATAGAAATATCGGGCTGGGACCCCATAAAATATATAATTGATCAGTGATCGATTTTAAGACATTATAGCGATGTCCGTCTGTGGAAATTTGAGCGATATCGGTTCAGCAGTTCAAAAGTTATGAACGAAAATGAAATTACACCTCAAAAATGTTGGTACATTCAACATAACCTAAAAATACAAAATGCTTTAATTCCGTTGCTTGTTGACATATGTGAACATAATTCAACACCGAATGGTATTTAAACAAGTATGAACATATTTTTGACAAAAAAAGAAAAAAAAAACCGCGGATTTTTTTTTAACAAATTTTTTTTTAAAAAAAATTTTCTTTTAATAAAATAAAGTTTTTTGCAATAATCTTTTTGGAATTGTGGAGGGTATCAATACATTCGGCAAGCCCGAATAACTTTTTTACTTGTTTTTCTTTATGTACTCTATTTTAATTTTCAAAACCTGGTCGCTTTAATAATGTACATATTAAACAGCCAGGAATGGGTACTAATTTGAGAAAGTTAAAAGTAAAGCCAAATTCTATAAAGTTCTTTAATCACTTTTTTATTAAATAAAAATTTGTTTAGAAACAATCGTCAATGCTGGCCAAAGTACCGTCACAGTATTTCCAGGTAGACCAGGCAGTCCAACCTTGTTGTTCCAAAACCAACTGGGCGCACTTAACTGCAGGTTCAATGCTATCGACTAAGAAATCTGCACACTTGATCTTACATTCATCATAAGAGAAAGCTCCAGATGGAGGAGAGCACCAGTAGTAGTTGTTAATTTGGAAAATACCATAGTCGCGAGAGCCATTGGAATTCAAGGTACCAACAGCCTTAGTATTGTAAGAGGATTCATGTTCTGCAATGCATGTCCAACGAGCCAATTGATCCTTAGGAACACCCAATTTGTACATTTCCTTGGCTAAGGAACAACGAGTGTATACCTCAGCGAAGGCAGGAGCCACCAAAAGGACAGCGGCCAAAACAGCTAAAGTAAGTTTGAACATTTTGCGTAAGATGATTGAACAAATACTATACCTGTTTGGAATTTTGTAAGGCTTTATATAGATAAATTTTTTGACTTTTATAAAGTAAAATTGATAAATATTCATTCAACATTCCTACCTAACTTTCTTAATACTGAATATTATTTATTAGATAAGACTTTACCGAATGATAAATGGCCATAAAAAGTCTAATTCCAAGTCAATTAAGTAAAAAAAATATAAATAATGTAGGCCTATAAGAACTTCTGTAATCCTCACACTTAACTTTTTTTATTAAAATAAAAATTCAAAATTTTGCTATAAAAAGCTTTAGATTTAGATTTAGATTTAGATTTATTTATTTGTTGTCCCATACACAAGACTTAAAGTCTTATATTACAGTATAGAACTGAGTATATGTTATACATTATAATGTGAAACACTTACAACTAAAAATTAAACATAAATCATATAACTAAGCATAAATCACATTAAATAATTATCAAAAACAAAAAGACAATCTGAAAAAATAATAGAGTATAAAGGAAATTAATACAAAAATAAAACAAAAATAATTTTATAAAATTTTATATTTGTAATACAAAATTTTTAATAAGATAATAAAATAAAAAAATGTAAGTTAATTAAAAAATAAAAAATAAAAATAATAATAAAAAATATATTAAAAAATAAAAAAAATAAATAATAAAAAAAAAAAATAGTTAACATTCAATAATTTATCAACATGTTAATCAATATGCAAAAATAAAACAAAATTAATTATTTCGATTAGAAAAAAAGAAAATTATTTCTTTTTTAAACTGTTGTGCGTTACTAATAACTTGAGAACTATGAGGAATTAAGTTCCAAAGACGGGTTGCATTTATATAGAATTGCCATTCAGACATGAGACTGTGATGACGAAATAATATTAATCTGCGTCCCCTAGTTGACCTTGAAAAAACCAGTCGATCATAAAGATGCTCTGGTTGACGAGTATATATTACCTTATGCAAAAAGATAAGAACTCTAGTTCTTATTAAGTCATTAAAGGAAATGCCGTATAACCGATTTACAAAAGCTGAAGTACTGTCATATCGTTTTAGACCAAACACATAACGTACAATGTTTTTGAATACAATATTCAGTTTTCTTTTACTGTGATCATCACAACTTCCAAAAAGTTCACATCCATACAATAATATAGGTATAAGATATGTTTTAGCTAGAAGTACCCTTATATTTATGGGTGTACAGTATTGAGATTGCCAAAGGGTTCTCAGCATAGAAAAAGTACGTCCACAGGCATAATTTATATGGTCAGACCATGTAAGGGAGTTGTTAAAATATACTCCAAGATTTTTTGCAGAGTTGACAATTTCAATTGGTTGATTATTAATTTTTATGATTGGTGTAAGTTGTATTTTCGATACTCGTTTTTGAATGATGATGCATTTGGATTTTTTCGGATTTATTCCTAGTCCATTTGCCGTAGCCCACAAGTAAACACGATGCAATTCCTGGTTAAGGGTGATAACGCATTGATCAATATTAGCAACATCACAACTTATATAAAGCTGTACATCATCAGCATACATTCTAACCTTACATTGTTCAATAGTAAGTGGAAGATCGTTAGAGTATATTGAAAACAATAGAGGGCCTAAAATTGAACCTTGAGGAACGCCTCTAATCACTGATAAGCAGTTAGATTTCCTATTATTCGATTCAACATACTGAGATCTATTCGTAAGATAGGATGCAATAAGACTTGTGGCATTTGATGAAAACTTAAACATATTATTCAACTTGTAACATAAAATATCAGGATCCACAGTATCAAACGCTTTGGAATGATCTAATAGAATTAAAAAAGAAATCCTTTTGGTATCAACCTGTTTTCTGATCTCCTCGGAAACATCTACAAGGGCTGTAATGCAACTGTGCTTTTTACGAAAGCCTGATTGCCTATCGCTAAGTAGTTTATTGTTATCCAAAAACAGTGTAACTTGATTATGAACAATGCGTTCAAATACCTTAGAGAGAAATGGCAATATAGCTATCGGTCTGTAATCAGAAGTTGACTTAGGTAAAGGTATGATTTTAGACATTTTCCATTTTGTAGGATAATAACTAGATGTTAGAATCTTGTTGAATATAAATGTAATATAAGGGAGTAGTTGTGGTAATAATATTTTAATGAATTTAGGGTGTATTCCATCCGATCCAACAGCATTTGACTTTATTGATAAGCAACAAGATAAAACATCGTTTTGGCTTACACCATTAAAGGAAAATTTTTCTTCATTTTCGGAATCATCGAAAATTTGATAGTAGCTACGGTCAGGATCAACCATTGGCACATTAACAAATTTTTCATTTATTGTATCTACATCTATCTCACAGGGCACTTGACTTTTAGCTTTACCGATACCAATTTCACGAATAGTATTCCACTTTTTTTTTGAACCTATTGCAGAAGAAAATTTCGAAGCGTAGAAATCAGATTTCGCTTTTTTAATTAACCTATTAGTAAGTCTTCGGGCAATTTTAAACTCTTCGAGCAATTGAGATGTTTTGAATCTCTTCCATCGACTGTATGCAATATCACGACGAACAATAGAATCTTTTATGAAGGAGGAAAACCAAGGTTTTTTCTTTTGACTAATCATTTTTGTTTTCAGTGGAACAGCAATATTAAATAGGTTAACTATGTTTTCCCCCAAAAAAAGCAGCTGATCATCTACTGAAATCATGTAAAACAAAATACTCCAATCGATCTTACAAAATTCATCTTCTAGAGCTACATAATTAATATTTGAAAAATCACGATAGCTTACTACTTGATCTGGTACGTGTAATTGAAAATCATACGATATGTATATAAGATCATGTTTAGAAAAACAAGATGCACTTAGTTGGTCATAGAGGAGTGTTTTTGAATTATCATCAACGAAAAACAAGTCCAATAGTGTACTATTAGTTGTAGTAAAATGTGTAGGTAAACTTATGTTCGGAGAAAAAAGCCCAAGAGAAATCATTGTATTGGTTAGATTAGAATCGACTAAGATATTGGAGTTAAAATCACCTGCAATTATTACATCATCAAAACAGGGTGTTAGAATTTCCAATTTCTTAAAAAATCGTTTCATACATATACTACTTTTCGGTCTATATACGCAACCCACAAGTAATTTCCGTCCTGCACTGTTTATTTCAAGAAATAGATACTCAACTAAATTTGGGCCAAGAGTGTCCTCATTCGGGTCAGTTGCAACCTCATCATCTTTATCTTCATCAGACTTTGCTCGTACTTTAAAGGGTATGCCTTTCTTGACATAGATTGCAACGCCACCAGCATAAGCATTTCTATCAACTCTACACACATCGTAGCCGTTCATGGAAATAGAGAGATCATTAACATCAGGGTTAAACCAGGTTTCCGAAACACAAATAAAATCAATGCCTGTGTTCTCAAAAATAAATCTAAATTCATCAATCTTGTTTTTAAGGCTTTGTGAATTAATATGACAAATTTTAATGCCACCACTTTGTTTAGTCAAAATTCTTACCATGTTAGCAGTACCGTCCCTGGAACTAGTTCCGTTAATATGTCTGTTGTTCATAATTGAGAAAAGTTAAATTTAAAGCAACGCACAATGTTTTAAAAATTTCGAAATAATTTAGAGAAAATGCTTGAATAAATAAATACATTTGGAAACAAATTAAAACGGTTATAAATTTTTTACAAAGTATAATAGTTAATTGAACAATAGAAAAATATATAAAATATTGTGGATTAAGCCAAAGAAGCATCACGTATTTGATCAGTTGCAGTATCGCGTTCATCACTACCAGGAAATAGCCGAAAAAGATGCCCTATCTCATCAATCTCTATAACATGGCCATTAGCATCCTTTTTAATATAAACAAGGCCACGCATGGTAAAAGCGCTATGAATACGTCGTTCTTTTTTCAAACGAACGGATGCTCGCAGTATATTAAAATTGGTTTGAGTAAGATTTTCATTTACAAAAAATTTATTGTCCGAATCAAACCCAATATCACGAAGACAAAAGAAAAATTCTTTATTTTCTTTCCTAAAGTTGGCAAAGGATTTTAGGAAAAAATTTTTGTCATACGGGGACCACATTTTCACAATTATTACCGCATCTTTTGAATTTTCTTTAATTTTATTATTTTGATTTTGAAGTCGGTATATAGATTTAATAGCCGGTACTGATAAATCTATAGTATTGCATATTTTGCTAAAAATAAGCATTAAATCCTCATTTTCATTGTATGGAATTTCGTTTAAGCGCAGTTCACAAGCAACAGTACTATTTTCCTGTCGTTTTATTTTACTTTTTAATGTTTTTATTTCATCTTGCATGCTAATGACATCAGCCGCGACTGTTTCCAATTGTGAAACTCTTTCTGTTACTTCTTGTAAACCACTCTTAATTATGTTAAATCTCTTATCGATTTCAGTTAAGAGATCATCTTTGTATTCACGAAACTTTCTTTGTATTATTGACTCTAATTGCTCCGTGAGTTTTTCAAAACGATTGTCCATTGTTGTTATGAACTTGAGGGGGGAGTCTGTATTAGAGAGACGCGGGGTTTTACTTGCATTACCAAGCAAAGAGTTGTGCAAAACTTCTCTCTGTCGTTTGGCGACTGGTGTTAAATTATTATTTATATTTTGGCGCTCACTCATATTTTGTATATTATTATTATTGTTGTTATTTTTATTTAATATATTTTGGTGATTGTTTTCTTGATTGTTTTTTTTTATTTCTAGTAAGCATTAGAGATATTATATGGAGTTCACACTAGCGACTTTAAACAAGTTGTTTAACAAAACACCAGTAACAGAATAAAAACGTAATGGATACAGAACAAAGACTTTTTTAAACATCTCACTTTTAAACACTTCAAAACAGCAAGTGTGAACGCCGTATTATATTGTCTATATTTATTTAGTTTGTTGTAATTTTAGTTGTTGTTTTTATTTTTTTTTTTTTGTGTTGTTTTTAAAGAGTTTGTGTTGTTTTAAAGAGATTTGTTGTCTTTTTGTTTTGTTTCAACTTTGATTCTGTTTATTTAATTTTTTATTTTTGTATTAAAGATTTATATTATTTCTGTGTTCAAAATAAACCCAATATTTATATGTTTAAAAAGAGTTTTCAATTTTATTTATTTTAATCAAATAAAAGCTTTTAAAAATGTATTTATTTCTTGTTAATTTAAATAAAATAAGGAGCTTTATTAAAAACACATCCGACTCTCACAAAACTATCAAATTTTTTTCAAGCCAAGCGGTAAATCATTATAGTTTTTGTTTAACTGTCTTAAACAAAATGCTCAAATTAACTTTCGCTATTTTGGCTGCCGTCCTCTTGGTAGCACCAGCTTTGGGTGAGGTATATACCCGTTGTTCCTTGGCCAAGGAAATGTACAAATTGGGTGTACCCAAGAACCAATTGGCTCGTTGGACTTGCATTGCTGAACATGAATCATCCTATAACACTAAGGCCGTCGGTACCTTGAACTCCAATGGATCCCGGGATTATGGTATCTTCCAAATTAATAACTACTACTGGTGCACTCCTCCATCGGGAGCTTTCTCTTATGATGAATGCAAGATCAAGTGTGCCGATTTCTTAGTCGACAGTATTGCACCTGCTGTTAAGTGCGCCTAGGGTTGCCATTCGTACTGTTTTAAACAGTACATGTACTGTTTTTTATAAAAAGTACTGTTTTATGCACAGCACCTAAAACAGTACGCAAAAGTACTTTTTTTTAAAAGCGTGTACTGTTTTTGTACTGTTTTTTTATACTCATCACCAAAATGTAACATTTTTCGAAAAATGTTTCATATTTGACAAAATTTTAATTCAATTTTTAAAAAGAAACTAAATGCAATTCAATTTTATACCACACTCATAAAAAAAATTATTTAAAAAGTGGAAAACTTATATAAATTCAATAATGATTTAGCTCCATTGCCATGTTTTCCTTCTTTTTATCTAAATTTTTCTGAAAAATAAGAAAAAACTAGAAAATGGGAAAAAATTTATTTTATTGAGTAGATCTCATTTAAACTTCCCATTGCGGGCAGACCCCATTAGGTTCGGAACCCATGGGTCTAGACCACCTTAGGCCCAGCCCCATTGGGTCTATTAAGGATCGTCATAGATTTTGATTCAACATCTTTGCCCTTTTCGCTCTACTTTGCTTAGTTTTTAGGATACGGGAATTTAAGGGCCCAAAAGGGACTTTAGAATCTTAACGGGATAAATAAAAAACTATTACACGGAGGGATTAAAGAAGTAAAGAACTACAAAAATGTATTTGGCATTTTTTTTTGTTTCGGCAATATTTTCTGAGAAATGAGGAACGCCCAAATTTTTAGATTCAAATTGAGGAGTCCATACATTGAAAGAGCACCGGAGATTCTTTAGAGATTTTTAGAATCGAAAATGAACACTTTTTTGCTCTTTCTGGCTTAGTTTTTGAAATTTTTGAAACATTTTTTGAAAAAAAAAAATTCCTTAAATTGCATAAAATTTAATAAACCTCAAGAAAAAACTTTATCAATTCTAAAAAGATAAATATGATGAAATAATTGGTTGCAAATTATGTCAAAGAGATTTCAAAATTTTTATTAAATTTTACTAAATTGTGAAGAAAAACATTTTCCCAAAATTAAGCCTTTGTTTGAGTGCAATAATACCGTTTTCGCGTTTGCTTTTTAAAGTCGTGTTTTAATTAAAACACCGTTTTATTGATTTTTTCATATGTTTTTGATAGAAAAATCGTTGTTTTAGTTAAGCGAAAGCAAAAGCTTTTCAAGTAAGATATCGCGGCAACTATGACAAATGCTCCAAAAAGCCAATCGCAATTTTTTTCAACACTGATAAAAAAAATAGAATAAATTTGAGACGGTTTACCTAAAATGTTCCACCGTTCTGTTAACAACCTTTTATGCACGTTTTGGCTGAGAACTGTTTGAAATCAGGGTGAAAGGGCTAAGTTTTTGTAGTTTGATATAAAAAAAGGCTTTTAAAAAAGTACTGTTTTTATTTGCAATGTACTGTTTTTTGGCACCAAATGTACTGTTATTCCATATTTCAAATCTGGCAACCCTAAGTGCGCCCAATTGGTATTGAAACAACAAGGCTGGACTGCTTGGTCAACCTGGAAATACTGCGACGGTACTTTGCCCAGCATTGAAGATTGTTTCTAAATCAACTTAAAAAAAATACATTATGGCTAAAACAATCGTTAATTTGGCACTGAACCTATTCAAAACACAAAAAAATTGTAAAAACTTTAAATAAAACTAAAACAATACAATTAAATAATTTTGACTCACGAAAAAAAAGGCACTCATTAAGAATCACTTACGAAAACAAATTTACTTGAGTAGCTGGAGTTTAGATCATGCGTAATTCACGTGACCATCCTCCATCTCTAGGGCTAAACACTAAACGCATTTAAGCGGGCACATTTAGGCGATAGCATTATTTAACATTTAGGATGGCAAAAGCAAATTAGAAATAAAAAAGTTCCCTCTTGAATGTGCCAATGAATATGCGAACTTTTTGACGCATTAAAAAAATATTTTATTAAAATCTTCTGATAAAAGCAAAAAGAGGAATTTATAAAAACTCAGGAATGGAACATTGTACACTTTTTTAAAAAAAATCTGTTTTCCACATTTTTGATTTGCGGTTTTGATTTCGAAAAATCTGTGTTCGTATTCGTTATTAACGATGTCCAATTATTTCCTAGTGATCATTTGAAACATTAATAATTTAAATATCTTGTCCGCCATATTGGATCTGCCATTTATATTTAAAAAAATCTTAGCTCATATTAATACACTCAGAAAATTATGTAAGTTACTACATGTTAGTTGTTTGTATATTTTACAGTAGTTAGTTGTTTTCAACTAAAAAGTCAGTTATTTTTGTATGAAAAATATCAAAGAACTATTTCTGTTAGTTATTTTAAATCGTTTTTTTGAATAACTAACAAAAAGTACTGTTATGTAGTAACAGTTATTTAAAGTAGTTAATTTTATTTTTATCTCTGAAAAATTTTCAAAGTTTTTTTCCAAAAAAATCAATTTTCGTTTTTTTTATTTTTCACAACTTTTTTAAAAACAAATTTGGTCTTAAATTTTTTTCTGAAAAATTTTTTGAAAAAAAAAAATTATATGTATATTGATTTTTTATTATTACTACATGTTTGTTGTTTTGACTATAAATATAAGTAGATTTTACTACATAAGTCAGTTATTTGTTTGTCAGTTAAAATAACTGACATTGTTAGTTGATTTAACTGAAAAAGTAGTTGACCCCAAAACAACTTACAAAGTAGTTATTTTAACTGACATTTTCAGTTGATTTTACTAACATAATTTTTTGAGTGTAAGCGACCCTAAACACATCGACAATGATTAATATAAATTCAATTAGCTAATACGGCGTTCACACTTGCTGTTTTGAAGTGTTCAAGAGTGAGATGTTTAAAAAAGTCTTTGTTCTGTGTCCATTACGTTTTTATTCTGCTACTGGTGTTTTGTTAAACAACTTGTTTAAGGTCGCTAGTGTGAATGCCATATAAGAATTAAAAAGCATATCCGCCATATTAGATCTGCCATTTGGAATTTCAAGTCTTTAATTCCAAAATCAGATTTAACAACCGAAAAACCATCAAAATCAAAGTTTTTGACCATTAAAAATTTGTCGCCATATTGGATCCGCCATTTTGAATTTTAAAAGTTTGAGCTCATATTCATTATCAACGACCTCAAATACATCGCCATTTTGGATTCATTAAGCTCTTTGTTAGACCGTATTTACATTAGGCAATTTTAATTGCGGCAATTCTGATTTTATCGTGTATCAGAGAGAGACCTAAGATTCTTCCCTCTCTCTCTCTGATACACTAGAAAATCAAAATTGCCTTATGTAAATTCGGTCTTATTCGCTCATGAATTTCTAAAAGAGAATATTTCTATAGAAAATTTCTGAAAGACGATTTTTTTATAGATAATTTTTGAAAGACAATTTTTCTATAGAAAATTTCCCAAAAACAATTATTTTGTAGAAAATTTCTCAGACAATTTTTCTATAGAAAATTTCCAAAATACAATTGTTCTATAGAAAATTTCTCAGACAATTTTTCTGTATAAAATTTCCCAGAGAAAGTTTATCAAAGAAAATTTTTCTATAGAAAATTTCACAAAGACAGTTTTTCTATAGAAAATTTCTCAACGACAATTTTTCTTTAGAAAATTTCTCAAAGACAATTTTTCTATAGAAAATTTCTGAAAGACAATTCTTCTATATAAAATTTCTGAAAGACAATTCTTCTATCAAAAATTTCTCAAAGGAAATTTTCGTATAGAAAATTTGTTAAAAACAAAAAAACTTTCTAAAGAAAAATTGTCTTTGAGAAATTTTTCATAGAAAAATTGTCTTCGGGAAAAAGTCTCAGATTCTGTGACAATTTGTCTATAGTAAATTTTCCAGAGAAAATTTCTCAAAGAAAATTTTTCTATAGAAAAAGACAATTCTTCTATAGAAAATATCTTAAACACAATTTCTATAGAAAATTTCTCAAAGACAATTTTTCTATAGAAACTTTCTCACAGAGAAAATTTCTGATTGTGAGAAACAATTTTTCTACAGAAAATTTCTGAAAGACAATTCTTCTATAGAAAATTTCTCAAACACAATTTTTCAATAGAAAATTTCTGAAGACAATTTTCCATAGAAAAATTCTGAAAGATAACACTGCGTGACAAAACTAACCACTATTTTAGAAAACAAGAGGTACGACCATCATTTCTATATATTTCGGACATGCTGAATCGAATGGCGTACTCCGTTTTTCGATGTATGGTACAGTTTTCTTGTAAAATGTCATTAAAGATTGGCTGATTTTCATCTGCTTTTTTAACAAAAAAAATTCCATAGCTAATGATTTTTAAATTTTATGGCATGGAAAACAAAGATATAACTTGTAGCAATATTTCTAATATAAATTTGGTTTAAAGCTTTTCATCTTAACCCCTTTAATTCGCGGATTTCTTAATTTTTTTAAGTTTTCGCGAAATTAACCGATAAATTGGTCTCTGATAAAAAAATTGCATTTTGTGGATCATAAAGGCGTCCATGACACTACGAATAGTGGACAAAAAATATCTATGTTATATGGACCATCATGAAGAAAATCGCGAAAAACCGTTTTTTTGTATATGGCAGCATCACTTTACGAGATGATTTGAGGCTTCATCTTTTAGTATATAATGTGGGAACCTTAAACAATGAACTGACCCAAAATTTGTCCAAAAAAGTTTTCATTTGCAAAAGTTATCTTAACAAAAACTGTTATTTCAGTGTTTGCGATACAATAATTATAGTTTTTGTTAAGATAACTTTTGCAAATGAAAACTTTTTTGGACAAATTTTGGGTTAGTTCATTGTTTAAGGTTCCCACATTATATACTAAAAGATGAATCCTCAAATCATCTCCTAAAGTGATGCTGCCATATACAAAAAAACGGTTTTTCGCGATTTTCTTCATGATGGTCCATATAACATAGATGTTTTTTGTCCACTATTCGTAGTGTCATGGACGCCTTTATGATCCACAAAATGCAATTTTTTTATCAGAGACCAATTTATCGGTTAATTTCGCGAAAACTTAAAAAAATGAAGAAATCCGCGAATTAAAGGGGTTAAGATGAAAAGCTTTAAACCAAATTTATATTAGAAATATTGCTACAAGTTATATCTTTGTTTTCCATGCCATAAAATTTAAAAATCATTAGCTTTGGAATTTTTTTTGTTAAAAAAGCAGATGAAAATCAGCCAATCTTTAATGACATTTTACAAGAAAACTGTACCATACATCGAAAAACGGAGTACGCCATTCGATTCAGCATGTCCGAAATATATAGAAATGATGGTCGTAACTCTTGTTTATTTTTTAGTGTTCCGCAGTGTAATTATTCTGTAGGAGATTTCTCAAAAACAGTTTTTCTATAGAAACTTTCTCAAAGACAACTTTTCTATAGAAAATTATTTTCTATGTAATAATTTTCTATAGAACAATTGTCTTTTCTATAGAAAAATTATCTTTAAAAAATGTTCTACACTCAGAAAATTATGTAAGTTACTACATGTAAGTTGTTTGTATATTTTACAGTAGTTAGTTGTTTTCAACTACAAAGTCAGTTGTTTTTGTATGAAAAATATCAAACAACTATTTTTGTTAGTTATTTTAAGTAGTTTTTTTGAATAACTAACAAAAAATTACTGTGATGTAGTAACAGTTATTTAAAGTAGTTAATTTTATTTTTTTTTTAAGTCTGAAAAATTTCCAAAGTTTTTTTTTTTTCCAAAAAATAAAAATAAATTTTCGTTTTTTTTTATTTTTCACAACTTTTTAAAAAAAAAAAAAAAACACTTGGAAAAAATTTTGTCCTCATTTTTTTCTGAAAAATTAAAAAAATAAAAATAAATTTTCGTTCCCAGCAAAACTTTTCGGAGTCATTCAAAAATAACTAGTTCTAAAAGTACTTCAAAGCTTGTCACGATAGGTTCTCAAAGAGCATCCTGGAACTAGTGATGTCACAACTAGTTCTAGTAGTGATCCAAAAGGGTAATATCTTGATTCCAAAGACCTTTTTTTTGAGTAGTTTGGGAACTAATGATTTGGAACTAGTCGTACATGACTTCTGCACCACTTCCATTAAACAAATACTGGTTCTCAAACAACATCTTAGAAGCTGTTTCAAAAACTTATAATTTTTTTCAAAAAAGAAAAAAAAAATATATTTGATTACGCATTTCTCTGTTGCATCGTCTATTTGGAAAAAGTCAAACCTTTTGAAATATGTACAGAGGGGCTAAAAATATAAGTATTGGGTAATTTGTTTGGTATTTTTAAGTATTGGGGCATTAGAGCAAATAGGTTTTTATAGATTCATTCAATTACCTTACTACAATCTGCAATAAACTACTTTATTTACTACAGCTGGAATTTTTTATTACAAAAAGTAAACAAAACTTTCCAATTGTAGCAAAAATAGTAAGCAATTTGAGTAATCCAACTAAGCATATAATCTTATATTTTTTGATCCCTACAATATTTTTTTTTTTTTTTCAAAAATCCCTTATTCTCCTAGATAATTTCTAATTGCATTATGGACTAAAAAAACAAAAAATACTACTAATTTTTGTTTAGTAAAGTGCTGATATTGCGTTATATTTTCAACAAAAAATAATTCAAAAATGTTTTTTTTAGCAAAAAAAAAAAATTTACAAAATGTTCCTACACGCAAAAAAAAATCTGTGTAAGATTGAGCAATCCTACTTGGTAAAACTTTTTTCATACCAAAAAAAAATTTTTAACAAATTTTTGCTAATATTATGCTTGTCGATGTTAAAGTAACATAATTCCTTTTTTATGTAAAATAACCAAGTAGCTTGCTCAATAACGCAAATTACCTGCACAAAAATTTATCGAAAGAAAACAACAAAAAAACAAAACAAATACAGACCGCCATTTTAATTTTGTATTTTTGTGTGCGTGCGTTGTTCGTTTATTTTTTGTGTTATAAAAACGTAAAAAGGAAATTGATATATAAAATAAAAATAAATTAATACATAAATAAAAATAAATAATTAGTTTTCTAAAAGATAAATAAATGTAAGATAAAAGAATGTTAAAGTTAATTTTGCTTTCATCACTTAAAACATTATTCAATAAGAAAAACCAATGGAGTCCCAGACGTATGTTTCGATGAATAACAAATGGAATGATAAAGTGAGTATACCCGCATTCCGAAGACAACAATAAGGTTTAATAGATTTTTAGTTAAAAATTAGTGTTTGGTAATAGTTTTATATTTTTACAGGGTACTGCTAAATAAATTTTTGAAGCTATGGAGAATCCTTCACTACAATAAAGAGCGTGGACACTAATCCTGCCTTTAGTTATAAAATTAAAACATAAAAACCCAAAGCCAAGGGAGTCCATACCTGTTTTGATGAGTTACAAATGGAATGACAAAGTAAGTGTTCCTCCTTACCAAGAGACCAATGGGGTTAACCAATTTTTTAAATTAAAAATTTATGTTTTGTAATAATTTTCTATTTTTACAGGATGCTTTTAAATAAATTCGTGAAGTTATAGCGGATCCTTCACTTCAAGAAAAAGCGTAGGCAGCAGTCACTGGAGAAAATTTTACATAAATGGTCAGTTGGTCGGTGGTAAATAAAATCCTACACAACATTTATTATATTAATATGGATTTATTCTGTGAAAATTTTAAATTCAACAAATATACAAATTTTTACAAAAATCTTATAGAAAAATTATTTTAGCATAAATGTGGTAATTTTTAGCATTATTTTTAGTCACCTTTTCTAATAATTTTGGTATACTTCACCATATTTCTTTTGGTATATTTTACCAAGTTTTTGCTTAAATAGCATTAGCATTTTCTTCAAAATTTTTTACATAAGTGTTTTGGCTAAATTATGAAAACTACTTCGTCGGTTGTAGTTTTAGCATATTTTTGGTAAAATTATGCCAGATTTTTGCTCACTCCGACACAAGTTTTTTTTTGCGTGTAGACTGCTTCCCTAGAACTAGTTCTGATGGTGACAATTTCAAACAAAAATCATGGGTTAAAGAATGGGATAAAGAATTGGTTCTAGAATGACTTAAAGAACCGTTCCATACATGGGTTCCTAGACTACTTTCCTAGAACTAGTTCTGATGGTGACAATTTCAAACAAAAATCATGACTCTGAGAACGAGATAGAGAACTAGTGCCACAATAGCTTCTTGGAAGTAGTTCCTGTCGTGACAATTTCAAAGAAAAATCATGGGTTAAAGAATGGGATAAAGAACTGGTTCTAGAAGTAGTGATGGAACCGTTCCATAGGAGGGGTGATTGTTCCTAGACTACTTCCCTAGAACTAGTTCTGAGGGTGACAATTTCAAACAAAAATCATGACTCTGAGAAAGAGATAGAGAACTAGTCGAGCTAAAAAGAAGGACTCTAGCACTAGTTCTGGAAGTCCTCTAAGTTTTGCTGGGGTTTTTTTATTTTTCACAAAATAAAAAAAAAAATTTGAAAAAATTTGGTCTTTAATTTTTTTTTTTGAAAATTAAAAAAAAAAAAAAAAAAATATTTAATTGATTATTTTATTTTTACTACATGTTAGTCGTTTTGACTACAAATGTAAGTAGTTTTTACTACATAAGTCAGTTGTTTTTTTGTCAGTTAAAATAACTTACATTGTTAGTTGATTTAACTGAAAAAGTAGTTGACCCCAAAACAACTAACAAAGTAGTTATTTTAACTGACATTTTCAGTTAATTTTACTAACATAATTTTTTGAGTGTATTATAGAAGTGTCTTTGAGAAATTTTCTGTTGAAAAATTTTTTATTGAAAGACAATTTTTCTATAGAAAATTTCTCAAAGACAATTTTTCTATTGAAAATTTTATAAAAACAATTTTTCTACAGAAAATTTCTCAAAGACAAAATTTTTGAAAGACAATTTTTCTATAGAATATTTCTGGAAGAGAAATGTCTTTGAGAAATTTTCTATAGAACAGTTGTCTTTGGGAAATTTTCTATAGAAAAATAATCTTTAAAAAATTTTCTATTAAGAATTGTCTTTGAGAAATTTTCTATAAAAAAATTGTCTTTGAGAAATTTTTATTATAAAACAATTGTCTTTGAGAAATATTTTTAAGAAGGATTGCAATATTAAAACATTGTCTTTCAGAAATTTTCTATAGAATATTTCCCAAATGAAATTCTTCTATAGAAAATTTCTCAAAGACAATTTTTCGATAGAAAATTTTTTAAAGACAATTTTTCTATAGGAAATTTCTGAAAGACAGTCTTTCTATAGAAAGTTTCTCAAAGACAATTTTTCTATAGAAAATTTTTGAAAGATAATTTTTCTACAGAAAATTTTTGAAAGACAATTCTTCTATAGAAAATTTCTCAAAGACAATTTTTCGATAGAAAATTTTTTAAAGACAATTTTTCTATAGGAAATTTTTCAAAGACAATCTTTCTATAGAAAATTTCTCAAAGATAATTTTTCTATAGAAAATTTCTAAAAGACAATTTCTCTATAGAAAATCTCTGAAAGACATTTTTTCTATAGAAAATTTTCTGAAAGACAATTTCTCTATAAAAAATTTATGAAAGACAAATTTTCTATAGAAAATTTCTCAAGGACAATTTTTCTATAGAAAATTTCTGAAAGACAATTTTTCTATAGAAAACTTCTGAATAACAATTTTTGTATAGAAAATTTCTTAAGGACAGTTTCTAATGCAAAATTGTCTTTGGTAAAGTTTCTGTTGAAAAATTCTCTTTCAGAAATTTTCTGTAGAAAAATAATTGTCTTTGAGAATTTTTCTATGGAAAATTGTCTTTCAAAAGTTTTCTTTAGAAAAAAAAAATATCTTTGAGAAACTTTTTATAGAAAATTGTCTTTGAGAAATTTTCTATAGAACAATTGTCTTTGGGAAATTTTCTATCGAAAAATTGTCGTTGAGAATTTTTTTTAAGAAAGATTACAACATTTCTTACAGAAATTTTCTATAGAAAATTTCTTTAAGACAATTCTTCTATAGAAAATTTCTTAAAGACAATTCTTCTATAGAAAATTCTCTAAGACAAATTTTCTATACAAAATTTTTTGAAAGACAATTCTTCTATAGAAAAATTATCTTTGAGAAAGTTTCTATAGGAAAACTGTATTTTAGAATAATTCTCTGTACCTTCGTGATAAAGACACAGGGCTTAAGTTGAATTTACTGGCATTGGTCGGATTGATCCCAAATTTTTACCAGAGATAGATCTGATTTTATTACAAATCGAAAATATTAGGGTGATTTTTGTCGACGAGATCTGGTTCGTGAGATATGCCGACTTGAAATTTGAATATTATATCTGGGAAAAAGGCTTAATACACACAAAAACGTTTTATGGAGTTTGTAATCCCTAAGCCCGGCCTCTACGCAGAAAAAGTTTTTTTTCCGAAAATTCTCAAAAAAAAAAAAAAAATTTCACAACTAAAAAAAAAAAAATTTTTTGTGCCTTTTATGGGTTAATATTTTTTTTTTTACCAATATGAAAAATATTTCAATTACCTTTCGAATGACAGCAATATTTTTGAAATCGAACAACAAATAACGAAGCTATAAGCAAAAAACTTCAAGTCAAGATAACTCGCTAAATACCATTTTTTTCTTTTTCGAAATCATAATTTTTTTTTTACCAATGCCAGTAAACTCAACTTGTTCCAGACACAGTTCCCTTTTGTCTCTTAAGCCACCAGACAATGATTCCATGTGGAATCATGGAATAAATAAAAAGTAAGATCTCAAGCATGGACATTTTTATATTCGGGACGACAAAAACACCACTAATACTCTGCATAATTTTTTTGTATAGCAGCTGTTAAAAAGCTCTAGATTTTCCCGCTAATACCCTGTTCTCACTTACACTTAAAAACCATTTTTAGCAACATTTTCCGTTTTATGCTTAAAAACCATTTTTATGACTCGTTTTACCATACATTTTTTTGTTGTAATATGTCAACATAAAAATGTTTTTAGCTCGTTTTAAAATTAAAACGAGCGGAATTCCAGGGGTTGAATTGAGTATTTTTGAATGTTCAGCGCTTTTAAAGCATTTTATTAATATTGGCAACATTGTTTATTACTAAAATGTAAATAATACAAAAAAAATCGTACTATTTTTATCTTTAAACAATTCTTGAACATTATAAACAGTTATATGTATAATTAATGAATATAATTTCAATATCGTTTGTTGTTAAAATGTGTACATGTTTATCAGCTGATAATGCAAATGTCACAATAGAAACATAAAAACCAAAATAAAACAAGTGAAATTACGTGTGAACACTTTTTTTTTAATTAAAACAAATGTCGTTTAAAACCGTTTTTAGATGTTCGTGAGAACAGGGTATAAAACACCGTTTCCGCTGAAACATATTTTTCCCCGCTGAATACTAACAAAAAGCGCTATACTTATCGGTAAAACCTCAAAATTGGCAACAGTGCATTGTACTTTTGTAATAAAAAAAATACAATTGTACTGACTTTATCATCCCTGAAAGATAAAAAAAGTGCATCACATTTTTTTGTGATTTATTTTGTTAAGTAATTTAAAAACAACCAAAGTAAAAAAAATATAATTTAAAAACAATGAATCGATTAGTGAAACTTGCAAATACTACAGTTAAATCAGCCTATATTAGGACAAATACACATCTTTGGAGTCGAGGCATTAGAGATTTCAGAAACCAAACAATATCCAAGGTAAAAATCTTAAAAATACAAATGATGAAATTCTAATTGGATTTATGGAAATTCTTTGCAGCCACTTCTAGAACCTCTTCATTTAAGAAAAGCTCCAATACGAATATGTCATCACCATCAACAGATTAAACCAAATGAAAAGCTAGTGGGGAAATGGTTAATAGGATGTGGCGGTATGGTTTATTTCGCCGTTGTGCTGGGAGGCGTTACTAGGCTTACGGAATCTGGACTTTCCATGGTGACATGGAAGTTTTTGGGCGAGAAAGTACCACGTAGCCAAGCTGATTGGCAAGAAGAGTTTGCCAATTATCAACAATATCCAGAGTATCAAATGTAAGACTAATTTTGTGTACAAACCTTGTTATATAATTTATTCATATTAATGTTTCTTGACAGGAAGAACCAAAATATGACATTGGAAGAATTTAAAACCATCTTTTGGATGGAATATATACATCGCATGTGGGGACGTGCCATTGGTGCTGTATTTTTATTGCCAGCTGCGTATTTTTGGAAAAAAGGTTACTTAAATAGTTCTACCAAGAAATTTGTAGTGGCCATGGGTGCCTTGATTGGTTGCCAGGGATTGATGGGTTGGTATATGGTCAAATCTGGTCTTGAAAATCGTTTTCAAGATGTTAACGATGTTCCCAGAGTATCTCAACATCGTCTGGCCATGCATTTGGGTGCAGCATTAGTTCTTTATACATTATTTTTATCACAAGGTCTAAAAAAGCTTTTACCAGCACAAACCTTTAGTGCAAGTTCATTAAACGCTGTGCGTTTTAAAAGACTAGCTTATGGAGCCAAAGGTCTCATATTTTTAACCGCATTTTCGGGTGCATTTGTGGCGGGATTAGATGCCGGTCTAGTTTACAATTCATTTCCAAAGATGGGTGATAAATGGGTACCAGATGATATATTAGCATTTGAACCGATTAATAAGAATTTCACAGAAAATCCAACTACCGTTCAATTTAATCATCGCATTTTGGGCATTTCAACAATAACATTAGTATCGGCTTTGTGGCTGTTTTCGAAGAAAACTAAACTGCCACGAAGAGCATATTGGGCTATTAATGCTGCTGCAATTGTTGGCTGGTTACAGGTTACACTGGGTATTACAACACTGCTTAATCATGTACCAATACCATTGGCAGCTGCCCATCAATCTGGATCTTTACTTTTGCTTTCATTTGCTGTTTGGTTAAGTCATGAATTAAGATTTTTAAAATATTTGCCCAAATAAAAAGGTAATAAGTAGTTTGTTGATTTAAAATTTTATTTCTCTTTGTTTTTGCCAGATTTACTTATACATAAAATTATGTACATTTACACACAAATCTGCATAATTATTTATGAACTTGAGAATAGAGTGTGAATATGTTTTTTTTTTATAAATTAACATACAATAGGTAGTAATGAATTTTAAAGTATTTATTAAGTATGTACAAATATGATCTTAATTGCTCTTTAATATGCTGATATGTATAATAATCTACACATTTGGCTCTTAAGACACTTATATTTAATATAAAGTGGACCACACAGTTTGAATGTTTTTAATCATGATATTTACGTCCGCAAATTTTACTGAAGCAAAATGTGAAATAGGTCTTTACCATTTACAGATATAATTAAAAAAATATCAATTATAATTCAAAGATTCTTGCAATTCAAAGATTCCATTTATAATTTAAAAATTCCATTTGTAAATCTAAGACTCTACTTGTATTTCAATGATTCCATTCCTCATTCATAGATTCCAATTGTAATTCGAATAAGACCAATTGTAATTCGAAATAGATAAATTTTTATTCGAAAAATATCAATTGTTATTTAAAATACATCAATCGTAATTCGAAAAAGTTCTTTTGTTATACGAAAAAGATCAATTGTAATTTAAACAAGTGAGTGTTTAATTCGGCTGTGCCGAATCTTTTATACCCTCCAAAATGTAAAAAAAATCAAGGGGCGTTTTTCTTATTTTTTTTTAGGTGGGGGACGTTGAAGGACACCTTTTCCCCATGCGATAGATGTTATCAAATGGATTTATTATGATTCTTGCAATTAATTAATACAATTAATGATTATTAATATACATTTTTTATATCCTCGCTCACAAAAGGGGCGGGTTAATTAATTTTTATTTTTTTTTTATTCACTGGGTCCACATGTAGGATTTTGAACTTCTTGTGACATAAAAATTTTGCATTTGCTTAACAATATTACAAAAAACCCAGCAAAAAATTGCACTTTTTCTGGGGTTAGTTTAGTTCTCCAAGGGGGAAATTTTTGCCCCTTGGTCCGATTTTACCCATTTCCGAACTTAATCAGCCTATGGCCATAAGACATATTTGTGCCTAACTTCGGAAGTCTAGCTCCTTTATTTTGGACTGTATAGTGTCCTCTGCAGACGGACAGACAGACGGACATCGCTAGAATGTCTTAGAATCGATCACTGACCAATAATTTATATACTTTATGGTATCCTACACCGATATTTCGATGCGTTACACACAAAATGATAAAATGAGTATACCCCCATACTGTGATTGGAGGGTATAAAAACAATCAATTGTAATTCGAAAAAGATCAATTGTAATGTGAAAAATATCAATAGTAATTCAAAAAAGTCAATTGTAATTCGAAAATTATCAATTTTAATTCAAAAAATATCTATAGTAATTCAAACAAGTGAGAGTGTTAAATTCTTTAGTGGAGAATTTTCGGGTGGTTCTTCTGCGGGAGCTGTGGGGGACACCCTTGCTAAAAATGTTTACAAATTTCTTTATTATGATTTTTGCATAAAAGTTGTATCCAACGATCTCAAAAGGGGGTGGGTCGAAAAAAAAAACAAAATTTTCTTTTCCCCCAGGTCCAAGTGCAGGACTTTAAACTTCATTTAGCATAAAAATGTTTTATTTGTTTAGCAAAAATACAAAAAACACGTAAAAAATTTGTTTTTTAATCTATTTCGAATAACAATTGATCCGAATTTCAAGTGTTCTTTTTCGAATTACAATTGGACTCTTTTAACTACAAATGGAATTTTCGAAAAACAAGTAGAATCTTTGAATTACATGTAGAATTTTTGAATTACAAATGGAATCTTTGAATTACAATTGATCTATTTTTTTCGCGGGTCAACCAAATAAAATTCAAAAAGATCAATGGAAAAAAAGTAATTCGAATGAAAAAAAATTCAGCGAATATACAACTTAAATTCAAAATCAGTTAAAATTCGAATAAAATTAATTGAAGTCAAAAAAAAAAAAAAAAACAGTTAAAAACCAAAATAGTTCAAAGATTCAATAGAAATAGCATTATTCACACTCCCTTATGGTAAATTAGATCAAAATAACTAAATTCATATAATTTTGCAACAAAAAAATTAAAAAAATAACAAGTTTTATTATTAAGTATTTTTACGCGGAAGTATTTATTAAACTGTACATACAGATTTTTTTTTTTTTGGAAATAAATTAAACATTTTAAATTTATAGTTAATGATTTTAATCAATGAGTATTTTGTGAATATTGTGTGTTTAATACGAAATAACTTACAAATATGTCGAAATCGAAATGGATAGAGGAGATAAAGGATAGATAATGAACGAACTGATTGATTTATTGTAAATATATTTTTTTTTACATATATACAAAGATGAAGTTTGAGTATATAGTAGGTAACTATGGTGAAAATTAGCCAGAATTAACCTAAATAGGCAAATGGATTGTAAGGCTGTGGAAAGTATCCCTGGAAGGGATTAGCCGTAGGTTGTACAGGTATTGAGGTGGTCACATACATGGTCTGTAAAGTCGGTACGACCTGAGTGGAGTATAAGGTGGTATAAGCCGTTTTAGCTCCAAATGTCAATTTAAGTACTTTACTTTGAGTTTGTGTTACTATCGTCTGTTGAACAACTGGTGATGTGATAGTTTGAAATTGTTGTTGAAGTGGTATCAAGTATGGGTTAATGGTTGAAGGTGGCAAGATTGGTGGAGGCACGGACAAGGTTGTGGTATCTACAACATAGTCAGTTTTTTCTACTACCCCCTTGGCTTTAGATAAGGTTCTAAATGTTGTTGATTGGCCATTTGTAATAGGTACTACATATGACTCCCACAAAGTTTCCAATTTAATGACTGGTCGAGAATTAGTTATTACATTTTGTGGCTGTGGTAGTAAATTAAATGTTTCTGTCGGTTGTATTGGCTGCACTTGTGTTGTCTTATTAAGTCGATTTCCACCCAATCCATCGAATTCGTTTTTGTTTGATTCACCACTAGTGTTTTCCTGATTGCCTTCGTCACCAAATTCCAAGTCTAAGTTGATTTCCGATCCTGCTTCGTCTAGATTGCCAACAAAATCTTTAAAACCATTAAACTCCTTTGTTTCCATTTGTGGGGAAATAGTCTTTGTGACAGTTATTAAGCTAGTCATGTCAATAGTTTGCACCAGAGTATGATAAATGGTCTCATTTTCGTTTTCATTGATGACTGGCAGTATTTGAGTCTTTAATTTTTTGTTAACAATACTAAATGATTCGGTAACAGTTTCCAACACCGGCGTATCAGTTTCTCCATCTATATAAATGGGTGGTAATGTGGTAATGCTACCCTGTAATAGTCCATCCGATTTGGTAGTTGTAGCCAAAATATTTTCCGTTAAAGGTTCATCATCATTTCTCGGCTCTATAGAAGGTTCTGCAGTTAAATATTTCTCAATAGTTGAGGTTACAGTTATATATCGGGTCTTTTTTAAAACTCCCGCCTAAAGAGAAATATAAGAAATCGAAATTTAATAAGGTCTCATAAGAGTGTTATGATCTAATTCGGTTAGAAGTTATTCGGTTATTACAATTTTTCTTCGTAAAACAAAATATATTTAGAAATGGGAAATTTTTTTCTCAAAACTATTACGTTTTCTCAAGAAAAAATCAATAAAAAAAATTTTTCCTCAAAATTATTTTTACGTTTTCTTAAAGAAAATCAATTTCTCTTCTAAATGGAATAAAGCTTTTTGACAGCCTGCCTGAGTCGGTTAAAAAACGATATTTGGCGATTAATTAAGTTAATATAAAGTTGATTTTAATTTAAAATTTTAAATTCATTAATTTTTTTTATTAATGAAATTAATAATGAAATTAATAATCCCCAACAATTTTAAGTAGGGCTGGTAAATTATCCTATATAATCAATGATTAGGGCTAATCAATGTTTGCAAACGTCAAATTTATATGAAATTGATCAATGATTAGTGTTAATCATTGATTAGTTTTTGATAAGTTACCAGCCCTTAGGCTTTTAAAATTAGTTCCGAAAAATTTTTTTATGTTATGTTTTCTTAAGAGAAATTTAATTTCACTTTTGAATGGAATAGAGCTTTGCTTTGGTCAAAAATCGGTATTCAGCTAATATTGACAATAATTTTAAATTAATATTAACTTTAAATTGTGTGGTAAAAAAACATATCTCGAGCCATTTCACATAGGTATTTAAAAGAACTACCGAAAACTTTTTTGTTTTACGTTTTCTTTAGTGAAATTCAGTTTTACTTCGTAATAGAATTAAGCTTTTTGCCAAGTGTAAAGAATCAAAAATAATTATATTCTTACCTGAAAAATAAACGGTTTCTTAATTGTTGCTATTTCATAATAGGTATCTTTAAAGTCCACTGGTGTCGATATCTCCACATTTATTGTTTCAGTGAACAATTTTTGTTTTCCCTCCTGATCGATATTGTTTAAAACCGGTCCGTTTTGTGAACCGGATAACTCTAAATCACTTTGATTGTATATAACATTCTGGTTTAAGAAATTGCTATTTATGTTTTCACTTAACGCAGGGTCAGTAAAAGCGTTCGGGTTTGAAGCGACAGCCGAGACGTTTGCTAAACCTACACTCAAAAAATTTCATGCATAAAAATACGAAGTATTATTTCGTAAAATTTTTTTCGTACATATTACGAAATTTTTGTACATATTACGAAATTTTTGTAATTTTACAAAAACTTGGAATTTCGTAAAAATACAAATTTCGTTTATTTTACGAAGTACATTTCGTAGCCAAAAAAATACGAAATACTTCGTATCTCAACGAAATATTTCGTAATTTAACAAAATATTTTTTCGGAAAAAAAAATCACAAAATCAAGGGGTTTGATTTATTTATCTGAATTACTAGATTAACAGATTTAACAATTAAAAAAATGGAATAACAAAAATTTGTTCCTTCTCTTTTTAATTTTTGTTTACGGTTTCTAATTTTAAATTATTTTCAGCATAACACAAAGTCAAATCACCCAAGATATATTTTTCAATGCAGTCTGTTAGGTGTTGCGACATTAGTGCGACGGGCATGTCACCGAGTCAATTCCGTTTAGAAATGGAATTGAATGTTTGCTCGGGAAACTATTTTTTTCGTAAAGAAACCGCTTTAAATTACAGTGAATATTTGGAAGTGTTTTTATTCCGAAAAAATATTTTGTTTTACGTTTTTAAAAAATATTCGATCCCACTTCCGGACGGAATATACTCAATGACATGTCCCATAAGATGATACAATTTAACCAAAAAAATGTCATACATAAAAATACAAATAATTTTGCATACAAATACAAAATTAATTATACAAAATATTTCGTAATTATACAAAATATTTCGTAAAAATAAACATAATTCGTATTTACAAAAAAAAAACTTCGTAATATGTACAAAATATTTTGTATGTTTACGAAATATTTCGTAATTATGCAAAATATTTCGTATTTATACAAAATATTTCGTAACTTTACGAAAAAAACTTCGTAATATGTACAAAAATATTTTGTATTTTTACGAAATATTTCGTAATTATACAAAATATTTCGTAGTTATACAAAATATTTCGTAACTTTACGAAATATTTTCGTAAAAATAAACATAATTCGTATTTACAAAAAAAAATTCGTAATATGTACGAAAATATTTAGTATTTTTACGAAATATTTCGTAGTTATATTAAATATTTCGTAAATTTACGAAATATTTTCGTATTTATTTCGTAAATATCACTAAAAAAACTTCGTAATATTTACGAAATGCCATAGGTAAATATTACGAAATATTTCGTTCCGGCAAAACCACGAAATATTTCGTACAATGTACGAAGTATTTCGTTCATTTTACCTATGAAATTTTTTGAGTGTATGGGACCATTAACTTCGATAGTTGGCTTGCGTATAGATACTCTCGGTTTGGGTGAGGTTTTATATTGCCATCTTCCTGGTGCCCTATTCAATTTAGTTATGTGTAAGTTGTTATTGCTATCTAAATCGGAACTGGAAACTTGAACTTTTGGTCGGAATGCTCTTCTAATAGTTTGTTCTGTAGTGGTAGCACTGGTTGTAGTACTATATCTTGGCTTTGATGTTGTAGATGAATTTTTGTTTTTGTTTTTTCTGAAAAATTTAAAGAAAATTAAAAAGTTTTAAGACAGGAAAATATGAACGTTTGCAAAATAAATTTAAAGGTTGTACAAAAGTTGGTTGGCAAAACGTTTGTAATTCGAAGAAAAAAATCAATTGTAATTGAAACAAGTAAAATAAATTTCGAATTACAATTGATTTTTTAAATTACAATTAATCTTTCAGGAACTACAATGGATTATTTACGAATTACAATTTAAATTACAATATAATATTTGCATTACACAAGGAATCTTCGAATTACAAATGGAATCTTTGAATTACAAAAGGAATCTTCAAAATACATGTAAAATCTTCGAATTACAATTTTTCTTTTTCGAATTACAACTGGTAATAGTGTAGTTTCTTGAAGAAATATTTTAGTTTTTAAGCTCCAAACAGAATCAATTATATTGTTTGTTCGTCCGTCTATGTAATGTCCAAAAGTGTGAACACTCAAATTTTTTAGCACGTAAAGTTTTTGAAGTATACGAGTTAAAAAATTCAAGAAGGGCTTAATTTTGTACTTTTTAGGACTTAAAACGTAACTGTATTCTGTTGGCATCAACGAATAATATTAAATTATATATTGCGTCATATATTTTTTTTACTCGGGAAAGTACTTTTTTGTAAACTTTGCCAAAGCGCTCTAACAATGGAAGTCTCCCAACCGTTATATACAGATTTGCGTGAAACTTATACATACGAGTATATACTATGAAAGTGACGATTTTAAATTTGGCCATATAAATATGGTTCTTCGGTAAAATTCTGATAACTCCCTAACTAACAGGAATATTGTCCAGAGCAAAGATACGACTTTAATCATACTGGGAACCTGTGCATTGAAGAATTACATTTCATTGGCCGATAAAACCGATATGACCAAATTCAAAATACAACCAAATCGGTGTATAACGGTTGGGAGACTTCCCTTGTAAGCCAATGATTTTCTGAACACATAAAAAAAAATTGTAAAGCAAAAACTGGAAAGAGCTTTTATGTTTAAATATAAGGACACCCCGAAAATTTTGCTACATTTCGCATAATCTTTAAATACAAAATGCTCAACTGCTGGATGGGAACAGAAATAGTAGGTATGCCCTCCACTCTAGTGATAGGGTATGCCCCCCCTTTGGAACAAATTCCTGGTTCAACAGATTCTTGAATATATTCTGTAATAATCACAACCAAATTTTAGTAAGTAAAATTATTTTTCAAAAAAACTACTTGCTCTAAAAAACGATTGCTTTTGGGACAATTTCAAACAAAAATCATTGATTCTGGAATGTTAAGCAGAATCGGTTGCAGGGTAAAATGATGTGTTCTGGAACCGATTATCGGGAACAGAAAATTTTGCTGGGTATATAAGTTTGTCATTACGTTTGTAACTCATCGAAATATCGGTCTGGGACCCCATAAAGTATATATATTCATGATCCCCGATCGATTTTAAAACATTCTAGCGATGTCCGTCTGTCTGTCTGTGGAAATGGTGATCACGGCCAAAATATTACACGGAGATGACTGAAACTTAACATATTTATTGGAAGTTCTTCCGAGAAGTTTGGCATTGCATTTGAGCGATATCGGTTCAGTTATGAACGAAAATGTAAGGACACCTCAAAAATTTTAGTACATTCAACATAACCTAAAAATACAAAATGCCTAATTTCGGCTGCTGGTTGACATATGTGAACATATGTGGTATTTAAACAAGTAGGAAAATATTTTTTGACAAAAAAGAAAAAAATCGCGGATTTTTTTTTACCATTTTTTTTTCGTGGAAATTTTTTTTCAAAAGTAATTTCCTTTTAAATAAAGGTTTCTGCAATAATCTTTAAGAAATTGTGGAGGGTATCACTACATTTGGGAAATTTAACTTTTTTACTTGTTTTTTTATACTATTGTCAATCAACGCCTTGCCAGTGCTTTGTTTTCTTTAGCTTTTGTAGAATAAATTCATTATATATTTTACCTTTTTGGCTTATTTCTTGTTGTAGTAGACTTTACAATAACAACATCTTCTTCCGGTTGTGAAGTGGTAGATGTTGTTCCTCGATGGCCTGAGCCCTTTTTACTGCTTTTTCTTGACGAGGTCGATGGTGATGAATTACGCTGTGTTACTTTATTGCTAACACTGACCTTGTGTTGTGTGACTGGTGCGGCTGTTTTCAAGACTTGCAAAGTACTCGAAGGTCTTAACTTGTTTTTCTTATTCTTGTGTGATCTTGATGGTGCTTTTGTGTTCAATGCACTACTTGTTGCTATATTTTTCTCCGGTGTCACCACAACAGCCGATCGTGAACTTTTACTATTCGATTTAAGATTAACAACACGATAATTTTCTTCTATATACTGGGGCGGTTGTCGAGACAGTAAATCATATTCAGGATCTTGTAAATCATTTTCTATGGGCAAGGAAGTTTGTACAATTTCATTAGGAATTGGTTTGTTCTGCGATGAGACGATATTAGGTAGCTTTGCCTTATTTTCATTGCTTTTTGTTAATACTTGAGCTTTGGATTTTGTAGTAGTTGTGGGTTTTAGTTTGGTAGGATTTATAACACCATCTGCTTCATTTGGAACTACATTTTCTAATGGTTTAGTTTTGATGACAGCGGCTGGAGTTATTTCCTCTGGCTTTAAAACTGAAATTACAATATAGTTAATGAGGTTTGGAATTTAAGCAAAAAAAAAAAAAACACATATCTGATAATATTTACCCAATGAAGGAGCACTCTGAGGTGAAAAAACCATAACAGTATTGCCAATAGTAGTGGTAAAATCCAAAAAACCATAAATGGTTTGTGTCAAGAGAGGACCATCCTCACTTGATAAGCCAATGTGGGCTAAGAAAGTTATTGAAAATATTATGTGTATGTGTGTTGTGTGTGTTGGAAATCTTTTTTAAATAAATTAAATAACTTCCGTTTTTACTTACCATTAACGAATAAAAATAAGATTATGCTCCAGAAATTCATTATGTTAAATAATAATGTCTTAACTGATTTGATTGGTGATGATAATGATGATGCTTAGTAGTAGGTAGTATAATTTAATTCATTGGTAACAAACAGAAAAAAAACGAAACTATATAATTATCTGAAATATAAAGAAGTCTAAGAATAAGTCAAATTATAAAAAATATAAAGATAGATCGAATTAACGGTGAATGCCCAGAGGCTCTCCATTAAGTGATTAATTAAGATACATAAAGTGAACATAAGTGTGTGTGTGTGTTTTTGAATTTCTTTAGGATATAAAATTATAAGCCACCTATTTATTAAAAATAACGATAACGAAAAAAATCTGAAAAAATGGTTTATGTTGTAATCCACTGATATGAACTGATCAAGTATTTGCTATTTTGCTGTTTTTTTCCTTGTACCACCAGTATTATTATTATCATTATTGTTGTTTGTATTGTTTTTTTAAACTTAACTTAACTTTAACTCAAGGTTATGTACTTTCAAACATATCTTAGATTTTTTTGTTTTTTGTTTCTGTTTTTTTTTTTTATTATTTTTAATTGAATATTAACGTCAACTACCAACAAACACAACAACCAACCAACACCAACCAACCAATGAATCTAACATTTTGGACATAAACTTTAGCACTAACTAATAGTGTTGGGGTGGAGTGGAGTTAAGTTGAGGTAAAATAAACATAAAGAAACTGAAATGCTAGAAACACAATTAAATAATAAAATATGTATTTTGTAGCAATTGACCATATTACGTTACTATTTAATAGAACACTTCCATTTGGGTTCTTTAAAAAAAAAAAAGAAATTAAAATAAAATATATTCTACATATAAACAAGTAAAAAAGTTAAATTCGGCCTTGCCGAATGTAGTGATACCCTCCACAATTTCAAAAAGATTATTGCAAAAAACTTTATTTAAATGGAAATTATTTTTGAAAAAAAAAAATTTTTGGAAAAAAAATTTCCGCGTAAAAAAATTTTGGTAAAAAAAATCCGCGATTTTTTTCTTTTTTTGTCAAAAAATATGTTCGTACTTGTTTAAATACCATTAGGTGGTTAATTATGTTCACATATGCCAACCAGAAGCCGAATTAAAGCATTTTGTATTTTTAGGTTATGTTGAATGTACTGAAATTTTTGAGGTGTGCTTACATTTTCGTTCATAACTTTTGAACCGCTGAACCGATATCGCTCAAATGCAATACCAAACTTCTCGGGAGAACTTCCAATAAATATGTTAAGTTTCAGCCATCTCTGTGCAATATTTTGTCCGCGACAGCATTTTCAACAGACAGACAGACGGACAGACGGACATCGCTAGAATGTCTTAAAATCGATCGGGCATCATGAATATATATACTTTGTGGGGTCCCAGATCGATATTTCGATGAGTTACAAACAGAATGACAAACTTATATATACCCTCTATCACTAAGTGGAGGGTATAAAAAGTTAAGCATTTCTTACACAGAAAAAAATAAAAATAAAATTTAGTAAATTTTTAATACTATTGAGTAAAAAATTTCTCAATTTTGCACCAGTAAACGATTTAATTAAAAATTTACTAAAAAGTTTTTAAAACAAATATTAAATTAATTAAATTAAAAACTAATTCTATTAGTTTTTAGAATTCTCATTTAGTTTATAGTGTTAAACATAAATATATTTGGTAAAAGTTAAAAAAAACCGTTTTTATTTTGTAAAAAAAAGTGAAACTTTTTTTACTTTTTAATTTACTTAAATTTATCCATTTATTTTTTTTTAAGTTTAAAAAAGTTTGACATTTTTTTTTTTACAAAAAAAAAAAATTTCAAACTTTTACCAAATATATTTATGTCTTAAAGACATAGAAAAATTTCATAAAGATGATTACACCACCCCAGGCGCAGCTCTGGACGCTATGTTAGATATGCTTCCCTTGGACTTACATATTCAAGGAAAAGCCATGAAATCTTTGTGCAGGCTCCGCAAAAGCGGAACATGGCATGGGGAGTACAGTGTGGGACATGGTCGTCTGTTCAAAAGGCTATCGGAACTTTGTCCGATGTTTTCTATGCCTTTGGACAGTACAACCCCTTGCATCGAGTTTGGGAGGAAGTTTACTGTAATATTTCCGAGTAGGGAAGACTGGGGAAACACAGCAGACCTACTGGAAAATTACACGGATACTTTCTACACGGATGGATCCAGTAACTTAAATGGCTCTGGGTCTGGCTGGTATTTGGACGATGCGACCAAATGCTATATTGCTATGGGAAAAATGGCTACAGTATTTCAGACTGAAATATTTGCTATTTTGGACGTAGCGACCTGGATAATTAGTAACAGATGGAGTAATAGGAGAATCAGTATTTGCAGTGACAGCCAGGCTGCGCTCATTGCACTTGAATCTCCAGTCACTTCATCCAAAATTGTCCAGGAATGTAGACGCAGACTCAATGAGGTCTCATGTGGGAATAGCGTCAGTCTTCTGTGGGTTCCGGGTCATAGGGGAATACGGGGAAATGAGATTGCCGACTCTTTGGCAAATCTTTGCTCTGATAAAATTCCTTACAATCCGGAACCTCAAATTGGTATTGGCTTGACATGGCTGATGCGTTGGATCAACTCTCATATAAAAGAAACTTTCATGGAAAGATGGTCAAATGAGTTGGCATGCAAGAATACCAAACGTTTTGTGATTAAGCCAGACAAGAAAGTGGCTAACTATCTACTCAGCCTCAGTAGAATAGACTGTCGCAGACTTACTGGCTTAATTACGGGACACAATGCCTGTGCTCGTCATATGACGAGACTAGGTGTCTTATCAGACCCATTATGCGTGGCTTGTCTTGAGGATGATGACAAAACTGAACATTACGTCTGTTGTTGTCCAGCGTTCTCAAGGGCTAGACTGCAGATATTGGGTTCTGATATTCTGTCTATGGACACGGTCCATGGACTTCCCTTGTCTAATTTTCTCAAGCTTGTGAAAGCAACTAAGAAATTCTGTCTATGGACACGGTCCATGGACTTCCCTTGTCTAATTTTCTCAAGCTTGTGAAAGCAACTAAGAAATTCTGAACAAGCACTTGTCTTTCTGTTTCTTCTCAACCTTTTCTCACCCTTACTTAATCTTTCTTTTCAGGGTACGGTACAATGGACTAGTTTAAGTCTGAGCGCCATGGACTTGCCTAAAAAATTTACTTATTTTTAGGCTTGTACAATAGGGTGGGGCGATTTGAACATCTTAATGGGCGCTTCGCGTTTCTGATTCTTGGGATTGTACTGAGCAAAAAAGTCAACTAGACCATACGTCTACGGTGAGAATTGAGCCTCCCGATTTTGACTTGAAGTTTTTTCTCAGACTTTATTTTTTTGGAAAATTTGCAAATTTTCTTGGGCTCATATTTCGTAAACTATTAGAAATTTTGACTTATTTTCAAAAGTAAAGTTGTAGCTATTGTCTCGGGATACAATTTCTCTGAAAATATTACTTAGAAAAAACTTCGTTTACATGGTCAAAAAGTTGAAAATGTAGAAAATTCACCACTTTTTGTAATTTTTTTTTTTGATATTTTGGCCTTTAACAGCCAAACCATTGAGATTTTTGATCCAATACTAAGACAAAAATTGTAGCCAAGACAATAGTTAAGAACTCTATAGTACATCACAAAAGCATTCGAACGCTCCTTCAGGCAGTTTTGGTCTTGTGAAAGTGCAAATTTTTTGTGAAAATATTGATAAATTTCCATTTTCAGTTGTTCATAGCGCAAAATCATAAAAATGTTCTATTTCTTATTTTTTCCACTTTTTTTATCCAAAAATATAAAGGGTATTCATTTCAGAAAATGTAAAAGTGGAAAAATGAAAAATGCAAGATTCCACTCTCATTGATGTGAACGGGTACATAAAAAAATATGATAGAAAGTTTCCAAAAATAATTAAATTTTTCGATGAATGAACCAATTAACTTATAAATTACACTTTTTACTCATTTTGTTAGTTTTTTCTTGTTGTTTAATTCTTAATTTCTATTATTATAACCAAAATTATTTGTATACATATTTTTTTCTAAGAAAAATTTCAAACACATGTTCTATAAGGGCTGCCGAAGTAGAAAAAACTGACATGACAGTTGCAAATCTTGGTAATTTTTCTTTGACTAGTAATGAATGGCAACGCTTTAAATAATTGGAAAAATTTAACTTTTTACTCTGATAATTTTACACTTGGATATAGGTTGTTTAAATTGCAACTTTTAAGTGGAAAATTTTTTCATGTGTTTGTTGTAATAAAAAGTTACATTTTTACAATTTTTCATTTTTACAACCGAAAAAAAGCTGAAATGAATACCCTTATAATGTTTTTTTTTTGTTTTGTTCAATATTTATTTTGAAAATTCATTTAAAGTACGAAGTAATTGTATTGGTAGAGACAAGGTATGAATCAAGAAGAATTCCAATTTAGTCTATTTTTCATTCAAATATTGCCTTCCAAATCTTTTCGAGATTCCATACGAGGCGCTTTTTTTCGGCCTTCAGATACAGATGCCATTATACCTTCACGGTTTTTATCGATTGAGCGCTTAGCAACACTAGCTAGTAGCTGGACATGACGCTCCGTACCTTGAATATGACAAGGTATTATTGGGTCTGGAAATGGTGGATCTTCATCATCTACACATTTGAGGTATTGTTGTAAATGCTCATTCGGAATTTTCCTGGTAAATGGCGGTTCAAATAACAATGCTTTGTCCTCTAAATCGATAATGTGAACGAAATGCGTACAATCAAAATTGATGTTTGGTTTTACATATTCGCGAAGCTCAGTTAAATCGCATACGTTGTCGCGAATATACAATATTTTTTGAGTGCCAATGTACGAATTTCTTTACAATCATCGTATAACATGCTCAAGAAAACATTTTCACTGTGTGCGAAATAGGAATTATTCTGTATTACGGGATTTATGATGTTACGTAAGTTGTCTGGTAAATATTGCGTCCACTGGATGAATTTTCCAAGCAGAGCACCGAAATTGTAGTATTTGACATTGAAATACATGGGAACATACATTTTCATGATGTATGTACCTTGCCAAAATTTGTAAATTTTGTGATGGATTTTCTGTCGCAATATACACACGGAGCAATCTACTAGCGTTTGTTTGCAAGATTAATTGATGTTTGCAAGATTAATTGAGCAACTACCATTTGAAACGGCTTGGGCAATTTGGTATAGATATTTAACGTCCGTGGAAAGTTGATTTGCACATTCACAAGGCCAAAACTGCCTGAATGAGCATTCCAATGCTTTTGCGATATACTAGAGAGTTCTTAACTATTGTCTTAACTACAATTTTTGTCTTAGTATTGGATCGAAAATCTGAATGGTTTGGCTGTTATAGGCCAAAATATCAAAAAAAATTACAAAAAGTGGTGAATTTTCTACATTTTCGACTCTTTGACCATGAAAACTAAGTTTTTTCTAAGTTATATGTTCAGAGAAATTGTAGCCCGACACAATAGCTACAACTTTACTTTTGGAAATAAGTCAAAATTTCAAATAGTTTACGAAATATGAGCCCAAGAAAATTTGCAAATTTTCCAAAAAAAATAAAGTCTGAGAAAAAACTTCAAGTCAAAATCGGGAGGCTCGATTTTCACCGTAGACGTATGGTCTAGTTAACTTTTTTGCTCAGTACAATCCCAAAAATCAGAAACGCGAAGCGCCCATTAAGATTTTTTTCCTTCCTTACTAATCGCCCCACCCTATTGTACAACCCACCCTCAACTCAACTCAACAAATGAGAATTCTAAAAGCACATTGAATAAGTTTTTAATTTAATTAATTTAATTTTTATTAAATTATTTCCTTAAATTTTTTTAAAAACTTTTGAGTAAATTTTTAATTGCGTCAATTAAAAAATTACTCAATTTTTTTTTTGTTGAAATTTAAACAAAAGATAACTCAAAATTTTTTCCCGCATATTTTTTTTGTGTATACAGTGACTCAAACTAATAAGGGAACAGCATATATTTTATAGCAGTTCTTTAAAGGAAAGTTATCAATACTAAACCTGATTATTATGAATTGTTTATTTTTGAAAAAAAAAATGCTATAAAGGAAGTTTTCCAAGCTTTAATTTAAGCATGATAGCGTCAGATTGAGCAAGTATTAAATGAGATACGAGGGTCGCGCTGGAAAATGAAATTATTTATAGATATTTTTTAGAATTTTTTTTTAATAATACTTCTTAGTCGATTTTTTTCAAACAATAAAAATTTAAAGAATGATCGAATTATTTTTATTCAGTTATCAGCTAGTTTTTCCAACAACCCAAACAAAAAATTAAATTTTTTAAATACAGTGGAAGAAATTTTCGGTGAGGGAGACCACCTTCCTAGATGCAACTACAGGACTTTGAACTTCTTCTTACATAAAAAATGATTCGTTTGCTAAGGTAAAGTACAAAAAATCTATAAAAAATTGCGTTTTTTCAGAGGCCAATTTAGTTCTTAAAGGGGGAACTTTTTCCCCCTGGTCCGATTTTGCCCATCTCCGAACTTAACCAGCCTATGAACGTTAGACATATTCGTGCCAAATTCAAATCAGGAGTCTAGCTCTTTTATTTTGAACTGTATCGTGTCCTCCACAAACGGACGGACATCGCTATAATGTCTTAGAATCGATCACTGATCAATAATATATACACATTATGGGGTACCCGACCGATATTTTACACACGGAATGACAAAGTGAGATACCCCCATACAGTGGTTGGAAGGTATAAAAATCGGGTTTCTTCTACTATAATTAAAAAAAAAATAATTTTTAATGTTTAATGACGAAAAAATATTTTTTAAAAATTCGGATTCAGCGCGAGATTTAAAATGCAAAATAAATGCAAAATGTCGTGGATCAAAATCTTTGTACACTAGTGTTATTAAATTATATTTATATAATTTAAAAAAAAAAATTAAAATTCATATCACACATTAAGAATATTGATCCTAAAGTTTTTTTTTTATTTAGAACAAGTTGTGTTGCGTATTTATAATGAGAAATTATTTAATAACATATTCCATTTTTTTACGACATTCTTATAACAATTAAAAAAAATCTTTTACTTAACATTTTTAAGATATTGTTACAACAACAATTATCAAGAAGTTGTAGGTGATTTATTATTAGAGAAATAGAGGATCAGTACCGTTTTGCCCAGAAAACCCTACCTAAGGGGGCCCCGAACTGCCAATAAATTCGCTTATACGAAAATAGATCAAAATTTATTTAATTGTTTTAAAAGAAAATTTCACATTTTCTTATAGAAAAATTCTCTAACAGAGAGAAGAAATTTGTCCTATATAAAAAGTCTCAAGTTCAAGAAATTTTTCCTGCATAAAAGTTTCAGATTGTGAAATATTTTTAGTACAGAAAAAGTTTTAGATTCTGAGATTTTAAAAGCCTAAAGTTCATAGAAGTTTTTCCAAAATAAAGAGTCTCAGATTCTGAGACACTTATCGTATGCAAAGTCTCAGATTCTAAAACATTTTCCGTATAGAAAAAATATCACATTCAGAGACATTTTTTGTATAGAAAAAGCCTAAGATTCTGAGACGTTTTTCGTATAGTCTCAGATATTGAGATATTTTTCGTGTAGAAAAAGTCTCAGATTCTGAAACATTTTTCGTACAGAAAAAGTCTCTAGATTCTGAGACATTTTTCGTATAAAAAAGTCTAACCCCCAGTTTCTGTAATACGAGCGCCATTCGTCTGCGACGAATTTGCATATATTTTGTTTTTGTTACAATAACAAAATACACACAAATTCGTCACGAACGAATAGCGTTCGTATTACAGAAACTGGGGGTAAGTGCCAGTTTACAGAAGGCGAACGATACACACGAACGAAAATTTTACATGTATTTTGTTGTTGTTACAATAACAAAACACATGCAAAATTTTCGTTCGTGTCTATCGTTCGTCTTCTGTAAACTGGCACTAAAATTCTTAGACATTTTTCGTATAGAAAAAGTCTCAGATTCTGGGAAATTGTAATTGGGACCGTTATAAGATTGCTAGAAACAAAGTTCATGTTATTACCAGGGATATGAAAAGATTGTACTATCAGACTAAACTAAACAGTAATCTTTCAACAAAGGACCTGTGGAAAAATCTTGGCAGCATTGGCATTAAAAAGAACAAGACAAACTGCACTATTTGTCCTGAAGTAATGAACAACTATTTTTTAAAATCAACGGTTAAAAATGATTTCAATCCATCCCAATCCATCCCAAATTTTCCGTATGGAGACCCTTTTTGCTTTCAACAATTTAATATTGAAGAAGTTGGAAAAGCTTTATCGAATCTTAAGTCCAACTCTGTTGGTTATGATGGAATTAACTTGAAATTTATTAAACTCATTATACCGTACATACTACCCACATTGACACATATATATAACCATATAATTACAACTTCTAATTTCCCTTATCATTGGAAAATTTCTAATATTATACCAGTTGCTAAAAAGAGTTCGCCTATTGGACCCGAAGATTTTCGACCTATTAGTATATTGCCTTCGTTATCTAAGGTTTTTGAACGCCTTATTTCGTCACAAATTGTCAATCATTTGACAATTAATAAATTGTTGTCTGAAAACCAATCGGGATATCGTGAAAAGAAGAGCTGTAATACGGCAATATTGAAAGTCTTAGAAGACATTCGACCGTCCTTTGACCGTGGTGATATATCCATACTCGTATTAATCGATTTTTCTAAGGCATTTGATACCGTAAACCATGACCTATTGATAATGAAACTTGAGAAATATTTTGGATTTTCTAAATTAGCCTCAAATCTACTTAAATCATATCTAAGTAACCGTCATCAACGTGTCAGCAGTAATAATTTGTTTTCGACACTTAAACCAGTATTTTCTGGAGTGCCACAAGGTTCTATTTTAGGGCCAATTTTATTCAGTTTATTTATTAATGATATAGTTCAATGCTGTAGAAACTCTTCTATACATCTTTACGCTGATGATGCACAAATCTACCTATCTAGACGTCCTGGTCTGGTTGAAGACTTGGTTTGTCGTCTTAATGAGGACTTAAATGAGATCTGTATGTGGTCTAAAAGGAATAATCTTTGCATTAACGCGTCAAAGACACAGGCTCTTACGATTTATAATGATTTAAGCTTGAATGACCTCCCCAACATTTTCATGGACAATGAACTCGTTCAATATGTTAAAGTTGTAAAAAATTTAGGGTTTATGATAAACTCATTATTAAACTGTAAAAGTCACGTTGACTTCTCTATAATTAAAATATACAATGTGTTGAGAAAACTTTGGTACTCATCCTCATATGTTCCTTGTGATGTAAAGCTTAAATTAGTGAAAACTTTGATCGTACCCATCATTACTTATGGGGCTATTGTATACGGGGACATTGATGCTACGTCAAAGGGAAAATTGCAAATTGTTATAAATAATTGTGCAAGATACGTTTATAATAAACGAAAATTTGATAACATATCCGAATTTGCTATTAAAATTTTTGACCGTAGTTTGACATCGTACTTAAACATACGTAATTTAATCTTTTTACATAAAATTATTTACACACAAGAGCCAGATTACTTATATAATAAATTAAAATTTGCAAGATCTGACCGTACGAACAATATCATTATGCCTGTTTATAACTATCTTTCGTCCTCTAGAATGTTCTTTGTCAATGCTGTAAGATTGTGGAATGATTTAGATAATGATATTAAAAACGAACCCCGTGCTTTGTCTTTTAAAGTGGCAGTTACTAGGACTTTTTGTGATTAAATCTTAATTTTCAAATTTGTAATTTCTTTGTTATTTTTTTATTGTATTTAATAATTGATCTTTAACCAAATATTAATTTTGTTTTTTATTTTGTTATTTTGTTAGTTTGTTCGAGTAAAACTATTATTATTATGTAAATTTAAATCGAGTTAGTTTGTAAGTTATTTTTGATTTATTAATGTAGAATATTGTATTGTTGAGATGCTGTAAGAGACTTAAAGTCTTATTTGTATCAATGAAATCAATAAATTAAATTAAATTAAATTAAAATTCCGAAACACGTGTCGAATAAGTCATGCAAAAAATGACCAACATCAATAAATTTAAAACAGAAAAAAAATTTCTTGAAAATTATTCTGTGAGAATATCATAGTTTTAATTAGTTAAGAAAATAATGACCTCGAGCTAGAAAAAAACTTAAAATATAATATTTTAAAGGTCGAATAAAACAATTTTTATTTTTTAATAAAAAAAAAAAAAAAAAAAAAAAAAAAAAAAAAAAAAAAAATTTTCGTATAGAAAAAGCCTCAGAATCTGAGATATTTTTCGTATAGAAAATTCGCAGATTCCGAATTTTTTTTAGCAAAGAAAAAGTCTCAGATTCTGTTACGTTTTTCGTATAGAAAAAATCATAGATTCGAAGACATGTTTCGTATAAAAAAAGTCGCAGGTCTCTGTTCTGTCTTTCACAACTTTTCAATTCACATGAAAATTTCCGAATCATATGAAATCAAGTTTAGTGTTTTGTTCATCACGTTTTCATTTGAAGTTGATATCGAATAATTAAAATTTAAAAAATTATGAGGATACAAGTGCATTCGTTTTACTTACTTTATTTATGTGAAACAAAACGAAAAAGAAATTCGGATGTGGAACACCAAAAAAATTCGTAAATTTTCAATTTCACATTTTTTATGTGAATTACTTTTTTTGGAACAGCGGCCTCAGATTCTAACACATGTTTCGTATAGAAAAAGTATCAGATGCTGAGACATTTTTCGTGTAGAAAAAGTCTTAGATTCTGAGAAATCTTTCGTATAGAAAAAGTCTCAGATTCTAAGAAATTTTTCGTACAGGTAAAGTCTCCGTTTCTGAGACATTTTTGGTATCGAAAATGTCTCAGACACGTTTTTCATATAAAAAAGAGTCAAATACTGAGACATTTTTCGTATAAAAATGTTCTCCGATTCTGAGACATTTTTAGTATAGAAAAAGTTTCAGATTCTGAGACATTTTTCGTATAGAAAAAATTTTAGATTCTGAAAATTTTTTCGTATAGAAAAAGTTTGTATAATAGGGTTGAGCAAATTTAGCTTTTTTTGAATTTTAAAAACGTCGTGGTCGGGAAAATTGCCTTTTAGGGCCGACATTTACGAACAAAAATATTGGACCTGTAGGACAATGGCTTTGGGTTCCTTTTTGACTTGAAAAGTGAAAAAAAAAAATTTTAACTTTTTTTGCTTAAAATATTTATATTTGGACATTACTGAACAAGTGATTTTTCGTCAGTAAATTTTTTTTGTATTTTTTTTGTTTCTTGTTTTGCAAAAAAAAAATATTTTTAATTAGTTTTGAGCTGAAAATATAACCAATATTTGCTCACAAGGAAGGTCTTTTACAGGGCACCTGATTGTCCTGAAACTTGAATATGGGAATGAGGGGGAACAAATAAGAGTTCACTGTTTTTTTTAGCTGCCCATTCTCAAATTTAAAAGAGGGTTGCCACTAGGGATGCCAAACGGGATTGATATCTACAAATCCCGGGATTCGGGATTTTAAAATCCTAATCCCGGGATCCCGGGATTTTTCGAGATTTTTCGGGATCCCGGGATTTTTCGGGATTTCGGGATTTATTAAAATTAAGATTTTTAACGTTATATTTTAAAAACTTTTTTTATAATTGAATATCCAATTAATTCGTAACCAATAAATGAGCAATAATTGTTAAGTTTACATATTTAGCAGAAAACCCGAAAATTTAGGAACAACTAAACTTTATTGGCACTGCTTTAAGAATTTTATATCCTCTTATCAAAGTATTTGTCGCTTTGGTCTACAGTCTATGGCCCATAAAGTACATAAATTATGGATCTATGACCGATTTTAGTTCTAGCGATGTCCGCATGTCCATCCGTCCGCCTGTGGATGATACAATGCAGTCCAAACCAAAAGAGCTACCCCTGCAGTTTGGCACGAATAATTCTTATGGTCATAAGTTCGTTAATGGGCAAAATCGGGTAAGGGGAAACAGAAAGGTTTCCTTTAAAGATCTAATCAATCTCTGAAAAACTAAATTAAAGAAAAAAAATGTACTTTTGTTAAACGAATGCACATTATTATTTCAAGCAAATTTAAATGTCACAGGGGATTAGAAAATTAAATTTTTTTCGGTCGGCTTCTTCTGTGGACTTGGATAAAAAATATTTATTTAAGATAAATATTTTAAATAAATAAACCCTTCCTTCTTGAAGGGATGTTTTTCTCCAATGTACTTAGCCGATACCCCCGAAAAAACGCCCTCTCATATTTGTAGGCGAAACGCATTTTAAAAGTTTACAAATGCATTTTATTATGTTTTCAGAGGCTGTTTTGGTTCTTCAAGGGGAACTTTTCCCCTTTTCCGATTTTACTCTTTTACAAACGAAAACTGTTGAATAGAAATGGTACAGCTGGATTACTTAATACTTCCTTATCAAATGAATTTCGGCAAAATTTAACAGTTTTTTTAAAAATGTTGGCATATGATTCGTTAATACGGCAGCTAATTGTATATTAAGTAATGCGCCCTAAAAATCGCTAGAGGATTTCTTTATATCTACTTATTATTATATTTAACATAAGAAATTTTTGTGAATTATTGTTTTAATTAATGAAGTAATCCAGCAATACGTCTTTGGCCTTAAAGGCTTATTGTATTGCCAATAAATAAATAAAAAAAATAAAATAAATAAAAATTCAATTGTCCTTCCAAACAGTAAATGATTTTAAATCCAACATGGCTCATTTTAAAGGTATTTCAAACACCTTTCAAACCATATCAATTTTGTCCCCATCGGATAACAAATACTGAAGAAATAGTCAATTTTAATTCCAAAGTTTGACAGAAAAATCCCGGGATTGAAAAAAATAAATCCCGGGATTCGGGATTTGTCAATCCCGAAAAATCCCGGGATTTCGGGATTTCCCGCTTGGCATCCCCAGTTGCCACCTTATGAAAAAATAAGGGTTTTCAGGCAAATCCGTATAAAAGCGGAACTAGCAGGAATTTCGCCAAACGAAAAAATATGTTTCAGCTTAATTTTGATAGAGATTATTATATATGATTTTGGCGGTCATACGTATGTATACACATTCCATATAAACTACCCCAACGATTACACATTGACAAAAACCTTTCGACCTGTATAAAATGTTCATATAGTTTTTTTTTTGAAGAAATGGGAAAAATTCTCAAGAAACGAAAAAAAAAATCCGTTTTCCTCCTCCTCTTTGACCCGCTAAATGTGAGATTGGGCAGCTATAAAAAACAGGTAACTCTTATTTTGCTCTTGTCTTTCCTATATGCAAGTTTCAGGACAATCGGTGAGTGCCCAGTGAAAGACCTTCCTTGTCGTATTATTTAATTTGGCCTTAAATGCAAATTGAAATTAGTTAAAAAAAAATAAGATATCTTTGTTCTGTAAAAATAAAAATAAAAAAATCAGACTAAAAAAGATTTTTTTTATCCTAAAAACACTTTTTCAGTAATGTCGGAATATAAACTTATATTTTAAGAAAAAGTTAAAGATTTTTTCTTCCATTTTGTTCGGAACTTTGCGATTTTCAAGAAAAAAAAAAGAAACCCAAAGCCATTGTCATTGTCCTACAGGTCCAATATTTTTGTTTGTTAACATCGACCCTAAAAGGCAACTTTCCCGACGTTTTCGAAATAAAAAAAAAAAAAATTTGCTCCGCTGTAATGTATTCGTATAATTTTGTCATTCCGTTTGTAATTGCTCGAAATATCGGTCTAGGATCCTATGAAATAAATTTATTCATGATCATTGATGGGTTTTAGGTCAATCTAGCTATTTCCGTCCGTCTGTTGAAAACACGCTAAATTTATTTAGGAAAAACAAAATTCTTTAATATTAATGAATTTTATTTTTTTAAACTATAACAGAAATTTTTTTCTTATCTGCTCAAAATAAAATATTTAAATTTTTACTTGAAATTTGTTATGTATTTATTGTGGAGGATACTCATGAATTCGGCCAAGTTGAATTTAACTTTTTTTTATTTATTTTAACTAATTTTCTTTAAAACATTTTAACACTTATTTGGTGAACTGAATTTCACATTGAACATTTGTAACAAAAGAAAAAATGGTCTGCCTTTAAAAATGAAGTAAAAGTATTATTGTATAATTAAATAATTATTATAATTTAATAATTATTATTTATTACAAACACCTTTAAGACTTTCTGCATTTATATACATTCATACATTCATTTTAGAAATGTATGTATTAATGTTAATACCGTTAAATTAATACCGTTATTGGTGCTTGCGCCTATTATTATGTTGTTGCTAACATTATACACACTACTGTAACACTGTAAGAAACAAACGTGGGATCAAACCATAAGCAATGAGTGAAATAGTTTAACAACAATAACAACAATAAACAACATAGTGGTGGCAATTAAAACAGCAGTAGCAGCAGCAGCCGTAAGGTAACAACAATCACTGCTGCTGCTGCTAAACAAGTTACAACATAAACAAATTGCAGCAGTTATTCACAGTATTGTATAAGTTGAGACGACGACGAACAACGACGGTATTATTGCTAAAAACATGAACATGTATTGGTAGCAGTGCTGCCAAGCTTTTTTTGAAAATCGTCAAAACTTTAAAAAAAATCGTAAAATGTTTAAAATAAATTGTCACACTAAAAAATTTTAAAACAATTAAGAAAGATACACCCGGTCAAGACCGACCTTATAATACCCTACATGATTGTTTTCCGGAAAATTGATTTCCAGTCCAAACATGGACCGGTTGGATCTATGTTTTGCTAGATTTTTAATTGGTGCAGAAACACACAAACCAAATTTAGGTTGTCTGTAAACATTTTTATTACCAATCGACCAATTTAAGTAAATATCGGGTGAAATTTTTATATGATAACTAACAAGGGAGGTCTTTTAGAGGCCACCCACCGATTGTCCTGAAACTTGCATATGGGAAAGAGGGGAGGAAAATAAGACTAACCTGCTTTTTCTTAGCTTAGATGATTTTTCAAATTTCTTCTTAATAAGAAACTAAATCAATGGTTCCCAACCTTTGATTCTCGCCCCACTGGGAGGCAATTTGAATGCTTCAGGGGGGCAACGAGCAAATTTTTAGGATTTGTTTTTGGTAAATAAACTAGAAAAAGTATAATTTTTCTTAAATTATTCAGTTGATTGGTGAAAACATTTTCTAAAAACTTTGTTTAAACGATGATTTTAACAAAAATTTTGCTTAATCCAAGTAAATTTTGAATTTTTAAACAAATTTGAAAAAATTTACGAATTTTTCTTGAGTGTAGGGGGGACATTGTAGATTTTTTAACTTAAAAGAGGGACATGGCGCAAAAAAGGTTGGGAACCATTGAACTAAATGAACACTTTATACCGATCGAAAGGTTTTTTAATGCCTATCCAATGGTGTGTCTTTCGTGTGAAAATTCGACTTCATTAAGTCTTTATTTTCAAAAATGTAAAAACTTGGGGTAGTTTACGTGGAGAGGTACATACATACGGCCGCGAAAATCATATTAATCCCTATTAAAATTAAGCTAACCTGTATTTTTGCGTTTGGCGAAATTTTTGGTAGTTCAAATTTTATTCGGATTTTCTGAAAGACCACATTCTTTCATAAACTGGGAACGCTTTTTTAAATTTAAAACAGGTAACTCTTATTTTTCTCTCCTCAATCCCATATGCAAGTTTCAGGATAATGGACCTACAATTCATATTTGATAAGATTACCAAAGTACAAGTTTAACAAACAAAACTTTACTTACAAACAGAATTTTAATCGAATAAATAATATTTTCATGAATTTTGAGAGATTTATGTGAATATTGCGAGGGTGGTTTGTATGGGAACTACCAGTAGAAGGGGTCTGATTTGGAATTTTAAATTTAAATTTGGAATTATGATTTGTGAATAAAAAAATACGCTTATCTGCATCTTAGGTTTTTGATTTAGCTTACTGGGTAGTTAGAGATTTATAAAAAAAGTCTTTACTTTTTGGAGGGCATTTAAAGACTCGGCATAGTGAAATAAAGATTTCTTACTTGCTTAGTACATCATGGTTTCATTTTCAATTTAATCTTAAAATTTGTATTATTCAGTTAATCGAATAATTCAAATTTAACAGATTATTAACCGATTAAATTTATAATTATTTATTTGCTCGATTCGAAGTTATCGGAATTTTTCCTGAATGTCCACATTGTTTCATAAGGGGGCGATAAGCCGAGGCACCACAACCTTAAAATCGTCTCTTTTATATATATTTTAAGTTTCAGGCAAATCAGTTCAAAAAATAATTAAAGATCTAACAAAAGATAAATCCCGACGGCCCATGTGTAGGTTATTACTGGTGTAGATTTTGACCACATTTCTATAAGACTTGCTAAACTTGAAAAACTGTTGTTGGTATTTGTTTGTGACAGTTTAAGAACTTCAAGGATACACTTTTTAAGGATTGCAAGGACATGCACTAAACTTTTTTTTCTTATTTTTTTTTTAATTCGTGCCAATTGATGCAGTAGTAACAATAATTATAATATTAACCCTTAACTGCATATGACGCGGTAACATTGCAAGGACATGTAACACTTTTTAAGGATTGCAAGGACATGCAATAAACGTTTTTTTTCTTAAATTTTGTTTTTTTTTATGTTTTTTTATTCCTGACGTTTGATGCAGTAGTAACACTTTACGACACAAAATAAATGTTTAAGAATTATAATATTAACCTTTAACTGCATAAAACTGCATATTACCAAAATCTGTTAAAATTGTTTGTATGAGTAAAGATTGTTTTTGTGATGTTTAAAATTTTAGCCTATATCACATTTAAACTGGCAGCTAAATAATTTTTATATAATATTTTGTTAAGGATGAATAAAGGCTCTTCTTGCTTTCCACACTTTAAATTAATATAACTCAAGAACGGCATCATTTTTTACCAAAATTTTTGCAGGTGAAAAAAGTGGTATATTTGTCTTTATTCGCATATTTAAAAAAATAAATATACGGAAAACGAATTACAAAAAAGTTAACGACATAATAGGTCCGTTAAATTACCTAACTACAATCTACTGTTTTTTACTATTTTTACTACAGCTGGAAATTTTTAATACAAAAAGTAAACAAAACTTTCCAATTGTAGTAAAAATAGTTTGAAATTTTAGTAATCGAATGGACATAATATTTTTAAATGTTGGAAATTTGTCGCTTTCTTTCATCTATATTTTGTTTAATAAAATTTGTTTTTACCTTTTGTTTTCATATCATTGTAAAATCAAAAAAGTATCCAGATTTTCTTTTTTGTGAAAAAAAGTGAAGTTACCAAAAATGTAATGTATGGGAATCAAAACCAAAAATCGTCATTTTGTGAAATTTTATGAAAAAAATCGTCAAAATGACGAAAAATCGTCACTTCTGGCAGCACTGATTAGTAGGTACGTAGGTAAAAAACCACCAACTTAAGTCTGAATCTTTGAAAGATTGTCTTTATGTACATATATTAATTGTACAAGTGTTGTATTCAGAGTAAATTTAACTTATTTCAATTCAATTCAAATTTCAAACACATACGTATTTTAATAAAAATATTGTAAAAAAAACACACACAAATCGTATCAAAAAACTAAACAAAAAACAAACTTGTTTTGCAACAGATACATAGATTTATTGTACACTTTTTTTAAGTTTTAAAAATATTTATAATTTTTTATTTTTTTTTTTGCAATTAAAAATTTCATATCTCAATTCATCTTTTTTTTTTTCATTTTTGAATTACTCACTTTAATTGCACTTGGTTTTTATTTTTACTAAATTATTTTTATTTTAAAATTATATTTAAAATATTTTTTTTAAATTTATTATTTTTTTTAATTTTGAAGGCAGTTACTTTTAAAATAGTTACACTATATACACAACACAATAATAATAATAAAATAAAATACTAAGAAAATAATACAACTTAACTGCATCAAGTCAAAGAAAACAATAAACTGGTTATGTTAAATACGTTTTTGAAACTGACTTTTTAATTATGAAGTTGTTGCTGGCAATGTAAAAAAGCAAAATCTAAAAAACCAAACATTTTACATAACTCTCTGTTGTATTTCTTTTTTTTTAAACATTTTTTACTCACCTTTGAACAAACGAATGAATAAAAGATAAAATATAAATTATAACAAATTAAAAATTTCATATTTGTTCATATCATTTACCAAAATTTTATTTATTAGACAAATTAAAGTTTTTTGTATTTTAAAAAATTTTTAATTCAGTTTTATTTATTATTATAAAAATTACCCCTCATACAATTCTCACTTACCATTTTATAAGTACGCTTATGTTTAAGCTTCCAAAAGAGTATTACAAACAAGAGAAACTCTTTTGTGTCTTTTATAAACTAACGTCATTGGTAATATATTTGATTTTTTTTTTCCTTTCATTCAGTACTCTAATGCTCAACCGTTTATATACATTTTCATATACATATAGCTACTGAATATAATTCTGGTAATAGAATGTCAAGAAAAAATTTAAATGCTGAAAAATGTTTTGCTACTTATACAGATTTGGCGTTATACACTCAACGTTATTCAAATAAAGGCACTTAAATGAAGAATTTATAGTCTGTACCACAGCACAGACTAGTATGGAAACAATGGTGCTAATTTCGTACTTTCCAATATGGTGGTATGGTTTTTAGAACAGAATTATCTTCGATGTCTAGAGTATGTGTGCCTGTACGTGTGAACTTTTGTGTATGTATTTATGTTTTATGTTTTCGTTTTGTATGAAACGTCAAAAGTTACACCGTGTGCTGTCACTAATACTTACACACATCAAATGCAACTCTGTGAACCTACTACTCATGTACTGTGGTCTAAACAGAGCAATCATGGCACGGTGTACTTATTTTTGATTAAATAAGAGTAGTTGTATGGAAAATCGTTAAACAAATTGTCAGTGTCATTAAGTTGGCATAACCGTATGGGCTTTTAAGAGATTTTTTGTGTAAAACGTGGCAACACTTGAGAGAGAAAGAGAGAGGGAGTTCAAAATAACCGTTATGGAAATAAAACAAATAAATCCTATACAGAATTACCGTGCCGTAATTTTTTTTCCATTAAATTTTTTTTTATATCAAAATTTTTTTATATCAAAAATTTTTTTTTTCTTCAAACTTTTTTTTTCATCAATTTTTTTTTTTCATCAATTTTTTTTTTCATAATTTTTTTTTTTTTCATCAAACTTTTTTTCATATTTTTTTTTTATCAATTTTTTTCATCAAATTTTTTTTTCATAATTTTTTTTTATCATATTTTTTTCATCAATTTTTTTTCATCAAATTTTTTTTATCAAATTTTTTATTATCAATTTTTTTCTCACCAAAAAAATTTTTTTTTAATATTTTTTTTCATCAATTTTTTTACATCAACAAATTTTTCTTTTCATCAAAAACTTTTTTTCATCAAAAATTTTGGGTTCATTAAATTTTTTTTAACATAATTTTGTTTTTCGTGAAAAAAATCATTATTTTTTACCAAAACTACTTTTTCACCAAGTCTAAGCTTTTCGCATAAAAATTTTCCATTTGTTTATCAAATGTATATAAAACAAGTGAGAGTGTCATATTCTTTGGTGCCGAATCTTTTATGCTCTCCAAAATGTAAAAACACTTTTTTGCACTTATTTTTGCACTCACTTACGAAATGTACAGCTCTTTTGATTTTTTAATGTGGTCCTCGACTGATATTTCAATTTGTTGTGCATGGAATAGCAAATTAATATAACATTAAGCAAAACATTATCACACTTAAAATATTTTGTAAGTAAATTCAACTGAAAAAACATTTAAAACAATCGTTTTTCACTTTAAAAAACGGACTACTTATATTTCACTTGAAACAACATACTTTTTCAGTTATTTTTAAACGTTAATAAATGACTAGACATTCCGTAAAAACAAATGATATTTTAGTTATTTTAACTGTTTACAATTTTTTATTTTGTGGAGTAAAATATATTTTTTTTAATATCAAACTACAAAAACCGTACTTCTGTAATATTATACGGAATAATCAGTCAAAAATAATTTAACTGATAAAAACATTTTTCCGTAAATTTTTGTAGTTTACTGTTTTAACAACTGTACATATAAATCTTTCAATAATTTAGTTTTTTTTTTAAAACAAACGATAAAACGTTTAAAACAACTTTACCTAAAAACTTTTTGAATAACCGTAAATACCCAGCAAAAAAAATTCGAAGTAGTTCAAAACGAAGTAGACTTAAACTACATAAAAAGTAGCAATTAGTGAATATTTTTTGTTGCAAAAAAAGTAGTTTAAAATAACATCCAAATATGTCAATAAGAAGGACAATAATATGGATTCTACTGCTTTAGAACACTATAGTCGGAATGATTTTTTTTTAAATATTTTTCTAACGTAATGAAAAGAACATATTTATTTAATAGAGTTTTAGTCTAAACTATAGTTTTATATATAATTGAAAGGCAAAAAGTTAATATTTGATAGGTTACAATTCCAGGAATAAAAACATTTTTTTATTTTTAATTTGTTTAATCTTAAATTTGGTGTAAACTGATTTTGTTTTTTTACCTTTTAACTACAGTATAGGGGGTACACTCACTTTGTCATTCCCCATAAAGAGAATCGTCGCCTAAAATGCAAAACAAAGTGACAACACTTTTTTTAAAATCAAGTTATTGATTGTGATGCATTGTCCCCCTATAAAATTATCAAAATGTGATTTGCTAGTTGTGATACAATTCATTAACTGAAACCATTTCCAAAAATTCAGACCTATCCGATGAAAAATGACGGACTTATGAACAAAATTAAAAAAAAATGTTTCACAACGTTTTTCGCTGCTACTTTAAAAAAGCAAAATGTGTTGGATTGTTGGTGACGATATATTATATTGATCAGTGATCGATTCTGAGAAGTTCTATGAACATCCCTCCGTCTGTATGTAACACGATGTAGTCCAAAATAAAACAGCTATCCACCTGACGTTTGGTACAAATATTTTTTATAGTCCTAGGTACACGCAAAAAAATAACTGGTGTAAGAATAACTACTGTAGCTTAGGTAAAATTTTTTTTATATGGTTTCAAAAAAAATATACAAGTTATATATAAATTTCCAAAGTTTGAGTTAAAATTGCCATTGCCATTTATTTTGTATTATAACAAAGTTCACTTTGTTGCACCATTTTTAATCTTATTCCTTTATAATATTTAAATATTTGACATGGTTGTTTTTTTAAAGTGTAAACTTGATAACTTTACCTAAGTTATTTGGAAAGTTTCATACCTCTAGTGGGATAACCTGCAAAGTGTTACCTCGACCAATTAAAAAATGCTTGCTTTGTTGCCATATATTTCGAAAACTGTAATAGTTACCAAATATAAGTGTAAAAACGGCCTAATGTGTTTACGGCAATCAGCTGTTTAAATCCATGTGGTTTATTTTTTTTTATTAGATCTAGTATACATTGAACATTGCGCTTTATTTAATTTTTTCTAAACCTAAATCTAGGCAAATTTTTGCACGAAGTCAAAAATAATAAATTTAAAGTGAAAAAAGGTGGTACAGATAAAAAATAGTATAAATCTAAAGTGAAAAAAGTGGTACAGATACAAATACAATAATTTGAGGTATGTAAATTATTACTGCCATATAACATACATATATAAGTTAAATTTAAATTGTTAATTGGAATCGTGTCGAATATCATTTATACATCGCTGGCCATACTCGGATACGCATCATGTTTAGAAAGAATCATCTCATCCATTGTGATGGCAATGGTCGCACTATTTTTGGATTTTTTCAAGTGTTAAAAATGTACAGAAAGTTGGCATATAACCTTAGTGGGCTAAACAGTTAATGGCATATAACCAGTTAACGGGACACACAAAAATTAAAAAAATTCCAGCGCCTTTAGAATTTTAATTTCCGTTTTTTTATTCTAAAGGTGGTGGCATTTTTGTGTGCTCGGTAAACACCAGTTGGCATATGACCAGAATACCGAAATCACTCCCAGCATAATAAAACTTTGTGTATCGACTAAGGGGTCTTTCCTACGTCGAGTGAACTTCTGACTTTGGAGGGGTCACGCCCTCTTTCGAGTGGGCGGGCCTTCAAAGTTAAAACGTTTTTCTTAAATATCTTAAAAAGTACTTATCCGATTTGGATGAAATTAGTATCATTCGAAAGCTTAAAAAAATTCCTTTCGAACATTCCTTAACATGAAGAAATTTCATTAACCCTTTAAGCGCCAAAATGCGATTTTAAGTTTTTATTTTTTTTAATTTTCAAATATCTCAAAATTGTTACGTATATAAGACCATAAAGAGTGTACATGGGTTTGTAGCTAAGGTTCTAAGCTTTCATTTGGACTTTTATTCGACTCTCTAACTCTTCTAACACCGGAGATATAAGGGGTTAAAATTTTGGTGCATTTTTTTAACTTTTTTGCAGCAATTTTCTAGTTTTTACATTTGCTTGAATATCTTAAAAAGTACTTATCCGATTTGTTAAGCTCCAAAACACAATTTTAAGTTTTTTAATGTTTTTAGATGTATCGTATATAACCCAATTTTGGTCATAATCCCCGTTATCTGCAGAGAGGGTGGGTTTAATGCATGGAGTTTGTAATCCCTAAGCCCGGCCGAAGGCCGGCTACGCAGAAAAACTTTTAAGTAAAAAAATCTTTTTTTTTTTAATTTTGGGGATTATGACCAACTTGTATAGTTGGTCATTATCCCCATAAATCTGGGAATTATGTCCGTTTTTTATTGGGGTTATGTCCAAATAATTTTCAGTCATAGTCCCCACTACCATTATTAGGATTATGACCGAAATGAATGTGGTCATAATCCCCATAACGGAATGGGGATTATGTCCGTGGGGATTATGTTATGTCACCTAGAAAATTGCAACGAAAAAGCTAAAAAAAAATAGCACAAAAACTTTAACCCTTTATATCTCTGGTGTTAGAAGAGTTAGAGAGTCGAATAAAAGCCCAAATGAAAGCTAAGAACTTTGGCTACAAACCAATGTATACTCTTTATGGTCTTTTATACGTAACATTTTTGAGATATTTAAAAATTAAAAAAAATAAAAAATTAAAAATTAAAATCGCGTTTTGGCGCTTAAAGGTTTAATGAAATTTCTTCATGTCAGGGAATGTTCGAAAGGAATTTATTTAAGCTTTCGAATGATACTAATTTCATCCAAATCGGATAAGTACTTTTTAAGATATTTAAGAAAAACGTTTAAACTTTGAAGGCCCGCCCACTCGAAAGAGGGCGTGACCCCTCCAGTTTGACTGCACATTTTTGCTCTGTGAGGTCAAAGGTTAAAAGTTAAAAAAAGAAAAATAAAAAAATCGCAATTTCGGTAAAGTGGTTTAGTTCCCTCTTTTTTTTTTAATATTTTGAAGAAGATGGGATATTTTTGTTTATATATTTTGTGTACCTCGTTAAGTGCAATTTAGCCGGCTAAGTTCGTAAATGAATAAAAAGTTTCCCCTTGTAAAAATAAACCAAACTAATAATGATATAATTGAAGGGCTTACTGAAAGAACTTGGTAAGCAACATTTTATTTTTTCGTGTTTTTCGCCTTCTGCTGATGTTTTATTGAGATATTTTTGGCAGAAGTCTTGCTTTAATCATTCGTACAAGTATATTGACAATAAAAGTTCTGCAAAAGTTATATTTTCTACATTATTTAAAAAGTTTTAAGGCAAAAACCACCATAAAATGAAATGTTGCTTATCGATTTTAACAATAATCCCTTAAATTATATTACTAAAGTCGTATTCACATCTGAGGTGAAATCACATTCGAACCAGATTTCATATCGCTCATTTACTTCTATAACGGCAGAACTTAAAATATTTGATTTTGCAGAAATCGAGTTAAAAGTTTACAACTGAAACTGGGTTTCCATTGAAAAAGGCCGTTACATTAAAAATGTGATAATAGCGTGTTCTCTTCTCAAACGGTGAGTTTAAAAGATATTTTTGACACAATATAACAAATAATTCTACATCATTAACTCAAAAATCACGCTTTTTGAGTTATGATGTTATAGAAGTAAAAAAGCGATATTGTTCTGTATCATTTTATACACAACTGTATGATCGAAATCTCGTTCGAACGAGATTTCACCTCATATGTAAATTGGAATAAGGCGTAAATATCGCACAGTGGGGGAAATGACCAATTTTTTGGGCCTTCTAGAAGCGGCTCTGAGGCAATGTGTTATATGAATAAAAAACCACAAAAATCGGAATGATTGGTTTTAATCTTCAGTCTTAAATTCTAAAGGCGGTCCCCATACAATTTTTTTGGCATAAGACCAGTATACCGAAATGACTCCCAGCATATTAAACAAATATATTTTTAGAGTTGGCATATTTTGTCGGAAAATAAAATGATTTTTTTTTGAAAATTTTTTATTATTTTTTTTTTTGGATTTTGTTATCCTTAGTACGATAATTGCAAAAACTAAAAAAAAAAATAAAAATCTTTGCATATTTTTAAAAGTTACTAGCCCCAAAAGCCTTTTAATCTCAGGGTGGTCAACTTTGGCACTCTGTAACTCACGCTGTATTGTATAACATTCACTCCAAAATAGCTATTTTGAAAGCTTATGTCATTGACTTTATTTGCCCCACTTATAATGATTCAATCCGATAAATAGTTTGAAAGTTACATATACAGTGGGCGACAATACATTGGAAACTTTTTTATAGTAGATGAAATTTGTTAAAGACAAAGTTAACAATACTAAACGTTATAATTATCAAACAAGTATTATAAAAAAAATGTTATGTAGGTAATTTATCAAGCTTTAATTTAAGCTTAATAGCGTCCAGATTGGGAAAATAATAAATGTGTTACGAAGGTCGATGTGGAAAATTAAAAAATGTATAGACATTTTTCAGAAAATTTTTAAAAAATATTTCCGGGTAGATTTTTTCCAAGTTAAAACATTAGAAATTTAAAAAAAGGTTCAATAGTTTTTATTCAGTGATCAAATAATTTTTCCAACAACCCAAACAAACAGTGGAACCCAAATAAGTACAGTAGCAAAAAATCCAAATTTTTTTACTTCCAATTCTTTTGACCACCAATTTTTTGTTAACAAAGAAAAATTGAAATTATCTTAATACCTATATCCTTAGCATATACTTAAGTGTACTAAAATTAATAAACAATAACATCTTTTCTTTGTTTACAAAAAATTGGTGGTCAAAAGAATTGGAGGTGAAAAAATGTGGATTTTTGCTACTGTACTTAAAAAACCACTGTTTGTTTGGGTTGTTGGAAAAATTATTTGATCACTGAATAAAAACTATTGGACCTTTTTTTAAATTTCTAATGTTTTAACTTCGAAAAAATCTACTCGGAAATATTTTTTAAAAATGTTCTGAAAAATGTCTATAAATTTTTTCTTTTTCCACATCGACCCTCGTAACACATTCATTATTTTCCCAATCTGGACGCTATTAAGCTTAAATTAAAGCTTGATAAATTACCTACCTGAGTAAAAATAAACATATATTATAATATATAACTTGATACAAACATAATAAATTATATATGATTATACATCCGTGCGATATTTTCTAATTTTTTTTAATGCAGTCATACGTAGTAAAATATAATTTAATCATGATTCGGATTAAAAGGTGTACGGTTGATATAATTAAATAAAATAATATGAGGGTCAATACAAAATCTGTTTTTCTGTATAATTTAACATCAAATTATATATAGCTTATTCTGTTCCATATAAAACTATATGTTTCCAATTAACCAAATTTTTTTTTTTTTTTTTAGGCAAAGTAAAGGAAACTTTTTAAAATGTTCGTAAACATTTCCTTATTAGGGTTATGTATGTCACCTATCTGGTTCGAAGCGTACCCAAACATTTTTTTGTTTTAGAAAATTATATGTTTGGTGAATGTATCGTTGACCTACCCGACTAAAAAAGTTTAGATATAGTAACATATTATTTAATATATTTATATATGGCCATACACAGTTGGGGTTTTCACAATAACGATTAAATTTGCCTTTTTTAGTTGGGTATTTGGCAAATTTGCCATTTTACTAAACGTCAAGTATTTGCCACCATTTTTTCTTTACATATCGTGAGCGCACTTTTCGTTAATAATTTGCACAAAATAACTTTAATTATCTTTTTACATTCACAATTTTAAAATAAACACAAAAAATGTGTTTGTTTCTTTTTGTATAAATGTTTTTGTTGCCGCGTTCGAAATTTCAGCATAAACAATCACAGCTGTTGTCATTTTTATGTTTTTTTTTATTTGCACACTGGCATTTTGTTTTTATACAAGGTTTGAGTTGTGCATTTTAAGAAAAATATGCCACATTCAAATTGGCATTTTTTTGACGTTTGGCACATTTGCCAAATACCAAACTAAAAATGGCAAATTTAATCGTCACTGTGAAAACCCTAAGTACTTTACATAATGATATGTAAATGTATCTTGTATTAAGTTTTACACCCAAAATTTAATATGGTACCATATAAAAGGATATCAAACCATGTGTTGCTCCACATACAATATATAAAATTTTATTAAATTAGATATTGCATATAATATTTTATATGACTCCATGAATGACCTAATACAAGATTACATAAATAAATATATGATATACAACTCCATATCTGACCTCATACAAGATGAGATATTCATATATATATGGTGCCGAATCGAGGGAAAAAAATTTTCTAAGTCCCGAGAAAATTTTTTAAAATTTCCAGACACAAACAATTTTTGCGTTTTGGAGTTAAGAATTTCATTAAAAATGGTTTAAAAAAAAAATCTAGCCAAATTTTGAAAAAATTTTCAAGTCCTAAAAAAGTTTTGTAGAATTTTCTAAGTCCTAGATAAAAAATATTTTTGGTAAATTTTTTTCGTTTTGAAGTAAAAATTTATTAAAAAAATTTAAGAAAACATTTTTTAAATTTCGATTTTTTTTTAAATTTCTTAGTCACGGACACAATTTTTTTTGGCAATTTTTTTTTGCATTTCCTAAAAAACTTGGGATAAATTTGAAAATTATGAGATAAAAAAAAATATTTTATGCAAAATTCTACATATTTTATCTTATGATATAAAATTATATACAATTATATCAAATTAGATAAACCCAATATTCGGATCAAAAACGATCATATTTAATCTAATATAACAAATTTTGAGCTATTTTGATCCACCAATTTCATCATCTTATTTTATCCAAATACGTGTTGGGACATATTAAATTATATATGGCTCAATTTCAAATTATATATGGACCTGTATATTTATTTTTAGTCGGGTATGGTGTATCTCAACCCAAACGAATTTCACTTGGGCGCTATGCGGGATTGGTAAGAATAGATGCCCAGCAAAAACATGGTAATGAGTTGTGAAAAGTAATCATTACCAAGTACATTATTTATAATTAGTACCCATTACCATTAACATTATTTTAAGCCCAAAAGTAACTACTTTTCAGTATATGTTCAAAAAGCACCTCTAAGTAATAATATCTTCTTGCACTTGCAGTTTTTAACCTTTACAATTCAATTAACTTAAAAAGTACTTACAAGGGAAGTCTCCCTAGTGTCACCCGCGGATCTTTATGGAATTGGTTTTATTTTGTAGATCAGAAAAAATAAAGGGACACGTATTTTTTTTTTAGCGGCCCAAATTCATATTTAGGGGGTAAAAAGGAGGGGGGAAGACAAGTCCATTTTTCATTTTTTTTCGATTATCTCCTATATTATGTAAAGAAACCCAGTCATGTTACATACCAAATGAAAGGTCTTTGGAAAACCTACCTACGTGTGCTAAGAACGTGTCCAAACATGCACAACTTTTCGTCATATTGAGTAAAATACCAAAATTTTTGGACACTTTTGTTAATAGGTCGAAAAATATTAACTTTTGTGGCCCGATGTAAGCACCACGAGATAGGTATTTTAAATACCTTTAATCTGATACCACACATGCCTATATTAATTTTGTTTAAGTAGGCGTAAAACGTAAAAAACTGAAAAAGGTCAATTTCCCCCCATACAAATCGACCCCCCCTAAAAATGAATTTGGGCCGCTAAAAAAAAATACGTGTCGAATTAATTTTCGTTCTTAACAACATATCCAAATTTCATGAAGATTGGAGGGTGACACCAGGGAGACTTCCCTTGTTAGAAACTTAATAACATTACGGAATTTTTAAGTTTTAGTAAAAACAAGTTAAATTTTAAAAGTTTTAATTAACTAATTATTTTACTTCTTTTTGGCAATGGTTTTTTACTCCTTATTTGTAATCCGAGGCAGTAACTACTTATTTATCTCCATACTCTTCACTAGTTATTTTTGTCTCACGCCCTTGTTAAAATAATTAGTGTTTCATTCAATAAGTAACTACTTATTAACATCTGTTTCGGATTACAAAACCCATTACTAGTAATGCCAATTTTTGCTGGGTGATAACCGAGTTCGTTAGAAAAGAGGTATTGTGTATGAAAATTGTTTGCAAAATGTCGGGACTTTGAAATTAGTTCGTTATAATCGAGAATTCGCTATAAACAAGTTCCTTATAAACCAAGGATGGGTACCAATTCGATAAAAGTATTGGTATTGGTTTTTAAAATTATATTAGTATTGGTATAGGTATTGGTTTTCATTTTTTGTTGAATTGGTATAGGTTTCGGTATTGGTTTTGAATTATTTAGGTATTGGGTATTGGTATTGGTTTTAGCCTCGAATCGGTATCGGTTTTTAATAAGTATTGGTATTTATCTTATATCGGTTTTGGTATTTGTATGCAAAAGGTTTTGTCGTTAATATTAATTAATTTAACGTAAGTCGTCCTTCTGTCCGCCCCACAATGCACACTAGGGCGAGATGGTAGGTTTTTTTGGCCAGAAGTCTCTACAGGTCGTAAATGTTAACCGATTTTTTGACATTCAGAATATAAGCCTGTATTAAGGTAATAAATAAGTGCCTTGAAAGTTTTTGAAATCGGAAAGGAAACTATTTCAGGGAGGACACTTAATTTTTAATAAAATTTACAGATGTTATAGATGAAACAAATGAAGAGAAACTTGTCTTTTGTTTATGTATTTGAATTAGAGATGGTCTGTGGTCCCGTAATTTGCGTGACTCAAAACCACGTGATTCAGGCGTGAGCGATTTTTATTTAACGTGATTAAAGAGTGATTTTCATTTAAATTAAGTACTATATTAGGGTAATAAATAAGTGACTTGAAACTTTTTGAAATCGGACCTACAAGGAAACTATTTCGGGGTGGACACTTCATTTTTAACAAAATTTACAGATGTTATAGATGAATCAAATGAAGAGGCACTAGCCTTTTGTTTAAGTAGTTGAATTGGAGATGGTCTCTGGTCCCGTGATTCACGCGTGAGCGTGAGTGATTTTCATTTAAATCATTTGGTTATAGAGTGATTTTCATTTAAGTCAAGTGATTATATTAAGGTAATAAATAAGTGCCTTGAAACTTTTCCAAGGGTGGACACTTCATTTTAAATAAAATTTACAGATGTTATAGATTAAACAAATGAAAAGACACTTGTCTCCTGTTTATGTATTTGAATTGGAGATGGTCGCTGGTCCCGTGATTTGCGTGACTCAAAAAAGTGATTTTCATTTATTTCACGTGATTGTGCGTGAGGGATGTTTTTTTTTTTGGAAAACCCCTTTTAAAAAAAAATATTTTTTTAGCAGTATTTGCATTCAGAATTAAAACAAACAAACTTTAAACTAAATAGTACATGCTTAACCCATTTTGGACAAAGATTATTTTTTTTTTTTTGGAAAAAGGTACGTATTTAGTAAAATTAGCACCGGCTGATCTCAAAACTCTTGTAAAAAAATTTTAATGTTCCGTTATTCCAGAAAAGCCTGTATTTCAACTTTTTATGCAATTTTAATATTTGGATTTGTTTTGCTATTTTATTAATTTATTTCGTTATTTTCAAAATAAATAATTTTAAAATGTTTCAATTAAAGGAATTTGATAATAAATTAAATCTAAAAAAAAATAATATTAATTAATAAAAAAAATTAAAAGCCTAAACTAAAAAAATGCAAATTTTTCGTTTTTGCTTGAAACAATTTTTGTGCTGATGCACATTGCATTTAATGCACATATAAATACCGGTGGGCAAGGGGAGATATTTTTTAATTGCAGAAAGATGAGACTTAACATTTGTAACAAAATATACCTGAACTTCATCCTTTTCATACATAAATATTTTTTTGAAAAAGGTGATCGAAATGGGTTATCATGCAGGGGGACCCTTTTTCGATTTTAGATCTTTTGCCAATTGCGATTACACGGGTCAATTTTTTAATTTTTTTAAACAAGTTATTTAACAAAGCACCAGTAACAGAATAAAAACGTAATGGATACAGAAAAAAATATTTTTTAAACACGTAGCCCTTAAACTCTCAAAAATAGCAAGTGTGAACTGCACATTATGCGTTCTTAAATTCATCCCAGCAAAAACTTGGTAATGTGTTGCGAAAAGTAATGACTGCCAATTACATTACTTATAACAACTACTCATTACCCACTGCATTACTTTAGTCCAAAAAGCAACTAGTGGCTTATATTATAATACGTAAGTACTTATTTGCAATAATATAAATAATAGGTTATTGAGAATGTTAAAAATAAATACTTATTTGCAAGTTCACTTGTGAAATTAAGAAAAAAACAATATTTGTTTTACCTTTTTAGCTTAAAGTTTCGCGAAAACGAATAATCTAATGATAAATAGTTATTTCAAACTCTGTTTGCAACTATTTATTTTATTCCTTATGAGTAACTACTTATTTTACTCGTTATAGGTCAGTAGTTATTTATCTCCCTACTCGTAAGCTTGTAGGCACTAATTATTTTTGTCTCACGGCCTTTATAGAATAAGTAGTGTTTCATGCAATGAGTAAGTACACACCAATAATTATTACTAATTACTATACTCATTACTAGTAATGCAAAAATTTGCTGGGATATATAATATGACTGTGCCTCTAATAAAACAATAAAACATTTTTTCTGGATTCTGGTGTTGTGACATAAAATTTTGTAACGTCTGCTTGATTAAAATTTTGGAATTTCCAAAAAAGGACATTAGTATTTTTTTTTACAACGCAAAGAAGAGTGCAGTGACATTCAATATACATATATCAAATATTAACAATGTTTGCAAAAGAAAAAATTTCATCACAGAAAAGGTCTAACTTTTTTAAGATCTAATTTTATTAGGGGTCATAAAAACCATGACAAAAAATATTTCTTTTATGTTTTTTTGGCTTTTAAAATTCAAGTAGCTAACTTCTTTTTGTTATGTGACATTGCATGCAAACGATTACTGATCGATGTAACATCTTTTGCAATTCGTTAGTCAGGTAAAACCTAATAATGTGATGGAAAGAAAATGTTTGACATCACAATTAAAACAAACGAAAATAAGAATACAAAAAACCGAAACAAAACCGATACGAAAGTAGAAAAAAATGAATTGGTATTGGTTTTTTATTGGTATTGGTTTTGAAGAATAAAAGTATTGGTTTTTAATTGGTATTGGTAGTGGGGAATCGGTATTGGTTTTTTATCGGTATTGGTATCGTACAAATAAAGGTATTGGTTTTTAATTGGTATTGGTTTTCAATTTGAATTGGTATTAACGGGTATTGGTATCGAAAAGGTATTGGTACCCATCATTGTTATAAACGAGTTTTACTGTAACACAAAAAACCGTAAATTTTCTCAAAAATGTAATCTATAAGAATTTATTAGACAAATTTTTTGATAAATAAACATTTGAAATCCGCTATATTCAACCCGCTAATCCCCAAAAGTTGTTTGACGGATATCCGCCATATTTTACATTTTTATTCTCGAATGTGTTCTTAATAACCCAGCAAAATTTTGATTGCCAAATAACGTATAAAATAAGGTATAGAATAGCTTATTTTATACCATGCTGCATTGATGATTTTAACATGGGATGAGACTCAAAGTAATGCATACAAGTAAGGTATATAATATAGCATACCAGAACGTAATATATAAGGCGTTACGAGCGATGTATTTAATTTAATCACGTTATTGTAAATGAGTAGAATAAATATGCTCGTGAGTGAATGTCCGTGATTCAAAAATTCCTGTCGTGAGCCAATCTCTAGTTTGAACTTCTGCATTTTTGTATAAAACATTTATTTTTTATGTTATTATAATGCATTATGTATTCAATTACAAATAATGCATTGTTTCAAATTTTGAAATAACACATAATGTAACCAAATATAAGTCACCCATGATTTAATGTTTAAAAGTAATAAATATGAAATACAATTTTTGCAAGAATCATGCATTACGTAACAAGTTATTAGTAAAACATTATTGTTCACCTTAAAATAATATGTTGCTGCACAAGACATCTAAAATAATGCTACAAATACGGGATATACATTACATGGTAATGCGTTACATAATCACCACCCATTACCAACGTTTTTCTGGGAAATGCAGAAGTAAATTGTACTTCTAAATTTTTAAAAATTTAAAAATTTTGAAAAAAAGTGTCTAAAATCATGTAATTTTTTTGGTACCAAGTTTGAACGGGTTTGTAATACCGTATAATCTCTAAACTTCACATTTAAGTATTTACGATCAAATATCATACAAAAATTATTTATTGTTAATTTTAATAAAAAAACTTGTTATTAAATTTAATCACTTGTAATTAAATTAATGTGGAGTTCACACTAGCGACGTTAAACAAGTTGTTCAACAAAACACCAGTAGCAGAATAAAAACGTAATGGACACAGAGCAAAGACTTTTTTAAACATCTCACTCTTGAACACTTCAAAACAGCAAGTGTGAACGCCGTATAAGAAACGTTTTCGATATTTTATCACACATACATATTTTTATATCCGAGAAAATAACAAAAATTCGTAAAAAGCAAATCTTTTTTATATCTTATTATTTTTTGCATTAATTATTATAATTAATTTCATTATTTTTTACTGTAAATATTTTGTTATAACCAATGTATTAAAATTAAAAAAATAAATATATGCATATAAAACATATGTATATGAAATTAAAAAAATTGTTTTTTGTGTTTTATTAATTATTGTTGTCAGGACTGCTATGCTAGGTAAATCCATATAGTTGGAATAACCAATTTCATAACCTATTAGTTAGAGTGACCATTATATCATTCATCACAACAACAAAAAATTTTAGTTATTTCAGTCATTACAACTGAAACTATCAGTTACTACCTCCAAAGCCTTTACTAAATATCCATTATGCTAACCTATTATCAGTAGTACCAAACGAATTCTTGCCTTATTTATGAATCGGTTGATGGGACCTCATGAATTCGATTGGCGACAAATTCGGTTGTGGCAACAAATCTGTTCTCTGTATGTATATATGATTATTTTTACTCGGATAGAATCTTCGAATTACATCTGTAAATGGAGTCGTTAACAAAACTTATCTTAATTTGAGAAATAAACTTGTTTTTTTTTTATTTTTGTGTTTTAAGAATGGAGTGCATTATTTGTAAACTGAACTTCAAAAATCTAGATCATTATACTCGCCATTTTAAGCAGTTACATGGTTTTAACAAATATTCCGTATATAAATGTCAATTCACTTCATGCAACCAAATTTTCACAAGTGTCTTCGTTTTTAAGAGGCATTTAAAAATTGTGCATGGCTCTAAAAATGAAATGGAAGGAAATGAACAACCATCAAATCAAAATGCCGTCAGCACAAATATAACATCAGATAACATAATAAGTTTTGAAAACCATCAAAACGTGCATAACTCAGTTGATATTAACAAACATAGTGAAACATTTTCTGCTCCGGTCTCTTTTAACGATGTAGAACAAAATAATCAAAACACAACATTAACCAATACACTCTCTCTTTCGGGACAATTTGATGACTCATTTGACGATATAGAACAAAATGGCCAGAACACAACACCAACCAATACAACGTCTGTGCCGCAACAATTTGATGACTTTGAAAAAATATATCAAAACAAAATATTAAGCTTTATATTGTCGTTAGAAAATAAAAATAATTTCACATTTAAAGATGTGAGATTTATAATTAAACAAGTGAAACACAATATATTGAATCCCTTAGAACAAATTTTAGAAAGCTTTAAAAATAAAGAAAATAGTTACTTAAATAAGGTCACCAATGTGATTAAAAATTCATTTGTTAACACCAACTCTGAACATAAATTTCATAAACACCTCAAAGAAGAAAATTTATATGAAGATTCAAAAATTGTAAATATTGAAAAGACAATTGTTCATAAGAATGGAAACAAACGACAAAAATGTGTAGAACGGAATGATTCATTTGTGATTATGCCCATTAAATTTCACATTAAGAAGTATTTTGAGAAAGACAATAATTTACAAACATATTTAGATTACGTAAAACATTTTAATCAGAATAATGAAATTAAAAGTTTCCTTAATGGAATATTATGGCAAAAAAGAAGAGAATTGTACAGTGAAAATTCTATTCCATTTTTTCTATATTCGGATGACTTCGAAATTAATAATGCTTTAGGTTCCCATAGGGGCATACAAAAAGTAACTTCGTTTTACTATTCGTTTCCAAGTATAAAAAATAGTTCAAAGTTGAGTGAAATTTTCGTAGCAGCCTTATATAAATCGAATGATTTTAAGAAATATGGCAACGAAATACTAAAAGAACTAATTAATGAAATTATTTCTTTGCAAAACGATGGAATTGATTTTACAATTAACGGAGAAGTCGTTAATGTTCGTTTTGTTTTAGCTGTAGTAACTGGAGACAATTTGGGAATTAATACCGTATTAAATTTTTCAAAATCGTTTTCTGCTAATTACTTTTGCCGTTTTTGTCTGGAGGAAAAGAAAAATACAAAAGAATTAACTTCGGAAAATAGTTGTACCGTAAGGAACCTTGAAAATTACAGCATTGATCTTGAAAACGGATTCCAAGAAGATTCCATTTTTAATACTATACCAGGCTTTCACGTGACGGAAAATTTCGCTGTTGATGTGATGCACGACATCTATGAGGGGATAGCACACCATAATATGATTCATATAATCAACTATTTCATTAATAAAAATACATTTTCATTAGATGAATTTAACAACATCAAAAGCAACTTTAAATATGAAAACAATTATACATTTAAAAACATTACTAAAAATCAATTAAAAGGTAAAAGGCTTGACACATCCGCCAGAGAAATGTGGAACTTAATTCACAATTTTCCTTTGATGATTGGACAAATGGTTCCTGAAGAAGATGAAGTGTGGATTTTCTTTTGCAATTTCTTAAAAATGTTAGATTTGATTCACCGAAATTCTTTGAATGAAGAAAATATTAATGACCTTCGTGTGCTAATTGATAATCATAATAAAGAATTCAAAAGACTCTTTAAAGATCACTTGAGGCCCAAGTTCCACATTTTGACGCACTATCCAAGGGTAATACAACATTCTGGGCCATTAAAGCAATATTGGTGCTTCAGATATGAAGCTAAACACCGGGAAATAAAACAGTATACCAAATCAACAAATAGCAGAAAAAATGTTTTACTTTCAATTAGTAAAAAAATTAATTTAAAATTTGCCAATCAGATCCTTAAAGATTCCGATGACAGTTTGATGTGTAGCGAACTTAATAAGGTTTTGAGTATTAACATCGATTTGTATTGCCTAAAATTTAATCTTTCCAAACATCATTTAACAGTATACAACGAAATAAAATACTGTGGTTATGTATACAAATCTGAACAAACTCTCTTAAAAACAACAACAAGTACAACAGAATTATTTCTTATTGTAGAGATAATAGTAATTAAAGAAAATATAATTTTTTTAAAAGTACAAAAGCGCGAATATACATGGAGTGACCATTATATGTCCTACGAAATTTTAGATGTCGATCATTTTAGTGAAGATGTTCTTCCAATACAAAGCTTTGATGGACCACCCATCTGGTCACATCGTTTAAATGGAAAAGAATTAATAAGACCAAAGCAATATTTTTTGTAGAAAGTACAACACAATTATGTTTTTAAGTTTTTTATAGTAAGTAACTTACAAACACATCGGACCTCAGAGTCAATGTGTGCTGGCGTTAATCTTGAGCAGCCTAGGGTTATATAGTCGCAACAAAAAGTCGACTTTTCGACTTTTTTCAATTTCTAAAAAGGCGATTTTTCGACTTTTTTAAAATTTTAAAAACTCGACTTTTCGACCTTTCGACTTTTTAAAAAGGACACTTTTTTCGACTTTCGACTTTTTTTCGACTTTTTCGAATTTTTAACTTTTTTCGACCTTTTCCAACTTTAAAAAACTCGATTTTTTTTGTAAATAAAAGTTAAGTTTTGACTTGTTGTAAGCATTTAGATGCTATTTTTTTTTGTTTTATTTTATTTATTAAAAAAAGTCGAAGAAATGGAAAATGTAGAAAAGGTTAAAAAAATCGAAAGCAAACGAGTCGACTTTCGATTTATAGAACCCTATCACTGAGGTGTTTACAATATCAAAAATATTGGTAAATATTGCACTTAACACTTTCTAACTCATGAATTTTGCATTAACATTTTTGCTTCACATACAAATGTACATGGAAATATCAATAGCTTCAGTTGTTATTAAACTCGGCTCTCATTTGAAGTTTTGTTCAGAAGAAAGAAATTATTTTCATCTGGCAAAAGTAAAAAAAAAAAATAAAAAAAAGAAATCGAAAAATGTCGAAAAAAGTTGAAAATGTCGAAAGCAAAAGTCGACTTTTTAAGAACAAAAAAGTCGATATCGACTTTTCGACTTTTTCATACAAAAAGTTGATTAATCGACTTTTCGACTATAGAGCCCTACAGCAGCCATTAGAGTGCACAGAAAATTTAAAAATCTTATATTTTCGTAAAAAGCCGCGAGCGCGACCTCGATATTTGTTAAAAAATCCCAAAAAAAAAGATTTTTTTTTTTTCTTAAAAGGGTCAAATTGGGGGGGTAAGTCCTCCACAAAAATAAAAATTCTGGGCACTCTAACTGTAAGCCACGTACAATTTAACTGTATCTTCACAATACAGCAGCAAGCAGTAGACACCAACATTTTTCCATGTATTTTGTTGTTTGCTGAATGAAAAATTTTGCTGTATTGTGGAGAGACACTTACAAAAAAAAGTATGACAGTTAATACAAGTTAGCTTTTCGTAAATAAAACAACTAATAACTACACCAATTTACTTGTTTCAGTTCACTTGAACAAAAAGAAGCAAAATTGTCCAATAAATGTAATACTGAGACAGTTCAAATATTTTTTTCTCTCAATCTACTATGAAATTTATAATTTTTTTGCAAGTTTTTTAAATTTTTAAATTTTTTTATAAATACAACAATTCCTATGGTTTCAAAACATTAAGTCCTGCATATTTTATCTTTAAAAAATTGTTTTAATGATTTTATTCATGCCAGACGGTAATTTTTTTAAGTTTCGGTTTCAATTCGATTTCGGCCGAATATCTCTTTTTGGCCGAATATTCGGTTTCGGTTCGGCCTCGAAAAACTGGTTTCGGTCGGACTCTAGTAATAAGCCTTAAATTTTTAAATAAATAGAAAAAATAAATACCTTTGCCAGCTAAGGATTTGTTACCTCGATTATTTTTTTTTTGTGCATATACCCACAACTAAGTTTTAACAAAAACGATGAAAAAAGTTTACATCTACTTTATAACATTCTACACAATAGAACCAACGAGTTGTAAATAAAAATGTAGTTCAACTCAAAACAACTTACAATGTTTTAACTGTCATATTTGGTTAATTTATCTTACATAATTTTTTGACTACATAATATTTTTTTTATTCATTGTAGTTACTCTTCTTTCAATTTAGTTATATTAGAAATATGGATTCAGAAGAGTGTTTCGAAATTGAATATGTTCTCGAAGAAGATATATTCGAAGAAGATATATTCGAAGAAGATGTATTCGAAGAAGACATATTCGAAGAAGAATTGAATCAGGATTTAATTAATCACCAAAATATTGATAACATAGACCAAAATATTGATTACGACAAATGCCAAATAAAAACTTACGATGCACAACATAGTAAAACTCTCAAAAAAGAATTGAATCAGGATTCAATTAATTACCAAAATATTGATAACATAGACCAAAATATTGATCACGACAAATGCCAAATAAAAACTAACGATGCACAACATAGTAAAACTCTCAAAGAAGAATTGAATCAGGATTCAATTAAATTAAATAATGACCCAGTCAATAATAAAAAAAATAGTGATGAAGCAAAAATAGACCATGTACAAAGTATTAAAACTCCCGTTGATTTAAGCTCGCCCGTAAAAACGGTAAATATTACAACATTTTGACCTGACTATTTAGTACTTGATAAAAGCGTTACATCACACTTTTTATCTTCTGAATTTAAATTTACTGATACTCGTATCATTTTTACTACTATTATACTGAACACAACTGTATTTAGACACACATACAAATCAATACAATCTTAAAAACTACATTTATACATGTCAAGTTTTACGAATTTTCTAACCATACATTAGTTTGTTTCTATTAATATTAAGTAGATTGGTACAACACTAAAGGTAGTAATACACCAAAGTTATATACAATCACATAAACAAATATTGCTTTTTACCAAATTAGTAAAAAAAAATCAGTTCCCAAAAATCATATTTACTAATTTTATTGATTTTTTTTTTTGTTTAAGGTGAATGAAATTTTAAATAGCACAGCAGATGGAAGACATGTATTAAAAATGTATGCTGAAATAAAAAAATTGAATAGCGAAAATCGCACATTTATAGTGCATAAAATTGTACAATCGTACGTCGAGAATTTAAAAACTATATCTGTTCAAAACTGTAGGGAAATTGCTATGCAAATTATTAAAATTTTCCCAACGGAATGTATAGTAAGTATTAACATTTAATTTTTTAAATAAATTCTAAAATCGAACACGTCTTCCTATACATGTTTCTTTACACTAATAAAATCATTGCATTTACTTTGAAGGAAACCTACTACTTTCAACCGGATAAAAAAAATCCACCAAAGGGAAAAATCTGGGACCGATTCCAAGGCCGGAAACGGTCCTTAAAAAAGATTAACATTAATTTAAACACTAACAAAAAGACAAAAAAAATAACAGAACATAACGTAGAAGAAGATATCAACAGTGAAGAAATGGAAGAAGCAAGGAATGCCTTAAAATATATGAAAAACTGGACTGATGTTACAAATAAGTGGCGTTCAACATCCAAATACCGAAAACTTACATTAAGGAGCAGTGTTAGTAATATCATAGAAATGTGGCCGCTTTACACCGACGAAAGGGTTTGTGAGTTGGTAAGATTGTTTAAATTTTAATTTAAAACAACTTTATTTTACGGTATATGTATACAGCAAAAGTGAGTGTCACAGAAACCCAAAATTTAAAATGTTCCATTGTATTTCGAAGATTCTACTTGTAGTTTCATTTAAATTTATACGTGTAATTCGATAATTGCATTTGTATTCGAAGACTTCAATTGTAATTCGAATATTCCATTTGTAGTTTAAAAAATTTAAGTGTTATTCGAAAAATATCTTCGATATCAACTGTATTTCAATTGATATTTTTCGAATCACAATTGGAATCTTCGAATTACAATTGGAATTTTCGAATTACAAATGAAGTATTCTAATTATAATTCGAATCACAAATAGAATCTTCGAATCACAAATGAAATCTTCGAATCACAAATGGAATCTTCGAATTACAAATGGAATCTTCGAATCAGAAATGAAATTTATTTTATTTGTTTAAAGTTGGAATTCAACAAATCATATTTCACTACTTTTCAACTAAAGTTTGTGTCTTAAGTCTTTTGTTTGAAACCCTTTTTTTATGTGTCCTTATGTGTCATTTAAAATTCAATTTCGTTATCTGTTCAATTAACGCGAAAATAAATTGCACAATATTTTCAATTCCATAATTTAAAAAAAAAGTTTTATATATTATATATTAATTTTGGCATTTACCCCCTTATTCTAAGAAAATTGTCATCTATAATAAATGAAGGCAAAATTTAAAAATTGGTAATATCGGGAGAAATTAAAAACTAAATTGTATAACAAACTGTTGTATTGACAATTTTTTCTAGAATAGGGGGGTTAATCACGTGATCTGCGAACATAGTACTTATAATGCGTTTACATTGGAATTCTAATCTAGTAAAGTGCGATTTTAATCTACTTTGTTATCTGTACCGTTTACATTGGCATTTTTTACATTTGAGCAGATTAGCATTGGCATTTAAAATAACAACTTGGTAATAAATCTGTGTGACTGCGTCAAAAGACAGCGACGGTAATTAGTCGCCGTATGATTAACAAGGACAGAGACGGCGTTTACAATTAACAATGTCGGTGGCATAAACATACTTAGCGGCGTCATCAAAATGCAGGCTTTGTGTCGGTGGTTCCAGTGTTGGAAAATGAAAATAACAGAAATACAGAGTTGTATCAAACTTTGCCGATTAGAGTCTAAATTACTAGATTGAGAAAAATTAATTTGTATGGGCAATCTAATAGATTGAAACTAGATTGGAGCCACAATCTACTTTAAGCTAGATTAGAAAACCACTGTAAACTATTAGCTGTAACGTTAAAATTTATTTTCTTAAAGTTCGAATTCAAAAAAAGCTTATTTTATTACTTTGCAAGTAAAGTTTGTATCTTAAGTCTTTTGTTTCTAATATTTCCTTTCAAGTATTGTGTTCTGCAGAAAATACCAACAGAAAACCAAGCCGATCGGCTCAAAATCGGCGGCTGCTGGCCGCCGCATGGTTTTGGGTGAGTCGAGCCGCCGCGAGTAGAGTCAACTCAAAAATATGAAACGGCTTAAAAATAGCCGCCAATTTTTTAGCCTTTTTGACTATTTATTTTAACACTTGTTCTAAAATATTTTATTTTTGAACAATACATATTTTCTTTTTTTGAACAAAAAAAATAATTCTCGAGCAAAATAAAAAAATATTTTTCAACAAAAAATAAATTTTGAAAAAAAATTTTACTCTTGGAGTAAAATTTTAACAATTTAAAAACTTATCAATGACAGAATCGAAAATGCCGCCGATAATTATGCGTTGCGCCACCGCCGCCAAAAAATTAGGTCGGCATGCATACCAATTGAATAGCAGAATGGTTCGAAATCCAACAAACTGCTCGGATCGAAATGCGCTAATTGCAAGCATTTTATGAAAAAAAATGTTATCAGCCAGAAACTTTAAAAGAGCAACGCAGGTCAAAATTAAAAAAAAATGTTTTAATAACTAAAAAATTTCATGGTCTTAATCTTCTTATTTTTTGCTATTTTGACCAAGATCTCAATTTTGACCTTCGTTGCGCTTCTAAAGCTCTTGACCGATTTTTGTTTTTTTGCGATTCGATCCGAGCGCTTTTTTCAATTCTGTATTAAATGTTAAAAAGGAATTATTTTTAAAAGAAGTACGAACAAATTCAAAATAAAAACCCACTCTCAATTCCCCTGTCAACATGGCACTTCCCAAAACAGGTAAAGCTTAGATTTCGTTCCTCTATAACATATTCAAGAAAATTGTGTTAAGTGCGTATGATACTTGCTTTTTTCAAGTTACTTGTTGCTGGATTTATTAGATTTTTTGTATAAAAACTTCGATAACAAGTATCATAAAGGCATTAGTTATGAAATAACTTTCTCAGGCTTATTTTGTTGGCATAATTATCAATATTCTACCATACAAAGTTCACGTTAGTGTTAACGCTCAAAGTTCTAGAAGCTAAATATACACTTGAACGCATTGTGGCTGATTCTCTCATTGGTAATGGATCTCTTTGGTATTAGTAAAAAGAAAAATATTTTTGTCCCTTCCAATCTAAATTGCATTTAATAAGATAATTTTATTAATTTTTCATCGAAAATGTCTAATATTTTACTAAACTATTCCAAACGACGCTAACCCACTGGCTCCACTTTCTATAATTATGTGGACATTTATTCCGACATACGTCAAAATCGTGTTATTTCTCGTGTGCCATAGTCAAATGTTATACATATTTGTGTTGGAAATAAATGTTAACATAGTTCTCCAAACATAAGTCTTAACAATTATGTTAACATAAGAAACGTCAAATTCATGAGTTTGTTGATGGCGACATTTTGGAAAAATACAAATACACAAAAAACATTCGCTTTATAATTAATAAATGTGGTTTTTGAAAGAAAGTAACTAAATAACGTTAAATTAAAGCTTTTTAATTTAAAAAAAAATGTGTTATATGTATTAAAAAAATTAAATCCAAACTACCTTCATCAACAAATTCCTGAAAAAAATGAGTTAACATAAATTACGATTACACCACCCTTAACATAAAATGAAAATACAAAAAAATTCTGCCGACGTTATCTCTTATGTTATCTACAATTTTATGTTGGTGTATCCGGAGCGTAAATTAAATTGAGAAATTTATGTAAGTACACGTGTCGTTTTTTTTTCGTTTTGATGCATGTTAACAATTAAGGTTGGGCAACAAAAAAAGCCTCTTGCTAATGGAGTCTATTAAAAGTAGAGATGGGCGCGTGAGTTTCTAGACCCACGCCCACGAGAGGAATTTTCCAATCACGTACACTAACTCATGAGCATATTTTTTCTTATTCACAATCACGTGAGTAAATTTAAGACAACTCACACTAACGTTAACCAAATAATACATTTATATTTAATATTTAACCAAATTTAACAAAATTTTTTGATTTTTTTGTGACGAAACTTTTTCAGAATTTTTTGCAAACATAACTTTTTGTACTAATTGTTACATGTATTTTTTTAATTTAATTTTTATTAGGTCAACATAGACTACACCGTTAATTTCGAAAAAAAGGAATTCAACTATGGCCATTGGACAAATTTAATATCAAAATTTGATTCTTTATTTAACCATTATATTAAAGATCCCCTGATGTTACAACTTTTAGAAAACACCGTAAAAAATAAAATAACTATCAATAATGGTAAATACAGCTTGCTAATAAGATTATTAAATTTTTATATTTATTTTCTGTTTTTTTTTTTCTCTTATTTTCAGATATGCTAACTATCAACATTTTTAAGATGTTGAATTGGGTATTAAAACCCACCCATTTTGTTAAAGGAGAACAAGTCGATAAAAGAAAAAAAATTACCATAGCTGATTCGTTAAACAGCTTCAGCAAGAAATTATTAGCTGCAAAAGACTATGAAAACAATGAAAACGATGTTAACATAGTAATCGGAGGAAACGACGATGAATTTGTGGTATTTTATGGTAAAAACTACGTGCAATTTCCAACATATTTAGATTCAATTATTTTTTTTTTTAAAATATGTAAAACTACCAACATTGATTTTCCATTAGCATCGGTAAATGTCTGGTCATTTATTCAAATTTACTTATTTGATATTGACACGCCAATATCACCAATTTTAAAAACATTTTTAAATGATTTATACCATACCTAATATGAGGTAATTTCAAATTTATGTTAAATTAACTCATATTACACCATTTACATATGTGATTCTAAAAAGATCAATTGTAATTCGAAGATAATACATTTAATTTGAAGATTACATTTGTAATTCGAAGATTCCATTTGTAATTCGAAGATTCCATTTGTAATTCAAAGATTCTACTTGTAATTCGAAATATATCAATTGTAATTTGAAAAAGATCAATTAAAATTTTAAAAATATCAATTTTAATTCGTAAAAGATCAGTTGTAATTAAAAAAATATCAATTGTAAGTCAAAAAAATCAAAAGAAATTCAGTATGTATTTTTGGAATTAGAATTAAATTCTTCAAATTACAATTGATCTTTTTCGAATTACAATTGATGTTTTCGAATTGAAATTTAACCTTTTCGAATTACAGTTAATGTTTTTCGAATTACAATTGATCTTTTTCTAGTTACAATTGATTTATTTCGAATTACGATTGATCTTTTACGAATTTCAATTGATCTTTTTGGAATTACTTTTGATCTCTTTGAATTACAATTGATCTATTTCGAATTACAATTGATCTTTTTCAAATTACAATTGATGTTTTTGGAATTACAAGTACAAGATTTGAATAACAAGTAGAAGCTTTGAATTACAAATGGCATCTTGAAATTACAAGTACAATCTCCGAATTATAATTGATATTTTTCGAATTACATCTGTAAATGGTGTAGATGTGGTATAAATAACCCCATTTTTTTTTTTTTGATGTGCAAAAGTACGCTACGAGTAAACCAAAATTTCCGAAGGGTTTTACAAATTTTTATTTTTACCCACTGCAGTTTTCAATTTTTAAAGGCATTTGGAAAACGTAAAAAAATGCCATGCAAACAATAGGGCGATATATCGCCCAAAAGATATTGAGGCAATACATAAATTTTTCATTTCAATACAAAAAAAATAGTAGTATTTTGATTAAATCGCCGTTTTTAAATACGAAAGATATTTTAGAGATAAAAAAAACTATTGAAAATTTGTATTTCATTGTCAATTTAAACCAGTGCCACCCATTTCTCGGCTTTCGGTATTTCCGGGAATACCGGTATTCTCGGTTCTGGTATCGGTTTCCCGGTTCTAAATACATTCCCTGGAATATCGGTATTCCCGGTTTTGATTCTAGTACCGGTTCTCAAAAACAAAAAATACTGTATCATAAAATGTTTAAATTTAGTAAATTATTACACCATTTTAATTCGGTATTTTAGAAATATTTTGTTGTCTTTGTAAAGTTATTAAAAAAATAGTATTTTTTTTTATATAAAATTCGTAAAAAAAATGGAAATGGTGTGTTTAACATTTTTGTATTTTTTTTTTGGTAAAAACAAAGAAAAAATTTCAGTTGTACAAAAATTTACAAAATGTACATACTGCTAGTCGGGGAAATACCGGTAATATCATTAGAACAGGAACCGGGAATACCGCGAATAATTCAAGAACCAAAAGACCGTTATTGATTTCCGGTAATACCGAGAACCGGAAGTACCGGTACTACTGTACTAACCGTAGGCCCTAGTATGGTTGTGTTTAGTAAAATTTTATGGCTTTTTTTATAATATGTTAACCCTTGAACTGCCATATTAATGGGTCATTTGAGTCCTTTTTTCCAAATTTAAACAGATTAAAAATTTAAACGCATTATATTTCAAGAGGGGTCACCTAAGCCAAAAAAAAAAATAGTTATGAAATGTTTTTCCTAAAATGTGAATTTTTGAAAATTTTATTTTTTTACATTTTACATAGTCCGAATGAATGAATTTTCTGGCTTTGGTAATCCCCTGTGGAAATTTAATGCCCAAAATATTCGTAGAAAATAACCCTTCAAATGCGGTTTTTAATAGACTTTAAGGACAAAAATGACACCCTAAAGTGGGAGATAACGAGTTAATTTGGTTTAAAAAAAGAATAACCACAAAATTCTTTAGTAATCATCTACATAAACACACCTTTTAGCACAGAAGTAAATTTAACTTTTTTTACTTTTAACACTACTTTGGTAAAAAAAACGTAATAGTTTTAGTTTTTAAAGTATTTTACATGTGACGCATCCTTTGCAACCCGTACTGAAATTTTAGAAAATATTTTTTAAAGATGTTATTTCTTTAAATGTCCATTTTATTACACTTCTGTATATTAATTTAAAAAAAAACACTAAAGTGGTCATTAGACGTGTCCTTAAAAACGAAAATCAACTTTTTATACCTGTTAGGGTCCTAAATTATTCTTTAGCATCTATAAATGAGTGAGCCAAAATTTGGGGACAATCGGCTAAAAATAACTCGTGCCGAAAATGGATTGAAGTTTTGGGAGATTCTTAGATGAAATAAAACTCCTTTTTTTGTAGTTTTCGGAAAAACATTGGTAGTTATTATTTTTTGTTAAATTTTTTGTGAAACAATATGAAAATGGCATTAAATTACCTATCTAAAAAGACTAATAAAATTAAAATCGGATAAAAAATAAGCATTTAACACATACATGCTCCAGACCATTGTATCATAGAGGAATAAAGGAAAGAGATTGTAGCTCTCTCTACTCTCTTTTTTTTCTCTTACGCGAAGTCTGCCAGGGATCAAAGGGAAATTTTTGATTTTTTTAAAGTTATGAAATTTGTACTTTATTTGCACTTTTAATAATTTTTTTTTAACTATATTGAATCATTAACAATTAAAGAACGTAATTATCATAAATTTGTTTTGTTTAAAACAATAGAAAAGTGTTTATTTTAAAGAAATCAAAAATCCTTTTTTTTGTAATTTCCCCTACTTTTAATCCCTGGCAGATTTCGTTTGAGTGTTTGAGGTTGACAGCGACCGCCTGATTGTATGGGTTTTAAAGCCAAAATTTCAAAATCTTCAAAATTTTTACATAAAAAAATATTTTTACTTTATGATCATATTGAAATCATTTTTACGATTAAAAATAGCAGATATGGCAGTCAAGATTTTTTTTATTTGGCGGTGGTAGTGATAAAATTTCCGCGTATTCCAAATAAAATGCATTTTTCTAATATAAATTAGCAAATATGGGACAATTTTTTCTTTATTGTACAGAACGAAGTGTAAAACGTAAATTTTTTAGCTTTTGAGAAATCGGATATATGCAGATATTTTGTATTTTAGAAATGTATAATGTCTTAAATTTATCATTTCACCTTGACGAAAAGGGACGCCCGATTTCTCAAAAAATTTACACAATTTATGTATTTCACTTCGTATAATACAATACAGAAATATTTTTCCCATATTTGCTAAATTATTTTAGAAAATCACATTTTCTTTGGAATCCGCGGAAATTATATCACTACCCACCCCAAATGAAAAAAAAGTTGTACTACCATATCTGTTAGTTTTTATCTATAACATGTATTTAATATAATTATAAAGTCAAATTTAATTTTTTTTATTTTTTTGCCTAAAAATTTTCAAAATTTTCAAATTTTGGCTTTAAAAACCATGCAATGGTCTGGGGCATGTATGTATAAAATGCTTATTTTTTATCCGATTTGAATTTTTTTAAGCTTTTTGGAAAGGTAATTTATTACTATTTTCATATTATTTAACAAAAAATTTAACAAAAAAAAAATATACCAATATTTTAAAAAAAACTAGAAAAAACGTGTTTTTTCATCACATAAGAGTGTCCCAAAACTTCAATCCATTTTCGGCACGAGTTATTTTTATCCGATTGTCCCCAAATTTTGGCTCACTCATTTTTAGAAACTATACTACAATTTAGGACCCTACCACGTATTAAAAAGTGATTTTGAAAAATTACCTTAATCGTTAGGACACCTTTATGGTCATTAGAGGGTTATAATGGTTTAAAAAAAATAACACCCATGGGTAAAAAAAATAATTCTTCAGGTATTTTGGTTCACCCGTAGTCTATTTTATTTATTTTTTTTGTTTTCATTCAAGATACAATAGATGACCTAAAATTTGTTACAAAGTGTAATTATTTAGTTTTTAATTTATTTATTTCATTTGCTATAACCTAGTCTTTTGGCCATAATTGGTTACTAATTTCTTCTTATTTTAAAAATGTAAATTAATTAATACATTCTTTTTCATATTATCAAGAATAATCGCGTTAAAAAAATATCCACATTTTACGATGGCATTTAACCATTAAAAACTAAGACGAAAACAGATCCACACATTTTTGTTTTAAAAAATTTTACAAAATCAAAAAACCAACAAAAGTCACGTATACTAAGCCAAATACAGATCATAAAAAAAATAATTGTAACGTGGAAATATTAAAACGTTGTGGTTTAATGATTTTCCAAAATTTGTGGGTCTTTTTTAAACTGAGTTTTAAAGGAGTAAATGACATCGTAAAAGGTTGAGACTTGTCACCTGATTGTTCTGGGCAATATTAAATAGAATAAATAGGCACTGTTGTCCAAAAATTCTATTATTTGAGCCCAAATGCGTTATAAAATCCCAACTTGGAGAAAATCAGGAAATCTTCTGAGAACTGAACGCATTCGCCTATTGAAATATTTCTTATATTTAAATATAAACTGCTATGTATTATTATTATTTTTATTATAATTTTTATTATTACTTAATATAACATATATTATTTTTAGTAAATTAAATATTAATTATAAAATACAATAAATATTAATTGAATACAAAAATGTTTGATGATTTGTTTTATTTATTTAGTGAGGAACGTAAAAACTTCAGAGGTAAATATATTAATTTATATAAGTTATTTGTGTATATTATTTTTTTTTAAATTTGTCAGACTCTGTTTGTTAAATTTTATAACATATTTGAAAATGTAATAATTTTATAATAATTAAATTGATTAATTTCCTGGGCTGTTTTAAATAAATAAAAATATAAATATTAACAAAGTTTTCTTTAATTTGTGTCATATTTTTTTTTTATCAATTTTTTACCTAAGTTTTTTTACTAAATAGTCTACTAACTTGTTAAGTTGTATATTTACGTATAAACTTAGGTAAATAATGCCAGAATTTTGGTTATCCTTACACCTGTTTTTTTTTGCGTGTAGGTTAAAATCGGAACGAAGGGGAAAAGTTTCACCTTGGAGAAGCGAACCAACCTCTAAAACGCCATTTTTTAGCGATCATTGTTATTTTGTCAAGCAAATGAAACAATTTTATGTCGGATGAAGTATAAAGTCCTGAACTTGGACCAATTTTTTGAGGTACGAACACTTTTATTGATGCGACTGGTCCGCGACCTTACACGGTTAATTGCAATTGTTCTACTCATCACAAATCTGGTCTCCAAATTTTTCCATCACATCAAGTTTTTGGGAAAATTGATGCCAAAGTTTAAAAAAAATCGCCGTTTTGTTAATTTTTGCCAAATCATAGCGGATGAACCCGATATGATAGCGACTTAAAAATAAGTCGAGGCTAAAGCTTAAACATTGCTCTTAAGGATTCTGAGCTCTTTTGGTCAGTCGCCTTAACCTCTAGGGCACCAATTATCTCTCAATGATGTCTTGTTCCCAAAAAAACGATTTTTGTCGCTACAAATCATATGAAAAAAACCTTATTCGAAACGCCACCTTAAAGTATAAGGCTTATAAACATAATTACAATTATTTTCCTGGTCAAAAATCCGGTCTCCATACTTTTTAAGGGTAAAGCTCAAACATTGCTCTTAAAGACGTATAACTCAATTCATCAGTCGCTTCAACTTTGGAGCACCAATCTTTTAATAAAGTGTTTTCCCAAAGAAACTTTTTTTTTGATATGACAGCATTGAAATACAATTGGTGCCCAAAAAGTTAGGGCGACTGACCAAATAAGTTCTGCATCTTAAAGAGGAAAGTTTTAGCTTAACCCAAAACGGCGATTTTTTGAACTTTGACCACAATTTTCTCAAAAACCAGATGTGATGGAAAAGTGCGGATACTGGATTTTTGACCAGCAGAACTAATGTAATCAAGTGTATAAGGTCGCCTCCCAGTCGCATTTTCGATGTTTAGTAATGTTATTAGAACATTGGCATCGTCAGAATCGCTTACTAAATCTACTTCCTAATGAATTCTAAAAATACACTTTTTAAGAAGTGCAAAAATGCTCTTAAATAGTGATCTTAAAGATGTAATTAAACTTTACATACAAAAACTTAAACTATGACAACAGTATGAGTACTACTTTATATGTACTTAAAAAATGTAAAAAAAACTACTTATTTTGAGCGACACCGCCTTGTTAAATTCACTAGAGTTTCAGCAAAGTTAGAACTACTTTAGCAGCAGTTGAACTACTTTTTATTAACATTTTAGTATGTTCTTTTTTTGCTGGGTAGTTACTGTAAAACTTTTCTAGGTGCATGATTTAATGTTTTGGACAAGAGTACAAAATTCGTAGGCGTTTTTGTCAAACCAATGGGAACATATTGAAGCCTAGGATGTTTTCTACACGCTAGCCATCACACATGTAAGAATTTTTATATACTATCTTTAGTTTAACTGCAAAATAAATGTTAGTATTCGGAAAAAAATATTAAATATTCCCAAAAATAGCTTAAATTGAAATTTTAAGGTAATTTTTATGGCCGAAAACGATCAAGTTTTTATCAAATTTTTTTACAAATAGGTCTACTATTGTGGGAAAGTACGATTTTTCAATAAAACGCGATTACGAAAAATTGGATTTTAGCACCTTGTTCCACACATACATTCGATTACCAAAAAATTTTAGTAAATCTTAAATTGACACAATAAAAACTTTACTTCCCAGTAAAAACTTCTATTACCAAGTAATGAGGTTTTCGCCTTTAAATAGATGGTGGTAGCTAGCTACTATGTTGGTGAAACACTCATTATTTTAACATGGCGATGTCATTGGAGTAATGACCGCATACCCACTCGCTTACGAGAATGCTACTGAAAAACTACATACATTAGTACCACAAATAATAACCTACTAGTAGCCCAAAAATAACTCGTTACCCACTCCTTACAAAAATGCTACCAAATAACAGCATACATTAGTCCCAAAAATAAGTAGCTACCAGTTGTTCAAAAATAACTCGTTTCCCACTCCTTACAAAAATGCTACCAAATAACAGGTTTTGATTCTTTTAATAAATTTTTAATTTGGGGAAACTTCCGCCAATATGAAATTGAACAAGTTTATGTTGAACGCGTTTATTTCAAGAGCAACCAAGCGGGCAAATGTGGAAATGGAAAAGATCTAATGTGCCAACGGAACCAATGTTTACGTTGATATCCTTCCCTCCAAATGTTTGATTGTAAAATTCAAATATTACAGGACCGAAAATATATCTTGGAACCTCGTAGAAAGGGACATTTGGCTACTTAGGACATTACCAATAACAAATATACAGAAGCGACTGCTGCTCAGCCAATGGAAACCGCATTAAACACCATCTTATGTCTATATAAGAGTGAGTTAGGTTTTAAGGGAAATACTGTCTGTGATGGTTTTTTACCTTTTTACCGGCTTTAACATACTTTAAACAAGGCAAAAAAAAAATTAAATTAAAATTTGCAGAACACAAAATTTCTAGAAAAAACAATAACAATTTAGAAAAAGCCAATTAAAATCCAGAAAACTTCAATAGAAGTTATGTAAAGACTAATTAAGGCTCATAAATCACGATCAAGTGTCAGCTAGATCCAGTTTTCTGAATATCAATTTGGTTTTCTAAACTTTTTTTGCCTTGTCCCAATTTTAATCAGAATTCCTGAATTGAAATTTCTGTTAACAGAGTTTTGTTAGAAAAAGTAGATAAATGTTAATATTTTTTAAGCTAAATGTGCAAGTTCTTTCTAAATTTTCTTTAGCATTTTTTTAATTTTCATTAAAAAAAATTATTTGGACAACTTATCAGATATTTTAAATCGTATTTACCAGTAACCTGTTCTGTATCAGGTTATCGCTAACTCAATATTTATTAACAAGATGTAACCGGTTTTGTATTAGGCTATCGGTAACTCGTTATTTGTTAACAAGAAGTAATCGAGCAGGTAACGAGCCCTCATTACATAGAATGCAGGCGGTAATGGGGACTTATTACTAAGTTTTTACTGGGTTAGGCCGCTGTTCCAAAAAAAGTAATTCACATTAAAAATGTGAAAATGAAAATTTCCGAATTTTTTTGGTGTTCTAGATTTCACATCCGAATTTCTTTTTCGTTTTGTTTCACATAAATAAAATTTGGTGAAAGTAAAACGAATGCACTCTTTTCCCTATAATTTTTTAAATTAAAATTATTTGATTTCAACTTCAAATGAAAACGTGATCAACAAAACACTAAACTTGATTTCATGTGATTCGGAAATTTTCATGTGAATTGAAAAGTTGTGAAATACAGAACAGAGGCCTTAATTTACTTTTTAATTGTGTCAAGTAAAAATTTACTCAAAATTTATCAATTTATTTCTTAAAGAAGTTTAAAAAAGTTTCATGTGTTTTTTTCTATAGTACAGATTGAGCTCGGGCTCTAATTATATTTGTTATAAGGGTTCAAGTTGAAAAAATGCCGAAGAAAAATTTCTAAAAATTATAGACATTTCTGGTATTCCCATACTCCAGTAAGTGTTATCATCAGTAGGATTTTAAATGTCGGTTAGTCTTGTTCATATTTTTTATATATGTGAATATTTATAGTTTCTACAGAATAAATTTTGACAGTTTCCGACACTAGAATTCTATTTCTAGCAATCTCAACCTCATACTTTCTTTTAACTTTGTTGTCTCTTACATTATTTCGCAAGGGTTACTAACATGATCTGGAATTGCAGACACAAATGAAGGAATTTGCATTTTCTGTTTCGGAGACGTGCCTAATGGCGACATATTTTGTCAGTAATTTTATTTGTTTTTTTCTGTAAGTACAGATCGAGCTCCGGCTCTAATTATATTTGTTATGAGGGTTCAAGCAAGGAGTATCAATACTAAAGAGATCTGAACTCGCTCTTCTTCTGTTAAAGCCGCTCTTAAATTCCCTTTGCTAAGTCCGCCATCGAACTGGACGTTTGATCAAACCAAAAAAAATCCCTTAAGTTTGATATAAACAAAAAAAAAGTGTTGCAGTTTGGCGATTTTCAGACTAAAGCTAGCGTTTTTTTTGCATCTAGCTGTAAAAAAAGTTTTTTTTGTGGATTATCGGGAAATCCAATGACTTTTTATTTGCTGACAATTTGTTTTAAACACTTTTAAAGGTATTTCCTAAATAATATTAACATAAAAAAAATAAATTGATACATTTTTTTTAAATTGATTAAGCGCTTTTTCGATATAAAAAGTTAGCATTATTTGTCAAACCAACAATGTTAATTTAACATTATCGTATTTTCCTCGTCTAACAGTTTTCGTACCTTCTGTTAAAAAGTTTCAAAATATTAAGAGCGGGAGACAAAGAGCTTGGTTCAAGTTGAGAAAATGCAGAATAAAAATTGAATTTCTAAAAATTATAGACATTTCTGGTATTACCATACCGGTTTCAAACACTCCAGTTAGTATTATCATCAGTAGGATTTTAAATGTCGGTTTTTCTTGTTAATAAAAATCGTGTTTAAGTTTCACTTTTTTCCAAAAAAAAACTTGTTTTTTCAAACTTTACCAAATATATTTATGTCTTAAAGACATAGGAAAATCTATAAAGATAATTTCAAACTTTGATATACATATACAAAAAACTATAAACTAAATGAGAATTCAAAAAACTTAGAGAATAAAAAATATAAAAAAAAACTATAAAATTTTTATTAAAATATTTACTCAAATTTGGTTTTTAATTTTTGAGTAAATTTTTGTGTCAATTAAAAAATTTCTCATTTTTTTTTATAAATGTAAACAAGTGATTACACAAATTAGAGGTATTCAGAGTCTTTAGCCAGCCCTGGCAATGTAGCAAAAGAGTACTTCTTTCAAAAAATACATGTATTTTGAAAAGTAATTTTGAAAATTGCTCTTTTACCACCAGTGCACAGAGGGCCAGAATGATCCAATTCCGGCCAAAAGTCTTTATCGTTGTTGGATCCGCCTGAAAATGTGCTTCTAGGGGAATTTGAGTTCGCTGATTTCAAAATTTAGCTAAAAACTAAAAAAAATCAAAATGGCGGATCCAATATGGCGGACAATTTTTTTAAAAAATTGTCCGATTGGACCCAAATTTTGTTTTATGCGGGTCTTGGAGTTACTGAATAAGAATTGTTACTCCGAATTTTGAAAAACAAAATGGCGGACTAAACATGCTTCATAAAATTTAAAGAATGATCCAACTCCATCCAAAGGTCTTTATCGTTGTTGGATTCGGCTAAAAATGTGCTTTTAGAGTATTTCGGGACGCTGATTTCAAAATTTAACTTAAAAACTAAAAAAATCAAAATGGCGCATCCAATATGGCGCACAATTTTTTTTTGATAATTGGCTGATTTAACTCAAATTTTGTTTTAAGGGGAGTCTTGGAGTTACTGAATCAGAATTACTGACGTGAATTTTGAAAAACAAAATGGCGGACTAGATATGCTTACTAAAGTTCGTTACAAGTAATTAAAAAACAGTTATATTTCTTTTCTTTGTTGAAGCAAGCTGAAAGTGTGGCCTAGTAAATTTCCGGGTCTGTTATCTTAAAATCGAAATGATAAAATTCAATATGGCGGAAACAATATGGCGGCTAGAACTTTTAACTTTGTCTGATATAACAAAAAAAATAGTTTTAAGAGTATTAAGAATGTCTGAAGTTAAATCTACGCACATAATTTTTATAAATATTTTTTTTATATTTGATATAAATATGGAAATGGTGTAAATGACTTTCTTCGTTTCAGAAAAGCTTTTGAAAATGGTAACGACAAATTATTCACTTTTTTTCTTTATTTTGGAAATTCAATAAAAAATCTATGAATTTAATTGGAAATGGTGTAATTGATATTTTCCATAATTCTACAAAAAACTAGAAATGTAGATAATTTTTTTTTTTCCTACACTTAAGGCACTCTCTGACGATAAAAAAAAACTATTCAAGCCGTAAAACATTATTTTGGGTTAAATTATTTTTTTAAAAGCAAATCTCGAACCACTGCATATATAGCTGTAATTTTGCCATTTATCATTTCGAGCAAGTTTGGGCAATTTTTTTCGAAAGATATGGATCCATTCTATATCAAAAAAAATATAGACCAATTGTATCAAACTGAGGATCGCTGAGGATTTTTTCGGCGCGAGGTAAATATCTAAAAAATTATAACTTTTTTCACAAAAAACGCGAAATGCTGCCAGGCAAATGAGTTATATTTGTCCGTGTTATTTTCGTTACAAAGACTAATATATAAGGTTGAACCACGCAAACAAAAAGTTAAACATTAGCAATAGAAGTTTGGAAAAAAAATTAAAAAATTATCTCAACTTTTAAAAATTTTTTACTAACTTTTTTTACTTTGAAGACCTGTCAAAGGAAAGGGTGTAATTGGATCATAAAGATAAGTTCAGAAAACCTGCTTCTATATATGCCCAACAAACTGGTAAACGTTTTTTTTGTGAATTTACAAATAAGGACTTTTGGCCGGAAATCGATCTGTCTGGCCCTCTGTGCAGTGCCAGGGCTGGCAAGCAAGACTCTGAATACCTCTATTGTTTTTATCAATATTTTTTTCTGTGAAGTAAGACTCTTAATACCTCTAATCTAATATTTTATCTTTATTAAAACTATTCTAAATTTTGTATAAACCATTAACAAAATATTTTTTTTTATTGTTCTACATATAATAAATTTCCTATGTTTATTTTCTTGACGACATAATCATGTTTAACTATTTTATCTTAATGAATTTTTCATCATCAACAATACGAAAAACGTCTTCACGAAAATGTAACAAGTCATCTGTAAACCGTTGACTGCTTTCGTTGTGTAAGGCGGTCATTACAGGTTTTATGTTTTCAATACTAGCCGTTCTTGCCAAATCATTATAGTAGAAAATCTAAATTAAACATAACTAAATTTATTAGTAAACATTTTATGATTTAATACAAAATTTACCTGTTCCTCTCCCATCATGTGGGCCTGACGTTTCTTTAATCCTTTGGCAAAACGTTGTTCCATTTCTTTATGTGTGTCGTCCAGCATTTCCCCTGGGGAGGGTAAACTCTTTGCTCCAGTCCAAAATTTTAAAACAAATCTCGATTGTAAATCAAACATTTGAGCAGCACACACATAATACGGTATACCAATAAAGGCCATAGAAGGATATTTTATGTTGATGCTATGCTTGTAGAGCCATTTAACATTATTGTCATCAACATGAATACCACAATCCATAGATAGAAAGGGAAAAGCATATTTATAACCAGTACAATAAAATATTATTGAATACTTTGCGCTGCTATTGTCATTGAAATAAATATTGCAACCATCTACATATGAGACGTCAGGTTTCTGATTTACATTCGATTTAAAGGTAGTTTTGGGAGTTTCACTCATATGATGACTGAGTGTTACACTTTTGGCAACTTTGGAAATTTCATGACACAAATCCATACCACTGGGTCCAGCGCCAATGATTAAAACGTTTTCATCTATATTGTCAAATGATTAAGTGGTTATTAAAGACCTTATAACAAAAATTTCATTAAAAATTTGAAACATTTCAATACTTAATAAAGAATTGTATCTGATCAGATTTTATTAGATCTCGAATTAGGGACCAATCTTATATCTAATAGATATAATTGATATAATTACATCTAAACAGATTATACCAGATCCAATCAATATTTAAACCGGAGTATACAAATTTTCAAAAAGCCAAATTTTGCTTGAGTGCTTAGATACTATATTTGAAAACTCAATGTCGAGTGATTTAATTTAAGCATATGCAGTCCACATTTCTGTATTCTCAAATTTACTTTAAAAATGTGTTCAATGTTTTAAGATATTAAGAGAATGGCGCCCAACATGGGGCACCTCTACGTTCCAAGAGATGATTTGTTTCAACTGAAAACTGATTGAATGTAGTTGTTTTGCCGTTAAATTAATTTTTAAAATAATAAATTGAGGTAAAAATAATGATAGTATTACTAGAACCAAAGCTAAGGTTGTTTTTACTGAAAATATAGTTGACGTTAAAACAACTTAAATAGTAGTAATTTGTATATTAAAATTATTGTTAGTGTATTAATTCTTATTAGTATATTAATTTTACTGTAAATGCTGTGTAGTTACCTTTAAACTTTTTTGAATTCTTATAATCATGACTATGTATTTGCTGTCCTTTGAAAGTTTCCGATCCATTAATTGTAGGATATGCTGGGGTATGATAGTGGCCATTACATATCATCACATAGTCATATGTTAAAAAATCTACATTTTGCGTTTCCAAATTCTTTACAATAACCTGTAATGTTTTATTTAAATTACACAGATAAACAATTTCAGAAAAATTCACAATCCTAATAATTAGTTTAAATGAACTGGATAAGTTTTGAACTAATTCCAAATATATCTACAAAATTTTTCTAGCACAATCAAAGAGATATTCGCGATAACTCTTTACAGTAGTTGCGTATGAGCAACTTTTGTTTCACAAACCTGCACGCAGAGAGGAGAAATGATTGTGGCAACGATAATTTAATTTGCGCCGCTAGCAAAAAAGTTTTGTGGTAACACTATTGACCAAGAGGTGTAAATCGGACACTACCATACTACCCATACTTGGGACCTGGCATTACTTTTGTATGAAAAAACAATGCCAATGCCTGCTATTTCATTGGCATTTTACATGAAAAAAACTAAAGCCTCAATGCTTAGGTCCCAAGTACCCACCCTAACCTATCAACATATGATATTATTTTCAAGCATAATGTGGCACTCTTAAATTATGGTTGCCACCATCATAAAAAAAAATATTTGAACTAAACGAGTATCACATTTATTGGGTAAACTTGTTCCGTTTTGATCATGTGAACAAAACCAAGTGTAATGAAACACGAAATTAAACAAGTGAGAGTGTTAAATTCGGCTGCGCCGAATCTTTTATACCCTCGAACATGTAAAAAAAAATTAATTTTTAGGGGAAGGGGTCGGTGAGCTGGGGTGACTCCTTGGCCCTCACGGTATATGTTTACATGTTAATTTTTGTCTGCTTTGTGCACTAAAGTATTATAGTTTTATAATTATTTAAATTCATTTTAATCCCCTGGGTCCAAGCGCAGGACTATAAACCTCTGCGAACATAAAAATGTTTCATTGGTTTTACAAAAATACAAAAAAAAGCTAAGAACCTCAAGTTTGGCACAAATATGTCTTATGTTCCTAAGCAGGTTAACTTCGGAAATTGGCCAAATCGGACCAGGGGGAAAAAAGTTCCCCCTTGAAGAACTAAACCAACCTCTAAAAAAATACACGTTTTTTTATTTTTGTTAAATAAGTGAAATATTTGGTATATTTATCGCGATGGGAAGGTGCTCTCAACGTGCCTCAATGCCCCTATCAACTTCCCCCCCCCCCCAAAAAAAAAACGCCCCTGTCAATTTTTTTTATTACATTTTGGAGGGTATAAAAGATTCACAGCCGAATTTAACACTCTCACTTGTTTGTTATAAAACTCTACTGTCAAGTCTATATATATGCGATTTTAGGAGAACACAGCTGTTTTTAGCTAGTTTTAAGCTAACATGGCAACACTTTCTACGACTAAGGAGTGAGTGAAGCAAGAAAAACCGATCTGTCATCTATTTTTCTTATGGCGCGTTTTATTAGCTTTTTCTTTCTAACACCATATTCGCATTCATTTAAACTAGTTTAATTTTGTGTTTTCCCATACAATTTTAAACACGTTATCTGTCAAAATAAAACACCGTTTAATTCTCACGTTTAAATTGTATGGAAAACACAATAAATAAACTAGTTAAAAATGAATGCGTACACCGTTTAACCTAATTCGTAGAATAATTGGAAAAAATTAACCATATGGTTAAAGACTACTTTTTTGACACCTGTCGCTTATGTCGAGTCTGTATTAGTCTGTCACTTACAAGGGAAGTCTCCCTGGTGTCACCCTACGATCTTCATGAAGTTTGGATATGTTGTTAAGAACGAAAATTAATTCGACACGTATTTTTTTTTAGCGGCCCAAACTCATTTTTATGGGGGGGTCGATTTGTATGGGGGAAATTGAACTTTTTCAGTTTTTTACGATTTACGCATATTTAAACAAAATTAATATAGGCATGTGTGGTATCAGATTAAAGGTATTAAAAATTCCTATCTCGTGGTGCTAACAACGGGCCAAAGAAGTTAATATTTTTCGACTTATTAACAAAAATGTTCTAAAATTTCGGTATTTTACTCAATATGAAGAAAAGTTGTGTATGTTTGGACACGTTCTTAGCACACGTAGGTTTTTCAAAGACCTTTCATTTGGCATGTAACATGACTAGGTTTCTTTGCATTATATAGGAGATAAACGAAAAAAACTGAAAAATGGCCTTGCCTTCCCCCCTCCTATTTACCCCCTAATTATGAATTTGGGCCGCTAAAAAAATACATGTCTCTTTATTTTTTCTGCTCTACAAAATAAAACCAATTCCATCAAGACCCGCGGGTGACACTAGGGAGACTTGCCTTGTTAGTAGTGAGTGAAGCAATAAAAACCGATCTGGCATCTATCAAAAGAATTTATGCATCTATTAAAAGAATTTATTTTTGACTTTATTTTATTTGTTCCGATTTTTTTTTTTAATTTTTCGTCAAGTTACAGTTTTAATGCGATTTTTAGTACTCAAGATATGGCAACACTGTTCACAAAAAAGATAAATTCGAGATATGTACGTATGAGTAATACTTATTTCTAAACAAATTAAGCAGTAATTATACGCTACGTAGAACTGTCATTATTATTTTTTAAATTAATGCCGCTGTTCCAAAAAAAAAAATAAAAGAAATAAAAGGCTGCAACTTGTTAAGTTATTGGAGAACCAATTTAATATTTTTTAACTGATAAAATCTTTGTAAAGCTTTGATTTTTAATGAAGAATATAGCAAATGATCTTGAGATTTCAAATAAAGATTTTTCAATTAATATTAAGAGCATTTTAAAGAAAATTTATATTTGTTCAAAAAAAATTGAAATTTCTCAGTAGAAATTAAGAAATGGTATATTCTAAAATTTTATATTCTTTCCAACATGACTTCGAGTTCTATTTTTTTTTTTTTTTTGTTACTTGAAAGTATAAATTTTTAGATTTTCGAACAACAGTTTTATTTTACCGATTAATCGACTAATTCATCATCGCTTGATAACCCTAGTGTATACCCTCTACCCCCAATGTTTATGTGTCTGCAATAATAAGATGCTTTTTTTAATATGAATTAAAATTATCACAATAATTAAAATGACATTGAACTGTACTGAAATATGATTTTTTCTTAAAGTGTCTTCCAACATACCTGCCATTTATTATTATTTCTTGGACTTATTCTTACAACATAATGCTGAAATTTTATATATTTTTGCAAATTATACTCCATACAAAAATCCTTTAAAAAATTCACTATAACTTGAGATGGCACATATGACTCTTCTTGATCTTTAATGGGAAAATCCGGATAACCCATTACTTCCTTGGGTAGGTTCGTCCTTAAACCTTGATACATGCTACTATGGACATCAAGGCCATATTCATCAGTTCCTGTCTTATCGGTAAACACCCATGTACCTCCTATTTCAGCAGTCTGTTCATAAATTGTAACATCCAAGTTATTTTCCAAAGCTCTGCGTGCGGCACAAAGACCTGCAGTACCAGCACCAACTATGCAAACACGTTTCATTTTTATAACTGACCGAATTTCGAGAATAACATTTTCTGAGCTGGTACGCTAGCTATGCTTAATCACTTTACTTAATCTTGAAAATTGATAACAAACAAAATGCACAACAACAACAATAACAAAACAAGATCATAAAAAAATTATGAAAAAAAGGAAAATAAAAGTACCTACTGAATAGATAATGTAAATTAACAATAAAAAAAATTAACATACAAAACAGTATCATCTGGGCTAGGGGGTTACGTAGTGATAGAGTGTCATAGCCTCCGATTAAAAACAAAACTCATAATAAGTGTGTGTTGCTTGGCTGAATTATTATCAAACGATTAATTAATGCAAAATGACTTTTTGATGATGCTAAAACTCTTGTAGAGATTCTTTTTTGAGACTTTTAGCGAATGCATATAAGATAAGCTGAGATTGGCGTCGTTTTGCCTAATTTAAAAGAGTTTTTATGATTTTCTTTTATGGGGACTCATTTTGGGACAAACAAAAACTAATAAATATCTAAAGTGTTGATGTTATGCCTGAGCTTAAAATCGAACACAGACTTTCCTGGCTAATAATACAACGGGCCAACCATTAAGCCACAACACCCACTAATAGCTCAAAAAACTAAAAACACAATTTTTGGAACCCTTAAATCTCCGATAAGTCGAAACATCTCAACCTTAAAATCATCTCTTTTATATAGATATTCGAATATATATATTGAATATATAACGGTTTGTATAGTTACCCTTTTAGTTAAGTAATTTTGCAGACAATCAATTTAATAATTTTTTTTTGATAAAACTTTATTTATAATTTTCTCTTAAGGACATAAATGAATATAGTTACAATAATCTTGTATGTATGTAATGTATACACCATAGAAATGTACCATAATGACAGTGATTTTCTAATATAATATTTTTAAGAGTTCTGTTTTGTAATTAATAAACTTCTTTTCGTGGTGCAGCAGTTAACTGAATGAATATATGGATCCTGTAATAGTTTTGCCAAATGCCTATATCTGGAATTGCAGACACAAATGAAGGAATTTGCATTTTCTGTTTCGGAGACGTGCCTAATGGCGACATATTTTGTCAGTTATTTTATTTGTTTTTTTCTGTAAGTACAGATCGAGCTCGGGCTCTAATTATATTTGTTATAAGGGTTCAAGTTAAAAAAATGCAGAAGAAAAATTGAATTTCTAAAAATTATAGACATTTCTGGTATTACCATACCGGTTTCAAACACTCCAGTTAGTGTTATCATCAGGGAGATTTTAAATGTCGGTTTTTCTTGTTAATGGAAATCGTTTTAAAGTTTCACTTTTTTCCAAAAAAAAACTTGTTTTTTCACACTCTACCAAATATATTTATGTCTTAAAGACATAGGAAAATTTTATAAAGATGATTTCAAACTTTCATATACATATACAAAGAACTATAAACTAAATAAGAATTCAAAAAACTAAGAGAATAAAAAAAACTATTGAGTTTTTATTAAAATATTTACTCAAATTTTGTTTTTAATTTTTGAGTAAATTTTTAATTGTGTCAATTAAAAAATTTCTCAATTTTTTTTTTAATTTAAACAAGTGATTACTCAAATTGTTTCTCAATATTTTTTTCTGTGCAGTAAGACTCTAAATACCTCTAATTTAATATTTTATCTTTATTAAAACTATTCTAAATTTTTTATAAACCATTAACATAATATTTTTTTTACCTGTTCTACATATTATAAATTTCCTATGTTTATTTTCTTGACGGCATAATCATGTTATATGACGGCATAATCATGTTTATAAATATTATAAATTTCCTATGTTTATTTTCTTGACGGCATAATCATGTTTAACTATTTTATCTTAATGAATTTTTCATCATCAACGATACGAAAAACATCTTCACGAAAATGTAATAAGTCATCTATAAACCGTTGACTGCTTTCGTTGTATAAGGCGGTCATGACTGGCTTTATGTTTTCAATACTAGCAGTTCTTGCCAAATCATTATAGTAGAAAATCTAAATTAAACATAACTAAATTTATTAGTAAATATTTTATGATTTAATACAAAATTTACCTGTTCCTCTCCCATCATATGGGCCTGTCGTTTCTTTAATCCTTTGGCAAAACGTTGTTCCATTTCTTTATGTGTGTCTTCCAGCATTTCCTCTGGGGAGGGTAAACTCTTTGCTCCAGTCCAAAATTTTAAAACATATCTCGATTGTAAATCAAACATTTGAGCAGCACACACATAATACGGTATACCAATAAAGGCCATAGAAGGATATTTTATGTTGATACAATGCTTGTAGAGCCATTTAACATAATTGTCATCAACATGAATACCACAATCCATAGATAGAAAGGGAAAAGCATATTTATAACCAGTACAATAGAAGATTATTGAATACTTTGCGCTGCTATTGTCATTAAAATAAATATTGCAACCATCAACATATGAGACGTCAGGTTTCTGATTTACATTCGATTTGAAGGTAGTTTTGGGAGTTTCACTCATATGATGACTGAGTGTTACACTTTTGGCAACTTTGGAAATTTCATGACACAAATCCATACCACTGGGTCCAGCGCCAATGATTAAAACGTTTTCATCTATATTGTCAAATGATTAAGTGGTTATTAAAGAACTTATAACAAAAATTTCATTAAAAATTTGAAACATTTAAATACTTAATAAAGAATTGTATCTGATCAGATTTTATTAGATCTCGAAATTAGGGTACAATCTTATATCTAATATATCTGATAAGATATAATTGATATAAATACATCTTAACAGATTATACCAGATCCAATCAATTTTTAAACCGAAGTATACAAATTTTCAAAAAGCCATATTTTGCTTGTGTGCTCAGATACTATATTTGAAAACTCAATGTCGAGTGATTTAATTTTAGCATATGCATTCCACATTTCTGTATTCTCATTTTTTTTACTTTAAAAATGTGTTCAATGTTTTAAGATATTAAGAGAATGGCACCCAACATGGGGCACCTCTACGTTCCAAGAGTGGATGATTTGTTTTAACTTTACAAATGTGTTTATTGTTTTCGAATATTAAGAAAATGGCGCCCAACGTGGGGTGCCTCTACTGCTCGAACAGCGGAAGTTTATATTTAACTACTCAACACTTAAACAATTTTTCGGAAAAAACTGATTGAATGTAGTTGTTTTGCCGCTAACTTTATTTTTAAAATAAGAAATTGTAGTAAAAATAATGATAGTATTACTAGAACCAAAGCTAAGGTTGTTTTTACTGGAAATATAGTTGACGTTAAAACAACTTAAATAGTAGTAATTTGTATATTAAAATTATTGTTAGTGTATTAACTCTTATTAGTATCTTATAAGTATATTCATTTTACTGTAAGTGCTGTGTAGTTACCTTTAAACTTTTCTGAGTTCTTATAATCATGACTATGTATTTGTTGTCCTTTGAAAGTTCGCGACCTTGGAACAACAAGGTTCTATTTGCACCAACACTACTATTGAGAAAACTAAGGTTGAATATTGTTATTCGCTTTACTAAGTCAGTTTTGACTAAATTAAAAAACGGTTTTTGAATAATTTGAAATTATTCCTTAAATTTTATTATATATTAAAAAATATTCGCGCTACTATATTAATTTTTGCACAATTTGGGTCTCAAAAAGCAGATAGAACTCTGTTGCTCAACGATAAGGCACATGAATTTGGGAAACATGGTTCTAACTGCCAAATAGAACCTTGTGTTTCTGTTAGAAATAGTTTTTTGCAGATAGAACCTTGTGTTATTTGGATTTTAATATAATAATACAACATTTGTTAATAAAAAATAAACCGACTTACAAGGTAAGCCTCCCTAGTGACCTGGGATCTTCATAATATTTTTTTTCTTTTGTAGAGCAGGAAAAATAATGTCACACGTTATTAGGGGGGAGGGGGTACATAAGGGGAAGCGAACGGTCAGTTTTAAGTCCTGATAATGAGTATTTCATTGTTATGCTTTCATCATCGGCATGAGTTTTAATAAAATACTCCATTGCTAGGGCCATAATGGAATTTTTGCTTTTTAGTAAAACGTTAGTTATCCGCAGCCAAAATTTACGAAAAAATTTTAAATTTACAAGAAAAAATTATTGTTCACAAGGAATTCTAGTAATTTTATAATAAAAACATAATTCTTGTAATTTTTGCAAGGATTACAAGATGTAGCAAAAAATCTAGTTAAGTCACGAGAATTCCTTTTAAGTTTTACCGCGTCAAAAAGCTGTAAACTTACAATTTTATTGGTAAAAAGCTTGAAAATTACAAAATTTTTTTGTAATTTTTAATAGGAATTCTCGTAAAATAGGAGGTAGAAAAAAAATTACAAGCTTTTCTTATCATTTAACAAGTTTTTTTGTTAAGTGTATTTGTGCAATATGCAATTTTTAATCTGTGCAACATGGTTCTGTTACCAATGAAAGTGTCCACATGGTTCTATCTGCAAAACAATATGGGCTTTTTTGGTAAACAAGGTTCTATCTGCCAGTTAGAACCTTGTTAACTGAATCTCAAACCAAAAACACGTAGATAGAACCTTGTTGAATTGAATATCTCAGAAGCTGTAAGAGATAGACAAAAACTGAGAACGCCAATCGAAAGAGCGTAGTCGCTTTAGTGCGATGCGATATATAACTCATTTTTGAAAAAAATGTCAGTTAGAACCTTGTTGTCCCAAGGTCGCGAGTTTCCGATCCATTAATCGTTGGGTATGCTGGGGTATGATAGTGGCCATTACATATCATCACATAGTCATACGTAAAAAAATCTACATTTTGCGTTTCCAAATTCTTTACGATAACCTGTAATGTTTTATTTAAATTACACAGATAAACAATTTCAGAAAAATTCACAATCCTAATAATTAGTTTAAATGAACTGGATAGGTTTTGAACTGATTCCAAATATACACTCAGAAAATTATTGCAGTTACTACATGACGGTCGTTTGTGTAGTAAGTAGTAGCTGTTGTTTTTAACTACAATTTCGGTCGTTTTTGTATGAAAAAATCTCAAACAACTTTTTTTGTAGTAGTTTCAAAAAATAACTACAAAAAATATACTACACTGTAGCAATAGTTGATTTATGTAGTTGTTTTTAGTTTTTTTTTCTAAAACTCGTTTTTTTCTAGAAATTTTTATTGCAAACGAATGTGTCGAGCGAGTTGGTCGTGCGGGATGCGGAAGGAATTATTTTTATACCAAATAAATAATATCTAAATAAATTAAATTACAATTTATTAAATTTAATTATAACAAAAAATATGTTTTTGGAAAAATATTCTTGAGCGAAAGAAAATAAGTGGATAAATGAGATAACAAGTGTGTATAATATAGCGCTCACATACAGTCAATCAAGCCGACCCAAAATTTTCGGCGGCGGCGGCTCGACCAATTTTGCTCGGCGGCGGCTCAGTGTCGGCAGAACTTTTTTGTTTTAGTTTTGTTGTAAAATTTGTTTTTTGAACGGCGGCGGCGCGAAAAAAAGTTAAAAATTGTCCGGCGGCTGCGCGCAGCCGATTTTGAGCCGGTCGGCTTGATTCACATGTGAGTCACATAAGCGTGCGTAAAAACCAATCGGAAAAAACCAAAATAAAATGTGTGCAGTGTTTTGTTTTCTTATGAGCGCGCCATCTTTCTTTTCTTTGTATACACAACAAAGCAGGTACATACTTTTTTGAAACATTGCAAATTAATTCTTTTTTTTTATAAATCAATTTTGCCAAAGCATTTCGTTTTTTTTTATTCCAGACAAATTTTGATCAGTAGCGGTGAAAATTTGAAATGAACTATTAAAAAAAACAAAGGTAAATACAATCAATTTATTTTGTTTAACATTTTATTAATATAATTTTTTTCTTCTATAATTCCAGATAAATATCAAAAATTTGTCATCATGTCGAAATTCTATACAACCAACTGAAATGTATTGCTTTTTAAATAAATAAATATCAATCATTTAAACGTTTAAGAAATTTTTTAAATAAAATTTCAGGCAATTGTAGAAAAAACAACTGTATTAAACAGTTTTGTAGTAGTTTTTACTACATTTTGTAGTTGAAAATCAATAGTTAAAAACAACAACATGTTCAGTTGTTTTTACCGTTATATGTAGTGGACGCCTTTTCAACGACAAAATGTAGTCAAAACAACTGTCTTTTGTAGTAGATTTTACCGACATACTTTTTTGAGTGTACCTACAAAATTTTTCTATCACAATCACAAAGATATTCGCGTTAACTCTTTACAGTAGTTGCGTATGAGCAACATTTATTTCACAAACCTGCACGCAGAGAGGAGAAATAATTGTTGCAACGATAATTTAGGTTGCACCGCTAGCAAAAAAGTTTTGTGGTAACACTATTGACCAAGAGGTGTAAATCCGACATCAACACCCCATACTTGGGACTAGACTTGCCACCTTTTGAAATTTCCAAAACGGGACACCACTAAAAAACATAAAAAAAAATCCCAAAAAAATCGTTTATTTTCGTTTATCATTTTTTTAAATTTGCATGATTCTGTATCATTGCAACTCCTTTAAATTTTACTGAAAAAATTAGCTTGCAAATATTACAATAAGCACTCATTTCATCATCTGGCGTATTTCTTAACCAACTCTAGAAATCCGGTACCTTTATCCAAACTGATTGAAATTTGCAATACCTTTTTGTTCTATTTTTTCCTTTTCCTGTGTTGCTGCCGATTCATTTATATCTGCTGCTCTTTTTATGTTCATTTTCTTATGAAAAATTTAATAGTTTTAACCATAGAGTATACTAGATGCGAAGGCGTCAAAAATTGAGTTGTCAAAGTACAACTTGTATACATGTATTTGTTGACAAAGTACGACTTGTAAATATGTATTGTTTGGTGAATTCACATCGACAACGTACGTGTGAGAAATTAGAAAAAGATAGTGACATTATTTTTTCTTTCACCTTCGCCTCTATGTATACTCTATGGTTTTAACATTTGTGCAAATTTATTGGAAAGAATATTTACTAAAATAATAAAAAACAAGTAAGAAAGTTAAAGTCGGTCAAGACCGACCAAATGATACCCTACACCAGTGTTTTCCGGAAAATGGGTCCAAAGTCCAAACATGGACCGATTGGATCTGCCTTTTGTTAGATCTTTATTTAGTGTAGAAAAACACACAGACCACATTTTAGTGGAATTGGTTTATTTTTTTGCCAATTGACCGATTAAACTGAATATCGGTCGAAATTGTTATATGGGGGGCTAAGTCCAAAAATGGTCCAATTATATTCCGATTTGATAAGGTTACTAAAGTACACGTTTAACACCTAAAAATACAATTTTTATCAAATATTTACATTTTTATGAATTTTGAGGGAGTTTTGTGAAAATCGGGAGGGTGGTTTGTATGGGGACTACCAGAAGGACTGAGCCGATTCCTTTGAAATTTGGAATGATGATTCGTGCATACAAAATTTTATTACCTGTTAAAGCGTTATCTATTATAATACGGTTATTAGAGTTATTTAAGCCTAATCCAAAGGGGGCGTTTGTATGGGGCTAGGTCTTAACATGGACCGATTTTCTCCAATTTCAATAGGCTTTGTCCTTGGGCCAGAAGATGCTTAAGTTTCAAATTTAAAGTCAATTGATTGAAAATTGCTGTATCGTGCTTAAACCGATAGATGGACAGACGGACGGACATCGCTAAATCCACTCAAAAAGTAATTCTGAGTCGATCGGTATGCTTAAAGGTAGGTCTAGGACCAATATTTCGGGTAGTTACAAACATCAGCACAAACTCATTATATCCTGTACCACAGAGTGGTGTAGGGTATAAATACATCTACAAAAAATCAGGCTCTGTTAAAATTTTAATTCATTTGAAAGTTGACAAATGAAAAAAAAAAATTAAAATTTTGGTTTAACACTTTCACAAATCGAAATATAAAAGTGTTGCTAATCTATTAAAAAAATGCCAGTGTTGCTAATAAAAAGAATGTAGCAGTACAAAAATAAGTACTTAAGTTCCGATTTTTTTATTTTATTTTTTGTGACAATGAAAAAATATTTTTTTTTCTCAAAACGGGACAAATGGCGTCCCGTTCAGGGTATCGCCGGGACACGGGACACTCCACTCTAAAACTGGTCTGTCCCGACGAAAACTGGACGGTTGGCAAGTCTACTTGGGACCTGGCATCACTTTTGTATGAAAAAACAATGCCAATGCCTGCTATTTCATTGGCATTTTACATGAAAAAAACTAATGCCTCAATGCTTAGGTCCCAAGTATGCAACACAAGGGTTATGACTCATTTTTAAAAAACATTTTTACCTACACCCAAAAAATAACATAGTTGATGATTACTATTTTTTCAACTATGTCATAGGTGAAATAACCCCAACTATGCCATAGTTGATGTAACATAGTGGTTGGTAACTATGTTTCTTTCAAATAAACAAATCAACTATGGAAAAAGTTATTGACAACGACGTATTTCATAAAATGTAAAAATAGTAGCTAATCACTATGTAATCGTTGTTTTTATTAAAAATCAGACATAGTTGATATTTACTATGTAATACTAATGTAATGTAATAAAAATGCAATATTTTAGTTTATATTTTTTAAAATTTATTTATTAAAATTATGTACACAATTAATGTCATACGCTTGTATCATACCATACATTTGATGTCCATTGAATCTGTTTTTTGATATGCATATTTAAAGTTTGTTGGATGCAATTCAATTTCCTCTTCCATGGTGGACTTTACCAATTTAAAATTATAATTATTTATTTTTTCATAATTTTTTTTAACTTCTGACACTTTTACAATTTTAATTTTTTGTTCTTTTTGAACTGTTTTCAAACAGTTTCAAACTTTCAAATTTTAAATAAATCGTTGTGACCAACTTTGTACATAGTTGTTATTGATTATAAATAGTTGATTTGAAATTTATTTAAAACAACTATGGATTTTGGTAACTATGCTACAATGAAATTTTTTGGGTGTATCACCATGTGACAGGCAATACAAAATTAATATTAAAAATGGTATTTGCGTTTCATTTTGGCAAAAAAAACCCTTCCGCACTAAACGCAATTTCTAAAAAGTCACAGATATTTTTTGTTTTAAGTCCTATTTTTCAAAAATAAGGTAATTTTAACCCTTCCAATGGATGAATTATATAAAAAAAATTCTTGAGAACACTTACAAATAAAAATAAAGCCGCCCGGCCCTTTATTTTTGGAGCTACATGCTTCCAAAGTTGGCGTTATAAATAGTTAACGTTATGCAGTTAAGGGTGAAACCGCCAAATTTTAATCTTGAAGGAATCAAAAAAGTCCTTCCAAAAAGCATTCATCATATTGAGTGTAAATAGCTTTTCATACGCATCGTTTGAGTCTCATATTTTCTTAGTTTTAATTAAACTAAGAAAATATAGACCAAATTTCATCTCCTTTGGTGCGGGAACTTTTTTGACGGAAGCGAAAAAGTAAAAATGCAATTCTTAATATTTTTTTATGGCCTTTTTGGCTAGGGCAGGTAAATTTTGATATTTGCAAATAAATCCAAAAAGTCATAACCCTAATGCACCACCCTAACCTATCAACATATTATGATACTATTTTCAAGCTTATGCTTTTATGGTTGCCACAATCATAAAAAAAATATTTGAACTAAACGAGTATCACATTTATTGGGCAAACTTGTTCCGTTTTGATCAAGTGAACTAAACCAAGTGGAATGAAGCACGAAATTAAACAAGTGAGAGTGTTAAATTCGGCTGTGCCGAATCTTTTATACCCTCCAACATGTAAAAAAAATTAAAATTTTTTTGACAGGGCCGTTTTTAGGGTGGGGCCAAGGTAGGGGAAGGGGTCGGTGAGCTGGGGTGACTTCTTGGCCCTCACGATATATGTTTACATGGTAATTTTTGTCTGCTTTGTGCACTAAAGTATTATAGTTTTATAATTATTTAAATTCTTTTGTTATCCACGCCCTTAAAAGAGGGGCGGGCAAAAAAGGCGAAATTTTTTAATCCCCTGGGTCCAAGCGCAGGACTATAAACCTCTGCGAACATAAAAATATTTCAATGGTTTTACAAAAATACAAAAAAACGTCTAAAAAATTTTAATTTTTAAGAGGTTGGTTTAGTTATTCAAGGGGAAAATTTTTTCCCCCTGGTCCGATTTGGCCCATTTCCGAACTTAACCTGCCTAGGACCATAAGACATATTTATGCCAAACTTGAGGGGTCGTGTTAACTACAGAAGGACGGACAGACGGACATCGCTAGAATGTCTTACAATCTATGACTTATCAATAATATATATGGACTATTTCACGTCAACGGGAGACCCCCCCCCCCCCCCGCCCCCAAAATTCTATTGGTCGTAGAGAGTTGTATGATGGCTTAAAATTTAGCCAATGATCTCTACTTTTGTAAGCTTAGTGGCGGAAGTTGAACCCATTGGTAAGTGAGCCAATATGGCGGCGCGAATCGGGATACCCCGATCGGGATATGCTGGAAACTAATGAAGGAGTTATCGGATTTTTCTGAAATTTGTTATCAGGGGGTTTATTGGAGCGCTAACTTCGACTTCCAAAAACGCCATATTGGATCCGCCATTTTGAATTTTTGAAATCTAAATTCAGAATCGTGTTCAGTGACCCATAATACACCCGGGAACCGTGTTTTATTTGAATGTGGAAACCTCGAAAAAATCATCCGTTATATTGGATCCGCCATTTTGAAATCTGAATGAAAATTCCAAATTAGCGTCCCAATAAACCCCCTGATAACAAATTTCAGAAAAGTCCGATAACTCCTTCATTTTTATTTTTTTTAGTTTCCAACATATCCCGATCGGGGTATCCCGATTCGCGCCGCCATATTGGCTCACTTACCGTTGGGTTCAACTTCCGCCACTCAGCTTTCAAAAGTAGAGATCATTGGCTAAATTTTAAGCCATAATACAACTCTCTACGCCCAATAGAATTTTGGGGGCGGGGGGGGGGTCTCCCGTTGACGTGAAATTGCCCATATATACTTTATGGGGTCCCCGACCAATGTTTCGATGAGTTACACACGGAATGACAAAGTAAGTATACCCCTATACTGTAGTTGGAGGGTATAAAAAATTCAGCGACTTTTTATATTTTTTTTATATACCAAAAGGTTTCGGTTTCGGCTAATAGTCGGCCAAAATTTTGCCGAATACCGAAGTCCCAATATTCGGCCGAAACCGTATACTCGGTCGGACTCTAGTATTTACCATTTTATAACGAACTTCCATAAATATTGTGCCCTAATCATGTTTATCAAACTCGTAAAATGTTGGAATTTTTTGGTTTATATCATAATTTTGATAAAACTTATTTATATTTTTCATGTTTTCTTTTCGATAAGTAGTTTAATTACGAAAAAAAATCAAATAAAATAAAGTTGGTTCTATTTTTATTTTTTTGGAAATTTTTATATAAAATATACCCCGCTTATAGCGAACTTTGCTTATAATGAACTATTTTTAGTGGTACCTAGGAGTTCCTTATAACCGGGTTTTACTGTACATAAATATTTTATCTTTGTACCACAACAGCACAGACTATATACCACAGACTATATAAATAGCACAGACTAAATACAGACTCGACAGTAGAGTTTTACAAGAAAAAATGGGGAAAAACTAAGCGATTTTAGGAGAAAACACAGCGGTTTTTAGTCCGTTTTACGCTAACATGGCAACACTTTCTACGACTTAGGAGTGAGTGAGACAACAAAAACCGATCTGGCATCCATTTTTCTTATGGCGCGTCATATCAGTTTTCTCTTTCTAACCTAATTCGTAGAATAATTTGAAAATATTAACCATATGGTTCAAAACTACTTTTTTGACACCTGTCACTTATGTCGAGTCTGTATTAGTCTGTGTAAATAGTCTGTACATGAGTAGTAGGTTCACAGAGGTGCATTTGATGTGTGTAAGTATTGTGACAGCACACGGTGTAACTTTTGACGTTTCATACAAAACGTAAACAAACAACATAAATACATACACAAAAGCTCACACGTACAGGCACACTTACACTAGGCAGCGATGATAATTCTGTACTAAAAACCATACCACCATATTGGAAAGTACGCAATTAGCATCAGTGTTTGCATACTAGTCTGTACTGTGATAAATACAGGCACACATATACAAAAACGTAAATATATAAAGACTATGCAAGAGTCAATTCTTTTTGACGTTTAAAGGTGGTGTTAGTTTTACAAATGGTATCTGGGAAAGCTGGAAATTTTGTTTACCTTTTATTTTTCGTTTAATTTTGCTGGTTGTTTTGATTTAATTATATTCATTTCGTTTTTTTATTATGTATTTTTTTATTTTCAAGTGACACAACAATAATTTTCATTCATAATTTTAAAATTGTTTAATGTTTATTTTTCGTTATTCCCAAATCGTTCCCAAAAAAGAGATTGCCATCTGTATATAACGACTTCGTTATTACTGACACTACTATTCATGAGTTACCCCTGCACATATACTACTCAGCGATGATCATTCTGTACTAGAAACCATACCACCATATTGGAAAGTACGCAATTAGCACCAGTGTTTGCATACTAGTCTGTACTGTGCTATATACAGACTCGAGGAGTTTTCTAACAAAAAATGGGGAAAAACTACGCGATTTTCTACGACTTATACTAAATTCGCAATCATTTTTTTAAACACTTAAACATGTTTATGTACCTTAACAAGTTTGAATTTAAACAAGTTTAAAAAAATGAATGCGAATTTGGTATTAGGAGTGAGTGAAACAATAAAAACCGATCTGGCATATATCAAAAGAATTGATGCTTTTGATTTTATTTTATCCCATTTTTATTTTTCCCACATTTTTCAACCGATTTTAAATGAGCTAAGAGATGAATTGTAGAGGAGTGTTGGGGCTACAAAAGTTTAGTTTTCAGTAAGTCTCTAAATTGATTATCTTACTCACTGTAAGTCCTCAAAGTTTGTAAAATGAAAATCTCTATTTTAGGGACAAAAGGATCGTTGCTTGTCAAGCGAAATATGTTATAGAGGTCCAAATTATTGTAGAATTATTATTATTGAGTTGCAGATTTTAAAAATCACAGCGATTAGCAAATACATTGCCCAGAAATGCGTAATCGTCAAATGGTAAATTTTTTCACCAAGAAAAATAAGGGGGGAGGAGAGGGGTTAGGGGCCCAATTTTTTGTTTAATAACTTTTATTTGGTCAAGGATCACGACAATGAACAGAAAATCAAAATCGCTTCGGCAGAAAATTTCTGGTCGTGAAAGGGTTATTTGTTATGATTTTTATACCCTCCAACCACATTATGGGGGTATACCCACTTTGTCATTCCGTTTGTAACGCATAAAAATATCGGTATTGATCTATGATCGATTCTTAGTCATTCTATGAATGTCCGTCCGTTCGTCTGTATAAAACACGATTCAGTCCAAAATAAAATTGGCACGAATGTGTCTCATGGTCATAGGCCGGTTAAGCTCGGAAATGGGTAAAATCGGATCAGGGGCAAAAAAGTTCCCCCTTAGAGAACTAAAAAAACCTCTAAAAACGCTATTTTTTACAGCTTTTTTTATTTTTGTTAAACAAATGAAACGTTTTTGTGTCAGAAGGAGTTCAAAGTGCTGCACTTATACCCGGGGGGCTACAAAATTTAGTTTTTTTCGGCCCGCCCTCTTTTGTGGGCGTGGAATTAAAAAATTATGAGAAAATGCTATTACTAAAGCTCAAAAAGCACAATAAATAAATTAGTAAATATTTATCGCGTTTGGAGAAGGTATCCCCCACAAAGCCCCCCAAAAAAACAGCCTCTGAAATTTTCTTTTTATATATTTTAACATGTTGGAGGGTATCAAAGATTCGACACAGCCGAATTTAACACTCTCACTTGTTTTTTTTTTTTTTTAATTTTTCGTCAAGTAACAGTTTTAATGCGATTTTTAGTACTCAAGATATGGCAACACTGTTCACAAAAAAGATAAATTCGAGATATGTACGTATGAGTAATATTTATTTCTAAACAAATTAAGCAGTAATTATACGCTACGTAGAACTGTCGTTATTTTTTTTTTTTATTATGGCCGCTGTTCCAAAAAAAGAAATATAAAAGGCTGCAACTTGTTAAGTTATTGGAGAACCGATTTAATTTTTTTTAATTGATAAAATCTTTGTAAAGCTTTGATTTTTAATGTAGAATATTCCAAATGATCTTGAGATTTCAAATAAAGATTTTTCAATTAATATTAAGATCATTTTAAAGAAAATTTATATTTGTACAAATAAAATTGAAATTTCTCATTAGAAATTGAGAAATGGTGTATTCTAAAATTTTATATTCTTTCCAACATGTCTTCGAGTTAGATTTTTTTTTGTTAGCTGAAAGTATAAATTTTTAGATTTTCGAACAACAGTTTTATTTTACCGATTAATCGACTAATTCATCATCGCTTGATAACCCTAGCGTATACCCTCTACCCCCAATGTTTATGTGTCTGCAATAATAAGATGCTTTTTTTAATATGAATTAAAATTATCACAATAATTAAAATGACATTGAACTGTACTGAAATATGATTGTTTTTTTTTTCAAAGTGTCTTCCAACATACCTGCCATTTATTATTATTTCTTGGACTTATTCTTACAACATAATGCAGAAATTTAATATGTTTTTGCAATTTATATTCCATGCAAAAATTCTTTAAAAAATTCACTATAACTTGAGAGGGCACATATGACTCTTCTTGATCTTTAATGGGAAAATCCGGATAACCCATTACTTCCTTGGGTAGGTTCGTCCTTAAACCTTGATACATGCTACTATGGACATCAAGGCCATATTCATCAGTTCCTGTCTTATCGGTAAACACCCATGTACCTCCTATTTCAGCAGTCTGTTCATAAATTGTAACATCCAAGTTATTTTCCAAAGCTCTGCGTGCGGCACAAAGACCCGCAGCACCAGCACCAACTATGCAAACACGTTTCATTTTTATAACTGACCGAATTTCGAGAATAACATTTTCTGAGCTGATACGCTAGCTATGCTTAATCAGTTTACTTAATCTTGAAAATTGATAACAAACAAAATGCACAACAACAGCAAAATCATAAAAACAAGATCATAAAAAAATTATGAAAAAAAGGAAAATAAAAGTACCTACTGAATAGATAATGTAAATTAACAATAAAAAAATTAACATACAAACAGTATCATCTGGGCTAGGGGGTTACGTAGTGATAGAGTGTCATAGCCACCGATTAAAAACAAAACTCATAATAAGTGTGTGTTGCTTGGCTGAATTATTATCAAACGATTAATTAATACAAAATGACTTTTTGATGATGCTAAATATCTAAAAAATGTTGATGTTATGCCTGAGCTAAAAATCGAACCCTAGACTTTCCTAATACAACGCGCTATTAAGCCACAATACCCACTAATAGCTCAAAAGCTCAAAAAACTAAAAAATCACAATTTTTGGAACCCTTAAATCCCTGATAAGTCGAAACATCTCAACCTTAAAATCATCCCTTTTATATATATGTATGTATATTAAGTTTCATGTAAATCGGTTTATAACGGTTTGTATAGTTACCCTGTAAGTTTTAGTTAAGTAATTTTGCCTTACAGACAATAAATTTAATAATTTTTTTTTTGATAAAACTTTATTTATAATTTTCTCTTAAGGACATCAAATGAATATAGTTACAATAATCTTATATGTATGTAATGTAATGTATACACCATAGAAATGTACCTTAATGACAGTGATTTTCTAATATAATATTTTTAAGAATTCTGTTTTGCAATTAATAAAATTCTTTTCGTGGTGCAGCAGTTAATTGAATGAATATATGGATCCTGTAATAGTTTTGCCAAATGCCTTGAAAATGTTACACATTATATCCATCGAGTCCAGTTGGCGGCTAAATAATTTTTATAATTTTAAATCGAAAAAAAATAAAAACACATCTATGGAAATAAAAGTTAAAAACAACACGGAATGTGGATTATAGTGGTAAATATTTTTGTGTCAATCTAATAAAAGAATAAAATTTGTTTAAAAAAAAATTAAAAATTTTGTATTTAATAGAATAAAATTTTTAATGTGTTGAGGAGTAGTTAGTATTTTCTTGCCTATGTACATTTCCATGATTGTATGCATTTCAGCAGTGCCTCTTATGTATGTAAGTGAAAAAAACGTTTTAGTTTATGTTTCCGAAATAAGCAGAAACTGAAGTATGCATTTTATTTTATCGTTCCTTTTTTTTTTGTTTTGTCAAGTTAAAATATTCAATATTTTAACTTTTTCTTCTTTTTTACTTATCTTCTCATGGGGGCATTTAGTGATATATATGGAGAGTATGTCGAATACATTGAATTCTGTTGGGCAGCCCTCTGTATGGCGCATGCATCCGGATATTGAGATTGCATATTCATGACACCCATCTGCATGGGTATTTGTGAATTGGGATATTCGCCACCGGTGGAATAACTAGACGATGGTGGAGCCTGTTGCGTAGACATTCTATAACTGTTGATGGCGCTATAGGGTGTCATTAAATTCGGTGTGATGTGGACATTAGCGGGCCGGCTGCTGTTCGGTGAAGAAGTTGATGGAGATGACGAAATGTGCTGAATAGGAGCTGATGCTGTATTCCTAACGGATCGACTGATACTTTGAGAGGTGGTTGTAATCGGCGCAATATTCATATTGCTCGAATAGTACTTATACTGCAATGAGGCCATTTGAGATTGCAGCATATTGGGCGACGTGTTTGGATTTCTATTTTGATGGGGCACAATAAGATGTGGCGGTGGTGTCATCGAGTTCTGTGTCAAGCCATGTTGTGGTGGTGGTGTCATATCGACCTGACCTATGGGCGAGGTATTACATGGTGGTATATCCAAGCCATTGGTTAATTGTTGCAGTCTTGACAAACTGCTTAGATTACCAACAACAGCTGGCGAACCACCAGATTGAGCACTAGGCAAAGACTCTGATCTAGTTTGTTGCTGCTGCTGCTGTTGTTGTTGCTGTTGATTCAAGTGTTCGTTCGCTGTGGATGCAGTCGAAGAACCACCCGATGATAATGATATAGGCACTCTGGCTGTATTGTTAATAGCCTCATTAGAGGTTAAATTATTTTGCAAGTAAAAGTTATTGACAGCACAAGAAGGCGAGGACTGTTCTACACGCACCGATCCTGCGTGAGGATTAATGGCGCTATTTAGCGACGACATACGTTGTTGTATAACTGCTGGCATATTAGCAATATCATTGTAGTTTGAAGCGTTGCCTGCATATTGTTGACCCAAATGTGAGATGTAAATGTTGTCGGAGGTGCCCTGCATATTTTGATGATGAGCGTGTGGGTTTAATTGTGCAAATTGTATATTATGCAATTGTTCCTGCTGTTGCTGCTGCTGTTGTTGAGCTTGTTCGGAGGAACTATTTTGATTGCCATGATTGGCTAAAGCTTGTTGCTGTTGTTGTGTTAAACTATTATTGAGGGCCTGTTGCTGTTGTTGCTTTGATTGCCTATGAGCCGACGAAGTATTGGTATTTCTCATTAATTTAGGAGTTGTTGATCTCTGTGCAGCACTGGATGAAGTTGATGAACTTTCATTCTGTAAGGACAAAATTAGTTTGGATTAAATGTAAAATTTTTTAGGAACAACTTAAATATTAAATTTACAAAATTTTGTAGCTTAATGCTACGTTTTAAATGATAAGAGTACTCCACTCTATAGAGTGCAGTTTTCCAAAAAAAGAACAAAATCTTCTACATAGTGGAATGCCCTTTGCAGATGTAATTCGAAAATTGTTAATTCGAAGATTCTACTTGTAATTCCAAGATTTGCGGGATATGTTGGGGCACATATATAAATTATGGAGTTAGCAACTCAATTTGTACAATTTTATGATTGTTTAAATTATTTATTTTATAATAACGCCCAAAAAAGGGGCGGGCAAAAAAATGGACTTTCTCAACACATTGGTCCAAGTGCAGGTGCATTTATTAAAAAAAATATATGAAAAACATGTAAATAAATTGTGCTTTTCTAGTGTAGTTGCAGATCTTCAAAGGGAACATTTTTTCCGCTGGTCTGATTTTGCCCATATAAGAACTTCACCAACCTATGACCATAAAACATATTCGTGCCAAATTCCAGGGGCTTAGTTCTTTTGATTCGGACTGCATCATGGTTTCTACAGACAGACAGAAAGACATTCACGGAATGTTTTAAAATCGTTCAAGGATCAATAATGCATCGCCAATTTTCTCTAATGTCGCCATAACTTGCAGCAAATGAACAATGTATACTTTATGGGGTACCCGACTGATATTTCCATGCGTTACACACGGAATGACAAAGTGAATATACATACCCCTATTCTATGGTTGGAGGGTAAAAATCATCAATTGAAATAGTTTAATTTTAATTACAATTGATCTTTTTCGAATTACAATAGATCTCTTTCGAATTACAATTGATCGGTTTAAAATTACAATTTATGATTTTTGTATTACAATTGTTTATAACCTCCAGCCACGCACGCAATTGTACTAGGGGGGAAAAAGTTTCCCATTGAAAAACTCAACCAACCTCTAAAAAACGCAATTTTTACAAGTTTTTTTTTTTTTTAATTTTCAAAATATTGTAATCCTTGAACTACGAATGGAATCTTGAACTACAAGTGGAATCTTTAAATTACAATAGCTCTTTTTCGAATTAGAATCTGTAAATAGAGTAGTATCATTGTGAATCCCGTAATAATACTTACTTGGTTTATTTTACGATTTTGTTGTGTGTTATGTTGCTGTTGTTGCTGCTGCTGTTGATTATTTGTCAGATTATTTAAACTTTGACTGTTAATATTCATATTATTCTGCTGTTGTTGTTGCTGCTGTTGCTGTTGTTGCTGCTGCTGCTGCTGTTGTTGTTGTATATGTTGGGGCGTATGTATAGACATATGCATTGGTGTATTAGTGCCTTGATTTTGCATAGAACAATTGGAAAATTGCTGCGCTTGTTGTTGCATGTGCTGTTGTTGTTGTTGCACTCCATTCGATACATCAGGGGAATTCTGTGCAATATCACTTGCAATACTAGCTGGCGAGTCCATGCCCATTGGTACATTAAGATTACATTCATAATGATGCATTGCATTAGCGTTGTTGGTACTGTTGCCAGCATTCGTGTTAGTATTAGCACCGCCGCCACCACTATTATTATTACTGCCTGTGCTATCATTGTTGCCACTGTTGTTATATACCATGGGAGAGGACATTTCGGGTGATACAGTAGTTGTGTTTGTAGTAGACTGTTGCTGCTGCTGTTGTTGTGCTGAACTTTGCGTATTATTGTTACTTAAAATCGATGACGATGTTGCCGACTTAATTTTGTGATTATTTTCCTCATTGGCATTGATGGAATTTGATGATGATGACGACGACGATGTGGACGTAGTGGAATTATTAACAGATTGATTAATATTCTGTTCAGCTTTGGCTTTTTGACAAGCAGCTTGTTGCTGCTGCTGCTGTTGTAATTGCTGAGCGGTCAATAGACTGGCTTGTTGTTGCTGCTGTTGTTGTGTGTTGTGATATTTATTAGCAGAACTTTGATGATTGTTCATCGATCGTATATGATGATGATCAGCTTGAGATTGAGTCGACGATCTATTCTTTTGAGCGGCTGCAGCAGCGACAGCGGCGGCGTTAGCATACAGAGCTTGTGTATTGTTATAACTACAAGCTGAATTATCTTCACGCATCATATCGTTAGCGCTAGACGAATGAGTTGCAGCGTTCTTTACTGTTTCCTCCTTTTTAAGTGGACTGGTTTTACGTTCTGCCTTCAATTTATCCTTGGGATGATGTTGTTGCTGCTGTTGTATGTGTTGCTGGTGGGCATGATGTTGTTGCATGGCTAAATTAGCCGACTGATAAAGATTTTGTGTGAAATTATTGTATGCCATTGATGTAGCCAAATCTTTGTGGAATTTATTTTGATTCTTTTGTGCAGTAGCATCCAAATGGGAGAGATTATATCCGTAATAGTCCCATTGCCAATACTGCGACGTATGGTAATTAGATAATTGATTGAGTGGAAACTGTGGAGCTATTTTATTTAAATCAATTGTATTTAAATTGTGTTCCGCAGAGGCTTTAAAGTGAAGTTTATCATGGACTGCCGGAGCAGATGTGCTTGGCATAGCAGTTTGTAACATTCTATCCTCTTCTTTAATTTGTATCGGTCCATGTACGGTTTTAACAGCTTGAGTTTGGGACATCAATTTGTTTTGTTGCTGTTCTTGTTTATCCCTTACCCCACCATGTAGAGATTTATTTTTAACTTCGGAGGACACTTTTGGGTCCAATTTTTCTTTTGATTTATTCGACTTGACATGCTTTTCATGGGTGGTGACAGCCTTTTCGTTATTTATAACGCCATGTTCAGACATTAACGATTTTTCGGCTTTGCACTTGTATTTCTCACTAGCTGTTTTTATATTACCGCTATTCGACAATGCATGAACTGTAGGACCATGTGCTTGATTATGAGCCTGCAGTTGAAACTGATGGGCTAGTTGTTGAACATGCTGTTCTAAAGGTTGCTGCAATACTGTCGCCTGTGGCATAGACTCTGGTACGATTACTACAGGCTTTGTTTCTAACAAATTTGTAGCAACCATTTTTATTGGACTCTTTGTGGTCTGCTGTTCTTTCTTAGCAGGGGGAGGAGGAGGCAATTGTTCAGCTACAAAAGTCTGAGTTTTTTCCGGTTTAATAATTGGTGCAATATTATTGTTCGTCATAATGCGCTCTTGAGACTTTGCCTCATTTTGTGGTTCGAAAGTTTTTATTTTTGTAGCACTTAATTCGTTTTTTGCTTCAACTGTTTTAACAGGTTCAATAAATGTTTTAACTGGTTCAATCAATGTTTTGACTGGTCCAATCAAAGTTTTGACTGGTTCTTGATCGCCTATAATTAACTCATTTTGGAGAGAGCTTTTATGAAGAGGTGAACTTAGCTCCTTTTTTAGAATTTCCATTTCCTTTTTTGGCTCGGGGGGCATGACCTTTTCTGGAGACCGTTCTGGTATACTCTTCTCCTCAGACTGCGGCATCGTCGTCGTTATGGGAAGTATACTTGATGTTGTTTCTCGATGTTCCTTTACACCTTTATTCTCTTCAATAACTGATACATTATGTTGTGTAACAATGCTATTTGATTCCTTGATCTCAACTGGTTTGGTTTCGTGAACCACATTTTCTTCTGTATTTGTTGGGTTTTTAGGTGTCGGTGTCTCCTCCATTGTAGAATCTTTATCTTTTTCTTTTTGCATGCATTTTTCTGGTTGCTGTGGGACAATATCGACTTTTTCTGGAATTGGGCTAACATTTGCTGTCGTCGTCTCTATTTCCGGTTTAACAATATTTTCAGTTTCATTAAAAAGAGACTTTTTCGTTTTTTTAGCTACAGCCTCTAGGACCTTCTCGTCGTTTTCAGTTGTTTTTATGACTGTACTTGGAGGAGACGCAAACGAAGTACTAGATGGAGTGGGTGTAATAAACTCCACCTTAATGGGAGATTTATTTAAGTTTTTCATCTCATTGTTCATCTCTTCTACGCAGGGAGGTGGCGTACTCTCAATTTGACTCTCTTTTGGAATTTCTTTCGGCAACTCCACGTCTGGTTCGTTAACGATTTCTTCGTTTATTTTACCCGAATTTTTTGCTCTTAATTTGGGAAACAAGTTAGGAATGCGCTTATCATTTTTTGGCTCCGTTTTATTTTCAACAGAAACTTTTTCCTCTTCAGAAATATTAATCGTTTTATTGGGATTAACTTTGGGTAAGTCGTCTGGCTTGTTTGGAGATACACTAGTTTCCTTTTTTGTTTGAACTTCATTTACGACTGGTTCTTCAGCACTAATTGTTGGCTCCACAGAAACTTCCATGGATAATTCCGCTTCCGATTCAGACAATTCTTCATGTTTTCTTTTAAGTGGTGGCAATGGGGCTATCTGTTTGCGATTGGCTAAACGTTGAGAACGTACCGAATTCGTCTTAGATGTATCGGTAATCTCGCTTTTTACCGTTGGCTCCTCGCTTTCTTGGTTAACAATTTCTTGAGGAGGTTTTATTTCTTCAATTGGTGGACAAACATCCATGCTTTCCACATTATAATTTTCCACTATTGGGTCATTTGCTTTTATTTCTTCAGCATTGTTTTCTTGCTCTATGTCTACAGTAGCTGTCTCCATTTGACAAGGACTATTAGTTCTCTTGCGCTTGCTCATTAATTTGTTCTCATCGTCTTGAAATAAAATTTCTGTTTTCTTATCTTTGTCTACATTGTCTGTAGTTTTTGATATTTTTTCTGCTTTGGGAACAATACTCTCCCCGTCTTCGTTTGATTTTCGAGTTGTTGAAGCAGTTTGTTTTCTTATTGCAGCAGTTGTTGTTGTTGTTGGTAACTTTTGTAATCTTTGCTGTATGTTAGTTTTAGGTGTGCTCTTGATTTCCTCTATTTTCAATACATTTTTTCTAGGCGACATACTTTGACGACCCGAATGATCCATCGATTGATTTTTAACATAAGTCAGTAGAGGACTCCACCTTAATCTTTCTGGTACAATTAAAATTCTATTATTCATTCTTTGTAGTTTATCATGATGTTCGGTGACTTTTTGCCAGTCGACTTTAATGTTGATTTGGTATCTGATATCGTGCTCATTTTTACGTAGTTTTACAAAATTCAATAGCTCCAAGGCTAGAGCTATATCGACACAGGTAAGTCCCGTTTCTAAAGCAATTTCATGAAAAGTCATTTTTTTGTCATTCCTATGGTCATACATATACTCCAACATTATTGATTTCCAATATGAGAAATATGACAGTCTGCCCAAGTCGGACAACGGTTTCTCGGGGGTACCCAACTGACCTTCCTCTCGACTCAAAAGATAGCTGAAATCAATAAGAAATCTACCAAAACCCTGTCTTTGGAATTGAGGCATTGTCAGAATGCACGATACATTGTATTTTTGGGCACAATGTTTTTCCTTTGAGAAGTAACCAACCAGATGACACCCCTTATTGTCATTCTTAGTTAGAACATAGAAAAGGAAAGGCTCCACATCATAGTAAAGAGTTTTATGATCTAAAAATAGTTTGGCTAATAAGCATAAGTTTTGGCAATATATTTTATTAATATTGCCATCCACTTCAAATACTGAAATATCTTGATGACGATAGATTTCGGTGCCAGGAGGCTGTTTCCAAGAACATTTATTCTGATGCCGATCCAAAACAGAGCGACTTTTTGTATACTTTAAGCAAAATTCGCACAGATACAATTTGGCCAATCTGAATAAAAGAAATGAATTTAAATAAGATTAATTATTAAATGAGATTGATATATACCTTGCATATTCTTGTGGAAATGGACTGGAATACCAGGTTTCAATGTGCCATTTGCCGATTTCAATAGATCCGGGACAACGTTCCGCATTTGAATTCACAAATGTTGGCTTAGCAATCAATTTGCTGGGGCTTTCCATGGCCCCAGTAATTGTTTTGCGTGCTCTTTCACGTATTGCTTTATAGACATCGTAGTCAGCTTGCAAAACTCCATTCGGCAGAGGTTGTGAATCAAACGGATTTTCATCAGCTGTCACCTCCCAAGGATGTTTTTCTTCTTGTTCTTTAGGTGGTTCCTCTGGTGGTTTCTCCTGACTCTTGGCCTTATCTATATCCTCCAACATTTTATATTTAATAACGTTCTTTTGCGACAAATATGGTATTTCATCCTCATCTTCTTCTTCGGCAGTCTTTTGGACTGGCTTCTTTTCCAAAGGCATTGATTTAAGTAAGACTGCTTTCTTTTGCACTGGAACTGGTGGCTGTTCTTCAGGTTTTTTCGCTGCTACATTATCTGCAATTGGCTTAGGTTTATATTTAATCATCATTGTAGGTTTAAGATCTGGTGCTGTTGGTGATGAAGATGTTGGTTTTTCTTTTGTGGTTTCTTTTAAGGTTTCTTTTGGATTTTCTTTTTGAACTTTAATTTCGTTCAAAGTTTCTTGTTCAATAACAGGCTCTTGGATTGGCGGTTTTGGTGGTTCTGGTGCCACCAATTCGGTAATATTTTGTGGTTCCTGATCTTTGGCCATTGATGTAAATTGCTCTGTAATTTTTCTTTTAACAGATTTTATATTTTTAATCATGACATCGCTGTTGCCAACACCACTACCTACACTCCCACCATTATTGCCGTTGTTACTACTGCTGCTGCTGTTGGCAAAAATATCTGGATGACTCTTGGCAACGGCCGCAAATCCCCATTCTTCTTCTTTCTGGGGTTGTATCAAGTTTAAATGTTTGCTCATCGTTGCAGCACTTAGTAAACCGTCACACTTTTGCTTTTTATAGATCTGTGCCAACATGGCATTCGATTTCGATTCACTATTTTCTGAATCATAATCATCGTCATCATTGTCATCGTCATTATCGTCACAATCCGAACTATCGCTACTACTTTCTGAAGAATCCGAACCACTACTGCTGGTTGAAGAGCAAGAATCCGAAGATGAAGTATCATCATTATCTTGATCCTCACCTTCGTTGTTTTGTTCTTCGTCGCTGTCACTTGAAGAGCTAGAAGAAGACAAATTAGACAATGTCCTCTTACGTCCCTTTAGATTCTTTAAGGACGTCTCCTGAAAAGCGGTCAATTGCTGCTTAAGTGCTTCTTCGGCATTTGCCTGAGCTCTAGCTTTAGCAACAGCTGTTGTCGACGATGGTAATGCTTCAAATACAGAAGTTGGAACTTTAACAGCAGTTGTTTTAGTACCTCCCTTAGCTCTTGCAACAGACCAATACTTTTCTGGCGAACTATTAGGTGTGGTATTTGAAGTATCGCTAACATTTGCTATTTTAGCCGATGGTGATGCATTCGTCAATTGTTTACTTGTTGCTGTTGCATTTGCAGCACTATTAGAAATGAAAAGATTCCGTACGTCATGGTGACAACTCTACAATATTTTCTTAAATTATAAACTTACCGATTTTTCGTCAAAACCATTTTCTTTTGGGCATCTTTGCCCTTAACCAATCGAAAAACATCCGTGTTTAATTTGAGGCACGTGCTGCATCTGTACGGATGTTTAGGTTTTTTGTCCGGTATCGTATCCAAACAGTTGAGATGAAAGTTCTTTTGACAAACAAAACATTGCAACAGACATGGTCCTTTATTGCCCTTGCCGCAGGCACAGCATTTCACACAGTTCTCACAATACCATGAGCTACCTTTGGTAACTAGCATGTAAAGTAGAACGAATGATTGTGTTTTACATTTCGCAGCTATATTAGCACAAGTAGTGTGCAATGAAATACCACATTGTTTGCATGAACTCAATGGTTCAGGAATACCATTTAAATTTTTTTGAGCATTTCCCGAACAATGCTTACAAGTATCATTGCCCTTTAAAGATAATATAGATTTGTTTAATTGGTTTAAAATTAGTTAACAATTCAAATTAGTTGAAGTAAATAAAAAATAATATGGAAGAGATAAAGGAATGGACAAATTTTTATCATATACAAAAAAAATTAAAAAGAAAATTTTCTCGATACATAAAAATGTCTTTCTACTAGAAAGTTTATGAAATGATACTGTGTAACTACCAATTTAGCACTTTTTGGCGTTCCAATGTTAAGTTTTCTTACGCTGCTTCCACAAAATTGGTCTTGATATTACATATCGACGTCTCCATTCTAAAACATGCTAAGTCTAAAAAGCTAGTTTTGAGATAATCGCCTTCAAAGTTGTTTGACGATATCTCCGCAACGGTATGAGATAGAACTTTGAGACCTTTTGTGTTCGAATCACAATTGTAATAGAATTTATTTAAAATTTATAAATTTGTAGTAGATTAAAGTAACTTGCAATGATATTCTATGTTCAGATAGCATGTTTTAATTTGGAATAAATTTAATATTGAAATTCTTTTTTACTACTAAGAAAGAACACTTAGCGTAAAACAAAAATAGAATGAACACTTAGCATAAAACAAAAAATTAAAAAATCGAAACATGTCATGCTAAGTATACTTAAAACATTTTCAAAGGAAGTTTTTTTTTAAACATTTGTGCTTATAACTTTCGATAGGATAGTCCAATCAATACCAAAATTTTACAGAATCTAAGTTAAGAAACGACAAATTTAGAAATGGTACTCCCTGCAAAACATGTTATGTCGACTTAGCATGTTATGGAATGGGGCCGTCGATATATAAAATTAAACTCGTGATTTCAAATAAGTATTTTATTAGCATCTTTCGTTTATAATAAATTTGCATTTAAGAAAAATACCTTGAGCACTTTTTGGGGGTCCAGATACATATTCTTGCGTTTTTGACACAAAATGGGATTTGATTTTGTATAAAATGGACCTCTTAATTCGAAGTAGAATCTTTGTAATTCGAAAAAGATCAATTTTAATTGATTGTTCCCATCTGCGAACTTAACCAAATTATGATCAAAAGACAAATTCACGACAAACTTCAAGAATTTGGTATTTTTTTTTTACTGTATCGTATCTTCCACGGACAGACGGAGGGACATTGCTACGCCATTTACAGATGAAGTTCGAAATAATTTATTGTAATTCGAAGATTCTACTTATAATTTCAAGATTCCATTTGTACTTTAAAAAATGCCGCTTGTAATTGGAATCGTTGAATTACAAATAGAATTCTCGAATTATAAATGGAATCTTTATATTACAATTAGAATTCTCAAATTACAAATGAAATCTTCGAATAACAATAAAATATTCGAATACCAAATGGAATATTTGAATTTGTAATTGTAGAATCTTCGAATTACAATTGATTCCGAATTACATCTGTAAATGGTGTAAAATGTCTTTGAATCGATCACTGATTGGTAATATATATACTTGATATACTGATTGATAATATGTTAACTAAAAAAAATCATTTGTATTTTAATTGATATTTTTCGAATTACAATTGATATTTTTTGAATTGAACTTTTTGTAATTACGATTGATCTCTTCTGAGTTATACTTACCCTATTTCGAATTATAATTGATCTTTTCAAATTACAATTTATCTTTTATCAATTGAAATTTTTCGAATTACAATTGATCTTTCTCGAACTACAATTGATCTTTTTCGAATTACAATTGCTACTTTTCGAATTACAATTGATCATTTAAGAATTACTACTGATGTTTTTATACCCTCCAACTACAGTATGGGGGTAAACTCACTTTGTCATTCCGTGTGTAACGCATTGAAATATCGGTCGGGGACCCCATAAAGTATATATATTATTGATCAGTGATCGATTCTAAGACATTATAGAGATGTCCGTCCGTCCGTCTGTAGTTAACACGATGCAGTCCAAAATCAAAGAGCTAGGCTCCCGACATTTGGCACGAATATGTCTTATGTTCCCAGGCAGGTTAAGTTCAAAAATGAGCAAAATCGGACCAGGGGGAAAAAAGTTCCCCTTTGAAGAACTAAACCAACCTCTGAAAAATACCACTAATCCAAACGATTGCGTAAAAATTCAATTCAATTTATTATTTTTACTCAAATAGAAATTTTTATACTTGTACAAAACTTTTTTGCGCTGGCAGTTTTTGTATTGTCTATTTGGCAAACAACTCTTTGACTCTTAAAAAAGCGGGAATTTGGAATTCAGCGCGGGACAAGAGAAACGTCGACACAATCCCGCCAAGTGCGGGACGCCCATAGGAGGTGGTATAAACATGAAATATTTATTTTGTATTATAATCTGCCAATGGTTTTAAAGTTATAAGAAAAAGTTAATTATGGTGGATCTTCTTCCATTAAATCTCCAAAAATGTTAAAAACAAAACATTTATACATAGGTATATATATACTTACAATTTGAACTGGTATATCGGCAGAGGCATTTGAATTTCTTGGTGTTGTCAGTGAACGTCCCTTTTTGTAAAGTTTACCTTCCTGTATAAGAAAACCAGCCTCTACAGCCTTTTTAATGGAAAGCTTTATAACCGTCTTGTAATCTGCATCGCCAATCAATTGAATATTATTGAATTTTTGTATGTAATTTTCAATACTCTTTAAACTCGAACCCTCACATTCGCCCAAATCATGAACAGCCCTGGCAACTATTTTGCAGAGATTAGTATTCTTTTCAATGCAAACGATACGCTTAGCCATGGGTGCCTTATATGAATGCAAACCCTTATTATACACTTTGATGACGGCACCAGTTTCAACAATTTGCTCTAGCTTTTCCGCTACAATGTCTTCATGAAATTTGTGATGCGTACCAATGGCTTGACAGATGCGTTGAACACTGGGTCGCTGCTTTTGTGAGCGAATTTTGGAAATGGCATCCAAAATCCATTTTTGCCACACGTCCAAGCTGATTTCTTGGGTGGAGTCAAACATTTTGTGTCCAGTTTCTTTTGAATGGCGAGAAAAAAAAGAGCAACAAAATTAAAAATGTACATCTGTTTACAAAAAGTTACCCAGACAGAAATATACAAAAGGGTCAACTTGCTGAAGGCACTTGGCACAAGCATTCGAGGAATGTATCGTTATTGATTTTAAAGTACTTTTATATTCCCAAATGATAACACAAATTCAAAGCATTTTTGTTTTTATTTATAAGGAAAATAACACTGGTTTTCGTTAAAAAAAAAAATAATATTTGTACTAAATCTTCAGTGATTTTTTTATTTTATAAACATTTGGCAAAATTGCAGTTTATGAGGCATGCCAAAATTGAAAAAATTCAATACGCCTCCAGTTTTAGAAATAAAAAACTAAAATTAATGATTAGTGGCGCCAGCCCCTCCAAATCCTCAGAGCACCGGTTGTGTGTTGGCACTCATTTTAAATAAAAATTATAAAAAAAATGTGTTTCTGACTAGCCGGCCTTCGGGCGGGGATAGGGATTACAACAGGATCACCCACCTCGGCAATTTTTTTTTTTGTGGGTATCAGGATTTACTTGTATTTTTTCATTTGTTTAAAAAATACTAAAATGAAATTGGCCGGCCTGGCGCCTCTAATCATTAATTTAGTTTTTTTAAGTGTTTTTATCGGCGCATGCCATATTCTGTTTTGTTATTAAGGGTTTGTGATTGAAGAAGAAAACATTGTATTTCTAAAGATTATTTTTTAATGTGGATTTATTCCAGACCATGGTTTCTGTAGCCACCTCTACGTCATCAGTGGAGAAAATTACATTAGATAAATTGTTTGATTATTTGTAAGACTGTTTTTTCTATATGTTTTTTCATCAACAGACTTAACTCTGAGTGGAATAGAACCCACGTTCTTCAAATTTTCCATCAGTTTGCAAAGCAAGTACTCTACCATCTGAGCTATCGCCCTGCTTGACAAACTAACAGCAGAAGTTGGTTTGTTCGTATTTCATTACAGATGTTAAGTGTGTGACGTCAACAAAAGATTTTTATTTTACACCAACAATTACGATCCTTTTTTTTTTAATTCTAGAACTGGTGGCATTTTTAGTGTTTTCAATTTCGCTGTGCCTTAAAAACTGCTATTTCGTTAAACGTTTATATTTTTTGAAAAACTAGTACTGGAAAAATGCTTTTGACGTTTAGCGCATTAGAAGCTCTGCCAACGACGGCAAACATGTTTTCCCTTCAAAGCATTGTCCAAGTACGCGGTTATGCACTTTACCAACGTTTGAAAAAGGCAAATCGGTTTTATCATTTTACAATTGGCAAAGCACATTAGCTTTAAAAAAAAAATCTTACGATCTGCTAACGCTTGCACCCTACCACACCTCTCACCTTTTTCAACGCTTTGCCATTCGTATTTTTCTACCTGGGATTATATACTATTTTTTCACTTTTTTTTCTTTTTCACACGTACTTGTTTGGTCGTTTTCCTTTAAAAGTACATTAAAACAATTTTTTAAATTGTGTTTTTTAGCTTTTCTTAGCTATAACTGTTTTAAAATATTAGAATTTAGTTATTTTTTAATATGAAACTTAATTTTTTTCACAAACAACTATGTTTACAAGGCAAAATATTGACAGCTAATCGTTACTTCGAAGCAATTACATAAAAAAGGTGGTTGTTAGTGTTGGTCGGTTAAACGAATGATTACTTTAGTTTGTGTGGTAATTTTACTATGCAAACGAAATTGAGGCTTTAATCACCAGAAATGATTAAATTAAAGTATTTCATTAAAATATTTAGCTCTTGTGCTTTACCTAAATATGATTTTTAATCTTATAAACCCTACATTTATTAAATAAAACGCTTTTTAATTTTTGGCAAACATAGTATATTTACTATGTTTTTTATGAAATGCAACTCTGTGGATTTTTGGTGGCTCGCCTTAATTTTTTGATGATTGTGAAAATAGTTTATATAAGTGGAGAGTTCATACAATATGGCAAGGTAGTGTTGAAAATCTCTTGTAGATTTTTTTGTGAAAGAAAGACAACGAGAGGAAATTCTGCTAATGTTAAATAGTGTTGGTTTTTGTGTTTATTGGTGTTTTAGTGAAAATAATAGAAAATAGATATTAAAAAAAGCTTTTTTATTAGTATTCATGTTGAATTAAAATGTTATTTTATTGTAAAAGTAAAGAAAAAAGAATTAAAATTATCATAAAAAACTAAGAACGAACTACTTCACCACCACCACTACTACTACGACTACACTTACACTACGGCAACTACGACGTTTACTTTATCAACACTCAACACTACAAAGACGAAGACAGACGGAAAACAGAAAAGAAAGAACACAGAAAATCACGAGAGAAAAAAAAAGATAAAAAAGCAAATTAAAGAAAGAAAAATTTTTCCTAAAAACAACCCAAACCCAATAGAACAGACATAAAATCATTTTTTTCATTGCTCTACGACATAAAAAGTTATAAATTAAATTATTAATTGAATATTCGCACAATAATATATTTTCATTGTTAATGAAAAGCAAATATAATTGGAGTTTAATTAAATAGTGCATAGTGTGTGCAAAGCAAATCTTACAAATTGAAAAGCAAAAAAACAACTTGAGGAACACAAGAAGATATGCGTGAATTTAAAGTTGTTGTTCTGGGGTCTGGAGGTGTTGGCAAATCGGCTTTAACTGTGCAGTTTGTATCTGGTTGTTTTATAGAAAAATATGATCCAACAATAGAAGATTTTTATCGCAAAGAAATCGAGGTATGTATTCCTAAAAACAAAATCTTTTTTATGAATAAAGGATGAAATAAGGATTAAAAAAGAGATTTCGCTTTTTTAACTTTAATAAAAAGATAAATGTGTGTCAGCAAATGAAAAGGGACACTTCTTAGCATAATTAAATATATGTAGGTGTAAAAGGTCACTTAATTTTCTGAGTCATAAACGAGTTTATTTTGCTTTAATCTGTCAAAATAACCACCAAACATCCCTAAAAATGTCATTCCAATATAATCGCAAAATAATATATGTACAAGGAATTCATATTTTGCATTAGAAATAAAAATTAGTAAACGTGATTTGAGTATCCTTTAATTTAATCCTCCTAATGGCCGGTTTAGTTTCTAACCCTGATACTTCACTTCAGCCCAACTCTCCTGATGGTAATTTGAACACATGTTCTTGATGAGGGAAAATTTATGGGAAGATAGAGTCAATGGCCCCAAAGTTTACAAAACTTTTCATATATTGAAGCTAATTATGGTACCAACACGTTTTGAGTTGGCGGGGACCTAGTTTAAAAAGGTATTACAATACAAAACAAATCAGCCTGCATAAGGCACACCACAAAATAGGAATTGACCCCCAGACATTCGTCATTTGTTCGAATCTCGAGGGATTGTACCAGTTATCGTTATCTTTTTTGGGTTGTGCAATGCAACCAACGGGTTTAACGTTTAATTCGCAAAGTCGTTCCAGACCCTCTTCGTTTTACCATTTTTCTTTCGATTTCATGAATTTGGTTTAGGTTAGGTTGTAAGTGGCTGCTGACGTTTTACGTCAACACACGTAGACTCTGAGGTCCATTGTGATACCACTCATAATGAATTTGGTTTAGCCCAGGTAGAAATACAAACGGGCCAAGTATTGTCAGGACGTACATATGGTAGATTTCTGTACTGACCCGGTAAATTAAATAACCCTAGTCTACGGGTGGCCCGTAGGTTCTGACGGCATCGAATCACTGTAAAATAAAGCGCTGTTCCAGTACTTCACCAATTAAAATTTATCTTTTTTAAATTTTTATTGGAATCTTTAAAGTTATATTGCTCTCTTACAAATTTTAATTGATATTTTTTAAATTGAATTGATTATTCAAATTTAATTGATATTTTAAATGGTGTTACAGCCCTTGGTGGGTCGTAACCTTGTCCACTTTTTTCTTTCATTCGAATCTATCTTGCGCAAAGTGTTTCTCGTTGTTGATGTTAAAATTTCTACAGTCTTCTTCAACTCTATTAAGCCAACTTGATCTTGATTTTCCTCTTGCTGTTGTGGCACTATCAGGGGCATTCTTGCTACATGTCCTACCCCGCTCAGTCTTTGTGCTTTTGTAAAAATCAAATCAAAAACAATAATGACAATAACTATAGCTATAATTCCTTCCAAAAAATATTTTAAAAAAAATTTGGTCATCTTTTGGTGTTACCGGGTCGTAAACTTGTACACTTTCATTCGAATCTATTTTGCGCAAAGTGTTTTCAGTTGTTGATGTTGATCAAGCCAACTTGATCTTGGTTTTCCTCTTGCTGTTGTAGCACTATGAGGGGCATTCTTGCTACATGTCCTGCCCCCCTCAGTCTTTGTTAAAAATCAATTCAAAAATAATAATAAACTTTAATATTGCAATAAGTCAAGTTTACGTCCACCTTAAAACTAAAATATTTTTGTTTGCGCTAAACACAGGTATTACCAACACCGTGCATTAAACCATCCTATCCGCCTAGTAAAGCTTTTTAGCGTAGCAAGGTTTTTGCTTTATGTATTATCAGTGTAAAATTTGGAACATTAATATCGCATTAAAAAAAGTTTCATATTTTAAGGCCTAGTTTAAGATAACACCGACAAAAATAAAAAACAAACTTGTTAAACACAAACTGGATAGAATACGTTTCAAACAAGAGACTAAATGCAATAAAACTGCATTTACAGTTTTTCATTTCGTGATCCTGTTTCTTTTTAAATGTGCTTTAAATTTTTATAAGATTAAGTTTTTGTAAAATATTTTTAAAATATTTGTACTTCTCCTAGGATACCACTAGAGATGACAAATAAAAGAGAAGGATCTCCGCTAATTTTCTCATTTTTCTATTTTGATATGTCCTTTCAAAATTTTATCCTTCAATATCATTTAAAATTTTTAACAAAATATTTTTATAAAGTTTTGAGAGGACTTTATTCATATCCTTTTTCCTGAAATGGCAATAGGCTAGGTTATAGAAAATGAAATAGATAAATAAATACTAAATACTAAAATAAAAAATATTCTCCTCTTTTATATGCCATCAATAGTGACATAAGATAAGTACAAATATTTAAAAACATTTTACAAAATGTAATCCTTTAAAACCTTGAAGTCCTTTTGGAAGGAAACAGGATCACGAAATGAAAAACTGCAAATGCAATTTTGCTCCATTTGATCTCTACATTCAGACGTAATATCATCCGGTTCATGTTTAATATTGGCTGTCGGACAATGTAATCTAAAATTATTATATAAATTATAGGTGGATTAGCTTTTTTTCTTAAAATTTTATTTTTTAAATAATTCAACACAAATTTTGCAGACAGCATTTGAAAAAATTCCAATAATTCGACATAATAGTGATTAGCTTTTCAATACAAAACAGCTGTTATCTAAACATGTTGCATGTCAATGTGGCCACTTAAAAGAAAAGATTCTTCGGTAATCTTAACTTTTTAGATGAAAAACAAACTATTCACAGACGATATATTTCTTTTTAATACCATCTCAAAAGTATTATTTAGATTGTAGGGTAAAACAAATAAAAATATGTTTACATAATTCCATGTTTGCATTTAATATTAAGTATATTTAGATTGATACATAAATGTACCTACATTTTTATATAAAAGACTAGATAAAATAAATAATAGAAACAAATAATAAAAAAATAAAAATATATCGATGTCTTATATTTAATATATTGTCTAAATGTATTTAAATTTTAAAGCCTGGGACTATATTTGTTCCGCTGAAAATATTCTTGGAAACTTTAGAGGCCTCAAAATGTAAAAATACAAATCTACAACTTTCTATCATCACGAAAAAGTAAAAATCAACACAAATGAAAAATTTTCACTAGAAAATTTAGGATGGTATTTAAAAGATCAATTGTAATTCGTTACATTCTACTTGTAATTCAAAAATTCTATTTGCAATTCCATGAGTCCATTTGTAATTCGAAGATTCAAACTTTAATCTAAAAAGAACAATTTTAATTCCTTGTATTCTACTTGAAATTCTAAGACTCCATTTGTAATTTGAAGATTCAATTTGTAATTCAAAAATTCTAATTGTAATTCGAAAATTCTTATTGTAGTTCGAAAAATATCAATTGTAATTCATGATTAATTCTTATTCTTCAAAGTTAAATCGGTCAGTTGTTAGCAAAACGAAATCTATTTCCCAAAAAAATTGGTTTGTGTGCGTTTTAAACACTTATTAAAGATCTAACAAAAGATAGATTAAATCGGTCAATGTTTGGACCTGGGACCTATTTTTCAGAATCCCATAAGTGTAAATTGTATATGGTCGGTCTAGAGTCTAGACCGACTTTTATTTTTTTTTCTTAATCTTTATTAAGCGCAATAACTAATTGTAATTTATTTAAATTTTTTAGGTCGATAGTTCACCATGTGTGCTAGAAATCCTAGATACTGCTGGTACAGAACAATTTGCTTCAATGAGGGATCTCTATATCAAAAATGGACACGGGTTTATTGTTATGTATTCCCTAACAAATCATCAAACATTTCAGGTAAACAACAAAACAATTACAAAAAAAAAACCGAGAAATAGTTTTAAACAATTGTCTTATCTATTTTTTTTTTTCTCTTTTTGTTATAGGATATATCCAGCATGAAAAATGTTATAACACGTGTTAAAGGAAGTCAACCAGCTCCCATATTACTAGTCGCTAATAAATTAGATTTAGATTGCCAAAGAGAAGTTTCAACTGCCGAAGGTAAACTATCTAGAGTCCGTTTTTTTTTAACTTGTGACATTTTTATCATATAAACAATTGATTGTCGCCGAAGATCAATTTTCAAGAAATACTTGTTTTGTATTTAAGGATTTTCAAAACAAAATGTAATAATTTGCTGATTTTGATTTTTTAACATAAAAGCAAACATAGAAGTGCAGACAATGAAACTGATACGCTTAAGAGCAAATATATTCAAATCAAATTCAGTAAAATTAGCATTTAATAAGCTACTCTTGGAAACTGCTAAATTTCCTTTGTTTTATAATTACACTGTGACACAATTGAAGGGTCATTTCTTAGGGCCTCAACCAAACCAAGACAGTACTTATGTGTAGTAGCAAAACCCCCAATGGGTTTTGCTCTGTAACGTCTCAAATTTTTTTATAGCCCACTGAATTTTTCATTTTTTTTAAAAGGCGTTTGAAAAAAGTCGAAAAAATAATGTAACCGTTCTTTTGAGTTTAAAATAGTGTTTGGATGTCTTCAATAGAATTTGATGGGGAAATTTTTTCTAGAATATATTAACCATCTGCCTGCCGTATTTATTGGTCAGTTAAGTACTTTTCTTAAGAAATGGCTCAAAAGTCTACTAAGACTAGCGTTTAAAGGGTTATAATGTTCTACGAATATGTTCAGCATAAAATTTCACTAGGGGTTACTGAAGGCAGAAAGTTCATCTGGTATAAGGAAAATGCAGAAAAAAGATAAATTGTAAAGTGTCCTTCATATTTTTATATTTTTGCCAGAAAACGTATACAATTGTAAATAACAAATACAGGAAAAAATATAAAAAGTTAATGATACTTTACAATTAACCATTTTTAAGCCTTTTTCGTATACCAGTTGAACTTTCTGCCTTCAGTGACCCCCAGTGAAATTTGATGCTGAAAATAATCGTAGAACATTTTAACCCTTTAAACGCACGTCTTAGTAGGTTTCTGAGTCATTTCTTAAAAAAAATTATGTAAATGACGCATTAAAATGGGAGATAGAGGTTTATCTTACTCTAAAAAAATGTTCCCCATAAAATTCTATTGAAGACGTCCAAACACTATTTTAACTTCAAAAGAACATTAACGTTAGTTTTTTCGACTTTTTTTTTCAACGCCTTTGAAAAAAAACTCAAAAATTCAGTGTGCTGTAAAAAAAATTTGTGACGTACTTTTAAACTATCTTGGTTTGGTTGAGGCCCTAAATGTGATGTTGCACTGTGTTATTGACACGATTAAAATCACGATACTAAGGCTGGATTACACAAGTTTAACTCTGAGTTAAACTTTTTCATAAACATTTTGATATAAGCCAAAGCAGAAAAATACAAGCGGGAACAGTAACGTAAATGACGGTATAAATACTGTCAGCATGTAGTATTTATGTACATACCCTGTAACTCAAATGGTAACTCCGATCTACGGACGGCACTAAGGTTTTGACAGCATCGAAACAGCACTGTAAAACCCAAAAAAAACTAGCGTTGTGACAGTACTTGAAATACAAAAAAATCTGTAATTCCACATGCTACAATAAACAAAAAATTGCCAAAAACGATTTAAATCCCGGACTCAGATAACTTTTCAAAAAAAAAAAAATGTTTTTAAACGTTTTAGGCTGGATTACTCAATGCTCCGTTATAAAATAACTCTCCGTTAAATTTAACTTTTTCATACAAATTTTGACATAAGGCTCCGTTAAATCGGCAGTTAGCAGCTAACTTTTCATTGAGTAATCCGCCCTTAGAGTAAAAATATTGTGTCCTGAACTTAAAAGTTTTCAATAAAAATTTTTTAAAATCATTTTTAATGAAATTTTTTACTCTAAAACGTAAAAAAATATTTTTTTTAGACTTTGATATCTGACTCCGTTTACGGGATAAGTATTTTTGAGACACTTTCGTGATAACACCCGTTAAGTGATATGTTCCGGGATATGTGAGTTCGTATTGACCGCCTGACAAATATAAAAAAAGCCGTTTAACAAGAACTGGATAAACAGAAAAAATAAAATTTAAAAATCTAAAAAAAAAAAAACAAATATTAATAAAATCATTGGTAAAGAAAATTTAGGGTTTTTTATTTCCAATACCGAAAAGTACTTTTTTCAAAAAAAAAAAACTACTTTTCCTGTACTTTATATTTTGTACCGTTGGCAATTTCTAGCAGGGAAATTCTGTTAAATTAACAGTTAGCAGCTAATGGACATTGAGTAATCCGACCTATATGAATAAAAACATATTTCTTTAATTTAAACATTTTTTTTAATTAAATTTATTTCTTTGTTAGGTAATGCCCTTGCACAACTCTGGGAATGTCCATTCATAGAAGCATCAGCAAAAGATCGTATTAATGTTAATGAAGTATTTGCTACAATAGTACGTGAAATGAATATGACCCAGGATAAAAGACAGAAAAAAAGTTATTGTTGTTGTGCTCTTTTATAGAAGGATTTTGCTAATTATAATTACAATTATTATGCACACACGTACATATTATAATAGAAATTAACTAACAATAATAATAATAATTGGAATAATAATAATAATTTAATAATGATAATGTTAATTATATGAAAAGGGTCAAAAATTGATGATAATTATTAAGTGATGAAAATACATCATCATTCATTAACTTTTTTAGCTAATGAAAAATATTTTGTGTATGCCAATATTATGTATAGTGTATTAAGCATAAACATATAAAAAATACCACAAAAACAACAAAAAAAAAATAACATTAATTTTGATTTACTTAAAACTGGAACCAACAATTCTGAGACAAATTCAACAACTAACGGAAGAAAACACTCATCATACATTATTTAAACATTAAAACCGTTGCACGGTGGTCAATTCCGGCCAAAAATCATTTTATTTTTTTATCGAATCTTGATGAAATTTTGATGCTATATTATAGCTAATACTTCAAAACATACAATTTAAATCTTTTTTTGGGCCTTGTAACACTATATTATTGTCCATAGTGGTGCAAAGTTGAGTATTTTTAGCTTCTTATTTCAGCTTTTTTTAAAATGTATATTTTAGTTTTCAATAAAAGTTGGCTATGCATTTTTCTTCACATTATTTTTGTAAGTTCGCACATGAATTTTTAATTCTTATAGTAAATAATTATTCCATGTGGTTTTTGCAGATTTTGTGTGCTTTTTTGTCTTAAAGTAAGGTGTATGAATATTAGATAAAAATAAAAAAAAAAACTCTAAAAAAAATAAATTTTGAAAGACCATAAAAATCAATTAGAGGCTATTAGAGGTTAGCTATAAAAAGCAGTTTGTACTTTTAACTATTAAAAGTAAGTATTTTAAATTTCAGCCCCTACTTTTACCGATTCTTTAAACCAGAGCATTTTTAGTGGACTCATTTTTTACAAATGGTGGACTTTTTTAAACCTACAAACTCCACCAAAATAGGGAATGTGAAGATATACTAACTTAAAACCCATAGATTTGCGTTAAAAAACCTTAAAAAAAGACAAAATAAAAAAAAATGTTGTTTAAGGGGGGTTGGAACTAAAAAAACAGCCTTAATGTTAGCAATTTTTAAACAGCTAAAAAAATAAATACGTAATATTATTTAATTTTGTTTTTTCATTTAAAAGAAATAACATTTTAGTATTCTTAAAAATTTCATAACACAAATTTGGTCAACTAGAATTTTCAGGGAAATTGAAGGGAAAAATTGGCGGCATTTTTACAGCAAAAACTACTAAACCGATTTTGATGAATTTTTTATTGATTTGCAGATAATTAAATTTTCTAGCACTTAACGTGGCCATTTTTTTTTTTTTTTTTTTTGAAAAAATTTATTTTTGTTGAAGATATGCTAACGTAAACTTAAAAAATAGAAAAATTTCAATTTCTTCTTTCATTCAAATATTAATTAGGTCAAATTTTAAAAAATGGTCACGATAAGTATTAGAAAATTAAAAAATCTACAAATAAAAAAAAAAAAAATGTCATCAAAATCGGCTCAGTAGTTTTTGCTGTACAACTAGTCCCATTTTGTCCTTTAAAAAAAGCATCCCACAATTAACTGGAAGCCCTGGCAATTCTTTGTCTTTTAAACTTTTAAAAATATTACGATTGTTAATATTTCAAATAAAAAAACAGAATTAAAAAGTAATGCGTATCTTTTTTTTAAAAAAATTTTTAACACTAAGGCTGTTTCCTTAAGTTCCAACCCCCACCTTAATTAGTTTGATACATTTGGCACGTCCATGCTTAGTTGGCCAACCACTATATTTGTATGTCCAACGTTTTGAAAAGAGATCAGATATATTATTCTTAATTCGGATATTAAATTATTGCTGTTTATATGCAGACATATTTGATACATTTGGGACGTCCATGATTATTTGGCCAACCACTGTATTTGTAGGTCCAACATTTGGGCAAGGTATCAGATATGTTATTCTTAATTCGAGTATTAAATTTAAGCTATTTACACGCAGAAATAAAGAAGTTATTGATTTTTGGCCGGAATTGACCACCGTGCGTTGTCAGCAAATATTCACATTTCTATTTTCTTGTGTGGAATTTCAGTTTTTGATTTGGAAAGGAGTTTTTTGTATTTTGGAATAACAATTCTCTCATTTAATAGGATTCCTATAAAATGTAAAAATCAAAACAAAAAAAAAGTTGAAGCAATTTTTACCACTGATCTTGATTTCCTAACACAGTTTTGTCATCAAGTTAGCAATATCATAATCATCATTATTATTTGAAGGGTATGTTGTTTAGATATATACAAATATATATTATTATTATTTTTTATTAATTATAATTTCTTCCTTTATGTAAACATAAAAAAAATTAAATTTATTAAAACAAAAAAAAAATACGGAATAAATTAAAAAAAATATATATGAATATATAATCGTGTAGATTAAAAACTTAGGTATGACTTTTTATCCCCCTTATTGTCGTCCCTACTCCTTTTTTGGCAACAGCAATTAATCGTGTTCACTTACTGTCACCATTTAAATGGGCATTTCTTTTTATAACATATCTTTAGTTTTTTTTTTTCTTTATTTGCAAGCAAAATCTTAAAATTCTTTATTTGTTGTTTCGTTTTTTAATTTTAAGTTTAAAGTTTTGTGTATTTTTTGCCAGCTACACCATTTTTAAATGTACATTACAACAGAAAAAAAAAACAATAGTTTGGTAAAATATTATATTTTCATTAAAAAAATATCAATTGAAATTTTAAAAATAAATCTGTTAACTTCAATATAAATTTACTGAAATACAAAAAAAGTATCAATTGTATTTTAAAACCAAAAATTTTAAATTCAAAACACCAAACGCAATAAAAAAAAATTATCAATTGAAATTCCGAAAGTTTAGTTGATATTTAAAACATTAAACAAAATAAAATTCAAAAACTAACCAATACTAATTTAAAAAATAATTAAAAGGGATCTATTGAACCACCTGTCTGAATCCAACTGATTTAACAATCCCACATAAGACTTGATTCAAATGTTCAATATTTTTTTAAGAAAATTAAAAGAATTTATAAAAAGAAAAATATTTTCAAAAATAAAACTTTAATGTGTAAAAATAATTTTTGAAAAACTTTAATTTTATTTTGCGTTTTTTTTTTTTAATTGAAAAATATGCAAAAAAACATGCATTTAAAATCAAAATATGCATTTTCTTCAAAATATCCTAAACCCAGTTGGCAACGTCCTCGAGCCATCCTCAGTGACGGAGCGGTGACATGTCAGAGTCACTGCTGACATCCACAAGACATCTCTATATACTGGGTTGAGGACAGTTTCATACAAATTTTCAAAATGTCCTCACTCAAAGTCAGCAGTAGTCAGGGCTGACCTCCTGGGGACATGTCACCTAAGACTTCTTTGGGGAAATGTCTGACGTAGATCATGCAAAAATACAAAAAAATTTCGTATTTCCTTTAGTTTTTACTTTTATCCATTTTCCTTTATAAATTATCTTTCTCATATTTAGAAAAAACTTTTCATCTTTTTTAGTCCCAACTGGATTTGAACCTGGAACCTCCAGTTTATTAGTCCCACACCTTACTACTTGTTCCAAACTTTATTTTGAAAATTGTTTGTCTATTTATTACTTTTATTCTACTTGTTAGATTTTGATTTTATTTTAAATAAATCGATAATATTGCCATCTTTTTCTTGGAAATTGAAGAGTTGCCCAGGTTTATAATTCTAATTTAATATACTGCTATTCTGAAGACAATTCCCTTTAGACGTCTTAGAGGAATTGTCCACACTCTTAAGGCAAACATTCAGTGCTGACAATGTTAGGACATGTCATCAAGGATTACCTATGATTTGTCAGAACCTGACGACATTTCCTCGAGGAATCACTGTGGAAATTTCCTCAGTGACACATTTTCCAACTGGGAAATAAATATATGCCATTTTTATACAAATATTTGACTTTAGAAGACACTTGTCCATAACGTTTTTAATCTATTACCAAAAAACATGCATTTGCAGGAAAATCGCAGTCCTAATGATAACACAAATCCAGTGCTGCCGGGCATTTTTTTTTTTTTTGAAAAATCGCCAAAAATTTAAAAAAATCGTCACACTAAAAAATGTTAAAAAGAGCTTAAAATGAATGTATCAAATATTTTGTTTCAAAATTTGTATATAAAAAAAATAGGAAATTTGTCTATACTAGGGTTCTATAGTCGAAAAGTCGAAAAGTCGATTAATCGACTTTTTTGTATGAAAAGTCGAAATCGACTTTTTTGTTCTTAAAAAGTCGACTTTTGCTTTCGAATTTTTGGACTTTTTTGGACTTTTTTTCGACTTTTTTCGATTTTTTTGTTGATTTTTTTACTTTTGCTAAATGAAAATAATTTCTTTCTTCTGAAAAAAATTTCAAATGAGAGCCGAGTTTAATAACAACTGAAGCTATTGGTGTTTCCATGTATTTTGTATGTGAAGCAAAAATGTCAATGCCAAATTCATGAGTTAGAAAGTGTTAACTGCAATATTTACCAATATTTTTGATTATTGTAAACACCTCAGTGATAGGGTTCTATAAATCGAAAGTCGCCTCTTTTGCTTTCGATTTCTTCAACCTTTTCCACATTTTCGATTTCTTTGACTTTTTTTGATAAATAAAATACAACCAAAAAAACAGCACCTAAATGCTTACAACAAGTCAAAACTAAACTTCTATTTACAAAAAAATCGAATTTTTAAAGTTGAAAAAGGTCCAAAAAAGTTAAAAAGTCGAAAAAAGTCAAAAAGTCGAAAAGTCAAAAAAAGTCGAAAAAAGTCGACTTTTTAAAAAGTCGAAAGGCCGAAAAGTCGACTTTTTAAAATTTGAAAAAAGTCGAAAAATCGACTTTTTAGAAATTGAAAAAAGTCGAAAAGTCAAAAAAAGTCGAAAAAGTCGACTTTTTGTTGCGACTATATAACCCTAGTCTATACTCTGATTTTTGGTTTTAAATATTAGTTTTTGAGTCCTAAAAGAGGGCTCTTTTGGATGAACCGCTTTCATATATTTGTTACATTTTTGGAGACCCTGGAGAGTGTGTTTGTTATCTGGAAATTTTAATATTTTTTTAAACCAAAAACAAAGATTTCTCAGTTAAAAATAACAATTAAAAAAAAAATAAATGACTTTAAAAACTAAATGTTAATGAAAGTCTTTATTTTTATGATGTTCTTTCTGAAACAACTCACAAAAGCTGTTAATAACAATTTTTTTTCGACAAACAAATGTTTTTTTATAAAAAAAAAAAACAAATAAAAAGAAAACTTTTAAAACAAACTACAAACAGTTAAGGACAACATTTTTTTATGTGCAGTTATATTTCCAAAAGAGAATAAAATTGTGTATATTTGTGTCTTTCTTTTATATGTATGTACTAGTGCCCCCCGTTTCCCGGTTCTCGGTATTCCCGGGAATACCGACATTCCCGGTTCTGGAACCGGTTTCCCGGTTCTATATATATTCCCGGGAATACCGGTATTCCCGGTTCTGATCCTGGTAGCGGTTCTCAAAAAAATACTATACCATAAAATATTTAAATTACACCATTTAATCAGTATTTCAGAAATATTTAGTTGTGTTTGAAAAATTATTTAAAAATCATGTAATAATTTTTTTCTTAAGTTCATAAAAAAATGGTGTTTTTCACATGTTTTGTATGTTTTTTGGTAAAAGCGAAGAACAAATTTTAATTATACAAAATTTTACAAAATATGCATACCGGTAGTCCCGGGAATAATTCAAGAACCGGGAAACCGGTACCATTTCCCGGTAATACCGAGAACCGGGAATACCGGTATTCCCGGTACTACGGTACTGACCGCAGGCACTAGTATGTACATTGTACATATTTTATTTTAATCGAATTTAATTTAACTTATGTTTCCGGGATTGAAAAATGTGACGGGACAAAAACTCTAGTCACACAGTGTTACTACTGCATACAAAGTCAGGAATTAAAATCAAAAATTAAGAAGAAAAATTTTTTTCCATGTCCTCGGAAAAGTGTATCCTTGAAGACCTTAAGACCTTACAAACAAATGCCAACACTAGTTCTTAAAGTTTTGCAAGTCTTATAAAAATGTAGTCAAAATATGCTGCAAAATAACACAATTTTATTCGAATTTCATTACATTTGTTTGGATATATGTACGTTGTTTTTCCATTTAAGCAAAAATTTAAGTGCAATTTTTGGCAAGTTCTCTTTGTTGCTGTTACAGTCAAAAAGATAAATAATACAATAATAATCCGTTTGTAACTCATCGAAATATCGGTCTGGGACCCCATAAAGTATACATATTTATTATTGATCAGTGATCGATTTTAAGACATTCTAGCAATGTCCGTCTGTCTGTGGAAATGGCGATCACGGCCAAAATATTACACGGAGATGACTGAAACTTAACATATTTATTGGAAGTTCTCCCGAGCAGTTTGGTATTGCATATGAGCGATATCGGTTCAAAAATTATGAACGAAAATGTAAGGTATTTAATTCGGCTGCTGGTTGATATATGTGAACATAATTGAACACCGAATGGTATACAAGTAGGACCATATTTTTTGACAAAAAAAAAGCAAACAAATTGCAGATTTTTTTACCAATTTTTTTTTTGCGGAAATTTTTTTTTAAATTTTTTTAAAAGTAATTTCCTTTTAAATAAAGTTGTTTGCAATAATCTTTTTGACATTGTGGAGGCTATCAATACATTCGGCAAGTCCGAATTTAACTTTTTTACTTGTTATTTTTAAGCGCCCAACCTGAATCAAATTGCGTCGCGTAAGGCGTAACGCCCAATAATTTTTCGTTTCTAATATTTAAATGTGAGGTACCTAAATCAAACGGACGTAAAAATTTCAAATTTAATGTGTTTGCTTTTTTTTTTTAAACGTCTTGCGCGAAGCAATTTGATTCTGGTTCGACCCTAAAATGTTTTTTTATAACCTCCACTTAGTGATAGAGGGTATATATAAGTTTGTCATTCCGTTTGTAACTCATCGAAATATCGATCTGGGACCCCAAAAAGTGTATATATTCATGATGCCCTATCGATTTTAAGACATTCTAGCGATGTCCGTCTCTCCCTCTGTCTGTCTGTCTGTCTGTCTGTGGAAAATGCTGTCACGGACAAAATATTGTACAGAGATGACTGAAACTTAACATATTTATTGGAAGTTCTCCCGAGAAGTTTGGTATTGCATTTGAGCGATATCGGTGCAGCGGTTCAAAAGTTATGAACGAAAATGTAAGCACACCTCAAAAATTTCAGTACATTCAACATAACCTAAAAATACAAAATGCTTTAATTCGGCTTCTGGTTGACATATGTGAACATAATTGAACACCAAATGGTATTTAAACAAGTACGAACATATTTTTTTACAAAAAAGAAAAAATCGCGAATTTTTTTTACCAAAATTTTTTTCAAAAAAAAAATTTTTTCAGAAGTAATTTCCTTTTAAATAAAGTTTTTTGCAATAATCTTTTTGAAATTGTGGAGGGTATCACTACATTCGGCAAGGCCGAATTTAACTTTTTTACTTGTTTTTAATTGTTTAGGGTACCAAAATATTCAAAAATGCTGAATTAATTTTTTTTATGTGTTGTTTAAACTCCAATTGATATTTTGTAATTTCAATATTATTTTTTTCTAAATAAATTTAACAACCTAACCTAAATTTAATGCTTTTAACCTCCTTGTTTTGAAGTTGTAATCGCAAACAGGGTTGTTCTTACAAGTCTTGTCTTGAAAATTGCATATGTGAAATGAGAGTTACCTGAGGGGAGGGGAGAAAAATAAGAGTAAGCTGTTTACCTATATTGTTTTTTATGACCACTTAACTCCAAAAAATTATCAAAAAATTTTTTTGACGGATTCAGTTATTTAAGAAAACTTCAAAAAATAATAATAAAAAAAAATTAAGTTCTTTGCGAGGTACTTTGACTAATTTCCTTATCGAAGCCCCTTGGGTTGAAGATGTAACATTTTTAACCCGACTGCCATTTTATTTTGGCGGTTTCCTCCTTTTTTATAGTGGCCTTTTTTCGTTTTTTATTATGAAATCCAAGAATTTCAATTGACTTTTTTTTAATTACAGTTAAAAATGGTGTAAATTTCTTAGCAAAAACACTCACTACATCTCAGATGAAAAAGTTGACAAAGGAGTAAGTACTTACTCTTTTTTCGTTAAAAATTTAAGCACTACATATTTCATTAGTTACAGAAACTGTATGTATGAACAGAAGTTGTTATATAATTACTTATTTTTATGTAAAAAATAAGAACTTACTTTTTGACTATTTTTCATCTGAGAGGTAATTAATGTTTTAGCTGTGTATTAATTTTTTTTTTATTAATATTATTAAAACAATTAATATATATATTTTTTTTTCATTTATCATAGAAATAATACATAACAACATATTTGCCTGTCTCCTTAAGACACTTTTTATATATCTAATAATTCTAATATACATTTATATAAATATATAATTAAAAAAATATATATTAAAAACACAACAACAACCACACACACAGACACACACTCTAAAGTATTGAACATTTTGTAATGATTTTAAAATTATCAATTTTATTAACGTCTTTTTAAATGTAAGTCTCATGAATAATGTAACATATTTTTGTAAAATATCTGTAAAGAATAACTAAAATGAAATTGAAAAATGAAAAAAAACTGAAAAAAATCATAAAATTCCTAAAACATCTTTAGGATTTATTTAAACAGGAATGCAGGATTTTAATTACTATTATTTTTTTTAAATTTTTATTTTGTTTATTTTTTATAAGCATGTATGTCATTTATAAAGGATAGAAAAACCCCAATTATGCTGATGATAAAAAAGATGAAAAATCATCATCACCATCATACATATTAATTGTAAATTACTATAAATCATGCAAAAAAAAAAAAAAGTTTTGACATAAATTTCTAAAAAAATATGCCATAATAAAAACTAAATAAATTTATGTAATTTTGATATGTGAGTTGCATAAAAATATAAAATTTATATACACAAGACAACCCAACCTCCCCTTTTATACTACTTATTATTAAAGGAAAAATTAAAAAAAATAATACCTATTGTTGTACAACAAACAATTCTATCGTATATTGTTTTAATAGATTGTTTTAATAATTCGTTTCATTAATTTGAAATGTTTTGTCATTGAAAATGAAGTAAAAAGTGTTTGGACTATTGTCGACTGTCTGATGATGATGCTGATGATGATGACAATGATGTGGGAGGATCATCTGTTGTTAAAATGTTTCATAAATTTCTGATGACAAAAGCATTACACATCTAACAAAACTGCAGAGAAAAAAATCAAAATCAAAAAATATTATTAAATGAAATTATGGGCATTTTGCCAACTATAAATTTAAACGATAACGACATGATGAACAACTGGATTCAGTTCAATACAAAAATACGTACTATCTATTATTCTTATATGTATTTGTATACATTTATTTGTCCTATGATGCAAAATGGTAAGTATAAATATTTAAAATTCTTTAATTTAAGCCTAGATGATTCCAAACTATGTGTGAAGTAAAATATATTTTCTTTAAATTTTTAAAGTCCATTAAAAAAATCAACATATTTTTAAAAAAATTTCTGAAAAATGTCTATAAATAATTTCCTTTTCCAGATCGACCCTAGTAGCACATTTATTATTTATTCAATCTGGATGTTATCAAGCTTAAATTAAAACTTTATAAATTAGCTACATAACATTTTTTAAAATTATACTCCACGGCTGGTCAGAGCCATCTGTAACCAAAAAGTTCAGTATGCCACTAACAAGGAAGGCATCCAATATCTTTCACTCTGATTGTTCTGCAATTTACAGTGGTTGACAAAAAAATTAAAAACTTTTCAATAGTAAATGCAATTTTTTAAAGACAAAGTTAACAATACTTAACGTATATTTACAAAAAAAAATGTGGTCAAACGAATTGGAGGTCAAAAATCCGAATTTAATCTACTGTATTTAAAAAATTTAATTTTTTGTTTGAGTTGTTGGAAAACTTAATTGATTACTGAATAAAAACTATTGGACTATTTTAAAATTTTTAATGTTTGAACTTCAAAAAATCGACCTTGAAATATTTTTAAAAAATTTTCTGAAAAATGTCTATAAATAATTTAATTTTCCAGATAGACCCTAGTAGTACATCTGCATTTGCTTTATTAATGAAACATTTCATAAATACTATGAGACCTTTTCATAAATATAATGAAACTTGTCATTAAAGTTCGTCCAATGTAACAATTTCAAACCTTTCATAAATATAATGAAAAATTTTATAAATATTGACCCTATGAACAATTATGAAACAATTTCATTGTATATTTCATATACTGTTACATTGGGCGAACTTTAATGAAGATTTTCATTATATGTATTTATAACAGTTTTCATAAATATAATCAAGCTTTTTCTTTGAGTGTATACTAAATTTGCGATTTTTGAAATCTTCAAACACGAAAATCTCAAAAACGATGTATGCTAGAAAATTGGTGACATGACATAATCCCACGGACATAATCCCCATTTCCGTTATGGGTATTAAGACCACATTCATTTCGGTCATTATCCCCATAATGGTATTTGGGACTATGACCGAAAATTATTTGGGCATAATCCCAATAAAAAACGGATATAATTCCCAGATTTATGGGGATAATGACCAGGTAAGAAATGGCCATAATCCCCTTTATGGGGATTATTTCTTCTATACTAGTTGGTCATAATCCCCAAAATTAAAAGATTTTTTTTACTTAAAAGTTTTTCTGCGTAGCCGGCCTTTGGCGGGGCTTAGGGATTTCAAACTCCATGCATTAAACCCACCCCCTCTGCAGAAAACGGGGATTATGACCGAAATTGCTTTGGACTTACTCCCCATAATGTGAATGGGGGTTATGACCGAAAAAAGTTCGGTCGTAATCTTAACAAGGAACGGACATAATCCCCATAATCCACAACTATTATGGGAATTATGACCGTAATGAATTCGGTCATTATACCCATTTCCGTTATGGGGGTAATGTCCGTGGGGATTATGTCCTGTCACCTAGAAAAATTTTGAAAGCAGATTTGGTATCAGGAGGTCAAAATTGATTAAGTTCACACATTTGAATTTTAAAGAGTTAAAAAAAAATTTTAATTTTTTTAAATCATCGATTTTTCGCGCTTTTCGGCCCTATTTGGAACCTTCTAAAAGCTTGCAAAAAATGTAATAACACGTGTTGTTGCTGTGGACTATAATGGTGAAGTAAAATTTGGAATAAGTGTAGCCGTTTTATAGCCGTAATTTCAACAAACAGATAACTATCAGTGCATAGATATCTACCGTGTAAGAAAAATTTTGTAAACTTACCTCTTAGGTAACTATAGTTTTCAGTGCTAATTTACCGGATAGGTAAAGATATCTGTTAGGTATTTTACACCCGTAGTTACCTACTTGTTGAAATTACAAGCATTAGCTCCGCATCGAAATGATGTCATGTAAAATATTTTGTTACTTTATTCTGAAGAAACTATAAATATAACAGTGTTGCCACTATAAAACCAAAAAATTATCCAGGAATTTGTCCGAAATTATCCAAAATCCCAAAAATTATCAAAAAAAAAAACATCAAAAACTATTTTTTTTAACGAAACAAAAGTGGTTTATTTAAATTCTATTTAAAGAATACATGAAATTATTTTTTAACCCATTTTGGACTAAGATTTTATCTTATTTTTCTTTTTTGAAAAAGGTATATTTAAGGGTTATTAGCACACGCTGATCTCAATGATCTTATCAAAAAAATATTCAATGTTCCGTAGTAATAGAAAAGCCTGTATTTTAAATTTTTATGATGAATTAGAAAATGGAAGAATCATAAGAAATTTAAAAACAACTTTTAAATTTAGAAAAATATTTTCACCAGCACAATTTGTAATTTTTTAAACTTTTTCCCAATAAGTTTGGACATCCAAATAATCAAACAGACCATATTTTTTGTGGTCCAATAAGGCTTACAAATTCATATAATTTGAAAAGCTCCAAATTTAAAAGGTATTGCCAAAACTAAAAACAAAAAAAAAGCTGCCAAAAAGGAAGTAACTTAAAAAATCACAAAATTAAAATAAGAAAATTATATTTTGTCCGTGTAAAACTTTAAATTGTAAATTATAAAATTATCAATAAATTATCCAAAAATATAATTATGCAAAGAGTATCCAAAAAAATTGAAATTATCCATTTTTTGGATAATTATCCAAGAAGTGGCAACCCTGAAATATAAACATACACTCAGAAAATTATATAAGTTACTACATGTAAGTTGTTTGTATATTTTACAGTAGTTAGTTGTTTTCAACTACAAAGTCAGTTGTTTTTATATGAAAAATAACAAACAACTATTTCTGTTAGTTATTTTAAGTCGTTTTTTTGAACAACTAACAAAAAAATACTGTGATGTAGTAAGAGTTATTTAAAGTAGTTATTTTATTTTTTTTATCTCTGAAAAGTTTTCAGTTTTTTTTTCCAAAAAATAAAAATAAATTTTCGTTTTTTTTATTTTTCACAACTTTAAAAAAACTTGGAAAAAATTTGGTCTTCAAATTTTTTTCTGAAAATTTTTTTGAAAAAAAAATTATGTATTGATTATTTTATTTTTACTACATTTTAGTTGTTTTGACTACAAATGTAAGTAGTTTTTACTACATAAGCCAGTTGTTTTTTGTCAGTTAAAATAACTAACATTGTTAGTTAATTTAAATGAAAAAGTAGTTGACCCCAAAACAACTTACAAAGTAGTTATTTTAACTGACATTTTCAGTTGATTTTACTAACATAATTTTTTGAGTGTATATAAAAAAAACAATTTCCATTAACCAGGCAAACCGACATTTAAAATACTAACTGAAGTGTTACCGGTATGGGAATACCAGAAATGTCTATAGTTTTTAGAAATTCAATTGTTCTTCTCCATTTTTTCACCTTGAACCCTTCTAACAAATGTTTTTAGAGCCCGAGCTCGATCTGTACACAGAAAATAATATCGTATATTTTATTTTAATTAAAATTTTAATTGAATATCTATTAAATTTTTAATTAATATAATTAATTGCTTAATTAAAGTTTTTAGTTTTTTTTAATTAACATTTTAATTATTTTTAAATTTCATATTAATTAAATATTTAATCAATATAATTAATTGTTTAGTTAAATTTTTGGCTTTACATATTTTTATACCCTCCAACTACAGTATGGGGGTATACTCACTTTGTCATTCCGTGTGTAACGCATCGAAATATCGGTTGGGGACCCCATAAAGTATATATATTATTGATCAGTGATCGATTCTAAGACATTTTAGGATGTCCGTCCGTCCGTCCGTCCGTCCGTCTGTCTGTCTGTCTGTCTGTCTGTCTGTCTGTCTGTCTGTCTGTCTGTCTGTCTGTCTGTCTGTCTGTCCGTCCGTCTGTAGTTAACACGATGCAGTCCAAAATAAAATAGCTAGACCCTTCCAGTTTGGCACAAATATGTCTTATGTTCCTAGGCAGGTTAAGTTCGGAAATTGGCCAAATCGGACCAGGGGGAAAAAAGTTCCCCCTTGAAGAACTAAACCAACCTCTAAATAAATACATGTTTTTTTTGTATTTTTGTTAATTAAATGAAACATTTGGTATATTTATCGCGATGGGAAGGTGCTCTCAACGTCCCCCACTGATCCTATCAACCCCCCAAAAAAAAAAAAAAAAACGCCCCTGACAATTTTTTTTTTTATTTTTTTTTACATTTTGGAGGGTATAATAGATTCGGCACAGCCGAATTTAACACTCTCACTTGTTTTGATTTGTTTTCCGTGTGTATGTGCGAGTGTGTGGTTTTCTCTTGCATGGTTTTACACACAAATACATAGTATGTATGTTCCAGAACGTTACCGCTGGTGCCCGCGGGTACCCAAACCAGCCCGAAAAGCGTTCCCGACAGGGATGGAAAAGTTAGTACTTTAGTACTTTTTTCAGTACTTTTTTACTCTCAAAAATACCGTAGTACCCCCGCGACTGATTTAGTACCTTTTCTATACCAGACGATTTCATACATTTTTCAACCAAAATCCAATAAATCGACCGATTTTCATTGGAAAAATGTTTCAAAAGCTTCAAATAAATGAAATTTTTAATTTTAGCCAACCTTTATTAAAGTTTTCTCTAAAAAATAAATAAACGAATAAGGATGATGTCATCGATTTAAGAACTTTTATATTGAATTACACCTAGTTTCTTCTTATTTGTCGCAGACGAACGACGTTTGTCGTACCGAAATTGGACTTTAATTTTTTTAGTACCGTCGAGGGCGAAAAAGTACTTTTTTGGTTGAGCTCCAGTACCATTTCAAAATTCCGATTTTCCATCCCTGGTTCCCGTACGCAAAAATTGGGTAAATGAGAGAGTTTTTGAGAGAATAAATTGTTTCTAATTTTACCGAACTTACCCGCACTTTTTTTTCGGGTAAATTGGTAACAGTCAGATGTTGAAAAAACAGCTGATTTTTTTTGTGAAGCTAAATTGGAAATTTAAATAAAATAAAGAACTAAACCAAGGAAATGTGTTATTTCAATACAAAAAAGATAATTTGTTATTAAAATAAGCTTTTACAATTTGTTTTCTTGTTTAAAGTAATTTTTCTTACGAAAATATTTTAGCGTTATTGGTTTGTTTACATTTTATATTATTTTGGGCTTGAAATGTGGTTTTTAGCGTTCCCGTACTTTTGTGCATTTTTGTGGTATCGTGAGAGGTTTTTTGATCTTCTCTCATTTTACCGAACTTTACCCGGAAAGTTCTGGAACACACCTAGTATTAACAGTTTGTTTAAAGTTTTTTATTTCTCATACAGTTTTTTGAATTCTCATTTTGTTTATAGTTTTATGCGTATAAAAGGTTTATAATCAACTTTATAAAATTGTCTAACGGCATAAATATATTTGGTGAAGTTTAAATAAATCTGTTTTTAATTTATATAATGAAAAATTTTAATTGGTTTCCAAATTTTTTTTAAATTAAATTTTTAATTTTTATAATTAATTTTTTTTTTTTTTAAGTTTAATTAAATTTTTTAATTAATAGTATTAAGTTTTTAATTAAATAAATATCCATTTATGTTTAATTAATGACATACAAATATTTTTAATTTATATTCGCATTTTAGTGATTGAACCGGATTTAATTAATTTTTTAATTAAATCTACGAATTTTTTAATTAATCTTTTTTTATTTTTTTCTGGGTACTTACAGAAAAATACTAATACTTTGTTTATTTAAATTTTGGAAAACAACACCGCTCAACAAATCGAAGGTTTTTGACTCCGGTTTAAAGTTTGATACAAAATTTTTAAAGATTTTTACTCGCTGATTCCAAATCTGTGCTCCAAATTTTTCCATCACGTCTAGAATTTTAATTATTCGCGGTTGAAAATGCGAAAAAACGCGATTTTTGCATTTTTTGAAATCCTGCACAGCAGCCACTGGGTGGAATAAAAATCTGGTATAAAGCGTAGGAGTAGAATTGAACTATGATCTCAAATATATGATCAAAAAAATTTTAAGTTGTTGCACTATTATTGGCCAAACATGTATTTAAAAAAAACACTGTAAAAAAATTAGAAAAAGCACAATTTTTAAAAGGCTCTAAAACAAAAACCAGATGATCAATCTTTACTGTGATGAGCTCAAAATTTAGGCAAAGTTCATTCTTCTTATAGACTTTTAAACCCATTAATGATATCTTCCGGTTTGTACGAAAAATAATTGTTTTCTATTTTGGAGACCAAAGACAAATTATACTTTTGCGCTTTATACCAGATTTGAATTCCACTCAATGGCTGCTGTGCAGGCTTTCAAATAATGCAAAAATCGTCATTTTTCGCATTTTTAACCGTGAATAACATCTGGACGTGATGGAAAAATTTGGAGTACAGATTTGGAATCAGGAGATCAAAGTCTACTAAAATTAATCACCAGTATTCAAACCGGAAAATGACTGTTGAGCGGTGCAATTTATCTTTTATTTTAAATTTTGTTTGTAAATTGAAAGTTGAAAATAAATAAAATCAGAATATTTTTAAATTCGAAAAGTCATACTACATAGTACATCGTATAATTGACTCCCAACGTGTGGCGCTAATAAGACATTGTGTGTCTTTAGACATTTTAAAGTATTCTGATTTTATTTATTTCAAACTTTCAATTTACAAACAAAAATAAATTAAAAAAATTGTTATTTTAAAATTCAAATATTTTATAACAAAGTATTATACAAAATTACAGAGATGGGACTTCATAAATATTGAAGTCCCACAGTGTAAGTTTTTTTCGCTACATAAGTCAGTTCTTTTTTGTCAGTTAAAAAAACTAACATTGTTAGTTGTTTTAACTGAAAAAGTAGTTGATCCCAAAACAGTAGTTCTTTTAACTGACATTTTCAGTTGATTTTACTTACATAATTTTCTGAGTGTTATAGCATTTAAACCACTGAACCGATTTCGCTGAAATGCAATACCAACCTGATCAGAATAATATCAAACAAATATGCTAAATTTTTTCCCCTCCCCTTAAGTGTGTTTTTCAATACGAGAATTTAAGGTTAAACCAATCAGAAATTCACAGTTTTGCTAACAACTTCTAAACAACAAGACCGATTTCGATGAAATTCAATACCAAACTGACCAGGCAATTTATTTCTGAGTATATAACCATAAGCTTGGAATTCGCATGAAAGTCCACCAGTTTAGTGTAACGGTTTAAAAACTCTCATTTTTTACTTTTTCGGTTAAATTCCAATAATTTTTTACATAAAAAAACAATTTTAAAAATTTTAGATGAGCTTTGTTTTTATTTATTTTTTTTTTGTTAATTTGTTATATTATAAAACTATATGCATGCACTTCACTTTATAATATTATAATCATAATAATTTAATAATAATAATTCTAAAATTGTCTCATTCGATAAATTTTTCTTATAATTTTTTTTTTTTAAGTTTTTTGTCACAATCTCTTATTTATGCTTAACTATAAATGTATGCAAACAGTTGTTTTTAATAATCAGGTTTGTTTCTATAGTAAAATATGTATAAAGTATAAAAAAAAAATATTTTATATTCTATATTATATAGATATATAGATGTATATATACATTTTATATATATATACGCGTATTTCGTGATAATCGTTTTAATAATGTTCCTCAACAAGAATTAAGTACAAATATATATATATATACATATATTGTTGTATAAACGTTCGTTTAAATTGGGGTCGTAACTTCTATTTTTTTCAGTGTTGGTGTAGATAGATTTACTATGAATTCATTTCTTTCTTTTTTTTAAGTTTTAAATTTTTCGTTCGTTAAATTAGAAGTTTTTTATTTTAAATCTACTACTTTTCATTTCGTTTCTTTTTATCATTTTATTTTTCAGTTTTTCGTCGTAGTGGTATTTTCTTTTTTGTTTGTGGTGGGCGATTAGAATGGAAATGTTTTTCTTTTTATGTTTAAATATGCCTTTTAAGACATAGATAAGGTACCGGCACCTAAGCCAAAACCAACACCTTTGGGGCCATAGTTACGACCGTAACAGGATCTGCAATAAATGTCACCATCGGGACCGTCATTCAAGTTGGTAGAATCTAAAGATTTACGACAATCAGCACAGTGGAAACATCTCTTGTGCCAAATACGACTCTTGCTGATCATTTGTTCGGCAGCAAAGACGGCATATCCACAACGGGGGCAGCCTCCTGAAGATTTAGTACCAGCAAAAGGTTTGCCATCAGGACTGTAATAAAAAGAAAAGTTAGTAAAAAAAAAATGTACTAAAAACAAGTAGAAAAGTTAAATTCGACTTGGCTGAATCTATGAATACCCTCCACAATGTTTATTTTAAGAAATAATTAATTTTCTAATGTGAAAAAAAATAAAGCCCCTATGACACTAGCTTTTGTACTTGTATTAATACTCATAAAAAAAAAAGTAAACGTCAAATTTTATTCTTGTGTTATCGATAAATTTGGTTATCAAATGACTAACCACCAGTTTCTGTATGACGAACGACGAACTGCATGTATTTCTATTGTTACAAAAACAAAATACATATAAATTTTTTACGTTCGTCGTACAGAAACTGGGGGTTAATGCCAAAAATATTGGTGGCATTGAAGTGTTTCCAACTTATTCATTTTTTATAAAATGAAGTGATTTTTGGTATTTATTAACAATTTTGATTAGAAATTTTATATTCTAAGTAAAACTTTTTTTAGCGATTTTGTTAAAAAAAAAAAAAAATTTAGTGTAATAATATTTTTAAGTTACAAAAATACTTTGTAAAATATTTTTGTGGCTTTGGGCCTATTCACACCTGAGGTAAACCCAGGATCTACACCTGAGAGAAATATCTTATTAGAGAAGACAGAACGTGTTGTAAACAAAAACAACAAATGTCTTCTCTCATAAGATATTTTTTTCAGGTGTAGATACGATGTAAAAAAACATTGAAAAAAAATTAGAAAAAGAAGTTAATTTTGGAAAAAAAAAAATTTTTTTAGAGAAAAAAATAGTCCGCAAAAATTTTTTTTTTGGTAAAAAAAAACCCGCGAAAAAAAATGTTTGGGGTAAAAAAATATGTTTTTACTTGTCAAAATACCTATCGGTATTCAATCCTGTTTATATAAAGAATGGCCCGGTTATAATCTGGACGACTTATGTGCCTTATAACTTTTGAATGAAAAGTCACATTTTTATAATTTATATATCAAATTAAAGGAAATTTTTCCACTTTTTTTTGGTACAGGTTTCAAGTTTGTAGGTTAAATATTCTTTAGTACAGACGTCATTAACCGAAAAAACGATGAAGAAATTTTGCACATCCTTCGGTGCTACCTCTGCATCAAACTTAACATTAAAGTTAACAGTATTATACATTTTTTGCTTCTTTATACTCTCCTTCAATATATTTTTTTTATTTTTGGCAAATTTTTTTCGATTGGTTAAAATTGTGGGCAAAACTCATTTTTTACTCCATGTGATTTCTAACATCAAATTTGACGCAGGTTTCATGTGGCAACCTTGTGGCAACCGAAATCATGTTTTGGCATCGAACTTCGATTTTCTCTTGCGGGTTTAGTCATTTATCGCTCCGTAGAACTTTAATCCTACAGGATTCATTCGAGGGAGGTATGTTTTTTCAACTTGATATGTTTTTTTTTTCAAACTTGGGCTAAAACGATATTTTTTTTACGCGTTTATGGTTTTAAATTTATGATTTCTATAGCCCCGTAAGGATTCAAAACACTAAGCACTGTAAATTTTAGAATTTTAAAAGTTTAAGCAATTTCTGAACAGCTGTATTTCTCAAAAAACGTGAAAGTGTGCAAAATTTCCTAATCTTTATTTTGCTTAATGGCGTCTGTACGAAAAAATATTTAACCTACAAACTTGAAACCTGTACCAATAAAAAGGTAGAAAAATTTCCTTTAATTTGATAAATAAATTATAAAAATGTGCACAGAAAAAAAAGTTGTCAATTCAATTAATTTTATTGTTAATACAATTAAACATTTAATTGAAACTGAGCCTACATTGGATATTGTCAATACAACAATGGCTATTGTAACTTTTTTAAAAAAATAAATCTAAAAATAGAATAATCTAAAAATAGAAATAAATAAACTAAAAATAAAAATAAATATAAAAAAAAAAAAAAAATCATCCACCGACAACTGGCATCGAACCCGCAACGTTAATGCTACGCGTCTAGTACACTACCACTGTGCTATCCCCATATGTATTTATACTTGACTAAACAGCATATTTAAAAAAACACTAAAAACAAATTGATAAAAGAATCTAAACTAAAAAAAAAAAAATTTAAAAATTTCCGCCGGCACCTGGCATCGAACCCGAAACTTTCGTGCTACAAGTCTAGCACACTACCACCGTGCTATTCCTCATATATATTTATAGTTGACTAAATGTGTACGTAAAGTGTCTGTAGAATCAGTGTGTACTCTTTGCTGTTTTTACAGTAATAAAAAATGTGGCATTATATTTAAAAATAAATAATAATGTGGCTTCAAACATGTTTAAAAAATTTTAAATAGAATAACCAAAAATAATCACAAAAAAAAAAAAAAAAAAAACAAGTGTTTCGCAAACTAGCGGCGAACCCGCAACCTTCATGATTCGAGTCTGGCACACTACCACCGTGCTATCGTCACATATATGTTTGCTTGATTAAATGAGTTTATAAAGTGTCTGTGTTATTAATAAAATAAAAATGAATTATTGTCACATTAACAATATACATTGTTGATACAATTAAAAACGTTGTTGAACTAGTATTTAGTTGTTAACAATTTGTTTGGTTACTTTTGATTTTACGATATTTTTTTCTGTGTGTCTTTTCATTCAAAACTTATAAGGCACATAAGTCGTCCAGATTATAAGTGGGCCATTCTTTATATCAACCAGCAACCGAATTAAAGCTTTTTGTATTTTTAGGTTATGTTGATGACCAAAACTTTAGAGGTGTCTTTACATTTTTGTTTTTATCTTTTGAACTGTTGTCGCTAAAATGCAATACCAAACTTCTTGAAGCAACAACAAGTGAATATGTAAAGTGACAGTCATATCGGTGTTATATTTTGGCCGTGATCACCATTTCAACAGACATATAGATAGACGGACATCGCTAGAATGTTTCAGAATCGATCACTTATCAATAATATACATAATTTATGGGATCCCAGACCGATATTTTGATGACTTACAACCAGAATGACAAACCAAATGTCCCGCGTGACTAAATATTGAAAAAATGGTAAAATTTGTGTCGAGTTGCACTGATTAAATATTTATTAAATTAAAACGGAATGCACCATTATCTCAAAAATTCACATTCTTTTATATTTTTGTATGGGCTTTCTATTAATTAAAAATTTATATTAAAAAATTTTTATTTTGAAACATTTTTGGAACCCGTTCGGAAATTTCCCATTTTTTTAAAAAGTCAATTTATCAAAAATCCGGCCACTTTTTTAATTTTTTTAAGTTCATATTTTTGTCTATCCATACAAAAAAAATTTGAAGCGCGTTTTTCGTTTTTTTTTTTGAGAAAATCGCATTTGAATATGTATTTAATTTCAGAATATTTTTTTAATTCTCTTGTATTTGCTTGTTCCAACAAGGCGTATGAGTTACAAATCAACAAATTTCTCAAATACTTGTAACTCATACGCTACGTTGCAACAAGCAAATACAAGAAAATTACAATGTTATTATCAATTTTAAAATTCAAATGCGATTTTCTAGACAAAAAACGCTCTTCTGATTTTTTCGTGAATAGGCGAACATCTAAAATTAAAAAAAAAAAAAACGAAAAAAGTGGCCGGATTTTTAATATGTAAATTAACTTTTTTTATAAAATTAAAAATTTTAGAACGGGTTCTGAAATTTTTTCAAAAAAAAAAAATTTTAGTCAGTAGCCCGTAAAAAATATACAAAAAATAAAATTTTTGGAATTGTGGTGCATTCCGTTTTTTTTTGTGATAAATTTAAAAAAAAAATCACGGATTTTTTCACCAACTTTTTTTTTTTTTTCTAATAATATTTTTGATATTCTGGAGGGTATCGACAAAACCAAATTTAAATTTTTTTACTTGTTTCAAGTGTTTTTTTTTAATAATACTTACTAAGCAATAGTAGATTCACCAGAGGTGGACACCAAAGTGGGAGAGTGACCATAGCCAAAGCCCTTAGGTCCAAAGTTTTTGCCATAGCAAGCTTTGCAGTAAATTTCCTTATCGGGACCATCACAAGCAATCATAGAATCAAGTGGACGTTTACACTGGCAACAGCTGTAACATTTCTTATGCCACATTCTGCTTTTAGACAATTGTTGTTCAGCAGCAAATACAGCGCCACCACAACGTGGGCAACCCTCACCTTCAGGGGCCTTAATCGAAGTAGTCGATGGTGGAGCAAATGGACGGCTAGCAATAATTTGTTCTTCACTATAGCGAAATAATAAAACAAAAAAAAAAAGCAAGTTATTAAGGGTTTTGGTAAATTTATCTTTAAAACTTACGTCAAACCATCAGTTTGCAAGAATCCTGAGCCACAGGCAAAACCGTAGCCATGAGGTCCCCATTTCTTGCCGTAGCAAGTTCTGCAATAAACCTCCTTATCAGGACCATCGCAAGCAATAACTGAATCCAAAGTCTTGGTACAATCGTTACACTTGAAGCACTTTCTGTGCCATTCACGACCCTTTGACAAGACCATTTCAGCAGCAAAGACAACACCACCGCAACGAGGACAACCTTCACCGGCACGGGCTTGAATTTTGCTTACATCAATGTCAGCTCTACGAGGAGCCATTTCACTAAAATTGCAAAAATTTTAATTAAAAATAATAATCATAGTTTTTGTAGGTATTAAATATTAAATTTATGAAATAATTCATCAAACTGTAAATTTACATATCTAATTATATCAATTACATAATATATATGATATATTATATGATTGTACCTGATCAAATCTTTTAGATCCGATATTTGTGCCCATTTGTAAGATCTGTTCAGATCTAATTAGATCTTCAAATTGGGGATAAATTTCATGACTAACAGATACGATCGGATACAATTGATATAATTAGATCTTAACATATCAAACCAGATCTACTTAATCAATATTTACACGGAAATTTAATTTTAAGTTATTCCGATAAATTCCTTTAAAAAGAGAAACTTTTTTTAGAGGGCCGAATTATGAATTACTAAATTTTCGATTATTTTTTTAGATCGGTTCATATGAGGAATTCCAAACCAAAAAAAAAACTTGTTTCACATGAATTTCTGAATAGGTTGTATTGATATGGAACTTATAAAATTGCCTTTATGGTTTTTTAATTGTTCAAAACCTGGTCTAAGGAAGCGTGGCTAAATGTAAAATTGTCAAATTTGTGTCAAGTTGCCTTGATTAAATACCCGAGTAAAAATAAACATATATAACAATATATAACTTGATACAAACATAATAAATCATATATGATTATACATCCCGTGAGGTATTTCCTAATTTTTTTAAATGCAGTCATATGTTGTAATATATAATTTAATCATAATTCGGATTAAAAGGCATACGGTTGATATAAATATATGAAATAATATTAGGGCCAATACAAAATTTGTTTTTCTGTATAATTTAATATAAAATTATATATAGCTTATTCTGTTCCATATACAGTCAAACTCGGTTATAACGAACTCGGTTGTAACGAATTCTCGGTTATAACGAACTAATTCTAAAGTCCCGACGTTTTAGCATCAATTTTCACACAAAATACTTCTTTTATAACGAACTCGGTTATAACGAATCCTCGGTTAAAACGAACTGCTTATTATGGTCCCACGGAGACAGTTTCATGTATATTTTCCTTTTTATAACGAACTCCCATAAATATTTTTTAATGTGTGGCAATCATGTTTATCAAGCTAACAAAAGGTTGAAACTTTTTGGTTTATATTTTAATTTTGATAAAATTTATTTATATTTTTAATGATTTCTTCTCAATAAGTAGTTTATATACGAAAAAAACATCAAATAGAACTAAATTGGATCAATTTTTTTGGAAATAAAACTAGATTGTTAAAAAATATACCCGCTTATAGCGAACTTCGCTTATAACGAACTATTTTTACTGGTCCCTCGGAGTTCGTTATAACCGGGTTCGACTGTATAAATGTTTCCAATTAACAAAAAATGTTCAAGTTTTTTAAGCAAAGTACATATAAGAATCTTTTAAAATGTTCCTAAACATTTCCTTGTTAGGGTAATGTATATCACCTATCTGGTTCGAAGCGTACCCAAACATTTTTTTTGTTTTAGAAAACTATATGTTTGGTGAATGTATCGTTGACCTGTGGTGTAACTCACCCAAACCAAAACACACCAAGATTTTTTATGTTTTTTTGCAATTAGATCTAATTGGATCCAATGAAATATGGCAATGTCTGGTCAAAACTCGGATGAAATCGAATCAAATTTTATACAAGTTGATCTTTTTTAATGCAAAAACATCCACCATTATTCGGATTAAATTGCGTATAAATATATATTGTGTCATATATCATTATATATTGCATCATATAAAAATTTTTACTCGGGTATTTATCAAATTAAAGCGGAATACACTACAATCCCAAAAAATAAAATTTTTGTATATTTTTTTATGGGCAATTGATTATTTTTTTTTTTTTTAATTTTCAGAACCCGTTCTGAAATTTTAAATTTTGTAAAAAAAGTTAATTTATCAAAATTCCGACCACTTTTGTCTTTTTTGATTGTTTTTTAAGTTAAGATTAGTAGGTCAGTACCGTAGAACCGGGAATATCGGTATTCCCGGTTCTCGGTATTACCGGGAAATGGTACCGGTTCTTGAATTATTCCCGGTATTTCCGGGAATACCATAATTCCAAGTTCCTGTTCCGACGGTATTATCGGGTTTCCGGGACTACCGGTATATATATATTTGTAAAATTTTGCACAATTAAATTTTTTTCTTCGCTTTTATCAAATAAAAAAATACAAAACATGTAAAAAACGCAATTTCTATTTTTTTTTATGAATTTAAGAAAAAATTAGTTACATGGTTTTTAAATAATTTTACAAACACAACTAAATATTTCTGAAGTACTGATTAAATAGTGTAACTTAAATATTTTATGGTAAAGTATTTTTTTGTTTTTTGAGAACCAGTACCAGAAACAGAACCGGGAATACCGCGAATATATCTAGAACCGGGAAACCGGTTTCAGAACCGGGAATACCGGTATTCTCGGGAATACCGAGAACCGGGAAATTGTTATCTTAAAGTAATAAAAAAAATGGAAATGGTGTTTTTCCCATGTTTTGATTTTGTTTTTGGTAAAGCGAAGAAAATATTTTAGATTTGCAAAATTTTATAAAATATACATACCGGTAAACCCGGGAATACCGTCAGAACCGGAACCGGGAATACCGGTATACCCGGGAATACCGCGAATAATAAAAGATCCGGGAAACCGGTACCATTTCCCGGTAATACCGAGAACCAGGAATACCGGTACTACGGTACTGACCGTAGGCACTAATCTAAACTAAAAAAAAAACAAGTAAGAGTGTTAAATTCGGCTGTGCCGAATCTTTTATACCCTCCAACATGCAAATAAATAAAAAAAAAAAATTGCAGGGGCGTATTTTTTTTTGGGGGGGGGGTCGGTAGTGGTAATTGGGGGGCACAATTCCTCTCGAATAAGTGTTAAAAAAAATAATTCTTATGCTTTTTGCACTAAAGAAATACAAATTTATCATTATATAAAAAAAAAATTATTCCACGCCCATAAAAGGGGGGGGGGCGGACCGTAAAACGATTTTTTCTAATTCTGTGGGTCCAAATGCAGGACCTTGAACTTCTTGTAGCATTAAAATGTTGGATTTGTTAAACAAAAACACAAAAAATCATGTAAAAATATGGTATTTTTCAAAGGTTTGTTTAGTTCTTCAAGGGGGAACTTTTTTTCCCCTGGTCCGATTTTGCCCATCTCCGAACTTAACCAGCCTATGAATATAAGACATATATGTGCCCAATTTCAGGAGTCTACCACTTTTAGTTTGGACTGTATCGTGTCTTCCACAGACGGACGGACAGACGGACGGACGGACAGACGGACATCGCTAGAATGTCTTAGAATCGATCACTGATCAATAATATATATACTTTATGGGGTCCTACACCGATATTTCGATGCGTTACACACGGAATGACAAAGTGAGTATACCCCCATACTGTAGTTGGAGGGTATAATAATAAAAAAGTGGTCGGATTTTTGATAAATAGACTTTTTAAAAAATGGGAAATTTTAAAACGGGTTCACAAAAATTATTGAAAATAAAAACGTTTAATCGATAGCCTATAAAAAAAATATACAAGAATGCAACTTTTTGAGATTATGATGCATTTCGTTTTAACTTGACAAATATTTGAGGCAACTCAACTCAAATTTTACCATTTAGCCACGCCTTCTAAGCCCAGGTTTTTCCGTAGCGTTTTTCTGTAGCGGAACATTTGGTGTGGAATGCCTCATATGTAGGTTTCCCCAAAACAACTTAAACTTTTTTCCCTCGACAAAAATAGCTTGAGAGTATAATTTTTCTGAATTGCAATTAAAAATGCTGTAATAATAAATTCACTATTATCAAATTTTAACAAATACACACAATTATGTTCATACATATATATTTGTATAAGGAGAGAGAGAGAGAGATGATATCTAAACTTAATAGAAAAAAACATCGAAAAATAGTGGGGAAATATTTGGTATTAATAATTTTTCCATTTTGTTTACATTTAAAAAACAAACAAAAAAATAACACTGATGAAAGAAAGTTGGAGATACTACATAGACATTTTTGAACGTGCAAATTTGATACAAAAATGTTTTTCATATTTCGAAAATGATCTAAAAATAGATTTATAGAAGACATCATCACCAACTACACAATATCTACTAGAGAGACAGATGGACAGACAGATATACGAATTGATATGAATATACATATGGTAAGTGTCTATGTATGTGTGTGCGCCATAATTTGTTTTTTAATTTTTTCAAAACAAATAAAGGAGATGGAAAATAACATTCAGTCTAATAAATTTAGAATATATTGTACACAATACACAAAAATATTAATCAATGTATGGGTGGAAATCTATTTTTATCAAAATATACCTTTGCCATTCGCAATCTTTAATATCGGACATTAGACCTAATGATGAGACTCCTATATGACCATAGCCTCGGGTACCAAATCTCTGAGCATAACATCCTTAAATATTTACAATAATAATGTTAATTTTATTATTATTTTTTTTTTTAATTTATTCGAAGTAAGAGCTTTTAAAGAAAAAAAAAATATTTTTTTTTTTTAATTTCGTTGTTAAGTTAAAGAAAATAATCCCAAATGCCATTCGTGAAAGTGAATTACAATTTTTCTTTAGAAACATTAAAGGAAATACCAGACTGCCATCTATTTAGGTCATATCCATAAAAATTAAAAAAATATTTTTGTGACCTTTGACCTTAATATCTTGACTAGAGAATGGAGGATTTCTTTGTAGTTTTTCCCCAAAAAAATACTAATCTTAATTTTCCAAACCATATTTGCAATTCCAATGAAATTGTTTACACAACAGAAAAAGTAAAATTTAATTAAATTAAATCCTTTTAAAGCTCTGTTCGAAGTATTATAACATTCATAAACAATATCGGTATGCGAGTCATACTCGCCAGCTCAGGTACGGTGGCAAAAGATGACTTTTTACAAATACTTGTCAAAATACAGTGACTCAAAGTAATAATGGAACAGCATATATTTTTAAGCAGTTCTTTAAAGGAAAAGTTATCAATACTAAACCTAATTATTATCAATCGACTATTTTTGAAAAAAGTGCTATATAGGAAATTTTCCAAGCTTTAATTTAAGCTTGATAATGTCCAGATTGAGCAAATATTTAATGAGGGTCACACTAGAAATTGAAATTATTTGTATATGTTTTTTTTTAAATTTTTTTTAAAAATACTCTAAGTCGATTTATCCCAAGTTCAAATTTAAAAAATTATCCAATAATTTTTATTTAGTTATCAGCTAGTCTTTCCAACAACCAAAACAAAAAATAAAATTTTTTAAATACAGTGGGAGAAATCCGCATTTTTTGACCACCAATTTTTTGTAAACAAAGAAAAATTTTAATTATTGTAAAATCTTATCACTATACACTTAGGTGTACTCAAATTAATAAACAGTAAAATATTTTCTTTGTTTACAACAAATTAGTGGTCGATAGAGTTGGAGGTCAAAAAATGCTGATTTCTTCTACTGTATTTAAAAAATTAAATTTTTTGTTTAGGTGGTTGGAAAAACAAGCTGATGACTAAATAAAAATTATTGAATATTTTTTTTAATTTTTAATGTTTAAACTTGGGAAAAATCGACTTAGAAATATTTTAAAAAAAATTTCAAAAAAATATCTACAAATAATTTCATTTTACAGTGCGACCCTCGTATCTCTTTTTATATTTGCTCAGTCTGGACGCAATCAAGCTTAAATTAAAGCATGGAAAATTTCCTTTATAGCGCTTTTTTCAAAAATAGTCTATTGAAAACTTTTCCTTTAAAGAACTGCTATCAAATTTATGCTGTTCCATTATTACTTTGAGTCACTGTACATGTATTTTTGATAAAGCAATATTTTGCCACCGTACGGAGTTCGAGGCTCAAAATTCGGAATACCATTAACAGATTTTACAAATCATGCAAAAAACTACAATTTACATTTTAAAGCGTTCAAACTGCGTACAAATTAGAAAATTTTAATTACAACTAAAGGGCTCTTTAGTCAACTGGCAAGGTAATTAAGTAAGACGATATTTACACATTGCCTTTGTTTGCTTGCAATAAAGTCTTTCAACTTTTTTTTGTAGGCAAACGGGGGTAAAAAGAAAACGGGGTAGAAAAAAATCACGAATTCTGCTCTCCTCCTTCATTGCTTCTCACCCCCGATTGCCTTCAAAAAAAAAAAACTTTGATACAAAAGGCGTGCAAGAAAAAACGCAGTGTGTAAACTGGCTCTAACAAGTACTCGCTAGATATTTCTTACGTGAAAATCAAAATGCATTAGATTTTCAAGTAATATGTCACTTCGTTCAGTAATAGTTTACATGTATTGCCATATAACAATAACGAACAGCTGGTTTGTTACAACTACTTTTGCTGCGTTACCACTTGAGTAACGAGCCCTTAAGAGTGAAATACACCATTTCCAATTGTACCTTAAAATTTTGCAAATATATTTTAAAATTGTCCAAATATATTTTTAAATTGTTTAAATATATTTGAAAAATATTCAAATGTATTTTAAAATTGTTCAAATGTAATTTAAAATTGTCCAACTTTATAAAAAAAATTTCGAAATATATTTTAAAATTGTCTAAATGTATTTTAAAATTGTCTAAATGTATTTTAAAATTGTCTAAATGTATTTTAAAATTGTCCAAATATAATTTGAACTTGTCTAAATAAAATCACGTTTTTTGAATTAAGACACTATGGAAGTAAATGAGCGATATGGAAAATTTTAAATTATATTTGGATAATTTTAAAATTCATTTAAACAATTTTAAAATTCATTTGGACAATTTTAAAATACATTTGGACAATTTTAAAACTAATTTGAACAATTTTAAAATACATTTGGACAAATTTAAAATATATTTAGACAAATTTAAAATACATTTGGACAAATTTAAAATAAATTTGGACAATTTGAAAATACATTTAGAAAATTTTAAAATGTATTTGAGCAATTTTAAAATACATTTGGAAATGGTGTAGTCTTTTTTTTTTTATTTTAATATACATTTTTAAGATCTCTCTATAAATTTTAAAATTTCCGTTTATACATTTTTTAATTTCAATGGTTTTTGTAAACGTAGTATAACAAAATTTACACTACATAAAGGGCACGTTGACTTTCCATATCTACTATTTTCCAGTATTAGGAATGTTGGTTATAAATTTTGTATTTTTTTTAAACGCTTTATAAGGACGTATAAACCAGACACAAACACTTAAAAAGTCGTCTCAGTCATTTAATACACTTACCCATTGGCATAACAGTCTGATTGAAGGGCACCACCGCCCTGTCCATAACCATAACCTTTGGGACCGAATTTTTTCGCATAACAGCCTGAATTTCATAAAACAAAAACACATAAAACATAAAAATGCATACATTAATAAACAATAATATGTTAGTTAAAATAATGTTAAGACATATAAGTCAGTTATTTATACCTAAAGGTTTTTTTTTGTAATTTTTCATTCAATGTAACATATTTATGTAACTTTTCGTCAAATTGAGGAAAGATTTATTGCATATTTAAAATCATGAAAAAAAATTTATTTACCTGAATATTTGTAATAAAACTAAATATGATAATTAACAGACCTAAAATTATGAAACATTTCTGTTATCAACTTTATGAAAAGTTACATTAATATGTTACATTAGAAGTAAAATAACAAAAAAAAAAAATTGTTTTAGTGTATTTATTCCCGCAATTTATTTTTTTAAATTTGGCTGCATTATTTTTTTAATATTTTTCTTTTTAGAACATTAAAAATTACCTTTGCAATAAATGTCTTTATCGGGTCCTTCACAGCATAGTATGGAATCTAAGCCCTTACTACAGTTACCGCATTTGAAGCACTCCTTATGCCAGGGCTACAAAAATCATAAAAAAATAAACAAACCAGAAATGAACATAGAATTCAGGAACCCACTCTTTTTATTATTTTTTTTTTTAAATGCAGCGTTTAGTATGAGCAATTACCATTACCAGAAAAGTTGACGTTTCTAACTATATCGCGTCTGTCCGACTTAACAAATTGGGCTAAAAACGGCATTTAGTATTTGTCAGAATTCTGTATTTGCTAGCATTTTAAATAAAGTTTGCCATTGCCGGCATTTTTAATAGCCCGTTTTGAATGGCTATCTTTTTGTTATACTCTAAAAATCTTACAAAATGGCTTCAAAAATCAAATTCCAACTTATAAAAATTTTTTTGCCATACATTTTGATCGGACCATATTATTATTAACGGTTGCTTATCTTGATGTTTGGATAAAAATCAAACTTTTTGTTTGAATTGTTCCATAGGGAAAGAAAAATGTATGTAAAAATTTATTAAACATGGTCAAGTCTTCTTATGTCTACACCATTTCCAATTGTATTTTAAAATTTTTCAAATGCATTTTAAAATTTTTCAAATGTATTTTAATTTTGTCCAAATATTTTAAAGTTTTTTTAATTTATTTTAAAATTGTCCTAATATATTTTAAAATTGTCCAAATATATTTTAAAATTGTCCAAATGATTTTAAAAATTGTTCAAATATATTTAAAAATTGTCCAAATGTATTTTTAAATTGTCCAAATATAATTTAAAATTTTCCAAATACAATTAAATTTTTCCATATATATTTTAAAACTGTCGAAATGTGTTTCAAAATTATCCAAATGTATTTTAAATTTTCCAAATGTAGTTCAAAATTTTCCAAATGCATTTTAAAATTGTGCAAATGTATTTTCAAAATTGTCCAAATATATTTTAAAATTTTCCAAATGTATTTTAAAAAATTCTAAATGCATTTTAAAATTGTCCATATGTTTTTTTTTTTTTTAAATTGTCCAATTGTATTTTAAAAATTTCTAAATGTACTTATTTTAAAATATTCTACATAGAATAATTTTAATTTTTAAAATATATTTGGAAAATTTTAAATACATTTGGACATTTTTAAAATACATTTGAAAAATTTTAAATTACATTTAGAAAATTTTAAAATAAATTTTAATAATTTTGAAATACATTTAGAACATCTAAACTAAATTTGAAAAATTTTAAAATATATTTGGATAATTTTGAATTACATTTGGACAGTTTAAAAATACATATGGAAAATTTTAAAATATATTTGGACAATTTTAAAATTCATTTTGACAATTTTAAAATATATTTGTACAATTTTAAAATACATTTGGACAATTTTAAAATATATTTGGACAATTTTAAAATACACTTGGACAATTTGAAAATACATTTAGAAAATTTTGAACAGTATGCATATAATTTTAAAATTCATTGGACAAATTTTAAAATACAATTGAAAATGGTGTAGTCTGATATGCTCATAACTAGATTTTAGATTAGATCTTATTTTTTCCCCAACAGTTTTTGAGTGGATCTAATGAAATTTTTACACGAATAATCCAAAATTGTTAAAAAAAATTCAGTCACTGTCATAAAGTCGATCGGTATTCAGTTATGTTCTTCGACAAGACGAACACTTCCTGCATTACAAATACAACAAGTAGTATTAAGAGAGTTATCACACACATAATTAAGGGAATACAAAAAAAAAATGAGTAGTCACATTGACAAACAATTGTATACAGATAACCCTCGATTTACGCGATGCTATTGCTATTATTCCGGTACTGAAACCGATTTTTAGTTTCGGTCTTATTCAGCCGCGTAAATTAAGGGTTAAGTGTAAACATAAACAAATAAAAACATTCATCATTGTTTAAATTATCTCTTTAGTTGTACGTTAAGTACCTCTGCAATAGATTTCCTTATCGGGACCATCACAATGCATTGTCGAATCCAATGAACGATTGCAGAGCAAACATTTGAAACATCTTCTGTGATAACCCTATTTAAATTTTTTTGGTATTTTTTAATTTTTTTTTTTTAAATTAAATTTTGACTATTAAGTGCGGTTAACACAATATCCAGTTAAATCAAAGTTAACGTAACCTCAGGTTAGTCCCATACAAATTTGACATCTATAACCTCCGGTTAGCACTAAACCCAATTTATCTTCCGGTTAGTTCGTTTGTGTTATCGGCCCTTAGTAATTCAAAAGCTTTGAAAAAATATGAGAATCGTAAAAATACTTACTCTGCCTCTGGCTAACATTTGTTCGGCAGCATATACATAACCACCGCAACGGGGGCATCCTTGACCTTCTGGAGCTCTGGCAATTTTTTTAGGTTCAAGACGGGCACCATTTCTAACGCCATCAATTTCTCTAAAAATATTATGAATAATTATTAAGATGTTTTTATATACATATGGGCCAAACTAAATATTTTTTTTTATTTAAAATGAGAAATTCCCCTAATGGAGTTAATATAATTTTTAGTTTGTTAGGGGCTGACATAATCAAATAACGTCGCGTTAGATGTAAAAAAAATTAACACCTACAATAGAATGGCACGAATACACTGATAGAAAAACGCTTCATATCACTAATGAATGGAATTCATTAACGTTGGTTCATTGCAACAATGAAATTTTTCATATGATGAATGAAATTTCATACATATTGTGCAAGATATTCATTAATTTTGATTCATTAGATTTCGTAGTTTCATTAAAAATTTTCATTAAGTTTTGTTTACAAAATTTTCTGTTTTTTGACACATGTCGTGTCGCGTCTGTTTAGTCTGTTAGTTTACGCGCGCAAAAAACAGCTGATCAGAGCGTGATTTTTTCTAAGATTTTTTTTTACGAAATTTAAAATGAAATGTTGTTGATTAATTTTAAGTATTTATTAAACGCACGTTGTTTTAAATTATTTCGGGGTTTTACTTATGTATTAAAAGTAAACGTTATAGTAAAATTTTGTGTGAGAAAACTGAGTGAAATCTATAAATAAAATAAAAAATATGTGAAAGTGTTTTTTTAACTTGGTTATTTTGTGATTTTTTCAGATTTTTTTACGAAATTTTAAATAAAAACTAAATTATTAATTAACTAATTTTTGTGATGTTTTATGTTAGTTCGTGGTTTTAATTATGTATTACAAGTTAAGGTTAGAGTAATATTTTGTGCGAGAAAACTAAGTGAAAACATTTTTTTATTATTTTTAATTCTATAAAAAGATCTTACAATTTCATACATATATTTATTTTAAAAATAGAAGTTACATTTATTCAATAAAAGTATTTCATTTCAAAAATAAAAAGTAGGATTTATTCAATGAAAGTATTTCATAAGTATTAAATACTTTTTTCATTAAAGTAAAAAACATTTTCATAAAATACAATTTACATTTTGTATGAACAATTTTCATTAATTTAATGAAACTTGTTCTTGCAATTACATTTTATGATACCCAGTTCATTAATTCAATGAAACCCTACATAGGTTCCTTTTTAACGTCATTTTTCTTAACAATAATGTAGATTTTCATTATTGTCATGTACAAATTTCTATCAGTGTAATGACTTTTTCGATTATCGTCGATTGCCGGCCAAATAATGGTTCGTTTTGGTCTACACTGAAAGAATTTTGTTCATTACGGCTATGAAAACGTACATTGATTCTATGAAAAAAATCATTAGAAGTGAGCCAATGATGCCCTTCATAGAATCTATGAAACAAATTCATAGAAACCAGAAACCTATGAAAAAGTTCATAGGCTATGGAAAAAAAATTATTATTCAATTCTATTTTTATTTATTTTATTATTTCAATTTTATTTTTTTTTTTATTTTATTTTTATTATTTCATTTATTTACTATTTTCTATTTTTAAAAATTTCTATTTTTTTTAACTTATCCCCACCGAGATTCGAACATAGAACCTCTTGTTCGTGAAGCTTAGTGTCTAACCACTTAGCTAAATTATATAAACAAGTAACAACACTTAAAAGCTATTTTGAATAATATTCTGCTAACATATTAAGTTTGTGTCTTTGCTCTGTCACAATGCTCTGCCAAAAGCTGTGTGTGTGTTTGTAGAAAACAAATATTTTGTGTATTTACAAAAATGAAGCGTTATAAAACCAAGCGTTAGTTGGCGAGATTTTTCTTCTTTGGTGGCGCTGATAGCTAAGGCGTCGACAATTGCCACTTCAGCCGGTAGGTCTTGGGTTCTAGCCCCGGTCAGGGCAGCAATGAAAATTTTTTTTTTAATGTTTTTTTTATTTTTTTTTATTTTTTTAATAAATTTATTCAACTGTTTTAATTATTGTAACATTATTTTAATTATTTAAAAAATTAAATGGCATATTGATGGCATTTTCTTCTATGAATGACATTCATTAATTCTATGAATTTTTTCTATGAATTTAATAAAATCTATGAATAAAATTCTATGAAAAATTTCAGAATACTAATGAATATTCATTCAGCCAATGAATTGTTTCATAGATTCTATGAATTTGGTTTTATGAAATTTGTTCATAGATGGAATGAACAATAATTCTTTCAGTGTAAAAACTCTTATGTTTAAATTATGTGCCAAATCGGACAAAATTAATCCGTGGATTTGGGGGTTAAAATTTTGCCATAAAAAAATGTTTCCCCGGGGCATGTCACAGACTCAATTCCTTTCGGATTTGGAATAAGTGGTTTACTCGTAAAACGCAAAAAAAAAATTTTTTTCGGAATGAAACCACTTTCAATAATCAAAGCGGAATTGATTTGCATAGAAGTGGTTTCATTCCGAAAAAATATTTGTTTTGCGTTTTACGGGTTAACCACTTATTCCACTTTCGAACGGAATTGAGTATGTGACATGCCCCTCCATATTCGATTTTTTAATTTTTATAAATTATTATTTTACTTGATAAGCTTATTAACGGCTAAAAATTTCATTTTTGGTGGGATAAACCGTTCCGCTTCAAAATTGACTTCGAAAAAAAGATTATGGCCGGTTGAGTCCTATCACAAAAAATGACTTTTGTCGATTACGTCGATTCCCGGGCAAATTATGGTTCGTTTTGGTCTAAAAACTCTATGTTTAAATTTTTAGTCAAATTGGTCACGTTCAACCCGTGCAGCTGATTGCTAAAGTTTGGCCGTTAAAAAAACACAAACTAAATTTTTTTAACGACCCAACTTTAATCCAAATTCGTGACACCCTATCAAGTAAAATAATAATTTAAAAAAAATTTTGGTTTGTATGGGAAAATTTTTTTAGGGCAAAACTTTAACCCTCCAAAGACACTGGTTAATTTTGTCCGATTCGGCTTAAAATTTAAACATACGAGTTTTTTTACCTAAACGAACAATAATTTGACCGGCAATCGACGAAATTCGAAAAAAGTTATTATTCGTGCCTCGAAATTTTTTTATACCCTCCACTTACAAGAAAGGTATCCCATAGCTTACACTCCGATTGTCCTGCACTTTTAATATGTTGTAGAGGAACAAAATCTGAGATTTACCGTATTTTTTGTCGGCTATAGTGAAGGTTAAATTCGATAAATCGATTTTTTTTCGTACTTCTTCCAAAGGAAGTATATAAATATTACATATAGATTGAAAGGTTTTTTTATGGCCTATCTAATGGTGTGTCGGACTTGGCCAAATTATTATTTTGTAAGATGGTTTTTGTCAAAAATGTGTAAATGTTGAGCTACTTTATATGGAGAAGTATATTCGTACGACTCCCAAATTCATTTATAATAATCTCTATTAAGTTTAAGCCGATACGTGTTTTTGCTTTTGGCGAAATTCCTGTTAGTTCGGCTTTTATTCAGATTTTCCCGAAAGGCCATAATTTTTCATAAGGTGACAACCCTTTTTAACCCACCGGGATAGCTGATAAAAAATAGCAGGTTAAACTTAGTTTTCGTTACTTATTAACATATATAAATTGCAGAGCAATCGGAGTGTAAGCTTTAGGATACCTTCCTTGTTACTGATAGAGGGTATATATAACTCATCGAAATATCGGTCTGAGACCCCATGAAGTATAAATATTATTGATCAGTGATTGATTCTAAGACATTGATTCTAAGACATTCTAAGTGATGTCCGTCTGTCTGTGGAAATGGCGATCACGGCCAAAATATTATACGGATATGACTGAAACTTATTAAAAGATAATTTACCTAAGTTTTGAAAAGTAAAAACTTATTATGTAAACACGCTTGGTAGGTTGTAATTAATCCAAAAAATTGCCACAGTTATATATTTTTTTATGCGTTAAAAAAATTAAAAAAAAAAAATTTAATTTTAATTCGGCTTGGCCGAACGCATAAAGATATTATTTTACTAACTACTGATTGTGAGTGAAATTTGTTTTTGGAATAAAAAGAATAAATTTAAAAAAGATTTTTTCCGTGTAAAATTTGCTAATTTGTGTCCTCTGGTAATTAGCTTCCTGACCTTTGACCTTTATGTTATTGTATAAGATTTACACCTCAAAATGTAATCTATCGTCTGACCTTTGACCTTTTTGTTTTTTTATATCAGCAAGTTTCAATTTTTAGTGAAAAACATAACATTTTGTATGTTTGACCTATGACCTTTATATCTGTTAAATTTTTTTGTTTGAACCCATTTTGAAACAAGTGTTTTGTTTTCGGTACAGCCATTTCTGAAAGGCAATATGATAGTCTAAAACAAGATCTTTCAGAATTTCTCAAAGATCTCTTATCCCCTAATTTTAAGTTATTTGGAGCTTTCCGTCAGTAGTGCATTTTTTAAGGGGACTTGTTTGTATCAAAAGAGCCTTAATATTAACAATTTTTAAACAGCTGTAAAAAAATATGCAATTGTCTGTTTTTTTATTTAAAAAGCATTTCGCCCGATATTCGTTAAATCGGTTGGCAACAAGTCAATTCCACTCAAATTTGAATTATGAGTGTTTTTTACACTAATTGTAAGAAAAGATTTAACGAAAGATAGATCCAATCAGTGCATATTTGGACTAGGGACCCGGAAAACACTGGTGTAGGGTATCATATGGTCGGTCTTGACCGAATATAATTTTAAAGGGCCCATCAGACGACAGACAAATCTTACAATTTGTCTTCCAACCGCTCATTTTTTTTTTCTGAAAATATTTGCGAACACACATCTGAACACATACCATTATTAAGGCCATTTGCAGTCGGTCGTTAGACAAATTGTAAGATTTGTCTTTCGTCTGATTGGCGCTTAATACTTGTTTTCTAACTGTAATAATTCTAAAGCGCCAATCAGACGACAGACAAATCTTACAATTTGTCTAACGACCGAATGCAAATGGCGTCAATAATAGTATGTGTTCAGATGTGTGTTCGCAAATATTTTCAGAAAAAAATGAGCGTTTGGAAGACAAATTGTAAAATTACTCTATCGTCTGATTGGCGCTTAACAAAAATGCAACATAAATCTTGTAAACAACTATGTTGTTTATGAAACAAACAACCATGGTGTTTATGAAAAGTTCTTAGATAAATGCAACATTGGTCTCGTTGGTATTAACATTTGTTTATAAACTATGTTTAATGAGAGAATATTTAATGATTCTACAAATTAAATTTGTTTCAGTTATATATCAAGAATTCCACCAAAAAATAGATTTATCAATAAATACATCACAAAATGTTTTATAGATAACCCAGCAACATTTGTTTATAAACAATGTTCTCAATAGGTAACATCCTCAAAATATAATATTTTAAAGGTCGAATAAAACTTTTTTATTTTTTAATAAAAATTAATCAGAATTTGAACATAAGGGTTGGCACGCCATGTGATGAATAACCCTAATATGGAGTATTTCTCACAACAACTACACAAATAACATATTGTTGTAGTCCAATGGACTATCGTATGTAAAATTGTTTTAAATATTTTTGTTGATTATTGACAATCGTTGCCTTATTAGTATGGTACAATTTCTTCGTGTTTCTAATTCTCATTGTGAATAGAGGCGAATATGTATTAATATTCTAGTTTGTGCACAAACGATTTGTCATTAGACTCGTTTGCTACTTTGTAGTGAACCTTTTCTATTTTTGCTAAATAATCTTGACAATGGAATCTTGACAAATTCCGAAACACGTGTCGATTAAGTTTTGCAAAAATGACCAACATAAATAAATTTAAACCAAAAAAAAATAATTTTCTTGAAAATTTTGCTATGAGAATATCATGGTTTTAATTAGTAAAGAAAATAATGGCCTCGAGCCAGAATAAACATCCTCAGTTTATAAACAATGTTTCCAACAGTAGCATATCTATCTTTTGAATGTAATGCAATATTCTTATATTTGCTGATTTGTACTTATCATCATTTGAGAATGGTAAACATTTATAATATTCTAATGGAAAAGCAACAATGATGTTTATAAAAAAAGTTTTATTAACAAATTTATTACAAAATGTTTTGAAGATTAGCCAGCAACATGTGTTATTAAAAAATGTTTCCAAAACATTGATTTATCAACAAATGTATCACAAAAATTTTTATAGCTTAGCCATCAACATTTGTTTAACTTATATTTTTTCAACTTTGTTGCATTTTATCTATTTTTGTATATAAAATGCAATTTTGGCTGCAACATTTTATAAAACAATGTTTCTAACAGTAAGCTTATATTTCTTTAAAATATAATTTTATTATATTTGCTGCTTCGTACTTATCATTATTTAAAAATGATAAATATGTATAATATTCTAATGGAAAAGCAACAATAATGTTTATAAACAAATTTATTAAAACATGTTTTATAGCTTAGCCAGCAACATCTGTTTAATAAAAAATTTTTCTAAAATATAGATTTATCAACAAATTTATCACAAAATGTTGTATAGCTAAGCCAGCAACATTTGTTTATAAATTATGTTTTCAACTAGTTACGTATATTGTTTTCAAATTTGTTGCATTTTATTGTTTAAGTCGTCATAGAAGGCATCTATATATTTAAGCAGTTATGGCTGCAACATTTGCTTATAAACAATGTTTCTAACAGGTAGTTTATCTCTCTTTCTAATATAATATTATTATATTTGCATTTAAGATGGTAAATATGCATAACATTCTAAAAGCAACAATGATGTTTATAAACAAATTTAATACAAAATGTTTTAAAACTTGGCCAGCAACATATGTTAATAAAAAATGTTTCCAAAACATAGATTTATCAACAAATGTATCACAAAATGTTTTATAGCTAAGCCAGCAACATTTGTTTATAAACAGTGGTTCCAACAGGTTAATCGTTTACTTATAGTTCTTCTAACTTTGTTGCATTTTTTGGTTGCAGTCATCTTAAAGGCATCTGTCTATTTGATTTGTATGTGAAATTCAATTTTGGCTGCAACATTTGCTTATAAACAATGTTTCCAACAGTTAGCATATCTTTCTTGCCAATATAATATAATTTTCTTATATTTGCTGCTTTGTACTTATCATCATTTAAAAATGATAAATATGTATATTATTCTAATGGAAAAGCAACAATGATGTTTATAAACAAATTTATTAAAACATGTTTTATAGCTTAGCCAGCAACATCTGTTAAATAAACAATGTTTCTAAAATATAGATTTATCAACAAATTTACCACAAAATGTTTTATAGCTAAGCCAGCAACATTTGTTTATAAATTATGTTTTTAAATAGTAACTTTTATTGCTTTCAAATTTGTTGCATTTTATTGTTTAAGTCGTCATAGAAGGCATCTATATATTTAAGCAATTATGGCTGCAACATTTGCTTATAAACAATGTTTCTAACAGGTAGTTTATCTCTCTTTCTAATATAATATTATTATATTTGCATTTAAGATGGTAAATATGCATAACATTCTAAAAGCAACAATGGTGTTTATAAACAAATTTAATACAAAATGTTTTAAAACTTGGCCAGCAACATATGTTAATAAAAACTGTTTCCAAAGCATAGATTTATCAACAAATGTATCACAAAATGTGTTATAGCTAAGCCAGCAACATTTGTTTATAAACAGTGGTTCCAACAGGTTAATAGTTTACTTATAGTTCTTCCAACTTTGTTGCATTTTTTGGTTGTAGTCATCATAAATGTCTATTTGATTTGTATGTGAAATTCAATTTTGGCTGCAACATTTGCTTATAAACAATGTTTCCAACAGTTAGCATATCTTTCTTTCCAATATAATATAATTTTCTTATATTTGCTGCTTTGTACTTATCATCATTTAAGAATGATAAATATGTAATATGTATATCTAATGGAAAAGCAACAATGATGTTTATAAACAAAGCTTTATAAACAAATTTATTACAAAATGTTTTATAGTTTGGCCAACAACATATGTTAATAAAAAATGTTTCCAAAATATAGATTTATCAACAAATGTATCACAAAATTTTTTATAGCTAAGCCAGCATCATTTGTTTATAAACAGTGTTTCCAACAGGTTAACAGTTTACTTATAGTTTTTCCAGCCTTGTTGCATTTTTTGGTTGCAGTCATTATAAAAGACATCTGTCTATTTGATTTGTATATGAAATACAATTTTGGCCGCAACATTTGCTTATAAACAAATGTTTATCTTTCTTTCAAATACATTTTTCTTATATTTGCTGCTTTGTACTTATCATCACATTCTACTGGAAAAGCAACAGAGATGTTTATAAACAAAGTTTAATAAACAAATTTATTACAACATGTTTTATAGCTTTACCAGCAACATATGTTTCTAAAATATAGATTTATCAGCAAATTGATCACAAAATGTTTTTTAAGCTAAGCCAGCTACATTTGTTTATAAACAATGTTTCAACTTTGTTGCATTTTCTGATTGCAGTCATTATACAAAAACATCTGTCTATGTAATTTGCATATGAAATACAATTTTGGCCTCAACATTTGTTTATAAACAATGTTTCCCCAACAGGTTGTTTATATTTCTTTCTAACTTTTTTGCATTTTCTGGTTGCAGTCATCATAAATAGACATGTTTCTTTTCAATTTGTATATGAAATGCAATTTTGTTGTGTTATGCAAATTTTGTATATAAACAATGTGTAATAATGTATTAGTTTAATTAATTTTTTTTTTTGGCAATTGTTGATTATTAATTGAGCGGAATTATTGTTGAATTTAGTGAAAGAATAGTAATTTTAAATTTAATATATTTAATAATAATTTTTAATATTATTTCTATTATTATTTTTAATTTGCTTTAGCAGTATGTAAATTGTTATGTGTGTTACAAATTTGTTAGAAACATAAAATGTTAATAGTTGTGTTTTTTAGTGATTATTTTTTTTTGTTGAGTTTTTGATTAGTTGTAAATGTTTTATTGTTTATACAAATATGTTTTTAATTTTTTTTTGTTGTTGGCTAAGCCATGCGATTCGTTTTTATAAGTAGTAGTATATGACAACTTCGTTTTTTCTCACCGTTTATCTTTTGTTTTACATTTAAACAAATAAATTAATTACAATTACATTTTTTTTTGTTTTGTGTGTGTGTGTTTTTTCAATAGAAGTCTATTTTATTTTGACAATTTCATTTCATAACAAAAATATATATACTATATATACTATTTTATATATATAATGTATATTGTATATGCATATAATATAGATAAATTCATTATTTAAAAAAAAGACGCAAATTTAAAATTAAATTAAGAAATAATAATAAATTATTTTTTATGATAGTTGTAACAAAAATCATATTTTTCTTATTTTTTTTCTTTTTTTCATTCTTAAAATGGACATCACATCTAATGCACAAAAAATTATATAAAAAAAATTTAAACAAACATAAAAATGAATAATACAAAATAACTATAAAAAAAAATTATACTTGTTGTTGTAAAAATATTTGAGAATACCACTTATCTCTCTTAATGTGTGTTCTGTTCTGTTTAGATTTTTTTTTTTGGTAATTTACATATACATAGGGGTACGATGGTAGAAGGTGGTAGTGGTAGTAGTAGTAGTAAACAGTAGAGTAGTAGTAGTAGTTAACAACAATTTTGGACTAAAACTGAACATAACATTGAAATGATCGAATCCTGAATTCCATCGGTGCGTCTAGAATTCGCCAGTAAGTAATTTAGCTGTGATAATACGAAAAATTTAACTTAGTATGTGTTTTGTGAAAGAGAATTTTTTTTATAGAGTATAATAGTAGTAGTAGAAATAGTAGTAGAAATAGCAGTAATAATAATGGTAATATAAGAGTATAAGTTTTTTTAAAAGTAATATACTACATATGTATACTAATAATTTTTTTTAACGAATTTATAACTTATAATATATAGAATTATATATATTTTTGTTGTACAAAATGAAAAAGTGTGTGTAGTATGTATGTGTTTTTATTTTGCTCTTTTTTTTTGTTTCTTAGAAGAAGAAAAAAAAGTTTTGAATAAAAAAAAAAAATAAATAAAAAAGGAAAATGTAATTAAAAATAAACGGTGACACAGTTATATACATAACAACTTGCGGCTGCCATAGTAGTGGTAGTGGTGAGTGAGTGTATTAATTTTTTAATTTTATTTTTTTTAGAGAGTAAATGTACAAAATTTCTATATATAAATAATTATATATATGTATATATGTAGTATTTATGTATGTATGTCTAACTATAACGTGAGTTTTTTTTTTTTTTTTGGTGGATAGTGAATTGAAATATCATGACGAGAAATATTAAAAATGGGTGTAACTACTGTTTTTAAATATTCTTAAAAAACTAATAAATTTAAATTTATCGTTATCAAATTTTGGCTTTAGTTTCTCTATGTCATGGAAATTGATCAATTTCAAATCGTTGGTTTTTTTAATTTTTAATCTTGATTATATTAATATATTTTTCTTTTTTTTTAAAGAGATAAAATTTTGAAATTTAATTTAATTAAAATTTTTAAAAACAATTTTAAATTATGTATGTATATTAGATTTTCTTTTCACTTTTCAAATTTTGATTTTTTATGATATCGATAAAAATTCAAATCGATCAAATTCCATCACATACCATGGGAATTAATTCTCAGAGTCGATAGCGATCGAAATTCTACTCGACCGAAAAATTTTTAATTTTTTTTTTTTAAATCTAAACAAATTTTTCATATTTTTTTTTGGGCTGGTAATTCATCACAATATATTCAATAATTAGTGCTAATCATTGTTTTCAAACGTCAAATTTAAATGCAATTGATCAATAATTAGTGGTGAACATTGATTAGCTTCTGATAAGTTATTAGCCCTAAGGGCTTATCAAAAGCTAATAAATGATTAATACTAATCATTGATTTATTTCATATAAATTTGACATTTGCAAACATTGATAAGCACTAATCATTGATTATATTGTGCGAAGTTACCAGAACTTTAATATTAAAACACGAAAAAACTTTAAAATTCTTGTATTTATCAAAGCATAATTTTAGGCAAAAAGAAAAATTGAAAAATCACACGTTCGAGTAGAGTTTCGGTCACTCCGAGAATTATCCCCCAGATAATTGTTTAAAATTGTTTTAAAATAATCGTAATGATTGACACAAAAATTTAAATTTCAATCATCGGCTAAAAATCAAAATAACAGAACTGATTCCTAATGCAACAGACAATAAACTCTAATTTGAATGAAATATTCATAAAATGATCGAGATAACACTTATTATATACAATATAATTAAAATGAATTCAGTTTCCTACTACAAATTGTGTAAATTTAAACAAAAATGTGTAATTTTACTTAAAATTAATTGGAATTTACTAAATTTATGGTAGTGCAGAATTCAAATTTGTTGAAATTGACACAATCCATAGTAGGAAACTAAACTCATTTTTTAAGAGTGTATACAATTAAATATAGCTCCAAATAAATATAGCTGTAAAAATTTATGATTTCAGTTTACTACTATAAATTGTGTTAATTTAAACAAAATGTGTATTTTTATTTAAAATTAATTGGAATTCACAAATTTATAGTAGCGTAGAATTGAAATTTATTGAAATTAATCCAATTTATTGTATGGAAACTGAGCTCATTTTTTAGAGCGATTACGAGTATGTGTGGCTCCATATTTAACATGTATTCCTGTGTAAAAAATGCTTTGATGTGATCTATTTATATCATATTATATTGATTGTATAAACTGATGTGTGATGAAAATTAATTATTATATTTCAAAAGAGATTATTTAAATTAAATTATTAATAAAAAATAAATTTAATTGAAATCTAAATTAATTAAAAGTCAATCTAAATTAATAAGAAGTAAAAATATCGATCGTTTTCAAATTTTATCGCACATTTATTAGTTAAATCTGAACAAATCCAATCGATTTTAAAAATTTGTCTATAATCTAATTAGATCTTATCAGTTAGATTAATTATTAGTTAAATCTGAACAAATCCATTCGATTTTAAAAATTTGTCTATAATCTAATTAGATCTTATCAGTTAGATTAATTAGAAGTCGATCTATATTAATTAATAGTAAAAATATCGATCGTTTTTAAATTTGATTGCATACTCAATAATTAATTCTGAACCAAATCCTTTAATTTCAAAATTGTAAGATTACTGAAAAGTCGATATAGATTAATAAAAAGTAAAAATATCGATCGTTTACAAATTTCATTGCACACATAATAAAAAAATCTAAACAAATCCATTTGATTTCAAAATTGTAAAATTAATTAGAAGTCAATATAGATTAATGAGACACTTAATAAATAAATCTAAACAAATTCATTCGATTTCAAAATTGTCTCTAACTGCAAGATCTAATTAGATCTGTATGTGATCAATATTGCATTAATATTTGAGATCTTTAAAACTTAATCTGATAAAAGTATATGCCATAAATATATTTATTTATAAACATACCAGATCGAATTAATTTTTACACTTTTGTTTAGTCCTGTTTAAATTCACTTTTAAGCCGGATCGCCATAATTCGTTTGTTTCTTATTTCTTTAAACGACAATTGCAGTTACACCCTTTTTGCATTTCACACAACGTTATTCTACTATTTCTTAATAATTCTGATGGAATTCTTAATTCATTTTCTTTAAAGGGAATTTTTTTGTTGAAAATATTAAATATTTTTGTTTTAAATTAAAATTCTTAATTTTTGTTTCTTTAACTATGCTTGCATTTGTTTTTACAATTGTTGCACTTTAAACTTTTGAGTATATACACTTAACACTTGAAAATTATATACAGTTTTAGTTTATAATAAATATTTACGTTATGGAATTTCTCATTTTTTTTTTTTTTTTAATTTAAAAAGAACTTGGTTAGGTTAATCCTAACTTGCTTTGTGAAAATTGAAATATTAAAAAAAAAAAAAAATTTTAAACTTACTCTCTGTTCAAATGAGCACCCGCATCCATGGACAAGCAACCAGCACCACCACCGAAACCGTAACCTTTAGGTCCGTATTTGCGGGCATGGCAATTTTTGCAGTACAATTCCTTTTCGTGTTCTGTGCAGTTTGTGGAGTCAAGAGCTTTGTTGCACATACCTAAAAAAAAGATAAATTTTTTTTAGGTTAACACTTTTGCCACATTGTTCAGTTATTTTTATATATAAATATATATTTTTTTTATTTGAATTATTTTAGCTCGGCTCAGTTTTAATCACATACCACACTTAAAACAGGTCTTGTGGAATTTGTATCCTCCGGCAACGCGTTCTTCGGCAGCGTATACGGATTTGCCGCACTTGGGGCACTTGGCTGTTTCAACGGGAACGAAAGGCATTTTGTATTGTGTTTAAATCTATGTATGTATCGGAGAAAATAAAATAACAACAAATTAATTGTATTCACTAAAAGGTGAAAATATTTTTTTTTTTTAAATAATCGAAATAATTAAACAAAAGCAAAAAAAAACAAGTAAGTAAAAAATTCACTTTACCGCGATGAGGTACCACTACGTGAAAAATACCGATTTAAAATGAACTTCACTGATGCTCAGCGCAGGTAGTCTTTATTTCATAGTGCACACGGCACAACACATAATAGATAAAACATTAGAAAAAAAGATATATAGCTAAAGAAAAGAGCGATACACAGATTTTCAAATCTCTTTGCGTAAAGCATTAGCAATTTTTTTGTATTCGAATGCACACGGAGTATTCAATAATTCCCAAATTCTTTCTCAAGAGTTTTTTTTATTTTCGTTTTCGTATTCTTGTGAGAATATATTTTTTTGTGTTGCTATCTATCCATCCATTCATTGTTCAAAAACCCCATCTTTCCCTTCTTTCATGTCATAAATTTTCCAACTATAATAAAAATTTTCCAATTTGGGAGTATGTGGAAGTTTCAAAATACTCATTTTTTGCCGAAAATTCAAAAAAGAGCATTAAAATAATTTATACTAGTTTTTTTGTTTGTACGTAAAATGCGGAAGAATTTCAGATGTAACGAACTGTATTTTTTTTTTGTTTTATTATTTTTTGTTGCTTCATTTTTATTTTTATTATTATTATTATTTTTTATTATAAATAACAAATCTATTTTTAATAATAAACACTCATGTTTGTAGTTAAAAAAAAATAACACAAAATTTTATATATATATATGAACATATTGATCTATATACATACAAATATACATACATATATAGTATATATTTAAATATAAATTTAGAATGCATACGTGGCACACATATGGACTAAATAAGATCTATATTGTATGCATGTATGCTTTTAATATTTATTTTGTTCAATTAATTTCAAATTAATCCATAATAAAAATTTTAGTATATTTTCAAGGATATTACTTGAAGAAAAAAAAAACTCCGTTAACTACGAGTATTGCTTAAGCCTCCGACTACACCTTCCATAATTATGTAGACACAAAGCAACAAACACATACAATATTTGAAACATTTTTCAAAAGTGGATTTATTAAAAACTTTGCGGCTAACGACAAAGTTTTATTAAATTAGTTTTGTTCCAATCAAGATTAAAATTTAATTCAAATAATGTTGTTTAATACGAGATCAAGTCGTTTTTCATAGCTAAAGGTGTGTTTATATAATCCCATCTAGTCTTTGGATTTTAAGCAAGTAAAATATTACCAAAGTCTTAATACTGTCAAAAAATTCATAAACAAAATCAAACAGACATTAAAAAACAGCTGTTTGTATGAAAAACACCGCCATATTTTGAAATATTTCATAAAATCAAAAGTCTTTTTGGACTGTCAACAAAATCAGATAATACACGATTTTTTGACAAGTCTTAATACTCATTGTCAGTGGAATGATGTAAACAGAACTTAAGGGGCATGTCACAGACTCAATTCCATTTGAAAGTGAAATTATTAGCATTAAAAAATAAGTCTTCAATAAAATTGACCAAAAAAAAAACGCTCGATATGAATTTATATAAAATTTAAATATATGTATACGGTTTGTTAATTAATTTATTTCACTTCTCTTATAAAAACAAAGCAATGTTTATGTACATAAACAAATTCAATTAAATAAGAAATTACTTTGTAACTCATTGCACAAGTAAAATATAATTCATAAGGGTATTCACAATACGTATTCGCATACATTGCATAAAAAAATGTAAAATTTGGATTACCGGTACAATATCGGTAATTTCTAATACAAATACCTGCAACATATTTTTATAGGTATCGGTAACTGTATTCAAATTGAAATAGTTTTGAATAGGTATCGGTACTATATGGGTAACAATAACCACCCATGGTTAAAAATGATGGATCATATACACTCAAAAAATTATGTCATTAACTGTTTGTAGTTTATTTAAAAAGTTTTCCGTTTAGTCGTTTTTAAAAGAAAAAACATTTGTTTGATGTTCAGTTTTTATTAATGATTATTTCAGTCCTTTTTTTCAAAAATAACACACTAAAAAATAAAGACTTTCATTGACATTCAATTTTTAAAGTCATTTATTTTTGTTCTGTAAGTAAAAATTACTGATTATTCGTTTGATTTTTAATGATTTGTATAAGTAATTTTTTTTTTTTAAATTGTTGGTATTTTTTAATGAAATATCATTAGTTTTTACTAGGGCTTCCAATCGGGATATGCCGATCCCGGAAATCCCGGGATTTTCGGGATTAGGCAAATCCCGAATCTCGGGATTTCTGATTTTCAATCCCGGGATTTTCGGGATCCCGATTTTTTTAAAGATTTTTAGATTTTTTTAAATAATTTGTATAAAATATGAATTAATAAAAAAAAAATCGACTAAAGTTCCGTCAGATACCATGTTTTTGTTATAGAAAAAGGTGAAACGTTTGCGAAATGTAAAGAAATTTTCAAAACTAGTGGTGGTTCGACATAAGGGTTTTTATATAACTTTTACTCTTAAAAGGAGCATAGTAAATGGCTTTTGACACATCGTAACTCCTTAAGTTGTAAACTTTTTTAATTTTATGTTTTACTAAAACATTTTTTAAACGCGTGAGTGGGTTTTAACTCACGCTCAGTCACGCTCACGCGTTAGTCATGCAAACTACTCTACTCTCATACTCTCGCTAACACATTTTTTACCAAAAAAAAAACATTGCTAAAAAATATTTTTTTTGGAAGAAATTAAAAAAAAATTAAATTAAAAAAAAAATCAAATAAATTTAAAAAGAAATCAAATCACGCAAGCTTTATCAAAAAATGAATCACTTATGCAAAAATTCGAAAATTCATTTATTTTTTTTTTAACTCACGCTCACTAAAAGTTGATAACGATGACCCACGACGAAAGATAAGAAAGATACCGAATACGGATATTCTTCACAGGAGGAACCCCAAACTGTTTTTAAGTTCACAACATCAACTTTGCTAATCTTTACGAACGCGTGGATTTTTCAAAGTGACAAAAAATACTACAAAATTTTGAAAATCCCGAAAAATCCCGAAAATTTCCAAAAAATCCCGTGAATCCCGGGATTCAAAATATCCCGAAAATCCCGGGATCCCGAAATCGGGATCCCGAAAATATTTCTTTAATCCCGAATCCCGGGATTCAGAAAAACCAATCCCGTTTGGAAGCCCTAGTTTTTACCTACACAAGTCAGTTATTTTTTTGTAGAAAAAAAAAAATCAAAAAATTATTTATAGAAATATAAAAACATGTTTGTATCAAGTGACTTTGGCACGATGGGTAGAGTGTCTGGCCAGAATGTAGTTGATTGCGGGATCGATTCCCCAAAAATTTTATTAAAAATTTTAAAAAAAAAATATTTCAATAAAAAATTGTAAAAAATTACCTACGAAATCATTAATTTTTATTGTTTTCGTAGGTTATTTTTTTGAAATTTGTTGGTAAAAATAACGGAACTATCATTTATTTTTAAATGTTTTCGTTGGTTATTTTTTTCGAATTTGTTGGTAAAAAAGATTGAAAAAAACATAATTTTTTAATGTTTAATGTTATTTATTTTAGAAAATTTTGTCAACAGTAAAAAATAAATGTTGATGTTTGTTAAAACAAATGAATAATTACTGGAATGGTTTTCAATTGTTTATTCACTGGGTTTAAGTGTGTTTTTCATTTGTTTTTGCCTACAAAATATTTTGAGTGTACGTATGAGTGATATTTGTTTATATTATTTTAATGTCAATCATACGCTTACGTTAATATTTTTAAGCGTATTAGCCGGGATTTTTATTGACTTTTGCTTTACGATCCTCTTATATAACAGTGGTTTACAGAGATTTTGAATCACGACATTTTGCATTTATTTTCCATGTAAAATCTTGCACTGAATCCCAACATGTAGTCTGAAATTTCAAAGTAGAATCGTTTTCGAGATATTGCTAACTTTTTAAATTTGTTTAAAAAAATGGGTTTACTTACACTCTAATCTAAATAAAATTACTGACAAAATATGTCGCCATTAGGCTCGTCTCCGAAACAGAAAATGCAAATTCCTTAATTTGTGTCTGCAATTCCAGATCATGTTGGTAAGCCTTGCGAAATAATGTAAGAGACAAAAAAGTTGAAAGGAAGTATGAAGTGAGGTTGAGATTGCTAGAAATAGAATTAAAGTGTTGGAAACTGCCAAAATTTATTCTGTAGAACTATTATTATTCACATATATAAAAAACAGTTTTCATTAACAAGACAACCCGACATTCAAAATCCTACTGATGATAACACTAACTGGGGTGTTTGAAACCGGCATGGGAAATACCAGAAATGTCTATAATTTTTAGAAATTAAATTTTTCTTCTGCATTTTTTCAACTAGAACCCTTATAACAAATATAATTAGAGCCCGTGCTCCAACTGTATCAAATAAAATGATTTTAGTTTCCTACTATAAAATGGGTAAATTTACACACATTGCGTAATTCTACTTAAAATTATTGGAGATTTACACAATTTATAGTTGTATATTATTTAATTTTGTTGAAATTTACCTAATTTATACTAGGAAACTGGACTCATTTTTTTAGAGCGTAAATAAAACTATCTCCAGACCAAATCGGTGGATTTCATTTTTTTTTTTTTGGTTTTAAAGTAACGGTAATTTTTACATACAAAATTTTTCAATCTGATTATCGGCTTAGAAGTTATTAACTGACATATTGACAATTTTTCTTAAACTTTACTGAAATTTAAGCAATTTTTGTTTTTAAAAAAAAAAAATCAGAACTGGAATTTTTAAATTTAGAACAAAATTTGTTTTTTTTTTTAAGACATCAGTTTTTTTTATTTCCAGAAAAATTACTTCTAAACTTAAACTCATCATTCTTGAAAACAAAAAATTACTGCTCTCTAAAAATTTGAGAATTGAATGAACTTTCATTTAAAAATATTTAAAACAATACTTAATAACAACACTGGCGTATTTTGAAAAAAAAAAAAAAATTTTATCCGAAATTTGAATATTTCAGAATTAGTTCTGAATTTTGATCAAAAACAATGCCAATCGATAGTCTATACAAAACTCTATTAAATAGCTGTGTTTCGGAAACTTCAGAACTGTTGAGTAACAGTAGAAAAAATTATATATAAAGCGATGCCATTAACAAATTTCTCAATTTTACGCTATTTTAAGATACTTTGAAGTTCAAAGTGATTTTTCTTTAAAAAAAATCAAGTGAGAGTGTTATCTTTTATACCCTCCAACATGTTCAAAGAATAAAATAAAAAAATTCCAGTGGAGTTTTTTTTGGGAGGGAGATGTGAAGCACACCTTTCCTTCCCTATAAATGTTTACTAATCCATTTATTATACATTTTGCACTGTATTTAAACCATGTCATCTATATTTATCATCTTTTACTTTGGACTGTATCGCGTCTTCCACAGACGGACGGACAGACAGACGTCGTTAGAATCGGTCACTGATCAATAACATATATACTTTATGGAGTCCTAGACCGATATTTCGTTACGTTACAAACGGAATGACATACTGTGGTTGGAGGGTATAAAAACTGCTCTCTGAAAAAATTAAAAGAACTTTCATTTAAATTTTTTTAAAATTTTATGTTTTTTTTGCTACTTCGGTTGTTGGTTAAATTTTATGTTCTAAACTGTCTCAAAAATACTTATGTTTCCAAAATTTCTTAATTTTTTTAAATAGTAGTACAATTTTTTGCGTTTTTGATAAAAAAAAAGATTTTAGAAAAAAATCTTTTTGGAAAATTGTTTGATTTACATAATTCACCCAATGTCCCTGATATACGAGTATTAAGTATGCGATGTGGTACGATTTGTGTCATAAAATTTAAGAACTGACCAAGGTAACGGGTTTCTTTTTTTTTGTTTCACACGTTTATTAATACGTTATTAATTAAAAATTGTAGCAATCTGAGGTCTCACATAGCTTTATTAATGAAATTTGCCAAACAGTGCGAAACAATTTTGACACTTCACTGACAAAAACCTTTTGTGCTAAAAGTCTATTCTATTCCTTGCTCACACTTGTCGTATTTTTTTTTTAAATATTATAATAATTAAATAGCCTTTTGATAATTAACCTTTTAAAATTATCATAAATCATACAAGTGCGTACAAAATTTAGAAAAAAATTATAATTAAGTGGTATAGTTGTCATATCCGGAAAGATTTTGTTACAATGGATAATAAATACGCTTAGAAATATTAACGTAAGCGTATGATTAATGTTAAATTAATACCAATAAATATCACTCATACGCATACATTTCACCATTTGTAATGTAGGTTTAGAAGTGACTACACATGTTTTTCAATTCTCTATTAAAACCTATTGTTATGCTAAAAACAAATTTCACATAAATTTGTAATTTGCTTAGTGCTAAAAATTAATTTAAACCCCGATAATATTATGACTTATATAGAAATATTCCACTTTGAAATTAAGCAAAAACACTTTTTGGCGGTAAAAGAATATATATTTTTTGTAGTTTTGAAAAATAATCGACTAATACGATCCTAAAACAAAATTTCACTTGCTTTAGCATGTCATGGTATTTAGAACGTTATCATCAATCATTTAGTTATTTAGCACAAATCATTATTGACACTCCAAAATATTTTTTTGTTTTTCCAAATCTAAGTATAGATTTTACTAACCTACAATAGGGTGGAGCAAATTTGTATGGAGAAGATTTTTTTTCGATATCGCTTAGCGTCGGGGTCGTAACAGTTGTTTTTTAGGATCAATATTACCACAATTCCTTTTTTGATTTAAAAATCGGAAACTGCTAAACAAAGTGAATAAAAAATTTTTAAAACTATTTTTTTTTTCTGAAAATAGTATTATGGGTTTTATGATGATCGCTTTAACTTTTTGGTCTCTGTTATATTTTAGCAAAAAACTAATTAAAAATATTTTTAAAAAAAAGAAAAACAATTGGTTACAAAAAAAAAAAGTAGAAATATATTTTTTATTTTGTTCAAAACTTCCAGTTTTTTAAGACAAAAAGAGAACCTAAGGACATAGCCCCGGAGGCTCACTATTTGTTTGGATTAATATTGACCCTAAACAGCGCAATCAAAAAAAATTGATCCACCCTATTGTACGAACAACCTTCCCAGCAGAAATAAATCGAGATTTTGGCGACACAGCATCTGTTTATAGCATACCGTAGCGCATCCAAAGAGCGCTCTTAGGGATGCAGTAAAAGGAAGGGGAAAAAATTAAAATTTTTTTTAAGATTTTTTATATAAAACTTATAATGTGTAATTATTTTTTGATAAAATTTCACACTTGCTTTCCTTTTTAATATTTTTAACACTTTTTTAATAAAAAAAAACATGAGTTTTAGACAAAGACACATGATTTGACTGCATCATTATTGCGCATTAATCAGCGCTGCAAAGAGCGCTTCAATCATAGCATCTTTGACCGCTGTTCCCAAAAAAAATCCCATAAAAAATGTGAAAATGAAAATTTCCGATATTTTTTTGACGTTCACTTCCGATTTTTTTTTTTTTCATTTTGTTTCACATAAATAAAGTTTTGTAAAGTAAAACGAATGAATTTTTTTGTTATATTTTTTTAAATTTTAGTTATTTGATTTCAACTTTGAATTTACAGCATCTTTATTCTGCTTAAATCAGCTCTACAAAGATACATGAATTCACTGCATCTTTAATCTGCTTAAATCAGCGCTAAAAAGATACATGAATTTACAGCATCTTTATTCTGCTTAAATCAGCGCTCTAAAGACACGTGATTTCAGTGCATCTAAAGAGCGCTGTTTCTGTGTATCCAACTAGCGCTCTAAAGTGGGACATCGCCTTAGGGAATCATGCATGAATTCAGCGCAATTGGATGCGCTCCTTTACTCAAATTCCCCTTCCAAAAGCTGCTGAACGTTCAGCAAAATTTCTGCTGGGTTAAAACTGGCATACTCAATGGTGATACTTTCTTTTTGCTCAAAAATAAACAGCACTTGACAAACTGAATCACTGTTGGCTTAAGAGATGTTTAGACTGGGGATGGGCACATTATGAGATGAGTGCGTAGTTCAAAATTGTGTGAGTGAGTGTGCGTCAGTTAGATTTTTACATGAGTGAGTGTGCGTTAGTTAGATTTTTACGTGGGTGAAAGTGCGTGAGTCGATTTTTTGCGTGAGTTTGCTTGATTTATTTTCCCTTCATATTTCCTTTCGCCCAAAAAAAAAAAATAAAAAAAAAATAGTGAAATTTGGCCAAATTGTTGTACCGGATTTGTTGTAGAAACATTTTATTAAATTTGGATAAATTTTAAATTTTGCTAAAAATGTTGGTTTTTTTTTGATATTTATTTTTTTTTTTGTTAGTGCTAGTCAAGATTGTATGAGTGAACGTGAGTGTGAGTAGAAAAAACATGCTCGTGAGTGAGTGTGCGCGATTTTTTCAATTTTTGAGCGTTAGTTAGTGTGAGTCAAAAATCACTTATGTGCCGATCTCTAGTTTAGACTATTTGTATTATGAAAAGATTTGTCTTTGCAGACTAATCTTAATATTTAATCCGCTTGACGAATTATTTCCTGAATAACTTCAAAAGATAAAATTATGTCATATGTCATGTTTGTCTAAACTGCACTTAAAGAAAATATACAATATGTAAGTATGCGTATGGTTAATATTAAATCTATAGAAAGTAGGGCTTCCAATCGGGATTGGTTTTTCTGAGTCACGGGATTCGGGATTGCAGAAAAATTTTCGGGATCCCGATTTCGGGATCCCGGGATTTTCGGAATATTTTGAATCCCGGGACTCACGGGATTTTTTGGAAATATTCGGGATTTTTCGGGATTTTCAAAAATTTTTAGTATTTTTGCCACTTTAACAAATTTACGCGTTCGCACAAATTAGAAAAGTTTTGTTGATGTTGTGAACTTCAAAAAAAGATAGGGATTCCTCCTGTGAAGAATATCCGTATTAGGTTATCTTTCGTCGTGGCTCATCGTTATCAACTTTTAGTAAGCGTGAGTTGAAAAAAAAATAAATGAATTTCAAATTTTTGCATAAGTGATTAATTTTTTGCTAATTTTTTTATTTTTTTTTTTTTTTTGAAATGTTTTTTTGGTAAAAAATGTGTTAGCGAGAATGCAAAAGTAGAGTTTGCATGACTCACGCGTGAGCGTAAATGACAAGTGAGTGATTCCATTATTGTTTGCGTGAGCGTGACTGAGTGTGAGACCCACTTACGCCTTTAAAAAAATGTTTTAGTAAAACATAAAATTAAAAATGTTTACAACTTAAGGAGTTAAGATGTGTCAAAAGCCATTTACGGCAATATTCTTCTTGTAAGAGTAAAATGAATAAATATAAAAGCCCTTATGTCGAACCACCACTAGTTTTTAGAATTTCTTAACATTTCGCAAACGTTTCACCTTTTTCTATAACAAAAACATGGTACCTGACGGAACTTTTGTCGATTTTTTTTATTTTGTTTCACAAAATTCATATTTTATTCAAATTATTTTAAAAAAAATCTAAAAATAATAAAAAATATTGAAAAAAAATAAAAAAATCGGGATCCCGAAAATCCCGGGATTGAAAATCAGAAATCCCGAGATTCGGGATTTGCCTAATCCCGAAAATCCCGGGATTTCCGGGATCGGGATATCCCGATTGGAAGCCCTATTAGAAAGAAAGAAAATATTGCTCATACGTCTCAACCAACGGCGTATGCAGGACTGTTTTTTCAGGGCCCAACAACAACAACAAAAAAAAATTTGTTGTTTTTTTCGTGAGATTTGTGTTTTCCAATACATATAAAAAAATTTTTTTATGTTGTTGTTGTTGGGCCCCCCCTCTGTATACGCCGATGGTCTCAACACTGAACTTTTTAAACATTAAAATATGAAATATTCGGCAAATATAGCAGTTGTATTTTTAAATACATTTTATATCCTCAGCAATACAAAAATAAATTCTATAATATAATTTAAAATTGTGTAGTTTTGGTAAAAACGGTTTAATCTTTGAATCGGAAATTTTTTTCGGGGTTTTAGAATTTTGCCATAAAATGTTAAAGAACATAAGCCTTGTAAAATGTGTAGTCTAGCTACTTCATTTTTCCATTTTATAACTGGAAGTTTAAATAACAATTTTTAAATTGAAAAATCTTCTCTGAATCTAGAACTTTTTACACAAATAAACAATCAAAGTTTTTCCTGCAAACAAAACGATACGACATCGATTCGCCGGTTGTATTGCCGATACGAGAATTGTTATTGCGGCAATTATCGAATTCGTATCGCCGGCGATACACCTTGCGGGAGAAACTGTTACCCGACGGCAATACATCCCGCCGATACGAAAACGATTCGTCTTGGCGATAGAAGGGCAATATGGCCAGTTAATCGTATAAACGAAAAATAATAGATTTGTATGTATCGCCGGAATATCACCAAAATGATAAAACAGCTATATCGATTCCCTGAAGCTGAAAACAGACATTATTTTTTTCATTCATATTTTGGTCATGTTAACAGGACTAAAAACATTTGCATTCATCTGAAAAATATATCCGCAACATTCCCTGATTTTTTTCTTTTATTTTTGAACGCGCATTTGTGTTTTTCGGCCAAATTTATATTCTTTTAAAGATTTCTTGTTGTGCTTGATAAATTATTTTATTTTAAATTGACAAAGAAATAAAAATTTTCAATTTATTTTTTTTGTTTATCGCCAAAATATCGTTCGTATGAGAAAACGGCGATATAATAAAAATACTACTTTGATTTTTTGTTGAAATGATAAATTTTCGTATCGCCGCAATATCTTTTGGGCGATATATCGCCGAGTTTTTTTTTAAATAAATATGTATGTACAGCTGCGGTCAAAAAAATAGCACCAGGATAAAACTAAATTTTCTTCGTTGGGTTTTTTTTAACCATTTAAACTTATGTCACTGAAAACGTGACATAAGTTACTTACAAGAGTGTGAAACAATATTACATAAGAAAAGCCTAATATGGTTTTTTATTTCATTAAAAATTTTCAGAGTTTTTAAAAAAACTTCAAAAAGACTCAGTCAAAAAAATAGCACCACAGTACTTTTTGTATTAAAATTAAATTCTTAAATTTGAAAAACGAATGGATTGTGAATTCAGTATTGTTGTGATATCTTTAAATAATAAAAAAAAAATTGTCGAGTGCTCATTGTTGACAATTACCTTTGTACAACGTTATTGTACCGAATTCACGAGATTTTGGGATCTTTAATTCGAAATTGAGTTCCAGATTTGCTGAACAGCCACCCAAAGGGCTTCATTACAAGTTAGTTGTATTCGAGACACGCCCTTCTCTATATCTGTCCATTAACTATCGATTTGATCTTGGTCTGGGGACTGACCAGGCCATTCCATCACGTGTACTTTATTGTCCAGAACCAATTTTTTGCCAATTTCCCGTCATACTTTGGGTAATTGACGTGCTAAAAGACCTAAATTAGTGGCATTTGCTCTGAAACTTATGGTAACATTACTTTCTGGAGGATATAAATGTTAAGTGTATATCCACGATTGTCCTAGTCAAATATGTGAGCCATGGTCCAATATATGAACTCCACTCCACAGTAGGAAAATATCCCCCACACCATAAGCACCATTTTAAGTTATTTTTATTTCGAATTTTGGATTGAAATCCGCGTTATAGGGTCTTCTGACATAGGTATGTAATCCCATATCTCCAAATAAAACAACAATGGATTCATTTGTCCATAGAACATTGATCCACTTTTAAGCTGGTCATTCTGAGTTACTGTTAGCAAACTTCAAACGACTTGCAGCATGCTTAAGTGAGAGTAGGGCCACTTTTTCGAATCTACGAGCGTTAATGTTGTTGTTTTGTAATCTTCGACAAACATTTTCAGCATTTGCTGTCCTTTTTTAGCTCTAGAGCTGCCGTAAATGGGGCCTTCTTCCATTGTCTTTACGAACACCTAACCACTTATGGTGACACATGTCGCTTGTGACTAAGTTTTTCAAGCTCTAAAGTTAATTTTGTTGAATTTTAAATTATTTTATAAGCGCATCCAACTAATTTTCCTGTTTCAGAATATGGTTTATGTTCAGAAATTATATTTTTTACAAAAGCACGTTTTTGAGGAGTGCAATGCTTTCCACGTCCTATTTTTATGAAAATAAACATCAAATTTTGTAATGAATTAATTTTTTTATAAATAAAAACTATCTTCCTTTAGTATTTAACACTTTTATTTTAATAATTTAAACAATATTATTTTTTTTAATGAAATTTTGTCATTCGGTGCTATTTTATTGACTGCCCTGATTCAGAGTTTTTTTAAAATATCGATCATTAAAAAAGAACCGTCCACAATTTTTGGAAAAAGTAAAAACATTTAAGGGGTATATACTTAGTATAAGAGTATTACATATTTACTTTAAACGAATACACACATAATATCTTGTTTTAATTGGATGAATAGAGATTTTGTCATTGGTGCTATTTTTTTGACCGGCACTGTATGTCGATAAAACTGAAAAAATTTTCACGACAAAAAATATTGTGAATTTGAGAACATTGCTTTACAAAAATGTGTCAGAATCTGATTTAAAACATTTTTTAAGACTTTTTGCTATACGAAAAATGTTTTAGAAAAGTCTCAGAGTCTAAGTATTATCTTTACGAAAAATAACCCAGAATCTGAGACATTTTTCATTTAGTGTATTTTTCCATACCAAAAATTTCTTAGAATCTGAAAATTCTTCTATACGAAAAATAATCTGAGGATCTGAAAACTGTTCTATATAAATCTGAGACATTTTTCGTATACAAAAATTCTATATACATATGTACGAAAAATATCTCACAATCTTAGAATTTTTAATACAAAAAAAGTCTCAAAATGTGAGAATTTTTCTAAACAAAAAATATCTTAGAATCTGAGAATTTTTCTATACTAAAAATCTCTCAGAATCTGGGAATTTTTATATACGCAAAATGTCTCAGAATCTAAGAATTTTCTATACGAAAACTGTCTCAGAATCTGAGATTTTTTTTTACAAAAACTTCTCAGAATCTCATAATTTTTTTATACAAACATTTCTCAGATTTTTCTTTAGTTTTCTTTACGAGAAATGTCTTAGAATGTGAGAAACTTTTTTTCCACTGGTCCGATTTTGCTCATTTACGAACTTAACCTGCCTAGGAACATAAGACATATTCTTGGCAAATTTCGGGAGTCTACCTCTTTAATTTTGGACTACATCGTGTTAACTACAGATAGGCAGACGGACATCGCTAGAATGTTTTAGAATCGATCACTGATCATGAATATACTTTATGGGGTCCTAGACTAATATTTTGATGCGTTACACACGGACTGACAAAATGATTATATGCCCATACTGTGGTTGGAGGGTATAAAAACGTTTATTGTGTTTTAACTTAACTTTTAAGAGTTAATATTACAATTCTTGAAAACTTATTTAGTGTCGTATAGTGTTAATACTGCATTAAATGGCAGCAATAATAAACAAAAATAAAAATAAAATATTTTTTTGCATGTCCTTGGATTCCTTAAAATGTGTATCCTTGAAGTCCTTTAAGTGTTACAAACAAATACCAAAATAGTTCTTCCAAGTTTTGCACGTCTCATAAAAATGTGGCCAAAATCTGCTTCAAAATAAATAATTTTTTTGAATATTCGCTCTTTTTAAGTAAAAATTGAAGTCAAATTTTGGCAAGTTCTCTTTTGAATACCTTACTGTATATGTATAGCAATGAGTTTAATCTTTAAGCTAATGGAAAAAAGTTGACAAAAATATTAGTTTTTAAACCGTTTGCTGTGTTTTTATTGTCCCTTGTAAAATTCTACAAAATGGTCTATTCCTCCTTATTCGCATGAACTTTTCTTCATAAAATGTGGCCCAAAAATTAAATTTGAGAATTTAAAAAGTTGCATAAAATTCGAATACTTTTTAAAAAAATAATTTGATTTTTTTTTTCAAAAATGCCAAAAAAGAATGTTGACTCAAAAACATTAAGGCAAAAACACGAAGTAAAAAAAAAAATTGGGTAAAAAAAATTTAAAATTTCTATTTTTTTTATTTTAAAATAGAAATAAAAAAATATAAAAAGAACTCAGTTTTTCTATATTCTACCTCTGATATAAAAATGGTATTTATTTTATTGTCTCATAAAATGTATTTCCCACTCCCTCCCATAAACACTTTCCTTTTGATCATTTTTGTTAAATTTCAATCCAGTCTAGTGTAAAAATATGATTATTGAGCACGAAGGTTTATTATTTTTTTTTTTTTTTCTTTTTTAGTTTACATATAAATATTTTAAATTAATTAAAAATAATAACTAAAATTTATATCATTCTACTTGTGTATTATAGTATTTACAATATTTATTTTTTTATTTCTATTTTTTTTTTTTTGCTTAACTAAAACCAATATTCTTCTCATCTCATCAATGTTATTATCAATATCATCCATGTTTTTTTTGTTCAAATACATGCGATGAAGGTTTTTTGTATCGTGCAAATATTTCTTTTTTGAAAATCTCAAAACGTTTGCTATTGAATGTATTTTGCTGTTCACGCCATGATGGACGGGCGTTTTTCTTTTGTAAACCCCAATGGCAGGTGAAGACAGGAGTCAAAACGTAAAATGAGTAACCAGCCACATACATCTCATAGACCTGAAGACATTAAACAAAAATATTCATATTTTCAGATGTTCATTATTAGAAATTAATTAAATTAAAAATCGTATATGTATGTAAAACCTGTGAATTTCTTGTAAACCCATAGCCAACAAAACGTTCATCGTGCGGGGGCACATTATCCAAAGCCACATAGAAAGGTTCATAAAAGAATTCATAATTTGTCACTTGGTGACTAATGGCGATTTGGTCATCTGTTTGAGTATTGGCAAGCCAACTGTAAAGAAGAAAGAAAAGCAAACAAACAGACAGACAGACAAACATTGCCTCTGTGTGAATCATTTTTTATTCATATTTTTAGCTCGCACAGTTTTTTCACACCTTGAAAAATTCGTAGCATATTGATTGTATATGAAGACTTTTTCATGAAAAGGCCTCGCCAAACCTCTCTTCACCAGTCGCAACAGTTCGGTTTTGCTGGATGGGAAACGCACACGATCATCAATCTCTAGAGTGGGTATGACGTAAGCACACAATCCCGTTGAACATCTGGCCGTTGCAAGAAAATCATTTAGCAACGGCACAATATTGCTGCTCGGTATTATATCAACATCTGTTAGAAACACATATTTCGTTTGGCAGCCTTTACGTGCAAAGTTGCGCAAATGATTTTGTGGATAGAGATTTCGTGTACGCCATCGTGTCGTTTCACTTGTTCTCATCTGCAGCATGCTGCGCAGTGTCTTTTGTGGATTTCGACAATCGAACATTTGCAGCAGCTTATAAGAGTCGGCCGTTTCATGTTGTGGCTTCCGGTCCTGCGGAAAAGCCAAATGAAATGTAACATTTGTGCGTACAAAATCAAAGCATAGCCTTAGATAGGTAACATAGTGTTGTAGTATGGTGAACTCATCACTGCCGGCCACAAACACGGCTACTGATATGGGTCCCAGCCATTTTCTAGCCACTTCGGCCACAGAAAGCAATCGCTCTACAGAGGTCTGGGTAGCCAGACATACTAAACTACTGTGGGAGGACTCTTCGTAAGTGTCGCCGACTAAAGCGAAATCAAATAGTTTATAAACACGTTGATTATCCCAGCGTCCTAAATTAAGAGGTACATTTTGAAATGCCAGTGAAAATGATTCAAAGTTGTTGAGAGTTTTCAAAGGCGATATTTCTTCATTATTGTTTGTTGAACGTAGTAAACTAGTGTTTGTTGAAATTCTATTATTACTATTAGGATTTGTCAGTGGAACATATGGAGTGAGGTTTTTTATACAATTATGAGATGATGATGTAGCACAATGACTGAGAAAGTACAAACGTACTGTCCATATTAGATTACAACCCAGTAAGAGAATAGATGAGATTTTTATAGGTGAATATTTTTTAAAAATCTGCAAAAAAAAAAGAACATTAATTCAAAAAAAATATACTTTAAAGTTTGCATATAAAAAAAAAACACTGTGCAACAAATGGTTTTAAATTGAAGTGAAAGTTAGACCAACAAAACTCGCATAGGGTTTGCAAAGATAGCTTAAAACTACGCTTTGGCAAACCAAAAATAACCTCCACGCTTTTCGGGTTTGTTTAAATTTTCTTAAATTTTTGTGTTTTTTCTGTTTAAATTTTTTTTTTTTTAATTTTTCTGAATCTTTCTTAATTTTTTACCTTTTTTTTGATTTTTCCTATTTTTTCATAATTGTAATTTTCCTGATCTTTTTTTATCAGTTCGAAGTTTTTTTTTTTAATTTTTTAGAACTTTTCTGAATTTTACTTCTAATTTGTTCCTAATTTTTCCGAACTGTTTCTCAAATTTTTCGAGTTTATCCAAGTTCTTATTTATTAGTTTTCCTAATTATACCCTACACCACTCTGCGGTGCAGGGTATAATGGGTTTGTGCTGATTTTTGTGACTACTTGAAATATTGATTCTAGACCCACATTTAAGTATGCCGATCGAATCAGAATCACTTTTTGAGTAGTTTTGGCAATGTCCGACCGTCCGTCTAAATGTTGTTTACACGATACAGGTCGCAATTATCAATATATTTTTCTGAAATTTGAAACTTAAGCTTCTTTTTGCCCAACGACGAAGCATATTGAAATTGTAAAAAATCGGTATATGTTTACACCTAGCACTTAAAATTTGGCTTAAACGTCCCCTTGAAATTTGGCTTAAATTCCCATAATAACCGTAAAAAAGAAGGTATTCTTATGAAATTTGTCAGTTAAATTTATTTTATATTCATTGTGTTTTGGTAATTTCATTTAATCTGATTATAATTAGAACATTCTTGGTTTTACAAGGGAAGTCTCCCTGGTGTCACCCTTCGATCTTCATGAAATTTGGATATGTTGTTAAGAATGAAAAATTATTCGACACGTATTTTTTTTAGCGGCCCAAACTCATTTTTAGGGGGGTCGATTTGTATGGGGGAAATTGACCTTTTTCAGTTTTTTACGATTTACGCCTATTTAAACAAAATTAATATAGGTATGTGGGGTATCAGATTAAAGGTATTAAAATTACATATCTCGTGGTGCTAACAACGGGCTAAAGAAGTTAATATTTTTCGACTTATTAACAAAAATGTCCTAAAATTTTGGTATTTTACTCAATATGACAAAAAGTAGTGCATGTTTGGACAAGTTCTTAGCACACGTAGATAGGTTTTCCAAAGACCTTTCATTTGGTATGTAACATGACTAGGTTTCTTTGCATAATATAGGAGATAAACGAAAAAAACTGAAAAATGGCTTTGTATTCCCCCTCCTTTTTACCCCCTAAATATGAATTTGGGCCGCTAAAAAAATACGTGTCTCTTTATTTTTTCTGCTCCACAAAATAAAACCAATTCCATAAATATCCGCGGGTGACACTAGGGAGACTTCCCTTGTTAGTCCCCCATAAACATTTCGCCCGATATTACGATAAATCGGTCATTGGCACAAATATCAGCCGATGTCAATCAAATTTGGTTTGCGCGCATTTTCTTCACTAATAAAAGATCTTACTAAATATAGATCCAATCGGTCCATGTTTGGACTTGGAACCCGAAAAACACTAGTGTAGGGTATGGATTTGAGTTTAAAATAAAGCAGTTGTTGCAATTGTTTTTACAGCAAAAATCTATTTATTTTTACTGTTAAAAAATAAAATAGAAAAACTTACCATTTTGATATCACACAACCGACACCTGAGGAATTTTTGATCTTATTTGTTGAGTTTTATTTTAGAAGAACTCAAAATGTCTAAAAATAAAAAAATTTAAACAAATTATTTTTTGCGTTGGTGATATATAAAAAAACTAACTTTAAATAGCATTACCTTCTACAGGAACCAGATAGGATATGTTGTACAAAACTCCATAACTACTGAAATGATGTGATGATTATTTTGAAAATTACCGGATCTCATACATATTTGATTACTAGTTTAAGGTATTGTTATTAACTATGTCTACAAAAAAAATTAATGGAAATTAAAAAAATTAGAAAAATTTCGGCCTCTTTCATAAAACAAGTTTACAGATTTTTTAAACCACGATATTTTGCACTTATTTGCCTAGTAAAATCTTGCGCTGAATCCGAAAATGAAGTTTAAAGTTTCAAAAGAAGAAGAGTTTTCGAGATATTGATTACATTTTTGGTTTAAAATTAAAGTAAATTCAGGCTGGATTACACAATGCTCCGTTATAAAATAACTCTTCGTTAAATTTAACTTTTTCATAAAAATTTTGACATAAGGCTTCGTTAAATTGGCAGTTAGCCTATTCCACTTTTCAACATTTGGACTTTATTTTTTTATGACTCAGAGCAAGACTTTACATGAAAAATAAACGCAAAATGTCGTGGATCTCAAATTTGTTTTTTTTTTTTAATTTTGTAAACTAGTGTAATTTATATAAATATTTATATAATTTATATAAAAAAAGTTTTTGTTAGAGTCCCTAATATAGCTGTTGCACTGTGTTATTAAATATTTGAAAATATACACTGGCATCTGTTGCACCCGACACATGCTTATTAGGGTGGAGCAAATATTCCTTTTAAAGTTTTTTTTTTTAGCTTTAAATATTAGTTAATATTTGGACATTACTTAAAAAGTGTTTTGATCATTAACAGTTAAATAACACAGCTTGACACCAACGTTTCTATATATTTGAAACATGCTGATTTGAATGACGTACTCCGTTTTTCGATGTATAGAACAGTTTTCTTGCAAAATGTCATTAAAGATTGGCCAGATTTTTAACAAAAAAATTGCAAGTTAATGCTTTTTAAATTTTATGGCATAGAAAACAAAGATGTGGCTTGTAGCAATATTTCTTATGCAAATTTGGTTTAAAGCTTTTTATCTTAAGCCTTTAAATTCGCGAATTTCTTAATTTTTGGAAGTTTTCGTTAAATTGTTCTTTGATAAAAAAAAAACTTGCTTTTAGTGAATCATAAAGGCATCCCTAACAGTACAAATAGTGTGATATGGACCATCATGATGAAAACGGGTACAATATTTGTTTTTGTTAAAATTGACTCAAAAAAAATTGATTCAAAAAAAGGAAAATTTGCTCTTCCCTAATGCTTATTATATACATAAAAACATTCAAACTAAATTAATTTTATATTAATAATTTTGGAAATATGACAACGAAATTGAAAACTTTGAGAATTTTATTAAATTGAGTTTTAGTACAACTTTTTTTGCCATGATGTTAAATCATTTCAGGTGCACATACATTAGGGTGGCACGAATAATGACTAATTTCAGTTTCGTCAATCGCAGGGCAAATTTAACCAAATTGGACAAAATTAGTCTGTGGCTTTGGGGGGTTAAAGATTTGCCCATAAAAAATGTATCCACATAAAAACAAAAAAAAAAAATTAAAAAATCACAAAAAAATATTGGTTTGTATGGGGAAAACATTTTTTTTAGGGCAAAACTTAAACCCCCCAAAGACACGGGTTAATATTGTCCGATTTGACTAAAAATCTTAACACAGAGTTTATAGACAAAAACGAAACATAATTTGCCCGGCAATCGACGAAATTCGAAAAAAGTCATTATTTGTGCCACCCTAACATACATATTTGTTGCTTAATTTGTTCTTAACGTATATAAATTAATAAATTTATGAATAAACACATATATATCACCAAAAAAAACCGAAATATTACAGTAATATAAATTTTGTTTTCTAATTGGAAGTATATTTTTGAGTTTTTTTTTTGTCAGGGAGGGTTACTGGTAAAAAAAATTAATAATTACATTATAAACACTATCATAATCTACTGACTTTTTCATGTTTAGCCCTTTTTTAAAATAAACAATTCCTATTAGTTTTTTCGCTGTACAATTAGTTGTTTTAACATTTTTTCTAAATTTATTATATTTTTTTTTTTTAGTTTTTACTAAAACAAACTATAATTTTCACCAGTGGTATGTATTTTTTTGACACTTGTTTTAAATTCTCATTCTATACGTCTATTATGTAGGTATCCTGACATTTGTATGTCCTTTCTTGAAATTAAAATGAAACACATGAAATGAAACAACCCCAATATACAAATGATACCCTTGAAATAAATATGTACAAATGTTTAGTTAGCAATTGTTTCACCCTTATGCCGAGGTATATTTATATAGGTAACATTTTAGTGACGTATGTAAACAATTTTCTTTCAAGAATTTATTTTTCTGAATTTTTTTAGTTGTGATGTTGCTTTTAGAGATGGGCGTGTGAGTGACTTTTGACTCAGACTCACTCACGACAGAAATTTTCGAATCACGCACACTCACTTACTGACGAGCTTATTTTTTTTACTCACACTCACTCACAATCACTTGGGTAAATTTAATACCTCACGTGCACTCACACAAGCTTTACTAACACTCATGTTGACTCACACTCTCAAAACTCTTTTTTTTACAAAAAAAAATCAAAACTAAAATTTCAAAAATCTTACAAAATTTTAAGCACAATTTAAAGTTCAAGAAAATTTTACAATTTTTTTTTTCTTTTTTGGGACGAAATCTTAAGTTTAACTACGAATATTGCGTTTTTGGTTACTCAATTTTTCAAAAACTGGGCTTAGGAAGCGTGGTCAAATATTGGAAAAATGGTAAAATTTGTGTCGAGTTACCTTGTTTAAATATTTATCAAGTTAATACGGAATGCACCACAATCTCTAAAATGTACATTTTTGTATAGTTTTGTATGACCTTTCGATTTTTGTTTTTTAGAAAATTTTCAGAACCCGTTCTGAAATTTTTCATTTTTTTAAAAAGTCATTTTATCAAAAATTTTGCCACTTGTGTTTTTTTTTTTAAGTTTAGATGTTTGTCTATCCACACAAAAAAATTCAGACCTGTGATTTTCGTTTTTTTTTCGAGAAAGTCGCATTTGAATATTAAATTTCATAACAATTTTGTAATTTGCTTGTATTTTCAACGTAGCAAATGAGTACTAAATATTTGCATAAATATTGCTCATACGCTACGTTAAAACAAGAAAATACAAGCAAATAACTAAATTCCCATATACAATTCATTTTTAGCCGGGTTGTTATGAAATTCAAAATTCAAATGCGATTTTCTCGAAAAAAAACGAAAAACACATGACTAATTTTTTTGTGTGGATAGACAAACATCTCATCTTAAAAAAAAAAAAAACAAAAGTGGCCGGATTTTTTATAAATTGACTTTTTTAAAAAATGGCAAATTCAGAAAGGGTTCTGAAAATTAAAAAAAAAAAAAAAAATTAATCGATAGCCCATACTATATACATATAATTATATACAAGAATACAGGAATATAATTTTTGAGATTGTGGTGCATTCCGTTTTCATTTGATAAATATTTAAACAAGGCAACTTGACACAAATTTTACCATTTTTCTAATATTTGACCACACCTCCTAAGCCCAGATTTTGAAAAATTGAAAAACCAAAAACGCAATTTTCTTAGCTCCATATAGGGCTATCCATACAACCTATTCAGAAATTTACGGTACACATGTTTTTTTTTTGCTGGACATTTGGTGTGGAATGCCTCATATGCATTATTAAAAGCAACTTGAAATGAGCACATGAGCAGATTAGAGCGCAATTCACGCGTGAGTGTGTCTGAATTCAATTTAACTCACGTGATTGTGAGTGAGTGTGAGTGTAAAAAAAATAGCGTGAGTAAGGTTTTTGCGTGAGTCAATTTTTTTTTGCGAGAGTTTGTGTGATTTATTTTCTTCTTATATTTCCTTTTGTACAAAAAAAAGGAAAAATGTGTTTTTCACCCTTTTTTCAAACTTTTTTTATTATAAAGAATATAACTTTTTGAATTTCGTCGATTGCCGTGCATACTACGCCTCCTTTTGGTTTAAATTTTTAGCCAAATCGGACAATTTTAACCCGTGCCGCTAATACTTAGGTTAAAGTTTGGCTCTAAAAAAAACATTTTTTTTTAATGCCAAACTTAAACCCCTTGCGGCACGGATTAAAAATCGATTTCGAAAAAAATCAAAAATTGCTCCACCCTGCTAAACAACTAACAAATGTAGTAATTATAACTGACAAAAATATAACTGTTTTTATACCTTACACCACTCTGTGGTACAGGGTATAATGATTTTGTGCTGATGTTTGTAACTACCCGAAATATTGGTCCTAAACCTACCTTTAAGTATACCGATCGACTCAGAATAACTTTTTGAGTTGGTTTAGCGATGTCCCATCATCCGTCTGTCCGTCTAACGGTTTAAGCACGATACAGGTAGAAATTTGTATTCAATTGACTTGCAATTTTAAATGTTAAAACATCTTTTGGCCCAAGGACGCAGCCTATTGATGTTGGGAAAAATCACTCTACGTAAGCCCCCATACAAACGCCCCCTTTGAATTTTGTTTAATGACTCTAACAAACGTATTTTAATAGATATCGTTTTGAGTACTTCCCTTGTTAGTGAATTTTTGAAAATAATATGTAAATGAAAACAACTACTGTTACTACATTACAGTACTTTTGTGTTATTTGTTCAAAAAAAAAACAACTTAAAATAACTAACCAAAACAGTTGTTTAATATTTGTTATAGAAAAAACAACTACATTTGTAGTTGAAAACATCTAATGCGGATTTATTTACGAACAACTAATATGTAGTAACTGTCATACATTTCTAACAAGGGAAGTGAACCGATTTGCATGAAACGTAATATATATATAAAAGAGACCATTCTAAGATTGGGGTGTCTCGGCTTATCGGCCATATCGGGGATTAAGGGGTTCAAAACATGGGTCAAAAAATGGGGAACAAATCGTTTTTTGTATTTTTCAGCCATTTCTTCTTAAGAAACTATATGATGTTTACATATGAGAAGAAAGGATTTTTTAATGCCTATCCAATGGTGGCATAACCTTGCAAAAGTTTGGCTTCATTAATTACTTTTTTCATGAAAATGTGTAAATTTTAGGGGATAATTATATGAAGACATAGTCCTACGATGTCCATATGAATACGAAATAATCTTTATTAAATTTAAGTCGACACGTATTTTTTCTCTAGGGGATATTCCTGTTAGTTCGGTAGTTATCGAAATTTTTCCGGAGGTCCACATTGTTTCATAAGGGGACAACCAAATTTTTTAAACACTGATATGGCCGATAAGCCGAAACAACCTTAAAATCGTCTCTTTAATATATATGTATTTTAAGTTCCAGGCAAATCGGTTCATAAGGGTTGAGATACTTCCCTTGTAAGTGTGCTTTTACTTCTGGATAAAATTTCTGGTATTTTTTTTTTTGTAACTAATCAGATTTTCCTGCTAATTCTACAGATTTTCTTAAGTGTAGTATAAGTTCTCAACAAACTTTTGGTTAAACAATAAAAATTGATCCCATAGTTAAAACTATATCCTGACCTAGTAAATTACAAGCATATTTGATTTATATTATTTTCGTGTGTTTTCCTAATTTACATGTTTATGTTTTTATACCCTCCACTTAGTGATAGAGGGTATATATAAGTTTGTCATTCCGTTTGTAACTCATCGAAATATCGGTCTGGGACCCCATAAAGTATATATATTCATGATGCCCGATCGATTTTAAGACATTCTAGCGATGTCCGCCTGTCCGTCTGTCCGTCTGTCCGTCTGTCCGTCTGTCCGTCTGTCTGTCTGTTGAAAATGCTGTAGCGGACAAAATATTACACAGAGATGACTGAAACTTAACATATTTGTTGGAAGTTCTCCCGAGAAGTTTGGTATTGCATTTGAGCGAAATCGGCCCAGCCGATCAAAAGTTATGAGTGAAAGTTTAACGACACCTCTTAAATTTTGAAAATACAAAATGCGTTTACACAGCTTCTACTTTACAGATTAAAATAAAATTTGGTACAGAATAATATTATACCATGTACAATGTCTGTGTAAAATTTTAGAAGAATTGGACAAAGGGGAGTGGCACCTCCCACATTAGCTTAGCATGCAAAATGCTATAACTCGGCTTCTGTTTAACAAATTCGAATGAAATTTGGTATAGAATGATATTTTAGCATGTCTGATCTCTATGTAAAATTTGGGCGGAATAGAAAAAAGGGGTGTAACACCCCCCATACAAACCTAGCATGTAAAATACTATAACTCAAATTCTGATTAACGTATGTAAACTAATTTTAACATGGAGTGTAAATATGGTCTTTGTGGCCTATATAGAAAATATGAGCAAATTTGGAGCAAAATTGGCACATTTAGAAGATGATTTATCTTGGCCTTTAATAAACATATTTAAATACATTTGAATAATGTTGTTAATATTTTATGTTTTAAGAGTTATTACTCCAGTTTACTTAAATGCTTTTTTTTAATTTATCTGTTTTGGTTCTCGTTCTTTTAACATACCCGCTAAATTGTAAAACTTTTAATCAGTCTGTGGTATGATGGCTAGAGTGTTGGCTTTTCATACATGGACTCCCGGGTTCAAGTCATTGTTAGGACTCAAAATATTTTTTTTTTTTTTTTTGTTCGTTAATATTGTTTATTAATATTGTTTATTAATATTGTTTATTATTACAATTTTATTTAAATCACCTAAATCTATACCCTTCATTATATTTATTTAGTCATTGATTTTTCTCAGTTTTTGCAAATATATAAATGTGCTGTAATTAATTATTAATTAAATGTCGTTTTGTTTTTCTTTAAAAGCGAAATTGAATTTTGGTGGAAAAATATCGTATAATCAAAAAAACTTCTTTTATACACAGCAGTAGTGGGTTTGTTGTAATTTGCTCTGTTTTTTTTTATCTCTTTAAAGATAGTCGTTAAATTGCTAAGACATTCAGAAGCAGTCTGTGGTATGATGGCTGCACTGTTGGCTTATCATTCATATGGTCGCAGGTTTGAGTCATGGTCGGGATGAATTTTTTTTTTTATTTATTTTTTAGCTTCAATATTGTTTATAAAATTACAATTTATTAAAATCCCCTTAATAATTTATATTCGGCCTAACAATCTTTTGTATTCTTTGTCATTGGGTAAATGAAATAATTTTTGGAAAAAAAAATTATTTTCTACATTTTTTTTTTATACCATCCACTCTTTATTTGTGTTTTGATTGTTTCTTTTTTTTTTTATAATTTCTTGGATAAGTTCAATATCAAACACATTCAATATATTTATATTTTGAGTCCAATTCTTACAAACGGACAGACGATTTCTGCCTATTGACGATTTCTGGCAACACTGTTAGTAACGGTTAATTTTGTTAGCTTATAGCAGGGATGGAAAATCGGAATTCTGAAATGGTACTGGAGCTCAACCAAAACAGTACTTTTTCGCCCTCTACGGTACTAAAAAAAATTAAAGTCCAGTTTCCGTACGACAAACGCCTTTCGGCTGCGACGAATAAGAAGAAACTAGGCATAATTCAATATAAAAGTTCTTTAATTGAAGACATCCTTATTCATTTATTAATTTTTTGGAGAAAACTTCAATAAAGGTTGGCTAAAATCAAAAATTTCATTTATTTGAAGTTTTTGAAGCATTTTTCCAATGAAAATCGGTCGATTTTCGGATTTTTTTTTTTAAATTTGGTTAAAAAATGTATGAAATCGTCTGGTATAGAAAGGTACTAATTCAGTCGCGGGGGTACTACGGTATTTTTTTGAGAGTGAAAAAGTACTGAAAAAAGTACTAAAGTACTAACTTTTCCATCCCTGGCTTATAGTATAGTATGATCCCTATAAAAAACTAGGAATATATTTTTAAACCTACCACTGGGTATACCTACCACTGGGTATACTTACCACTGGGTATACCTACCACTGGGTAAGTTATTTTAAGCATTGCTGTGTTATAATCAAACAAAATTGCGAATTTGACATGCATTTTTAATGCTGCCAGTGGTCTAATGGTAGTGTCGTCGGATATTAATTTGGGGGCACCAGGTTCGTCTCCCGGTTTGGCCGAGAGTATATATTTTTTTTTTTTCATTTGTGGCTTTTTTTTAATTTTACCATTAATAAGTTTTTATTTTGAGTTAATTATTTTTTTTTAATTTAAAAATTTGAAATAAAATAAGTTAATTAATTTTTTTTTTTTAAATAAATTTTATTCATTAAGAATAAATTTTATAAATATTATTTTTACAAATCAAATCGATTTCAGTATTTTTATGTATGCCAATTGTGGAAAAACGTCAAAAATATTGTGCATAATATTGCGTCGTCTGTAGGTACCTTAACAGTGGCGGGTACAGCTTTTGGGTTTGGGGGGGGGAAAATTTTTTTTTACTCGAATAAAAAAAAATTATCAATTTACCGCTGTCGGACAAGCAAAAACAGGGATACTTATTTTTTTTTTTGCAAAAAAAGTGATGGCAGAGCAAAAAAATAAAATAAAGCTATAAAATCAAATAAAAAACGGCTGCAGAACACTTGCAGGCGATTTTTCAATTAAACATCAACAAATTTCTCAATGAAAAATTTCTTAGAATCTGAGACTTTTTTCCTATACAAAAATTTTCGGATTCTTAAACTTCTTACTATAGAAAAAGCTTCATACTCTAAAGCATTTTTGAGATATTTTTTCTACAGGAAATGTCACAGATTCTTTAATAGAAAAAGTTTCATAGAAAAAGTTATAGATTCTGAGAACTTTTTAATACAAAAAGTCTCAAATTCTGCAAACTTTTTTTCAATATAAAAAGTCTCAGATTCTGAGACCCTTTGTCCTATAGAAAAAGTATCACACTCTGAGGCCTTTTTCCGAGACCTTTTTTCTTATAGAAAAAGTCTCGGACTCTGAGGCTTTTTTCCTACAGAAAAAGTCTGAAATTCTGAGATTCTGAGACTTATTCCTATAGAAATTCTAAGATTCTGAGACGTTTTTCCCATAAGAAAGTCTCAAGTTATAAGATCTTTTTCTTATATAGAAAAAGTCTAAGATTTTGCCACATTGCCTAAAGAAAAAGTCTCAGATTCTGAAACCTTTTTCCACACACAGGGAAAAAATTATTTGGAACTCAGTCGGAACTCCTCAAATTTGGTTTCAGAATATAAGTATTAGTTACAACGACTTAAATTCAAATTTCATGATTCAAAAAGTAAATTTGTATCCAAATATCTAAACAAATTACCAAAAAACCATCACATTTTCAAAAAATATTGGTTGCATTTATCATTTCCAAAAAAATATTATTTCAAAAACTTTCATAATAGTCCGAACCATTCATTTATTTTTTTTTTTGTAATGCAATAAATTTTTAATAACTAGCACAGAATATTAGTTTAGTTGTATAAAAAAATCAGTTACAGCAACTGATGCTTGTATAAAAAGTTAAAAAATTTTAAAAATTCAAAATACATTTGAAATTAAAATTTTAATGTAATACTATCTTCGAATTATTTAGATTTGGTACATACAATCATTTTTTAATTTTGTATAAAAGTTACTGCAACTAATTGTATGTTGCTTTTAAAAAAAATTATTTAAATTATTAAAAGTCATAAAAAACAAAATAATTTTACAGAAAAGTTATTTTTTAAGAAATAATTGGAATAAGATAATTTAAAACATCAAAAAAAATATAGTTTACAAAAAGGAAAATAAACCACAAAAAGTAAGTAAATCTAAATTAACCCAAAATACATTTGTATTATTTTTAATAAAGACTGGATTTATTTTTAGCAAAATATGTACATTAAAATTTAAAAAAGGAAATTTGGAGAAATAATCTTGCGGATTTACCTACGAGCATTGATCTACAATAATTATCAACATTCAACTTTAGATATCAACATATCAATATCAACATTCAACATAAATACATATCAACATTCAACAAAAGACACATCTCTATTAAAATGCTGTATTGGGACGAAATTTGAGAGGTTAGATATTTGCATAAAAATTGTGTAGACTTATTCGAATTTTCTACAGAAAAAGTATCTCTGAAAAAATGTCTCAGAATCTGAGACTTTTTCTATAGAAAAAATGTCTCAGAATCTGAGACTTTTTATATAGAAAAAATGTCTCAGAATCTGAGACTTTTTCTATAGAAAAAATGTCTCAGCATCTTAGACTTTTTCTATAGAAAAAATGTCTCAGAATCTGAGACTTTTTCTATAGAAAAAATGTCTCAGAATCTGAGACTTTTTCTATAGAAAAAATGTCTCAGAATCTGAGACTTTTTCTATAGAAAAAATGTCTCAGCATCTTAGACTTTTTCTATAGAAAAAATGTCTCAGAATCTGAGACTTTTTCTATAGAAAAAATGTCTCAGAATCTGAGACTTTTTCTATAGAAAAAATGTCTCAGAATCTGAGACTTTTTCTATAGAAAAAATGTCTCAGAATCTGAGACTTTTTCTATAGAAAAAATGTCTCAGAATCTGAGACTTTTTCTATAGAAAAAATGTCTCAGAATCTGAGACTTTTTCTATAGAAAAAATGTCTCAGAATCTGAGACTTTTTCTATAGAAAAAATGTCTCAGAATCTGAGACTTTTTCTATAGAAAAAATGTCTCAGAATCTGAGACTTTTTCTATAGAAAAAATGTTTCAGAATCTGAGACTTTTTCTATAGAAAAAATGTCTCAGAATCTGAGCCTTTGTCTATAGAAAAAATGTCTCAGAATCTGAGACTTTTTCTATAGAAAAAATGTCTCAGAATCTGAGACTTTTTCTATAGAAAAAATGTCTCAGAATCTGAGACATTTTCTATAGAAAAAATGTCTCAGAATCTGAGACTTTTTTATATAGAAAAAATGTTTCAGAATCTGAGACTTTTTCTATAAAAAAAATGTCTCAGAATCTGAGAATTTTTCTATAGAAAAAATGTCTCAGAATCTAAGAATTTTTCTATTGAAAAAATGTCTCAGAATCTGAGACTTTTTCTATAGAAAAAATGTTTCAGAATCTGAGAATTTTTCTATAAAAAAAATGTCTCAGAATCTGAGACTTTTTCTATAGAAAAAATGTCTCAGTATCTGAGACTTTTTCTATAGAAAAAATGTTTCACAATCTGAGACTTTTTCTTTAGAAAAAATGTCTCAGAATCTCAGAATATGTTCCAAGATCTGCGACTTTTTTTATAGAAAAAATGTTTCAGAATTTCAGACTTTTTCTATAGAAAAAATGTCTCAAATCGTGAGAATTTTTCAACAAGAAAAATGTCTCAGAGTCCGAGACTTTTTCTATAGAAAAATTGTTTTAGAATCTGAGACTTTTTCTAATGCAAAAATGTCTTAGAATCTGAGACTTTTTCTATAGAAAAAATGTCTCAGAATCTGGGACTTTTTCTATAGAAAAAATGTCTCAGAATCTGAGACTTTTTCTATAGAAAAAATGTCTCAGAATCTGAGACTTTTTCTATAGAAAAAATGTCTCAGAATCTGAGACTTTTTCTATAGAAAAAATGTCTCAGAATCTGAGACTTTTTCTATAGAAAAAATGTCTCAGAATCTGAGACTTTTTCTATAGAAAAAATGTCTCAGAATCTGAGCCTTTGTCTATAGAAAAAATGTCTCAGAATCTGAGACTTTTTCTATAGAAAAAATGTCTCAGAATCTGAGACATTTTCTATAGAAAAAATGTCTCAGAATATGAGACTTTTTTATATAGAAAAAATGTTTCAAAATCTGAGACTTTTTCTATAGAAAAAATTGCTCAGAATCTGAGAATTTTTCTATAGAAAAAATGTCTCAGAATCTAAGAATTTTTCTATTGAAAAAATGTCTCAGAATCTGAGAATTTTTCTATAGAAAAAATGTCTTAGAATCTAAGAATTTTTCTATAGAAAAAATGTCTCAGAATCTGAGACTTTTTCTAAAGAAAAAATGTCTCAGAGTCTAAGACTTTTTCTATAGAAAAAATGTTTCAGAATCTGAGAATTTTTCTATAGAAAAAATGTCTCAGAATCTGAGACTTTTTCTATAGAAAAAATGTCTCAGTATCTGAGACTTTTTCTATAGAAAAAATGTCTCAGAATCTGAGACTTTTTTTATAGAAAAAATGTTTCACAATCTGAGACTTTTTCTTTAGAAAAAATGTCTCACAATCTGAGACTTTTTCTTTAGAAAAAATGTCTCAGAATCTCAGAATATGTTCCAAGATCTACGACTTTTTTATAGAAAAAATGTTTCAGAATTTCAGACTTTTTCTATAGAAAAAATGTCTCAAATCGTGAGAATTTTTCAACAAGAAAAATGTCTCAGAGTCCGAGACTTTTTCTATAGAAAAAATGTTTTAGAATCTGAGACTTTTTCTAAAGCAAAAATGTCTTAGAATCTGAGACTTTTTCTATAGAAAAAATGTCTCAGAATCTGGGACTTTTTCTATAGAAAAAATGTCTCAGAATCTAAGACTTTTTCTTTTTTTTTTTTCTTCTATAGAAAATGTCTCAAAATCTGAGACTTTTTCTATAGAAAAAATGTCTCAGAATCTGAGACTTTTTCTATAGAAAAAATGTCTCAGAGTCTTAGACTTTTTCTATAAAAAAATGTCTCAAAATTTGAGACTTTTTCTATAGAAAAAGTGTCTCAGAATCTGAGACTTTTTCTATAGAAAAAATGTCTCAGAATCTGAGACTTTTTCTATACAAAAGGTCTCGGAATCTCAGACATTTTTTCTACAGAAAAAGTCTCAGAATCTGAGACATTTTTTCTACAGAAAAAGTTTCAAATTCTGAGACATTTTTTCTATAGAAAAAGTCTCAGATTCTGAGACATTTTTTCTATAGAAAAAGAATCTGAGACTTTTTCTATAGAAAAAATGTCTTCGATGTCTCAGATTCTAATACGACTTTTATATAGAATAATTCTCAGATTCTGAAACGTTTTTCCTTTAGAAAAAGTCTCAGATTATGTTACTTTTGTTGTATAGAAAAAGTCTCAGATTTTGAGTCTCTGATTCTAAGACATTTTTTCTATAGAAAGTTTTAAATTGTAAGATATTTTTGCTATAGAAAAATTCGCAGGTTCTATACAAAAAGTGTCAGATTCTATAACATATTTTCTATAGAAAAAGTCTTAGATTGGAAGATATATTTTCTATAGAAAAAGTCTCAGGTGCTGAGACGTTTTTTGAGAATTAAAAAAAAAAAAAATATGTTTAAAGATTGTACTAAATATCAACTTATGTATATCTTTTTGTAAAATTAACTTATTTAATAAATATATTACAAAAAACATTTTTTGTCTTTTATTTTACGGTTGAAGGACCCAATTAATAAAATATTTTAGTCGTGGTGCTGTTATATCGGTCACAACAACCATTCTAATCTTATAATTTTTTGTTGCTTCAACAGATATACTCAGTTGCTCTTACTGAAATTCGATATATATACCAATTGACTGAATCGAAAATATTAGTAATTACAACTGATAAAAGTGATAGTTGGCTGGACTACAATAATTTGGTTGGTTCTAAATTTGGTTGGCACAACGAATCCGTTTTCTGTGTGCAATAGAAAAAATCTTACTTGTGGGACCTGTTTCGAAAAAGTCTTAGATTCGGAGACTTTTTTCCTATAGAATAAGTATCAAAGTCTCCTATAGAAAAAGGTCTAAGATTTTAGGACATTTTTCCTATCGAAAAAGTCTCAGATTCTGCAACTTTCGCCCAATTGAAAAAAGTCTCAGATTTTGAGACTTTTTCCATTCAGAAATGTCTAAGATACTGAGACCTTTTCCTCTAAAATTAGTCTTAAATTTAGAGATTCTGAGACCTTTTTTCTGCAGAAAAAGTCTCAGATTCTTAGCCTTTTGCCTATCGAAAAAGTCTCAGATTTTGAGACCATTCGAAAAAGCCTCATATTCTGAGACCTTTTCCAATAAAATAAGACGTAGAAAAAGTCTCAGATTCTGAGACATTTTTCCTTTGAAAAAATATTTTGACATATTTCCTATAGAAAAAATCTTACACTCTGAGATATTTTTCCTATAGAAAAAGTCCTAATTCTGAGACATTTTTCCCATAGAAAAAGTTTCAGATTTTTAGACATTTTTCCTATAGAAAAAGTCTTAGGTTCTGGGACATTTTTCCTTTATAAAGTCTCAGATTCTAAGACATTTTTCCTATAGAAATAGTCTTAGGTTCTGAGACATTTTTCATAAGAAAAATTCTCAGATTCTGAGACATTTTTCCTATAGAAAAAGTTTCAGATTCTGAGACATTTTTTAATGGAAATAGTCTTAGATTCTGAGACATTTTTTCTTAAGAAAAATTCTCAGATTCTGAGACATTTTTCCTATAAAAAAAGTTTCAGATTCTGAGATATTTTTCCTATAGAAAAAGCTTTAGACACTTTTCCCATAGAAAAAGTCTAAGATTCTGAGAAATTTTTCCTATAGAAAAAGTCCCAGATTTTTTCTAATTTTTTTATAACAAAACGGTCACGGTCACAACAATTTTCCCATAAAAAAATTTCTTTTCGCAATAAGAACTTCCAGATTGACAGATATTTTTTAACAAAAAATTTTCAGAATTAGTCACATTTTTCCTTTAAAAAGTTTTAGATTTTCCCTGTAAAATTTTTTAGATTTTCCCTATCAAAATTTTTAGATTCTCCCTTTAAAAATTTTTAGATTTTTCTTTTTAAAATATTCAAATTTTTTCCGATAAAAAATTTTCGGATTTCAAAATTTTTTTTCTGTGGAAAATTTTTAGAAAATTTTATCCTTTTTTCTTTCTTTCTTTTCTTTTTTTTTCTTTCTTTTCTTTCTTTTTTTCTTTTTTTTTCTTTCTTTTTTTTCTTTTCCTTTTTTTTATTTTTAAAATTTGGTCTGGGGGGGGAAATTTCCCCTTTTTCCCCCCCCCCTTGTACCCGCGCATGTACCTTAATAAGCTAATTTTATCGATATTTCATCGAAAATGTGTAATATTTTACAAAACTATTCCAAACGATGCTAAATTAAATTGAGAAATTAATGGAAGTTAACATTTCGTTTCGTTTTTTTTTTTTTTTGTTTTGATGAATGTTAACAAATTGGAGCGGAAAGCGTTTTTCCGCAATTGTCCTCATAAAAATGGAATTGAATTAAAAACTTAAAAATTGCCTTGTCTTCCCCCTCCTTTTTACCACCTAAATATGAATTTGGGCCGCTAAAAAAAATATGTGTCCCTTTATTTTTTCTGATCTACAAAATAAAACCAATTCCATAAAGATCCGCGGGTGACAATAGGGAGACGTTTTAATTAATAGTTAAAAACATCAACGTAGACGTCTAAACACAAATGTAGTTGTTTTAACTGTCTTTTGTAGTGGAATCTACCGTTATAATTTTTTTAGTGTAGCAATTTTGATATACATATTCATATAAATTAAAAAAAAAAAACGCTATTTTAACAGAAACGGTGTTTAGAGATTTTCCAGCCCTGGTAATGGGCAAAAAAAATATTTTCTAAACACCATAGACACAGACTATATTTCAGACTAGACAGTAGAGTTGTAAAACAAAAATGGGTAAAAACTTAGCGATTTTAGAAGATACAGATCGGTTTTTAGCTGGTTTAAAGCATGGCAACACTTTCTACTAGTTAGAAGTGAGTAAAACAATAAAAGCCGTTCTACCTTTTTTTTCGTATGGCGTGTTATATTGGTTTTCTCTCTCTAACCTAATTAGTAGAATAATTTGAAAAAAATAACCATATGGTTAAAGACTACTTTTTTGACACTTGTTATAATTGTCGAGTCTGTATTAATCTGTGCCATTGATATTAAATTTTTAAAGAACGTGCATTAGAAAATCGTATTAATTTATAAATACTGGGATACAGATGGAGGGTATTTAAAATTCGGCACGGCCGAATTTAACTTTTTTACTTGTTTTTATTATTTTTGCAATTATTTGCAAAATATAGGTCAGGCACAGTTTTATCAATACCTATTTGTTTCCATGGCAACATGTATCAATGAATTTATACTAAAGAATTTTGATATTTCATAGATTAGTAGAAAATTATACTTAAAACTTAACGTTTGGTGTAACCGGAAGTGATAATAGTTATTGTTTTTCAATATGTAAGATTTAAATTTAAGATAAATATTTTAAGGTTAGGATAAGATAAAACAAGGTAATACATATGAGGCATTCCACGCCAAATGTTCCGCTACAGAAAAACATGTGTTCCATGAATTTCTGAATAGGTTGTATTGATGGTCCTATATGGAACTTGGAAAATTGAGTTTTTTGAATTTTTAATTTTTTAAAACCTGGGCTAAGGAGGCGTGGCTAAATATTGAAATATTGGTCAAAAATTTGAGTCGAGTTGCCTTGATTAAATATTTATCAAAGTAAAACGGAATGCACCATAACCACAAAAATTTCCATTATTGTATATTTTTTATGGACTATAGATTAAAAAATTATATTTGGAACCCGTTCTAAATTTTTTAATTTTTTAAAAAAGTCAAATTATCAAAAATCTGGCCACTTTTTTTTTAAGTTTAGATGTTGATCTACCCATAAAAAAAATTTCATATGCGTGTTTTTCGTTTGGAAAATCGCATTTGAATATTAAATTTTATATCAATTTTGTAGTTTGCTTGTATTTTCTTGTTTCAACAGCGTACACTCAACCAAAAATCATTGTATTCCCAAAGAAAATCGTTGTAAATTCAACAGAAATCATTGTTGATTTTGACCCTACAAATATTTATGTTGATTTCAATAAAAATTGTTGTCAGTTTTTGTAAAAGTTGATCAACTCATATTTTTGTTAATACATATAAGAAATTTTTTTATTAAAAAAAAGCTTGTTGTTATTTGTAAATATTCTTTTATTAAGTATAAATCACAATATTTTTTTTATTTCCGGCTTTTTAAGCTGCAATATTTGAAGATTTTCACAAAGATTTTCACACACACTTCGTTTATTCATGTTATGCACCCATTAGCCATTCTCTAATTATCTGATGATACCAAATCAAAATCCTAAAAAAAACAAAAAACGTTTTAATATAGTATGAATACATAAAGTTATCAATGTAATTTATTACTTACCAAATATTTATAGATCTGATCCTATTTTTATTTATTTTTCTAATATTAAATAATTTTATAAGAAACAAACACATAAAATAATTTTATAAGAGACATTTCACATTGCTACCAACTCACTCGTTCACTCGTTATAATAAAAAAAAAACGAACGAACAGGGTTGTTTTTTCTTTTTTGTTTTATCTATTGAATTCTGTAGAAGCCATTGTAATAGTTGAAACAAGTATACTGATTATTCAACGATATCAACATTAATATTTGTTGAATACGGCATTATTCTGTAAAACTTGATCTACAATGGGTTTACTAATTTTTCTACTAAGATATTTCTATGAGTGTATGAGTAACATTTATGCCAATATGTATTTGTTACTCATACGCTATGTTGAAGCAAGAAAATACTAGCAAATTACAAAATTGATATGAAATTTAATATTCAAATACGATTTCCTCGAAAAAAAAAACTAAAAATGCTCGCCTGATGATTTTTGTGTGGATAGACGTACATCTAAACTTTAAAAAAAATTAAAAAAGAAAAAAAAGTGGACGTATTTTTGATAAATTGACTTTTTCAAAAATGTGAAATTTCAGAACGGGTTCTAAAAATGTTTCCAAATAAAAACTTTTAATCGATAGACCATAAAAAATATAAAATAATGCTATTTTTTGAGGTTATGGTGCGTTCCGTTTTAATTTGATAAATATGTAATCAAGGCAACTCGAGACAAATTTAAAATTTTTTCAAAAGCTCTATTAAATAGATGCGCTTCGAAAACTTTAGAATTGTTGAGTTACAGTTGAAAAAATTAAACGTACATAAAGCGATGTCATGGAAAAATTGGAAAATTTTACCATATTTTACGATACTTTGAAGTTCAAAACATTTTTTCGAAAACTTAAAATAACTGCTCTCTGAAAATTTTACATTTTCTTGAAAATTTAATGAACTTTGATTGAAATTTAAAAACTGAAAATGTCATTTAAAAATTTCTTAATTTTACCATGTTTATTGTTTACCACGATTTGTTAGTTCCATATAGGACAGTAGACCGGGTCGAAAAAAAAAGTTCCCACTGTGCGGGCTTTATTTTAAAGCTTACCTCGAAAAAGTTCCATAGCCAAAATATTAGATTTTTAGGTCGCGATTTGGTACCGCCGAAATCGTTTTTTGTTCATAGCTTTGTCATTTGATGTCCGATCGTTGTAAAAAAAAAATTTGTTAGAAAGTCCTCAGCGAGTACTAAATTTGACCCATATCTGGTTTTGACCTCTGAGGTCATCTTCGTGTTATAAGTGTTAGTTTCTCAGCTTTCTACCCACCTAAATGATCTTTATTTTTCCATTAAATTATAGCATTAAATAATTCATGAAATTCTTCCCTTAGAAGTACCCTCTTAAATTAATTAACAAAAAAGTTACATTCAATTTTAAATTTCAATAGAAAAAGATTTAAAACACTTGTTCGTATGTATTTAAATACAAACTAAAAAAATTAAATATAGTTTAAAGGCATAATAACAAGTGTTTTTTCTAATTTTCTTTATATTGTATATGAAAATCTTAAATCAAATGTAACTTTTTTGTTAATTAATTTAACTGGATACTTCCAAGGGAAGGATTTTATGATTTTCTTAGTGCTATAATTTAATGGAAAAATAAAAATCATTTAAGGGGGTAGAAAGCTGAGAAACTAACACTTATTACACGAAGATGACCTCAGAGGTCAAAACCAAATATGGGTCAAATTTAGTACTCGCTGAGGACTTTCTAACAAATTTTTTTTTACAACGATCGGACATCAAATGACAAAGCTATGAACAAAAAACGATTTCGGCGGTACCAAATCGCGACCTAAAAATCTAATATTTTGGCTATGGAACTTTTTCGAGGTAAGCTTTAAAATAAAGCCCGCACAATGGGAACTTTTTTTTTCTCCTTTATGGTCGACCCAGTCTATAGGACAGTAACCTCTGTAAGTTTAATCCAAAAAATTTTTTTTCGTGGTAGGTCTAAAATAAAATGCTTCATATATTTTTAATTATCTTGGCATTTGTTAAAAAAGAAAAGAAATTGGAATTTTAATGACAATAAGTTCATTCAGTTCACACCCACCTCCAATTTGTAATTTAATTTTTACATACTGTGAACCCACTAGAGTTGGCTGGCAATATTGTTTTGTCAATTCCCAAAATAACCCAAATAAATCCGTATTAATTGTTTTAAACTACAAATATAGTAGTTGTTTTCTACGACAAATATAAAACAACTGTTTTGGTTAGTTATTTTTAGTTTTTTTTTTAACTAACACAAAAGTAATGAAATGTATTAACAATAGTTTAATTTACATAATTTCTTCAAAAATTGGCTAAATATCTTTTTTAACAATAATTAATTTTTCTAATTGAATTGTTTATGCGAATAAGGACGAATAGACCATTTGTATAATTTTACAAATGACGATAAAAAAGCAAGAAAAGATTTAAAACTAATATTGTTTTCAACATTTTTGCATAATGCATTAAATATCTTTTTTAACAATAATTATTTTTTCTAATTGCACAGTTCATGCGAATAAGGACGAATAGACCATTTGTATAACTTTACAAATGACGATAAAAACGCAAGAAACGATTAAAAACTAAAATTTTTTTCAACATTTTTGCATAAATCATTAATCTGTTAATGCAAAAAAGTTCGCAAAGATATTAATATTTAGCCCTTTCTTGCGTTTTTATCACCATTTGTAAAATTATACAAATGGTCTATTCGTCCTTATTCGCATGAACTATTCAATTATTAAAAATATAATACATTTTTCTTTTAAAAATTTAAAAAAAGACATGCCAGTTGGTTTTATTACTTATGTAAGTAATTTTCACTACATAAGACAGTTACATTTCTGTCAGTAAAAACAACTGCATTTTTAAGTTTTTAGTCAGAAATTGACAAGGGTACAAAAAATGTACTGGCGAAACATTAGCTATAAAAAAATTACTACTCTTTGGAGAAAAATCGAATAGTATAAAAACAAATGTACTGGTAAAGCAGTGGGTATACAAAAAATACTTTGTCGAAAATTCAAAAAAAGAAAGTATACTTTTTTTATTAAATTTATTTTTAAGAAATTATATTAAATACCCTGCCAGAAAAGTGACCGGTCACGTGATATGTCACATGGACCCAAACACAAGACACTTTCGTGAGGAAATTGCGTAAATTCGGATACATCACTTGTGTCATTTGACCTGTCTCTTAGGAACGCCCCTTGCCTAGTGACATGTCGCATAAGAGCCCAGTCACAATTGGAACCACAGACGACGAACCACTGCGAAAGAGAGAGCGACACATTAAAATTAAGCGACAGACGACCGAACACATTTTATAAAGAAAACGACGCTCACATCAGTCACACATCTATTTTTTTTCTTTTGTTATACTATAAAAACAGGTATACAATGTTTCTTGTGTGCAACACACACTCAATATATTACCTCCAATTGGAAAAATTAGCATATTTTGCTGAACATATGGCAACGCTACTTGATACAAATTTAAGAAAATTGAGAGGGTGGTGAGAGAGCACTACAAAAATAGAATAGAATCTATTCTGGCGGCAGTGTGGTCGACCACAAAGCGATTTTTTGCTTTTCATACAAAATGTATGAAAACATTTTGTGGTTACCGAATGTGGTGCCAATTGTGACTCGGCTCTAACACATCACAGGTGGCACATCGCAGAACTACCCCCTGTGATCTATCACAGCTCTCTCAATTTTTTTAATCCAAAGTGCAAAAAAAAAAATCAAAAAAAAAAAATTTTTGTCCAGGACTTAAATTTTCCAAAATTTGTTCGAAACTAAAATCTTTTTTAATGAAATTTTTAACTCAGAAATGCAAAAAAACAAGTAAGAAAGTTATAGTCGGTCAAGACCGACCATATGATACCCTACACCAGTCCTTTCCGATAAATGGGTCCCAGGTCCAAACATGGACCGATTGGATCTGTCTTTTGTTAGATCTTTATTTACACTCAGAAAATTATGTAAGTTACTACATGTTAGTTGTTTGTATATTTTACAGTGTTAGTTGTTTTCAACTACAAAGTCAGTTGTTTTTGTATGACAAATATCAAATAACTATTTCTGTTAGTTATTTTAAGTCGTTTTTTTGAATAACTAACAAAAAAGTACTGTAATGTAGTAACAGTTATTTAAAGTAGTTAATATTATTTTGTTTATCTCTAAAAAATTTTCAGTTTTTTTCCAAAAAATAAAAATAAATTTTCGTTTTATTCAACTTAAAAAAAAAATTGGTCTTCAATTTTTTTTTTCTGAAAAATTTTTTGAAAAAAAAAAAAATAATAATAATTTTACTACATGTTAGCTGTTTTGACTACAAATGTAAGTAGTTTTTACTACATAAGTCAGTTGTTTTTTTGTCAGTTAAAATAACTAACATTGTTAGTTGATTTAACTGAAAAGTAGTTGACCCCAAAACAACTAACAAAGTAGTTATTTTAACTGACATTTTCAGTTGATTTTACTAACATAATTTTTTGAGTGTAGTGTAGAAAACACACTCAGATCAAATTTTAGTGGAATAGTTTATAGTTTATTTTTTGTCAATAGACCGATTCAACTGAACATCGGTCGAAATTTTTATATGGGGGACTAGTCCAAAAATGGTCCAATTTTATTTTGATTTTATCAGGTTACTACAATACCCGTTTAACACCTAAAAATAAATTTTTTATCAAATATATCCATTTTTATGAATTTTAAGGGAACTATGTGAATATCGGGAGGGCGGTTAGTATGGGGACTACCAGAACTACTATGGGGACTATACAAAATTTGATTACCTGCTAAATTTCGAAGCGATATCGATAACACGGTTATAAGAGTCATTTAAGCCGAATCCAAAGTTGGCGTTTGTATGGGGGCTAGGTCTAAACATGGACCGATTTTCTCCAATTTCAATAGGCTCCGTCCTTAGTCCAAAAGATGCTTAAGTTTCAAATTTCAGTTCAATTGATTGAAAATTTCGACCTGTATCGTGCTTAAACCGATAGATGGACAGACGGACGGACATCGCTAAATCGACTCAAAAAGTAATTCTGAGTCGATCGGTATACTTGAAGGTAGGTCTAGGACCAATATTTCGGGTAGTTACAAACATCAGCACAAACTCATTATACCCTGTACCTGGCCTGGAATGGCCTGGATTTTCCAGTTATTTGAGGTCTGGTCCAGTTTCCAGTTAAAACATAATTTATCCAATTGAAAAAGGATTTCTTTTACACTCAAAAAATTATGTTAGTAAAATCAACTGAAAATGTCAGTTAAAATAACTACTTTGTAAGTTGTTTTGGGGTCAACTACTTTTTCAGTTAAATCAACTAACAATGTCAGTTATTTTAACTGACAAAAATCAACTGACTTATGTAGTAAAAACTACTTACATTTGTAGTCAAAACAACTAAAATGTAGTAAAAATAAAAAAATTAATAAATAATTTTTTTTTTTTCAAAAAATTTTTCAGAAAAAAATTTGAAGACCAAATTTTTTCAAAGTTTTTTTTTTTTTAAAAAAAGTTGTGAAAAATAAAAAAAACGAAAATTTATTTTTTTGGCAAAAAACTTAAAAAATTTTTCAGAGAAAAACAAAATAAAATTAACTACTTTAAATAACTGTTACTACATCACAGTACTTTTTTGTTAGTTATTCAAAAAAACTATTTAAAATAACTAACAGAAATAGTTGTTTGATATTTTTCAAACAAAAACAACTGACTTTGTAGTTGAAAACAACTAACTACTGTAAAATATACAAATAACTAACATGTAGTAACTTACTTAATTTTCTGAGTGTATTTTAACAATTATTTTTATTATTTAATATTTTTTTAAAAGTTTTTGGGACTACTTTTTGAATAAAACATTAATTATAAATATAACATAAATTTTTTTACAACTTTTTCGGGCATTTCGGCCAGTCTAGCGTTGATTTCAGCACGAATGTTTTCAATGACCGGGTCGATGATTTAAGGATTATTGGCATACATTTTGCTTTTAAAATAACGCCACAAAAATATTTCTGGATGAGTCAAATCTGCAAATGATGGTCAATTGTTGTCGCTCTTTTTCGACTACTCACGTCCCGGAAATTTTAACTGTCCTCCTAGATTTCCAGATTTGACCACTTTGGACTTAATTTTGTGGGGTTATTTAAAGAGAAAAATACACTCTAACAATCCTCATGCCGATGACGAAAAAATAGTAGAAATGCTTAAAATAAAAAAACACATTTTGCCGTAGCAAATAGAGACCGCCATTTAGTCCAAAATAAAAATATGTGAATCACATATGAAAATCGGTTGAATTTTTTTTTAAATTATTAAAAAAAAAAAAAAATATGTATGGGTCCAGTTACTTTAACAAAATCCAGCTGAAAATTTTCCATTATCCAGTTATTTGACTTCTAGTATCTGGCAACCCTACCTGTACCACAGAGTGGTGTAGGGTATAAAAATCGGGACTTGGAAAATTTTTGAAACATTTTCAGAAATTTTTTTCCTAAAAATATTTTTTTACACAAAAACAAAAAACACTAAAACATTTTTGTGTCCGATACTATTCTGGAAATTTTCAAACATTTAGATTTTTGATGTTTTGCCAACGTTTGTTGTACCGCTTTCTACGCTTTGACAATGTAGGCCCCACCATATTTGTCTGTCTGGGTTGTTTTGGGAAAAAATGTCGAGGACTCCAAAACAGCATTCATCGTCTGATTAGGTGTTCTATTTTTTTTTCTAAACCAGCCATATAAAATTATTATAATTATTATATAAAATTGTATCCATCATTTGGTGGATATACACTCAAAAAATTATGTTAGTAAAATCAACTGAAAATGTCAGTTAAAATAACTACTTTGTAAGTTGTTTTGGGGTCAACTACTTTTTCAGTTAAATCAACTAACAATGTTAGTTATTTTAACTGACAAAAACCAACTGACTTATGTAGTAAAAACTACTAACATTTGTAGTCAAAACAGCTAAAATGTAGTAAAATATATATATTTTATTTTTCAAAAAATTTTTCAAAAAAAAATTGAAGACCAAATTTTTTTTTCAAAAGTTGTGAAAATAAAAAAAAACGAAAATTTATTTTTATTTTTTGGAAAAAAAAACTTTAAAAATTTTTCAGATATAAAAAAAATAAAATTAACTACTTTAAATAACTGTTACTACATCACAGTACTTTTTTGTTAGTTGTTTAAAAAAACGACTTAAAATAACTAACAGAAATAGTTGTTTGATATTTTTCATACAAAAACAACTGACTTTGTAGTTGAAAACAACTGACTACTGTAAAATATACAAATAACTAGCATGTAGTAACTTACATAATTTTCTGAGTGTAGTTTTATCTTATGTTTTAAAATTATATCCACCAAACCCTGGATATAATTATATATAATTTTATAAAATTTTATATAATTTATCCAATTTTCTGAAAACTGAAGCAAATTTCAAAAACGTCGGGGACCTGTAGGGCGATGTCTTTGGGTTCTTTTTTTGACTTTAAAATCAGAAAGTTCCGAATAAAGCTAAGTACTCTGTTTTTTCGGTGAAAATTTCACTTCAACTTTAAACGCCTCAAATCGCAATAAAACAATGAAAAATAAACAACTTTTGACAATTATAAGAAAGAAACGATCATAACAAAACTGAAATGTCACTTTTTCACGGCAATTTAAATTGTATTGTATAATAAAAATGCGTGAAAACTTTTTTAACAATTTCCCTATAATTCCTCGCGTTGCCAAATTTTATTTTTTTTATATGGAGTTTGACAGATTTTTTCCCGTGAAATCGAACAGAGTACTATGCTTAAAGTAAAAAAAAATTTTTGTTAAATTTTAAATTTTGTTCGATTTCACGGAAAAAAAATTGTCAAAATCCATACAAAAAAAATCGTTTCTTTCTTAAAATTGCCAAACGTTGTTGATTTTTAAATGTTTCATTGCGATTTGAGGCGTTTAAAGTTTAACTTAAATTTTCACCGTAAAAACAGAGTACTATGCTTAAACAATTTTTTTTTATTTTTTTGTTTCTGTTTTTCAAAAAAAAAATATATTTTTTGTTAGTTTTTTGATGCAAATATAGCGTTATATTAGCACAGTACACTGAAAAAAATAACCTTCCTGATATTAATGAAACGGATTCATTATTTTGTTTTCATTACTTAAATGAAGGAATTCATAAGCTGATTGAAATTTCATGGATGTTATGAACAAATTTTATGAAACTTGTTTCATTAGATTTCATAATTTCATTAAAAAATATCATAAGATTTTTTAGAACTAAATACAACTCTGCGTTGCGAATAAGAGAAAGAAAACAGAACAAAAACATACGACATTTTATTACACCACGCGTGTTTAGTCTAATTGTAATTTTTACATGTGTGTTAACTTTTTTCTAATAAAATAAAATAAAATAATTTTATATATTTTTGCTTTGTTATTGAAACTTGTGTGTGTGTTATGCTGGTTATATCTAATTGAAATTACAAGTGAAAAGTTTCGTATAAGTGTTTCTTTTGACTGTTTCTTATAAAATATAATATAATTTGCAACAGAAAAATATTTTTTTAAGTCATCAAAATTTTGTGATTAAATGTAGGGTAATTTGTGTTGTTCCATTGCTACGTTGTTGCTACGTTTTGGCAGCACGTGTTTTTAAAGTCATCGCGTTTTTGTCTTTTATAGTTTACCTTATATGGCAATTCAGACCAATTTAAGTTTGGAGTAAAATTTTGTTGTGTGTAAAAACTAGGTGAAAACCATAAAAAGTGTGCAATTAAGGGTCATGTCACAGACTCAATTCCGTTCGGAAGTGGAATAATTGGTTCACTCGTAAAACGCAAAGCAAATACTTTTTTTCGAAATGAAACCACTTTTAGTAATTCAATTCCACTTTGATTTTTGAAAGTGATTTCATTTCGAAAAAAAAATTGTTTTGCGTTTTACGATTAACAACTTTTTTTCAAATCCGATCGGAATTGAGTCTGTGACATGCCCCTAAATAAAATTTCAGTGACGGTTACAGTGATGGTTACATGTGACTTACCAAAATTCTTATTAATGCAAATTTTCACTTATGGGTGTATTACGTGCTGTTTTTAGGTAACTTGTTCCTAACTTGATTAGGGGCTTTCTATGGAAATTTTGATAACTTTAACCAACATGAATTTATCGTAATTCCCATATCAAAACCTTAATAAAGTTAGCAACTAGTTACTTGTAAAAAGCAATTATCATACGCTCATTACCAACCACTATTCCACATTTAATCAATGGATATTTTCATACGTTTTATGAAAAACTTCATAAAACGTTTCAAACAAGTTCTACGAATATTTTCATTATTTATATGCAAGTTTTCATTGAAAGGAACTTTAATGACACCAGTTTCATTAATCAAATGAAACCTGTCTTCGGTTGAAAACGTGAGTCATTTTTCATTAAGGTTAAGTCAATTTTCATTAATTTCACGAAGCTATTTTTTTCAGTGTATTGAAAAGATGTATATTTTCAATTATTGTATTATTTTGTTTGCCCATCAAAGCAATTTAAAATTAATTTAAACAAATATTTTTGAAGAAAAAATTTTTTAAAAAAAAATTGTAAAGACCAAAAAAAATCTTTATCATAAAAAACCCTTTTTAGTAAAATCCAAGTATAAACAATATTTTTAGCAAAAAAAAAAATTAAAAAAAAATAGTTTGACTTTCAAGTCTTTAAATATTTTATATTGTTATTATTGACCCTAAAAGGCAACTTTCCGACATCGACGTTTTTGAATTTCTATACTGTGCTAATATTACGTTTTCATAAAAAAAAAATAAATTTGTTTTTCGCTTTGTTCGAAATTTTCCTATATTCAAATCAAAAAACGAACCCTTAGACATTGCCCTGCAGGTCCAATATTTGTGTGTGTTAATATTAACCCTAAAAGGCAACATTTTTGACTCCGACGATTTTGAAATTCCTACTACAGATGTCACTTGATTTTACTACACATATTAGATGTTTTCATATAAAATGCAGTTATATTTTTGTTGTTTGTCAAAACAACTACATTTGTAAGTTGTTTTAACTAAAAATGTAGTAAGTTAAATGCAACAACTTAGAATGTAGTTGTTTTAACTGTAATATTTAGTAGATTTTAATTACATAATTTTTTAAGTGTAATTAAAAATTTAATAATCAGTATTTTTTTAATCATTAAAAAACTAATTAAATAAATAAATTATTTCTAATTGCAGCACAATGTGTGAGACATACCTTTCTTGTTGTTTCCATGATTCCTGCTACTCGTTGTATTCTCCATCATATTTTTCATGTTATTCTCATAATCATGTAAAACTTTATTGTCGATGCAGTCGTCATCGCCACTGCTATTGTTATTGCTGGAAAAGAAAATGTTTATTGTAAACCTAAACAAAATGATGACGGCCATAATAACTAACACATGAAAATGCTTTCTTTTTGTATAATTTTTTTAAAACATTAAAACGCTCTGTAAAATTTGTATTTATGACTAAATATTAACTAAAATAAAACTAAAAACAAAAAACCTTAGAATGAAAACTGAAAAAAGATAAATGATTTTATTATTTAAAACTTAATACATTTGGAAAATGTTGCACTCATTAGTTTTTATTTATTTCTTTAAAAGTTAAAACATTAATGTTTAAAAAAACACGACTAATATAAAACTGTTTCATATAAAGATTTTTGATATAGAATACCGTTATTTTTGATTACTGTTGCCAACCTTTACATTAACTTTATGCCAAAATAATTTCTATGATTCACCCTGTTAAATTATTTATAATTATATTTGATGAGCCACCCTGTTATTATTGGAAATGTCACAAATATATATCAAAGTCGATAAAAACATTGTTGGCGGCGGTTTATGGTGCAATGGCGGCGGTTCACACAAATTTAAGACAGCGTTTCCTATTGCAGAGGAGAAATATTTTTTGAATAATATTTGATCTTTTTATACCCTCCACATTAGTGATAGAGGGTATATATAGTTTGTCATTCTGTTTGTAACACCTCAAAATATTGGTCCAGAACCCCATAAAGTATATATATTCATGATCAATGTTTTAAGTCGAAATAGCTAGTATGTTCGTCTGTCTGTCCGTTAAAAAACACGCCAACTTTTGAAAGACTTTAATGATGCAGCTGAATCATGGCATATATGTTGGTAGTTTTCCGGGTCAGATTGGTATTGCAAATCAGCGAAATCTGTTAAGTGGTTCAAAAAGCAAACTCATAAATTTTGGAAAGAGTTTTTCTCGAATTTACGAGATAAAAATCGCGCTAACTTTTGAAAGACAATCCTGAGGCTGATGAGGCTTGGCATATAAATAAATAAATCTTTCGTTACCCTGGTCTGGTTGGTATTCAATTTCAGCAAAATCGGTCCAGTAGTTTTTGAGCAAACCGCAAATTTCAGATTGGTTTCACCTTAAACCACGTGTTGAAAACCCCATTTAACAAGTTTTAAAAGCATTAGTAAGTCACAAAAATGTTTTAAAACGTATTCTTTTCGATCAAAAAAAATGTTACATTTTCATTTACAAAATATTTTAAAATTATTTTTTTTTACAAAAGTTACCTAAAATAAAATATTTCTAATCAAATTTGTTAATTTTTTAAGTTAGAAAATGTGTCTATCAATTAAAAATGTGGATTCGGCTTACAAGGGAAGTCTCCCTGGTGTCACCCTCGGATCTTTATGAAATTTGGATATGTTGTTAAGAACGAAAATTAATTCGACCAGTATTTTTTTTTAGCGGCCCAAACTCATTTTTAGGGGGGTCGATTTGAATGGGGGGAAATTGATCTTTTTCAGTTTTTTAAGATTTACGCCTATTTAAACAAAATTAATATAGGCATGTACGGTATCAGATTAAAGATATTAAAAATACCTATCTCGTGGTGCTTACAACGGGCCAAAGAAGTTAATATTTTTTGACTTATTAACAAAAATGTCCTAAAATTTGTGCATGTTTGGACACGTTCTTAGCACACGTAGATAGGTTTTCCAAAGACCTTTCATTTGGTATGTAACATGACTAGGTTTCTTTGTATAATATAGGAAATAAACGAAAAAAACTGAAAATGGCCTTGTCTTCCCCCCTCCTTTTTACCCCCTAAATATGAATTTGGGCCGCTAAAAAAAATACGTGTCCTTTTATTTTTTCTGATCTACAAAATATAACCAATTCCATAAAGATCCGCGGATGACACTAGGGAGACTTCCCTTGTTACACCCAAAAAAAAACAATTGTGGAATCATAAAATTTTAGGGTACAATTTACCTAAGTTTTTTCGCAGGAATCCAACTTGAAAAGTTTCTTTGCTTATTAGCCGAAACAACTTAGGTAAACTTACAAAACGCAACTAAGCATTATTTCAAATTTAGTTTTGTTTATTTAGCCAATATATTTAAATAAATGGTACAGTTTGATTGGTTAAATGACGTATTTTTTTAGGTTGATTTAATAATTTTATATATCCCCTTCCATACAAAATGCTCAATATTATAAATTTTAATAAGATTTATTTTTAATAATTTTTTTTAATAAAAAGGACAATTTTTTATTAATAAAATATAAATATTAATAAGCTTAAAATACATACTTTTGATTTAAAGACTTGCCTTCAACATAATCGTAGAATCGTTTTATTCAACATGATCAGTGACAACCAAATTTTTCTATAGAAACTTTCTTATCGACAATTTTTCTATAGAGCATTTCTCAAAGACAATTCTTCTCTAGAAAATTTCTGATAAACAAATTTTCTATAGAAACTTTCTGAAAGACAATTCTTCAATTTTTCTATAGAAAATTTCTGGAAGAAAAATTTTTTATAGAAATTTTCTCAAAGACAATTTTTCTATAGAAAATTTCTAAAAGAGAGATTTTCTATAGAAAATTTCTAATAGAAAATTTTTCTATAAAAAATTTCTGAAAGTCAGGTTTTCTATAGAAAATTTCTAACAGGCAATTTTTCTATAGAAAATTTCTAAAAGACAACTCTTATATAGAAACTGTCTCAAAGACAATTTTTCTATAGAAAATTTCTCAAAGACAATTTTTTTATAGAAAATTTCTGAGACAATTTTTCTACAGAAAATTTCTGAAAGATAATTCTTCTATAGAATATTTCTTAAAGACAATTTTTTTATAGAAATTTTCTCAAAGACAATTCTTTTATAGAAAATTTCTGAAAGACAAATTTTCTACAGAAACTTTCTAAAAGACAATACTTCTATAGAAAATTTCTGAAAGATAATTTTTGGATAGAAAATTTTGGAAGAATAATTTGCTATAGAAAATTTCTGAAAGACAATTTTTCCATAAAAAATTTCTCAAAGACAATTTTTCTATAGAAAATTTCTGAAAGGCAGTTTTTCTATAGAAAATTTGTAAAAAACATGTTTTCTATAGAAAATTTCTCAAAGACAATTCTTCTATAAAAAATTTCTGAAAGACAATTTTTCTATAGAAACTTTCTGAAAGACAATTCTTCTATAGAAAATTTCTCAAAGACAATTCTTTACTAGAAAATTTTTTTTAAAGATAATTTTTCTATAGAAAATTTAACAAAAATAATTTTTCCATAATTCCTTTCCATAAAAGGAAATTTTTTTATAGAAAATTTCTCAAAGAAAATATTCTATAGATATTTCTCAAAGACAATTTTTCTACAGAAACTTTTTCAAAGACAATTTTTCTACAGGATCTTTTTTAAAGACAATTCTTCTATAGAAAATTTCTGAAAGACAATTTTTTTATAGAAAATTTATTGAAGAAAAATTTTTCTATAAAAAATCTCTCAAAGAAAAATTTTCTGTAGCAAATTTCTTAAAGAGAGATTTTCTATAGAAAATTTCTAACAGACAATTTTTGTATAAAAAATTTCTGAAAGACAGGTCTTCTATAGAAAATTTCTCAAAGACAATTTTTCTACAGAAACTTTTTCAAAGACAATTTTACTACAGAAACTTTTTCAAAGACAATTTTTCTATTTAAAATTTTTGAAAGACAGGTTTTCTAAAGAAAATTTCTTAGAGACAATCTTTCTATGGAAACTTTCTAAAAACACCATATTTCTATAGAAAACTTCTGAAAGACAACTTTCCATAGAAAAATTCTCAAAGTTAATTATTCTATAGAAAATTTCTCAAAGACAATTTTTCTATAGAATTTTCCCATAGAAAAATTTTCAAAGACAATTATTCTATAAAAAAATTCTCAAAGACAATTTTTCTATAGAAAATTTCTTAGAGAAATTTTTTTATAGAAAATTTTTGAAAGACAATTTTCCATAGAAAAGTTCTCAAAGACAATTTTTTTGAGAGAATATTTTTCTATAGAAAATTTCTCAAAGACAATTCTTCTGTAGAAAAATTGTGATAGAAAATTCTTCTATAGAAATTTTCTGAAAGGTAATACTTCTATAGAAAATTTTTGAAATTCAATTTTTCTATAGAAACTTTTCCGAAGACAATTTTTCTACAGAAAATTTCCTCAAAGACAATTTTTCTATAGAAAATTATTCTTTAAAAAATCTTGGAAAAACAGTATCTCTTTAGAAAATTGTCTTTATAGATATTTACAATAGAAAAATTGTATGAGAAATTTTTTTATAGAAAAATTGTCTTTGAGAAATTTTTTATAAAAAAATAGTTTTTAGAGATATTTTCTATTGAAAAATAGCTTGAAAAACTTTCTATACAAAAATTGTCTTTCAAAAAATTTTCTACAGAAAAATTGTCTTTCAGAAATTTACTATAGAAAAACCATCTTTCAAAAATTTTCTATAGAAAAATCGACTATGAGAAATTTTTTTATAGAAAACTTGTCTTTAGATTTATTTTCAATAGAAAAATTGACTTTGACAAATTTTCTATAGAAAGTGTCTGTGAAATTTTCGATAGAAAAATTTTCTTTGAGAAATTTTTTCTGGGAAATTTTCTAGAGAAAAAATTGTCTGAGAAATTTTCTATAGAACAATTATTTTTGAGAAACTTTCTATAGAATATTGTCTGAGAAATTTTCTATAGAACAATTGTTTTTGAGAAATTTTAAAATTTTTTATAGAAAAATGTTCAGACCCCGTCTATTTTTCTATAGAAAATTTTTAAGTTACCCAACGAATTCTACAATGCAGTCTTCAAATTCTAAACTACTATATTAAACTACAATTATTTACTTTTGTTGTTGTAACTTCACCAACACTGCGAACAGGAGACCAAGTTATAAGATTTTGCATTTGCATTTTAAATATTTAATTTTTACCTGGGCTGGAACACTTGAGGCATGATTGGGTTCTCTTAAATTTATTTTAAGTTCCTTAAAATGTAAACTGCCTACATTAGGTGGAGATTCCAAGTAAGTTCCGATTTAAAGCGTGGTGAATGCCGCAAATGTTCGGGTAAACCACCACCGTCTGCATCTGAAAGTTAATATTTTCGTTAATATACGTTTAGAAAATATATAAATTCTTTTTGCTTACCTTTTTAATTAAAGAAATAAATTAATTCCTCATATTTAAAGAAAAAAAAAATAAAGACAATGTGTTGTCAATGTGTTGTTTACAATGTAGCATTAATATGTCGACTTTATCGAATTAAATTTATTTATATTTATAAAAAAAAAACTTAGGTAAAAGATTCAAGTTTGTGTAGGTTAAATTTAATATTGTAAACAATGCTATTTTACAAAATAAATGTCATATACAATTTAGTCAAAACTTGAGCAATTTCTTGAACTCAATATAAAAAAAAATTTACCTAAGTCACATTAGATTGTTTAACACTAGTTATTTTTTTGGGTGTAGTCGAATTTAACTTTTCTACTTGTTCGAATTAAAATTTATCCTTTTCGTAATACAGGGTCCCTGCAAACAATAGGGCGATATATCGCCCACAAGATATTGCGGTAATATCATATATCTAACATTTCAATAAAAAATTAAAGTCGTATTTTGATTATATCGCCGTTTTTACATACGAAAGATATATTTTCGATAAACCATAACCGGCGAATCGATATCGTATCGTTTCGTTTGCAGGGGTATTACAAGGCCGGTCATTACCGACTAAAATTTTCTTGTTTTTATTTCAGCTGTCAAACATTATGTCAAAATATTGCGTTACCAACTATTTTACATTAGATTATGTTTAGATAACTTGCTCTGCATTCGACACTCACCTACATATTTGATTGTATTATAGTGTTTGATTATACGAAAGATTTGTAATTTACAAAAAATAAATAATAAAATGTCAAAAATTTATATATAATTAATTTAAGATTTTAACGCTTAAATGTTCGAATTAAAATTGTAACTATCAATTAACTAAATAAATCATAATCAATCGAAAGGTGTGAACAGAATTTGCAGCGAAAAAGTCTGTATCATAAAGTAGTCGGTCTGTCGGTCAATATGAATATGTATCTGTGAGAATGTTAATAGTTTTTCCTATTAAAGTTTTTCACGTTAAAGTTTTGTTAGTTAATTTAGAAGTTTAGTAATAACAAAAATCTATATAAAAACGAAAAATTCATGAAATCATTGTCCATTTTTTTAACGGAGCCTCACCCCACACCCCTGGAAAATAATCTGTATCTTATAGTTGCAAATGTTCTACACATATAAATAAATGTATGTACATAATTAAGAAAACGGAAACAAATTAAAAGAAAATCCCTTATTAAGGAGTTAATCCTTTGCATGCAAATCAATTAGAACAAAAGGTTTTTAATAATCATAGAAAATGGATAAACAAGATGAGATAAATTTAAATTATTCAACGACCAATACAAGTGCTAATCCTATTGAGGCTGTTTTAAGCAAACCTGAAGATATATGTAATTCAGTCATTACGACTACCGGCCCACCCGAAACCAGTGTTCTTCCTATTATAGCCGATGAAAATCAAACACAACGAATATCCGCGGATAATGATGGCGTTGTCAGTGTTGACATGCCAGGCGAATCGGTGCAATCGCCAACAAGCTCTCAGCCACTTCCTCCCCCTCCTTTATTTACCAACTCACAGTTTGCTCCAGATATGTCATCATCCGCTATGGATATTTCCAACTTGGAAACACAAAAGCGTAAGACACCAGTAGGTCCCAATGTGGTAGATAGCAGCAGTCATCTGTCGAAAAAACAGCTAATGTCATCAAGGGCCATGGAGGAAAAGAAAATATCAAGTTTAAGGAAAAACATTCGTGAAGTTATGGATACCAATCAATTGGACACAAATACTTTAAGAGCTCAGCATGAAGAGTCCGAACGTTTAGCCCGTGTGGCCGAACAACAGAAACTCCTAAGGGAATATCAACAGAGAGAAGCCGTTTTAACACATTTCGATCGCTTCGTCAACGAGCACAGAGTGAGAGATCCCGCCGACCTTATACCAGAACAAAAGAAAAGTCTTCAGCGAGTACAACACCAAGAGACTGACGTTAATGAAGAAAAAAGAATACCACCAGATGTCCAAGAGGAGAGCACAGAAGCTAAGAGTGTTGAAGAAAAAGATCAAGCTCCTGCCGAAGTAGTTACCATAGAGGATAGTTCAGATGATGATGATTGCATTGTGCTGTCGGATGATGAAGCAGAACTGGAAGAGGATAACGATAATGATGATCCAAATAATAGCGGCATGCACGTCAAAGATGATTTTAATGTTGCTGATCATTTGGGAAGAGTCGTCATAAATGTGGGTCACCCGGAGGATGAGGAAGATATATTTATAGCTCCACAAATTGCACGTACAATAAAACCCCATCAAATCGGCGGTGTTCGCTTTCTTTTTGACAACATTATCGAGTCCATTAAACGTTTTAAGACTTCAGGAGGCTTTGGTTGCATCCTGGCTCACTCTATGGGTCTGGGTAAGACACTGCAAGTAGTTTGTTTCTGTGATATATTTCTAAGGTATACCCCTTCAAAATCAGTGGTCTGTGTTATGCCCATTAACACTTTACAAAACTGGTATGCAGAATTTGATATGTGGATACCAAAACACTCTGACAATCCCGACTACATAAGGCCTCGTCACTTTGACGTATTTGTACTTAACGATCAACAAAAGACTCTAACAGCTCGAGCTAAAATTATTATGCAGTGGAAAGAACGAGGTGGTGTCCTACTTATAGGCTATGAACTATTTCGCCTGTTGGCAATGAAACAGAGCACTGCAGGAAAGCGTCGTAGTAAAAAGGGACAAGCTGCAAATGATCATGTTAGTGAACCGAGAAGTCGTTTAATGGATGATGTATACGAGGCTTTAGTTAAACCTGGACCTGACCTAATCATATGCGATGAGGGTCACCGAATTAAAAATGCACAGGCTGGTATTTCTCAAGCCCTCAAGCTTATTCGAACACGTCGTCGTATCGTTCTTACTGGTTATCCATTGCAGAACAACTTGCTGGAATACTGGTGCATGGTCGATTTTGTACGACCCAACTATTTGGGTACAAGAACCGAATTTTGTAATATGTTTGAGCGACCTATTCAAAATGGCCTTTGCATAGACTCTACGCCAGATGACATTAAACTGATGCGCTATAGAGCTCACGTGCTACACTCTCTGCTGGTGGGTTTTGTACAAAGAAGATCGCACACGGTTTTACAACAATCCTTGCCAGAAAAACAGGAATTTGTTATTCTAACACGTATGACTGAATTGCAAAAGCAACTTTACGACACGTTTATGAATGACATAGTGCGTACAAAAAATGTTCCCAATCCTTTGAAGGCTTTTGCTGTGTGCTGTAAAATCTGGAATCATCCCGATGTATTGTACGATGCCATGAAGGTAGCTGATTCTGGTTTAGACTGGGACATAGAAGAGGTGGATGATATAACGATGGCATCAAATTTAACTAAAAATGGATTTCCCCCTCCTGTGCCTGCTACATCGGTTAATACAGAAAAGCCTTTAACTGCATTAGCTGCATCATTAAGCGGTGATGAAAAAAGTTCATCATCACAAACACAATTCCAAAATCAAAATAATCTTGTTGAAACTTCAGGAAATGCATTGGAAGCATCAACATCGACGAAAGTAAACTATTCTCAAGGGTGTGTATAACAGTTTTTTTTTATTATCTTCATAATTTCATAATTTTTTAAAATTTAAAAAAAATTTTAAAAATATTTTTATTTTATAATTTTGCGAATGTATTTCTGAATTGTTCAAATTTTTAAATGCACATACAGATTTTGCACTTGCTCAAAATAATTGTCTAGTTCAGAATCGCATACAAATTTATTTCAGAACTAATCAAATACATTTTCAAAGTGTTAAAATTTGATCAAGAAACTTCCAAATATATTTCAAAATATTCGGAATGTATTTCAGAACTGCTTTTGAATATTTAAACAGATATATTTTGCGTCTGTCAAAATATGTTTTTAAATTTAATTGTATAATATTTGAAGCATAGAAAAATCTGTAGAATCATTGTAAAACTAGATTATTGTACCTTGCTGCAGAATTATATTAACCATAAATAAATACTGATTTTACGTCCATTTTTTATTATATTATAGTCCATCTGTATATTCTGAATTAAATCAGTTTGAAAATTCGGGTATAAATACTGTAGCCTACAATCAAGACTTACAATCATCCTATTTTTCCTATCCAACCATGATGAGTGCAATGGGTCGCCCGTTGCAACCCAACTATGTAGGTTGCATGCTTAAACAGTCCGCTAATGAGACTACAAATACAGAAGATTCTCACAACTCGTCATCAGAAATAGTTGATTTAGATACGAATGAAATTAGAACCATTGAAACCGATATCGATATGGATAAAAATATTTCTTTGAACCGTGAGGATAGTAAAAGGGAAGACTCGTCAGACAAATCGATTGCACAAACTGATAGCGAATTAAAATCTGAAACAGATAGTCATATGGGAAGTTCAATCGCCACATCGGAGACTATTGATAGTGAACAAAAGAAAGGTTCAGAGAAAATTACCTATGACTGGGCCATAAAATTTATGAAAAAATATGAACCGGGACTTATATCGAACTCTCCTAAAATGGATATATTTTTTTGTATTCTAAACGAGAGCGTTGTTATAGGAGATCGGGTTCTGCTGTTCAGTCAAAGTCTTTTAACTTTGAATCTTATTGAAAAATTACTACAAACGAATCGGATACCAGGAAGTGATTGCAATTGGGCATATAATAAACAATATTTTCGTAAGTATCTAAATGTATAAGAGAAAAACTGTACATTGATTGAGTAATTTTTGTTTTCTTCTTTTTTTTAGGTTTGGATGGTTCGACTACTTCTCAAGATAGAGAAAAATATGTCAATGAATTTAATTCTAATACAAATATAAAGTTGTTCCTTATCTCAACAAAAGCAGGTTCTTTAGGTATTAATCTGGTAGGAGCCAATCGCGTTATTATCTTTGATGCTAGTTGGAATCCCTGTCACGATACACAAGCTATTTATAGAATTTACAGGTATGTGTATTAGACCAGCATTTTTTTGTATGGCAAAATTTATTTTTCAGATTTTCAACGTCCTGGAAAATTTTTATTCAGAGGCCAATAGGATTAAAATAACGATCAAGGTTCCGGATCTTTGAAAATTAAAAAAATATATATCTCGCGATACATCATATTTATTATTTTTTGATATCAGAAAATTTTTAAAATCGGTTGAAGGGTTTTCGAGTCATCGCTACTTGAAATAGTCTGAGAATTCTTTTTTCATCAGTCCAAGTCAAATTTACTGTAAATATAATCAAAACGGCGTTATAAGCGTTTTTGACTCCGAATATTTTTGTCGAAAAAAATACATACGACATTCGTATTTTGAGGTTAAAGTTGAATTTGAAGGCAAATCCTATAATTTGTAACCGTGGCTTCCCTTAATAAAAGTTTTGATTTTTTGCAAAATTTCCACCAAAAATTTGGATTTTTGAAAAATTTAAAAATAAAAAATATATATTTTGCGATACACTTTTTTATTAATTTTGGTATGCTGTATACAAATATCTTTGAATCGGCCGAACGGGTTTTGAGATATCGCCATTTGAAATTTGCCAAAAAATAGAACTTAAGAAAAAATTTCATATAAACTTAGTTTGAGCCATATCAGATCAATTAAACCCCTGGAGACATTCAAACAAAATTTTTAATTTTCGAAAAGTTTTTCGAAAATTCAAAATTTTTCAAAGGGTTTAAATGATCTGATTTGGCTCAAGCTTTAGGAAAAGATCAAGAAAAAAAAATCTCAGATTTTTTTTTTAATTCTTGAACGTAGGAGAAACCGCCATTTTTTGCTACTTTCAAATAGCGAAAGGTGTTTGACCGATTTTAATTTTTTTTATATTCGTGATCAGCGCATCAAAATTATGAACCCGATGGTATACTTTTGAATGTAAAAATCAAATGGAGTAAAACTGCATTTACAGTTTTTCATTTCGTGATCCTGTTTCCTTTTAAAATAGTTTACAAGGATTACATTTTGTAAAATATTTTTTAAATGTTTATACTTGTCCTAGGATGGCACTAGTGTTGGCAAATGAAAGAGGAGGATCTGCCCTAATTTTTCAATTTTTTATTTTGCCATATCAAGAAAATGGATGTGAATAATGTAACTTCAAAACTTTATCAACTAACTTACTTCCTTTTTCCTGATATGTCAAAACAATAAAATGGTGGAAAAATAGAGAAGATCCTCCTCTTTCGCCCTTAAGTTAAATCCAGAAGCAAATGTCATTTGTTTTGGTCCACCCCTTTTGGGGGCGTAGATAAAAAATAATGATAACATTGTGTAAATAAAGTGCAAAAAGTATAGTAAATGAAATAGTAAACATTTATCGCGAGGGGAAAGATATCTCCCGCCAACACTGAAGCCCCCCATCAAAAAAAAAAATGCGTCCCAGATTTGTTTTTATTTTAATCGTGGAGGGAATAAAAGATTCGGCACAGCCAAATTTAGCATTCTTTCATGTTTTTTTTTTTTCAAAGATCCGAAACTTTGATCGGAGATTAGGAGAATTAAAAAATTGCTCGGACACTTGGAAAAGTGGAAAAAACTACGCTCTAATGTGTATAGATGACCCTTTTATATTTTATAATGTATTTATTATCTTTTTTATATAGATATGGTCAACAAAGAGCTTGTTTTATATATCGTCTAGTTATGGATAGATGTTTGGAAAAGAAAATATACGATAGACAAATTAAGAAACAAGGTATGTCCGATCGCGTAGTAGATGAGTGCAATCCCGATGCTCATCTTTCCATAAAAGATGTTACAAATCTATGCTATGATTACGACGATGATGATGATAAAACCAATACTTTTGAGTTTATAAAACCTTTGGATACCTATACCGATACAATAATGAAAACGATTTTGATTCAATATAAAACACGTTTGACCAAAGAACCGTTCTTCCATGAAAGTTTATTAATAGATCGTAAAGGTGATAAATTGTCACAGGCTGAGAAGAGATTAGCACATCGTAGCTATGAAATACAGAAGAAGACTTCTGCCAAGACAACGATATACTCAAATTCAAGCAGAATACAATATCAAACAGTACGTAAGGATGGTTCGTTAATAACGCGGCCAGTGGCATCGGTAGGTCTTTTTTTTTCAAACATATGTAGCTTTATGTATGAAAACCAAAATGTATGAATAAATTTTTAATAGGTTCGTCCTATACAGGCACCCAGAAATCAAACAACACAAAAAAATAGTAGTGGTTTAAGAACCACTCGGTGGATACCAGCAGAAGTTTGGCAGAAACAGGGAATGACTGCCCAGGAAATGTCTTTACCTTTAGGTAATTGTTATATTAATAGCGAATAACGTCATTGGTCATAATTTAAACATTTCCTTTTTGTTTTTTTTAGATGTGGTCATACCAACAAACTCTAGTAATAAATCAAAAATTATTATAAAGGCAGGCCAGCGTGTAATGGTATTGAAATCGGCCAAAGGAATTTATATGCAATTGGATAGTGGAAAAATTATTGCAATAAGAACCCTAAATAAACCAGCCGTTCCTGCACCAGAAAAAAGTGATGTTATTGATATTACAGAAGAATCAGATACGTCAACTGCAAAAGATTCCTCCAAGACTGATAAGGCAGACACTGATACTATGGCTACAGTGCCCTTAAAAGGTAAGTTTCAACAATTGTCTAAAGATATTTTTATACCCTACACCGGTCTGTGGTACAAGTCATAATGAGTTTATGCTGATGTTTGCATTTACCCGATACATCGGTCCCATACCCATCTTTAAGCATACACAGAGTCTATCGGTCGATTTTGCAATGTCAGTCTGTCCGTCTATCTGTCCATGTGTTATGGTGGATAAATAATGCAAAAAATATTCCGGGGAATGACCATCATCTGATCCTCCGAAGGAAATACCTAGTATTTTTATTAAATTTTCTTATACCGCCCTAAATGTCCCAAGGGAGCCCTTAGAGGAGTCAAACGTATGTTCAATATTTTTTAAAAGGAAAATTTTACAGCACAGACCAACCCTCTATCTCGAAGCATTAGGGTTTTCCCCATCCACTTTTTTTATAAATTTGTTATATTAAATCCACACCTACCGCTCTCATCGTGCCTCTTAGAGTAGGAGCACAATTGGGACAGTTAGAGTGCTATTAGCGAATTTGAATAAAAGTTTAATCTATGTTTGAGAGCACACTTAAGTGGAGTGGTGATAAAGCTTAGGTATGTTTGGAAAAAATGTTTGGGGGGAAAATTAATGGGGGTCGATCGTGCATTTTACCTCTCTAGAAGTGACTGCGGGCAGTTGTGAGACTTTTTGTGCACTTTTACTCCATTATTAGCAACTTAGACTTGAATCTTCTGAGGGAAAGCTGACGGTTATTCTAATGTTTTTTCATTACTTATCCACCATAAAAATTTCAGCTTTCATAAAATGATTTAAAATTTTTCCCTTTTTTTGCATCTGTGAAGGGGCAGCTGACGGTTTTTTCTCCGGGGGTGCGGCAGCTGACGGTTGATTTTGGAATATTTTTTCATTTTAATTAAAAAACTAAGAGATAGATCCATGTTTCTGGAATACACTGGTGTAGGGTATTATGTTTTCGGTCTTTACCGTCTATATTTTTTTTACTTGTTTTACATTCGTTTACAATTGATGTATATATTTTTTTTGTAGATTCTGAATCAAAGATGGATAGTTCAGTGACAAATGGAAAACAAACTGGAGGAGATTTAACAAAAGAACCACCAAGCAGCCAATTAGATATATTTAATAGTGCTTCTTCTAGCGTAGAATCAAATTTATACAGCAGTAGTAATGCTTCGATAGATGTAGAAAACAAATCTAAACACATGTTAAGACCAAATAATGATACTCAAGAACTTAATGCAGGCCATTTTCATCAAAGACCGACACAGACACAACCCCAGCAGCAGCCACAGCCAATTCAACCACAACAGCCGCTAAATTCGCATGCATCTCATACACAAACACTTAATACTGAACCGCACTTGCAGCAAAATTCTTCATCTCAGATACAGGCTCCAACACATTCACAGTCCCAATTAATGCATTCCCAAGCGACAACTACATATAGCCCTCATCAGCCGTACCAAGCCTATACACAACATCCAACAATACGCAATTCTACTCATTACCCGGCACGAGCAGGGGAAATGAATTCATATAATTCTTATCCACAAACACAGTATACAGATTATCAAGCCTATGGATCTCAGCAACAAAGCGCACGTTATCATCCACCCACATCATCATCTCATACAAATATTGCTCCTGCTGCCCATCCACAACCTCCTCCCCCACCTCCTCCTACTCACGGTACAGCTCCTAATGCCGCCGCTGCTGCTTCCTCACATCCTCCTCCCTCGATGTCGGACTTTTATGGTTCATATTATCCACAGTGGTCGACATTTATGTTGACAGCACCTACCCAAAGTAATGAGGCACCACATTTAATGCATAACACATATCCTCCAATTGCAGCTCCAACTCACTCACATTCCCATCATGCTAAAGTGCAACCAAACCCTCATCCTTGGCAGCAATATCATCCATAATAATGCATTAAAAAAATCAATAGGACTTATGTATAGGAAAAATAGGGCTACAATTCACACAAACATACATACAAATAATAAATTCATAAAAAAAAGTTTTACTTTAAAATTATTATCCCAGCAAAACTTTTCGGAGTCATTCAAAAATAACTAGTTCTAGAAGTACTTCAAAGCTTGTCACGATAGGTTCCCAAAGAGCATCCTGGAACTAGTGATGTCACAACTACTTCTAGGAGTGATCCAAAAGGGTAATATTTTGATTCCAAAGAGATTTTTTGGAGTAGTTTGGGAACTAGTGATTTGGAACTAGTCGTACATGACTTCTGCACCACTTCCATGCAGCAAATACTGGTTCTCAAATAACATTTTGGAAGCTGTTTCAAAAACTTGTAATTTTTTTCAAAAAAGAAAAAAATATATATATTTGATTACGCATTTCTCTGTTGCATCTTCTATTTGGAAAAGTCAAACTTTTTAAAATATGTATGTACAGAGGGGCAAAAAATATTATTAAGTATTGGGTAATTTGTTTGGTATTACTAAGTATTGGGACATTAGTGCAAATAGGTTTTTATAGATCCATTCAATTACCTTACTACAATCTGCAATATGCTACTTTATTTTCTACAGCTGGATTTTTTTATTACAAAAAGTAAATAAAACTTTCCAACTGTAGCAAAACTAGTAAGCAGTTTGAGTAATCCAACTAAGCATATAATCGTATATTTTTTGGTCCCTACAATATTTTTTTTCTTCAAAAATCGCTTATTTTCCTTCTAGATAATTTCCAATTGCATTAATGAAATAATAAAAATAATACGGAAACACAAAATACTACTAATTTTGTTCAGTAAAGTGCTGATATTGCGATATATTTTCAACAAAAAATAATTCAAAAATGTTTTTTTTTTTGCTAAAAAAAATGTACAAAATGTTCCTAGACTGCTTCGCTAGAACTAGTTCTGATGGTGACAATTTCAAACAAAAATCATGGGTCAAAGAATAGGATAAAAAATTAGTTCTAGAATGACTTAAAGAACCGTTCCATACATGGGTTCCTAGACTACTTCCCTAGAACTAGTTCTGATGGTGACAATTTCAAACAAAAATCATCACTCTGAGAACGAGATAGAGAACTAGTGACTAAGAACTAGTCTAACATGACTTCTACACCACTTCTATAAAACAAATTGTACTTTAAAACTAAAAAAAAAATTGTGTAAATTTTATAATTTTTTTTCGGGACTTATAAGGAGTTTACATTTACGACCTTATACCCTGTTCTCACGTACAGCTAAAACCCGTTTTAAACAACAATATTTTTAGGATTTTCTTTGCCATCTTTAATTTTGAAAAATATGTATTGTTATTATTAATATGTTACAAGTATACCCTAAAATTTTACATTTCTCGTCAGTTAGTGGTTATCTTGTTTCTTGATTATACTAATTTGTTTCAGTTTTTTGTGACAACTTTTTTAAACTTAATTTGTTGTTTTTTAGTTTGCTATTTTAAAATTTGAATTAAAACTATTTTAATGAATTTGTTGAGAAAAAAATTAATGATTTTTTAGTATTTAAACTGGTTACACATTTATGCTCGAACTAGTTTTATATAGTAAAATAGAATTAGTGAACACACAACTTCTAGAAGGCATTCCTGAAGTACTTCCACATTCATGCCACAATAGTTTCTTGGAAGTAGTTCCTGTCGTGACCGTTTTAAAGAAAAATCATGGGTTAAAGAATGGGATAAAGAACTGGTTCTAGAACTAGTTCTGGTGGTGATAATTTAAAACAAAAATCATGGGTTACAGAATGGGATAAACAATTGGTTCTAGAATGACTTATGGAACCGTTCCATAGAAGGTGTGATTGTTCCTAGACTACTTCCCTAGAACTAGTTCTGAGGGTGACAATTTCAAACAAAAATCATGACTCTGAGAACGAGATAGAGAACTAGTCGAGCTAAAAAGAAGGACTCTAGCACTAGTTCTGGAAGTCCTCCAAGTTTTGCTGGGATTATTATAATGAATATGATTAAACATTAAGAAATACATTCAAAACAAATACCTAGCTTAGTAATAATTAAAATGAATTAAATAAAAGTATAATTTTAAAATGACAAATAATTCTCATGATCTGGCAAATATTGAAATTGTATTATTTAATAAACGGCCATATTCATAATAAAAAAATTAGAGCATTTATACAAACAATTTTTTAAAGTAAAAAGCTTTGGTACTCATGAGTACGGTAAAAATTATTTAAAATTTTAATTAAAACTAGATGGACCCTTACTTTTATTATGAATACAGCTGTAAATGATTAAAATCTTTAAACTTTTTTAATTTTTTTTTTATTTTATTTAAGTTTCAGAATTTTCAAAAACTAATAATGTTCCTGAACTGATATTTTTTAGTATGGAGAAGAGAAAAATGTTTAAACATATTGCTGCACAAGTTTCCTCATTTTTTGTTGCAATAATTCTGGAAAATATCATTTGAGAGGAAATTATAACATAACCTAACGTTTTTAACAATAAAAATTTTATCGCAACCTAAGAACTGTAACAACTTTTGGGAATATTTTCAAAGTAATATTTAATTTGGGTAAGTGATATTCATGCTTATATTATTCATCTTTTTCAGGACATTTAAATTTAAAGAAATAATTTCGCTTAAAAATTTTGCTAAACCTAGGCAATGATTTTCATAATACGCCGTCCGACAAAAATGAAAAAAAAATAGTTAAACACGAACTGGATAATATACGTTTGAAACCAGAGACTTAATGTAGTAAAACTGCATTTACAGTTTTTTTTTCATGATTCTGTTTCCTTTTAAAAGGACTTCAAAGTTTTAGAGGATTATATTTTATAAAATATCTTTTTAATATTTGTACTTGTTCTAGAATGCCACTAGTGATAGCAAATGAAAGATGAGGATCTCCCCTAATTTTCCTATTTTATTATTTTTACATTTCAGGAAAAAAAAATTTAAGCTACGTCCTTTCAAAAATGTATCCATCAAAATCATTCAAAATTTTCACAAAATATTTTGATAAAGTTTTCAAATGACTTTATTCACATCCCTTTATCCTAATATGGCAAAATAAAAAAATGGAAAAATTATGGGAGATCCTTTTCTTTTTTTTTTCCATTACCAGTGTATTCCTAGGACAAGTACATATATTTCAAAAATATTTTAGAAAATGTGTCCTTTAAAACTTTGAAGACCTTTTAAACGGAAACAGGATTACGAAATGAAAAACTGCTCATGTTTAATATTGGCTGTCGGACGGTGATATTAACAAAATTCTAAAAAGGAGATATTTGGGATACTATTGCCAAAATATTCTGTAATTACTGTAAACTTCGTATATATCTGTGCCACACAGATTCTGTGACAATAAGTATTTAAAAAAAATACTCTCAAAAATATTTTTGGTGCACCAAAATTCAATTTTACAAAAAACTTGCACACAAAAAAAAAATTATTTAGTCAAAAATTTTTTTAACAAAAATTTTAAAGAAAAACCCGATTTTAAAATTCTGGTAAATCCGGAAACATGACCAAACATGGTCTGGTTGGATCTATTTTTTCTTTGATCTTTAATTAGTCAAATATTTATTTTTTCATGAATTTTGAGAGATTTTGGTTTGTATAAGGATTACTAGTATAAATGGTATAGAAAAAATGTTAGAATCTAAAAGTTTCCATAAAAAATATCTCAGTAACTGAGAATTTTTCTGTAGAAAAAATTACTGAGAATCTGAGATTTTTTTTATAGAATAAATGTCTAAGAACCTGAGAATTTTTCAATAGAAAAAATGTCTGAGAATTCAATAATTTTTCTATTAGAAAAAATGTATCAAAATCTGAGAATTTTTCTTTAGAAAGAGTCTTAGAATCTGAGAATTTTTCTATAGAATAAATGTCTAAGAATCGGAAAATTTTTCTAATGAAAAAATGTCTGAGAATGCAAGAATTTTTCTATAGAAAAAATGTATTAGAATTTGAGAATTTTTCTAAAGAAACAATGTCTGAGAATTCAATAATTTTTCTATAAAAAAAATATCTCAAAATCTGATAGTTGTTCTATAAAAAAAAATGTTTCAGAATCTGAGATTTTTCTATACAAAAAATTTCTCAGAATCTGAGATTTTTCTGTAGAAAAAATGTCTCAGAATCTGAGATTTTTCTATAAAAAAATGCCTCAGAATCTGAGATTTTTTTATACAAAAAATTTCTCAGAATCTGAGAATTTTTGAATAAAAAGTCTCAGAATCTGAGAATTTTTCTATAGCAAAAACGTCTCAGAATCTGAGATTTTTCTATAGAAAAAATGTCTCAGAATCTGAAAAAAAAAAATTTATAGAAAAAATGTCTAAGAATCTGAGAATTTTTGTATGAAGAAATGTCTCAGAATCTGAGAATTTTTTTATAGAAAAAATTTCTCAGAATTTGATATGATGAATTATGAATACAAAAAACATTAACCTGCCAAATTTCGAAGGCATACATATAATAAAATGGTTAATAGAAACGTTTAAAAAATCATTTACAAACATCCCCTGTATGGGGGGATTTTTTTATTTTAATTTTAATAGGCTGCGTCCTTGAGCCAAAAGAAGCTTAATTTTCAAAAAATCCCCTGTATAGGGGGATTTTTTTTAATTTCAATAGGCTGCGTCCTTGAGCCAAAAGAAGCTTAATTTTCAAGTTTCATCGAAATATTGTCACAGTGTATTTGAAAATGCAACACTGTGCAATATTCTTATTGTCTTCTTTCTTTTGATCACTCACACATGTGAATAGAAAAAACAGTATAATTCAAGTATCGTTCGAACAAGCAAGCAAGTCGGTCGTATTAATGTTCTTTTATTAAAAACCTTTTGTGCTATATATATTAATTAAAATTAAAATAACTTGAATAAATAAATTAAACTCGTTTTATTCATTGGACAATAAATGTACCGTGTGTGACATTTTTCAGAAGTGGGATCGACTTGCGACGCCGCGAGAAAAATTTAAGAAATACATTTCGGGAAATGTATAAAAACTTTTACTCCGTATAATTGCCGTAAAAGAAAATCGTCTAGTAAAACTTTCCGTAAAATCAATTCCGATATTTTTGATTTAAAGTTTTACTCCGTCGTGTTCCGTGGAAATTCTCGTGTAATCATTGCCGCCCGTGATTTGAATTTCATCATTGGAATCTCCGTTCAACAAGTTGATGTGATTGTGCTTGTTGTTAGTTGCTAGTTGATGCATCGAAAGTTGAGTGAGTGTTGTTGGTGGTTGTTTTTTTTGTGTTTGGTTTACACATCCATCTGCATAGTTGTGTGTGTTTCGTTTTGTTATCTGCTTGCCTCAAGCGTGTTGCAGCAAGCAAAAAGAAAGCAGAATACGCAGTCGACGTCTTTTTGAATTTTTAACGGATAGTAAAAATTTGTCTTTGAAGAAAAAGAAAAAGAAAGGAAAATAAAAGAAGAACGGAAAAAAAAAAAAAAAAAAACTTCAATATGAGTACGAGCCGAAATTTTAATAAATTAAAATTAAATGAATTAAAAAAGAGATGTAAAGACGCTGGTTTGCCACAATCGGGTAATAAGGACGTATTGATTCAGCGACTTGAGGAACATTACAGCGACGAGGAATTCACTAGTATGACTGACGGATCCGAATTATTGCAAAGGGTGAAATCGTTGGAAAAATCACTCTCCGAAATGCTAAATAATGGGTTCCGCCCGCCAGTTGTTTCGTCACCGGTGGACCCTCGTAATCTATTTTCGCCATCACCCGTTGTGTCGACAAATGAGGAAATCATTTCGCAAACACAAACCACGTATACAAACACATCTCCTTCACGTACCACTCCGTTAAGAGCACAAACGTCAAGTGCAAATTTACGTCCAACAGTGACTTTTTCGATTCCATCCGCACCAAATGCATCAATTTCATCGATTTATACAAACGTTAATCATCCAACGTACTCCCGTTGCTCAACACATTATCAACAACCGCATCAAAACCTGACAAGTGCTCAAGCAGCACCATCGTATAATACGCCAACAAGTGCTTATATGGCACCAACGTTTAATCCGACAACAAGTGCTTATATGGCACCAACGTTTAATCCGACAACAAGTGCTTATATGGCACCATCGTATAATCAGCCGACAAGTGCTTATATGGCACCATCGTATAATCCGCCGTATTATCAGCCGATAAATAATTACATGACACCAACGTATGGTAACCCGACAAGTGCTCATGCAGCACCAACGTTTAACCCGCCGACAAGTGTATATGGACCACCGCCATATAATCCATCGAATGGTGTTTTTGCAACGCAGATTAATCAGGACGGAAGGTCTTTCATCGCACAACCTTCCGTACCGCAAAGCCGTTACATCCCGATTAACCCGTACGACAACGTTCGTGAAATAGTTGGCCTTTTACCAACTTTCAACCCATCGTTAGAAACGTCTTTAAACGCGCGCCAGTTTGTTAAACGAGTCGATAAGCTCAGAGTTGCGTACAAATGGACCGAGGGAAATGTGCTAGTGGCCGTTCAACAAAAGTTGGAAGGCCCAGCGAAAATTTGGGTTGACGGAGTCGAGGAGGTATTCACGACATGGGCTGATTTTTGTGAAAAGCTCATAGAAGACTTTCCCGACACCATGAACGTTGCTGAGGTCCATGTCAAAATGGCAAACACTCGCCGCCTCTACAGCGAGACACCAACCAACTATTTTTATAAAATGGTTGCTATAGGTTCGAAGGCAGGGCTTGATGAGTCTGCCACAATACGCCACATAATAAATGGTATAAACGACCCGGATCTTAAGAAAAAGATCTCCAACAAATATTTAAAGTGTAACGATCTTCTGACGGATATAATAAATTACTGCAGCTTTAACGAAATCAAGGTAAGCGACAATCCACAACGAAAAGTTATTCCATCGTTTGTTTCTTCGTCTACAGCAGACAAGAAAACGTCAGATAAGAAAATTAGTACTCAAGCCGGCGTGAAATGTTACAATTGTTTTAAGTTCGGACACTATTCAGTCAAGTGCCCTGAACCATCACGAAAACCACGATGTGCCAAATGTAACCGTACTTCACACACTACCGAAAAATGTCCCGGCGAACCAAAACCTAAAACAACCGTAAACCGAATCGACGGTCGTTCAACACCAATTTCAACAACTGCCGAAAATGATGTCATCGTTAAGAGGGTAAGTGTCAATGGACATGAAACTGATTCATTTGTAGATCCGGGTAGTAATCGGTCGTTAATCCGTAAATCGTATGCCCCTACAGTCGGTAATGTTGATAGTGCTGGTATTTTGTTAGAAGGGTTCGGTGGTGGTCAATACGAATGTACTGGTAAAGTACACGTATCGTTAATGATTGACGACAGCTCTTTGGAAGTTGATTTACTGGTCGTCGAGGACGCATTCATCAACGAAAATGTCCTTCTGGGCAGAGATGTTTTGTGTGGTAAGGGTAAACGTTTAATTATTGAAGGGGAGGACTGTCGTTTAGAGAAGATTGATAAAATACAAACCTACAATGAACTTATACCCCCTGAAATTGACAAATTGAAATCATTGCTGTTGGAACATCATAGTTGTTTTGCCGAGAACACATCAGACCTTGGCAAATGTAACGTTGCAAAGTTGCAGATTCAACTTACGTCTGACACGCCCGTTCAAATGAAACCGTACCGTGTCCCATTCGCAAAACGTACTATTTTAACAAACATCACCAATGATTTGCTACAACATGACATAATCCGTCCGTCTGATTCAACCTTCGCATCACCTGTTGTTTTGGTCAACAAAAGTAATGGCGAACATCGCATGTGTGTTGACTACCGTCAACTGAATTCGATAACCTGTAAAACACCGTACCCAATGCCAATTTTGGATGAGCAATTCGCACAACTTGCTGACAACCGATATTTTACAACATTAGATCTACGCATGGGATATCATCAAATTGAGGTCGAAGAAAGTTCTAAGAAATTTACCGCTTTTGTTACTCATGATGGTCATTTCGAATACAATCGTATGCCGTTCGGGCTCGTGAATGCCCCAGCTGTTTTTCAGTCCGTCATGAACAAGCTGATTTCGAAAATGGAGCCTGGTCAGATTTTGGCTTATTTAGACGATATCGTAATCCCTAGTAAGACAATTGAAGAAGGTCTATCACGTCTGGATAGATTTCTGAAGATTTTGGCCGAAAGTGGTCTTACGCTTCGATTCGACAAATGTAATTTTCTGGCAACCAGAATTTCCCATCTGGGACACATAATCGATGAAAATGGTATTCGACCAGGTGATGAAAAGATAAGTGCCATTAAAAATTTCCGTCCACCGACCAACATAACCGAGGTAAGAAGATTTTTGGGTTTAACTGGGTTCTTTAGAAAATTCGTTCAACACTATTCATTAATATCTAAACCAATCACGATGCTACTACGTAAAAATGAAAATGTCTTTGTTTGGGGCCCAGAACAACAGGAATCTTTCGGAAAACTCGTAGAAATTCTTACTCAACAACCGGTTCTAGCACTGTATGACAGTAAGGCTCACCATGAAGTACACACCGATGCTAGTAGTTTGGGCCTCGCTGGTATTTTGTTACAATCCGTTGATGGTAAACAGTGGAAACCCGTGTTTTATTATAGTCGCCACTGTACCGACGCCGAAAGCCGTTATCATAGTTATGAGCTCGAGGCTCTTGCCGTAGTTGAGGTGCTTGATCGTTTTAGAATTTATTTGTTGGGTAAACAATTCCGATTGGTAACTGATTGTTCGGCTGTTGCCAAGGTAAAAGCCAACAAAGAGCTGAAACCGAAAATAGCTAGGTGGTGGATGCGAATCCAAGAGTTTGATTTTTCTTTGGTTCATCGAGAGGGGAGTCGAATGGCCCACGTAGACGCTTTAAGCCGTGCCCCCGATAAACCCCCAACCGAAATAGAACCAGCTGGATTTATTATGAAGGTCACAGCTGGGGTAGATGACTGGGTCGTTACAATGCAATTAAGGGATGAGAAACTTCTAAATATAATTGCGGTACTGAAAGGAGATTTAAAATCCGATCAGGAAAAACAAATCAGATCCGAATACTGTTTACGTAATCACCGATTATACTATAAGGACAAAGAAGGTCTTAAGCTTGTAATTCCAAAAGACATTAGATGGAGAATCGTAAAATACTCTCACGACGACATGGGTCATTTTGGGTTGGACAAGACCATTCAACGAATACAACAAAAATTTTGGTTTCCGAAAATTAGAAAATATACTAAAGAGTACATCGCTAGCTGTATAACTTGCTGTTACAACAAAAACCGTAGTGGTAAGTCCGAAGCCCGTTTACACTATAGTGAAATAGAACCGATCCCGTTTCAAACCGTGCACATCGATCACCTTGGTCCTTTTACTAGGAGTAAGAGAGGACAATGCTATGTTCTCGCTATATCCGATCCATTTAGCAAGTATTTAATAGTCAAGGCCGTACGAACTACAAAAACCGCTCCCGTTATCAACGCACTTAATGAGATAACCTCTTACTTTGGTCTTCCGAAATTCATCGTCAGCGACAGAGGTACTGCTTACACCTCTCAGTCTTTTGAGGACTTTTGTAAACGTAATTCTGTAAAACATATTAAAACCGCCGTCCGCACCCCAAGGGCCAACGGACAAGTTGAACGTGCTAACCAGACAATTTTAACATACATCCGTACAACCGTTGAAAATCCAAAGGATTGGGATCTTACTTTACGCGAGCTCCAATGGGCCGTAAACTCCCAAAGGAACTCAACATCAGGCTTTACACCCAATGAACTCGTGTTTGACTTCAAACTTCGTGATATCGTAGAAAACCATTTGGTAGCCGCCATCCATGATGACAACATTGATACTTCACTACCGATAGCCGAAAAACGTAATCTTGCTGTTGAGAATATTCGTAAAGAGCGTGAAAAGTGGGAAAAACGTTTTAACTCCAAACACGCTACACCAAGACAATACACCGTAAACGACATCGTCGTAATTGAAAATGAAGCACCCGCCACAGGCGACTCTCGAAAACTTGAGCCGAAATTCAGAGGTCCCTATGTCATTGCTAAAGTTCTGGGAAACGATCGTTATTTAATAGAAGATGTCCCAGGTATCCAAATCACCAGCTGTAAGTTTTCTTCAGTATACTCAGCCGAAAAGATTAAGCCGTGGTGCAGCAGTTATCCAACCCTTGATGAAAACCCTGACGATCTATCCGACGAAATCGAGGACGATTAAGGGTCAGCATTGGCCGAGCTGTCACAGTGTATTTGAAAATGCAACACTGTGCAATATTCTTATTGTCTTCTTTCTTTTGATCACTCACACATGTGAATAGAAAAAACAGTATAATTCAAGTATCGTTCGAACAAGCAAGCAAGTCGGTCGTATTAATGTTCTTTTATTAAAAACCTTTTGTGCTATATATATTAATTAAAATTAAAATAACTTGAATAAATAAATTAAACTCGTTTTATTCATTGGACAATAAATGTACCGTGTGTGACAATATACTTATAACTGCGACCTGTATCGTAATTACAACGTTTACATAGGCAGAGGGACGAGAAATTCTGAGTCGATCGGTGGTATAAAACCAGCACAATATCAATATAAAAAAAAAACAATTATATACCATACCAACCATATAATACCCTACACCTGTGTTTTTCGGAAAATGGGTCCCAAGTCCAAACATGGACCTTATCTTTTATCTTTTATTATATTTTTATTTGTACAGAAAGCACACACAAACAAAATTTGAGTGGCTTCTTTTTGTTAAAGCCCGATTAACTGAATATCGGATGAAATTTTTAAATGAGAACCCAGTCCAAAAATGGTTTTATTATAATTGGATTTGATTTGGTTACCAACCCAACAAACCAAAAGATATTGCTTGTATATCATAATAATATAATATCAATGATAAGTTTGCCCGAAAATAATATTATACATGATACAAATATAATACGGGTAGCTGCTGAGAAGGTACCTATCGTTATAATATCGATATTCAAATAAAAAATTACAATATAATGATATCGAAAATTTTAAGCAGCGCAACAATAATTTCGATAAATTCCTGGAATTTTATCGTTATTTTATCATTATTCCATTAAAATATGATATCTTTTCGATATCAATATAAACCAAAAATATAATATTTTTTATGATATCTAAATGATATTAAAATTAATAAACGGTTTTTTTTTAATTTTTTGCTTTTAATGCATTTTTTGACTTAAAATAATTTACATCAATAACAAATAACAATTAATTTAAATTAAAAAAATTACATAAATGAATAACAATAAAACAGCATGGAAATATTGACTTGTTCCTTGTACACGTTCATCGGCTATGGATTTTCGCAAACTAGTTCCAGCTTCTGAAAAAATAAAAAGTTTAAAATTAAATTTTACTGACGAAAACTAAATTTTTTTCCTAAAGAAAAAGTCTCATACTCTAAGACATTTTTACTATAAAAAATGTTTCATATTCTGAGATATTTTTCCTATAGAAAAAGTATCAGATTCTGAGACATTTTTCCAGTAGAAAGTCTCAGATTCTGAGACATTTTTCCTAAAGAAAGTCTCAGATTCTGAGACATTTATCCTATAGAAAAAGTCTCAGATTCTGAGACATTTTTCCTATAGAAAAAGTCTCAGATTCTGAGACATTTTTCCTATAGAAAAAGTCTCAGATTCTGAGACATTTTTCCTATAGAAAAAGTCTCAGATTCTGAGACATTTTTCCTTTAGAAAAAGTCTCAGATTCTGAGACATTTTTCCTATAGAAAAAGTCTCAGATTCTGAGACATTTTTCCTATAGAAAAAGTCTCAGATTCTGAGACATTTTTCCTATAGAAAAAGTCTCAGATTCTGAGACATTTTTCCTATAGAAAAAGTCTCAGATTCTGAGACATTTTTCCTATAGAAAAAGTCTCAGATTCTGAGACATTTTTCCTATAGAAAAAGTCTCAGATTCTGAGACATTTTTCCTATAGAAAAAGTCTCAGATTCTGAGACATTTTTCCTATAGAAAAAGTCTCAGATTCTGAGACATTTTTCCTATAGAAAAAGTCTCAGATTCTGAGACATTTTTCCTATAGAAAAAGTCTCAGATTCTGAGACATTTTTCCTATAGAAAAAGTCTCAGATTCTGAGACATTTTTCCTATAGAAAAAGTCTCAGATTCTGAGACATTTTTCCTATAGAAAAAGTCTCAGATTCTGAGACATTTTTCCTATAGAAAAAGTCTCAGATTCTGAGACATTTTTCCTATAGAAAAAGTCTCAGATTCTGAGACATTTTTCCTATAGAAAAAGTCTCAGATTCTGAGACATTTTTCCTATAGAAAAAGTCTCAGATTCTGAGACATTTTTCCTATAGAAAAAGTCTCATATTCTGAGACATTTTTCCTATAGAGAAAGTCTCAGATTCTGAGACATTTTTCCTATAGAAAAAGTCTGAGATTCTGAGACATTTTTCCTATAGAAAAAGTCTCAGATTCTGAGACATTTTTCCTATAGAAAAAGTCTCAGATTCTGAGATATTTTTCCTATAGAAAAAGTCTCAGGTTCTGAGACATTTTTCCTATAGAAAAAGTATCAGATTCTGAGAAATTTTTCCTATAGAAAAAGTCTCAGATTCGGAGACATTTTTTCTATAAAAAAAGTCTCAGATTCTGAGACATTTTTCCTATAGAAAAAGTCTCAGATTCTGAGACACTTTTCCTATAGAAAAAGTCACAGATTCTGAGACACTTTTCCTATAGAAAAAGTCACAGATTCTGAGACACTTTTCCTATAGAAAAAATCTCAGATTCTGAGACACTTTTCCTATAGAAAAAGTCTCAGATTCTGAGACATTTTTCCTATAGAAAAAGTCTCAGATTCTGAGACATTTTTCCTATAGAAAAAGTCTCAGATTCTGAGATATTTTTCCTATAGAATAAGTCTCAGATTCTGAGACATTTTTCATATAGAAAAAGTCACAGATTCTGAGCCATTTTTTCTATAGAAAAAGTCTCAGATTCTGAAACATTCTTCCTTCTAAGACATTTTTCCTATAGAAAAAGTCTCAGATTCTGCGACATTTTTCCTTTAGAAAAAGTCTCAGATTCTGAGACACTTTTCCTATAGAAAAAGTCTCAGATTCTGAGACATTTTTCCTATAGAAAAAGTCTCAGATTCTGAGACATTTGTTCTATAGAAAAAGTCTCAGATTCTGAGACATTTTTCCTATAGAAAAAGTATCAATTCTGAAATATTTTTCCTACAGAAAAAATCTTAAATTCTGACACATTTTTCCTTTAAAAAGTCTCAGATCCTGTGAGATTTTTTCTAAAATATGTTAATTGGGGACTTACTCTGTGGAAGTCAAGCCTTTTTTACTGTTAATAAAGCTCCAGCTAAGAATCCATATCCACAAAATATCCAAATTCGTGATGAAACCTAAAAACACACCATGAAATATTAACAGAATACAATTATTAATATAGTTATGTAAGCATACATACCTTGGGTTTAATTATTGCATTGTGGGAATGATGAGAATTGCTAGTACAAGGAGCAATTTTGCCAATATTGTCTCCAATAGAATACATTTTTAAAGAAAATAAAAATATTTTTTGACTGCTTTCACAAATAAATAAAATTAAAATTTCCAGCCAAACTATCAAAACAAACATAAATGATTTTATTTAGATATTTTCATTATACAATTTTTTTATCATTATAATGATTATTTATAACTTACAATTTTTTTAAAAAATTATATTAGTTATGATAGAGTATTATTTTTTGGTTTGTTGGGAAGGTACACGTTTAGCACCTTCAGATATAATGTCTATCAAATACTTATTTTTTCACACGCATGCAAAAAAAAAATTCCAATGAACAACTTTCATAGTATTTGTTCATAAATTCGTAAAACTTATTAACTTTTTCGTAATACTTATAAACTTTTTCATAGTATTTATGAATAAATCATAATATGTGAAATAATGGAACCACATTTTTCATAAATACTATGAAAAAGTTCAAAAATTTATTGAAAAAATTCAAAATTTGTATGTACAAATATCAGGGATGTTAAATGGGGTTTTCAATTTTGTACCAACTTTCCAAAAAAATTGTACTTTTTGGACCCTCACGGTACCATTTTTTTTAAGTAATAAAAACTTAACTAAAACAAATGAGAGTGTAAATTCTGTTGTTCTAAATCTTGTATACCACCCCCCCCCCAAAAAAAAAATAAAAAAATAAATTTTTTAAGGGCGTTTATGAACAATTTCTTGAAATCTATTCTGCCGAAAAATTTCGCATTGTCCGATACTTTATCTATAGGAAAAATTGTCAGAATTCTAGAATTTTTCGACAGGAAAAATGTATCATGATCTCAGAATTCTTCTAAAGATTAAAGGTGTCAAAATCTGCAATTAATAATATATTCATTAATTGTCTATAAATAACTGACTGATTCTTCTGTGGAAAATTCCGAGACTTTTCGTTTGATAAAAGAGAGTAAGAACTTTTTTCTCAAGTGTCTAATTCTGATAACTTTCTTTTTTTTTGTATCAAATTTTTAGAATTTTTTTTTTTGAAAACTACTTTAAACTGTTTTAAAAAATCTAAATAAGTATCTCATTTATGGTGTAAATCGGTCTAGCATTAGTAACTTTGTGAGCATTTTTTTAAAGTAAAAAAAAAATGTTGGGTCTTTTTCCGATATTTCGACGAGTTATAAAGAAATTGGAAATTTTAAAATTGTACTAAATGAGTCGCGGTAGTACCACGGTACTTTTGAAGGTCAAAATGTACCAAAAAAAGTACAATTGTACCAACTTTAACATCCCTGACAAATATAAATACTATAAACTTCGTTCTGTGCATGAATTTGAGATATTTTTGTGAATATCGGAAGGGTGTGGGGAATTAGAGTTGTTTTTATTTTCAAATATCGAATAAGTTCAACCAAGTCTTTCAATTAGAGCCTTTTTAAGTGGATTCATTTATATCAAATGAGCTCTCTTTTTTGAGCTCTGGAAAACCCATACAAAAAAAGACGGATTAAATACTGACGTTTATGACAACAAACACTAAAAAAACGAAATAAAATTTTGAAGTAGGCCCCATTTCCATTACTACATACGACTCTGTCTTAATTACCCCCTCTAACGAAATATCTTTTAGTTGAACATACAAATTCTAATTGGAATATATGTTAATACATAATTTAAAATTTTCCAAAAAACAAAAACAGAAGGAAATTCTACTATGAGGAAATAATGAACGGTTGAATGACTTGACAACGATAAAACACCTTGATATAGTAGTGGCACGTTCTATTGTTGATTATCAATTTGAAGGTAAGTTAAAGGTATATGAAGCTATACTACTTTTTTGTACCTTCATCCATACACATGTCATTATGTTGTAAGCTGCATGTGCAATAGGGGATAGGTAGTACATATTACTTGTGGCAGTACATTTTTTTAAAGTTTTACTAAATACAATATCTACCTATGCATACTATAGGGAAAGTAAAAGATAAACAAACCATGACTATGATCACTATTATGAACTAAACATTTATACAAACATATGTACTACTTAATACATATATGTATGTAGGTATATTTCACTCAAAAGTAAGGCACCAACCATAAAATTTGAGCATGTTTAATTCTTTTATATTTCTATTTATCTTAATATTAACCCTTAAGTGAGCTTTTTCGTTTTTTTTTTTTTTTTTTTGATCAAGGAGAATTATAGACTAAAAATAAAACCATCAACAAAAATATTGGTGTAAAGACCCCATTTTGAGCCATATAAGAAATCTACTGATATTAGCACACGCGGTTTGCCAAATTTCAGTTTTTATAATCTAGGTGGAATCAGGAGGTCGTCATCCACCTCAAACACTCAAACATTAACCGCCTGGGATTAATAGAATGAAGGTGGAAGGAGGAATTAAAAAAGGCTTTTTGTTTTCTTTATAAAACACACTTTTATGTGGTTTTAAACAAAACAAATTTACGAAATTTACGTTCTTAAAATGTTAATGATTCAATATAATTAAAAACATGTAAAAAAATTAAATTCGGCCTTGCCGAATGTAGTGATACACTCCACAATTTTAGAAATATTTGGGGTTTTCACAATAACGATTAAATTTGCCTTTTTAGTTGGGTATTTGGCAAATTTGCCATTTTACTAAACGTCAAGTATTTGCCACCATTTTTTCTTTACATATCGTGAGCGCACTTTTCGTTAATAATTTGCACAAAATAACTTTAATTATCTTTTTACATTCACAATTTTAAAATAAACACAAAAAATGTGTATGTTTCTTTTTGTATAAATGTTTTTGTTGCCGCGTTCGAAATTTCAGCATAAACAATCACAGCTGTTGTCATTTTTACGTTTTTTTTATTTGCACAATGGCATTTTGTTTTTAGACAAGGTTTGAGTTGGGCATTTTAAGAAAAATATGCCACATTCAAATTGGCATTTTTTTGACGTTTGGCACATTTGCCAAATACCAAACTAAAAAAGGCAAATTTAATCGTCACTGTGAAAACCCTAATTATTTCAAAAAACTTTTTTTAAAGGAAATTGCGTTGGAAAAAAAAAATTAAAGCATTTTGTATTTTTAGTTTTTGTTAAATGTTTTTATTTTGAGTAAAAACTTTTTTTAGTAATTTTTAAAATGACAAATTTTTTTTAATGTAAAATTTTTTCGAGTGTAGCATTTTTTCGAGTTTAATTTTTTTTAGTGTAAAAATATTATTGGGTGACAAAAAATCTTCGTAAAATATTTTTGTGAGGTTATCAATGTTTTAAAACTTGTTTAACCGTTTTTTCAACACGTGAATTTAAGGTGAAACCAATCCGAAATTCACGGATTTGCTCATAACTTTTGAACCAATACCAACTAGCTGAAATTCAATACCAACTAGACCGTCACATAAATTTTATTTACTTTACGTGATTGTAGTATACATGATAGAAAAAATACACTTTAACATTTTTTGTTCGCGAAAAATATTTATTTTCGTGAAAAAAATTGGTTTAAAACAAATATTTTTAGTGTTTAACATTTTTTCAAAATATACCTACGCCCTATCTCAACTCCCTAAGTATGCTCCCATACAAAATTACATTTTTATAAAATTTGCTCCAACTGTTATTTGTATGGGAGCCTACTTAGGGAGTTGAGATAGGGCGTAGGTATGTTTTGAAAAAATGTTGTAGGGTAAAAATAAATGGGGGTCGGTCTTACTAATGACTAGGGTTCTATAGTCGAAAAGTCGAAAAGTCGAATAATCGACTTTTTGTGTGAAAAAGTCGAAAAATCGAAATCGACTTTTTTGTTCTTAAAAAGTCGAAAAGTCGACTTTTGCTTTCGACTTTTTCGACTTTTTTCGACTTTTTTTCGACTTTTTTCGATTTTTTTTTTTTGATTTTTTTTTACTTTTGCCAGATGAAAATAATTTCTGTCTTCTGAAAAAAAATTCAAATGAGAGCCGAGTTTGATAACAACTGAAGCTATTGGTATTTCCATGTATTTTGTATGTGAAGCAAAAATGTTAATGCCAAATTCATGAGTTAGAAAGTGTTAAGTGCAATATTTACCAATATTTTTGATTATTGTTAACACCTCAGTGATAGGGTTTTATAAATCGAAAGTCGAATCTTTTGCTTTCGATTTTTTCAACCTTTTCAACATTTTCGACTTCTTCGACTTTTTTTGATAAATAAAATACAACCAAAAAAAATAGCACCTAAATGCTTACAACAAGTCAAAACTAAACTTTTATTTACAAAAAAATCGACTTCTTAAAAGTTGGAAAAGGTCGAAAAAAGTCGAAGAAAGTCGAAAAAAGTCGAAAAAAGACGAAAAGTCGAAAAAAGTCGAAAAGTCGGAAAAAGTCGACTTTTTAAAAAGTCGAAAGGTCGAAAAGTCGACTTTTTAAATTTTGAAAAAAGTCGAAAAGTCGAAAAATCGACTTTTTAGAAATTGAAAAAAGTCGAAAAGTCGAAAAGTCGACTTTTTGTTGCGACTATATAACCCTACTAATGACCCCTCTCGGACGCACCATTGGACCGGTAGAAGCTGATTAAATAAAACAAATTTACAAAAAATAAAAAAAATTGTATGGGGACCGCCTTAACAGTTAAATATAGAGGGTAGGTGTGTTCAGAAAAAATGTTTGGACTAAAAAAGTTTTGTGGGTCGGTCATACATTTTGTTGCTCTAAGGGCACTATTAGGGCAGTTACAGCGGTTGGAACAAATATTAAAAAATGTCGTTTTGTGTGGGAGCCCCCTTAGAAATTGGAGATAGGGTATTAGTTTGTTCCAAAGAAATGTTAAGACGTAAAAATTAATGGGGGTCGGTCTTATAAAGGACCCCTCTATGACGCACCATTGGAGCAGAAGAAATGATTTAAAGATTAGAAAATTACAATACAATTTTTGCAAAAAATTTTAAAAAATAGTGATAATTGTTATCCCACGATCCTCCTGGGCAAAAAATTTGTAGAATTGATAGAAGTTTTACACAAAAAAATTTAAAAAAAATCAAAGAGTACAAACATTTTCAAAAATGAGATTTAAATTTTAAAACTTAAAAATCGCATACTAGAGTGCTTTTAAGAATTTTTTGGGATTTTTTTTTAAAAGTACGTAAAAAAATAAAAATTTTGAAAAAAAAAATTGAAATTTGGACCATTATTGAAGAAGTTATGATTAAAAGAAGTTTGAGTAAAGGAACAAACTACCAATTTTTAAAAATTCGATATCTTTTGAACGGGTCATCAAAAAAAAACTGAAAATTTACCACGAAGGAGTTTTCGAAGGATACTAAAAACTGTAAACAAATTGGGAAAATCTAAAAAAAAAGTTTTTCAAAGTGTGGGATTTCACATGGAATGCCCTATATATATTATTGATCCATGATCGATTCTAAGACATTCTATGATTGTCCGTCCGTCCGTCTGTCTGTACGTAGATAACACAATGCAGTCCAAAATAAAACAGGTAGACTGCTAAAGTTCGGCACAAATATGACTCAGTTCATAGGCAGGTTAAGTTCGTGAATGGGCCAAAACGGGCCTGGGGAAAAAAGTTCCACCTTGAAGAACTGAACCAACCTCTGAAAAAATACACTTGTTTGACATGTTTTTTTTTGTATTTTTGTTAAATAAATAAAACATTTGGGATTTTTATAGAGATGGAAAGGTGCTCTCAACGTCCCCAACTGACCCCATCAACAACCACCCCCCCCCCCCCCCCAAAACGTCCCTGACAAAAAAATTTATTTTGGAGGGTATAAAAGATTCGGCACAGCCGAATTTAACACTCTCACTTGTTTTTTTTTTTGGATTTAAAATAATTTGTTAAAATTATTTTCAAATTGTTTCAAACCAACTGAAAGGCTCTCCTCAAACTGACTTGCTCTTTGAGGGTTAAAATTTGAAATTGTTGCAAATATCAAAAAAGTCAAATCTTAATGCAGTATAGGAACCGACGATTATAATATGTATGATTTTATTTTATATATCTATATTGTTTTTTAAAATTATATTGTACATCTGTATAATACATCTTCTCTATTCATTGTTGAAACAAACATACATACATTTGAATATAAAATGTTATTTTATTTATACCCTCCACTTAGCGGTAAAGGGGATATATAGGTTTGTCATTCCATTTGTAACTCATCGAAAGATTGGTCTAGGACCCCATAAAGTGTATATATGCATGACCCTCGATCGATTTTAAGTCGATCTATGAATGTCCGTCCATCTGTATGTCTGTTTAAAACATACTAACTTTCGAAAAGGTATCACGAGGCTACTGTAGCTTGGCATATATATTTTAAATTTAAAATTACAGCAAAATCGGTCCAGTGGTTCAAAAGTTATAGGCAAAAACATGAATTTCGGCAGGGCTCTTTCCTGAATTTACGTGTTAAACATGAACTAATACGCTAAAGACAAAGTGGAAGTTACTTATGATTACACTCAAAAAAAATTTACACTCAAAAAATATCTACACTCAAAAAATATTTACACTCAAAAAAATTTTACACTCAAAAAAATTTTACACTCAAAAAAAATTTTTTTAATAAAAAAATGCAAAAAAAAAGTTTACCATTAAAAAAATTGTTTTTTACTAAAATTATTAAAAAAAAAATACTCAGAAATATTTCTAATCAAACACTCAAAAATTTTTTTTACTAAAATTATTGAAATAAAAAATTTTACTGAAAAAAAAAAATATTTCTATTCAAAATTTTAAAGCGTTTTTTTTACGTTAGAAAAATTACCATCACTTAAACAGGTCATAGTGCAGGGTATTCATGGATTTGGCCAAGTCGAATTTAATTTTCCTACTTGTTAGTTTAGTTTTTCTTTTTGTTCTACAATATCACGAACCAACCAACCACTCAGTATATTTGTCTTATAAACCATATTGTACAATTCTTCATATGGCACTCTTCATCATACACAAATATGAAATGCTCGTACAAAACGATCGCTGTACCGTACAATTTCACTCTTTATTTTTCTTCCTTTTGACCAAAACAATTTACACGGCATAGTAAACTTGTATTGTTGTGTGGTGCTGTATTTTTGGCGCTCTTTGCCAGTCTGTCCGTTTCTGCTAACCGTTTTTCTGGGCAGCCAATTGGAACGAACTATACGTTATTTTTGTATCGCCGCACACTCACTCAAAAAAACCAAAAAGATCGTACAAAAAATTTTCGCTCAGTTGTTTGTAGTTCACATTTCGATACATTCATTATTCGGTACGGTTACAATATTTTCCTTTTTAAATTTTCAATATTTCGTTTTATTTATTTCAAAACGAAAACGAAGAAACAAAAACTTTTCTATATTCTGTGTTTTGTGTTTTCATCACATTTTTATTTTTTATAATAAAATAAAAAATAATTATGAAATTGTTTATAATTTTTTCGTTTAGTTTATGTGTTTTATTTGTTCAAGGTAATTTTATATAGTTTTTTCTTTGATTTCCAAAAAAAAAAAAAAAATCAGTTGATTCAGTTTTAAAATTTGAAAAAAAGTATATATAAAATCGCTACAATTTATTGAAAATTTTATGAATCACATATATGTTTATAAGTAATAAAATAATAAAAATAATTTAAAAAGTTTTTGCTCTACTAATTTTCTAAGCAAACTATTTTATACATAAATGTATAAAAAAAAAATATTTTTAATTTAAAAAAATATAAAAATTGGATTTTGTAAGTTTTTGAAAAAATATTAAAATATATTTAAATAGAAAATGACATAGTAAATAATTGATGTGTAATAGCAGCAGAAATCGGAGTGTACTAATAAACTAATTTTATATATTAAAATTTTGTTTTTAATCCTAAAAAACTTTATATATTTTTTTTAATTTGTAAAAAAGTTGAATTTAGTTTATTATTCTCTAAAAATCGAATTCTTGTTGCCAAAAGTGTATGAAATTGTGAATAATACAAATTTAAAAAGCACGAATGTCAAAAATATGTTATGGCGGCTTTGTTTACCTATCTCCGTAATCTTTATTTTTGTAAACCGTGATTTAAAAATTATTTAAATCTTTTTAAATGAATTTGTTTGATATTATATACTAATCACAGATTTAAAATTTTTGTGGCACAGTCAACTAAACAACAAACCTGAGATCTATATAAAATTTGTTTAACGCCCTTTACAAATATCCTTTAAAAGAGTATTCCAGTTCATAAGGAACTTTATAATGTAATCAAAATCTTGTTTGAGAGAAATTTTAGTCTATGTGAGAATAGAGTCAAAGAGAAGAAAGAGTGGAAGAGAAACAGAGTTGTATTTCGCGTGATAAAGTATTAGTGACAGTCAGTGTTACCGTTGAGAATTTTGAAAAAGTCGCAGAAAAAGTCGTTTTTTACAAAAAAAGTCGCACGAAAAAGTCGTTTTACCAAATAAAAGTTGGACATTTTTTTAAGGGTTAAAGATTTTTTTTATAATTTTTTTTTTGTATTAGGGAGTGAATATAGGGCTTAGGTAGGTTTAAAAAAAATTTTGGGTAAAAAATCTCAAAATGTAACAATTTTTTGGCGTCTCTGGGGCAGTTGTGGGGATTTTTGTAGATTTTTACGCCCCAAAAGAAATAAAATGGGAGATCGATCCCTACACTCAAAAAATTATGTCATTAACTGTTTGTAGTTTATTTAAAAAGTTTTCCGTTTAGTCGTTTTTAAAAGAAAAAACATTTGTTTGATGTTCAGTTTTTATTAATGACTACATCAGTCCTTTGTTTCAAAAATAACACACTAAAAAATAAAGACTTTCACTAACATTTAATTTATAAAGTCATTTATTTTTGCTCTGTAAGTAAAAACTATTGATTATTCTTTAAATTTTTAATGATTTGTGTAAGTAATTTTTTTTTAAATTGTTGGTATTTTTTAATGATATATCATTAGTTTTTACCTACACAAGTCAGTTATTTGTTTGTAGAAAAAAAATTCAAAAAATTATTTATAGAAATATAAAAAAATATTTGTATCAAGTGGCTTTGGCACGATGGGTAGAGTGTCTGGCCAGAATGTAGTTGATTGCGGGATCGATTCCCCAAAATTTTATTAAAAAATTTTAAAAAAATATTTCAATAGAAAATTGTATAAAATAACCTACGAAATCATTAATTTTTAATGTTTTGGTAGGTTATTTGTTTGAAATTTGTTGGTAAAAATAACAGAACTATCATTAATTTTTAATGTTTTCGTAGGTTATTTTTAACTACAGAAATAGTAGAAAACAAGAAATCCTTTAAAATAAGTGATTTTTTTTAAATAACTTTTCTGATTACATTTTAAAATAACCTACAAACAGTTAATGACATAATTTTCTTATAGTACGTTCAGATTGGCCTCGAAACCCCGTTTAACGAGGTTTCGTGCCAAACCTCATTTGAAAATACGTATTTTCTCTTACAAATTGAAAGCTTTTTGTAGTGAGGTTTCAACGAAAGTACGAATGAAACCTTTTAAATTTCATAATTTTACATATTTTTACCACTGTGCTACAATGAAAAATACAGAAAATGGGAAAATGACAGAAATAAAAAAATAAATAAATCAATTTATTTATAAAATTTGTGTAAAATATTTAATTATTTGGAATAAAAATAAAATTAAACCGTGTACAAAATAATTTCTATATAATTAAATTAGTTTATAAAAATATTTTTTTTGTGATAGTTTCCGAAACCTAGGTAAGTGTCAAAATTATTGGGTGTGAACAGTAAAGTTTTTAAATTTAAAATACGAGTTTTCAACGCGGTTTCGAGGCCAATCTGAACATAGTATTAGTGTAGTCTGTGCCCCAACTGTCCCAAGGGTGCCTCTGGAGGAATCAAATGTATGACCGAAGCCCAGTTGTTTTTTAACCCAAACCCCCATTCATTTTTACCCCCCAAAATTTTTTTGACCATACCAACAACCTATATCCATTTTATAAGTGTGTTTCCATGCAATATTTTACGATAGTATAGGATATATCTAAAGGAATGGACTATATCTTATGAAATGGGCAATATATTTTGGAATGGACGATACATATTTTTATCGTAATTCCGTTTTTTGATGATTTTTGTTTTCATTTGACTATGCATTTTAACAATGTAAATAATGTAAAAATCTAAAATTCGAATATTTGGTAAAATTATTTAAAATTTGTGTAATTTCGCAGTATATGGTTTAAAAAAAAAAATATATTTCACTTAACAAAAAAGGGGAAAAAAGTCGCACAAAGTTGAAAAAAGTTGCAAAATTAGGCAAGATAAAAAAAGTCGCACAAAAAGTCTCAGAGTGTCAAAAAGATTGCAAATTGCAACTAAAGTCGCACAACGGTAACACTGGTGACAGTACATACAAGATGTGGTTCCTTATCACTGTTGCCAACTATTTTTAACCAAAAACCTATAAATTTCACGAAAAAAGCGCTAGAAACCGCCAAAAATTAATTTAGCGGGGAAAATTTAAAAATTTCCCGCTAAAGCTAAGTACTCTGTTTCTTACGGTGAAAATTTCACTTAAACTTTAAACGCCTCAAATTGCAATAAAACATTTAAAAATCAAGAACTTTTGACAATGATAAGAAAGAAACGATCATAACAAAACTGAAATGTCACTTTTTCACGGCAATTTAAATTGTCTTGTATAATAAAAATGAGTGAAAACTTTTTTAACAATTTCCCCTTAATTCCTCGCGTTGCCAATTTTTTTTTTTTTTTTATATGGAGTTTGACAGATTTTTTCCCGTGAAACCGAACAGAGTACTTAGCTTAAATTACAAAAAAAAAGCGCTGAAAACCGAAAAACTTGGCATTTTCGATTGACAAAAAAGAAAAATTTAAAAAAAAACCTCCAAATTATTTTTTCTACGAAAATTTACTTTTCATTAAAAATGCGCAAGAAACGGTCGAAAAAATTTTAGCGGGAAAATACAAAATTCTCCCGCTAAATTTCAAAAAAAGCGCTAAAATTAGACAAACTTGGCGTTTTCGATTGAAAAATTGGAAAAAACCTCTAAATTTGTCCCACTAAATCCAAATAAAAAGCGCTAGATTTTCCCGCTAAAGCTAAGTACTCTGTTTCTTACGGTGAAAATTTCACTTAAACTTTAAACGCCTCAAATTGCAATAAAACATTTAAAAATCAAGAACTTTTGACAATGATAAGAAAGAAACGATCATAACAAAACTGAAATGTCACTTTTTCACGGCAATTTAAATTGTCTTGTATAATAAAAATGAGTGAAAACTTTTTTAACAATTTCCCCTTAATTCCTCGCGTTGCCAATTTTTTTTTTTTATATGGAGTTTGACAGATTTTTTCCCGTGAAACCGAACAGAGTACTTAGCTTAAAGCACCGTTCCCGCTAAACCCAATTTTTCCCCGCTAAATCCAAACAAAAAGCGCTAGATTTAGCGGGAAAACCTCCAACTTGGCAACAGTGTTCCTTATGTGGTTCCCAAACCAGCCCGTGTTTTTTTTACTCAAAGTTTTTAAGAGACTTACTTCGTTTCTCATTTTACCGAAATTGTCCGGAATTATTCTTTACTAACAAAAACTTAATTGAAAATTTTTTTTGTGCATTTTTGTGTTTTTGGAAGAATCCCAAAAAAAATACACATAAATCCCAATTACAAAAGCAATTTTTTTATCCAACACTATTTTTTTTCTCGCTTCAAAGTGGAAAAAAGTAAATTCTATAAAAAGTACCAAAATAGTACCTTGTGATAAAAAGTATATTCCAGGATTTTTTAATAAAAAATACTAAAATAATCTTTTAAAAAAAAAGTACCAAGCTATTACTTTTTATAAAGGTCCAAGTTGAAAAAATGCAGAAGAAAAATTGAATTTCTTAAAATTATAGACATTTCTGATATTCCCAAACCGGTTTCAAACACTTTAATTAGAGGAGTTTAGTTGTATCAAAATAATATATTTTTATAAAAAAATGAGATAATATTTTTTTGTATTATGTTTGATACTTCTTAAAAAAAGTATTATTTTGGTAAAAAAATAGCAATTTTTCTTTTTATAAAAAGTACTTTTAAAAATAAAATAACTTTTATTTTTTTGTACTTCATACAAAACGGACTTTGTATAATAAATATTAGGTACTTTAATATTACTTAATATTAAGTACTTTAAAAAAATTGTTTGGTACTTTTAATAAAAAAAGTACTTTTATTAAAACGGTACTTTTTAAAAAAGTTCTTTTATTAAAATGTACTTTTTTAAAAAAGTACTTTTATTAAAATGGTACTTTTTTATAAAAAAAAATGCTTTTTATTAAAACGGTACTTTCTATAAAAAAAAAGTTGTTTTATTAAAACGATATTTTTTACAAAAAAGTATTTTTTTTATAAAAAAATGCAATTTTGGTGTTTTTTTATAAAAATATACTATCTTGGTACATTTTTAAGAGGCACTATTTTTATTATTTTTATAAAATAGTACTATTTTTATTTTATTTTTTTTAACAATGTACCAAAGTATCACTCTTTGGAAAAAGTACAAAAAGTACTATTTGCTAAAAAAAAAGCTAAAAAATAGTACTTTTTGAATAAAAGGAGCAAAATAGTACTTTTTTTATAAGAAGTACTAAAATATTACTTTTTTAAAAAGAGCGCTAAATTATTTTTTTTTAAAAAAACTTAAATTTTGTCAATTGTTTGTCATTCCAAAAACAAAAATAAAAAAATGTTTTGCATAAAGGAAAGTGTTTTGGAAATATCCAGAAACTTGAACTCAAATTTACACACACATGAGTAGGCACGGGCATAGTGACATAGTAGGATAACAAATGGCGTTTGAAAAAGTAGTAAACAAAAACCATATGGTATTGTTTACGAAATTTTATCATAAATCGAAATATGAGCGAAATGGAAGATACCGGTTTTACAGTGAGAATGCAGATTGTTTTTTGTCTCTCTTTGCTTTACGTTTGAACTTTAGTTTGGCATTGCCAGAATTTTTCAATTATCTTTGGTGATGCCAGATCTACAAAACGGTCGATGGATTACTTTATAACTTTGGGCACGCGCACGTAAAACTCCATTCACACAGTCGTGTTTTAATAAATACAAATTGTTTGTATTTTTGTTTTTGTGAGATTTTTTTTTTTGTTTCTCTTTTTTACCGAACCATACCCAAGAGGTTATGGAATAGGTTCGTTCCATATTTATTACTTTAACGTTTTATACTAAATCATAAACTTAGTGGGAATCTACACACAGACTTTTTTCCTTGATTTTTTTTATTCCTTTTTGAAATATCCTCGTTCTCTTCTCTAATTCAACTTATTTTGCCCACAAACTCGAATGCTGTAGCAGACATGCAAGGAAAAAAGTCCGTAAGTTCCCACTAAATACACAAAGTGTCATGTTTTTACAAAATTTGGGTTACTTAGTCTCCAACAGGGATGGAAAATCGGAATTTTGAAATGGTACTGGAGCTCAACCAAAAAAGTACTTTTTCGCCCTCGATGGTACTAAAAAAAATTAAAGTCCAGTTTCTGTACGACGAACGCCGTTCGTGTGCGACGAATAAGAAGAAACTAAGCACAATTCAATATAAAAGTTCCTAAATTGAGGACATCCTTATTCATTTATTAATTTTTTAGAGAAAACGTCAATAAAGGTTGGCTAAAATCAAAAATTTCATTTATTGGAAGCTTTTGAAACATTTTCCAATGAAAATCGGTCGATTTTCGGATTTTTTTGAAAATTTTTGAAATTTTGGTTGAAAAATGTACGAAATTGTCTGGTATAGAAAAGGTATTAAATCAGTCGTTGGGGTACTACGGTATCTTTGAGAGTGAAAAAGTACTGAAAAAAGTACTAAAGTACTAACTTTTCCATCCCTGGTCTCCAATCAAAACTTATGTAATCAAAATTTGAGGCCAATCGGATCAAGGGTTATCCCTGATCAAAATTTTGGATTTTTTAAAAAAAAATTTTAATTTTTAAATTCTTTTAAAAAATATTATAATAAAATTATTTTTTGTCATTTCAGTTATAAATGGCATCATATTACATGACATCGATGTTCCTGAGATGGTCAAAATTGACAACGAAGAGGATGAACCTATCAAATTAGATTGTGAATATGAACTAACCAAAAATCCTTCATATTTGGTGGTTAAATGGTTCATGAATGATAATAATATTTATCAGTGGATTCGAGGACAAGAGCCATCAGTATTAGTAAGTATAAACATTTTAAGAGAACAAAAAAGGAAATATAAAAAAAATACTCAGAGTACTTTGTCAAATACAACGTGACAGTTATTCGTTCGTCTGACAACGAACGTTGTAAACATGTATTTCAATGTATTTAGTTAAATTTTGTTCTAAGAACGTGGTGTTATGATTTTAGGAAGAATTTCTTAGACCCGCCCCAATAGGTTAGTTTGTAAGTGGTTGCTGACGCTTTATGCCAGCACACATAGACTCTAAGGTTCGTTGTGATACCACGGGACGGTTATATGGGTCCCATACTAGTCTCTTCCGTTAGACCAATGTGAGCTCCTTACGAAACTCCTATGATATTGAATTTAGGCATTCGACAAATCAGAAAGAAAGTTACACCTCCCTAGATCCCAGTGAAGCAAGTCTCTAACCAATAACTACCAGGCAATGGCAGATACAGTGCTCGATAGTTTCCAGCTTCTCATCTATGCAACTTCGGCAAAAGTTATCTGATTAAGAGACCCATCGCTCATTAGTGTTCGTCGCGAAACAAAGCCGTATATTTTGCTTGCAAGTTTCTGGAACCTGTAAGGTTGTTCCCAGTCTTGCAATATCATTGGCTTTACAATTCCCTGGAATGTTTCTGTTCTTTGGGACCCATATGAGTCGCAGGTCAAACTGCTTGTCAATATTATTTAAAGAGGTGTGGAAGTTAAGATCAGATCTTGTTTTCAGGCTTATTGACTCCAGCTTGACCGCGAATTGACTGTTAGAATAGACAAGACATTGCATCTCAACCATTCAGCCACTTCCATTATTGTCAGCATCACTGAATGGTAAACACTGCAATGATCTGGAAATCTACGATCCAGACTCAATCCAAGCGCTACTGAATAGCTTCTCCTCGCTTCTCTTCCATTGTAGGGTGCTATTAAGTCGGATTTCCGAAGTTTCCGCATACTCCCTACCCAATGTGTCCAATGACAATAGGTGAAGGAGGATTTCAGCCGCAGGTGTAGTACGAAGAGCTCCAGTGATAGACATCGATGTCATTCCCTGTACCTTCCTGATAAAAACACAGTTCCACTGCTGTATAAATCCAGTGAAAGAATAATGCCCCATGGTTTTCCAATGCCCCTTTTTATTACGCCAGAAACTCAATGTCCTATATAGAAATACTCCAAGATACTTGACTCCATCTGAGAACGCGATTTCAATGCCGTCTAGAGAAAAAGGATCAAAACCAGGACTCCTTGTAAACAAGACAAGTTCAGTTTTACTTAGATTAACTCGCAGACACAGTCTTTTGCCCATTTGGAGAGTTCTTTCAGAGCACTCTGAAGAATGTCCCTTAATGGTGAAAGGTGATTTCGCTATACCACTATCGCGACATCGTCAGCATATGGGACAACATGAAAACCACGTGCTTCCAAAGAGAGCAGCATTAAACTTAATGCAGGTTCCAAAGAAGCGGCTGAAGAATGCCTCCCTGTGATGTGCCCTTTTGATACCATAGTGTACTCATTTACCGAAAGCTCTGAAGCTTTTAAAAGCCCAGATTAATGTTGGGATATTAATTATTTCCGAAGCAATTTCAGAGCGTTACAAAGCCTGAAACGGCGTCAAGGAATTTTGCGGAAAATACGTGCTGAGAAGGCGATCCAGCGACTCGCACACTCAAAAAATAATGGAAATAAAATCAACTGAATATGACAGTTAAGACAGCTACTTTGTAACTTGTTTAAGGATAATCTACATTTTCAGTTAAAACAACTGACAAAAATATAACTGCCTTTTATATACAAACAACTAACATGTGTAGTAAAATCAACTGACATATGTAGTTGAAAAATTTCGACAAAAATTTATATTACAAAAAGACTTGAAGATAATATGTAAATAAAAACAACTACTGTTACTACATTACATTAATTTTGTGTTAGTTGTTCTAAAAACGAAAAAAATAACTAACCAAAATATGTAGTTTTATATTTCTCAAAGAAAAAAAAACTACTATACATTTGTAATTGAAAACAACTAATACGGATTTATTTACGAACTACTAACATGTAGTAACTGTCATACTTTTCTAAATGCAAACATTTCTTTAACTGTAATTTTCAGTTAATTTTACCGACAAAATTCTCTAAGTTTACCATTCCTTACAGTGATTAATAATTAATTATTTTTCTTGTTTTTAGCCTTACTTTAAACATCATATTGGAGATATAGAACCGATGTCACCTGAAGCTAATCATGCCTATCGCGGCCTTACTCTTGTCAATCCTTCCATTGAATTAAGTGGTACATACAGATGTTTGGTACAAACTGATAGTGATTCCAAATCAAAGGAAAAAGAGTTGCGAGTTGTTGACATGAGCAATTTTACTTTAACATTTGAAAATCATCAAGTACAAAATGAAACTCATTTGGAATGCACGGTTACCAATATATTTCCCAAACCAAGGATACATCTGGTGTAAGTGTTTTGTTTTTTCTTTTTCTTTTTAAATTGTTTATAACTATTTGTTTAATTCATAAAACAGATCAGCCGATGATGACATTATGTTGTCTAGCAATGAAACACATTTTGAAAAACGAGACAATGATTACTACGATGCATCTATGACAGCGGTTGCCCAAAATTCCGACAAACCTGACACATTTTCCTGTTTTGTGACATTTGATGGTTTGCCTTTAAATCTTACAGCTGATACACAGACGTCGGGTGTTGGAACAAGCACTCCAATCTTATGGATGATGATTGTTATTTGTTGTTCGTTAACGTTGTTAAAGTTGTTGTAAATGTTGTTATTATTTAAATTTTTTATAGTCAAAAATAATATGCATATATTGTATAAAATAATTTATAAATACTATGTTAGAATGGTTTAAAACTAATAAGATTACATTTAATGTATATAGGATATATAATTTACTAAATAAATATTTAAATTTTATTCAATATTTCGAGACCTAAGGACAACAATGTTCTATTTGCTTAAAGAAATAGGCTTAAATAGAACCTTGTTGTCCTAAGGTCGCGATTTATAGTTTTGATTTTGGAATGATTTAAAAATTTGTAAATCCTGTGGTGTGGGGTGTAATTATTAGACGCTGCTGCTTGTAACTTCAGTGACAAAATGTTTGCGAGTAAAAATAACCTATTTTGGGGTCAACTACACTTTCAGTAAAATCAACTAAAATTTCTTGTCGTAGTAGTTTTTAAATTTTTTTTTCGTAATAAAAGAATCTACATAGTTGATCCCAAAAATATTTAACCTTTCCGTATTAGTTGCTTTTAACTACCAAAGTAGTTGTTTTTTGGATTTTTAAGCTTTTTCTTCTCAAGAAACTATATACTCTGAAAATTATGCAGTTACTGCATGACAGTTGTTTGTGTAGTATGTAGTAGTTGTTATCAAATTCAATTTCAGTTGTTTTTATTTGAAAAATCTTAAACAACTGGTAGTTGTTTCAAAAAATAAGTAAAAAAATATACTACATATGTACATACATTGAAGTTGCAGTTGTTTATGTTGTTGTTTTTAGTTTATAAAAAAAATCTTATTTTTCAAGAAATTTTGAGTACAAACAGATGTGTTGAAAAAATTGGACATGCGGAATGCATCAGAAATTATTATTACCAAATAATAAATACCTTAATTTATTAAAAATTTAACGGTTCACGCAAATAAGAGCGAATATACCACTTTTTTAAAAACACGTTTTTTTGCATAAATGCATTTTTTGGCAGTGTTTTAACCGAACAGAAACCGAATGGTATTTAAGGAAGTACAAACTTATTTTTTTACACAAACATTTTTTTCGCGGATTTTTTTTTTACGATTTTTTTTTTCTATTTACTATTTATTATTTCCTATATAAATTTTTTTTAACGAGTTTTAACAAATTTTAGAGGTTTGTAATTTACTGACGATAATCCAGTCAGAACTTTTTACTCTTGCAAAAATTGATTATTATTAGGGTATTTGCTTCGGAATACCCTGCGAATAATCATTGTTTTAAAAAAAATGTTGAATCAACTTATATTCGCGTTTCAATAGTAATATTATTGCTTCTTTTTACAAAACAACAATCAAAAAAGTTGTAATTTTGATATTGGCCAATTTTAAAAGACCAAAATTTCAGACGTGAATTCCAATATAAATATTTGTTGTAAGAAATTTCGCACATTGCAGCAGTAAAAGAATTGATTTGAATATTTCAATAATGCTGTTCATTAACCTTTCTATTTAAAAAAAATAATTTAATAAGGGCCAATATTATAATTCTTCTCCTTGCAATCCTTAAAAAGTGAATCCTTGAAGTCATTAAAGTGTTACAAAGAAATACCAACAAGTCTCATAAAAATGTGGACAAAATCTGCTGTAAAATAAATCATTTTTTTCATTTATGCTAAAATTTAAGTCCATTTCTTGGAAAATTCTCTTTCGAATACCTTACTAAAATTTTGTCCATGTGTAGAAGTAGTTAAGTCTTAAAGTTTATGCAAAAATGTTGACAAAAATATTAGTTTTTAGCCGTTAACTGTGTTTTATCGTTCCATATGAAATTCTACAAATGGTCTATTCGCACGAACTGTTTAATTACACAGAAAAAACGATTTTTTTTTTTTTTTTTACAATAAATTTTTCACTGAAAGTGCTCCTATACGGAAATTTCTAATATCAACAAACATTTTTAAATTTAGATTGTTGAAAAAAGAATTTTGTTTTTTTTTAACAAAGATATTCAACAAACACAATTTGTTGATCTGACAAAAGTAAAAAAATTATTTTTTTTTTTCAACAAAGAAATTCAACAAACACAATTTGTTGATCTGACAATTGAAATATTTTTTCAACAAAGAAATTTAACAAACACATACACTATTTGCTGACACGATCAAATAATTTTGAAATAAAACAAATTACTTGACTGAGTTTGTTGAAAACAAAAACGAAGTTTTGTATTATGGACTAACAGGCGGCCGTTTTTACTAAATATTTGGTTGATATCATGTTTGGTTGATTAACAATTGATGTTTGTTGATATAAATTTGACGATTTTATTTTCTGTGTACCTAAACTAATTTATTTACAATTTATAAAAACAAAAAATTATTAATTATTAAAGTTTTTAGTAGTTTTTATGTTAATAAAAAAAAAAAACTGAAAATTTTAGTTGCAGTAAAAACAACTGTATTTTGAAGTTGTTTTTATCGTTTTTTTATAGTTGTTTATCAATATTCAAAAACAACAATCTAATGGTGGATGTGTTAAGTTCTTATTCACGAAAATGTGTAAAATGGGGGTTTTATGTAAAGAATAAATAATTATTAAATTTATTTGGAAACGTATTTTGATGTGGATGATATTCGTGTTATTTTATTTTTTCATAAGATAGCAAAGAAATTTTTAAACTCTTATTTATATGAGAAACCCTGACCTTAAAATCGTCTCTTTTATATACATACATATATTTAAAGATTCAGTTAATGTATAATTAAAAAAATTTACTAATTTACCAAATTTGTTAATTTCTATCCTCAAAAATATTTTCCAAATTGAATGTTCTTGTTAAAAGATTTTTTTTTTTTAAAGATTTATTTGTTTTAATTTTTTGTCCTTGGAAAAGAAAATAATTTACTACATGTTAAATACAATTTTGTGTCAATTTTTTTATTTTTTATTTAGGAAATTATCGTAAAATCCACAAAAAAACACACACATTAATAGCATATTTCTTAAATACTTATACAGTCGTATACATTAGGGTAGATCAAATAATTTTTTGAGGGAATTCACAATTTTTCGATAGTAGTCGTTTTTCCACGAGAAATGTCTTTCTATTTTGACAGTGGTAGTAATAACTAACGCCAAAGAACAGTACCACTTACAAAAAGTATAACGATTCCAGAGTTGCGCTGTTTTAAAACAGCCTCAATGTGTTTTGTGCTAGAGATAGGTGCCTGTGTGACATTTGCTTCACTTACACCCACGTTGACTCACACTCACGTTGACTCACACTTACTAAACTTTTTTTTATAAAAAAAAATTAAAATTTTCAAAATCTAACAAAATGTTTAAGAAAATTTGAAGTTTTGAAAAATTTTTAATTTTTTTTTTTTTTGTATAATATGAAAAGAAAATAAATCACACAAAAAAATCTCACGCACACTCACTCACGCGAAAAATCTTACTCACTCAAAATCACGTGAGTAAAATTGAGTTTCAGTTACACTCACTTGTGAACCACGCGCCAATGGGCCCATCTTTAGTTTGTGCTGAACTTTTAAGTTGTTTAAATTGTTATTTTCAATCGATTTCACCTAAAAATGCTTTCAGTGTAATACTAAATCGTGAAATATTATATCTAGCATTTGAATCACCCTAGTGTAAATGTGTAAATACAATATGTGTCGTTTGCGTAGATATTAAAATAGTTGTACGTGGGTAAATATAAATATTTTTGCAGTATTTTAGCCTGCCAATATGAGATCACATCTATTTAAATTTTTTTTCATACTCAAGTAGTTTATTTTTACTTTAAGTTACACGCTCGGGAAATATTGCCTTTAACAAATAGAAACTTTTAATAATAACAAGTAGAAAAGTTAAATTCGACTTGACCGCATCCATGAATACTAGTGTCCGACCGAATATTCGACTTCGGCCAAAAAGCACTATTCGGCCACTATTCTGGCTTCTGGCTTCTGGCGAATTGGCCGAATACCGAATAATTGTATAATATTTGTGCTCACGTGTTGAAAAACACACTAAACACTAAAACATTTTACTAAGCGTTTTTGCAACTAAAAACAATTTTTACATTAAAAAAAAATTTTCGGTCGAAAAAAATTTACACTAAAATATATTTTTTTACAAAAATGTCCAAAAAAAAAATTTTGCTTAAAATAAAATCAATCTAGACAACATTCTCATGCATTTGAGTATCCCGCCGAGTCGACTTTTATTTTTTTCTTGTTTTAACTACATAAATATATTTTTTTTTTAATATTCGGCTTCGGTTTGGCCGAATATTGAAAATTTGGCCGAATATTCGGCGTCGGCCAAAAAAGGTGTATTCGGTCGGACACTAATGAATACCCTCCTCAATGCCCTCTTTTAAGTTATAGTAAATTTTCTAACGTGAAAAACGTTAAACAATTTTGCAATAGAAATATTTTATTTTGAGTAAAAAGCTTTTTTTTTAATTCCTTAAGTAATGAAAAAAAACTGGAGTAAAAAAATTGCTTTTCGATGGCTTAATATAGAAAGGCGTATCTCGACTTTTCGTTAATTTACAGGAGAACGAAAAAACTGAATAAAATCTAAAAAACTTTAGAAACAAAAAATTTGTTAGTGCAATTTGTATTCAAAACAATCGATGAATTCATTGCTGATTGTTTTTTTTTTTATTTAAGAGTGGTCTACCAGAATACGATAAAAACTCGTTTTACAAAAAAATCGATTTACCAAGAATTCTTTATAATCACTTGAAAACTGTATAAGAGACGTATACTTAATTTTGTAATTGCCTTTAAATAACAATCATACGCAACGGTACACAATGGTTTGTTTTTAATAATTCGGCCATTTATTCATTACTGGATCAATTGCAGCGAAATTCATACCGGTTATAGCTAACCTAATTTCGAGCTTAAGCTTAGACTCTGGACTCTATATATTCAATAAAGACACCACGGGGGGTTCCTAAAGTAGAACATATTTAGTAGTGTTCGACTGAATACAGCTTTTTTGGCGAAGCCGAATATCCGGCCAAATTTTTACTATTCAGCCAAACCGACGAATATTAAACAAAAAAATATTTTTGAAGTAAAAACAAGAAAAAAACAAGTGAGAGTGTTACATTCGGCTGTGCCGAATCTTTTATACCCTTCAAAATGTAAAAAAAAATCCAGGGGCGTCGTTTTTTTTTTTTGGGGGGGGGGGGTTTGTTGGGAGACGTTAGGAGGCACCTTCCCCTTGCGATTTTGAACTTCTTCTGAGATAAGAATGTTTCATTTGCTTAGCAAAAGTACAAAAAACCCTGCAAAAAATGCGGTTTTTCTTAGGTCGGTTTAGTTCTCTAAGGGGGAACTTTTTTCCCCTTGGTCCGATGTTACCCATTTCCGAACTTAACCTGCCTAGGAATATAAGACATATTCGTGCCAAACTTCGGAAGCCTACACTCAGAAAATTATGTAAGTTACTACTTGTAAGTTGTTTATATATTTTACAGTAGTTGGTTGTTTTCAACTACAAAGTCAGTTGTTTTTGTTTGAAAAATATCAAACAACTATTTCTGTTAGTTATTTTAAATAGTTTTTTTTAATAACTGACAAAAAAGTACTGTGCTGTAGTAACAGTAATTTAAAGTAGTTAATTTTATTTTTTTCATCTCTGAAAAAATTTTAAGTATTTTTTTCAAAAAATAAAAATAAATTTTCGTTTTTTTTTTATTTTTCACAACTTTTTTTTAAAAAAAAAAAAAACTTGGAAAAAATTTGGTCTTTAATTTTTTTTCTGAAAAATTTTTTGAAAAAAAAAAAATTATATATTGATTATTTTATTTTTACTACATTTTAGTTGTTTTGACTACAAATGTTAGTAGTTTTTACTACATAAGTCAGTTGTTTTTTGTCAGTTAAAATAACTGACATTGTTAGTTGATTTAACTGAAAAAGTAGTTGACCCCAAAACAAATTACAAAGTAGTTATTTTAACTGACATTTTCAGTTGATTTTACTAACAGAATTTTTTGAGTGTAGCTCTTTTATTTTGGACTGTATTGTGTCCTCTACAGACGGGCAGACGGACGGACGGACATCGCTAGAATGTCTTAGAATCGATCACTGATCAATAAAATATATACTTTATGGGGTCCTAGACCGATATTTCGATGCGTTACACACGGAATGACAAAGTGAGTATACCCCCATACTGTGGTTGGAGGGTATAATAAAACTCGAATCGGCGGAGATAGCGCGTAAGTATGTTTTACAAAAATGTTGAAGGGTAAAAATAAATGGGGGTCGGTCTCAATAATGACACCTCTCGGACTTACCATTGGACCGGTAGAAGCTGATTAAATAAAACAAATTTATAACAAATAAAAAAAAATTTATGGAGACCGCCTTAATAGTTAAAGATAGAGGGTAGGTGTGTTAAAAGAAAATGTTTGGACTAAAAAAATATTGTGGAACGGCCATACACCCTATTGCTATAAGGGCACTCGAAGGGCAGTTAGAGCGGTTGGAGCAAATTTAAAAAAATGTCAATTTGTGTGGGAGCCCCCTTAGAAATTGGAGAAAGGGTATTAGTTTGTTCCAAAGAAATGTTTAAACGTAAAAATTAATGGGGGTCGGCTTGGAAATTAGCACTCTATGACGCATCATTGGAGCGGTATAAATGATTTTAAGATTGGAAAATTACAGTAAAATTTTTTCGAAAATTTTTAAAAAATAGTAATAATCGTTATCCCACGATCGTGATGGGCAAAAAAATTGTAGAATCGATAGAAGTTTTACACTCAAAATAATTCTACAGTAAAAGGTTTAATCACTGATTTTGTACCAAAATCTACTAATTAGTTACTAATTTTAGTATCTTCAAAGTACTAAAATTAGTAATTTTGACTGGTTTTGAATAATATTAGTAAAAATGTTAGTATTGGTTACTAATTCCTGCAGTAGGTCCTTTTGGACTAAAATTTAGTTAAATTTTTTTTGGGTGTACACAAACAAATTTAAAAAAAAAAATCAAAGATTACATACATTTTCAAAAATGAGATTTAAATTTTAAAACTTAAAAATCTCATACTAGAGCACTTTTAAGATTTTTTTTTTTAAGTACGTAGAAAAACAAAAATTTTGAAAAAAAAAATGCAATTTGAACCATTATTGATGAAGTTATGAGTAAAAGAAGTTTGAGTAAAGAATTTTATGAAACTTTTCATAACATAATTTTTTTTTCATAACCGTAATTTTTCATACTAATGTAGATTTTCATTATTGGCATGTACAAATTTCTAGTGTCCGACCGAATACACCGAAGCCGAACATTTAAAAAAAAATATTTTTGTAGTAAAAACAAGAAAAAAGTAAAACTCGACGTGGCGGAATACACAAATGTATAAAAATGTTGCCTAGAACGATTTATTTTGAACAAAAAAACTTTTTTTAGACATTTTTGTAAATAAAAATTTTTTTGAGTGTATTTTTTTTCGATCGAAAATTTTTTTAGATGTAAAATCTTGTTTTAACTTTAAAAACACTTAATTAAATGTTTTTATGGCTTGCTAATGTGATTCAAAGTGTGTTTAGTGCGTTTTTCAACACGTGAGTACAACTTTTATAAAATTATTCGGTATTCGGCCATATTCGGCCAAAAATGTGGCCGAAGCCGAATAGTGACCGAATAGTGATTTTTGGCCGAAGCCGAATATTCGGTCGGACACTACAAATTTCTATCAGTCTGTGTAAGTTGTTTTGGGGTCAACTACATTTTTAGTTTAAACTAAAAAATGTAGTTGTATTTACTGACAAAAAATAACTGCTTTTACATAAAACAACAAACCAACTTACATAATTAGAAAATCTACTGGCATGTGTAGTAAAAAAAATATTTGAAAAAAAATCAATAATTTTTTAAATAATTAAAAAATAATTTGTTAATAAAAAAAGAGTTAGCACAACTTTGTGTTAGTTGTTCTAAAAAAAAAACAACTTAAAATTACTAACAAAAATAGTTTCATTTTGTCATAGAAAACAACTACATTTATAATTGAAAACTTATACTTTTCTGAGTGTAATACAATGTAGTACTTTTTTGCTTTTTTGTTGTTTGTAAAAAAATTCAAAAACTACTTTAAACAACTGTTACTACAGGGTAGTATTTTTTAACAGTTTTTTTTTAATTAACTAAAAACAACTTCATATAACAACTGTTAATACAATGTGGTATTGCAATTTAAAAAAAAAAATTAAATCATTTTTCATACAAAAACCACAAATTGGCATGATGTAACTGCAACAATTTTCTATCTATAAGTGCACATTATTAACCTATTTAATGCATTTATTTACCTTTTTACTATTTTCTAGAGAAATGAGTAAACAAAACAGTTTGTTTATTTTATTTATTTTTTTTTATTATTTCGATTTGTTTTTCATATATATTTTTAATATATATGGTTATTTATTTATTTACTTTGTGTTTTGGCGAATACTTTGTTTATATATTAAATAAAATTTAATTTCACTATGTATGCATATATGTATGTATCATTCATCATATATGTACTATATACACACACTCAAACATTTTTAAAGGTATAATAGATATATTTTTTTTTTTTTAAATATTTTATTTGTTTTTTTTTTAGTTTTTTTTTTAAATTAAATAAATTCTTTATTCCTCAGGGTTTGTAAACTGGTGCGGATCATCTAAATTACTCGAACAAAATGTTTGTTTCTGTATAGTAGGAAGAAGTAGAAGTAGTAGTAGATTTAATTTAATTTTATTTTTGAAGGTGGATTAACGAAGATGGATAGATCACCACTACCACTTGTCAGTAACAACATCAGGAACTATAAAATTGTATAAATAAAATTAGAATACATAATAATGTTATTATAAAATTCTGAAGAATCTTTTAATGGAATAAACACGTTAACGGTCCTTTTTGCATAAGTTCAGGGGTAAAGCTGTAAGGAGAGTGGGGAATCAAAAAAAGAAAACCCAAAAAGAGAAAAACAATCTTAAACTAATTCTCTTCAACTACTGTATAATTGAGCAAGAGCCTTGAGATATTATTTGAGATTGGATATAGATAGAATAGAAGTGTATTGATGTATGTTTTTTTTTTATGCATTATATGAATATGTATGTTTATATACTATACTATGTAAAGGGATTTAAGCTGTAATTTGATGTAATTCTTTTCCAGTTGTATAAAATATATAAAATTCTCTTGCAACTAAAACTTTTTAAATATTTCCTCAAAAAAAGCACTGCTCTCATTTAAGAGTAATTTAAGGGACATTTTTCAGTTTAAGCTTGAATTACACTGAAAAAAAAAAAAATTTTTTATTACGATTTAATATTTATTATATTATATCTGGGAGCCTAAGACTTTTTCTATGGAAAAAAGGTCTCAGAATCTAAAACTTTTTCCATAGGAGAAATGTGTTTCCATAGGAGAATCTGAGACTTTTTGTATATGAAAAATGTCTCAGAATCTGTGATTTTTTTCTTAACAAAAAGTGTCTCCGAATCTGTGATCTTTTCAGAGATTTGTAACAAACTCAACATTTAAAAAGTTTTTCAGAAATTAGACTTTTTATTAGAAAAAGGTTTTTGAATCAGAGACTTTTTCTATGGAAAAGGGTTCTCTGATTCTGAGATTTTTCCTATAGAAAAAAAAACAAAGTCTCAGAAACGGAGACTTGTTCTATAGCAAGTTGTAATAGGGACTTTTAGTATAAGAAAAATGTTTTAGAGTCTGATACTTTTTCAACAGAAACAATGTCTCAGAATATGTAACTTTTCCTTTAGGAAAAATATCTCAGAATCATTAAACTTTTTCTATAGAAAAAATGAATCAGATTTTTTATACGAAAAATGTCTCAGAATCTAAAACAGTTTCTAAAGTTTTAGCGCCACAGACCTTCTCTATACGAAAAATGTCTTAAAATCTGAGAACTTTTCTATACGAAAAATGTCTGACACTTTTTAATGACAAAAAATGTCACAGAATCTTAAAAATGTCTCAAAATCTGTGATATTTTCATCTTGGAAGATTAAGCTTCATTTTTCGTGTGAGTTTTTTTCGTTCGGGGCCCCATGAGGTCGTGTGCCCTAAAACGATACCGCCAATAATAAGTTAAATCGGTCACAATAACGGTACCGCCAAATTGGCGGTCTATAACAATAAAAATAAGCCAAGTTCTCTCAAATTTGGTTTGTGTGATTTTATTTGATTTCTAAACTAATTAAAGGTTTAACAAAAGTCCATGTTTGGACTAGGGATCAATTTTCCGGAAAACACTGGTGTAGGGTATTTTCTGGTCGGTCTTGACCGGTTATAATTTTCTTACTTTTTTCGTATTGAAATAATTTTTACTCAAAATGTTGTTTTTAAAAACATCTACGTTCAGTTGATTTTACCGATCAAATTTTTTGAGTGTTTAAAGTTCATTAGCAAATGAATCAAATTACGTCGCGTAAGGCGTAACGCCCAATAATTTTTCGTTTCTAATATTCAAATGTGAGTTACCTAAATCAAACGGACGTAAAAATTTCAAATTTGATGTGTTTGTTTTTGTTTTTTTTTACGTCTTGCGCTACGCATTTGATTCTGATTCGACCAAGGAGGGTACAAATACAGGAGATGGGGATTGGAGAATACTCAACCTAGCACTAATCCAAGCACAATACCACGGCGTCAAAAAAACAAAATATTGCAAAACAAATGGAAAAAAGAGTTGTCATGTTATTTGTATTTATTTAAAATTGTGGCATGGTTGCATTTTTTTGTTAAGGCAATGTTTTTTTGAGTTTAAATTACGAAGAAAACATGTATACAACTAGTTAAAAAACAAAAAAGTACGACACCAGCAAAGTACAATTAAAATAAATGTAAAACATAAACAAAATAGAGAAAAAACTGGTAATAAATAATTTTATTCTAGAAAAATGCAACCATGCCACAATTTTAAATAAATACAAATAACATGACAACTCTTTTTTACATTTGTTTTGCAATATTTTGTTTTTTTGACGCCGTGGTATTGTGCTTGGATTAGTGCTAGGTTGAGTGTTCTCCAATCTCCCTCTCCTATATTTGTATCCTCCTTGATTCGACCCTTAAAAACTAAAATCTACACTCAAACAATTTGGTCAGTAAAATAAGCTACAATTGCAGTTGTTTGAATACAACTTACGTATGAAATAAAAAACAACTACCAAAGCAAAAAATATTGCATACACATAAAAACTATCATAAAAACTGGAAAATTAACTGTTAATGCGGTAATTTAACCCGTATTTTTAACCATGTGGTACAGGATATGACACACATTCATTCAGGGACATCCGTCCCTCTGTCTGTACTCGTAAACGTTGTATACACGATACAGGTCGCAGTAATCAATATTTTTAAAATAAAGCTTCTTTCGATCCAAGGAGGAAACCTATAGAAATTGAAACAAAAATCGGTCTGTGTTTAGACCTAGACGACCACTTGAAATTTGGTTTAAATGCGCCTTATTACCGTATATGGTGTTATTTATATTCATAAATCATCATTTTAAATTTTAACGGGATCGGACCATTTTTATTGACATTTGTCGGGAATTATCAAAATACTTGAAAATTTGTTCTGAAAAGTTTGTTATTGCATTTGAGCCATATCGGTTAAGTGGTTCAAAAGTTATGATATGTTGGTACATTCCACATAACCTAAAAATAATTTTTTTTACCAAAATTGTTTTTCCGCGGAAATTTAAAAAATTAAAAAAAATTTTGTCAAAAATTTATTTCTTTTGCCATTTTTTTTAACAAAAATTTGTTTCCAATAATTTTTTTTACATTGTGGAGGGTATCAATATATTCGGCAAGGCCGAAATTAACCTTTTTTACTTGTTTTTACTAAAAATGTAGTGATGACACCACTATTTTATCTGACGTTTGAGTATACGCAGTAACAATATGCCTAAAATCTACACTCTAACAAAAGTACATACATATTTGTAGTTTTTTTTTATTGAAAATGTAGTTGACCCTAAAGCCCTAAATTTTAGTTGATTTTATTAACAAAATTGTTTGAGTGTAGCTTTGACACATATTTAACTTTTTATACACCCAAAAAAATTAGTCAGTAAAATCATCTGAATGTAGTTTTTTTAGGGTCCTCATTTTTTTCAGTAAAAATAACTACAAATTGCAGTACTGTTGGTTTTACCGATTAGATCATTTGAGTGTACTGGGTGCTATTTTGGTTAAGCTATTTGTTTTAAATAATACAAATTTATTCAAAACTGTCCCTTCTTCTATATATACATCAGTTGGTGTATGCGTGCAGGTGCTTGAGTGAATGTACATGTCTTTTTTCCAATTTACAAAATGAAATTACAAAATTTTCGTGTTTTTTCCGTTGCCTTTATGGTATCTGTTTTATTAATTGAGCAGCTAGCATCTTAGAAAAAAATAATTTTGTTTTTTTGTTTTTTTTTTATGAAATACATCGGGGGGTTGTTTGCCTTTTTTTTTTTCTTTAATGGAACTCGGGGTTAACTGAAAGGGGGGAAATAGGTTTAAAAAAATATTAAAAATCATAAAAATATGATTAAAAAATATAATACAGTATTTAAAACGCTTCTTGTTAGTACGAAAGAAAATCAAACCATGTTTTTAACCCATTTTATACCATTTTCTTTGTATTCACATCCTGCGGGTAAGTAAGTCAGTCACCTTCACAATCATCAACGTTGCACGTTTAAACACAATAGGAACGTCAGAAAGATCAGTGGTATAAAATGGGTTAAATACGCCATAACAATCATTACAACATTTTTCAAGTGTTTTAACGACTCTTTTTTTTTTTTGAAAAGTTGCACAGCAAGTTAAGCCTTTTAACGGTCAGTCAAAATATATTGGATTAGTGTGTATTTGTGTAGAAAAGGAAGCCAGCTTTTGGAAAAAAAAAAATAATAACTAAGGAAGGTATTCCAAGTGTTAATGCACAACGATTTTTATAAAAATTTTTACAATAGATTCAACTGAATACACTTCGAAGTGAGATTTTTTGCACAAGCATTGTTTTCTATATTTTTTTATAGAATTTTTAAAATGATTTCATGAATGGAATAGTTGAACTTTTTAAATGGAAACACAAAAAAAAACTATGACGTGAAACTCTGCAAAATGTTATCACTAAAACCAGTTTTTTATACATCCCAAACAAGGGGCTGCTTACTAAAATATTATTTAACCTTAACAGACTGTTAGCACAGAGTTTATTCCTAATGATTTTTAAAAGCTTTCGACTAAGAACAACCCTGTTTTTAAAAATCAATTGATTTTACATTGTTGTGAGAGATCTTTACTCAATTGAGAGCAATAACTAAAACAGCTTTAGTCAAGAGTTAGCACATTTTTTTTAATTACTTGTTAGCAAGAGTTTAAACGTTTATTTTGAATAAACCACTTGTTAAACTCATGTTAAATCTGGTAATTTTTAATCAATTTTATGTGATATAACGATTTTAAAAATATATTGAGCATTGGCATTGTTTTTTTATACAAAACTAATGCGGGTTCCAAGTGTGGTTCATAGTATAAAAAAAAAAAATATTTTGAATTAGAAATCCTTAAACAGTATCTAGAATTGCATTTTGAATACGACTGGATGAATCACAAATTGTACATACTTTTTAAGATAACACTAGTAAACATCGAAAGCACGACTGGAACGCGACCTTATACACTTAATAATAATTGTTTTGCTGCTCAAAAATCTGGTCTCTAAAACAATTAATGCCTCAACGGTTATAGCAACAGATCAAATTAACACTTTAGCCTTGACTTTGTTTTAAGTCGTCAGCACATCGGGTTCATCTGCAATAAGTTGCCAAATATGCCCAAAATAACGATTTTTTTTTTGGAATTTCAAATTTCTTAAAAATCTGATGGAATGAAAAAGTTTGGAGACCGGATTTGTGACCATGAGAATAATTGTAATCATGTGTATTAGTTGAAGTTCCTTTCTAATCAAGTTTTTTTTTATATGATTAGCAGAAAAAATATTTTTTGAGGATTTTGTATAATTTGGTTAAGGAGACTGACTAAATGAGCTTTGCAAGCTTTATCCTCGACTTATTTTAAGTCACTATCACATTGGGTTCCTCCACTATAAATTGTTAAAAATGCCCAAGTCGGAGTTTTTTAACTTTGACCTTACTTTTCTCAAAAACCTGATGTGATAAAAAAATTTAGAGTCCAGATTTGTGATCACTAAAACAATTATCTGTGTAATTTCTGATTCCAGTAGCATTAAGTTTTTTTTTTAATTGGTAACGTTACCCCGACTGCCTTTAAACTTGTATCACATAAATTTAAGGGGTATTATCATAAAAATTTTACCCGATTTTTGAAAATCGGAAGAAACAACGTACTCTACTCGGGAGCTAACTTTTACCATTCACTTAATTTTTATTTTTTTTCTTGCACTAATTAAAGATATTATTTAGATCTTTAATTGTTACAAGAAAATAATTTTAAATCTTAAAATTATAAATATAAAATTTTTAGAAATTAGGTGAATGGTGAAAGTAAACTCCCAAATAGAGCACGTCTTCCATAAAAAAATATTGCCTAATGGGGCATTAATCTCTTAAAAATGTAGCTGGTTTTCTCTTATCGCTTTTAAAATTTTTTAAAAAATCTTTTGCATTTCACTTGGATAACCACCTTGTTAGTTGTTTTTAGTACACATCTCATATTTTGATTTAATATTACTAACAAACACATTTAGTCGGTACTAAATAAGATACAATTTTAAAATGTTTATTTTTCTATCCTTAATTTTCGTTTAAAATGTAATGCAGATCCTTAAATGAAGATATTTTAATAATTTACATGTTTTTTTTTTTGTTTTGTTTTGTTTTAATAACCACTATTAAACTAAGTTTTGTCTAAATCATTACTCTCTCAAAAAAAGAAGGCTATTATTATGTTTTCTTTCTTTGTTTTTTTTTTTTTTTTGTTAATATTATTTAAGTCACAATAATACTTCTAAAACCTACAATATGTGTATGTATTTACTATATATAATAGAGATAGAGTTAATGACAAAACAATAAAAACATTTGTTTTAAAAATTTCAATAAAAAAAAAAAACAAAAGTAATGGAATTGTAACAAACTTTTACAAGTTTATTACAAAAAAAAATGTTTCTATTGTTCCCTCTTTAGCTTTACACTATTTTTATTTATTTTTTGTTTAATTTAAATAAATTATTTTGTTTTTATTTCGAAACTGTTAAGTACCGAATGAATGTTGAAATTATAGCCTGAACTATAAATTAATAAAGTTAATTTTATTATTCTTTTTTAAATTTTGTAAAATGTCTTTCAAGTTAATCATAATGGACTCTATTTGAACTTTAAAAAAAAGCAGGGCCTTTAATATTTTAAGATATACCGCCATATTCATAAGTTAATGTTAAGTTCATGATAAGTTTTAAAATCTTTTAACTTAAAAAAACAATTCTGTTCTTTTTTAATATCAATTGCTAAACATTGTCATGAGACAATGTTTTGAGAATATTAATGAGAATATTAATTGAGAGAACTTTAGTCAAGAGTTTTTGTTTACTTGTTAACAAGTGGTTAGAAGTTTATTATGAATAAACCACTTGTTAAATCCATGCTAACTTTATGTTATGAATATAGTCGACAGCTATTAATATTTCTCTCATTTTTTTTTTTTAACCTCCTTTTTATCCATGTCTTAACATGTTTTTCTTGTGCTTTTTTTGACATCTAATAATTAGTTTTATAAATGAATTGTTAACAAAGTCCTTTACAATTAATTTGCCTCATTTTTTTGTTTTTAAGAGAAATCATTTAAAATTTGTATTCACTTTAAATTATATAGTTCGGGCTTTAAAACAAACAAAAAAATTGGAAACCTAATTTTGAAAATTTTAAAGATTTGACGTATGTTTGAACTTTATCCTATGAATATTTAAAAAAAAAAGATATATTTTTTCTATAAAAAATTGTATTTGGTTTTTTTTTTTCTTTTTTATTTCATTATTTTGCGTTGCACTTTTTAACTTTTTTGAAACAAAAAAACCAATGAAAATTTTCTTAACAAAAATAGGAAAAATTGCACTAATTAAATAAAAAAAGTTATAGAAAAAAAAAATAAACATGTATCAGATGTTAAATGAAAAATTTTACATACAGAGAGATTCATTCAAAACATACATTAACTATAGCAATCAGATCAGATCGGATCAGACCCGGTTGCCGGATCTGAGCAGATGAGAAAAAATGTTTCCAGTATTTTTCATATTATATTATAAGCTTATTATTAGTTAGTAGTGAATAAACAAGTAGTAATTTATATATAGTAAAATGGTTTTTGTGTTTTAGATGATTTTTTCCATTTTTTGTTTAAAAAAAATATATATATATAAAAAAAGGATAAAGCGTAAGAGAAAAAAAAATATTAGTGGTATGCATAACGATGATTATTGATTTTAAGATTAGAGGGGGGAGGGGCTTTTTTTGTTAAAAAGTGTAGTATTATTTTTTAAACTTAAATATTTAAGAGTTCATAACAAACAAAAGGCCAAAAAATACGGCCCACATTAAAATAATCCCGTGCACTTTATAAATGGGATTCTCACCGTCAGCGATCTTTCTAGCAACAAACTTAAGTGTTTCATCTAATAAAACTACGGGAATTGAGAATTTCATCACAGTTATCCATTCATCCATGCCCAAAGGTGTCACTTGGAACACAGCCTAAGAAAGATATTCAAAAAGAAAATAAAGAAAAAGACGAAAAGAATACAAGAGGAAGAAAAAATATGAAATCACAATTCCAAACTATTCGATTTAGGCAATGTATACTTACAGAAAGTACCTCCACGTGGAGAATGACAAAGTGCAATGAGAATGACAATGCCATTGAACCAATCAACCACATGTTGCACCATGGAGGCATGGAAATCAAAGATTGATTTTCAGACAAGCTATATGAGGAAAAAACTTCAATATTAATATCTTGAAGTTATTTGTCTTGTGTTTTTGTTTACCTGTTCATGGCGTTCAACATTTCAATGGTTACCAATACGGAAAGAGCCATGGTCATGGCATGGGGATCGCTGAAGATCTTGCAATCTACACCCTTGAATTCATCACCACCACCCAAACAAGACAAATGATGGGTGAGTTGCCAGTATGTAAGATGAGGGCCAGTTTCAGCGAACACGAACCACCAGGCAGCGGAACCGACAGTAGCAGCGCCTACATAACCACCAATAGCCATATAACTGCGGACGCACAAACAAAACATTAGGAATTCTGAACATATGAGAAGAGCTACTCATTAACTTACCGGAAGAACAACCAGCCGGAAATCAAACCTTCATCAGCTTTACGTGGTGGTTTTTCCATAATGTCCAAATCGGGGGGATTGAAACCAAGAGCTGTGGCAGGAAGACCATCAGTAACCTATCAGACAAAACAAAAAACGCTCTGTTAGCATCGATGGCTCGCTCTTAACCTCTTCATTTATGATTAAGATTCTTACCAAGTTGACCCACAACAATTGTACTGGAATCAAGGCTTCGGGAAGACCAAGAGCGGCTGTCAAGAAAATGGAAACGACTTCACCAATGTTGGATGAGATCAAATAACGGATGAATTGTTTCATGTTGTTGTAGATGGCACGGCCTTCTTCAACAGCGGATACAATGGAAGAGAAGTTATCATCGGCCAACACCATTTCGGCGGCAGACTTAGCGACAGCAGTACCAGAACCCATAGCAATACCAATTTCAGCTTTCTTCAAGGCAGGGGCGTCATTGACACCATCACCAGTCATAGCGGAGATTTCATTCATGCTTTGCAAATATTCAACAATCTTGGACTTGTGTTGAGGTTCTACGCGAGAGAACAAACGAGAACGAGCACAGGCAGCCTTTTGTTCAGCGGGAGACAAATCATCGAATTCACGACCAGAGTAAGATTTACCAGTGGTGTCTTCATCTTCACCGAAAAGACCAATACGACGGCAGATAGCTTCAGCAGTAGCCTTGTTATCACCAGTGATTACAATGACGCGGATACCAGCAGCACGGCAGCGAACAAGAGCATCGGCAACTTCCTTACGTGGGGGATCCAACATACCGACGACACCGATAAAGGTAAGATTGACTTCATATTGGAAGAATTTGGTAGAGTCACCCAAATCCATTGAATCGGGGCTCATTGGGCTATCGGCAACAGCCAAAGCTAAGCAACGCAAAGTATCTCTGCCAGTACCGTATTGAGCAGTCAAGGCGAGGATTTTGCCCTTCAAAGCGCTGGTAAGAGGAACCTTAGAGGTACCGACGCGAGCGTGTGTGCAACGTTCCAAAACACCTTCGGGAGCACCTTTAACGAACAATTTTGGACCGGTACCAAGACGAGAAGCCTTAAGAGGGACACAATATGAGGACATAGATTTACGATCGCGAGAGAATTCCAAAGTGAATTCCTTCTTCCATTTGGTTTCGATTTCTTGACGGATAGCAATGGCAGCGGAACGACGGTCCAAACCGGATTTGTTGACGGAGAAGGGATTCATTTTTTCAGCCAATACAATAAGGGCAGTTTCGGTAGCTTCACCGACCTTCTCGAAGCACTGTTTGAATTCATTGTAATCAATAGCGGAGTCGTTACACATAATGCAAATGGTGGCCAATTCTTGCAAAATATCGTATTCGGAAGCTTTAATGCGTTGTCCGTTTAAGAAAATTTCGCCAATTGGTTCGTAGGTGGAACCAGTCATTTCGAATTCCAAGAAACTGCTGTCACTACCCTCGACTTTGTCGAAGACGAACAAGCGAGATACAGACATTTGATTGGTGGTCAAGGTACCGGTCTTATCGGAGCAAATGACTGAGGTACAACCTAAAGTTTCTACGGATGGCAGGGAACGGACAATAGCATTCTTCTTGGCCATACGGCGAGTACCCAAAGCCAAGCAAGTGGTGATGACAGCGGGCAAACCTTCGGGGATGGCAGCGACAGCCAAAGCTACGGCAATCTTGAAGTAGTAGATGGCACCCTTAATCCAGGAACCACCGTGGGCGGGATCGTTGAAGTGACCAATGTTGATGGCCCACACAGCAACGCAAATAACTGAGATAACCTTGGACAATTGTTCGCCGAATTCATCCAATTTCTGTTGCAAGGGTGTCTTGATTTCCTCAGTCTCGCACATTTCAGTTCTGATCTTACCGATGGCAGTATTAAGGCCAGTGCCGATAACAACACCGCGAGCCTTACCGGCAGCAACATTGGTACCAGAGAACAAAATGTTCTTTTTGTCCTGGTTGACAGCGCGGGGATCGGGAATGGCATCAGTGTGTTTGATCACAGAAACCGATTCACCAGTCAGAATAGACTGATCAATACGCAAGGTGGTCGAGTAGATGTGTGTAAGTCTAATGTCAGCTGGGATTTTGTCACCCACAGACACCTCGACTAGATCGCCGGGCACGATTTCCTTCGCTCTAACTTTTTGTACACCTGATTTGTCCATACGGACAATTTTACCCATTTCAGGTTCATATTCTTTGAGGGCTTCAATAGCGGATTCAGCATTTCTTTCTTGCCAAACACCGACAACGGCATTGGCTATTAAAATAAGTAAAATTACTAAAGGTTCTACAAATGCAGTAAACGTTTCTTCGTGTTCCTCAAAAAGTGCTAAAACCTATACGCAAAAATGCAACGATCGATCAGTAACAAATATAGACGGTAGCAAGTAGCAAAGACAGAAAAATGGGAAAAAAAATAGAAAAGATAAGAATAGAAGAGTTAGATAAAGAAATAACTATATTTACTTAAATTTTGTTTCAAAAAAACAAAAAACTTATTAAAAAACTTAATAAAAACAAATGTTTACTTACAAAAGAAATAATAGCAGCCAAAAGCAAAATCTTTACAAGCAAATCATCAAACTGTTCCAATACAAGCTGCCAAATAGATTTGCCTTCTTCAGTAGGTAACTCTGTAAATTGAAACAAAATAACCGTGATTTAATATGAGATATCACATTTAAAACTACAATAGATAAACTTACCATTTGGGCCATATTTCTTTTGATTTGCTCTTACTTGATCGATTGTAAGACCTTTTTCTCCATCTGTACCAAAATATTGTAATACTTGTTCGACGGTTTTAGCATGACCGTCTTCCATGGTTTACGGTTGAACGGCACTTAACGTAACTGTAAAGAAATGAAAATAATTTTTAAATTAATTTAAATTTTACAAACATTTTGAAAACGAACAGCCTTAACATATAATAAACTTAATTTTTTTTGGAAAATTTTAATTAACTTAGGCTAAGATTTTGCGAAGTGGATTGAGTGGATTAAACGTAGTCTGAAACTCGGTTGCTGCCGGCGAAATGTGTTTTTTTTACTTTGAGCACACACTCAGTGGATGCCCATTACTAATGCAATGTCTGGTGTTTGTAAGTACCCAATCAGAAACTGCCAACCGTACAAAAAATATTGTACTGGCGGAGCACTGGATTTATTGGAAATGCCAACAGCGTTTCAACGTTGGCAATTACAAACAGAATTGTACTCTGCCAGTACATTTTATACAACATTTACGACCATTTATTTTTTTATTAATTATTTTTAAGCGGTTGGATTTCGATTAAATATTCTTTTTATTACACCTTTTATTATATAATTACACCTTTTATTATGTAATAGAGTATTAGCAATTGTTTTATCATCACATGTAGTAAGAATACACTTGAATTCTACCATACTTATGTTAATTTCAGTGTTATTTTCATCTAAAATCAACCAATCGCTACACTTTTGCGCCTCCCATTGTTGTCCCAAGATAAAAATTTCAGGATATGCTCTATAGAATTTACTCTTTAAAAAACCCAAGTTAAAAAAAAAATTGGGGGATACTGTCCCCTGATTTCCCCCACCCCTTGCCACGATCTTTTAACAAAAGAGGCACTCCTCATTTTTTTTTTTTTTTTGTGATAGTAATATTGTAGGGCATATTAAGAGCTTTAAAACAAGCAAAAATGGACTCTCTAGCCACAATACAGCCCACGATATTAAATTTGTTATGTGCAAGAGTTTCGCGATTTAGAGATTTTGGGGGAAATTGTGAAAAATTTTGATTTTGGTCGATCCCATTGTTGTCCCAACATAAAAATTTTAGGATATGTTCATTAGGACTTGCACTTTGAGAATACCAAGTAAAAAAAAAAAATCGAGGGATACTTTCCCCCCATTTACTCTACCCTTTGTCACGACCTTTAAATAAGGGGGCACTCCTTCCCTTTTTTTGGCAATTTTTTGGTTATGGTAGGTCTTGCAGAGCGTATTATAAGCTTTAAAACAAACAAAAATGGGCTCTTTAGCTACAAAAGCACTTATGATATTAAATTTTTAAGGTTAAAGAGTGTTGCGATTTGAAGATTTTGAGGGGAAATTGTGAAAAATTTTGATTTTGAGCAATCCCATTGTTGTCCCATCATAAAAATTTTAGAGTATATTCTTTAGGACTTTCTCTATAAGACTATCAAGTAAAAAAAAATCGGGGGATACCATCCTCCCCATTTATCACGACCTTAAAATAAGGGAGGAAACCCTTATGTTTTTCGAAAATTTTTTGGTTATGATAAATTTTACGGTGTAAAGTGTCGCGACTGTTAGATTTTGGGGGAAATTTTGACCCTCCGCATTTTCGGCCCCTGTTGACTTAGAGGACTGAAAATTTGCATTTGTTAGTTTTTTATATAGTGTAAGAAGTAAACCAAATTTCATCAATATCGGAGGGGGTCAAAAATATTCATGATTGATTTCACTAAGACTGACCCAGTTAGGAATATCGAGAAGTGGACTGGTTTCTTTAGCTAAATGGTGCTCAGCGTTAAGGTACCTACATACGACGCAATATTATGTACAATATTCAATTATATTGAAGGTGTGTGGGTAATATTGACGATTGTACAATGGTCAATCTTACCCACACACCATCAATATAATTGAATATTGTACATAATATTGCGTCGTCTGTATGCACCTTTAGCCTTTTCTCTAAGCGTCCAACCTGAATCAAATTGCGTCGCGTAAGGCGTAACGCCCAATAATTTTTCGTTTCTAATATTTAAATGTGAGTTACCTAAATCAAACGGACGTAAAAATTTCAAATTCGATGTGTTTGTTTTTGTTTTTTTTTTACGTCTTGCGCTACGCATTTGATTCTGGTTCGACCCTAAACGACTGGAGCGTACGTTGTTCACAATTTATTTCTTTAAAAATGCGTGTTTTATTTACTGTTTCTCCTTTTACGGTGCATCTTTCACAAGAAAAAAAACCTGTGTGACACTTGGTACACTTGATAAACGCTCGGGCAGGCATATCACAGCAAAAAGCTAATATTTTGAATGTAAATTGTTTTCCGTGGACCTCGACACCTTTAATAATATAAGTAAAAAAAATATTTAAATTTTTTTTTCTAATTTTTGTGTGTACCTTCATTAGTTAAAGTATTAACTTCGGATACAAATTCAGACAAAAATGTACAGCATTTTTTGTTTTGCCAACAGTCTGCCAACACCAGAAAAAACAATTGGCCCGAGCCCCATCTGGCGTTATCAATCCAACAATAGCACTGTACAGTATTTTTTGTAAATCCGACTTTGGCACAGCGTAGTATTACTTAAAAATATGACACTGGTGATGTACAGTGTTTTTTGTTTTGCCAACAGTCTGCCAACACCAGAAAAAACAATTGGCCCGAGCCCCATCTGGCGTTATCAATCCAACAATGCCACTGTACAGTATTAGTTGCAAACCGTGTTATCGGCCAACGTTGGTAATACTGGCACCAACGCTTTGCCAACCTTGGCCCTTTTGTATTTTTCTGACTGGGTATTTAAAGTGTAAGGAGAAGGAAAGAGAAAGTTAAGTTTGTGGACATTAAATTTGAATCTTTCTAAATTGTAGTTATTTAAGAACACCATTGCGGAGGGTTTACTCCACATAAGGCCAGTTCGGCTTAGAAACGAATTTTCTTTCTAATGCGTTGTACAATCAATATTGGAATGTCCATAACGAACGGATGTGATCTTCTAGATATACGAGAACTACAAGCATCAAATCAGTTTTCTGATTAACTAAACCCAGTTTTATTAAGATTCCAAAAACTCGCTCTTACAATTAGTCTTTTCAAGTTAACACATCCCAATAAACCATTTCAAAATTTAAGTGCAATTCAAGTATAAATCAAGTTTAAATCTGATTTATACATACTTGAATTCAATAGCATAGTCAAGCAAAACGGACACATGAACTCAAGCCCTGTTTTAACAGCCTCATCACTGGTTATACAGTGTAAAAACAGAGCTTGAATTCAAGCATCCGTTTTGTTGGAGAATGCTATTGAATTCAAGTGAAATTCAAGTATAACTCAAGCATAGACTGGAAATTATACCTGATTTCAGAAAACCACTTGAAAGGTTTTTTGGCAATTTTTCTTGGGGAAATGTTTATAATTTTCTTTTGAAGTTGCTTATCATATGTGATATTTTTTTATTATGGACTAACAATAAGTTTCGAATATAACATCAATCAAATGGCCGCCTTTATTGGCCACGGAAAATTTGCCCTTTTTTAAGTTTTCAATTATTTTTTCGATCATCTCGAAATGCTGATGTTGAACTCGTCAATAATTTAAGGGTTGCTGGCGTAGATTTTTCTTTTCAAATAACACCGCAAAAATAAGTCTGGAGTGGTCAAATCTGGAATCTAGGTGGCCAGTTCCAGTTCCTTGGACGTGCGATGTCAAAAAATGGAGACAATAAACCGCAGATTTGAGCCCTCCGGACTTATTTTTGTAGGGTTATTTGAAAAGCAAAATGTACGTCAAAAGTCAGATCATCGACGAGCTCAAGAAAAATATTCGTGACGAAATCAACACTGGACTGCCCGAGATGCTCGAATAAGACATCCAAACACTATTTTAATTTCAGAAGAGAACATAAACATAATTTTTTTTCGACTTTTTTCCAACGCCTTTAAAAAAAATATTCGTTACCGAGCAAAACCCACAACAATTCTATTTGCATTTTTTTTTATACAAATGTAAGTATGTATAGAAAAATTCCGCTTAACTTTGAACCTCAACAACATCGTTCCTAGAAGAGCTACGGGATTGAGACTTGTTCCAAAAAAAAATACGCTTAACTTTGAACCTTAATAACATCGTTCCTAGAAGAGCTACGGGATTGAAACTTGTTCCAAATGAAAGATCATTTCCTTGGCTTTCATAATATGTAATAAAACTGTGGTACGACATATACGTTTTTTTATTTTACTTTATAACTTTAAAGCAGTGATGGCCATTATTGTAATTCCTATTCCCGCGGGAAAAGGCTAAAAAATGCTGCTTGCGCGCAGTCGACTCACGTACACCATAAAATTCTGTTGCTTTAGCAAATTTGTAGAGTCCGACCGAAACCAGTTTTCGAGGCCGAACCGAAACCGAACCGAATATTCGGCCGATAGAGTAATATTCGGCCGAAACCGAACCGAAACCGAAACTTAAAAAAAATTACCGCCTGGCATGAATAAAATTATTAAAAAGTTGTTAAAGATAAATATACAACATAAAATGCTTTTAAACCATAGGAATGTTGTATTTTTGAAAAAAAAATGTGTTTTTTAAAAAACTTACAAAAAAATTGTATATTTCGTTTGAAGATTAGGAGAAAATAATTTTTGAACTGAAACAGTTTTACATTTATTGCATAAACTTGTAACATTTTCTTCAATTGAACTGAATCAAGTGTAATGAATTACGAAATCAAAAAATTCAGCGACTTTTTTACATATTTTTTAAAATACCAAAAAGTTTCGGTTTCGGCTAATATTCGGCCAAAATTTTGCCGAATACCGAATAGTGGCCGAAACCCCATTATTCGGCCGAAACCGAGACCGAAACCGAATATTCGGTCAGACTCTACAAATTTGTTGATTTTTCTCTTGCAACTATACACACAAGCATAAATGTTATAGTAGGTGTGTGCGCACCACTACTTTAAAGCGATATATCTCGCGAAATATTTTTCGCCGATCCTTGATTTTTTTTGTTGGAATCTGCTTGACGAGAAATATCAATGATAACAATTTTTAGAGGTTTGGAAAAATGCCAGTATACTAGAGTATAGCCTTGAGGACTTAGTCCGTTTAGATTTCCTTTATCTAAGGTGAATTAATTAAATTCTTTTGATGACAGATTCATGTTTGGTAGACCAAAATACTTTAAAAAATTTATTCAAAAAGCCTGTGCAAAAACCATGTTTTAGTGAAAGTAATATACGGTGGCTCGCAGCTTATTTCGTGTGAAAGATATTAGTTAGCATTCCATTCAAGACAAAGTTAACCAAAGTAGACCTAATTATTATCAAATAAGTATTTTTGTAAAAAGTCCTGTATATATAATTAATCAAGCTTTAACAAAAGCTTAATGGCGTTCAGATTGTGTAAATATAAAATGTGCTACGAGGGTCGACATGGAAATTGAAATTATTGATATACCTTTTTTAGAAAATTTCTCAAAAACATTTCTAGGTCGATTTCATTCAAGCTCAAAAATTTAAAATTTAAAACATAATTCAGTAGTTGATATTCATTTATTAAATAATTTTTCCAAAGACCCAAACAAAAACCAAAATTTTTAAAACACAGCAGAAGAAATCCGAATTTTTCGACATCCAATTCTTTTGACCACCAATTTTTGGTAAACAAAGAAAAGATTTAATTGTTTTATAATTTTAGTACCCCTAAGTGTATAGTAATGAGATATGAAAATAATTGAACATTTCCTTTGTTTACAAAAAATTGGTGGTCAAAAGAATTAGAGGTCAAAAAATTCGAATTTCTTCTACTGTGTTTTAAAAATTTTAGTTTTTGTTTGGGTCTTTGGAAAAATTATTTAATAAATAAATATCAACTATTGGACTATTTTTTAAATTTTTAATGTTTGAGCTTGGATAAAATCGACCTAGAAATAGTTTTAAGAAATTTTCTAAAAAATGTCTTTCAATAATTTCAATTTCCATTTCGACCCTCGTAGCACGTTTAAAATTTACTCAATCTGGACGCCATTAAGCTTAAATTAAAGCTCGATAAATTACCTACACAAAACTTTTAACAAAAATACTCGTTTGATAATAACTGTGTGTATTATTGTAAACTTTGTCTTAAATGGATTGCCAACTGATATCTAACACACGAAATAAGCTGCGAGTCACTGTATTTCAAATATTCAGTTTACGGAACATTCGTAGCACGACTACAAAATGGTTTTAAGGATTTTTGGTAGCGGTCTAAGCCGAATATTACTTATTTGCCATAATTTTTTATTATTTTTATTTCAATTTGATTAAACAGTTATTTACGGATAATTCATTGATTCGTCACCATACGTGTAAATAAAGTACACGTATGAGGGCGTCTAATATTTATTTTTGTTTTTTCTTCTTCAATTATTCTTGCAATGACTAAAAATTTAAATAAATCTAAATACAACAATAATAAAGGTTAACGTGCGATAGTTAGAACAAAAACAACGTACGATACTAAAAAAAATGTGCTACGTCTACTTAAAAAGAAATTAAAAAAAAAAAACAAGAAAAACAAAGTGACTACATATTCAAAAGTATTGGCCAACCTAAATGTGTCCCATGGGGAATTATGAAAATGTAATCGTGACCCAAATAAAAGCGACACATTTCTTCATACAACAAAAAGGTGGTATTAATTGATAAGAATTTGCAATAGAGGAAAAGTATCTTTCTTATCATAAATTAAATAGTAACTATACAAAAACTCATTGTAATTCAGACACTATCGCATTCGTAACCTACTAAACAATTTCAATAAATAATTATACAAATTAATTTACAAAAAGAAATAAAACATTAAAGGTAACAAAAAACACAAAGAAAAGAATCTTAAAAAGAATATTACTTTAACAGTTTTCCAGAAAAAGAAAGACTAATATTTGAGTTACCTTTTTTCTGTTGCACACACACACACACGAACTGATTCCCTTATCTTTTTATTAACCAAATAGTTTACCAGATATTTTTTAATTTATTTTTTTAAGTCAACAAATATTTATGTACATGCATACATATATGTAAGAGAATTAGAAATTTTTACTTCTTTTTTAACAAAAAAAAAAGCTATAGCTGCCATGTAATACACAGATGACTAGGGTTTATTGAAAAGAACACGTGTAACATAGAAATTTTGCAAAATTAGTCGCGTTTGTGCCAAATCGTCGTTTACGTTGTCTTCTGGTTTTTTGCCGCTCACTCACCCTGAATTAAAAACGAACGAGAAATTAACGTACGTTTTTCGTCTCGAAGCATTTACCAAAAACCCAACCGCATCACAATAACCGATTTATTGCGCATTCTATTGTGGTTTTTTTAGTGAAAATAAATTGTTAAACAATTTCGAATACAAATCACTTGTCACTTTTCTAGATTTCTTTTGTTTAAAAGTTAAAAAAAATAAAGATGCAATTATTTCCTCTAAATTGCACAAGTCCCAACCACTTGACCAAGCTCAAAGAAAAAAAAATGTGTTGCTACTAATGCACTTTTTGCGAGTTATCAATTTAAATTAGTAATAAATACCTGTTGCTTTTTCTGTTGTAAATTATAAATAAATTTTATTAACACTTATTCTATTATAGTTTCTTTTTAATGTAAAAAATATAGCTTATGAATTCCAAAAAATATGTTGCTTTTCTTAAAGTCTTTTCTTTGCTTCTCTTTTTTTTCAAATTTAGTTATTGTTCAGTGACTTGCTTTCCTCTTTACATGCTTCTTCTTTTTAATCATGTGTAGAGTTTGCGTCAATGTCATCAAAATGTCTGAATGCATAGTACAATTATTAGTAAACGTAGTAAATGTAGAATTGGTATTAAAATACAACTCTGTCACAGACTAATACAGACTCGACATAAGTGACAGGTGTCAAAAAAGTATTCTTTAACCATATGGCTAATATTTTCAAATTATTCTACGAATTAAGTTAGAAAGAGAAAACTGATAGAACGCGCCATAAGAAAAATGGATGCCAGATCGGTTTTTGTTGTTTCACTCACTCCTTAGTCGTAGAAAGTGTTGCCATGTTAGCGTAAAACTGACTAAAAACCGCTGTGTTTTCTCCTAAAATCGCTTAGTTTTTCCCCATTTTTCTTATAAAACTCTACCACAGACTAATACAGACTCGACATAAGTGACAGGTGTCAAAAAAGTAGTTCTGAACCATATGGTTAATATTTTCAAATTATTCTACGAATTAGGTTAGAAAGAGAAAACTGATATAACGCGCCATAAGAAAAATGGATACCAGATCGGTTTTTGTTGTTTCACTCACTCCTAAGTCGTAGAAAGTGTTGCCATGTTAGCGTAAAACGGACTAAAAACCGCTGTGTTTTCTCCTAAAATCGCTTAGTTTTTCCCCATTTTTTCTTATAAAACTCTACTGTCGAGTCTGTATTTAGTCTGTGACTCTACTGTCGAGTCTGTATTTAGTCTGTGACTCTGTTCTAGAGAGCATACGATAAGGTGCCCCTTACATAGCCAATATTTTTGTGCAATATTAATTATTGCACAGAAATAGTAGCGGTTATGACTCTGGACAGGAAAAACGTCTAACAAGGGGTATTATCTGGGGGCTAATCACGTAAAACGAAAACGATAGACGATGCATAAACGACATCAAAATACATATCGTTTTGAAGGGAAATTTGAAAGTTGTTCTTTATTAATTTATTAAAAATTGTTGTCTAATCCAGAAACATTAAAAAAATGGAAATATTTTGATTAGTTTAGGAGCAACAAGGTTCCAAAAATCGTTAACTATCATTTTACGTGATCACAGTCCAGGTAAAGTTAAGTAATACCAAATTCGCATTAATTTTTTTAAACATGTTTAACCACTTAAACATGTTTAAATTTAAACTTTTTATGGTACATGAACATTAGACCGGGTCGAAAAAAAAGTTCCCATTGTGCGGCTTAATTTTAAAGCTTACCTCGAAAAAGTTCCATAGCCAAAATATAAGATTTTTAGGTCGCGTTTTGGTACCGCCGAAATCGTTATTTGTTCATAACTTTGTTATTTGATGTCCGATCGTTTTAAAAAAAAATTTGTTTGAAAGTCCTCCGCGAGTACTAAATTTGACCCATATCTGGTTTTGACCTCTGAGCTCATCTTCGTGTCATGAGTGTTAGTTTCTCGGCTTTCTACCCACCTAAATGATTTTTATTTTTCCATTAAATTATAGCATTAAAAAATTCATGAAATTCTTCCCTTAGAAGTACCCTCTTAAACTAATTAACAAAAAAGTTACATTCAATTTTAAATTTCCATAGAAAAAGATTTAAAACACTTGTTCGTATGTATTTAAATACAAACTAAAAAAATTAAATATAGTTTAAAGGCATATTAACAAGTGTTTTTTCTAATTTTCTTTATATTGTATATGAAAATCTTAAATCAAATGTAACTTTTTTGTTAATAAATTTAACTGGATACTTCCAAGGGAAGAATTTCATGAATTTTTTAGTGCTATAATTAAATGGAAAAATAAAAATCATTTAAGTGGGTAGAAAGATGAGAAACTAACAATCATAACAAGAAGATGACCTCTGAGGTTAAAACCAGATATGAGTCAACTTTAGTACTCGCTGAGGACTTTCAAACAATTTTTTTTTTAAAACGATCGGACATCAACTGACAAAGCTATGAACAAAAAACGATTTCGGCGGTACCAAATCGCGACCTAAAAATCTAATATTTTGGCTATGGAACTTTTTCGAGGTAAGCTTTAAAATTAAGCCCGCACAATGGGAACTTTTTTTTCTCCTTTATGGTCGACCCAGTCTAATGAACATGTGCTTAAACATGTTTAAAAAAAATAATGCGAATTTGGTATTACTTGCTCGGTTTTCATGTGAAAATCTCTCAAACTCCTCACGCAAAAATTTTTTTCCAAGCGATTGGGAGCAATCACGCTAAACAATTGGTTTTTTTTTAACATTAACGATTAAATTTTCTTTTTAGTGTGGTATTTGGCAAAAACGCCAAACGTCACAAAAAATTTACTAAAGCTAAGTTGTTCACGGGTGAAAAAAAATGTTTCGAATCATCAATTAATTTGTAGCGAAAATTTGACAGTCATATCGCTCCTTTACTTGTATAGTGTCATAACTCAAAAAATACGTTTTTTGAGTTAATGATGCAGAATTATTCGTTATATCGTGCTTTATATTGTGTCAAAAATTCGTATTAATATCTTTTAAACTCACCGTTTGAAAAGAGTACACGCTATTATTACATTTTCTATGTACCGGCCTTTTTCAATTAAAAACCAGTTTCAATAGTAAACTTTAAACGGGTTTTCTGCAAAATCAAATATTTTGAGTTATGACACTATACAAGTAAAGGAGCGATATGTATGATAATGTTTCGTTAATGTTTCACGTGAAAATCTGTCAAACTCCATATAAAAAAAAAAACTTAAATTTACATTAACATTACGAAGCGTAAAAATTTCACTGTTGAAGTATTCTGTTTACGTTTTTATAAAACCAATAAAAATGTTAAGTTTTATATATGGAGGTTGACAAATGTTCCATATAAAAAAACCTTAAATTTACACTGGCATTACGAAAGCGTAAACATTTCACTGTAGAAATTTTATTTTAGTTTATTTTAGATAAATATACAAAAATTTACTAATTAACAAATGAAATTATTACGAAAACATTCGAAATGGTTTATAAATTAAGATCTGTGTAATAAACTTGTAATTATTAAGCTCATGACCGTATCTGACAATTAATATCAAGGGCTCAATCATACGCACCCATGCACAATGCTATACAACTGGCCAACGGGGCGTATGAATGGACTTTGATATTAATTGTCATACCCTGTTTAAATTTCGTCATAAATATTTGAACTAAAACACTGTTTTAACTAAATCAATAGCGGTTTTCACCCTTGATAGAAAACAAAAAGAGAATCGGAGAAATGAAGAAAACAAGAAAATGTTTGACAGAAATACATGTGTTTTGTTGTTGTATCTGTCAAACATTTTCTTGTTTTCTTCATTTCTCCGATTCTTTTTATAGCGGTTCTCACCCTTGATAGAAAACAAGAAAAGAATCGGAGAATTGAAGAAAACAAGAAAATGTTTGACAGATACAACAACAAAATACATGGTGACTTGTTTTTCTCATTTTCTTGGTTTCTTCTTTTCTACATAGAAAATTTCTTCGACTTGATGCTTGAGTAAGTTGAAGTAAAGAAAAAAATAAAAGTTCCTAGACCAACAAAACAGCTGATTAGAGAGGAATTTAATTATTTTGAGATATTTTCAGACTTTTTACACGAAATTTGAAATGAAACTTAAGTGATTAATTATATTTTTACTAAAAATCGCGTTGTTTAATATTATATCGTGGTTTTAATTATGTAAAATATTTTGAGGTTATAGAAAATATTAGTGTTATAATGTATACAGACTAGCGTGATTTTAAAATCACCATGTGATTTTCCTTTGAACAAAATCACATAGTGATTTACAAAATCATCTCAAATTGTACTAGCATAAAGAAAAATTGCAAAATCATCTCAACTTACCATGGTAAGTTCTTGTAGTGTGAACATGGCCTTAGAAAACTTTTTTAAATAGTTGTTCACTCTTTAGTGGAAAAAATCGGTAGAGAGTTTTCTTGTAGGAAATTTCCTCAAAAGTTTTCTATCAAGGGTGAAAACCGCTTATGTTTTCTATCAAGGGTGAGAACCGCTAATATTATACGTTTTCGTATAAATTTTTGATAGCAAAAAAGTAAGGCTAAAATAGTGTTTTAGTTAAAGCATAGAAATGTTTTTTTTTTCATATGTATGTTAAAAAAAAATGTTTCGAAACATTTTTCGAAAATTAATTTGTAGCAAAAATATGACAATCATATGTTTGGTTGTATTGCTCAGCTGTTTTAGAATACGAACAAATAACTTGAATTTAGCTTTTTTTGTAGTTTTTTTTATATTTCTCTAAAATAACACTACTAATAAAAAATGCGACTGGGACGCGTCCTTATAAATGTGATTCCAGTACATCAGGTTTTTGAGAAAATTGAGGTCAAAGTTGAAAAAAGGGAAAAAGAATCATGGAATTGTGAAGAGACACTAATACGGCGTTCACACTTGCTGTTTTGAAGTGTTCAAGAGTGAGATGTTTAAAAAAGTCTTTGTTCTGTGTCCATTACGTTTTTATTCTGCTACTGGTGTTTTGTTGAAGAACTTGTTTAAGGTCGCTAGTGTGAATACCATATAAAACTGTGTTTAATTAAAACACATCAATATGCTATTATGTGCGGTTCATACTTGCTGTTTTTGAGTGTTTAAGGGCTATGGTGGTTATTCATAAAACCAGAAATATATTTAAAGTAGGTTTTATGAATAACCACCTACCTACAGTGACTCGCAGCTTATTTCGTGTGTGAGATATCAGTTAGCAATCTATTTAAGACAAAGTTTACAATAATACACCTATTTATTATCAAACGAGTATATTTCTTAAAAGTGCTGCGTAGGTAATTTATCGAGCTTTAATTTAAGCTAATGGCGTCCAGATTGAGTAAATATTAAACGTGCTACGAGGGTCGAAATGGAAATTTTTGAAAGACCTTTTTTAGAAATTTTCTTAAAAATATTTCTAGGTCGATTTTATCCAAGCTCAAACATTTAAAATTTAAAAAATAGTCTAGTAGTTGATATTTATTTATTAAATAATTTTTCCAAAGACCCAAACAAAAACCAAAATTTGTAAAACACAGTAGAAGAAATTCGAAATTTTTGACCTCCAATTCTTTTTACCACCAATTTTTTGTAAACAAAGGAAATATTCAATTATTTTCATATATCATTATTATACACTTAGGTGTACTAAAATTATTAAACAATTAAATCTTTTCTCTGTTTACCAAAAATTGGTGCTCAAAAGAATTGGAGGTCAAAAAAATCGTATTTCTTCTACTGCGTTTTAAAAATGTTGGTTGTTGTTTGGGTCTTTGAAAAAATTATTTAATAAATGGATATCAACTATTGGACTATTTTTTAAATTAAATGTTTGAGCTTGGATAAAACCGACCTACACTGAAAAAAATAACCTTCCTGATATTAATGAAGCGGATTCATTATTTTGCTTTCATTACTTAAATGAAGGAATTCATAAGCTGATTGAAATTTCATGCATGTTATGAACAAATTTTATGAAACTTGTTTCATTAGATTTCATAATTTCATTAAAAAATATCATAAGATTTTTTTAGAACTAAATACAACTCTGCGTTGCGAATAAGAGAAAGAAAACAGAACAAAAACATACGACGTTTCATTACACCACGCGTGTTTAGTCTAATTGTAATTTTTACATGTGTGTTAACTTTTTTATAATAAAATAAAATAATTTTATATTTTTTGCTTTGTTATTGAAACTTGTGTGTGTGTTATGCTGGTTACCTATATCTAATTGAAATTACAAGTGAAAAGTTCCGTATAAGTGTTTCTTTTGACTGTTTCTTATAAAATATAATATAATTTGCAACAGAAAAATAGTTTTTTAAGTCATTAAAATTTTGTGATGAAATGTAGGGTAATTTGTGTTGTTCCATTGCTACGTTGTTGCTACGTTTTGGCAGCACGTGTTTTTAAAGTCATCGCGTTTTTGTCTTTTATAGTTTACCTTATATGGCAATTCAGACCAATTTTCGTTTGGAGTAAAATTTTGTTGTGTGTAAAAACTAGGTGAAACCCATAAAAAGTGTGCAATTAAGGGTCATGTCACAGACTCAATTCCGTTCGGAAGTGGAATAAGTGGTTCACTCGTAAAACGCAAAGCAAATATTTTTTTTCGGAATGAAACCACTTTTAGCAATTCAATTCCACTTTGATTTTTGAAAGTGATTTCATTCCGAAAAAAAAATTGTTTTGCGTTTTACTAGTAACAACTTTTTTTCAAATCCGATCGGAATTGAGTCTGTGACATGCCCCTAAATAAAATTTCAGTGACGGTTACAGTGATGGTTACATGTGACTTACCAAAATTGTTATTAATACAAATTTTCACTTATGGGTGTTTGATACGTGCTGTTTTTAGGTAACTTGTTCCTAACTTGATTAGGGGCTTTCTATGGAAATTTTGATAACTTCAACCAACATGAATTTATCGCAATTCCCATATCAAAACCTTAATAAAGTTAGCAACTAGTAACTTGTAAAAAGCAATTATCATACGCTCATTACCAACTACTATTCCACATTTAATCAATGGATATTTTCATACATTTTATGAAAAACTTCATAAAACGTTTCAAACAAGTTCAACGAATATTTTCATTATTTATATGCAAGTTTTCATTGAAAGGAACTTTAATGACACCAGTTTCATTAATCAAATGAAACCTGTCTTCGGTTGAAAACGTGAGTCATTTTTCATTAAGGTTAAGTCAATTTTCATTAATTTCACGAAGCTATTTTTTTCAGTGTAGAAATATTTTTAAGAAATTTTCTAAAAAAGGTCTTTCAATAATTTCAATTTTCATTTCGACCCTCGTAGCACGTTTAATATTTACTCAATCTGGACGCCATTAAGCTTAAATTAAAGCTCGATAAATTACCTACGCAGGACTTTTTACAAAAATACTTATTTGGTAATAATTAGGTCTATTTTGGTTAACTTTGTCTTTAATGGAATGCTAACTAATATCTTTCACACGAAATAAGCTGCGAGTCAACGTATATGTTTAAAAAAAGTCTTTGTTCTGTAGCAATTACGTTACTGGTATTTTGTTAAACAGCTTGTTAAAGGTCGTAGGTGTGAACCCCAATTATATGTATTAGTGTTTTTAACAGATTATTGTACAATATGCAAATCGAACAAGAACAAAATGGTTCAGAATCTGATTTAAGTTATTGAGTGTATTTAAAGATTGTAAATTTATGTTGATTACAACGTTTGTCACGTTTTCAATAGCAAAATTTGTTTTGTTTTTAAAATAGATAATAAATTAAATCCACTTACGAAATTTTCTTTTATTAAGGCAGATGTTTTTATACTAATTGTGTTGGATTTAAAATATTTATTTTTAACAGTTTTAAAAAATTTGTACTTAAACTTTATTGATTTTAAATTAATATAGACTTGAAAACTTTAAACTTCAGCATATAATATTAATTATTAAAATTCACTTAAATTAAAAACTAAATAAATTATGTAAAATAATTTAAACAATGTACTTATTGGTTGGCAATTGCCAAAGTATTAAGGGCTACTACAAGTTTATTATTCATATTTCAAAATCTGTACCAGTTCGGTCTGTTAACACATGTAAAAGCAATTTGTGTCTGTTTTTTTTTTTTTTTAATTGTTGACCCATTTTTTTCAAATGAGAAGATCATGACAGCCACAATGACAGGTGTTTTGAAATGATTTTTTCCCTGGGAATTTTTTGTTTGTGTGTGTTATATGGTAGTGTGTAACAATATTTTGTGTATACCCTTCACCTTCCCCCCTGCCCCCCTTTATGTTTGCCATTTTTTTTATTAGGAATTTTAATTAAAAATTGTTTAATAAATAATATTTATGATGTTTATTGAAATTTTATTTGTAAAATCCGTTAAAAGATTAATTAAGTATTCAAAATATTTACTTAATTTGCAAAATTGTGTGTCATAACTTTTTAATTATGATTAAGTACTTTTAATTTTTGTCAAAAAATTTAAATGAAAAAACAAAAAAAAAAACATTTAGAAAAGTGATTGACATAATACAGCATTAATGATGTCTTTGTTTTAACGCTCTGTTAATTATTTTTTTTTTACGTAAAGTACACATTTGTTTCAAATCTACACGTATTTAGCTAAAACATACATATTTATGTTCATATTTTATTTTGCCAAAAATAACCTGTTATTATGTAATATGAAAAGAAAAAAATATGAAAAATCCAACGAATTCTTATTTTAAAAAATCCCCAAAGAGCTGTTCTTCTTCTTTTACCTCACGATAATTATTATATATTTTAATACGGATTATACATATACACACCACTCATTTGGACCCATACATACGTAAATACATTTAAATCAAATGAAAATATTAATATGCCTTGACAACGGAATGCTTAAGGTGATTTTCCCCCTTCTTTTCGAAAATATTACAAAATATTATAAAAAAAACATTGAAAATGTCTTTTTAAAAGTTCTTTTTTTCTAATTCTTTTTTCTCAAGGCACCTACAAAAAGTTTCCGAGAAGAAATGGTATTTGACAGATACACACATATATATATTTATATATATACAAAAAAATATATAGTATAAAAACGAGGAAAGAACAAGCATTCATACGAATATATGTATTTTGAAAAGATTTCACATATTATTTCAAAAACCTTGAATAGATGATGGTTTATTTTTAATTTTTTGTTTTTTTTTTTTTGGGAGAGTGTCTTTATAAATAGTGTATGTGTTTGTGTATCTGTACAATTATATCTAACGGTACAGATATATATTTTCTTAGTGATTTCTTTTATATTTTTCTTTTTTAATTTAAATTTATTTGAGTTTTTTGTTTTCTTTTTCTTATTTTTTTTTATATTGCATAAAATATTAACAAACATCAAATAGCATTTGACTGTTTTAGCTGGTTTTTGCTTGTGAAGATCAAAAATATATAGCATAGTTTTTCTATATGTACACAATATGTCGCATGACATTTAGTTTAATGGTTTAAAAACATTTTCTACAAAAGTTGTGGAATCTTTTATATAACTTTTTTTATTTTTTTTTTTTTAATCCAAAATGTGTTTTTGTGTGTTTATGTATTTTTTTTAACTTTTTTTTGATTTATTTTTATTTTGAAAATGATTTTTTTTTTTATTTTTTTTTTTTTTTTTTTGAAGGGAGATGAGAGTTACAATTTATTTATAGCGGTAATAGCTTGTCATTTTTATTTTTTGCAAATCTTAACGGTACTAAAACACTTAATAACTGTATTATTATTATTGAACTTGCTTTGGGAGTTTGTTGCAGGAAGCAATTAAACACTTTTATTGTCCTTTTTAACAGTTTTCTTGTAATTGTTTTTTCTTTTATAATTTTTTTTATTTTTTTTTTAAGTTACAATTATTTACGTTTAAACTTACAAAAATAATTGTTATTAAAATGCTGTGCGAACCGTAAATTTTATATAATTATTATTATTTTTTTTGTTTTTTGGCCCAGCCAAAAAATTAAGAACTAAGGAAAAGATCGCGCTTTTGAAACGATCGACGGCGACTAAACACAGGGAGAAAGTGCTTGATGAGAGTGTCTATCTGAATTACAGAATTTGTTGCTTTTGGCAAAATTCCCAGACAGACGTAAACTCTCTACTGCCCGGGAAAATACTTTTAGCATATTAGAAAGAATCATCATACGTACGAATGAACGAACATACACACATAGTACATTGAATAATACAACAACGCTATTGTAGCGGGCAAAGGCAGCCCGAAAGCCAGCCAGCCTAGTTGCTGCTGCTACTACAACTTGGTAGCTAGTGTATTTGTTGTTGTTGTTCTTCGTTTGAAGAATATGAATGCATATATTCCTGATGATGTTTTTGTTTTCTTCTTCTTTCAATATTCATAAAGCTAAAGAAAACAAAATGTGTGTATGATGATTTTTAAGTTATTGCTGTAGCTGCTGTAGACTGGTCTGCCAGACTTGAGGGATTTATCCCCAAAGTTGGTGATATCATGGTAAAATTAGAAACAAATGATCATAAATTTTTATTTATTTTTTTTTATATATTGACCAACACTCAGGGGATGCCCCCTATACATGCATTGCATTGTGTTGAAATCAGGAAATATAGGTATGGGAAGGAGGAAAGAGGGAGTAGTATTTGTTAATATTTGACTTGAATTTGAAGATGTTAAAAGTGTCGGGAAAGACATAAGCGGGAAGTCTGTTCCACATACGAATTGTTCGGCCAAAGAAAGAATTTTCTCTATAGTGAGTTGTGTGCTCTGCTGAACAATCCACGACGAACGGGTGAGCTCTGTTTGAGAGGCGCGTATTACGATCAAATACACGTCTATTCGGAATGAGTTCACCTATCTCAGCAGAACACTCTCCGTGAAAGTATCGATAGAATAAAGATACACAACCAACACTCCTACGATGCTCTAGGGAGTTGATGGAATTAGATATTCGATCGTCCCCTATAAGTATAAGTGCCCTTTTCTGTACGCGGTCAAGTAGTTCCAATGAAGATATTGAAGCACCTGCCCATACATGGGAATTGTATTCCATTTTGGGACGGATATAAGTGGTTTAGACAGTCAAGAGATCAGATGGTGTGAAGTATCTTCTACAAAAAATGTGCTTATTCCAACGGACATCACACTGTTTTTTCATGCCCAGAACGTCAAGAGCTTCCGATTCATCAATAATCGTAGTACCAATAGACAAATTAGAAGTTTCCGCACCACGAATACGCTTCTGTGTTAGAGTACAGCATTGAGTCTTCCGTGCATTAAAATCGACCCTATTCTCCAGACCCCATAAACAGATTCTCGATAGGTCAAGGTTAAGAGAGTTATCCATATGCTGCCTCATAAGTCTAACTTCAGACTGACCCGGTCTATGGTCAAAAGAATAAGAGTGACAGATATTGCTGTCATCCGCAAAAGAATAAATAGGGTTTACAGTAAGATTCAGTAGGTCGTTGATAAAAACTAAAAAAAAGGGATGGAGAAAGAACAGAACCCTGCGGTACACTTGCGTTTAAAATGAAGTTCCTAGAGGAGAACCCATCTACAACAACACGGATAGAACGTTCACTTAGGAAGCTTGCGATAAAACGAGCAAAATTATCACCTACCCCAAATGTTCTTATCTTCGAGATAAGTGAACGGTGCCAAACTCGATCAAACGCCTTGGAAATGTCTAGAGCGATAACCTTACTTTCACCAAGGCGGTGAATGGATCTGCTCCACTGCTCAGAGAGAAACCCCATTAGATCACCTGTTGATCGGCCCTTACGGAAACCATACTGACGATCGCTCAACAGGCCATTTGACTCTAAATAGTTCACAAAATGGAAGTTAACCATACTCTCCATAACCTTTGAGAGCGTGGAGCATATGGCGACTGGGCGATAGTTGTCGGGGTTTGAGGCTTCTCCTTTTTTTGGGATTGGTTGAACATTGGCCACTTTCCAGCAAGAGGGAAATATACCCGCGTGGTATGAAATATTGAAAAGGTTTCGCAATCGACTAGCGAGCGTGGTAGAACACTTCTTCAAGACCAGTGCTGGAATACCATCCGGTCCCGGAGATTTGTTCACGTTGAGCTCGACAAGAACCTTTTTGACCGTGTCCTAAAGAATATGCTGGGCATAGAACCACCATAGGTAGCACAGGCAGTGTTTGGTTACTTACAGGTAATGAAGAGTTGTTGGCAAAAATTTCAGCCATAAGATTGGCCTTATCTACTGGGTCAGTAATAATCCGATCATCCCTTAACAGAGTTGGGATGGAAGAGCTCGTATACTCTTGACCCGCTTGACAAACGACCAGAAACTTTTACCACCCTTTGGCATAGCAAGGACCTTAGCACGTAAACGTTGTTCGTACATAATCTTTTCACGCCTTAGCACCCTAGCACAGTATGTCCTTGTTTGCTTACGCAGCCGTTCGGTACTCCCGTTTTTATTCAACCGCCATTCTCTAAAAGCTTCCTCTCTGGAACGGATAGCTTCCCTGCAATTTTGATTAAACCAAGCTTTTCCATTTGGTTTAGGGGAAGTAGATTTCATTGGTATAAACGATTTCATACCAAGCAATATGATGTTCACAACCATTTCCGCCGAGGCATTGACATCTTTATCGAGGAAACATATTTTCCAGTTAAAGTCCCTAAAGAAATTGTTTAACTCCTCCCAACGCGCTTTGTCATAAAAATAAAACGATCGTTTGGCGACCGGACACTGAATCTCACGAAGATCCGGGTAATAAAATGAGGCGGATATGGTTACATGGTCTGAATTTCCAAGAGGGGCAAGCAAATGTACGTCGTACTTATCAGGGTGCGAAGACAAGAAGAGTTCAAGAGTATTATCCTCTTGCCCTTCCCCACTCGGAATGTGTGTGGCACCTTTAACCAATTGGACCAAATGGTTATGAGTGGCAAAGAGTTCAGCATATTGACCCTCCGGCGTCGTTTGATTCGAGTCCGAGAGCCACGATGCATTATAAATATTAAAGTCACCAGCTAAAACTATTTCAGTGTCAGGGTAGCAACCTAAAATCCTCGAGACAAAGTCCGATAGGGAGTCAAACCCATTGTAAGATTGAACCCTTCCAGCATTTGGACTCCGGTAGACAATTCCTATATGAGAAGTATAATTACGTATTCTTAGTCTTAGCCATATAGAGCTAAATTCTGGATCCCTAGAGTCCAAATGCTGCTGGTGCTGATAAACAACATTATCCCGTATGTAAACCGCGATTCCCCTATGGGAATCACACCTGACAAAATGGCATCAGCGTAAACTAACCCCCAGTTTCTATATGACGAACGCACGGCGAACGTCACGAATTTTAATGAATTTTGTTTTGTTACAATAACAAAATACATGCAAATTTTTAACGTTCGTCGTTTGTTCGTCATGCAGAAACTGGGTATAAATCACCGAGACTACCTAGCATACCCCATTGAATACCACCAGACTCTTTCAATACGTTCCTCATCATGACGTTCAGTACTATATTGGAAAGCAGTGGAGACAATACGCAGCTTTGTCGCACTCCAGTCAGAATCATAATTCTTCTCTAACTTGATACTCATTCGACAACTGGCTTCGTTTTATAGGCCGTCAGTTTTTGGGGAACACCTTTACAAACCAATGCCTCCAAATAGACTCATGTTGTAGGGTTTGATACCCTCTTTCAAAATCTATAAACCCAATTCAACAAATTGTTCCACAATAATTCGGAGGCTTTTAACGTCATCAATTCCTGATCTGTGAGGACGAAATCCAGACTGTTCCCTTCGGTGCAGAGGTTCTAAGGAATCTGAGAGACGCTTGCTTATTATATGAGACATTATTTAGTAATAAAGTTTATTTTATTGCCAGCATCTCTCCAGGCAGAGATGCTGTTAATACTTGTAAACGAGGTGCCTGACTAAAATTTTTGTAAAAATAAAAAAAAAACATGGCCGTGCTGCCAATACTTCAACACTGTGACGTGTCTGAGTTTCTTGTGAGCTATCGAAATGTCAGTTTGTCTGCAGATAGTTATCGAAATGTTATAAAATCTCCTAAAAGTTATCGAAAATTTATGAGATTTTAGGAAAATCTTATTACGAACGAGATTTTACTTTATATGGGGAATATTATTAAAATCTCATAAAATAACAGAGATTTTAATCAAAATCTCATTTAAACGAGATTTTGCTCAGGTGTGAATTGCCTATAATACTGTATACAGACTAGCGTGATTTTAAAATCACCATGTGATTTTCCTTTGAACAAAATCACATAGTGATTTACAAAATTATCTCAAAAAGTACTAGCATAAAGAAAAATTGCAAAATCATTTCAACTTACCATGGTAAGTTCTTGTAGTGTGAACATGGCCTAACCGGAAATTTAATATTCTTTCGAATTTTAATATCTTTAAATTTGTTCTTGTAATTATGACAGATATTAACTAGATCATTAATTGTTACAAGAAAACAATTTGAAAATTTGAAAAGTCGAAAGAATTTCAAATAAACAATTAGGTGAATGGTGAAATCGTATTTCAGAATCGAGCACATTATCTTCAACAAATTTTTTAATAATGTTAAATTATTGGTTTTCCCCATACATTTTTAAAAATTGTATCTGTTAAAATTAAACGGCGTTTTATTTTGACAGATAATAGACCTGTTTTTGCAGACCGGATTAAGTTTTGGATTAACTTTATTTAGTTAAAAAATGGGTCATATCAAGTCCAGAATTTTTTTATATAATTTTTTTCTGAAATTACATACAATTAGTAAATATGAACAGAAAAACAAATTAAGCTTTGTCCAAAATGCAAAGAATGAAAAATAAATTTAGTTAAATCTATGGCTTAACTCAAATTTATTTATACAATTTTACATTTTGGACAACGCTTAATTTGTTTTTCTGTTTATATTAACTAATTGGATGAAAATTCAGAAAAAAATTTAAAAATAATTTCTGGACTTGATTTGACCCATTTTTTTTACTAAATAGAGTTAATCCTAATCTTAGTTCGGTCTGCAAAAACAGGGCTAATATATATAAAACTTTGGGGGATTTTGTTCTGGTTAACACTGACTATTTGTCTGGCAACACTAACTATTTGTTGTTGTTGGTGGAGCTGTTTTAATTTTCTTAAGCAATTTTTTAGACAGTGCTTAAGGTTATTATATCTGTGTATTAGCAGAGACGTGGTCTTTGTTTCCTTTCTACAAATTTTGCCTTTTTTGGTAAATCAGAACTATTTAGCTCAAGGTCTTAATCCATTATTAGGCAATGAAAACGCTTTATTGTTTGATGAAAAAACTTTCAATTTATTTAAATCCCAACTACTAAAAGACGTTTTAAACATAAAATGTAAATTTGCTACAAGGTCGTTGTAAACGTCTTAAGGTACCTACAGACGACGCAATATTATGTACAATATTCAATTATATTGATGGTGTGTTGGTAATATTGACGATTGTACAATGGTCAATCTTACCCACACATCATCAATATAATAGATTATTGTACATAATACTGCGTCGTCTGTAGGTACCTTTATAAGTATGGCCGATTTACACGTATAAAAAAACATAATTTCACACTGGATTTACAAAAGAGTAATAAACAAAAAAAAAACAGCGAAAATAAATCGAAATAAACCAACCTCTAAAAAAAAGCAATTTTGTTACAGTTTTTGTAACGAGGTTATGCTACACTTGGAGAGGTTTAAAAAAGACTTCCCATATCATATAGTTTTAAGAAGAAATAGCTAAAAAATCCCAAAAACTAAAAAATCTTAATTTTTACAAATTTTCACAGAAATATTTTACAATATATTTTTGTCACTCAAAAATATTTTTTCACTAAAAAAAAGAATTACGCTCGAAAAAAATTTTACACTAAAAAAACATATTTTTTATGTTACAAAAATAAGTTTTTACTCGAAATAAAATATTTTTAATCAAAATTGTTAATTTATTTGACAGCTTTGTGGATTCGGCCAATTCGAATTTAACTTTTCTACTTGTTTACATTGTGGAGGGTGTCCATACAATTGGCATAGTCGAATTTAACTTTTTTACTTGTTTTTTATAAAACTCTTACAAAAACACAAGAAAAAGTTTGCATATTGTTTAAAAGGGAAACTACTAAATTGTTAGGGGCTAACCCTTACGCCACTGTTTGCCAAATAATAAATGAAACAACAACAAAAATAGAAAAAAATATTACAGAACCTCATCTTATTTTAGATATAAATAAAAATAACGCATGCAATGTCAAAAGTTCTAGTATTCGAAGGATGGTATTTATTAATGTATGAATATTTACAATTTTAGTAGAACCCCGGTTATCCGATAATCGTACCAAATCTTTTTTTTATCGTTTATCTGTTGTTTTATTTATTAGTAAAATGATTTCATTATTTTAATGAAACGACTTCATAAAATTTTATTATTTTAGAAGCTTTTTATTACGAGATATTTTATTAAAATTGATGAAACAAGTTCATCATGTCATCAAAAACTGTTCTTATCAATACTGTTTGCAAAGATTAATGATTAATGATTTCACTTGTACGTGTTTTAAAATTACTTATTTTTGAAGAAATGTATTAAATTTTAATTCTTCAGAGTCATACAATTTCTTAAAAAAAAATCATACGTCATAAACCATCTTTTAGTCAATTAAAAGAATTTTTGCTGGATTTCTTTTGCTAACATGTACATTAGAGTGTCCCTTATTTTGGAAATGTTGGAAATCTTGAGACGGTACCCGCTCTTTTTTTTCCTTTTGACTTAAAAATAACTCAGGAAAAATTTTACGCCCCTAGGACCACGCCTTCCCTACGCGACGGGGCCTTAAAGAGCGGGGCCTAAAAAATCATTTTTCCATACAAACCAAAAAAATTTTTTTTTTATTTTTAATTTTTTTGTTATTAATTATTATATTACTTGGTTTGCTTATTCACGACAAAAAATTTGATTTTGGAGGGATAAGTCTTTCAGCGCTAAAAAATTTTTCGCAAAAAAAAAATTTGGGCGGCCGGGGTCCTACAGTAAAAAATTTTTAAAAAATATTTTTTTTTAGTTTTGACCAGCAACGGTTTTAGTTGCTATGTTGCTTTAAATGATATATATTCCAAAAAAAAAATTATTCATATCTGTGACATCTTTATCTTTTTCGAAAAAAAAAATTTTGAGCCGTAGGAATCCTACGGTAAAAAATTTTTAAAAAATATTTTTTTTTAGTTTTGAAAAGCAATGGTTTTAGTTTTTATGTTGTTTTTAATGATATATATTCCAAAAAAAATATTATTCATATTTGTGACATTTTTATCGTGTATCGAAAAAAATCATCAATGCATTTTTTACCCTTTTTTAGAACACGATTAAGATGTCACAGATACAAAAAATATTTTTTTATGAATATATATCATTTAAAGCAACATAGCAGCTAAAACCGTTGCTGGTCAAAACTAAAAAAAAATATTTTTTAAAAATTTTTTACTGTAGGACCCCGGCGGCTCAAAATTTTTTTTTGCGAAAAATTTTTTAGCGCTGAAAGACTTATCCCACCAAAATCAAATTTTTTGTTGTGAATAAGCAAACCAAGTAATATAATAAATAATAACAAAAAAATTAAAAATCAAAAAAAAAATTTTTTGGTTTGTATGGAAAAATGATTTTTTAGGCCCCGCTCTTTAAGGGCCCGTCGCGTAGGGAAGGCGTGGTCCTAGGGGCGTAAAATTTTTCCTGAGTTATTTTTAAGTCAAAAGGAAAAAAATGAGCGGGTACCGTCTCAAGATTTCCAACATTTCCAAAATAAGGGACACTCTAATGTACATATAAAGTATCCCATACAAATTTGACTTTTAAAAATTATACCTATACGGGAAAATTATATAAAATTTGTATGGAATAATTTATATATGTACGTTAGCAAAAAAAATCTAGCTTTTGTTAAATTTTAATATATACATATATAATGAACTTATTGGTAGTAAATTTGAATTAAATTTAAGCGTCCAACCTGAATCAAATTACGTCGCGTAAGGCGTAACGCCCAATAATTTTTCGTTTCTAATATTTAAATGTGAGTTACCTAAATCAAACGGACGTAAAAATTTAAAATTTGATTATGAATAAATAAAAAAAAAAAAAAAAAAAAAAAAAAATTTGATGTGTTTGTTTTTGTTTTTTTTTTACGTCTTGCGCTACGCATTTGATTCTGGTTCGACCCTAATGTAAACATATTTTTAAGAAAACTGCCTTAAAAATAAAGATCAGTTTCTTAAATTTCGGGAAAATATCTTTGGCGGTAAAGCTGCCCATTCACTTGCAATAAAATTGCTCAACTTAAAAAAAAATTATTTTACAATATTATTGTCGTTTTACCCTACACAGCAAATAAAATTGCTCAATACTTAAATCCAATATATTGTACAAGATATAAACATAAACATAACATAATAAAAGTTGTACAATATAGACAACACACTGATAAAATATATTGCAGTATTCTTGTTTGTACAATAAATATCAAAAGTGTTTTGATATTCTCCAATATATTGCACAACCGTAAATATTACATACACACAAGCGATATTATTGTACAATTTGAAAAGTTGAACAATAATATTGCAAGTGAATGGGCAGCTTAAGAATTTTATCCAATAATTAAAGAACTACATTTTAAGAAAACTATTTATTCAGAACCGTCTCAAGGTATGGCGGGGCCCTGGGCACACAAGAATTTGGGGGCCCCCTGGAAAGTTAAAAGTTGCAACACAAGAAAAAAAGATTGTTCGAGTTTTCCCCAAAACAAATGTCGCAGAATCTGAGACATTTTCTAGAGTACACTCAAAAAATTATGTTAGTAAAATCAACTGAAAATGTCAGTTAAAATAACTACTTTGTAAGTTGTTTTGGGGTCAACTACTTTTTCAGTTAAATCAACTAACAATGTTAGTTATTTTAACTGACAAAAAAACAACTGACTTATGTAGTAAAAACTACTAACTTTTTTAGTCAAAACAACTAAAATGTAGTAAAAATTAAATAATCAATATATATTTTTTTTCCAAAAATTTTTCAAAAAAAAATTGAAGACCAAATTTTTTTTTTCAAAAAGTTGTGAAAATAAAAAAAAACGAAAATTTATTTTTATTTTTTGGAAAAAAAACTTTACAAATTTTTCAGATATAAAAAAAAATTAAATTAACTACTTTAAATAACTGTTACTACATCACAGTACTTTTTTGTTAGTTGTTCAAAAAATCGACTTAAAATAACTAACAGAAATAGTTGTTTGATATTTTTCATACAAAAACAACTGACTTTATAGTTGAAAACAATTGACTACTGTAAAATATACAAATAACTAGCATGTAGTAACTTACATAATTTTCTGAGTGTAAAAAGGTTTTAGAATCTGAGACTTTTTTATAGGAAAAATCAGAGATTTCTGAGACTTTTTCTATAAGAAAACGATCTCATAATCTAATACTCTTTCTATAGGAAAAAGGTATCAGAATCAAAGACTCTTTCTATATGAAAAAGGTCTCAGAATCTGAGATTTTTTCTTATAACCTAAGACGTTTTCTATAGTAAAAAGATTTCAAACTCAGAGACTTTTTCATAAGAAAAAAGATCTCAGACTCAAAGACTCTATTTATAGATAAATGGTCTCAGAATCTGAGATTTTTTATAAAGGAAAAATGTCTTAGAATCTAAGACTTTTTCTATAGGAAAATGGTATTTTTCTATGAGAAAAAGTTCTTAGATTCTAAAAATTTGATTTTTTTTTTCTATAAGAAAAAGATCTAAATCTGAGACTTTTTCTGTACGAAAAATGTCTTAGAACCTAAGACTTTTTCCATACGACAAATGTCTCAGAACCTGAGACCATTTATGCAGGAAAATGAGTTTAAGAACTTCTGCCATAGAAAAATTCTCAGATTTAAACTTTTTCTGAATCTGAAATTCTATCCAAAAATTTTAAATTAAGTTTTAAAAACAACTCGTTTATTCTCTTAAAAAAGCAGTATTAGTTAAAAAATTATCATGAAAAATTAACATACGTTTTTGGCCTTTTGGGTCCCCCAGTGTGCCCTAATGGTTAAACCGGTGCTGTATTTATTAGTACATGGACTTAAGTTTTTTGTTTATAGTTAGGAAAATTTCCCATTTGTAGTTAAATCTTAAGAAATGAATTGAATTTTTTGTAATGTTTAACTCCCCGTTTCTGTATGACGAATGTATGACGAACGTCAAAAATTTACATATATTTTGTTTTTGTTACAATAACAACATACATGAACATTTTTGGCGTTCGTCGTTCGTTCGCCATACAGAAACTGGGGGGTAAATTTCTCCATGTAGAAATTATATACATAAATATATGAAGATCACAGCAGTGGTTGAACACAAAACGAGCATTTGTCTAAGCATATCCTAACAATGTGGTGGCTGTGGGGGCTAAAGTGCCTGCCAGCCTTTGTTGTCAATGGTATGAATAAGACAGAAATATCCAAGAGTTTGATTTTCGGTTGGGTACATATAAGAAAACAATTATCATTAACAAAACAGGTCAACTGCTGGGGTGTTTGAAGCCGGTATCGGAATACCATAAATGCCTTTTAGTTTTTAGAAATTAAATTTTCGTCTTCATTATTAAACTTGAACCCATATATTCATTAACTACTTTTAAGGAACTTTTTCCCCAAATTTTAGTTATTTCTTTTTTTTGAGTTTGTTATGTGAAAAATTTGCTAAATTGCACTTTATGGAGGATAGCTTTAAACACATGACCTAGAAAAAGAAAGAAAACAATAAACCGAAATATGGAGGAACGTTCAAACTTTGACGACCCTCCCAATAAAATTGAGAATTTTGTACTAAAAAACTGTTTTAATACATTACTCGTAAATACATAGTTGCTCAAAATGATGTCAGTCTTTTTTATAATTATTTGAAATCAATCATTAAATTGGGTATACCAACCTCTTCGAACAAGTGGGGTTCTACTCTAAGTACATACATAATACATTTTTATACATATTTATAAAAATTGTATATTCTATATACATATACATATGTATATATATAAAAAATTATATAAACTATGTGGAGTTCAACATCAAAGTTCAGACATATGTACCATATGGTATTTATGTCAAGAATAAATTTAATATATAATAACATTTTAAAACATGCTAAAAAATGCATATTATAGTTTTTAAAAATATATTTTATTAAATATGCATTTATATGTATTAACAAATTTATTATATGTATTGATAATTTGATTATAAAAAAATATATAGCATTTGTATGTACCCGAGTAAAAAAGTTTTGATATAATCATATATTTTTAGATATAATTATAAATAAATTGATCAATGATTTGATCTCAAAAATGGAGGATCCAAAAATATATGATTATATCTTATTACATCAAATTTGCTATTATTAGGTTAGGTTTGGTTATGGTGGATAGCATTGGCAAAAAAACCAATGCCCATAGAGGCCGACTTGTGGCCCATTATGATTCCAGTTTCCCCTTCTTCTTAGATAAAAAGCAATAGTTGCATCTATGCATTCCACTTTGATAATTTGATAAACGCCAGTAAGGTCCATGGATTTATTCCTCGGATTTCATGTAAATTCTGAAAGAAGAAAGAGCCAAATAATGTAAATCTTCTAAAAGACAGTGCAGGGCATTCACACACTCAAAAAATTATGTTAGTAAAATTAACTGAAAATGTTAGTCTTTGTAAGTTGTTTTGGGGTCAACTAATTTTTCAGTTAAATCAACTAACAATGTTCGTTATTTTAACTGACAAAAAACCACTGACTTATGTAGTAAAAATTACTTACATTTGTAGTCAAAACAACTAAAATGTAGTAAAAATAAAATAAACAATTTATTTAAAAAAAATTTTCAGAAATAAAATTAAACACCAAACTTTTCCAAGTTTTAAAAAAAATATATATATATATATATATATTGGAAAAAACATTGAACATTTTTCACAGATAAAAAAAATAAAATTAACTACTTTAAATATCTGTTACTACATTACAGTACTTTTTTCTTAGTTATTCAAAAAAACGACTTAAAATAACTAACAGAAATAGTTGTTTGATATTTTTCATACAAAAACAACTGACTTTGTAGTTGAAAATAACTAACTACTGTAAAATATACAAACAACTAACATGTAGTAACTTACATAATTTTTTAAGTGCATAAAAAGTGATAACTGTCCTTAACAGCTTCCCTACACCATCGGCATGTATCATCATTACCTCTTCCAATTCTTACCATGTGTTTACACAGGGTGTTGTGGCCTATAATCAAATTAATTACCATTCTCAGTTGTCTTCTATCCCTATCAAGAAGAACTTGGCTTTGTTTCAACGAATTTTCATCCCATAATGATTTTGTCTGAATTCAGCAGTCCGACTCAGTCCATATTATTAGACATAATTAGATCCCAAAAATGGAATGGTAAATATTAACTGATTTGATAATAATTTATATATTATCAAATTATATCAACTATTATCTAATAAAATATAATCACATATTTTTGGATCCTCCATTTTTGGGATCAAATGAGATATTGCGCCGTATTATTTTTTTTTAGTCGGGTAGAAATGCTCAAACATATGCTTTTTTCTAAATACATTCAATATTCTATTGTATATTTTCTTTATATATAAATACTTTAAGCAAAATAGCTTTAGAAAAGGTCAAGAAACTTGTTAAAATAAAAGTTTATGCTAAATTTGAGGGGGTGGTATTTAAAAGAATCGCTACATAATTAAAATTGTACTTATACAAATCAGGGGCTGGCAATCAAATTGAGTTATAATAGAATGAATTTTTAAAATTCTTTTATTTAAATACCTTTATAATTTAAATTTTATTTGTCTATAATTGTGAAACAAAATGTCATGAATGCCAAAAACGTATTTATTTATACATTATTCTATTATGTGTTATAATTTTAACAACATAAAACAAAAACATATAACAAGTTTTATATTTATATCAAGCCAAATTATATTTTTTATATATAAAACAAATTATTAAGAAAACATTTATGTTTTTATGTAGCTGTAAAAAAAAACAGCAATTCCTATTTAGGTTATCCCATGAACAAATAATTTGGGACTGCAAAAACCATAAGCGATACATAGCTGCATATTTTGAATACTTTATTTAAAAATAGCACGAGTCACAGTTGACATATGAGACATTCCACACCAAATGTCCCGCTTCAGAAAAACATGTGTCCCGTTAATTTCTGAATGGGTTGTATAAAAAGCCCTATATGGAACTAAGAAAATTGAGTTTTTGGTTTTTAAATTTTTCAAAAACTAGGCTTATGAGGAGTGGTCAAATATTAGAAAAAAATGGTAAAATTTGTGTCGAGTTGCCCGGTTTAAATATTTATAAAATTAAAACGGAATGCACCAAAATCTCAAAAATGTACATTATTCTTTTGTATATCGTGAACCTATATTCAAAATATGCCAACTCAAATTTGACGGAAATGAGTTTCCGATGGCAAATAGCTCCCCTATGTAATACCTATCTGCTATAAAAATTTCAGAGCAAAAAAATAATTTGTTGTCGTTTTACATCCATTTTTGTTATTCTGCTAACTCAAAGTACATATTTTTTTGGTGGAAATAAATGCCAACTCCCATTGTAAATTTCCAAAAAATTTTTAAAAAAAAGTTAGACCACATATCTTATTGCATTTGCCATGCTGAACACGAATCCTGTAAAGATTTTGATATCTAATGACTGGTTCTCGAGATATTGCCATTTTAAAAATATCGGTAAATAGTGTTTGCAAAAAAAAAATTGCTTATATTTATGTAACTTTCAAACTATTTATCAGATTAAAACATTATGAATGGGGCAAATAAAGTCAATGATATAAGCTTTCAAAATAGCTGGTTTGGAGTGACCCTATTGCAATACAGCGTGAGTTACAGAGTGCCAAAGTTGACCACCCTGAGATTAAAAGGCTTTCGGAGCTAGTAACTTTTAAAAATATGCAAAGATTTTTAATTTTTTGTTCAGTTTTTGCAATTACCGTACTAAGGATAACAAAAACCAAAAAAAAAAAATTTAAAAATTTTTCCAAAAAAAAATGTATTTTTATTTTCCGACAAAATATGCCAACTCTAAAAAAATATTTGTTTTTTGATATAGTAATAAATGCCATCTCTGAAAAATATGCAAACAAGTGCAAAATATGAAAATTTTTGCATAGGTAAAAATTGTTTAGAATATTTAAACCATCTTGTGGAAGGTACATTGTTTATTTTTGCAATAATATGCGAAATAACTAGTTTTTTAGCTCTCCTGAACAGTAAGCTTTTTCGAGTTGGCATTTATTGAATATAGTTCGACGATATATCGTCGAACTATATTCAATAAATGCCAACTCGAAAAAGCTAACTGTTCAGGAGAGCTAAAAAACTAGTTATTTCGCATATTATTGCAAAAATAAACAATGTACCTTCCATAAAATGGTTTAAATATTCTAAATAATTTATACCGATGCAAAAAATTTCATATTTTGCACTGGTTTGCGTATTTTTTTGAGATGGCATTTATTACTATATCAAAAAACAAATATTTTTTTAGAGTTGGCATATTTTGTCGGAAAATAAAAATACATTTTTTTTGGAAAAATTAAAAAATTTTTTTTTTTTTTGGTTTTTGTTATCCTTAGTACGGTAATTGCAAAATCTGAACAAAAATTTAAAAATCTTTGCATATTTTTAAAAGTTACTAGCTCCGAAAGCCTTTTAATCTCAGGGTGGTCAACTTTGGCACTCTGTAACTCACGCTGTATTGCAATAGGGTCACTCCAAACTAGCTATTTTGAAAGCTTATATCATTGACTTTATTTGCTCCATTCATAATGTTTCAATCTGATAAATAGTTTGAAAGTTACATAAATATAAGCAATTTTTTTTTTTGCAAACACTATTTACCGATATTTTTAAAATGGCAATATCTCGAGAACCAGTCATTAGATATCAAAATCTTTACAAGATTCGTGTTTAGCATGGCAAATGCAATAAGATATGTGGTATAATTTCTTTTAAAAAATTTTTTGAAAAATTTTTGGAAATCTACATTGGGAGTTGGCATTTATTTTCACCAAAAAAATATGTACTTTGAGTTAGCAGAATAACAAAAATGGATGTAAAACGACAACAAATTATTTTTTTGCTCTGAAATTTTTATGGCAGATAGGTATTACATAGGGGAGCTATTTGCCATCGGAAACTCATTTCCGTCAAATTTGAGTTGGCATATTTTGAATATAGGTTCACGATATAGACTAACATTTTTTTTTTAATTTTCAGAACCTGTTCTGAAATTTTAATTTTTTCAAAAAAGTCAATTTTTTTTTTAAGTTTTTTTTAAGTTTAGATGTTTATCGTTTTTTTTCGAGAAAATCGCATTTAAATATTAATTTTCATAACAATTTTGTAATTTGCTTGTGTTTTCTTGTTTTAACATGGCGAATGAATATTAAATATTTGCATAAATATTACTCATACGCTACGTTGAAACAAGAAAATACAAGCAAATTACTAAATTGTTATGAAATTCAAAATTCAAATGCGATTTTCGAGAAAAAAGCAAAAAGACATGTCTGATTTTTTTGTGTGGATAGGCAAACATCGTCAACTTAAAAAAAAGTGGCCGGATTTTTGAAAAATTTACTTTTTTAAAAAATGGAAAATTTTAGAACAGGTTCTAAAAATTTTCAAAAAAAAATTAGTCGATAGCCCATACAAAACTATAAAAAAATTTAAATTGTTGAGATTGTGGTGCATTCCGTTTTAATTTGATAAATATTTTAACGAGGCAACTCGGCACAAATTTGACAATTTTTCCAATATTTGACCACGCCTCATAAGCCCAGTTTTTGAAAAATTTAAAAACCAAGAACGTAATTTGCTAAGTTTCATATAGGGCTATCCATAAAACCTTTTCAGAAATGTACGGTGTGGAATGCCTCATATATAGTATAGTAGTTTATATGGGAGCACCCTTAGGGAGTGGACCCAGTGTAGGCAAAAATTAATGGGGTCGGTCTTACATTTTATTGATCTAGGAACGATTGCAGGGCAGTTGTGGGGCTTTTTGTGTTTTTTTTTTTAATGCAACTACTTTTAAGGTACAGAGGCGTCTTCATGAACTATTAAGAGTGCTAAACACGTTCAGATTGTGTTGGTATGTTCTCAAGAGTTGTTCAGCTTTACCGTGGCTACAATTTTACTATATAATATTTACAATATTGTCAGAGTAGAGTTTATAACAAAAATTGTGTAAAAACTAAGCGATTTTAGGAGAAAACAGAGCAGTTTTTAGCTAGTTAGTTACACGCAAAAAAATCCGGTCTGTAAAATTATGCAATCATGCTTGGTAAATTTTTTTTTCTATAGAGTTTTAACATTTTTCGCAAACCTTGTTTTGTTTTCCTCTGTCAAAGCTAAAATTTCATATTTATGTTGTTAACAAATATTACCAAGCTTGCTTGGCACATTGCAAGTACTTTTAAACATTATGCTAAACGACTTGTTTATTATTACCCGCTACTAAATTGATTTATTTATGTTAAAACTTGGTAAATTTTTGAATGGGCGTGTACAGGAGACCTAATACACGAACGAAAAAATGTTCAGTTCATTTGAACTAGTTCAACTGAACTAGTTCATTCAATAACTCTAATTTCAGGCGTCAATCCAAATGAACGTGTGAAAAAAAAACTACATAAATAAACAAATTCATTCAACAAGGTTAGTATAAAATTTTGTTTGTTTTTGTTTAATATTTTGTAAAATTAATTAACTTTTAATTGTTTTTTTTTTTTCTAGGTATACGACTTTTTTTGATCAACGCCCGAAGGAAGATGCAGTATAGATATGTAAGTTTTGTGTATTTTGTGTTTAATATAATTGTATTTTTATTGTTTATATTTTATTTTATGTGTTGTATGTATTTTTATTGTATTGTATATATTTTATTGTATGTGTTGTATTGTTTTTATTGTATTTAATTTTAGTAATATTAAATAAATAATGAAAAAAAAAAATATTACTAAATTTCTTTTATTTTTTATACAAAACAAGATTGGGTATTTTTATTAAGCATTTAAGTTTTTTTTTTTTATACGACACGAATGGCAATATTTACCAAGCACTTTTGGGCAAATTTAGTTAAAATTTTGTTTACTGGGATGTTCCTAAGCGTTTTGGCAAAATATCAAAATATATTGTTTAATGGGATTCCTCCCTATCTGCTTGGTAAAATTGGAACATTTTATTATGAAATCGCACCTAAGTTTTTTTTTGCGTGTAGGAGTGAGGCGAACAATAAAAACCTATCTGACATATATTTTTCTTATGGCGGGTTATATTAGCTTTCTCTTTCTAACCTAATTAGTAGAATAATTTGAAAAAATGAACCATATGGTTAAGGACTACTTTTTAGACCCCTGTCAGTTATGTCGAGTCTGTAATGTATGTGCCCAAAACAATGACGGAGGACGGCGAAGGCAAAAAATTTCATTTGGTTGTTCAGTGGTGCTAACTTTTAATAAAAAAACGTAATTTTACCGAAAAAAAAATCGCTTATCACATAGTCAATGTGATTAAGTTGGCACTACTTAGGGTTACCAGATTTGAAATATGGAATAACAGTACATTTGGTCTCAAAAAACAGTACATTGTAAATAAAAACAGTACTTTTTTAAAAGTCTTATTTTATATCAAACTACAAAAACTTAGCCCTTTTACCCTGATTTTAAACAGATCTCAGCCAAAACGAGCATAAAAGGTTGTTAACAGAATGGTGGAACATTTTAGGTAAACCGTCTCAAATTTATTCTATTTTTTTATCAGTGTTGAAAAAAATTGCGATTGACTTTTTGAAGCATTTGTCTTAGTTGCCGCGATATCTTACTTGAAAAGCTTTTGTTGTCTATGCTTTCGCTTAACTAAAACACCGATCTTCCTATCAAAAACATATGACAAAATCCATAAAACAGTGTTATAATTAAAACACGTCTTTAAAAACAAACGCGAAAACGGTATTATTACACTCAAACAAAGGCCTAACTAAATTTTGGGAAAATGTTTTTATTTTTCACAATTTAGTAAAATTTAATAAATTTTTTTAAATTTCTTTGACATAATTTGCAACCAATTAGTTCATCATATTTATCTTCTTAGAATTGATAAAGTTTTTTCCTCAGGTTTAGTAAATTTTATGCAATTTAAGGATTTTTTTTTTTTCAAAAAATGTTTCAAAAATTTCAAAAACTAAGCTAGAAAGAGCAAAAAAGTGTTCATTTTCGATTCTAAAAATTTCTAAAGAATCTCCGGTCCTCTTTCAATGTATGGACTCCTCAATTTGAATCTAAAAATTTGGGCGTTCCTCATTTCTCAGAAAATATTGCCGAAACAAAAAAAAAATGCCAACTACATTTTTGTTGTTCTTTACACGACCGTCTTAATCCCTCCGTGTAATAGTTTTTTAGTTATCCCGTTAAGATTCTAAAGACCCTTTTGGGCCCTTAAATTCCCGTATCCATAAAACTAAGCAAGGTAAAGCGAAAAGGTCAAAGATGTTGAATCAAAATCTATGACGATCCTTAATTGACCCAATGGGACTGGGCCTAAGGTGGTCTGGACCAATGGGTTCCGAACCTAATGGGGTCTGCCCGCAATCGGAACTTTAAATGAGATGTACTCATTTTCTAGCTTTTTCTTTTTCTTATTTTTCAGAAAAATTTAGATAAAAAGAAGGAAAACATGGCAATGGAGCTAAATCATTATTGAATTTAGTTAAGTTTTCCACTTTTTAAATAAATTTTCTTTTTGAGTGTGGTATAAAATTAAATTGCATTTAGCTCCTTTTTAAAAATTGAATTAAAATTTTGTCAAATATGAAACATTTTTCGAAAAATGTTACATTTTGGTGATAAGTATAAAAAAACAGTACAAAAACAGTACACGCTTTAAAAAACAGTACTTTAGCGTACTGTTTTAGGTGCTGTGCATAAAACAGTACTTTTTATAAAAAACAGTACATGTACTGTTTAAAACAGTACGAATGGCAACCCTAGCACTACTGTACGTTTGTTCCACTATGTGTCTCTTCACAATACATCAGCAAGCAGCAGACAGCAAAATTTTTACATGTATTTTGTTGTTGCGCCAACAACAAAATACATGTAAAAATTTTGTGAAGACACACTATTGTGAAACAACCCTAGACAATAATCACAATTGGAGCGGCAAAAATAGAATTGAATCTAGTTGGCGGAAAAACGCGGCGGAATTTTGTTTTCATATAAAACTTATGTGAACAGTTGCGGAAAAACGCTTCCCGCTCCAATTGTAATTATTCTCCTAGAGTGTGAGAGGAAGGGAGAATGAGAAAACCCGGAGAAAAAATAAAATAACCGGTCACGGTTTTTAAGGCCTCTACAGACGATTCAATATAATGTGCAATCTGCATGTATTTTTTTCAGTTCAATATTTTATACAGGATTTTTATGTATGCCATTTGTGGGAAAACGTCAAAAATATTGTGCATAAAATTGCATCGTCTGTAGGTACCTTTAACAAGAGTCATAGAGTAGTACAACAAATGGCGTTTGAAAAAGTAGTAAACAAAAACCATATGGTATTGTTTACGAAATTTTATCACAAATCGAAATGTGAGCGAGATGGAAGATACCAGTTTTACAGTGAGAATGCAGATTGTTTTTTGTCTCTCTTTGCTTTACGTTTGAACTTTAGTTTGGCATTGCCTGAATTTCCAATAATCTTTGGTGATGCCAGACCTACAAAACGGTCGATGGATTACTTTATAACTTTGCCTTTAACAGTCAAATCGCATAGAAAAAGTCGTGCCGGGCTTGTTCTGTTCCTACACTAATTTAAAATATTTTGTTGGCAGCACTGGATTTTAAACTCACCTCATTGATTTTTTTTTTTAAGCCGCCCAGAGACACAATACATGTCGGATGACTTGTTAGTTGACGAAAAAATATTTTCAAAATAGACTTATCCGACAAATTTATACACATGTTGGATGACCGCTCATTTTTTTAGAAATCTTGAAGGAGTAACATGAATATTTTTTTTATTTTTCAACTCTTTTTTATGTTTTTTTAATATATTTAGGTTAAAATTTACTTTTTAACATCATTGCTTTATACAAAAACATCACTTTGTGAAAAACAATAATAAATAATGAATTAAAACGTCTCTGTTCGTACAACGGTCGGATGACAAGTCAATACACCATCCGACATGTCATCCAACTTTTCATCCGACCATCGAAAAATCAAAACTTTTTGATTTTTCATCCGACCAGCCATCCAACCATCCGACAGCCCCATACACGAGAAAAATTACATTGGTCATCCAACAAGTCATCCAATTTGTTTGAAATGTATGGGAGCCTTTAGATTTCCGCCATCGCTTGTCGTGTTGACATCTCCACACAATAGAAATTAGGATAGAAGAAGAAGAAGAAAAATAAAAATTTGCTTTGTGTCCCCCTGTTTTATATCTGGCAAAAAAATTTTCGAGTGATTGGATTTTCATATAAAAAAGCATTTTATCGGACAAAATATTTTTAATAAATTAATTGAAGAAGCCCAATAAAGTCGGTAAGTAAAAAAGAAAAATATAATTTCCTAAATAAATCCGCATAGATGCATTTTGAGAAAAAATATGGCGTCGTCTTTTTAGTATATAGTACATGAATGTATTCTTTTATTTTGATGCGTTGTGTTTTACCTATTAATGTGATTTTCTCCATTATACATAAATATATGCAGTAAAATGTCCGACTCTGAAGAAAGTAATGTGTCTGACAGTGGCTCTGAAGATGGATCTGTTGGCTCGAATAAATCTCAGAAGAGCGCCCACTCCCGGTCTAGATCCCCAGTGCGTTCCAGATCGGGAACAAGATCACGTTCCAGATCTAGATCCGGATCAAGATCACCAACAAGATCTAGGTCACGCTCCCGTTCTCGGTCGCGTTCTCGCTCTCGCTCAGTAGGTTCCGAGTCGGGATCAGAAAATTCTATAAAGGGACACAAACCGCGAACCACCCGTGATGAAGAGGAAGATGAAGAAGATATAGATGGCGATGACGTCGATTCAGAAGAGGACGAAGAAGACGATGATAGGCCAAGAAAGAAAAAGAAGAAGGACCGTTTTGGTGGTTTTATTATTGACGAAGCTGAAGTTGATGATGAGGTAACGAAATAGATTGTTTATGCACGTCCTTATTTGATCTAAGCCAAATAAAACAAATTTAGGTAGATGAAGACGATGAATGGGAAGAGGGTGCCAATGAGTTGGGCATAGTTGGCAATGAAATTGACGAATTGGGTCCAACGGCTCGTGATATTGAAATAAGACGACGTGGCACTAACCTTTGGGAGTAAGATCTAATTCATTGAGACAGCAATTTTAATACTAATATTATCTTGTCATCACTTACATATATTATTAGTACACAAAGGGAAGATGAAATCGAAGAGTATCTTAGAAAGAAATATGCTGATGAATCAATTGCTAAGAGGCATTTTGGTGATGGTGGCGAAGAAATGTCTGATGAAATTACCCAACAAACTCTATTGCCCGGAATAAAGTGAGTTTTATCATACTTCTATGTTGGGTATTTTTTTAAATATTTTCTTTTCTCATTTTAAAGGGATCCAAATCTATGGATGGTCAAGTGTCGCATTGGCGAAGAAAAAGCTACGGCCTTGTTGCTTATGCGAAAGTTTTTAACATACCTAAATACCGATGAACCACTTCAAATAAAATCCGTTGTCGCACCTGAGGGTGTCAAAGGTTATATTTATGTTGAGTCATATAAACAAACCCATGTAAAAGCAACCATTGAAAATGTGGGCAATCTAAGGATGGGCAAGTGGAAACAGGAAATGGTACCCATTAAAGAAATGACGGACATATTGAAGGTTGTTAAGGAACAGGTTGGCTTAAAGGTAAAACAGTGGGTAAGATTGAAAAGGGGTATATACAAGGATGATATTGCTCAAGTGGACTATGTGGATTTGGCTCAAAATCAAGCTCATTTAAAACTTTTACCACGTATTGATTACACACGCATGAGAGGTGCTCTACGATCAACAGCTAATGTAAGATCCTATTAAATATTTATTAGAAACTAGTATAATAAGGTGTTTTTTCAACATAGGAATCTGATGATAGCAAGCGCAAGAAAAAGCGTAGGCCCCCTGCAAAACCGTTCGATCCTGAAGCAGTAAGGTAAGTAAAGAAAAGAATCACCTTTTCTAAAGAAATCACAACTAATTCTAATAAACTATCAGGGCAATTGGAGGGGAAGTTCATTCAGATGGTGACTTTTTGTTATTTGAGGGCAATCGCTATTCTCGCAAGGGTTTCTTGTATAAAAATTTTACCATGTCTGCTATACAAGCTGAAGGTGTCAAACCGACTTTAGCAGAATTAGAAAGATTTGAAGAACAACCAGAAGGTATATTTGTTTTCATTACTTGGTTGGCTAATTGTTGGTTAATTGAAATCATATTACAGAAGTAAATTTGGAAATTGTAACTGGAGCAAAAGACGATCCCAGTGGCGGCCACTCGTTCTCTATGGGTGATAATGTAGAAGTTTGTGTAGGTGATTTGGAGAATTTACAGGCAAAAATCATAGCAATTGATGGTGGCATGATAACGGTTATGCCAAAACATCAAGATTTAAGGGTAATTTGAAATATCTGGATTTTAGTGCAAGAACTTAGCTAAACAAAAAACTTAATATAATTTAAAGGATCCCTTGGTTTTCAAAGCCAGTGAATTGCGTAAATATTTTAAAACTGGTGACCATGCTCGTGTATTAGCTGGTCGTTATGAGGGTGAAACTGGTCTTATTATACGAGTGGAGCCGACACGTGTTGTTTTGGTGTCTGATTTGACAAACCATGAGTTGGAAGTATTGCCCCGTGATTTGCAACTTTGTTCAGACGTTGCCACTGGCGTAGATTGTTTGGGACAATTTCAATGGGGTGACTTGGTACAACTAGAGTAAGTACCCAATTAACTTTTGTATGCCATGATACCTGAGGGTTTCGAAATCTATTGGTATCTTCTATTTCAGTGCACAAAACGTTGGTGTAATTGTTCGCTTAGAAAGAGAAAATTTTCATGTTTTGGGTATGCATGGCAAGGTTATAGAATGTAAGCCCACCGCTTTGCACAAAAGAAGGGAAAATCGTAATACTATTGCCTTGGATGCAGATCAAAATCAAATAAGAAGACGAGATATTGTCAAAGTTATGGAAGGACCACATGCTGTAAGTAAAAAATGCATATAATCTATTGCACTAATCATAATATTTAATGTTCGTTATCTTCAAGGGCCGTTCCGGTGAAATTAAACATTTGTATCGGAGTTTAGCCTTTCTGCACTGTCGTATGTACACAGAAAATGGTGGCATATTTGTGTGCAAAACTCGCCATCTTCAATTGGCAGGTGGCAGTAAATCGCAGACTAATAATTTTGGACCGCTTGGTGGTTTGGGTTTTATGTCTCCACGCATACAATCTCCTATGCATCCTTCGGGTGGCCGAGGTGGTCGTGGTGGGGCCAGAGGAGGACGAGGTGGTTTTCGGCCTACTAGAGATCGCGAAATTTTGGGCAAAACTATTAAAATTAGTGGTGGACCATACAAAGGTAACCTAGGACAATGTATGCATGTTGCAAATTTGTTATTAACTTGCTATGTTTTTGTTACTTAGGTGTTGTTGGTATTGTTAAAGATGCTACGGAAAGTACAGCTCGTGTAGAATTGCACACATCATGTCAAACGATTTCGGTAGATCGTAATCACATTGCCATTGTTGGTCCTGCGGGCAAGGACGGAAGCCTGTCTTCATATGGTCGCACTCCAGCTCGTACTCCTGGCTATGGTTCTCAAACGCCAATTTATGCTGCTGCTGGTGGTAAGACACCATTGCTTGGTAATCAAACGCCCAATTGGGACTCTGAAGGTCGTACACCATACAGTAGTTCTATGACGCCATTGCACGATGGCAGTATGACTCCACGTCACGGAGCTTGGGATCCTAACGTTACCAATACTCCAGCTCGCAGCAATGACTTTGACTACTCACTTGAGGAACCAAGTCCCAGCCCTGGATATAACCCTAGCACTCCAGGTTATCAAATCAACACGCAATTTCCACCACAAACTCCAGGCACATTATATGGATCTGATCGCAGCTATAGTCCTTTCAATCCTAGTCCAAGTCCAGCACCATCTCCATATCCTGCGGGTTATATGAATACTCCATCCCCATCTAGCTACTCGCCCAACACACCTGGCGGTGCTCCCAACTCTCCTTATAATCCCCAGACTCCAGGCGCCAGTTTAGAATCGCCCATTGGTGATTGGTGCACCACAGACATTGAGGTTAAGATCCATACCCATGATGATGTGGATTTGGTTGGCCAAACTGGCATTATTCGTACCGTTTCCAATGGCGTCTGTTCAGTTTTCTTACAAGAAGAAGATCGAAGTGTTTCAGTGGTGAGCGAACATTTAGCACCAGTTTTGCCCGAAGTTGGGGATGAATTTAAAGTAATTTATGGAGACGAACGTGAATCGGTTGGTAAAGTTGTTTCGCAATCAGACAAAGACACGAGCATCTGTCAGCTTAATGGAGATATAAAAATGATACCAACTGTATACCTTAGCAAAATGAAATCCATTGATTAAATGAATTGTTTCTCCAAGAATTCCAATAAGACAAATATGTAATACAAATATTCAATTTATCCAATTCAAGATCTTTGGTAAGCTCAAGTTTATGTAGTTTTCTCTATATAAATAAGTTTCATGGAAACACTATACCCAATATGATAAACAAAATAATATACAAAGATTTTATGAAATCTTAAAAAAAACAACCAAATCTGTTTATTTTTACATATAAAAAGTACATATGTAGGTATACAACTATTACAAAAACCTATACCAATTAGATTAGAGTGCCGTTGGTGTTCTGAGCTTAATTAGCAAAAGAGAAAAATGTATCGAACATTTGTATAAAATAAATTTCAGAACACTGTAGGCTAATCTTAAACAAAATATTTGTTTTGGCTTATATTTAAATAGATTTTCGAATGAGATTTTCCAATGCTACAGCATCAACAGCAAATTTACGTATTCCTTCAGATAATTTATCAGTTGCCATAGCATCCTCGTTAAGCATCCATCTAAAGGTGGGTTCATCTATAGTGATTTTTTCCAAATTCACCTTAGCAGCCTGGTCGGCATTCAATTGTGGAATTATTTCGTCAGCATCATTTTCAAGTTCCTTTAGAAGAGAAACGCCAATGGTTAGTAGATCACAGCCAGCTAAGGCCTTGATTTCACCAGTGTTTCTAAATGATGCGCCCATTACAACGGTTTTATAGCCAAATTTCTTATAGTAGTTGTAAATCTTTGTAACAGAAACAACACCAGGATCTTCTTTAGGTTCATACTTTTTTTTATCGGTATTGGCTACATACCAATCGAGAATGCGACCGACAAAGGGTGAAATAAGAGTAACATTGGCTTCAGCACATGCTACAGCTTGGGCAAAAGAGAATAACAATGTCAAATTACATTTAACATTGTGTTCAGATTCAAGAATTTTAGCTGCTTGGATACCCTCCCAAGTTGATGCCAATTTTATGAGAATACGTTCCTTTCCGATGCCCATGTCTTCGTATAATGCAATCAGCTTTAAAGCTTTTTTAACACTTTTAGCTGTATCAAAAGACAAGCGGGCATCAACTTCAGTTGAAACACGTCCTGGAACAATTTTTAAAATTTCACAGCCAAATAAAACGCACAAATAATCCATGGCTTCTTCAATTTGTTCTTCGTTTGATCTGCAAAAAATAAAAATGTGAGTATAATAAAAAATTGGATATATTTTTGTGAATATATAAAAGTCTTAAATATGGCTGTGATTTTCATGCACAAAAAATCGAAAATATGCGCTAAAAAATCCAAAATATGCACTAAAAAAATCAAAAATATGCATTAAAAACATACATGGGAACTTTTAATTGGCATTGAATTTTCATTGGCATTAGTTGAAACTATTGCCAAAAAGCATTAGCATTTATTGCTAATGAAATTTTTGGGCATTGGCATTATTTGTACTAATGCCAATGAAACCGAACAAATGCCTAAAAACTATCAACCCCAACTGATGTCGAGTTGTTACAACAACAACAACATGTGTGGATCGAAATGGGTCCTCACTTTGAATTCAAAAAAATTGGCATTCCCTAAAATTTTTAAATGCTCATATTGCCGACAAGTAGCTCTTGGTTTTAAGAACTCGTTCGCCAAATGTTCGAAAGCTCTCAGAGTTATAGTTTTTTGGCTATTCTGTTACTTAAGTCCTCATGACCCTTTTGAGCCCCTAAATTGCAGTAACTGGAAAACTGAGCAAGATGACGCTAAACTGACCAACATTTTGAATCTATGGCGAACCTTTAAAGACCAAGGGATCTGAACCAGATGGGCTTTTTTATATTCAAAATTTGGACCCACTAGGGTCTGCACATGTAAATAGGACCGACGAATGCCCTCCATTTTGCTCTATCTGTTTTCACCAAAAAATTTTTTTCAAAGAGTAAACAACGCCTCGACGAAAATAAGACATTTTATATTGTTTATTTTCATTAACGCATTTATTAATGCAATGAAAATTTTCACAATTAGCATTAGTAATGCTACCAATTCCTTAACGGCACTGGCATTGAAATTTTTAGCATTGACATTGTTTTAATCAATAAACAATGCCAATGCTAAATATTTCATTGACATTAGTTTTAATATAGGCCAATGAAATCTTTAATTAGTCTATTTATTTATTTCAATAGTAGTTTAGGCGCCCCAGTAGGCTAGTTGGTAGCGTGCTAGCCTATGAGTCTGGGGGTCGTGGGTTCGATTCCCACCAGAGGCCTTGGTCTGTTTCGCTACAACGAGACGAAGGTCATTGTTACCAGTTCTCGGTTAGGTAAAATTAGTATATGATTTGTAATTATATGTTAATTCTTAATAAAATAAAAAAAAAAAAATATTTCAATAGTCCCATGTGTGATTAAAAACATATAAAATCTTGGAAAATCAATTGTAATTCAAAAATTATTTTTTAAATTCAAAAAAGATCAATTGTAATTCGAAAAAAATCGATTGTTATTCGAAAAAGATAATTTCGCTCATTTACTTGTATAGTGTCATAACGCAAAATGTTTGATTTTACAGAAAACCTGTTTAAAGTTTACAATTGAAACTTGGTTTGCATTGCAAAAGGCCCGTACATACAAAATGTTATAATGGCGTGTTCTCTTCTCATACGGTGAGTTTAAAAGATATTAATACGAATTTTTGACACAATATAAAGCAGGATATAACAAATAATTCTGTATTGCTTACCCAAAAACGACATTTTTTGAGTTATGACACTATACAAGTAAAAGCGATTTGTAATTCTAAGATTTTTTCGAAATGCTTAATTGTAATTCATTGATTACAATTGATCTTTAACAAATTACAATTGATCTTTTTCGAATGAAATTTTTGAATTGCAATTGATCTTTTTCACTTACAATTGATATTTTTCAATTACAATTGATCTTTTTCGAACTACAATTGATCTTTTTCGTATTACAATTGATCTTTAACGAATTACAATTGAAATCTTGGAATAACAAATGATCTTTTTCAAAATACATTTGAAAATTATAATTGATTTTTTTCGAATAACAAATAGAATTTTCGAATTACATGTAGAATCTTTCAATTACAAATGAAATCTTTGAATTACAAGTAGATTCTTTGAACTACAATTAATCTTTTTTAAATTACATCTGGGGGGTTACCGCGAAAGTTTATTGGAAATCGTTTGAATTCGGAAATTTTAAACATGTCGTAACAATAAATATGTTCACGTAAAATTATTTAATTTTTTTATTTTTTTACATTCAGGGTATTCACTTTTTTACCCTTGCAACAGTGCTATATTGCAACTTTTTCTTTTTTAAATACAATTTTGAATCAAATTTTTATTTTTCTATTACCTTTAACATGATGCGTCGTTACAAGAAAAGATTCGCAATTTATTTTAATACTAATATACATAATTGCTTCTATTTACAAAATAACAAGCAATTTTGACATTTTGCAAGATTAACCCCCAGTTTCGGTAATACGAACGCCATTCGTTCGTGACGAATTTGTGTGTATTTTGTTATTGTAACAAAAACAAAATACATACAAATTCGTCGCAGATGAATGGCGTTCGTATTACAGAAACTGGGGGTAAAATTTCTGACGTGAATTTTAATATTCAGGATATTCACTTCAGATATTTTTGAGCCTTGCAATTTTGCAACTTTTTTCAAAAATTTTTTATTTTTTTTTTTATTTTTCTATTACCTTTTTTATGATTTGAAATTGCAAAAAATTTATTTTAATAATAATACAATTGCTTCTATTCACAAAGAAACAGGCAAATAAAGTTAGAATTTTGACATTGGGCAATTTTGCAAGACTAAAATTTCTGACGTGAATTCCATTATTATTTAAATAAGAGCTGACAGGCTCTAAAGAATTTGGTTACTAAAAAATATTTTCTTTTTAATTATTTGCCAAAACAAAATTCTGTTTGAAAACATTTCCGTTTCGAATTTAAATAGGCGGTAACCCCCCTGTGATTGGTGAAGCCCTTGACAAATTCTTCTTACAGTACGAGTCAATTGACCGATTAGATTTAAAAATGGCTGGATTAAAATCGATCCATAAGGCTGGTTGTTCAGTTTTTTTAATAGCAACTTTGTGCAATCCACAAAATTAACAATCTCCTAAAATTTTCTTGAAATAACTTTCATGATTATAAATAATGCCAGCAATTGAAATTTCGATTGTGTTAAAATCGACCCAAGGATAGGTTTAAGGTTAACGGTACTGTAATTTTTAAGTAATTCTGTTTGTACTAACCCGCCAGATTTGTTTCCATATTCTACAGCTTTTTGTACGATACTCTGGTAGCGATCCATTTTAGCTGCATTCAATATTAGAGAAGGATTCGTGGTAGCATCGGTGGGCTTGTAAAGCTTCATGCCTATAATATAAATTTAAGGTATTAAGCATATATGACCAACACATGTGTAGAAGATAAAAAAAAAACATAAGATTGTTTTTTAAAAACGTTTTATAGTCTAAAATCGACATATTTTGTTTTCTAACTAAATTTGTTTATTATTTTTCATTTCTAATCTGAGACAACTGAAGGTTAAACCACAGACTAAATACAGACTCGACAGTAGAGTTTTATAGGAAAAACTGGGGAAAAACTAGGCGATTTTAGGAGAAAACACAGCGGTTTTTAGTCCATTTTACGCTAACATGGCAACACTTTCTACGACTTAGGAGTGAGTGAAACAACAGAAACCGATCTGGCATCCATTTTTCTTATGGCGCGTTATATCAGTTTTCTCTTTCTAACCTAATTCGTAGAATACTTTGAAAATATTAACCATATGGTTCAGAACTACTTTTTTGACACCTGTCACTTATGTCGAGTCTGTATTAGTCTGTGGTTAAACCATATTGAAAGTTGAAACGTTTAAGGTTACAATATCAATTTTTGCAAATCATACATGTATACTAACAAACAACACACTTTAGTAATACAATCCATGTAAAATGTTAACAAAATTCGGGATTTATCATTTTAGACGATTTATTTTTTTATGCCTACTCACTTTCAAAATCACCGGTATCAGCTACGATGGTAGTGTATTTTTTTAATTGTTCCAAAGCCGACATTTTTGATCTTTTCTGCTTGACTTCAGGATCCATTCTAATTACACTTCAATATAAATGTTCTGCTTGGAAACTACTAAATTATCACGTGTTGCTTGGCTGTTTAATAGAGTACGAAACGCAAAACTCATATACAAATATGCACCTCTTATTTTTTTTTTAAATAAATAGTATATCAAAACTAACGACTTGAGATTTTGTTCGTTGTTAGTAATGTTATTATTCAAAAAATATTATAATTAATATTTTACTAAATTGGCATTAAGATACTGAATGTTTCCAAATAAAAAAAGGAATCTGTTTAGACATGAAAGCAAATTTCCAGTATGTATTTATGATGGAGAAGATGATGAGGGGGGTTATTGTAAGTATTTAACTATATGTATATTCATTTGGGCGGAGCGAGAAATGCTTTTTCGCGATTTTCACTTTGGCGTTATGCAAGATTGTTAAAAATTGACGCCAAAACGATATAGTTAAAATTTTAGGAAAACCGAACTTCATCTTTGGGTTCCTATACAAACATGAAGTTTTCACTTCTCATGTTTTTTTTGGTTTTAACGTTTTGAAATCCTTAGGCCTCTCATTAACATTTGCTTCGCGACCCCTTTTTAATACTTTAAATTTCTCAGGACCCCCAAACAAAAATCGATGTAAAAGTTTTTAGAAAGCTTCAACGGAAATTTCTTCTATCTATCGAAAAATTAAAAAAAAATTCAAGACCCCAAAATTTTACCAATTTTTCAAAATCTAAAAAAAAATTAAACTTTTTTTATAAAAAAAATACTTTTTTATATTGTATTTTATTTGTATTTTATATCTTGCTTAATAGAAAGCTTATATTTTTTCCTATCAGACCTATGGTGTCCTGTGGTCCACAAGTTGGTAAGACCTGTGATTCTATAACAACTGCGGCCGCAAATTTACTTGTTAAAAAAAATATAGACTCTCGATGTTATGCACTCGTTAACTTTTTACATTTTAACTAATTTAAAAGGGCCGAATATTAAATTTTTATAACATTTGGGCCTCTGTTCTGTCTTTCACAACTTTTCAGTTCACATGAAAATTTCCGAATCACATGAAATCAATTTAAGGCCTCTGTTCTGTCTTTCACAACTTTTTAATTCACATGAAAATTTCCGAATCACATGAAATCAAGTTAAGTGTTTTGTTGATCACGTTTTCATTTGAAGTTAAAATCGAATAATTTAAATTTAAAAAATTATCAAGGAAAAAAGTGCATTCGTCTCACTTTCACCAAATTTTATTTATGTGCAACAAAGCGAAAAAGAAATTCGGATGTAAAATCTAGAACACCAAAAAAATTCGGAAATTTTCATTTTCACATTTTTTATGTGAATTCCTTTTTTGGGAACAGCGGCCTTGATCTATTTTAAAAGCTTGAACAAATTACGTATTTCGACCAAAACTTATATTCGAATTTTTTACCCAATCCGGCTCAAAAATTCGAAAATTTTGCGTACTTTATTGGAAAAATATTTAAAAAATTCCAAAACCGCGATTTTGGTCCCCAGATGCGGATTTTTAAACATAAAAATAATTGTTTGATTGGTCTCAAAAGCTGGAAAACAGATGCTGATCAGCATTTTTGAACCAAAAGCGTCTTTTTTATATTTTTTAATATTTTTTACATAACATAACGTTTCCCAACTTTTAACGCCAATTTGGTTAAACAATTATTTATTGTTTAAAAATCAGCATCTGTAGACCAAAATCGCGAGTTTGGAATTTTTTAAATATTTTTCCATTAAGGTATGAAAAATTTCCGAATTTTTGAGCCGGATTTGTTAAAAAATTCGAAATACTTAACTTTTTCCAACTTTGACCGCTGGTTGCCGACTGAAGATGGCATTGCAAAATGTTTTCATAAATTTTCCCATAACACAGTGGGACACTCAAAATTTGATACCTTGAAAACAAAAAAATCTGAAAGCTACTGATGAGAGAAGAAAAACCCTAGCATATATATAATTGATCAGCGATGTCCGTCTGTCTGTGGAAATGGTGATCACGACCAAAATATTACACGGAGATGTCTGAAACGTAACATATTTATTATAAGTTCTCCCGAGAAGTTTGGTATTGCATTTGAGCGATATCGGTAAAACGGTTCAAAAGTTATGAACGAAAATGTTTTGGTGCATTCAACATAACCTAAAAATACAAAATGCTTAAATTCGACTGCTGGTTGACATATGTGAACAGAATTGAACACCGAATGGTATTTAAACAAGTGCTAACATATTTTTGACAAAAAAAAATCGAGGATTTTTTTTTTTCGCAGAATTTTTTTTTTTTTTTTCAACAGTTATTTCCATCTAAATAAAGTTTTTTGCAATAATCTTTTTCAAATTGTGGAGGGCAAGGCCGAATTTAACTTTTTTACTTGTTTTTAATTGGCGTTTGAAGTTTTGGACTTAGAAATGAATTTTTAATATCAGAACGCTCTTTGTAATGCCTACATCTCGAAAACTGTTCAAGATTTCTCTTGAGTGTCTTCGGCAAAGTTGGAGCTCGTAAACTGCCCAACAAAAAACTTTAAACGTTTATTCAAAAAAATTCCACCTTCATGATCAAAAACTTGAAAATTTTAAAAATAAAATGGTATTTTTTTAAATTTGTACGTTTTTGGACAAAAAGGTGGAATTTTTTTAAAAAAATATTTGAGAATTTTTTGTAGGGCAGTAAGAGCTAAAATATTGCCAAAGATACTCTACCAAATTTGTGAATAGTTTTCAAGATATTGGTATTACAAAAAGTGTCCTCTTATCTAAAATTAAACTCTTAGCCTAAAACTTCAAACGCCAATTTAAAAAAACCTTAGTCAATCAGACCAAACCCAGCTAGGGGTTCTCTTATCAGTACCTTTCAGTTTTTTTTATGTCTCAAGCGTATCAAAATATTTAGGTTGCAAAATGATGCAAAGTGTAATCAGCTCTAACGTGGCATCGTTTGGCAGGTATTACGACACGAAATTCGAAAGTTTAAATATGATGCATATAGTACGAACCATGGGGAAAACCTATATTTTTTATATCCGGTGTTATGGTTAAAAAGGAAAAAGGGGCGTGGTAAATTTAATTCTGACCCATATATTCCTTATTTGTGTTCGTTGACTTTTTTGTCATTCCTAGCCCACTGATGACCTTCACCAAATTTTTGTTAAAAATAAACCTTATACCCAATTCACACCTGATGTAAAATCTCGTTTGAACGAGATTTCACCTTAGGTGTTAATTGGCATTACCCAAGGTCTTTTGCGTAATTTAGAAAATTTTTAGGATGGAAACTTCATCACTAGATACCCAGTTGGCAAAATAAAATCACACCTGACATACTGCTGACACTCCCTTTATGAAATCGCTGACATCTTCATACAATTTTTTAAAATGTCATCAATGACATGTCAGCAGTTGGTCAGCAGTGTCCACCAGTATCGGTGGCCACTAACAATTCGTTTAAACAACCGCTGACCAATTGCTGACATGTCATTGATGACATTTTGAAAAATTGTATGAAGATGTCAGCAATTTTATAAAGGGAGAGTCAGCAGTATGTCAGGTGTGTTTTTTTTTTGCCGACTGGGTAAGAACCCAAAAATGAAGTCTGATCTTTCTAAAATTTTAATAACATCCCAGTTAGAAAAATACAAACGGGCCAACGTTGGAATGAAGTTGGCGGCGACGGTACCAACGTTGGCAAGTCATACCCGTTTCTAAGTCTACGACGTCATTCCGCAGTTGAAATGATAACAGTGGCCAACGATCGCTCGACTTTTGTTTTGACGTTGGGTTAACATTGATTTTACAAGTTTACGACATTGGATTGACCTCTTGCTTAGGGATGTATTGAAAATCTCGATGTAGTGCTTGTTAGTTACCATTTTGTAAAAATTGGTTGAAAAAGCATTTACTAAAGTTTTCACCTAGATTAAAGAGTTGAGGTCTATGTTAATCAAAAACTTTTAATTAAAATAAAAATTTTAAACTTTTAAATTATAATCTACACTACAATGTTTTATGAAAACACAAAGTTGTGCCAACACAGCATTTTTAGTAAAACTGTTTTATATTATAGAATTTTGTATTTTTCGTTAGCCCGATATTGTACCAACACAAAATTTTTGGCACGGTTGGCAATTTCTGACTGGGATAGTTTTAGCTTTTTTTAACTAATCCTACAAAACGCCGAAGTGAAATTTGCAAAAAAAAAACTTTTCTCGCTCCGCCCTAATATTTATTAAAATGGAACAATACGAACGTTTTACTACTAGTAAATGCAGCTCTGTGCATGTTTAAGCATGTCACCGGTTTTTCATCTATTACTTGGTGGTGCTTTTATCTCATTTTATTAATGGGTGTATGATACTTGCTTTTTACAATTAACTAGTTGCTAACTTTATTACGGGTTTACGACAAATTCAAAGTTTTTCGTTGAAGTTAGCGAAATTTCATAGAAAACTCCTAATAAAGTTAGCAACTATAGTTACTTGAAAAAAACAAAAATCATACAGCTATTAATATTTGAAAAAAGCAAGTATCATACACCCATAAGCATGTGTCGACGTCACACAAACAGCATTTTTGCCTATGCCCGCGGGAATAGGAGTTACAAAAATTACCAACACTGATGTACATTTAGTAGGGTGTTATTGTTTGCGAGAAAACTGACGATAAATGTTGCATTAGCCTTGTATATTTTATTTAAGACACCTTAACGTATGAGTAATATTCAAGAGAAATGTATGTGTTGATCATACGTAATGGTTTCAATATTAGAATAAACAAGTAAAAAAGTTAAATTCGGCCTTGCCGAATGTAGTAATACCCTCCACAATTTCAAAAAGATTATTGCAAAAAACTTTATTTAAAAGGAAATTACTTTTGAAAAAAAAAATTTTTTTTGAAAAAAAAATTTCCGCGAAAAAAAATTTTGGTAAAAAAAATCCGCGATTTTTCTCTTTTTTTGTGTTCGTACTTTTTTAAATACCATTTGGTGTTCAATTATGTTCACATATGCCAACCAGAAGCCGAATTAAAGCATTTTGTATTTTTAGGTTATGTTGAATGTACTGAAATTTTTGAGGTGTGCTTACATTTTCGTTCATAACTTTTGAACCGCTGAACCGATATCGCTCAAATGCAATACCAAACTTCTCGGGAGAACTTCCAATAAATATGTTAAGTTTCAGTCATCTCTGTGCAATATTTTGTCCGCGACAGCATTTTCCACAGACAGACGGACATCGCTAGAATGTCTTAAAATCGATCGGGCATCATGAATATATATACTTTATGGGGTTCCAGATCGATATTTCGATGAGTTACAAACAGAATGACAAACTTCTATATACCCTCTATCACTAAGTGGAGGGTATAAAAAAAAAACATTAGACCGGAACGATTTGTTTAAGGGGTTTAACAACGGAGTAAGGTGGAAAAAGTCGTAGGTTGGAAAAGTTGCAAACTAAAATTTTAACCAAAAAGTGTCAAAGCAGTCAAAGGGACAGGGCTGGTAAACATTTTGCTGTAATAAAAAAAATATTCCAAAATATACTACATACATACTTACATTTTTATTTCAAAACTAAATTTTAAATTTACACGGTATAAACATTTTTGTTTTTTAAAAAACTTCGCTTATATTTCCCTCACCCAGAAACAAAACATATCGCAAAGTAAATTACTATTTTTTTTTGTAACAGCCCAATTTTCATAATGGAGACATAAAAAAAGTTCATAGAATATATATTTTTTTTAATTTTATTAAATATTACATTATAAAGATTAATTTATTTCATTTACATTAACATTTCGTGATTTTAAAGTAAAAAAGAAATAGAAATTACAAGCTAGAGATGCACATTTTTTGTATTTGGTTTATTAATTTAACGTTTCCAATTTGTATATCTAAAGCAGATATCCTTGCATTTCCGAGTTGTAAAAGAATAAATATTAGAAAAACAAATAAATATAAAAAGTCCAACTTTCGTTTAATCATATTGGTTTTATATTAAAAATAAAAGAAAGAACAAAACATTGATTTTTTTTTAACAATCTAAAAAGTTTGCAGCCATTAGTAATTCCAAAGCAATTTCAGGAGCAATCGGGAATTCTGGAATTTCAGTTGAACTATTTGTGTAGCGCACTTTATAGGTAAAGTAAATGCATACTTTTTGCAAAATGTGAGAGCTGAAAAAAGAACAATTTTTTGAAATATTATTTTAATGTTAAACAAATTTCAGTTGTCATATTTGTATAGATTTTTAAATAATATTCTGATTAATTATGATTAAAAAAATATAAATTATCTCAGATCATTAAGTTTTTTATAGGTTCAGAAAACTACTCTAATCTGATTAGTGTGAAACAAATTTTTCTCTGAAAATGATCTTAGATCAAGTTTTTTTTTTTTAATTTTTATTAAAAACAATAAAAATAAGTTATTAAGTCGACCTTTTAATTGGGCAATGAACTAGAGTTTATTCTAGTTCGAGGTCCTTTATTGTGCCCTTAATGAATTAACATAGCAAGTACTTATGTTAACTTTACTTTTTCTCTTGGATATTTTTTTTAAGATCATTTCAGAAATTTTCCATTTATTCGCCATCATTAGAATTCTTTAGAAAATTGTGGCAATACATATTACAAAAATTCATATTTACAATTGTTATCAAATTTTAGAATACAAACACTATGAGTATTTATTGGGAGAATATCCTAAGAGAGAAAGTAGAGTTAACATAACGTTGGCTTAGTCGGCAAATCTGTCAAGTCCATTTTTATAAACATTGAGATTTTAATGTAGTATGTATTGTGTAACTCAAAATACATCATTTGAAAAAAAAATTAATAAATATAAACTTAAATATGGTGATCTAAAGAAAAAAACTACGTTTATAAACTTAAAAAAAGTCAACCGAACAAAAAGTTAGAAAGTTTTTTGTCCCTCCTAAAATCAAAAAATGGACTTGACAGGTTTGCCGACTAAGCCAACAAGACTTGTAATAATAATTCATTACGGGAGCAATAAATGACCTCGAACTAAAATAAACACTATTTCATTACCTCACACCTTTACTTTTTAGTCTATTAAATCAATTTCTCAGGCTTTGCCATATTTTTGTTAAAAAATATGTTTTCGAGATGTGTTTTGACAAATTCCCAAGCAAAATTGTTAGTTTCTAGGATTTGTACTGTCCGACCGAACGGTTAGGTTGTACGTGGCTGCTTACGTTTTGACCGAACGTTTAGAGTTCGACCAAATTTTTACACTGTGCAAAAAATACCACAGAAGTTTTAAGGGCCCATCAGATTCTAAAAATATTTGCGAACACACATCTGAACACATACTATTATTATTAAGGCCATTTGTATTCGGTCGTTAGACAAATTGTAAGATTTGTATGTCGTCTGATTGGCGCTTTAAAATGTTTTTTTCAAAAGCGTTTGGAATAATTTAAAATAAGCTTCTGTATATAAGCAAATTGATTAAAAAAGCAAAAAATTTTACTTATTCAAACGCATTTCGAAAAAATTTCAGTCGGCCATAAAAAAAAGAACTCGAGCTAAGTTTTCATAAACCTGTGATGGCTATGGTATACTAATGGTATACTTTCACATTTTTTCTCCAATTCGAGATGCACTCGGTGAACCCAAATTTGTTGCACAGTGTTATTTGACTAATATTGAACGGTAACACGATAAACGATTGAACATTCAATCTGTTAAAATATAAAAAATTTGTATAATTTGGAAATGGTGTAGAAGAAAATGATCTATTGGCACCGAAATTAAGTATTTTTGAAGTAAAAAAAAATCACGCCCATTAAAAGGATTTTTACAAAGAGAGCCAATAAAAGAACCGGAATATAAACACTGCTGATAAACATTTTGACACTTGTAAAGGTTAACAGAAAATTAAAAGCTAGTCAGATTAAAACATTTTTTCAAAACGGAATTTGGCTATTAAAATACTATGCAAATATGTACGTGCATACGTAGATGCTCATACATAATTTACTTTTTTCTTTTAATTTTTCTGCATTAACAAGCAAACAAATTTGGACATTTGTATACACAAACGTATCAACTAAAATTTGGAATATTTAATGTTCCACAAAATGCAACTGGAGTTTTACTTATTTATTGTCCCATTTACTTACGGTATTTCACGAAAATGAACTTCATTAGCTTCGTTTTCAGCAAACTGACCAGGTCCGGACAGCATAGCCTTGATGGTGCCAGAGGTTAAAGCGTGTTCCCGTTTGACTATAAATTCATGCCCATCAGAAGATATTAGTTTCACATACATGGCATCGGGACCCTCACATCCTCCATACATTTTGTCACTACGTTGCTCTTCCATAATTTTTCTTATTATTGAATAATTTGTTTCTTAATTTTTTTTTTTTTGTTTCTACCGATTTCGATTTGGTTATTTTTTTTTTCTGTCGAAAAGAGCTGTTTTGTACTAAAAATTGACAAAAAAATCGCTATTTTGCACTTTTCTGTTCTAAATAATTTAGCGATTGTAGTTGAACTCGCTACTTTTCCAACGAGTTTTTAATTTCGAAAAGTGCTGCCATCAGATTTGATTAATTGAGTGGTACCACAGCCACTATTATAAAAAACGCAAAAAAAACTAGGGTCAGATTGAGCAATTTTTTTTATATGAAGTGCATAGCCTTTTACCAAATTTTGCTTAAGTTATCAGCCTTACTACACTCAACCAAAAATCATTGTATTCCCAAAGAAAATCGTTGTAAATTCAACAGAAATCATTGTTGATTTTGACCCTACAAATATTTATGTTGATTTCAATAAAAATTGTTGTCAGTTTTTGTAAAAGTTGATCAACTCGTTTTTTTGTAAATCAACTCGTATTTTTTGTAAACTCAACTCATATTTTTGTTGATATAAGAAATTTTATTAATAAAAAAAAGCTTGTTGTTATTTGTAAATATTCTTTTATTAAGTATAAATCACAATAATTTTTAGAATTATCACCGGCTTTTTAAGCTGCAATATTTAAACACGATATTTTCACACACACTTCGTTTATTTATGTTATGCACTCGTAAGCCATTCTCCAGTTTTCTAATGACACCAAATCAAAAACCTTAAAAAAAAACAAAAAAATATATAATATAGTATGAATACATAAAGTAATCAATATATATTATTACTTACCAAATATTTACAGATCAGAATCTGATCATCAGATCCTATTTTTATTTATTTATATATTAAAAATTTTTTATAATATTAAATATTTTTATAAGAAACAAACACATAAAATAATTTTATAAGAGACACACAAATTTCACATTGCTACCAACTTGATAATACAAAAATGAACGAACAGGGTTGTTTTTTCTTTTTTGGTTTTATCTATTGAATTCTGTATAAGCGTTGTAAATACTTGATTCAACATTACTGATTATTCAACGATATCAACATTAATTTTTGTTGAATACGGCAATATTCTGTAAAACTTGATCTACAATGGGTTTACTAATTTTTCTACTAAGATATTTCTATGAGTGTATATAGAAGAATAAAATAAATTTAAAATCGACTTTTAATTTTATTTCAATATAAATTGTTTTTGTTTTTAAAATCGACTTTCAAAAAATGTATTGAAAATTTGAAATTTAAAATAAAACTTTTGTTAAAATAGACTTTTTATTTTTCTTCTAATACACTGTCGAGTCTGTATATAGTCTGTGGTATGGGCCTATGTTTTTCGATGTTAAAGTAACATAATTCATTTTTTATGTAAAATAACCAAGTTTTCTTCACGCAATTTTTTTTTTTGTATATGGAGTTGATAGCCTTTTAACAAATTTTGCTAAAATTATGTTTGTCGATGTTAATAGCATAATTAATTTTTTATGTAAAATAACCAAGTTTTCTTTTTTCAAAATAAAAACCTGTGTATATTATGCAATTTACTTGCACAAAAATTTATCGAAAGAAAACAACAAAAAAAAAAACAAATTCAGACCACCATTTTCTATTTTAGTGAGTGGTTCGCTTAGTTTTTTGTATTAATTGATAAATAAAATTGATAAAATTAAAACAAATTGATAAATAATTAGTTTTTTAAAACATAAATAAAAGTACAATAAAAAAGTGCTAAACTTAATTTTGCTGACAAAACCTTCAAAAACATTTAGCAAAGTTATTGGAGTCCCAGACGTATGTTTCGATGGGTCACAAATGAAATGATAAAGTAAGTATTCCCCCATTCCGAAGACACCAATAATGTTTAATAGATTTTTAGTTTAAAATTAGTGTTTGGTAATAATTTTCTATTTTTACAGGGTGCTGGTAAAAAAAATTTTTGAATCTATAGCGGATCCTTAACTGAAATTTGTGAAGCTATAGCGGATCCTTCACTACAAGGAAAAGCGTGGGTAGCAGTCATTGGATTTGGAAAAAATTGTACTAAAACGTTCAGTTGGTCGGAAGTAAATGTACCCCCAGTTTCTGTATGACAAACGTCAAAAATTTACATGTATTTTGTTTTTGTTACAATAATAAAATACATGCAAATTTTTGACGTTCGTCGTTCGTTCGTCATACAGAAACTGAGAGTAAATCCTACACAACATTTATTATTTTAATATGGAGTTATTGTTTTTTGAGGAGGTTTTGTAAAAATTTTGAATTTAACAAATATACACATTTTAATCAAAATTATATAAAAAAATTAATTTTATTTTGGCACATATCAGGATTTTTTTAGCATTTTTTTTTGTCATCTTTACTAACAATTTTGGTATATTTTTCTTCAGATTTTTTTTTTTGCGTGTACTATAAATTACATTATCATTTTCCTCCTTATTTTTTTTTTAGAAAAGGTAAATAAGTAGTTTTTTTTGGAAAAACTACTTCGTCGGTTGTAGTTTTAGCATATTTTTCGTTAATTTATGACAGATTTTTGCTCACTCCGACACATATTTTTTTTTGCGTGTAGAATAACCATAAAAAAATCACCAAATTTCCCACCGCTAAATAACTTTTTTGCCCGCTAGACTCAACTAAAAACGTTGGTTTTGTCGGAAATAGCGCGAAATTTGCAACAGTGGCTCTATTGTAATTTTAGATTTTACTTTGCTAATTTGTCCGAATTTAACGGGTTAATATCAAAATAAACAAAACAGTGAAAATTTTCCAAAGCATATAATTTAATTTTCCTATGTATGTTCAAATTTTAGCCTTATCATGGAGGAGCATAAAATATTAGTGATCGACAATGGTATGTTATTAATTATAGATACATTCAAAATATAGATACATTTAAATATAATAACAATTTTTATGATTTAGGTTCATACAAGTGTCGAGTAGGCTACAATGATTCTGCCAAACCCTTACTGGAATTTCGAAATTTGGTGGCCAAGCCACGTAAGGACAAAAAGAAGGATTCACCCGCTGTAGTTAATGAAAATATATTTCAAATTGGAGATGAAATTGATGTAGATGCAATGCGTTTACTGCTTAAAAACCAATTTGAAAGAAATGTTGTAACACATCCTACCTATCAGGAACACATTTTTGATTACATATTTGGAAAACTATCTACTGATGAAAATTGGAAACCACATACGATATTAATAACAGAACCTTTGGCAAATCCCAATTACTGTAGACAAAGTAAGTACATTACCCAGTCGGCAAACAAATATCACCCCTGTCATACTGTTGACCCTACCTTCATATAATTTTTCCAAATGTCCCAGGGGACAAGTCAGCAGTGCCCACCAGTGGTCACCAACAATTCTTTTAGACAACGTTGACCAACTGCTGGGATTGGGAACATTTTGAAAACTGTCACCAATTTTATAAAGGGGGGTCAGCAGTATGCCAGGGTGATTTTTTTTGCTAACTGGGTACATAATAGAGGTTGGAAATGGTATCGTTTAATTTTTATAAAACAAGCATTCCATGATGAAAAGCTTTGGCATAAATATTGTTTACCGAACTTTGTTTAAGTTCAAAAAAAATATATGACCTTAATACTTGGACTGTTAGTTTTCGAGTTTGGGGTTCAAACTCGTGGGGGTCATATCCCGTTTGGGAGGGGCAGGGGTTTAAAGTTAAAGTGGTTTTTAAATATTTCAAAAACTTCTTGTCCGATCAAGACGATTCTTTTATTATTAAAAAGGGTAATTAAAGTCCTTTTCAACGGTGTAGTTTAATAAACACAAAAGTCAAGTAAAAATCAATAAATTTTTGTCGCTTAAAGGATTAATTAAACTACGTATACACTGTTAGAAATGCCTTTAATTACACTTTCTAATGATACCATAATCGTCTTGATCGGATAAGTTGTTTTTGAAATATTTAAAGAAAAACACAGTAATTTGAAACCCCTGCCCCTCTAAAACGGGGTATGTCCCCATGGGTTTGAACACCACATTCGATTTTTTAGAGGTCAAAGGTCAAGTTCATTTTTTTTTTTTTTAATTTTAAGCAAGTTTGATAATCTTAATGAGTTCCAAAGCTTTTGTACCGTATTTAATCGTTATTCTATGTAAGAAACATTAACAAGAAAAAGAAAGTTCTTTCAATTTTTCAGAATTTTTAAATATGATTTGAGGACCTTTTTAGTTTTTTTTTTTTAATATTTTTCCTATCGACTTTAAAGAAGCATCGGAATATTGGAAACCAAATGAGAGTCCTTTTCAATTTATATCTAACAGTGGAATAAAACGAAAAAACTGTAAAAATTACCAGTTTTTGCACAATAAAGAAAAACAAATTATTCCCTTAACATATATAAATATAATTAAAATCTGTGGGTGACCATGGAGAGAACTTCCTTGTAAGTGTTATTCTTTATATTTTATAGCAATGAATGAGTTACTGTTCGAATGCTATGACATATCTTCCGTATGCTATGGCATCGATTCTGTGCTTAGTTGGCAGCATAATAAAACAGCAAGTGAAGAAAACTGTTTGATTTTAAACTTTGGTTATCATACTACACATGTAGTTCCCATACTGAAGGGACAATTACAACATGACAAAGTGCGACGTCTTAATTTGGGAGGTTATCAAATGGTTTTATATCTTTACCGTCTGTTACAAATGAAGTATCCCGCACATTTAAATGCGATTTCTTGGACTCGTATGGAGGACATATTTCATAATCACAGTTTTGTAGCACTGGACTATCTGGAAGAGTTAAGAAAGTGGAATAATTTGGAATACTATAATCAAAATGTGAAGAAAATTCAATTACCATTTGCCCAACCAGCTGCATTTAATCCATTAGCGGCAGAGGAAAAGCTTAAGAAACGTAAGGAGTTAACGAAAAGATTAATTGAAGCCAATCAGAAAAGGCTGAGAGAGAAAAAAGGCGAAGAGGTATGTAATTCTTAAACTAAAAATTATCATGTAATGCATAAATGCATCATTTACAATTAACGGGTACTTTTACTCATTGGAAAGATAAAGATGTATAAGGACTTAAGTTAAAAAAATTAATAAATTAGATTACAAGTTGCTAAGATATCTATTTGGGGCTATATTCCTAAATCTACACTATTTACAGATGTAATTCCAAAAAGATTAATTGTAATTCGAAGATTCTACTTGTAATTCAAAGATTCCATTTGTAATTCAAATATTCTACTTGTAATTCGAAGATTACAAATTGATAAGATATCAACTTGTGGCTATATTCCTAAATTTACACTATTAACAGATGTAATTCGAAAAAGATTAATTGTAGGGGCATGTCACAGACTCTATTACGTTCGGATTTTGAAAAAGTGGTTTACTCGTAAAACGAAAAACTAATATTATTTTTTCGGAGTGAAATCACTTTCAAAAATCAAAATGGAATTGAATTCCATAAAAGTGGTTTCATTTCGAAAAAAACAATATTTGTTTTGCGTTTTACGACTAAACCACTTTTTCCAAATCCGAACGGAATTGAGTCTGTGACATGCCCCGTAATTCGAAGACTCTACTTGTAATTCAAAGATTCCAAGGTGTGACCAGATATGATATTTTCGTTTAAATAATACAATGGTTTCATAATTTTTTATATAACGAAGCCCCCAAAAAATGGGCGGCCCGAAAAATTAGAATTTCCTAATTCCCTTGGTCCAAATTCAGGTCATATTATGAAAAAAAATTTTACATTTGTTGAAAAAATATTTGAAAATATATACAAAATAAGGTTTTTTCTGGAGTTATTTTAGTTCTTTAAGGGGAAATTTTTGCCCAATCCATAAAGAAAATTACACCATATTTAATGGGAATGACCATAATAATTTTTTTTTTCAAAATTAAGTGGAATGCAGATATTGCTAATTCACCCCCAATCAATCCGTCGATATCAACACGAGGCTCAAAGTTTAAACCACCATCCGATGTTGCGTTAGAGGATTGGCTAAAAGATATCAAACAAAAGCAAATGAACATATTGGAAAAGAAATCTAATCGTAATAAACGGCGACAGGAAATGGTTAAACGACATACGGTCGCTTCACAGGAACGTATGCGCATAATATCCCTACTGGCATCAAACGAAAAGGGAAGTGATGAATTTGGAAAAGATGACAAGGATTGGGAAGTGTATAAGCAGATAAGTCATGAAAATGAAAGCGATAGTGATGCAGAAAACGAAAAACTAATGGAATACGATAATATTATGAAATACCACCAGTCTGCAATTGACAAGGATAAACCTTCCATTGAAAATACGGCCGAACTGTATCAGGTATGCTTGATTCTCTTATTCAATATAACTATAAATATCTATATAGAACATTATTTTGCTACATAATTTAATTCATTTAAAACTTAAAAACTTTCCTTGAATCTTTGGACACTCGTACCTAAAACATCATTCTCATTGTATGAGATATGTAGAGGGGGTATCAATGCTGTGGCCACCATGCGACTTTCAGCATTTAAGAAATTAAAAGTAGCACAAGCCTGCAAGCAAACAGATGTATTAATAAAATTATGGAAATATTTTCTAGGGCTTGCTTGGTAAATTACCTGTTCAGTTCTTAAAACTTCTACATTTATTTTGTATTTCTTCATGAAACTTAGAATCTTTTTAGAAAAGGCTGGCGTGGCCGTCTGGTCGCCAATACCTATAATTAAAAGATCCAATTTAGGTTCCAAAGCCGTGAATAGCGATAAACTTTCTTCGTTAATGTCGTCAACAGTATCAACATTCCAGGACAGAAGCGATCTTTAATATAATAAATATTTAATGTTATGCATATGTTTGTATGTGCATGTCAATAACGGTTATACCTGGGAAATACTGCTACTGGTCCTATAACAACCATATCGTTGTTCATCCGAAATCCATATTGGCTGTAACCCGTTATCATTATACCCAAATCTTGTTGAGTATTGAAAATATCGATTTTAGTTTTACCATCGTGATCGTAGGCCTTACTATGCCACCTGGGTGCAGTTATATTTAAATTGCGCCTTATTATATGAGGCGCATATGATGTGCAACGTTTTATACAATTAGCTAAAGACATACTTGCAACGGCCAGTAAACTTCCAACTTGATATCAAAACAATTTTCTGATTTAATTCTCAAAGTTATACAATGCATAAAACAGGGTGAATCAATTAAATGAACACACGTTTAAAATTTAAAGATACTTCATGAAAGCCGCATTAGAGCTTTTCCAGAACAAACACGGCACGGCAGTTTTTATACGAGAATTTATCAATTTTCTTCAATATCAACCCAATACAAAAACAAGTAAGAAAATTATAGTCGGTCAAAACCGACAATATAATGCTCTACACCAGTGGTTTCCAGGTGGTTTGTATGGGGGCTATAAGAATAACTGGTCCGATTCCTTTAAAATTCGGAATGGTGGTTTGTGAGGCCAAAACACAAGTCCATAAATGGTCTAATTATAATAAGATTTTTAAGTTACCAAAGTGCACGTTTAAAGGCCTCTACAGACGATTCAATATTATGCACAATCTGCATGTATTTTTTTCAGTTCAATATTTTACACAGTATTTTTATGTATGCCAATTGTGGGTAAACGTCAAAAATATGGTGCATAATATTGCGTCGTCTGTAGGTACCTTAAAAGTTTCAGTCAAGTAACTATGTATTTTTTTCATATATTTTAAGAGATTTTTGTTAATATCGGGAGATTTTTGTGAATATGGAATGATAATTTGTAAATAAATTTAAGCCAAATTTAGGGGCTAGGTCAAAGCATGGGCCGTTGCATGGCTTGTTGCTGCATTTATTAGGGGTTTTCTATGGAAATTTCGATAGATTCAATTTGGTTGAAGTTATCGAAATTTTTATAGAAAAACCCTAATAAATGCAGCAACAAGTAACTTGAAAAAAGCAGGTATCATACACACTTTAGGCTAAGAGAAGCTTAAGCTTCAAACTTGATAATTGCGGCCTGTATCGTAATTATAACGTTTACACGGACGGACATCTAATTTTAAATTGACTGAAACAGTGATTCTGAGTTGATGGGTATGCTTGAAGGTGGATCTAGGATCAATGTTTCGGGTAGTTACAAACATCAGCACAAACTAATTATACCCTGTGATGTGCCTTCCATATAGGCACAGTATATAATAAGAGCTTGCTCAGAACAACCACGGCAAGGCAGTTTGGATGCAAATATATAATTAGTAGTGTCCGACCGAACGCACTTTTTCAGACCGAACCCGTACCCGAACCCGAACTTCGGTCAATTTTGCAAAGTTCGGCCGAACCCGAACCCGTAACCGAACTTTTTTTTTTATTTAAAAAAAAGTTGTTTTTGCATATAATTATGAAAAAAACAACTAAAAAAGTGTTTTTTCTTAGTTGTTCTAATTTATAGTAAAAAAATAAATATTTTGTACTTTTGTATACTTAAAAAAAGTGAAAAAATATGGTCAGTCTGATTTGAGGTGTAAAGTAGTTGCACTGTTAGTATGGCTTAGTTTTAAGACGATAAAAAGCAACACAAACAAAAGTTCGGTGTTCGGTAAAGTTCGGCCAAAATTTGACCGAACACCGAACAGTGGCCGAACGCCACTTTTTACCGAACTCCGTAACCGAACCCGAACGTTCGGTCGGACACTAATAATTAGATATAACCGTCGCCGGTGTAATATAAAATTAGTTTTATTTTTGACATACATGGGATTTTTTAATTTCCATTAAATTTTAATTACCATTTCTTTATCAAATGGAAATTGTAAATTTTTCAATTTCCATTTCCTCAGCAAATTGAAATGTATGGTTGTTGAATCGGATGTAAATGGAAATGAAATTCCAAAATGATTTTGAATTTTTAAATTAATTTGAAACTTTTTAAATTTGTTCGATTTGCCAACAATATTTCGATAGCATGGTTTTGAACCTGTATTTTTTTCGTGTCAAAAAAAATATGTAAATAATACCAAATATAAAAACAAATATTTTTTCTTTAAAAACCCAAATATAAAAATGATTAAACATCAATTTATTGGAGGATTTGGATTTTGAAAACGTGACAAGGTAAGTTTTTAAGATGTTAAAAGTCCTTTTGTGTATACTGGTGTGCATATTAATTTGACTAAATTGTTTATTTTAGTGGAAAAAACTACCCATCGCTCCTCCCAATTCATCACAAAATTCAAGACAATATAAATAAATGGTAAGTTTTTTGTAGATTTAAACGTATAAGATTTAGCATAAAATCTTATAGAGACAAACATAATGAAAAGGAACTAGCGAATTTTATTTTTTTTATCTGTACCCTACATTATGTTTTGATTCATTATGTATTGATTACAAGTATATCAGGCAACAAGTAAGAACAAATTAATTGATAATTGCGATTTGTAAACTTTTTTTTTGTAAACCGCATATATATGGTTTACATGGACGGGCAGACGGACGGACGAACATTGCCAAGTCGAAGCAAAAAGCTTTTATTGCCTTAAGGCTGTGTTATGCAGCTTAAACTGTACCCTAACGTTTTTTGTTATATGAGAACATGTGAAAGCAATTATTCTTCTTTGCAGACGGTTACGGGATTTTCTATTTGATTTTGATCGCTACGCTACGTTAGGGGACAGTTAAGGCCTAGGCACTTGAGCGCTACTGTAGCGGTGCTGTAGCGTGACGGGCTGTTGTATTTTTCAAGCACTTACTGATTCCGTTTCAACGTGTCAAATTAATTTACAAATTTTAATTTAAAAAGTGGTTTTTTGTTATTTTTTTTTTAATTTATATTTACAGAAAAACATTTTTTTCGTTAATTTATATTTATTTGTCAATTCTACCACACAAATAAAAAAATTTCAACACAAAATAAAAAATAAAATCAGCTGACACGTAAAACGTACGGGAAATCAAAATTTTTTAGGTTCGGCCGCTACAGCACCGTCACGTATTCTTTTAAGTACCTATTTCTATTTATTTTAATACAAGCTAACGTATCAGCTGACACGTCTCCGAACCGTATTCGCTCAAGTAATTATGCCTTTACGGGTAGCTAACCCAGCCTTCATACATTATTTTAGTATTAAAAAAAAATAGCCTTTTGCACTGCCATATAACACAAATAGACAGGCTGATTTTCAACCGATTTAAGTTTTTATTGAGTTATTTAAGAGATCATTTACTGCAAATCACAATTCATTTAATCATTTTAAATCAAACTTACTCAAAAATCGAAGATATTGAGAAAATGAATAGAAAGACAATTTTAGAAAAAAAGGCAGTTGAACCCCTTGTGCTTTAAGCCCCTCATTTGTAATTCAATGATTCAATTTGTAATTTAAAAACCCCATTCCTTTCGAGATTCGACTTGTAAGTTGAATATTTCATTTGTAATTCGAAAACTCAAATTGTAATCTTTGAACTAAAATTTAACTTTTTCGAATTAAAATTTATGTTTTTCTAAATACAATAGCCTTTGACTAATTACAATTAATCTTTTCCGAATTACAATTGAAGGGCTTATTTTAAAAACTTGATAAGCCACATTTTATTTTTTAATTGACTTCCCCAGATAGATATTTGGAAAAAAATGAGCTTCAACTCTTTGCATAAGTATCTGAATTAAAAAGTCCTCCAAAAGTAATATTTTCTACATTATTTTTTAAACTTAAAAGGTGAAAACCACCAAATATAATATGTGTCCTATCAAGTTTTTACAACAAGCCCTTCATTTTCAATTGGAATATTTGAATTACAATTGATTTTTTTTGAAGTACGAGTGGAAAATTCGAATCATAAGTATAATCTTCGAATGATGTTACAAATGGTATTTTCCGATGTTTAATTGACATTTTGAGAATTTTGTTTCAAATTGTCAAGCATTTCTTATAGTCAAATGTGACTTCAAATAAAATTAGCACTTAATACTATTTAAATTTTTTTTTTTTAGGATTCATTCCTCAAGCCAAACTGAAAGCCAGCCCGGTGTGTTTTTGAAATGGATATGGCACAATAAAATGTAAATGTTTATTTAAATTTTATTTCAATAAGTAAGATTTTGGCAAAAATAAAATAAAGATTTTATGAATCCATTTTCGGATTCTGCCTCATACCAAAATATTTAAAACGTTAGGGTTTCTTGCATGTAGTGGCGTAGAAATTTACATACATGGTAAAATCTTAAATTTAAATATGTGACTTCAATTTTTGAACCGCTAAAATAAATTTATTTTTTGATTCTTCTTTCCATTCATTGAACCGCTAAAATATATTTATTTTTTGATTCTTTCCATTTTGCATATTTGCAGCAATTTCCATTGATTATTTCAGTTAGGAAACAGTGGACACCTAGTGGGCTTGCCATTAGCGCTATATGCAACGTTAAAGGTGTTCCCTCCAATAATACTCTCCAGGAGTATTTAACTAAAAATATCTGACTTGGTCACAACTTATTATGCCCGGAGATAGCCTAGCTTAGGAATGTATTTACTTTTTTGCAAAATAGTTTGCAATAAGTAAATAGATTTTTAATGCCTGCGCTATTGGAAAATAATGTTGTTTGCTGTCATAAATGCAAAATGGTATAATTACCAAATTCTACTTTAAAAATGAATATTAGTGGTTTGAGAAATATAACATGTTAGTATACTTTACTTTTTACCATTGGAAAATTATTGGCGACATGAAAAACGTCTTATAATTTTAACAATATATTTGAAAATTAGGAAAGGTATAATTTTTCACCACAACATGTTTAAAACCTTGTCGTTAAAAATATTTTGGTTATCAACTGTGTTTCAATTTTAATCTCTTCTTATTATATCGATCGAAAATTTAACTTAAAATCGATATTGCATGAGGTAGGGTATTGGTCCTAATAACCAATATTTATTGTGTTGGGGTTTGTGAATTTGCTTTATATTGCGTTGCCATTGTCTTTAAAAAATATTCTGTTTTTTATCGGCAATGATAAAGGTTTTTGTCTTGGAATTTTTATGGCAACGTAATTTAAAAATGTGGCGAAGATATTTTAATTAAATGGAAATTAAAAAAATTTTAATTTCCATTTGTATGAATAAATTGAAATTAAAAAGCAAATTCAATTTGCAACAAATTATAATTTCCCATGTATGATTTTTGAAAACTATCACGACACGGCAGCAGACCTTTGAAGAATTAATTCACTTTTTGATTTGATTCGCAAAATATTAATTCATATTAATAAATCAAGGAATTAATTCTTGATGATTTGATTCAAAAGAATTAATTTCAACTTTTTGTTGAATGAATTAACTAATTTTTTGTTTAATTCCTTGTTTAAATAATGATTCAAATCAACTTGATTCAAATCAACAAAGAATTAATTCACTTGATTCAAATCAATTGATTCAAATCAATTGATTCAAATCAATTTGATTCAAATCAATTGATTCAAATCAATTTGATTCAAATCAATTGATTCAAATCAAAAATGTTTTGATTCAGTTGATTTAAACATTTTTTTCTTAAATCAAAGTATTTACTTTACACACGCACACACATACTATAACATATATTCTTGTGCGGTAGTAGCAAGCAAAAAGTCAAAGCAACAGAATTTTATAGTGTACATTTTATTGGCAGCATTTTTTAGCCTATGCATGCAAAGGAATCACAAAAATGCAAGACATTGCTTTTATATAACATTTATTAATTTGCACATATACATTAAGGGTGGGATAATGCACGACTTTTCGATATAATGGAAATGTATGTGTATAATAAAAATGTAAATCATTCATTGTTTTTGTGTTAAAAGTTATTTTTATGCTGAAGAGCCAAATTCGTTATTGACTAAAGTAAAGATAGGCGCGTGAGTGGATTTTGACTCACACTCACTAACGCAAAAAATAATCGGATCACTCACTAATCCCTCACGCAATATTTTTTTACTCACGCTCACTCACTATTCACGTGAGTAATAAAAAACTTACTCACACTCACGCGTGACTCACGCCAGAATCAATCACGCTCACGCGTGAGTCACGCAAAATCTACTCACGCAATAAAATTTTCTTACCAAAAAAAAAAAAAAAACTCGAAAAAAAAAATTTTTTAGAAAAATTTTAAAAAAATTGGGCAAATCAAAAAATTGTGCAAATCAAAAAATCTAATCACGCAGACTCACGCAAAAAATAAATGACTAACTCACTAATCACTCGCTCAGGTTTTTTCCAAATCACGCTCACTCACAATCACGTGATTGAAATGGAAATCACTCACACTCACGCGTGATTCACGTGAATCCCGCAAATCACGTGACCAGCGCCCATCTCTAGACTAAAGGTACACATTTAATAATACTGTACAATTTGGAGTGTTGTTTATTGATGGCGTGGTGTGTTTAAAATTGGCGATATTCCAATGAATTTAACGCAATCAGACCTGATAAGATTTTTATAATGTGCATTTTTAGTGTTTGATTTAAGTGAAAAAAGTTTAAATCAAGTTGATTCAAACCAAAAGTGATTTGAATCAGTTGATTTGAATCAAAAGTGATTTGAATCAGTTGATTTGAATCAAAAGTGATTTGAATCAGTTGATTCAAATCAAGTGATTTGAATCAGTTGATTCAAATCAAAATGTATTAATTCAATTGATTCAAATCAACGAATTAATTCTTTGCAATGAAATTAAGTGATTTAAATAATGAATTAATTCTTTTCGATTTATAGAAACAGGGAATTAATTCAATTATCTTAAATCAGATTTAATAAATTGAATTAGGGAATTAAATCTTCAAAGGTCTGCACGGCAGTTAGCAGATAAAGTCGTATAACAAAATTTGTTTGATTTTTAAGGGTGGGTTTTCTCATTCTAGTAAAGGATCTTAAGGCTAGAATAACAAAATATGTCTTTATGTAGAACTGCTTCTCATTTATTTTAACTAGTTTAATTATTGATTTTCCCTATACAATTTTAAACTTTTTATCTGTAAAAATAAAACGCCGTTTAATTTTGACGTTTAAATTGTATAAGGAAAACCAATAATTAAACTATAGTTAAAAATGAATGCGAATATGGTATAAATTTATTAATCTCTTTCAAATTGATTTCTTAATATTTCGTCTTAAATTTATGTGCCGAAAAATATTAAAAATATAGTGTTTAACCTCATGCATGCCATACAACTTTCCTTTTTAAGCTACATGTGGGTGTTGAATCTTTAAGAGCCCCTGAATTACTATTTCAACCAAGTATGATCGGTATGGCTGAGACTGGTTTGGCTGAGCTTATAAATTTTGTTTTTAATTCATTTAATGTAAATGACCAACAACTGTTAGCTGATAATATTTTTCTCACAGGCGGATGCTCTCAACTGCCAGGTAATCTTAAAAAAATATTATCAATTTGGATTTTATAACAACTATTAAATACTTTGCAAAGGACTCAAAGATCGTTTACTCAAGGAACTGCAAGAAATGCGACCATTTAAATCATCTTTCTCTATAAAAGAAAGCAAAAATCCTCTTTTAGATGCTTGGCTTGGAGCAAAGGATTTTGCTAACTCTTCAAATTTTACCAATGTTTTAACAACAAAATCTGATTATATGGAAAAAGGTACGGAATATTTTAAGGACTTTGCCACTAGCAATAAATATTTTTCTACACCAAAAATTATTTAATATTAGAAATTAATAAATAAAATATGTACCTTAGCAGAAAACACCTAAACTATTATTTGCAGTTTTTTGGAAACTCCTTAAATTAAAATTAAACTGCATTTTCTAAAAAAAAAAAAAAATTTAAAGATCAAAATGTTTGTATCGCTTTTTTACATTCGTGTATAGTCATTAAGGTATTCTTCCGCTTTCTTCAATTTAGGTGCAGTTCCATGGAGATACCATTATATCTGATACTTTTTTATTGTTTTTTTTTGCTGAATTAGAGGTTATGGCGCACGGCGAAATTGAAAAAGAAACTAAAAATACAACAAGTTGTTGAACTTAACAAAAATAACGATTAGTGGCTCCGGGATCGGTTCATTTTGGTTAAACGCGTAAATCCTGCTGCTCAAAAAACTTTATTTTGCGGAAAGTATGAGGTATTTGTTCACCTGAGCCTAAGAGATGGAGTGAAATACCCGAACCCGCACAAAGGCCGGTTAAACACATTTTTTTTTTTTTTAATTAATTACACAGTGCAACAACCGGAATGGGATGAAATCAAAAGCAAATAAAATTTGACATATTAGGTGTGTTCCAGAACGTTACCGCGGGTGCCCGCGGGTACCCAAACCAGCCCGAAAAGCGTTCCCGTACGCAAAAATTGGGTAAATGAGAGAGTTTTTGAGAGAATGAATTACTTTCTCATTTTACCGAACTTACCCGCACTTTTTTTTTCGGGTAAATTGGTAACAGTCAGATGTTGAAAAAACAGCTGATTTTTTTTGTGAAGCTAAATCGGAAATTTAAATAAAATAAAGAACTAAACCAAGGAAATGTGTTATTTCAATACAAAAAAAGATAATTTGTTATTAAAATAAACTTTTTCAATTTGTTTTCTTGTTTAAAGTAATTTTTCTTACGAAAATATTTTAGCATTATTGGTTTGTTTACATTTTCTATTATTTTGGGCTTGAAATGTGTTTTTTAGCGTTCCCGTACTTTTGTGCATTTTTGTGGTATCGTGAGAGGTTTTTTGATTTTCTCTCATTTTACCGAACTTTACCCGGAAAGTTCTGAAACACACCTATTACATAACAAAATCCTCCAGGCTTTTTTTTAGTTTAGCGCTAGATTTTTTTTACATGCATTTGAAGTTGGTGAACTTTTATTATAATAATATTTGCTTGAAAATTGTATATAGGCGTATGATTAATTTTGTAATTGCCTTTAAATACGCAACGGTGAATAGTGGATAATTTTTAAAATTTGGCTATTCAGTAAGCAGGTACGGGACCGATTTCAGCGAAATTCGTACCGGTTATAGCTATCGTAATTGCGAGCTTAAGTTTGGACGCTGGACCCCACATTCCCAATAGGAGCACCACCAGGGCCCCTAATGAGGGATATGAGGTACACAAAAGCTTTAAATGCTTTTAAATCACCAACTTTAAATGCGTGTCAAAAATAATCCAGCGCTAAGCAAAAAAAATGCCTTGAGGGGTTTGTTATGTAATATGTCAAATTTCATTTGCTTTTGATTTTATCCCATTCGGATTATGAAAGTTCGATTTTATATCACTGTGTTATCTTTAAATTAAGTACAAACACATACCAGGAATCTCTGTACCCTGAGGATCTGGAGGTGCCCGGCGACAATAATCAATAATTTCTGTCATTTCTTTTTTTTAATCTAAAACTGTGTCGTATTTATTTTTTCAATATCGACGATCCCCATAGACTGCAATTTTGTAAATTTGTTTTTTTACAGAAATATCTTTTGAAAATTTTTCTCAAATCTAATCCATAATTAGATTTGATGTGAAAATTTCTGTATTTTTCAATAGGCAGAATAGTGTGGACAATTTTTAATCCGAAACTTCTGTGGAAAATTTTGAGACTTTTTCTTTTATAAAAGTGAGAGAGTAGGTATTTCATCACGTGTCAAGTTCTGAGGAGACCTTTTCTATAAAACGAGTTTTAAAATTCCGGAAATGTGTCTATAGAAAATATTCATTGAAAAGCAACTTGGAAATTCTCTAAAACAATGAGATATGAACTAAAATGTGTCTTATATATGATGTAAATCGGTCCAGCATAGGATTCCACGTGAGAAATTTTTTGAGTAAAAAAACAGTTACAGGATATATTCAGTTTATTCAGACTTTTAATTTAAAAAAAATCACAATTCAATTTGGAGTTACTGCCCCAATTGCAATTTGCTTATCAAAATACTTGAAACACTCTGTGCTGTAAATGTCAAAAAATATTTGTTTTTATAAACAAAACTACTACACAATTTGTTATGTCATGAATATTGTTAATCGTCTCGAGGGTGTCTTTTTTTCTATTGGAACTTGTTAAGGATGTTTGTTGTGAGACCAAGAGTATTAGTGTGTCCATCATACATTAATTTATCAAAAAGACTCCTCTCTAATGAATTTCGAGAAGTCCTCAATACCCGATTGGAACCCCCGGCTGGCATCAGTGGCAATCAACTACAATTGGCTGCTGTCAGCAAAAATCTAAATGCACTTAACCTAGATTTGTTCGTCAATAATCTTAACCAATATGAAGACAGAAGATCTGCCGTTTTGGAGTTACTTTCGAACATACGTGCAACTAAGCAGGCGAATAGCATTTTAGATTCGACTTATTTTGCAGTAGTTCGGCATTTGTTGGATAACTCAAGTATACAAGAGGTGGTGCCGGTTTTAATGGATCGTCCACAATATGGTATATTTTTAGATAACTTTACTGGATTTGCTGTCACTCAAGCATTGCACAACGAAAAGGAATACGTTTTAGCATTACCTTTGGCTTTAAAGTTAGTTCTTTTGGATGAATTAGATAGCATTTTTGTTCAGACATTTTGCATAAAGGCCTGCATTGAAGGTTTAAAAAAAGAATTATCCTCAGAGCCAACGACTGAGGAAAAAGCTGCACCACCACCACCCCCAAAGGGTAAGATACAAGAGGTATGTATGGGGGAATGGATTCAAATTCAGCTCTTTTTAATCTTTTTTTGCTTTATTTAGACAAAAATACGTGTAAAATTTCTACGAAACACTCCAGAGACCGATTTAAAACATGAAATGGGTAAAGCAATTTTAAAAATTGCTCCCAAAGTTCTGGAGGGAAGTGCCAAAGATAATGCGTTAGTTTTAGGATATGTCCTCACTAAAAACTACGTAGAATTAAAAAAGATAGCATCAAACTCGTCAGGAATAAATGCTGATGCAGCTGAAATCTGTAAAGAAGTCTTATCGCGTGCTAGTCAACCAGATCTAATAACTGAAATTGAAAAATTGGCAGCTAAAAAGACTGATAAGTCGTTTGAAGAAATCATCGATGGATTACTAACGCAAGCTGTTGATAAGGAGGAACCCTTACTAGCTGAGAAACAACGTCAGTTAATTCCTACTTGGCAAAAGTTGAGAGAACAAAAGAAATTAGAAATAGAAAATGAGATATCTAAGAAGGAACGAAAGGAGAATATTGAAAATATCACAAATGATATTTCAACGAAAAAAGAATTGCTCTGGTTCTTCGATCAAGAAGATAAGTTGGATTTAGAAATCTACAACAAGCGTGTCTCCTACCCAAAGCGATGGTTTGGCAAGAAGAAGAATCCTCGTGTTGTTGACGAACACTATGTTCCACCTCAAATAAGAAAAATACATTAATTTTTTTTTTTTTTTTAATATTTGGTGGTGTTGTAATAAACATTTTTATTTCTTTTAATTTTAAATCTTCTCGTTTTAATACATGTTTTCGAAAAATATAAATAAAAAATGTTCGAGCTTTAATAAAAGTTACGATAGTTCGATAAAATGCAATTTAATTATTATTAATAATTTCACGTATTTTCACTACTGACTTAAAGATAAGAACAAGGGAAGGAAGGAGGAAACACTAGACATAATATACTGGATTTAATCAGCGGTTGCACCGGGATATCTTTCGATAAGCATGGCGACACCTTGACCGCCAGCGGCGCAAGCTGCCACCACACCTAATTTGCCATCCTCTCTTACTAGACGATTAGCGGTGTGCATACACAAACGAACGCCAGTGGCAGCAAATGGATGACCAATGGAGAGAGATCCACCCCAGTTGTTGAATTTGTTCATATCTGGTGCTCCGAATTTTCCATTTAAACCCAAATAAGTCTTACACCACCAATCAGACTCTAAAGCTTTAATGTTTGCCACTATTTGACCAGCAAAAGCTTCATGTACTTCCCAGGTATCGATGTCCTTAAGACCGAGACCAGCTTTGTTCAACAATTTGGGAATACCATAAGCTGGACCCAAAAGCAATTGGTCAACGGGATCTTGGGAGACAAAGGTAAAGTCACGTAAAAATGCCTTTGGTTTTAAACCCAATTGTTTAGCTTTTTCTTCTGTCATAATGAGGCATGCTGAAGCACCATCAGTCTAAAAATTAAAAAAATTAAGATAATAAATTACAACTTAAGCAGTTACACTTCAGTAGAAAGTTGGACTTACGAGGAACGAAGCATTGGCTGCAGTAATTGTACCATGTGGCTTAACAAAGGCTGGTCTTAATTTACCCAACTGTTCCTTGGAAGAAACACGAATACCATTATCCTTTGCAACCAATTGATCGACACCGGATACTGAAATGGTATTTATCGTAGAGTATTATAATATGTAGTAGGAATTAAGTTAACACAAATATTAATTTACCTTTGAAAGGAACCAAATCTGTGAAATAACCTTTATCTTGAGCCTCCTTAGCTACAGTATGTGATCTCAAAGCGTAGTCGTCTTGTTCCTGGCGTGATACATTAAAGGCTGCAGCCAAACGATCAGCAGAATGACCCATTGTCTCCCCGGAAGAGAATTCAGCAACAGCTGGCAGTTCTGGAGCCAAAAAATTGGGTCTAAATGTAGAAAGCAACGACAACCGTTGACCCAAAGTCTTAGCCTTGTTGGCCCTCATCATAAGTGAACGCATTTTTCGGGAAAATCTTATAGGAACATCAGACATAAACTCTACACCGCCAGCAACAATAGTATCATATGTGCCAGTAGCAATTAAACCCATACCAGTTGTGATGGCCTAGGAGTCATATAATGTAGATATTATGTAATTGCTTAAAGCTTAATTCATAAAAAAAAATACCTACCGCATTTGAACTAATACAGGCCATGGTAACAGTATGGGCAGGAGTTTTGTTGCTAAAACCAGCAGCTAAAGCTGCCTCACGAGCAATGTTTGATGTTTTGACTTCTTGAATGACTGTGCCATATACAATGTAATCAATTAGAGATTTATCCAATTGTGTTTTACGTAAAAGGCTCCTAAAAAAGTAGATGGGGAATTTATTTTCAATGTGCTTATAACAAACAAATTTCTTAAGTTGGCCTTACGTTCCTGGAAACATTTGGACAACTTTGAAATACATTTAGACATTTTAGAAACTTTATTGAAAATGCTGTATTATTAACAGTTGGTTTCTATAAACTACTTACAAGAGAGAATGACGTGCCAATTCATGTGGCATTAATTTGGAGTAAGTGGTTCCGGACATCAAAAATGGACTCCGCACGCCATCAACTAGTACAATATTTTGTTGTGGTTTTTGGTTGTTTGCGGATGTGGTGGATAAGCTGCGTAAAGCTCCTATTAAAGAAAGAAGCATTTTCAATTTATTTTAATAGGTTGAGTCAGAGTTTCATTACATATTTTTTAGCTTATTAGTTTTACCTTCTTTCAAAAGATTTGCATAGCTCCTTAAAAGAAGGCATGGTCATGACAAAATTTAAAGAAATTGACGCTGTTTACATTAGTTACAGTCAGTGCTTTAAAGAATGAAATCCTTTTCGGATAAATTCAGCAACAAATTCATTCTATTTTAATAGTGAATGCATTTGATTTAATAAATCTTTGGAATGCATTCGATTTCTTGTTCATTTGATTTGAAAAAAATCGATTTTTTATCATTCCATTGCAAATGCAATCGACTTTTTTTTAGTGACTTCTTTTTGCAAAATTTTTATATAGGGACGAAGTCCAAAAATGGCCCAAATGTAATCAGATTTGATAAGGTTACCAAAGAACAAGTAAACCCCATACAAACAAAATTTTAATGTTTTCATGAAATTTTAGATATTTATGTGAATATTGGGAGGATGGTTTGTAATGAGACTATAAATTAAAAATTTGGAGTGATAATTTGTGAATATGTTCAATTTCCAAATTTCGAAAGGATACCAGTTATAATATTTATCCCAAACCCCCCTCCTTTCGGTATGGCCGATTGTATGGATACCCTCCACAATGTCACAAAGATTATTTGCAACAACAAAAAAAAAAAAATAGAAAAAAAATTCAGTAAAAAAAGTTTTGGTAAAAAAAAACAATGCGCGGATTTTTTTTGTAAAAAAATATGATTGAACTTGTTTAAATACCATTTGGTATCCAATTTTGTTCACATTTGTCAACTATCATCCGAATTAAAGTATTTTGTATTTTAAGGTTATGTAGAATGTACTTAAATTTTCGAGGTATCCTTACAATTTCGCTCACAACTTTTAAACCGCAGAACCGATATCGCTCAAATGGAATACCAAACTGCTCGAAGAACTTCAAATAAATATGTTACGTTTCAGTCATATCTGTTTAATATTTTGACCATGATCGCTATTTCAACAGACAACGGCCATCGCTAGAATGTCTTAAAATTGATGATCAATAATATATATTCTTTATGGGGTACCTGACCGATATTTCGATGAGTTACAAACGGAATGACAAACTTATGTATACCCTATCACTAGAGTGGCTATCATCGAGCTGCTGACTTTTTTCCTTAGAATATTTAAAAGGTAAAGATAGGATTTCAATTAAAGACACTTGTTTTATCATTATAATGAAGAAACAAGCGTACAAAAAAGAATGCCAAGCTTTCCCTTTTAGAAAATTGAATATGAAAAGAAAACATGAATTATTGTTTTCCGGAGCTGCTATGTACATTAAATCATCCACGAGATTGATAGAGTTCCCTTCTAAAAAGTTAGCATAGCATTTCTCTTTTTGGTTTTTTACTCTGGAGAAATTTTACTAAAATGACGACACAACTCCTCAAAATAAATGAATAATATTCATATAACAACTAATAAATAAGTGACGTCTATGTAATGATTTACTTTTATTAGTTTAGAAAAATCCGGCAATTTTAGGTATTTTTTACAAATTTTTTTTTTTGGGAAATGATTTTTAATCTACTTGCATGCATAAATTCATATGTACGCAATTATTGATTTTATTTTTTAACGTTGTTGTTGTTATTGTCTAGACAGACATTTTTGGACTTTGACCACCAACTGGAAAATTAGTTAATATGTCATTAAATTAACCAACAAAAAACATTTTACTGTTATTTTCTTTAGTACGTTAACTAAAATTACTTATTTATTATAAAAAAAAATATATTTTAATGCATACATATTTAATAATTATACAATTTAATTTTCTTATCTTTTGGAATTAATGTGCTCTTTTACATCTATAAATACTAATTTAAGAGCTTACCCATGGTCCATAATTTTTTTGCAGCATTATTACTTGTAATTGCTTTAATATTAGCCAACATATTTGCAATATTTTTCTTTTATGAGTTAGTGAATAAATGTACAAAATATAAAATAAAAACCGGGAGTAATGAAAAAAACTAAAACAAAACTAAAATTTAGTACACGGTACAAAGATCACTCGTTAATATAAAATTATGTCGGCTCTTTACTGCGTGAAAACGTCAAGAACAGCTGTTAAAAGGAAAAGCAAGTGTGGTAAAAAAAGAAGAAGAAGTGTGGTAAATATACCACAAGATTATAGCATATTTTGGGGCTTTTTTTTTATTAAATGAAACTCGTTGAACTTTTTATGTATTGCCATTAGTGTTTGGGAATTCCCGGACTTTTTCATTTTCTGGGAATACCGGGAAATAAATTATTTTTCCCCTTTCCCGGGATTCCCGGGAAATTTTTATTATTAATATAAGTTATAACTAGGCCAACCAAAAAAAAAGCAAATGCTTCTTTTTTATTTCAAATGATAAATCAATTTAGATTAAACACAAATTCTGATCATGAAAAACTAAAGCAAATAAGCTGCATTTGTTAGAGCTTTTTTTTGCTTATTTTGGCAATAACTGCTTATTTTTGCTTATTTTTCGTTTATTGGCTTATTTTTGCTTTTTTATCTCTTTTTTAAAGCTTTTTTCTGGATATTTTTGAATTATAAGCTTATTTTTGCTTTTTTTTTTCAAAAACAGTTTAAAGGTTAACAAAAAATATTATTAAAATTTTTATTTTTCCAAAAAAAAATTTTTATTTTTCCAAAAAAAATTTCCAAAAAATTCGAGGCTTATAAAAAAAATAATATGATAATTAAAATTTTTTTATGAAATACCTACAATTTTAAAGGCAATCCTATAATATCGGACGATTTTGACGAAAATCCACTAAAGGAACGAGCTTTTTTTTAATTTTTACTGCTTATTTTGATGTTTTTTGCGGCTTTGTTTAAGAGCTTAAATCATTGTCACAGACTAATACAGACTCGACATAAGTGACAGGTGTCAAAAAAGTAATTCTGAACCATATGGTTAATATTTTCAAATTATTCTACGAATTAGGTTAGAAAGAGAAAACTAATATAACGCGCCATAAGAAAAATAGATGCCAGATCGGTTTTTGTTTCTTCTCTCACTCCTAAGTCGTAGAAAGTGTTGCCATGTTAGCGTAAAACGGACTAAAAACCGCTCTGTTTTCTCCTAAAATCGCTATTTTTCCCCTCATTTTTTCTTGTAAAACTCTACTGTCGAGTCTGTATTTAGTCTGTGTCATTGTTTTAAGTGCTTATTTTTGGTTGCCCTAGTTATAACCATACACGCAAAAAAAAAAATCTGTGTCGGAGTGAGCAAAAATCTGGCATAATTTTACCAAAAATATGCTAAAACTACAACCGACGAAGTAGTTTTCGTAATTTAGCCAAAACACTTATGTAAAAAATTTTGAAGAAAATGCTAATGCTATTTAAGCAAAAACTTTGTAAAATATACCAAAAGAAATATGGTGAAATATACCAAAATTATTAGAAAAGGTGACTAAAAATAATGCTAAAAATTACCTAAAAATAAATTTTCTATAAAATTTTCTATAAAATTTGTATATTTTTTGAATTTAAAATTTTCACAGAATAAATCTATAATAACATAATAAATGTTGTGTAGGATTTTATTTACCACCGACCAACTGACCCTTTATGTACAATTTTCTCCAGTGACTGCTGCCTACGCTTTTTCTTGAAGTGAAGGATCCGCTATAGCTTCACGAATTTATTTAAAAGCATCCTGTAAAAATAGAAAATTTTTACAAAAAATAAATTTTTAATTTAGAAAACTAGTAAACCCCATTGGTCTTTTGGTTAGGAGGAACTTACTTTGTGATTCCATTTGTAACTCATCAAAACAGGTCTGGACTCCATTGGCTTTGGTATATAAATGAGTTTTTAGGTTTTAATTTTAAAATAAAGGGAGGACTGGTGCCCACGCTCTTTATTGTAGTGAAGGATTCGCCATAGCTTCAAAAATTTATTTAGCAGTACCCTGTAAAAATAGAAAATTATTACCAAACACTAATTTTTAACTAAAAATCTATTAAACCTTATTGGTGTCTTCGGAATAGGGGTATACTCACTTTATCATTCCATTTGTAATTCATTGAAACAAACGTCTGGGACTCCATTGGTTTTGCTAAATGAATGGTGTTTTAAGTTATGACAGCAAAATTAACTTTAGCATTTTTTTATCTTACATTTATTTATCTTTTAAAAAAACTACTTATTAATTTTTATTTATTTATTAATTTATTTTAATTTTATTTATCAATTTCCTTATTACGTTTTTATAAAACACAAAAAATAAACGAAGCACGCACACAAAAATACAAAATGAATATGGCGGTCTGTATTTGTTTTTTTTTTGTTGTTTTCTTTCGATAAATTTTTGTGCAAGTAATTTGCGTTTGTGCAAGCTACTTGGTAATTTTACATAAAAAACTAATTATGTTACTCTGTGTCAGATTGAGCAATCCTACTTGGTAAAACTTTTTTCATACCAAAAAAATTTTTTTACCAAATTTTTGCTAAAATTATGCTTGTCGATGTTAAAGTAACATAATTAGTTTTTTATGTAAAATAACCAAGTAGCTTGCACAATAACGCAAATTGCTTGCACAAAAATTTATCGAAAGAAAACAACAAAAAGAAAAATCAAATACAGACCGCCATATTAATTTTGTATTTTTGTGTGCGTGCTTCATTTATTTTTTGTGTTATAAAAACGTAAAAAGGAAATTTATATATAAAATTAAAATAAATTAATAAATAAAAATAAATAATTAGTTTTTTAAAAGATTAATAAATGTATGATAAAAAAATGCTAAAGTTAATTTTGCTGTCATAACTTAAAACACCATTCATTTAGCAAAACCAATGGAGTCCCAGACGTTTGTTTCAATGAATTACAAATGGAATGATAAAGTGAGTATACCCCTATTCCGAAGACACCAATATGGTTTAATAGATTTTTAGTTAAAATTAGTGTTTGGTAATAATTTTCTATTTTTACAGGGTACTGCTAAATAAATTTTTGAAGCTATGGCGAATTCTTTACTACAATAAAGAGCGTGGGCACCAGTCCTTTAGTTATAAAATTAAAACCTAAAAACTTATTTATAAAGCAAAGCCAATGGAGTCCAGACCTGTTTTGATGAGTTACAAATGGAATCACAAAGTAAGTGTTCCTCCTAACCAAAATACCAATGGGGTTTACTAGTTTTTTAAATTAAAAATTTATGTTTTGTAATAATTTTCTATTTTTACAGGATGCTTTTAAATAAATTCGTGAAGCTTTAGCGGATCCTTCACTTTAAGAAAAAGCGTAGGCAGCAGTCACTGGAGAAAATTGTACATAAAGGGTCAGTTGGTCGGTGGTAAATAAAATCCTACACAACATTTATTATATTAATATGGATTTATTCTGTGAAAATTTTAAATTCAACAAATATACAAATTTTTACAAAAATTTTATAGAAAATTTATTTTAGCATAAATGTTGTAATTTTTAGCATTATTTTTAGTCACCTTTTCTAATAATTTTGGTATATTTCACCATATTTCTTTTGGTATATTTTACCAAGTTTTTGCTTAAATAGCATTAGCATTTTCTTCAAAATTTTTTACATAAGTGTTTTGGCTAAATTACGAAAACTACTTCGTCGGTTGTAGTTTTAGCATATTTTTGGTAAAATTATGCCAGATTTTTGCTCACTCCGACACAGATTTTTTTTGCGTGCATTAATAATAAAAATTAATAATGAAAATTCCCGGGAATCCCGGGAAATAAATTATTTTTTTTCCGGGAAATCAAAAAGTCCGGGAATTCCCAAACACTACATAAAAGCTAAAACCCGCTCTGTTTTTTTTCCTAAAATCGCTTAATTTTTTCCAGTTTTTTGTTATAACCTTTTCTGTCAAGTCTGTATTAATTTGTGCCTTTACCCCTGGTATAAAATGCTAAAAAATTAAATAAAAATGCTTTTATTTATAAATAGAAAGGTCGAATAAAAACAACTTTAATTAAATGCTAAAAAAATGCTATTTTTTTATTTTGACGTTTTTGAAAATAAGGTGGTGATTTTGACGATTTTTTTTATAAAAATCGTACATTTTGACGATTTTGTACCCAAAAATTCTGGCAACTCTGGTGACTTTATCCTTTTTATCTGCCATTCGTGGCTGAAGAGAATGAACTAGTTCATTGTACTAAATTGTTTGTTCACGAACTACCGAGGATTGGTTCGGTGTACAACGCTGAGAAAACAAAGTAACGGTATTTATATTTTGACAGTTCTCAGTGCATGTTGCGTTATGTTATCAGTGAAAAAATAAAATTGTTGTAAAAAATAGTTGTTGTAGTGTTGTGAAAAATAAAAGAAAATGTATAAAATTAATTTTAAAAAATATCCGTGAAAAAAGAGCATTAATTTAACAAATCCTACTATAAGAAATTGAAAGAAAACGTGACCGGTTGAGCAACAAGCCATTAATAGTTAAAATCAAACAAACTATAAAAACAATTCAGCATACCTCTTAATTCAGAATGGAATTGAATTTTGTTACATTAAAATTTTGCAACACGATAAAGAAACTTTTAAAAATGTAAGTACATTTGTTTTACAATTATATTTATTCAAATTTGTATTGCCAAAACTGGCGTTTCCGGCCTTCTGCGGAACCATTTGGAAATGAGCAAAACACGTTTTTAATCATAATGGCCGGATTCGGCTTTGTTTAGTATTGATTTTGTAGCCTGTGCCTGTGGCTTACGGAAGTCCCTTAAAGTAATATAATGGTGTTTGATGTAGTTTTCCTAGCTGTGGTGTCTCCGAAGTTACATATTTGTAATTGTGACAAAATTATCTTTCATTAGAGCAGATAAATACCTAGTACTTACATTTATGTAGGCCTACTTTTTTGCTCATAGGCCTATTGAAAATTTGAAATTTAAAATAAAACTTTTGTTAAAATAGACTTTTTGTTTTCTTCTGGTAAGGGCCTATGCCTTTAAATTCAATTTATTATTTTTTTTAGATTTCCAAAAAGGAATAAGTTGAATTGTACTGTAGGAGGGCGAAATAAAAATTCCACCCCTTCTAAAATTAAAAAAAAAAATATTGATAGAATCCCGAATTAGGGAACACATTGTTTCTACGATACTGCATCCAAAATGTTACGGACAAGATCCCAAAAATGTTTATTTAGTTTTTAATGCCAATGTCCTATTACTTTTACGGAAAATTGTGCCTCTATTATTTTCCAACTGTTTATTGTTGCTCTTGACATGTGAAATTCTACTTTCTCCTTGATTTATCTTTTTTGGAGTTGTGTGAATGGTGCTTCAAACGTATTTGTTGAATTAGCCATTGTACGCCCTCATCTAATCCATCTCCAGTTTTTACGCTACTGGAGCTAATATGCCATGGTTTATCCGTTATTGAAGACAGATCTAATGCTAAAAGAAATATGAATTTAGATTATATTAGAACTTTTTTATTTTCAGTAATACACGCACTTAAAAAATAATTATATAAGGACTACACTAGATTTACGAAGATGCAGTACTCTGTACTACAGTGGACCATCTCTAAAAATAGAGAATTCATGATATAAAAAAATAACAACGATATGTCGTACATTGTAATTACTTAGCAATAACTTGAAAACGGGATCAGCTATGATTTTCGTGTTGACGATTTTTAAAGCTCTCAATAAAGAGGAATGAAATGCCATTACTCAATTTTGACACCATTTTGGCACAACCTAATCTCGCTTGAAGATGGTTGTGTTATATTGATTTTTTTCGAATTTATAGATTTTTTAAAATTAAATGTTTGATATACCTATTTTCTTACAATAGACTACACCCGGTCTAAATTAGTAACCACAAAAGCAACCATAAAGGGTGTCCAGTGTTGCATTTGACGTTTACAAACGCCAAACTCGATGGTAAGCAATGGTTAGCAATTTCATATACACTTGATTGCTAGCAATCTATAGTAGAGCAGGCGCTCTACCATCAATTGTATACCATCATTGTATAAACTGTCCAGATTAGCAATGACAGCCATTACAATCAATTGTGACCTATGATAGAAGTGATGATTGCTAATATAGAGTCTAGATTCTAGACAAACTGTTAGACTCTAATTACAATTGATCAATACTGCTTTTACAACATGTGTTTTTGAATGCAGTGGAAACATAACAATAAATAACAAAAAAACTAACCTGCTGCTATATTGACACTTGATAAAGGATTTTCACAATCATTTTTATTGCCATAAAACAAAATCGGTGTCTGCCGGTTTATTATATCAGGATGTTGAAGTAATATATACAATTCCTCTTTGACAACCACTTTGTATCATAAAAAAAAAACACTTTATATATGATTTTGATATTAACTTTAAATTTCTGGCTTACCCATTCTCATTTTATCACTCGAATCTATAACATATATAATACCTTGACAATTTTTAAACTGATGCTGCCATAGATTTCTATATTTCCATGCTCCAGACATATCTATAACGGTAAATTGTACACCCTGATCTATCAAAATAAAATTTTTAATGTAATTAAACTGCTGTGAAGGAAATTTACATACTATAAAATTCCTCATTTGTAAAACCCACTGTTGGTATTGATATGTACGAGTTGGAATCATTTTTCTTCTTAAAATGATTAATTATTGAAGATTTTCCACTGTTATTAAGGCCCACTACTAACACCGTCATTTTTTCTTTATTTATTTTTAATAAATTTAAGAAATTATCAAACATTCCCATATTGTTTCTCAAAAAGTTTTAAAAATTTTGTAATATTTGTTTTGTTTTCTTTTATATTAATAATGTTACTATAGCAACAAAATATGGGTATATTCATTGAAATAACTTTATTTGAGTTTAACCCTTTCCGGGGCACTACATGAAATCGGTAAAAACCAAACAAAATTTTTATTTTATATTATTAATTATGGTAATTTAATGAAAAAAATGCATTCAAAAAAATTTTGTCCTTCAAGGATTTATACCACCACGCATAAAAGATTGGTTTTATTTATAAAATTCAGTGAAAGATGATTTATTTTGGTCCTAAAACATATTTTAAAATATAATTAATTCAAATTTTTAGCGAAAAAATTTTAATAATAAAGTATCACACAGTTTTGTGGACGACAATTGATAAATTTTGGGAAACACTTTGACACTGCTGCACTTTTTTTGCCAATACAAAACATCTCTTAATATTTCTTTCTCTCACTTGGTATAATTTTTTTTAAATAATATTAGCTCAAAATTACATATTTAATCGATATTTAAATAAAACTTGTGCGTACCAATTTTTTTAAAAAATAATGAATAAGTGGTATGGTTTTCATACCACCGCCCCGGAAAGAGTTAATATAATTCAACCCTCTAATCCTTGAATTATTGCTTGTGAATAAATTTTAAACGTGTTTATTCATCAAAAATTGAACAGATAAAAAAACTTGCCTTCCAAAAGAGTTTTTTTAGTCATCGAATTATTTAAATCCTTATTTCAATCTGGTGTTTGATGATTGCTTTCCCTAATCAAATTTTCAGTTAGTCGAATTAAATCGTATTTGGTCTCATTCCATTTTAAAATATCGAATTCTTTCGATTTATTTTTCGCTTTACTTTAAAAAAACAAATGCATTTGATTTTTTTTATTCGACTTTTAAAAATCGAATAAACTGCATTCGATTTTCATTTTCATGTTATGAATAAGAAATAAATCAAATGCATTCGAATTTTAATAGTCGCATGCACTACAACATTTCCAATTGCATTTAAAAATTGTAACATTTTTGAAATGAATTTTAAAATTGTCCAAACTCTAGTAAAAATGTGCCCAGTTTTCGAATAAAATTGCTTCCGATTATATTTTTTATACAGAGCTGCATAAAATTTTATATAATTAGATATAATTTTATCCAAAAATTGGGCACATTTTTAAAATCGTATATGAAAAGAGAAATACACTGAATCTACCGTTTTATAGAAAATGACATTGATTTTGGAGTCTATTAATACTCTTAATATATTTTCTCTATGGGTTTTACCACCGCTTCAACATCATAAACTTATGTGGCATTCACACTTGCTGTTTTGAAGTGTTCAAGAGTGAGATGTTTAAAAAAGTCTTTGTTCTGTGTCCATTACGTTTTTATTTTGTTAGTGGTGTTTTGTTAATGGTCGCAAGTGTGAATGCCATATTACACGAAATTCTATGAATAGTAGAATAGAGCCAATTTTGTTTTTTTCGAATTTCAAAAACTTTGGGGTGGAAAAGTTAAAATACCATTAATTATAATAATTGCACACTAATAATAATATAAACTTGCTTCATTATTATTTTAACATCGAGTACGATATCCTTTGGTCAAAATAACTTGTCTGAACCGGTTATTCATAGGTAGACCCATTGTTTATCTGCTTGTAGGACCAATATTCCACCATTCCTCAACGATAACATATTTCAGCAAAAGTTGATGGGTTATTGCTTGCTGCCGATTTTGTTTTCCCCAAAAAACCCTATAAATGTTCTATGGAGCCTAAATATGGCCCCTCGGACATGTGTGGAACCACTTCTTCCACCTTATAATGCAGTCATTCTCACACAACCTTGGAAGGGTGCTTTGGGCCATTGTCGTGTTGTAACCGAAAGTTGGTTTGAATACCCAATTTAGTCGCACTTACCTTTTAATTTTCTTTTAAAATGTTTAAATAATGAAATTTGCTAATTGTGGTTACAAAAATTTTAGTCCAATAAATGTGAAGATTGTCTGCTGGTTGCTCGTTTCAAGTTCATTTTATTTAAAAAAATTCTATTTTTTTATTAAAAAAAATTTCAGCTAAAATTATGGATTAGCCAACCAATTAAAATCACTACAAATGTATGGAAAAGCGTCGCGTTTCTCCGTTTTAAATTAGTGATGCAAACCGCGGTATATGTATGTTATACCAATATAAGCAAACATAGTCAGGGTATGCACTTCAGAAATTTTTACCCTTGCAACAGTGCAATATTGCAACTTTTTATGTAAAAAAAATGTTGAATCAAATTTTTATTTTTCTATTACCTTTTACATGATGCGCAGTTGCAAGAAAAGTTTTGCAAATTATTTCAAAAGTAATATAATTGCCTTTATTTACAAAGTAACAAGCAAATTAAGTTGCAATTTTGCAAGACTAAAATTTCTGACGTGAATTCCATTAGTATCTTACAAGTAGTTATATCTAAACAACATAATGTATCTTTGAATTGCGATGTCAAACCAAGGTCTTTAAAAGTGAAAGTATTCAACAGCAAAACAAATAATGCCATCACGTTTTGTGGTAACCATTATATGAACATTAAACAAAAAATACCCAAGTAGAAATTCATGACGGTTATAAAAAAAAAGCGTTTTTAAAGCACTCCAAAGTAGAAACTCATGACGGTAATATAAAATAGCATTTTTAAAGCACTTCCAAGTATAAATTCATGACGGTAAAAAAAAAAGTCATGACTTATCAAAAATAAAGCATTTTTAAAGCATTATTTCATAACGCTTTATGAACGTTTTGAAAAAACTTTTTGAGATTACTTTTTCGCCAAATTTATGTTGGTTTAGGAATAAAATTTTTTACAACATTTTTTTACACTACTTTTTAAATATGGTTTACGACGACTAAAAAGCCGACATTAAAAGCGAATTAACTTTAGACGACCCCATAACAGATTTAGTTAAGTTTGAGGAGTGTGACAACAAGGTTAAAACTGATCAGCAATTTTGCAATTCACTGGTATGTATTTTTCTATATTTACATTTGAATCAAAATTACTAATTTTTATTTTGTTATTCAGCGTGACCTGATGCGGTTAAAATGTAAGGCGGACTCATTATATGAGGCATACATGGGACTATTTAAATAAATGGACTAATTAATTGACGATTTCATTGGCATTATATTGAAACTAATGCCAATGAAATTTTTAGCATTAGCATTGTTTCAATCAATGCCAATGCCCGTTAAGGAATTAGTAGCATTAGTAATGCCAATTATGAAAAATTTCATTGGCATTAATAAATGTCTTAATGAAAACAAAGCATTAGCAATATTAAAAGTCGTATTTCCGTCAACCAGTTGTGAAAATTTTTTTTTGGTTAAAACTTAAAATGGCTATAGGTCTGTTTGTTTACCCAAATTTCTTACTTTTTTTACTACAACTGGAAAGTTTTGTTTACTTTTTCTATTACAAATTTCCAGCTTTATTAAAAGTAGTAAAAATGAGATGATTGTAGTTAGGTAAACGAACAGGCATAATATCTCGAAAACTAAGTTAGATAGAGCAAAATGGAGGTCATTTTTGGTTCTTAGAATCTCCATAGTTTCGCCGGTCCTCTTCACATGTGTGGATTAGTTCCAACTAATGCCAATGAAAATTCAATGCCAATTAGAAATTCCCATGTATGATATAAGGCCATTGGAAGTATCCTTTCCGTTATAATGTCCCCAGGTTTACAGCAAATGTTTAGCGGCGTTGGAAAACCGACTAAAGGAGTTTCAAAAAAAAATTTTAGCACCATTAAAGTTTTGAATGAATTGAAAGGTAATATTATGCTGGCCAACAACTATATATCTTTGACCAAAACATGTATGTGTTTTTCACAAAACAATTTTAGGTATCAACCTAATTTCGTCCCTTCGCGTTATATTTTTAAAGTAAAATTTATGTTAATAGAAACTTTTCAATTTTTTTGTTGATATTTGTGAAGTTTGCCTTACCGCGAAAGCATCAAATTAAGCAAATTTCTAGATCTTTTTTTAAAAGATTTAAAAAAAAACACATCGCAGTTTTCGTCAGATCAGAAATGCTTTATACCTATTATATTAATAAACTCATTTTGTTTTCCCGTTGCAGAACACCTTCTTCTACAATTTGAAAATGAGTCCGACAAGTCTATCGTGACCAAAACAAGACGCTGGCTAGCGGCAGCAGAAGAGAGAATAACTAAACGAAATTCTATTTCGTTTTTGGTATAAAAAAACAGTTATTTTTTATAAAAAAAAATAATATATTTATCTTTTCTTAAAACAATAAAAATTAAAACAAAAATAAATTTTCATTTGGTTTTTAAACTGATAGAAAATTACTTTAGGTTTTATATCTGAAATGCTTGTAAATTGCTTTTTTTTTGCATATAAAGCACTTTAAAATTGCTTTACATACCGTTTTAAAAGTGATAAATTTTTGGTTTTTGCAATGCTTTAAAAGCGCTATAACGAAGCGTTCTAAAATCATTATTATAAATGTCTTTAAAAACGCTTCAAATAAACCGTCTAACGGTGTTATCATTATGACAGTCTGAAAGCGCTTTGATGATGGTTTTCAGTATGGTCTGAGAGCATTCGTACTACCATACAAAGCGCTTTTAAAGCGTTTTAACGGTAGTTACCCAGGTAGAAAAATACAACCGTAAAAACGCTTTTAAAGCGCTCTGCATGGTAGTACGAATGCTTTCAGATCATACGGAAAACCATCCTCAGAGCGCTTTCAGATAGTCCTAATGATAACACCGTTAAACGGTTTATATAAAGCGCTTTTAAAGACATTTATAATGGTGATTTGAGAACGCTTCGTTAAAGCATTATTAAAGCGTTAAAAAGCAAAAAAATATAGCAATTTTAAAATTTTTGTAAACTTTGTCGTACTGGACGATATAAGTTGTATCTTGGTATAGGCAAGAAATTAGTTATAAAAATGTTAAAGTTAGCAAGAAAATGTAATATTGCAACAAAATTTTAATAAAATATCTGATGACATAACTTTATAGTTTCAGAGGAAATCTTTCGTTTTAATGGATATTGAAAATTGGAAAATTAGATATTTTTGTTATATGGTTGAGCAATAATTCTAAAAAATGTAGGGGAATTTAAGCAGTACTGACACTTTAAATTCTTTGTAAAGTTTGCCGTATTTTTTCATCCAGAAAAATAGATGGAAAAATCGCTTCAAAAGCGATTAATGCGAAGACAATTTTAAGAAAATTATTAGAAACAAACAATGAATTTTCACAAAATTTTTCACATCGCAGATGATGTAGCTAATATGGAAGCTACAATATCTCAGTTTTCTGACATCGATTTTGAAACCAGTTTCTTAAAATCAATTGTAAATGCTTCATACAAATTCTCAAAAAAAACGTCATTGGTAGTATACCCACTCTACAAGAATAGAATCCAATGCAACAAAATTGGTGTTTTCTTATGGCTGCCTCTCATCCTGATAACGTAATTTGAAATGCAAAACCTATGATTGTAAATCAAATTTTTATCACAAAGGTATCCAATATCTTCAATGAAATGAACAACATTTTATAACCCAATTTCATCAATATATACAGGACATAATAGGATATAATGTTGAAAATACTTTGTAATGGGAAAATCATGATAGTAAACCCAATTTTTGCTCAAATCAAGCCAAAAACAATTTTGACAGTTCTTATTTTTTTAATGGCAGTGAAATAAAATCATAGGTTTGGTTGAAAAGTATTCTCAAAACGCTTTTACGAATCGTTCGAAAAGCGTTATGAAGTTATGCTTTAAAATTGAGTAATTTTTGATAAGTCTTGATTTTATTTTATAACCATCATGAATTTATACTTGGGGGTGTTTTGAAAACGCTTTTTCTTATTACCGTCATGAATTTCTACTTAAGAGTGCTTTAAAGACGCTTTATTTTTATAACCGTCATGAATTTCTACTTGGGTACCTACGAAATCAAATTATTTTTCTGTTCGAACATTGGTATGGTATAATTCTTAATACATGTTTTGCAATTCAATTCTCTAAAGAAATAATTTGGATAGACGGATATAAGTTGGCAAAATTCACAAAAAATAATTTAAAAAACATGATAATTAATAAAAAAAAAAATACCCCAACCAATGTTACGTGATAGCGACAATCTATCATACTTATTGTATTTGATCTTATTTAAACTTGTTTGTTTCATTATCATATTTGAAAATGTCGTGTCACCTTTTTACAAAAAAAAGTAAACTAATAACGGTATTCACGTAAACAATTTTCACACTTTTAAAGTACAGTGGGGGGAAAATTTTTCACAAACTTTTTAGATGTAGTAATAAAAAGAAAAATGAATTGGTGTGTGTTTGTTGTAATACATTTTTCATTCTTTACTTTGGAAGGCTATACATTTATAAAGTGAATACCGTTATTGCTGTATGAACGCGAGTACGTACATATTCTTATAAGTAATGCTGACAAATAAAATTGAAATAAATTAAATAAAACAAAATACCAAATGAACTTCAATCGCATGCCACCATACAATTCGTTTATATATATCGTCGGTGCGCCGACCAGAACACCTATGTGTAATTTTTTTATTTTTTTTTTATTGGCCCATTAGGAAGCCTATCAGGTAATGCATTTATCCCCCAGAGCGTTTCCCGTTATCTCAAATGGTTTCAAAGTTAGCTTAAACTCCTATGTGTTACCTATAATAGAAATTCTCCGGCAAAAACACTTATGTGTTATTAGTACACATAACTGTTTTTAATTTAAACGTAAAAACATTGCGTCTGCCTTTGGTTTTTTTATAAATTGATATTTTAAAAGTTTTCTGAACATTTTTTTTGTAATATTCCGAAACTTTATTGCATAACACTGTGCAACACGATTTAAAAAAAAATAATTTCCAATTTTTTTTAAATGCGTTTTGAACAAGCTAAAAAAAGTATAAAGTATAATTCTGAGGTAAATAATATCAAAAGATGTCCTTAGTGAAATTTTAAGGCGGTTCGTTTCTAAGAACATACATTTACATACATTAACCCTGTGTGTCCCATTTTTACGTGTCGTTTTGGTACTTTTTTTAAATATCCTCGTTGAACGCCATTAAAACGTGCGGTTAAAGGATTAAAATGTTCTACAAAAAAATTAGTTTTACATCAAATTTTACTAGGGGTTGTCACAGGTCAAAATTTTGTGCGAAAAGTGCAAAATGCTTAAATAAATTTAATTGTAAATTATCACAAACTGTTAAATTGTTTTTCACCAAAGTCGTGTAAAATAAGTAAAAAAAATATAAATCTTTGTCAGAGCTAAATGATGATGTCTTCAGTGAAATTTGATGGCGGTTCTTTTCTTGGAACACATTATCTTCCATTTTTGGGAGTAATCTTGGTCCTTTTGCCAAATACCCTCATAGAACTTCACTTAAACGTGCGTTAAAAGGGTTAAAATGTTCTACAAAAAAGTTTTGCAGCAAATTTTACTAGGGGTTCTCAAAGGCCAAAAGTTCGTGCGAAAAGTGCTAAAAAAAGTAAAATTGTAAAGTATCTTGGTAAGACACAATTTAACAAATTATGATAATTTAAAATTTTCCTTTTTTAAACCTTTTGCTTACATCGCACGAACTTTTGGCCTTTGACAACCCCTAGTAAAATTTGATGCAGAAAATGTTTGTAAAATTGTTTAACCCTTTATACGTATGCCTTAGTAGTGGACTATGATGATATTTAAAAAAAGCACCAAAATGAGGATAAAGGGTTAACATGTTCTAAGAAAAGAACCGCCATCAATTTTCACTGAATTATCTCTTAACTTTATTTAGCTCAAAAGCAGATTTATATTTTTTTCGACTTATTTCACTCGACTTTTGCAAAAAAAAAGTTTAACAGTATTTGATAATTTACAATTTTACTTTTTTAACCATTTTGCACTTTGCAGGAACTTTTGGACTTTGACAACCCCTAGTAAAATTTGATGCAGAAAATCTTTGTAGAAGATTTTAACCCGTTAATGTACGTTTTTGTGGTGTAGGTGGTGTTGTATGAGGATATTTAAAAAAAGGAAAAAAATGACCCCTAAAAATGGCAGATAGAGGGTTAATATGTTCTACGAAAAGATTCGCCATTTCATTTCACTGAAGATACATTTTGCCATTTTTTGCATCAGAATTATATTTAATACTTTTTTTGACTTATTACTTATTATTATTTTGGATTTCCTGATAATCACTTTCTGCATTGGTAAAGTTTTTCCGTCTCTTTGTGATAACAAAATTCACATCAGAAGTTTTCAGCCTTGCAAAGTACGAAATGAAAAACTTTTTACAACAAACACATGGGATGAAAAAAAAAACACCAAAATAATTTTACGTGTGTTTTTTGTAGTAAATGTTGCATTTCGCACATTGCAAGGATAAAAATTCTAACGTGAATACCATCAATATTTCGCTACAAGTCCATGCGGATATATAACTTGCAAAATTTTTACTTTTGAACAACAAATAAAAATTTATTTAAAATAAATTTAAGAACAAAAACACCTATGTGTATTATATATTTTTTATAAACATGTAAAAAGTCCGAAACAAAATCACCTATGTGTAGTTTTTTGTTAAAATCTTGTACCACTTCAGATTAAAAAAAGATTTTGTATGTTTTTCAACGCGTAATATTTTTAAATGGGTTTAGGAAAAATAAAAAAAATTTACTTTAAAAAAATGTTGCGAATTGGCAAAATAAAACGGTTTTTTTGCTCTCCTGAACAATTCATAAAAAACACATAGGTGTTCTGGTCGGCGCACCGACGATATATTTTTTTTAGTTCAAGTATTAACAACAGTCATACTGAAGCAAAAAAGAAACATAAAATCTTCCACCAGTGGTTAAACCAAACCATTTGTATATATATGTATGAATAAAATGTTTATATATATGTATATATATAAAAAAGACTAATAAATTTAAATTTATATAATAACATTCACATCTTTTTTGGTAACGTCATAACCACCATTTTGAATTTTATCCTGTTTTAGAGGCATATCCAATATTTGCCATACTTTCTTTAAATCATTCACTAGTTGATTCATCATGTCGACATTGTGGAATGGTGTTGGGGCCAAACGAAGTTTTTCTTCACCACGAGCCACGGTCGGGTAATTGATGGCTTGAATATAGTGTCCGAATTGAAACATAAGCAGGTCTGAGATTTTTGAGCTTTTTAGTGGATCACCAATACGTATTGGAATAATATGACTGGGAGTATCTTCAACAGGGAATCCTAAGATAACAATAAAAACATAAATTTATAAAGAGTCAACAATGTACGTGTTTTCTTTTTTCAAAGAAATAACAAAAATGTTGCCAAGTTTTATTTTTAACTCACCTTCAGATCGTAAGAGAGAGCGCAAATAGGTGACATTTCTTCTGTGTAGAGCCCTCAATTCTTGACCTTCTTCGGATGCCAAAATTTCCACTGCTTGCAATGCTCCACGACAAACAGTGGGTGGTAGAGATGTGGTAAAAATAAATCCTGCTGCGTAGGAACGTATCATATCAACTAAATTGTGCGATCCAGCTATGTAACCACCGATATTGCCAAATGCCTTTCCCAGTGTACCAGAAATTATGTCCATTTTGTGCATAACACCGTCCCTTTGTCCAATGCCAGCACCATGATCACCATATAAACCCACCGCATGTACCTCATCGACAAAGGTAATGGCTCCATAGGCTTGAGCAATATCACACATGTCTTCTAACGGACAAATATCACCGGTCATGGAATGTACCGTCTCGAATGCTACTATCTTGGGAACTTTCTTGTCTAGTTTACTTAACATACTCTCTAGGTGGTCGACATCATTGTGGCGGAAAATATGTTTAGGCACACCGCTATTTCGTATACCCTGTATCATGGAGGCATGGTTGCCTGAATCCGAAAATATATGACAGCCAGGTAAAAGTTTAGCCAGGGTAAATAAGGTCGAATCATTGGCAACAAAACATGAGGTAAATAAGAGAGCAGCTTCCTTTTCATGCAGCTTTGCTAAACGTTCCTCCAACAGTTCATGGTATAGTGAATTGCCAGATATATTACGCGTACCACCAGCACCTGAGCCATGGCACTCCAATGCGTCGGCAACAGCCTGCTTTACTCTTGGGTGAGCCGACATACCCAAATAGTCATTGGAACACCAAACCGTTATGGGACGCTCGTCCCTGGTCGAATACTCTAAAGCATGTGGGAACATTCCCGAGCCAGCTAAACGATTAACCTTTTTAAAAACGCGATAAGAATGATCTTGCTTCTTTTTCTGAATCTGCTCATGGAAAAAGTTGTCATAGGCAAACTGGTCAGCAGATGCAACAGTAGTAGTTTTAGTTGGCGAAACCAATGTATCTTCCTTCTTTGACTCCTCCACTTTATTCTGTGCATTAACATTCGATGTTACATAGTTTCTCACCGAATTCACTTTCACATTAGCCACATCTAATTGACCCACTTCGTTCGTTAACACAGCCTGACCATTATTAAGCAATACTGGACAATAACGACTATAAACTTGCATCAGATTTTCCGAATAGTTACGTACAAAATTTGCACTCAATCGATTGAGGAAAGGGCAAGGCATTGTTTTCTTGTATTATTTATGTATTATCTACCAAAATAATAAAATATTCCCTTGAAATTTTCAACACGATAATTGATAGTGAAATTGCGTAATGACACCCAAACAGTGCACACAATATTTTTTTTCTGTTTTTTATTTTTGGTCAATTCTAATCAACACTTGTTTTTTTCAGCAACCGACTAACTGCTGATATATCTTGACAATTCACAATTCAAAAAGAAACTAAAAAAAAAATACCAAATATACTTGTACTAAATCTCAGGGATGGAAAATCGGAATTTTGAAATAGTACTAAATCTCAACAAAAAAAGTACTTTTTCGCACTCGAAGGTACTAAATTTGCATGTATTTTGTTACAATAATAAAAAAAATTCAAATTCGTCGCAGGCGAATAATGTGTGTCGTACAGAAACTGCCCAGCCAGAATTTTCCAACCGTTCCAAAAAAAAAGTACTGGCAAAGCAATTTATTTTTTGTATAGCAAGCTCTTTTTAGTAAAGTACTTGGTTTCACCGAATTAAGTACTTTGTTAGTACGTTTTTACCAAACTAAAGGCGGTTTATTTATTTGAAATATTTTTTTTAATAATTTAATTAAATTTTAACATTTTATTTGAAAACACTTAATTATGTTATAAAGTTATGACAATGGTGTCATTATCAAATTTAGTATGACTACATTTTGATTCTACTATGTGGATACTGATTTCAATGTTATTTTTATCAAATTTGTTTAACATTGTAGAGTCCTATTTCTCTTGATAGTAGTGGAAATTTAAAAAAATCGGTACATTCAATGAACATTTTGCCTTTCAAAAATATATCATCACATTTGTATTTAGACAGCTTACTATTTAAAATTTCAGTAACTTTAATTACATTTTCATTGTCGAGTAAACATACGTTATCTGGATGAATTGGTTTTATTTTAAAACCATTAATGTTTACGAAAGAAAATAAAACTCTCGATTCCGAGCTTTCTTTTATATTCCTAGAGAGTATTTGGAACTTCTATTAAAAGGATGTAGCAATAAATTCGCGAATTTCTTCATTTTTTGACGTTTTTGCGAAAGAGGCCCCTAAATTGGCCTTTGATAAAAACTTGCTTTTACCATCATGTTGAATTTTATCATCATGTTGTATATGGCAGCACCATTTTTCGAGATAATTTAAGGGTCCATCTTTAAGTAAATAATGTGGGAACCTTACAGAATTAACTGACCAAAATTTTTTTTTTTTTGGACAAATTTTTCGTCAGTTATTTGTTTAAGGTTATCACTTTATATAGTTAAAGATGGACCCTTAAGTCATCTTGTAAAATGATTCTGCCATAAAAAAGTCTTTCGCGATTTTTTACATGATGGTCTATATCACATAGATGTTTTTTGTTCACTATTCGTAGTGTTAGGGATGCCTTTATGATCCACTAAAAGCTATTTTTTTTTATCAAATACTAATTTAGAGGTTTATTTCGTGAGAACCTCGAAAAATGAAGAAATTCGCGAATTTAAGCGCTTAAGATGAAAGCTTTAAACCAAATTTGCATAAGAAACATTGCTACAAATCAAGAAAACTGTACCATGCATCGAAAAACGGAGTACGCCATTCGACTCAGCATGTCTCAAATTGATGGAAATGTTGGCCATACCTCTTATTTTCTATAATAGTGGTCACTTTTGTCATGCTGTGTAATTAATATATAATTTATTTAAAATAGAAAAAATTAAAAAAAAATTTCTAATGTACAAATTATTAAATAAAAAAAATATTTTATTAAATACATTTTTAATTTTGTAATGGATTGTTTTAGTTAAAAAGCTATTTTAAAAATTCTCGGATAGTACTTTTTAAAGTACAGGGAAAGCGCTTTTAAAAGTACTTTGCCACTACTAAATGGTGTTATCATTTAGCATCTTAGCAAGTATTAAAAACCCAAAACAAAGGTACTCTGCCAGTATTAATACTACCTTATTAGATACTTTGCCAGATCTGGCCCGTATGTATTTTTCTGCCTGGGTGGGTATAATTCAATAGAAAAGTTTTTAAATTGAAGACATTCCACTAAAGCTTGACTTAAATCAAAAATTTCTGTTATTTGAAGCTTTTGAAGCATTTTTCCAATGAAAATCGTTACATTTTCGGGATTTTTTTTAGAATTAATTGAACAAATGTTTGAAATCGTCTGGTATAAAAAGGTACTAAATCAGTCGCAGGGGTACTTCGGTATCTTTGAGAGTGAAAAAGTACTAAAGTACTAACTTTCCCATCCCTGCTAAATCCCCTTGATGTATCCAACAGGGATGGAAAAGTCAGTACCTTAGTACTTTTATCAATTCCCAAAATACTGTAGTACCAAACTGGGTTGCCAGAGTTCTTGGATATAAAATCGTCAAAAATATACGAATTTTTTGAAAAAATCGCCACAAAAATCGCCAAATTTTAATTAGCCATTTCATTAACCCCCAGTTTCTGCATGACGAACGATAGACGAACGTCAAAATGTTGCATGTATTTTGTTTTTGTTACAATAACAAAATACATGCAAATTTTTGACGTTCGTCGTTCGTTCGTCATACAGAAACTGGGGGTAAGTATTTTATACCCTTCAGTCCCAATAAAGGTCATTCCGTGTGTAACGTATCGAAATATCGGTCTAATACCCCATAAATAATATATAAAGCCTTAATCAGAGATTAATTCAGCACTAAAAATTATGCCAGTATATTTCACTACAAAAGATAGTTAAAACAACTACATTTATTGTTGTTTAGGCGTCTACTACATTTTTCGGTAAAATCAACAAAAAATTGTTGTTTTTAACTATTGATTAACAACTAAAGAAAGAGGTAAAAACAACTTCAAATTGTCTGAATTTTTTTATTAACAAAAAAAAAAAAATCTTCAAAAAAAGTGGTTAAAAAACAGAAAAAAAAAAATATTACATTATATAAATTGTAATTAAATTAATTTAGTTATTATTTATTTGGCAATAGTTCCTAATCACACCACACTTTCAACTCGTTCATCAAATCCGTTTTTTTAAACGTTTCTATAAAAATACAATTTTTTATAGACTAAAAACAACTGCATAAAACAACTGTTACCACAATGTAGTAACTTTTTGTATTTATTTCTTAAAACAACTACAAAAAATTTAAAAAGTTCAATTTTGTTTTTAATTATTTTTTATTGATATAATTAATTACATTTTTTAATTGATTTCGAAAATTTTAGTGAATTGAGAATAAATGCATTTTTGTGATATTAAACTTGTACACTCAAAAAATTATGACGGTAGATTCCACTACAAAAGACAGTTAAAACTACTACATTTGTTGTTGTTTAGGCGTCCACTACATTTTACAATAAAATCAACCAAAAATTGTTGTTGTTTTTAACTATTGATTAACAACTACACGTCTATTTTTTTCAAATTTTGAAAATTGCTCTTTTTTTACTTTTGTTTATTTTATATGGTGCTCCAAAAAAATAAAATTGGTAGATATTGACTCAAACTTACCCCAGATATATTCATTTGTGGGTAAAAATATGTCTCACAAAAATTTATGTTGATCGGACATTTTAAAAGGCCTTGAATTTTAAAAAACGGATTACAAGAAAAATATGAATTTTTTCAGTTTTCTCAATTTTTTTGATATTTTAAGTTAAATTTGAATTCAGGTGATTGCAGAATTTTTATTTGGGTTAAAATGCTTCTCTAATAAGGGTTACACTTAAAAAATTATGTTAGTAAAATCAACTGAAAATGTCAGTTAAAATAACTACTTTGTAAGTTGTTTTGGGGTCAACTACTTTTTCAGTTAAATCAACTAACAATGTTAGTTATTTTAACTGACAAAAAACAACTGACTTATGTAGTAAAAACTACTTACATTTGTAGTCAAAACATCTTAAATGTAGTAAAAATAAAAAAATCAATATATAATCTTTTTTCAAAATATTTTTCAGAAAAAAAATTGAGACCAAATTTTTTCCAAGTTTTTTTTTTAAAAAAAAAGTTGTGAAAAATAAAAATAACGAAATTTTTTTTTTTTTGGAAAAAAAACTTTAAAACTTTTCAGAGATAAAATAAATAAAATTAACTACTTTAAATAACTGTTACTACATCACAGTACTTTTTTGTTAGTTGTTCAAAAAAACGACTTAAAATAACTAACAGAAATAGTTGTTTGATATTTTTCATACAAAAACAACTGACTTTGTAGTTGAAAACAACTAACTACTGTAAAATATACAAATAACTAACATGTAGTAACTTACATAATTTTCTGAGTGTAAGAACTAAAATCGGTTGAAAATCAGACAAGTTATTAAAACTTCCCCAGGCATCTAACGTATGTCATACTACTGATTTTTTTTCTTTTAAGGTCATCTTAGTGACCCTTGACTTATAGTTTTTACCGCGAATACTTTTTTTATGAAGCTAGCAACATTTAGAAGTAATGTATCCAGTTTTGTAAAACAGGCACCAGAGAAAAAAAATAAAACAAACGTTTCATAACCTCATTTTTTGGATAAAATCGATTTGACCCAATTCATCCCGACCTTCCAAAAGAGTTGCAAAAATTAAAAAAGTTTTCGGGATACACCCTGCATTAAAAAGTCTGCAAGGGTAGTTTGCTACCAAGAGTGAATACCGTTGTAGTAATTTGTTGGTAACACGATTTAAGGTAATACCACAGACTAATACAGACTCGACATATATGACAGGTGTCAAAAAAGTATTCTTTAACCATATGGTTAATATTTTCAAATTATTCTACGAATTAGGTTAGAAAGAGAAAACTGATATAACGTGCCATAAGAAAAATAGATGACAGATCGGTTTTTGTTGTTTCACTCACTCCTAAGTCGTAGAAAGTGTTGCCATGTTAGCTTAAAACGGACTAAAAACCGCTGTGTTTTCTCCTAAAATCGCTTAGTTTTTCCCCATTTTTTCTTATAAAACTCTACTGTCGAGTCTGTATATAGTCTGTGGTAATACCACAGACTAATACAGACTCGACATAAGTGACAGGTGTCAAAAAAGTAGTTCTTAACCATATGGTTAGTTTTTTCAAATTATTCTACGAATTAGGTTAGAAAGAGAAAGCTAATATAACGCGCCATTAGAAAAATGGATGCCAGATCGGTTTTTGTTGTTTCACTCACTCCTAAGTCGTAGAAAGTGTTGCCATGTTAGCGTAAAACGGACTAAAAACCGCTGTGTTTTCTCCTAAAATCGCTTAGTTTTTCCCCATTTTTTCTTATAAAACTCTACTGTCGAGTCTGTCTTTGATAATACAGTGTTTTTTATTTTCTCTCGTTGAGTATGCAAAAGCAAAGCTTTTATTTAAGGAAAAGCTATTTTTCATTTTATTTAAAAAAATATTAGAGTAGTAAGATATTAAGGAGATTTTTTTGAACAAAAAAAAAAATGAAGAATAATAACAACATTAATTTGAACATTAATACATTACAATAGAATTCGAGTAAAATAATAAATACATTGAGAATAGTTAATAAGTCGTTGTTTTAATTATGAGTAAATTGTACTTTCGATCCATTCATCCATGGTAAATGTAGCAGTTTCTGTGTGATCTGTATCTTTGTCATTGAAAATGTCTGAAATTGGAATTAAAATACAAAAAATAGTTAATTAAGAAAACAAAACTAATAGATAATAATAGGTCCGTTTGATTACCGTACTACAATTTACTTTTTTTTACTGGTTTTACTACAGCATAGTACTCTGTTCGATTTCACGGAAAAAAATCTGTCACAATCCATATAAAAATAAATAAATTTTGGCAACGCGAGGAATTATAGGGAAATTGTAAAAAAAAGTTTTCACACATTTTTATTATACAAGACAAGTTAAATTGCCGTAAAAAAGTGACATCTCAGTTTTATTATGATAGCTCTTTGATAACACTGTACAACACAAAAAAAAATTACAAGGTCAGACCAAAAAATTTTGATAGAAGAGACAAAAAAAAAATACTCGTGTATCGGCGTTTTGAAAGTTTACATCTGGGTTTCATTTTAGGGGGAGGTGAAGTTTCCCCCAAATGCAAATGTTGTATTGCAAATCGTCATTGAATATCGAGTGAAGCTTACGTTTAAAGTATATGGTGTGTTAAGCAAATTTATGTAAAATGTTACGGGGAACATTTTTGTGGAATATGTTAACCCTCTAACTCCTCAAGATAAGGGTCTTTTTTGTCCTTCTTTTCAAAAAGAGCAAAAAACACCATTAAAACAGGGATTTAAGGGGTTTGAATTTTCCGCAAAAATATCCGCCATGAAATTTTACTATAAGTCCCTGAATACACCAAAACGGAAAACTTAACAAGAAAGTCAGAAATAAGACACAACAAAAGAGAGCTTAGGGTTAATTTCGCATTTATTAAGAAAATCGCGTTAAGCTTACGTTTAAAGTATATGGTGTGTAAAGCAATTTTATGTAAAATGTTACGGAGAACATTTTTTTAGAATATGTTAACCCTCTAGCTCCTCAAGGTAAGGGTCTTTTTGTCCTTCTTTTGAAAAAAGCAGTAACACCATTAAAACAGCTATTTAAGGGGCTAAAATGGTCCGCAAAAATATTTGCCGTGCAAGGGACTTATAGTAAAATTTCACGACGAATATTTTTGCCGAACATTTTAACCCCTTATAACACTGTTTTAGTGGCGTTCTTTGCTCTTTTTTAAAAGAAGGACAAAAAAGACCCTTATCTTGAGGAGTTAGAGGGTTAACATATTCTACAAAAATGTTCTCCGTAATATTTTACATAAATTTCCTGAACACACCATATACTTTAAACGTAAGCTTTACCCGATTTTCTTAATTAATGCGAAATTAACCCTAAGCTCTCTTTTGTTGTGTCTTATATCTGACTTTCTTGTTGAGTTTTCTGTTTTGGTGTGTTCAGGGACTTATAGTAAAATTTCACGGCGGATATTTTTTGCTGAACATTAAAACCCCTTAAATCCCTGTTTTAATGGTGTTTTTTTTGCTCTTTTTGAAAAGAAGGACAAAAAAGTCCCTTATCTTGAGGAGTTAGAGGGTTAACATATTCTACAAAAATGTTCTCCGTAACATTTTACATAAATTTGCTGAACACACCATATACTTTAAACGTAAGCTTTACTCGATTTTCTTAATAAATGCGAAATTAACCCTAAGATCTCTTTTGTTGTGTCTTATTTTTGACCTTCTGGTTGAGTTTTCCGTTTTGGTGTATTCAAGGACTTATAGTAAAATTTTGCGGCGAATATTTTTTCGGAACATTTAAACCCCTTAAATCCCTGTTTTAATGGTGTTTTTTGCTCTTTTTGAAAAGAAGGACAAAAAATACCCTTATCGTGAGGAGCTAGAGGGTTAATATATTCCACAAAAATGTTCTTCGTAACATTTTATATAAATTTGCTGAACACACCATATACTTCAAACCTAAGCTTCACTCGATATTCAATGACGATTGACAATACAACATCTGCATTTGGGGGAAACTTTGCCTCCCCCTAAAATGAAACCCAGATGTAAACTTTCAAAACGCCGATACACGTGTATTTTTTTTTGTTGTGTCTTCTATCAAAATTTTTCGGTCTGACCTTGTAATTTTGGAAAAAATTTGATTTTGTTGTGCAGTGTTATAGTAAACACTGTATTATCTTTATTATTGTCAAAAGTTGCTGTTTTTAAATGTTTTATTGCGATTTGAGGCGTTTAAAGTTTAAGTGAAATGTTCACCGTAAAGAACAGAGTACTTAGCTTACAGCTGAAAAATTTCAATACAAAAAGTAAACAAAACTTTCCAATTGTAGTAAAAATAGTTTGAATTTTTGGTAATCGAATAGACATAATGACTTTTTTGACATTTCGCCAAAAAAAATTATTTTGGTTTTTTTGAAAATTTTGTTTTGGGAAAAATAACATTTTTAGACCTATCATTTTGGGATATATGCCGCAGCTTGGGCGATATGACAATTACGGTTTTAGGCAATATGACCTTGGGCAATATGTCCGTACGCCCATTATCGTGCCACCCAATTTTATATTTGTATTAAAGATTAGTTCACTTTAAATCCGAACGCTCTTTAAAAAAAATCTCAATTAAAACAAAATATCAATTGAAAAAAGTACAATTGAAGGGCTTACTGCAAGAACTTGATAAGCAACATTTTATTTTTTCGTGTTTTTCGCCTTCTGCTGATGTTCCATTGACAGATTTTTGGCAGAAGTCTTGCTTTAACCATTCGTACAAGTATATTGAGAATAAAAGTTCTGCAAAAGTTATATTTTCTACATTATTTTAAAAGTTTTATGGCAAAAACCACCATAAAATGAAATGTTGCTTATCGAGTTTTTACAATAAGCCCTTCAATTATAGTCAGTCAAAACCAACCATGTAATACGCTACTCCTGTTACACTATGCAACACATTTGAGGAAATCGACTGTAGCTTGAATGGGACCAAAAACAATAAAGTATGCCATTAGGTTAGGATGAACGGGCGTCCGCCAATTTGGGGAATTCACTCATTGTGATTCCCTTAATTGTTATTTCCTTACTCCCCCTCTGATTTAAAGTTCTAATTCTTAAACCACCCCGATTCTCTGATAGAGATGTGAATGAGACACCGTTTTGGTAATCCAGGTCATGGAAAAATTTTTGCTACAAATACTTAAGGCGGCGTTTCATCAAACCCGGACATTCACACAAGTGCTTCACTGACTTTTCCTCCTCCATTTTCTTACAACTTCTTCTTTTCAGAAATTTCCACACGCACGGCAATATGGCCGATTATACAGTGTCGTATCAGTACTCCCATCAATAGGCTAATCGTCCGTTGGCCAAAAGTAAGAAGACTTTTTGTCCTCTTAGGCTTTGGAAGTGGCCACAGGGTTCCTGCACGTAGTCAGTAATATACACCTATTCTTCATTCTATTTTCTGATATCCTATCAATTTCTGTAGTCAACATGTCTTGTTTATTTTAAAGTAATTAAATGGACTATATTGATGGTGCATAAAAGTATTAAAATGCACTTTATTGATGGAGTAAAAATATCCCAAATACCTACCCATATATGTCTTAATTTTAACAGCACACATCAAAAAGTCATCAAATGCAATTTTTCCATCTCGAGAACCGTAACGATGTTGTAAAGCATTTAAAATGCGATTGTTAAGACGGTAACCAGCCGCATTTAAAGCTGTGCGTAATTGAAAACCGTCTATGCGACCAGTTTGGTGTACATCGTACATTTTAAATACAGCCTTCCATTTGGCAATATCCGTTAATAATGCTTCGAATTCTTCAAATCCTAATTTTCCCGATTTATCTGAATCCAACATAGCCACCATGGACCGACATACATCTTTGGAGAAACCATCTGGACTGGCCATCATTACTGAAAAGAAGTTCACAACAGAATTAGATATTTTCGTTCAGTTTACATTCAACTCAGTGTCCCCCTTAAAGAAAACAATTCTGGCTTTACATTTTCAAATCTTGATTACAAACTAGGTAAATGTATGAAACAATACCAACACCATTAATTGCCGAACAATTCAATAACAAACAAAATAATATAAAAAAAGGATTATGAAACTGTTTTCTAAAGAACGAAGTTGCTCACCGGTGTTATTGGGGTCGTCTGTGGCATTATGATCCACCAGACGTTGTGTAGTATTATTTTGTTCATCAAGTCCAAGCATTTCGTCAACATTGTTTTTATTACAAAGTCCACATAGTAACGAAATGATGGTATTCACAATGTTATTACTATCAAATTCGGTATTGTTATTTGGTCCTTCGCCATTTTCCTTGGATAAAGGCGCAAAGTTTTCTCTAACATTTTGTGCGGTTATGTCTGACGAATTTGGCAATTCTATATGAATATATTTTCAATATATTTCGAATGTATGAAAAAGTGGCGAAAGAAATAAAAAACAAAAAAAAAAAATAACGTGGAATAGGTTTTAATTAACTAATTAATTTACTACTTTCTAGTCAGAGAAAACCAAACGAATTAAAAACAAAATAATAATATAATTTACATGCAAAACAAACCAAGCTAGGGGAAGGAAAGGTGGTTGTGGATTATGAATGACTAATAATTATAAGTTGTGAGGAAAAAGATCTGACTACAAATTAAAATTATTAAAAATAATGAATAATGTGCTAAACCCAAAGATAATATTATTTAAATAACAAAAAAACTACACTACATTATTTACAGATGTAATTCGAAAAAGATCAATTGTAATTGGAAGACTCCATTTGTGCTTCAAAAATTCTGTTTATAATTCAAGGAGTCTAAATTTCTAATTATAATTCGAAGATTCCAATTGTAAAAGATCAATTATAATTCGAAAACGATCAATTGTTATTCAAAAAAGATCAATTGTTATTCAAAGAAAATCAATTGTAATTCGAACAAGTGGGAGTGTTAAATTATGCTGTGCCGAATCCTAGATACGCTCCAACATAAAGAGAAGCTAAAAAATATAATAAGAAAATAATGTTTTTTTGGGGGTTGTTGTTGTTGTAGTAACAGCTCGACCTGTAAATGCATCTAAGTTTATGGTTAGTATTTTGTTATGTTTCCTCTCCCTGTTCTGCTGACTCGTCCAAATCGAGCTCCAAAAAGAGTACCATCTCTATGGGCTGTGTCCATAAAGATGTTGGATTCAAACGAGTTGGGTTCGCCATGCAGTTGAAGAGGTGTGGTACGTCACGTGGAGAATCTTCACATGCAGGGCACGTATTGGGTATAGTCGGGTTAATTCTCGACCAATAAGAATTGAGTCGACTGCAATACCCGGATCTTAATTGTGCTAGTACCACTCTTGTTATTCTTGGCAGACTTCTCTCTTCTTCTGAGATGGGTGGGGGACGGCCTCCAAATAGGACATTTACTCGGTAGTTTGCTGTCGTCGATTGTACCGTATCCCTGTGAATGTTATTCAGAGTTGTCCGATATGAGATGGAATCTAGCTGTTGGATGTCTTATTGCTGGATACCCATCTCATAACACCGAAGATCTTTTCTGACATGCCTCGGGGGAGGATCAATTTCCGTAAGGTGATGGTTCGGATGATCCCTCCGATAACACACCAGAAGGAACTGTTTCGCCAGCATGCGACTGTGTATCTTCGTCTCCTCATGTAGATGGTGTTCTGAGGACATTTGAAGACAGCCCGTTACGGTCTTAACGGCTGCATTTTGACAACTCTAAAGCTTCTTCCACTGCGTTTTACTCTCACTATGTGACCACACCGGCGCTGCGTAGTTTTCCACTGACCAGCTAATCGTTTTATAGGTAGCCAACGAGGTTTCTTTGTCCTTACCGCAAGTGCTGCCGGCTAGCGACTTGAGGACCTTGTTTCTACTGCGCAATTTATTGCACGTTGCAGTGGTATGCGCCGAGGACGAATACAAACTGTCGAATGTTACCCCCAATATTTTGGCGTGATTCACTGTCGGAATATTTACGCCATCGACTATAACATTCAGCACCAGTTGTACCTCTTTCGTCCATGTGGTAAAGAGCGTTGCCGATGGTTTGGCAGGGGGAAAGCTGCAGTTAAAGATCATTGATGTATGTATTTAACCTTCCGCATAGCTCATCAATGTTATGGCCCCGTGCCATTAGTGTACAGTTGTCGTCATAGGTTATCAATTCCACCCCTTGGGGCGTTGCCGGGAGTTTAGAAAGGTAGAAGTTAAACAAGATTGGAGAGAGAACTCCACCCTGTGGGACTCCTTGTTTAACTCTACGGGGTTTTGACTACTTATTTCTAAACTCCACAAACGACTGACGGCCACACATATAATTTACCACCCACCTCCTGATGGTGTTGGGCAGACTAGAGTTGGCGATGTCTTCGAAGAGGGTGGAATGACTGACCGTTTCAAAGGCTTTTGACAGGTTAGCGCAACCATCACTGTGCGCTCACATAGCTTAATTTGATTCAGACCATGGCTTATATGTGTGGTAATGGCAGTTAAAGCTGTTGTTGTGCTATGGTGCTTTCGGAATCCGTGCTGATGTGTTGCCGCTTGGAGGTGCATTGTGAGGCTGGGTAGAAGTACCTCAAGTGTCTTCGCGACTGCTAACAGGAAGGAGATCGGCCTGTACGATTCTCCTTGGTTCGCGATTATCCCGGGTTTTAAAACCGGGACCACTCTACCCATTTTCCAGACTTCGGGTATGATCAGAGTGGATAACGACACGTCCAAGTGCTTAAGCATCGAAATTCCGTCGGGGCCTAACGCTTTGGATGGTTTCGGGTTATTGATAGCATCTGCAACTTCACTCGACAGAAAAATTGGTGGTCCGTCAATGACTGGAAGGTTGTGTACTTTCCTGACAACACTTCGTTTCGCCTTATCTCTCTCGGGGTGCTCTATGAATTGATGGCCGAAACATGCCGCGCACCACTTAGGGTCCAATAACGTGTTGTTGCCTGTTCCTTTTATATTCGTTGACCAATTTGCTAATCTCCAGATTTAGTTGGCCGAGTCTGGGATCGCTGTGGTTGGTCATACGAATATCGTCAAGCTCATCTGCGAGTCCCGCCGCCTCTGCTGGGAAGTTTGGTCTGACAATGCGTAATCGACCAGCAGGGATAAAGCGAGCGGCTGCTGCGGTGACGATTTTTCGGAACAACTTCTCCGCGGAATGTACGTCGGAGGGGGTGGGTAGATCACTGAAGTGGCGGTTGGTATACTCTTTGAAGCCGACCCAGTCTGACTTTTTATGATTTACATAGGTTCGGCGTTCAGAGAGTATAAAATCGTTGGGTCGGTCAAGCGTAATGATTATGGGAAGGTGGTCTGATTCAAGTGATACCACTCCTCGTCATGTCGCAATATTTATCAGACCTGCGCTTGCGATGGTGATGTCTGGCGAGCTAGCGCATGTTTCCACAATCCTGGTGGGGGTATCCTCGTTCAAAACATCGAATCATGAATTTGTTCCGCCCCAGTTTATGTATGTATGTATTTTTTTTTTTGGGTAGGAGGGATGAGGGATTTGCGGGAAACATTGCGGGACACCTATACCCAGGCTATAAATGTTGAAATATGTCAAGCTCTTCGCTGCATACAATAAACTTGTGCAACTTGTAAATGAACCAACAAACTTTCCGTTGGTTGAAGGGCAGTTTCTTAATACACTCGACCTTTCTCTCACTTCGCATCCTGACAAATTGATATTTTCAAATTACAATTGATCTTTTCAATTACAAATGGAATATTCAAAATACAAGTAGAATATTCGAATTACAAATGGAATTTTCTAATTACAAATGGAATCTAAGAATTACAATGCGAATCTTCGAATTACAATTACATCTGTTAATGGTTTTGTATGTGAGTTCTTGGAAACAGAAAAAAAATTTAACTACTTACAATAAGTGTTATTAACGATAACTTACCATCTCTCAAAGAATGATCCAAAATTCTCTTTAGTTCCATCCAGTCAACTTCCATATCTGAACCAGCCACACTGTTGAATAGACGCTGCAAGGCTTCTCTCTGAGGATCAACAGCTGGTCTAACTGGGGATGGCATACTTGGATATAGCTAAAAACACACAATTTTATAATAAAATAACAAAAACTATTTACATGCATATTCGTATTTAACACAAAATAAATCAGACAATAACACACTACAGTAAGCAAACAAGAACAGTCGATAAATACATACTACAAATAAATATAAGATTCCAGTAAACCGAACTTTACTACAAAAAACAAAAATTCTTTGTAAAAATGTACATATTACTTACGCCAGGTCTATTATCATCATTATCATTTGTATCGCCATAACCCACATGATCATCGTTTTCTCTAAAATAATTTAAAAGTTATTAGAATAAATTATCAATAAAAGGCAGAACAAAACACATACTACGTATATTGCAAAAAAAAAAAAAGTAAAAAAATATATATGTATTCGGTTTGGCCGAATCTTTTAATATCCTCCACAATTTTTAGGGTGAAAAATTGTTTAAGTAACATGACATAATCCCCACGAACATAATCCCCATTTCCGTTATACCCCATAAAGGTATTGGGGACTATGACCGAAAATAATTTGGACATACTCCCAATAAAAAAAAGGACATAATTTACAGATTTATGGAGATAATGACCACAAACGGCCATAATCCTCATTACAGGGATTATGTTTACTATACTCATGCGCGGGTACAAGGGGGGGGAAAAAGGGGAAATTTCCCCCCCCAGACCAAATTCCAAAAAGAAAAAAAGGAAAAAAAGAAAAAAAAAGAAAAAAAAAAGAAAAAAAAAAAGAAAAAAGAAAGGAAAAGAAAGAAAAAGAAGAAAAAAAAAGAAAGAAGAAAGAAGGAAAATTTCTAAAAAAATTTTCCGAGAGAAAAAAATTTTGAAACCCAAAAATTTTTCATAGAAAAAAATCTGAAAATTTTTATAGGGAAAATTTTCTGTAAAAAAATATCTCTCAGTCTTGTCATGAATTTTGGTATAAACTAATGACTTAGAATATGTTGTTTTTGTATAGAAAAATGTTACAGGATCTTAATTTGATTTACATAAAAAATGTTTGTATACTATATAGGAATAGGAAATAAAAAATTAACGTATGTTAAATTATTGTAGAAATGTCTTAGAATCGGTAACAGAATCTGAGACTTTTTCGATAGGAAAAAGTAGAAAAAACCTTTAAAATTTTTCTCATCCTCAAACATTTTCTTTTTCGGATTTTTGTAGAAGAATTCGTGAATTCCAAAAGTTTCAGAATCTGACACTTTTTTTAAGGAAAAAGATCGCAGAATCTTAGACTTTTTCTACGGGTCTCAAAATTTGAGACTGATTTATAGGAAAAAAGGTCGCAGAATCTGATACTAAGGGTCTTAGAATCTGAGACTTTTTCTATAGGAAAAAGATCACAGAATCTCTGAACTTGAGACTTATTTTAGGGAAAAAGTCTCAAAATCTGAATCTTTTTTAAAAAGGCCCCAAAGTCTGAGTCTTATTATTGAAAAAATGTCTCAGAAGTAGAAACTTACTTAATTGGAAGAAGGTCGCAGAAACTGGGACTTTTCTATAGAAAAAAGGTCTGAGAATATGAGACTTTTTTTTAAGAAAAATGTCTCAGAATCTAAGATTTTTTCTATAGGAAAAAGGTCTGCAACTTTTTCTATAGAAAAAAGGTTTCAGAATCTAAAATTTTTTCAGTACGAACCAATTTAATAATATGAGACCTTTTCTATAGTAAAAATATCTCAAAAATGCTTTAAAACATGAGACTTTATCTATAGTAAAAGATCTCAGAATCTGAGACTTTTTCTGTGGAAAAAAGTTCTTAGATTTAGAATTTCTTAGAAGTTCTTAGAATCTAAAAATTGTTCTATGCGAAAAAGTTTCAGATTCTGAAATATTTTTCGTAAAAATTTTCAGATTTAGAAAAATTAAAAAAAAAATGAACAACCTCCTTCGGCAAAAATTAATAAATTTGATGATTGTAACATAGCTTTCCCATCACGTTTTTCCAAAAGAAACGTATCCCTTTTTCTTCTCGGCCGACAAATCATAATGATTTTTTTTTATTCGAGCTAAAAAAAAGTTCCCCCCCCAAACCCAAAAGTTTAACAGTTCATGCGAATAAGGACGAATAGACTTATTCTTTTTCAGAGCTCTACAGTCCTCTGCAAAAATTTTGGTAAAAATTTGACTTTTTGTTTAAAAAAATTACTTTAAAAGTGAAATAACTCGTTAATTTTTATATTTTTTATTAAATTGGAAGTGAACTAACGCTCAATTTCAATTAAATACAACACAAAAACATAAAAAATTTGACTTTCAGTAAGAGTTTGTTTAGAGAACATTACGAGGAAAAAAACACACTGATTTTATTCGCAAAAAAAATATGCCGTTCTTGAGTTATATGTTTGTAAAGTGTGGAAAGCAAAAAGAGCGAATATTAATCCTTAACAAAATATTATATAAAAATTATTTAGCTGCGAGTTTAAAAGTGATATTAGTAACATTTTAAATTATACACCACAAAAGCAATTTTACACATATAAACAATTTTAACAGATTTGCGAAAAACAAAATTGGTAATATGCAGTTCCATGCAGTTGAATAAAAAACAAAAATTAAGAAAAAAAAACGTTTTGTGCATGTCCTTGCAATCCTTAAAAATTCTATCCTTGAAGTCATGTTTTACAATCACATAAAAATGTGGTCAAAATATGCTGAAAAATAACACATTTTTATTAAAATTTCAATACATTTTTTGGATATTTGCCCTTTTTGAATTTAGGTAAATTTGAAGTCCAATTTCTCTTTCGAATAGGTCCCTAACTAAAATTTTGTATATGATTTGACAACAATTTGACAATAATATTAGTTTTTAACAGTTTCCGGAGCTTTTATTGTTCTACAAATGGTCTATTCGTCCTTATTCGCATAAACTGTTCATTTAATTTTTTTTTTTTTACTTTAAACTTTTTCTACGTGGACGGCCTTCGTCCAGACTTAGGAATTACAAACTACATGCATAAAGCCCACCCTCGCTGCAAAATAAGGAAATTATGATAGAAATTGTTTTAGATTTCTGAATGGGGGTTATGACCAAAAAAGTTTCGTACGTAGTGCCAACAGGGAATAGACATAATCCCCATTGGGATTATGCCCGTATTGGAAAAGGTCATAGTCCCTACAACTAATATGGGGATAATGTACGTGGGGATTATGCCCTGTCACAAAACAAAATATTGGCAGGTATGTTATGTGTATATGAATGTATTGCGTTACGGCAATATAATTTCATAATTATTTTAACAAAACAAAAAATGGCCCAAGTCCAAGAATATGTAATTTGTCTGGCTTTTTAAATCCAAAAGATTAAATTTGGAATAGAAAATACATTACTTAAAATTGAAAAAAAGATTAATTAAAATTCTGATTAATTTTTATTAAAAATATAAATTGTGAATATCCCTACTGAAAAAAAACATTAATTAATATTAGGCTTGTTTTTTGCACACCGGATTAAGATTAGGATTAACTATATATAGTTAAAAATGGGTCAAATCAAGTCCAGAAATATTTTTTATAATTTTTTTCTGAATCTACACACAATTAGTAAATATAAACAAAAAAAAAAAAAAAATTAAGCGTTGCCCAAAATGTAAAATGGTATAAATAAATCTGAGTTAATCCTAGGATTTAACAAAAATTTTTTTTTTCATTCTTTACATTTTTGACAAAGGTCAACGTTTTTTTCTGTTTATATTTACTAATTTTATGTAATTTGAGAAAAAAATTATAAAAAACAATTCTGGACTTATTTGACGCATTTTTTAACTAAATAAAGTTAATCCTAATCTTAATCCGGTCTACAAAAAACAAGCCTATTAATTAAGTAAATAAATAATCGAGCTCAAGGTCAGTGTTTTGTTTAATAAATCTTCTTTATTAACTTCCAATATTTCGATCCTCATCGAGGAACATTTATTAAAAAAAAAAACACTGGCCTTGAGCTCGATTATTTATGTACTTAATTAAAATTTGAAAGGTCGAATAATTACAACTACAATTAATTAATATTTATAAAAAAATTATTTAACAAAATATTAAAAAAAAAATCAATCAAAATCCAAAAGATTAAATTTAAGTTGAAAAACATTTCACTTACACTTTTAAAAGTGTCATTATAATTCCTGCCGTTGCCAATTTTTTTTTATTGGAATTTGACAGATTGATCTTTTTCCAATAACATGTCAAAATGCCATTGATGTTACAAACGGAACGACTTATTTATTATATATAGGGTATATGTGGAAGATATCAAGACTTTGAACACTTTGCATCAAACTGCCATTACTATTATATAGTAATGATGAAAACGTGATTGTAAAAAAATTCCATTAATTTTAATTTTTAATTAATACAATAACTAATCGCACAACTATTACAATTTAATTGAAATTATATATGTACTATATACATGCAAAATACTATATTTAATTAATGTACAATAGTAGTGGTATTTTAAAAATTGGTATTATGATACATACTCCATATAATTTTGAGTTTCAGAGAAGACACGTATAATAAATTCTCCTTCTTCATTGGGATCAAATGTGGACGGTATAATTAAATAATGACCAGGAGGTAATTTAAAGCGTGCTGTCACCTACAGGAAGATATACAAATAAGCTTGTTAAAATTAAATAAAACTATTTGATTTACTTACCTCACGTGTATTAATGAAATGAGGTGATCTTGCTACGGAAGCTTTGTATTTGAAAAAACTCAAGCCCTGAGGACGAGTTTGTAAATCACGTTCATTTAGATGGTATATGGCAAAACCAATGGTTAAGCACTCCATACCCAAATTACGCTTAGAACGTCTGTTCTTTTGCATTAAACCAACAATTACAGTACACTTGCCATCATCATCTTCTTCATCGGGATCTTCCAGTGAAATCACATATTGAGGATTATGCCAGAAAGTATCCAAGAAATTACGACAACCGCCAGCTGTAACGCCAGATGTCCATTCACCCTCAAACATGGACATTTCCCATTTACGCTTGCCATCATTCTGCTGGCTTTCCGTTAGAGAATCGGGTGATAAATTGCAGATTTCCACACGATCAAAATGATTAAGGAAATCTTGGAAGGACATCCAAAATTCACCGTCTCTATCAAAATTCAAACCAATTTCATGTTTTTGCTCATCAGGTATATAACGCCACTCAGGCGAGCTATCACTCCAAGGTCCATTCCATTCAGCTTCGTTACCCCAAGGATTACGTAAACGTACCATAGGCATCTTGCCCTGGCGGTTTGGCGTGACAATATCGATCATGCAAACCTTTGTAATGGAATAGGCATGACCACGGATTAAACCTTCTGGGGTTTCGGCTTCTAGAACGTTTGGATCGGGTTCTAAAGAGCAACCCATCATAGAATTACGTTCTGCAGCTTTGGCGAGAATATTGAAGAGATTGGCAGGAGCTTCTTTTAGATCATACCATTCGGTGACACCACCAGTAAAATCTTCCATAGCCTCACAGGTGGAACCACCTTTTAAGGCTTCATAAGATCCATGTAATCTATAATGTAATGAATTTTAATTCGGTAATATGTTCAGATTAATAGGATATTAGTATATTAACTTACTTGGCATAGGCTTTTTCCAATAAGGCACTCCAAAATTCATTCTTTTCCGTTGAATGCATATACATCAATTCACCTCGGTATGTAGGAAGACGATCATCAACCACAACATCTATCCATTTGCCATATTGCCAAAAACAAAAATGGAACATGCCAGCATAATTTTCTTCGAAACTTTGATCTGGAGGCACAACTCGGAAGAAGAGATTTGAATCTTGGGTAAGAGTGGCTGCAGCAGCTAAAAGCCAACAATCACCTAGTTCACCTTGTTGAACATCGAATCTAGAATAACCCTCTACAAAGAACTGAGGATCTTCGGCAATTTCCTAAAGTTTTTGGTATAAGAGTGGTATTCTAAATTATAAATTACTATACAAATTGTGCTTTCTTAACTTACGTGGGGTCTCAGCCATTCGATGTGACGATCTGGACGTTGTGAAAACATAAGAGATTCATTGCTAGCAGGGAAAAGAGGATCTTCAAAGAGTGAACCACCTCCCAGACATTGTTGGCGTATTGTTTCAAAATCCTGAATTTCTGTATGTGGCCTATGACTATTTACAGCACTTTCTCCAAGCTTAAATTTTCAAAATATTTTAATGTTACATATATTTATTATAAATTTATATTAAGTTTTTGCATACATAAATATATTCACATATAAAAATTTAGCATATCAACAACATCTGTAGATAATTGATTTCTTCAATGAAACGTAAGTGGAAATCACTCTTGTTCGAAAAACTCAAAAATATTTCAATTTTCCATTAAGAGTGGTTTTCATCTTAATTATATGCTCATTGATATACGAGGGTGGATTAATGGTCTGTTACTTTTTTAATTGCTCTTGTTGAAATAAAAAAAGAGTTAGAGGTATCAGTGATATTTGTGTCTAAATATATACTTCCTTGTAAATTTTTGCAAAAATGTAAAAAAAGTGAACTTGTGCTGATCCGAAAATATTTTTTGGTGTGGAAAAACCTTAGTCCAACTAAAGAAACCTTTAATAATTTTAATGGTTAAGAAGTAATTTTGTGGTCACAAAAGGAAGAGTGATATCAAAAACTCTGGTCCCAATATTGAACTCACTTCTCCTTAAGCAATGGGAAAACCTCCGATATGGTTTTGAGCGATCGCTCTGAGATTAAAAGAACGATAGAGTTAAAAACCTATAGGAATAAAGTAAGCAAACGCAATAGTGTGACAGCTTTGAAATTATTTGTGACGTTGTTATACTGCAAACTGAAGGTGTTTTTGTAGGTTCTTAAAAAGGTGGACGAATCTTCCACCACATCACCAGAAACTAAGCAGTCGAAACAGTGCCCAAAAGCCCTGGGCAGAGATGTACCTCTGGCCACAAGTCTGCGGTTACACAGTCATTTGTAGATGTACAAAGTAAACATATGTTCTGCCGTCTCCTCCCCCATCTCAGAACTTCCACGTGTCCGTGTCATATAAAATTTTCTTTTCAAGTTGGTAACGTAGCTTACAATGTCTAGTTAGGATAGGTTAGGTAGGATGTAAGGATTCGAAGATCTCTTTTGTCCACAGAAAGTACTCGTTTTGATACTGAGCTGGATGGAGTTATAAGTAAATACTATCTTTGCCTGCCGCTGGCCAGCGCAAAAGCTTCAGTGCTCTGTGAACTTCACTCTGTAGTTTGAGTTTTTCCCTGACATGTCCCGATGACAGACCAAAGAATGGTTCAGGACCAATGAAGGGTCGTATCGCACCTCCTGGACGTAGCCAAATAAAGGGTGGGATCTTAATAATCTTATCAGTTGAAAAATCCATTCACCTCTGAAGTAGATATGGGTAGATCCCGTCCGGACCCGGTGATTTGAAGGAGGCAAACTTACTGATCGCCCATTTAACTCGTTCTCTTCTTAATATGTTCTTCGTTAAGCGAATGTCCTGACAGTTAAAGACGGAATTATTGTAACTCGTGGTGGTTCGCTAACGGACATGCATTCTACTTGCAGACGGGTCAGCTAGTATTCTTAATAATCCACCCTCGTATATACTCTAATGTGATATGTATGGATTTTTATACATCTATCATAGAAAGAAAAATATCCAACACTAACAAATTTTAATTACTTACAGCATCTGACCATAGTAATATGAACGATAACAGATTTTGGAATATTATTATGTTTTAAAGAAACAATATGTTTTTTTTTGCGAAAAAAACCCCACTCTAAATAAATTCATAATTGGGTTATAAAAATGTTACCTTACTACTTTGGTAACACAGATGACGTGCAGTTGAACTTTCATTTCGTTATAATAATGACTTAATAAAAAACAATTTAAAATTTTCATCATATAAACTAGTTTTGCACTCATCAAAGTCTGTGTATCCTCTCTACATACAGTGATGACAATACAATGGAAACTTTTCTAAAGTAGATGCAATTTGTTAAAGACAAAGTTAGAAATACAAAACGTTATTATCAAACGAGTATTATTTTAAAAAATGTTAAGTAGGTAATTTATAAAGCTTTAATTTAAGCTTAATAGCGTCCAGATTGAGTAAATAATACATGTGCTACGAGGGTCGATCTGGAAAATGAAATTTTGTATAGACATTTTCCAGAAATATGTTTAAAAACATTTTTAAAAAATGGTCCAATAGCAAACAAAATTGAAAATTTTTTAAATACCGTAGAAAAATTCAGCATTTTTTGACTTTCAATTAGTTTGACCACCAATTTTTTGTAAACAAAGAAAATATCTTTATCTTTTTATTTTAGTGCAACTAAGGGTACAGTAACGTGGTATTAAAATAATTTTAATTTTTCTTTGTTTACAAAAAATTGGTGGTTAAAAGAATTGAAGGTCAAAAAATGCGGATTTATTCTCCTGTACTTAAAAAATTAAATTTTTCGTTTGGATTGTTGAAAAAATTTCTTGATCATTGAATAAAAACTATTGGACCATTTTTAAAATGTTTAATATTTGTACTTTGAAAAATTCGATTTAGAAATATTTTTCTAAAACATGTCTATAAATAAATTTTCAGCGCGACCCTCGTACCTTATTAAATATTTGCTCAATGTGGAAGATATTTAGAAGTTTTATAAATTCCTACATTACATTTTTTAAAATAATACTCGTTTTATAAATAAAATTGTTAAGTATTGTTAACTTTGTCTTTGACAAATTGCATCTACTAAAGAAAAGTTTCCATTGTATTGCCACCTACTGTATGTATATGGAATAAAAATATTTCCAAAAAAAAAAAAAACTGTTGGATGTTTTTCCCCGTCATTGATTTTACGTACATTTATTTCATTAAATTATTTCAAGGCATATTAGTATACATATGGACGAATTATTTATATTATTTATATATTTTTAAAAAAATAAAGTATAAAACATTCACCCCTTTAAAATAAATTCTGCATTCCAAATTAGAAAACAAAATTATTAAAATCGGTTAGTCATTGTAATACTGCCGATATACTCATAACAAAAATATTAATGTTCTCATGTGCCATTTTTATTTCGTTTATTAGAAACCGCAATTTTGAATTATGATTAAGAAAACACAAAACATAGCAATGGAATTCACGTCAGCATATTTAGTCTTGCAAAAATGTCAAAATTGCAACTTTATTTGCATTTTATTTTGTAAAGAGTAGCAATAATATTAATGGAATTCACGTCAGAAATTTTAGTCTTGCAAAATTACGCAATGTCAAAATTGCAACTTTATTGCTTGACACTTTGTAAATAGAAGCAATTATAATAACATTAAAATAAATAGCGAATCTTTTCTTGCAACGACGCATCATGTAAAAGGTAATAGAACAAATACAAATTTGATTCAAATTTTTTTTTTTTTTAAGTTGCACTATTGCACTGTTGCAAGGGTAAAAAATCTTTGAAGTGAATACCTTGATTACTAGTGTCCGACCGAACGTTCGGGTTCGGTTACGGAGTTCGGCAAAAAGTGACGTTCGGCCACTGTTCGGTATTCGGTCAACTTTTAGCCGAACTTTACCGAACACCGAACTTTTGTATGTATTGCATTTTATCGTCTTAAAATTAAGCCATATTACCAGTGCAACTACTTTACACCTAGAATCGGGCTATAGTTTAAAAGAAATATATTTTTTTTTTTTTCCAAAAAAAAATCAACTTGAGCTATATTTGTCCACTTTTTTAAGTATACAACTAATAAAAAAACACATTTTTAGTTGTTTTTTCATAACTATTTGCAAAAACAACTTCTCTGTTTTAAAAAAAAAAGTTCGGGTACGGGTTCGGGTTCGGCCGAACTTTGCAAAAATTTACCGAAGTTCGGGTTCGGGTACGGGTTCGGTCTGAAAAAGTGCGTTCGGTCGGACACTACTGATTATTTTAAAATAAAGTGCGAAATTTTTCTTGCAACAATGCATCATATAAAAGGTAATAGAAAAGTGTAAAAGTTGATTTGACATCTCGATTTTTTTTAAGTTGCAATATTGCACTATTGCAAGGTTAAAAAACTCTGGCGCGAATACCGGGTGTATTACACAGTTCACATAGAAATTATACTCACTCTAGTGGGTATATCAGACCCCTTTGTACTGCGATTATTCCACCAAAGTGTTAAGTAAATCGGTTGGAGCTTTTTATTTATAAGAGCAATAGAAAACACATAATACAATTGAATTGAAAATTTCGAAAAGGGTCATGTGGTAAAATTCTAATTTCTCAAACTGAATATTACTTTAACTATTTGTTTTATTAAATTTGATATTTTTAAAAATTGAGGTCACTGTGAGCGGTTTACTCACACACGAAATATTTTCAGAGCTCACGCTCATATGACAAGTGAGAGTGTACCCTCCAATGCGTAAAAAAATTTTGGACAGGGCGTTTGGAGGTGGGACAGTAGCGGCGCTGAGGGCACCATCCCCCTAGTGCTAAATACTTACAAATTTATTTTAGAGACGAACCCTTTTCAAAATGTAACGATGCAATTGTATTAAGTTAGACCAGACAAGTAACGGTGAAAAATGTTTGTCATTATTGTGTAAAATTGAAGAATGTAACCATTTTATAAAAAATCGTCCCAACTCTGTTGAAGACCAACCACAAATAAAGATTTATATTACATTTTCGCGGTTGTTAATAAAATGAATGAATTTTTTAATATTTTGATAGAAATATCACCTTGAGTGAGTTTTTTTCAATATCAATGAAAAAATGAAAAAATTAATTACAAGAAAAATACGAACCAATTACAACAGACTCAACATTTTTGTTTTCTAACGGCCACTCACGAATACCGTGAATTAAATTATTATCTCGTAGCAGTAACGCGAGATTCAAGCAAATTTCACTAATTTAGTATCTCTTAATCGTAACTCACGCAATTTTCAAACACGATCACGCGCCCCTCACGCAAATTTCACTTAAGATAACAATTTATTTACTAAAATAAATTGTGATCGTAATGAAGAACTTGATAAATTGATTAAAAACCAAACAAATCACAAACATAATTTTAGCGTCCAACCTGAATCAAATTAAGTCGCGTAAGGCGTAACGCCCAATAATTTTTCGTATATACAATTTAAATGTGAGGTAACTAAATCAAACGGACGTAAAAATTTCAAATTTGATGTGTTTGTTTTTGTTTTTTTTACGTCTTGCTTGACGCAGTTTGATTCTGGTTCGACTCCTAGGGCAGATAACTCAATGAAAAGTTAGCTGCTAACTGCCGGAGCCTTATGTCAAAATTTGTATGAAAAAGTTAAATTTAACGGAAAGTTATTTTATAACGGAGCATTGAGTAATCCAGCCTTAAACGTAATAAATTCAATAAAATATTTTTAAATCACGCCTACACAAAAAAAAATAGTAATAAAAAATTGTGTACGTTTATGGGATAATATAACTTATTAAATTGTATTTTATAAATTACCTAAGTTTTTACTTTGAAAAACTTAGGTAAGTTATCCAAAAACACTTTAAAGGTTGTAATTAAACCAAAAACTGGCACAATTTTTTTATATTTTTTTTTTGTGTAGAAATATTTTGAGTCCCTTTCGCAAAAATGGAAATTCGGTCATGTTAAGGCGTTAATTATTTGAATCACGTGCCCAGCTCCATTACTGTTTACGTAAAAATTAAAAATACTTTTATGTTTACCGCAAATATCGGTTCTAGAAAGCGAGTGAGGTTTTTTTGTATGAAACTAACTAAGTCCCAATTTAGACAGGGCAATTTTAATTGCCGCAATTCTTAGCTTATAGGAGAGAGAGGCAAGAGGAATGTTTTTTCATTCGCAACTCTCTCTCTGTAGAGTATTTTCACATTTCTTTTTGGAATTGCCGAACAGAATTGCCAATGTGTGAACATATACGGCAAGTTCAAAAGAGAAACACAAAAATTGCCGCAATTAAAATTGCCTGTTGTGAATTGGGACTAACATAAAATTTCTACCACTTCCGACCATTATGATAAATATGCCTTGAAATAATTTTTGCTGTTAAGTGTTCATTTTGTTAATACATAGATTTTTTTGTTACATACCGCCAATCTTTTTCGTTTAGTAATCTCAAATTTTGATAAAATGGAGTGAATTGAGTAAAAATATATATGTATTATGATTCATAATTTGTGAAATATTAATAATTGCTATTTGATATAATACTAGTAGTATAAAATATACTTACCACTCTCATATTTTTAATGCTGGGTAAAACTCTTTTGGTTTCCGCTTCTTTTTTTATAAAAATTTCATTTATAACAGAACCCATTACATCTTTAGCAGCTCCCATGGCTGCATCACCGGCGGCGTTAAGGAACTCCTTACCGGCTTGTCTGAAAAACCCCTTGATTTCATCCATTTTGTTTAGGGTTTATGTGGAAATTCTAAGAGCATGAATTATACAATTTACTTTTTTGTAAAGTTTTCTGATTAGGAAATTTGTAAAAGATTGCATTTGCTGAATGTGCAAAACAAGTTTGCTAAACTAAAAATTACAGTGACTAAAATGATTCGATCCACTGTTCGATTTTTCGAACAGTGGAGATCAACTTAAAAAAAAATATTTATGTACATATGAAAAATACAAAACTTCTGGTAAATTTTGTTACGAATGTTAAGTCTCATCTTTCAGCAATTAAAAAAAATATATATGTGGCATTCCACACCAAATGTCCCGCTACAGAAAAACATGTGTCCCGTAAATTTCTGAATAGGTTGTTTGGATAGCCCTATATGGAACTAAGAAAATTGCGTTTTTGGTTTTTCTAATTTTCAAAAACTGGGCTTAGAAGGCGTGGTTCATAACTATTTTGTAACTTGCTTGTATTTCTTTGTTTTAACGTTGCGAATGAGTAATATTTATGCAATTAATAATACTCATTCGCAACGTTTAATCAAGAAAATATAAGCAAATTACAAAATTGTTATGAAATTTAAAGTTCAAATGCGATTTTCTCGAAAAAAACGAAGAATGTGTTTCTGATTTTTTTTTGTGTGGATGGACAAACATCTAAACTTTAAAAAAAATTAAAAAAGAAAAAAAAGTGGCATGTTTTTTAATAAATTGACATTTTTAAAAAATGGTAAATTTCAGAACGGGTTCTGAAAATTTTCAAAAAAAAATTTTTAATCGATAGCCCATACAAAACTATATAAGAATGTAAATTTTTGAGATTGTGGTGCATTCCGTTTTAATGTGATAAGTATTTAATCAAGGCAACTCGCCACAAATTTGACCATTTTTAAAATATTTGACCACGCCTTCCAAGCCCAGTTTTTGAAAATTAGAAAAACCAAAAACGCAATTTTCTTAGTTCCATATAGGGCTATCCAAACAACCTATTCAGAAATTTACGGGACACATGTTTTTCTGTAGCGGGACATTTTGTGTGGAATGTCTCATATCTCCCTTGACCACCCCCAATTTATATATGCATAAAATGCAATGTGCATCAGCACAGTAATTGATTCAAGCAAAAACAAAAAATTGCATTTTTTTTATTTTTTTAATTTATTTTAATTTTTTTTTAGATTTTATTTATTATCAAATTCCACTAATTTGAATCATTTTGAAACTATTTATTTCGAAAATAATTAAATAAATTAATAAAATAGCAAATAAATACAAATATTAAAATTGCATAAAAAGTCGAAATGCAGGCTTTTCTGGGATAACGGTACATTAAAAACTTTTTTTGACTAAATTTTTGAGATTAGCGGGTGCTAATAACCCTAGAAAAGGTAATTTTTCCAAAAAAAAAAAAAAAAAAAAAATTGAATCTTGGTCCAAAATGGGTTAAGTAAGTGTCCAGTAAAACCCACTAAAACGGTAGTAATTTATCGACTTTTATTAATTTTTATAAAAAACTATAGTTTTTTTATTTTAACTAATCTTAGGCCGCTGTTCCAAAAAAAGTAATTCACATAAAAAATGTGAAAATGAAAATTTCCGAATTTTTTTGGTGTTCTAGATTTCACATCCGAATTTCTTTTTCGTTTTGTTTCACAAAAATAAAATTTGGTGAAAGTAAAACGAATGCAATTTTTTCCTTATAATTTTTTAAATTTTAATTTATTCGATTTCAGCTTCGAATGAAAACGTGATCAAAAAAACACTAATCTTGATTTCATGTGATTCGGAAATTTTCATGTGAATTGAAAAGTTGTGAAAGACAGAACAGAGGCCTTAGTAATTTTTAGTTAAATGTCTATTGATTCAAGAACACAGTTAAAAATAAATTTTGAACATATTTTGTATTGAGTGTACCAAAAATATTTTTTTTTTTGCCGAGTTTAAATCCTTTTAAAAATTTTATTTCTAATCATTGTTATTTTAACTTAAAATCGATTAATCATAAATTTATCAATATTTTACACTAAGTAGGGCATTTATCTGGTATTATTTTGTCATCGTTTGACACAAAGTATTAAAGTGTTTTATTTTTTTTGTTAAACAAAAAAAAATATTAAATTTGGTATGATGTAGCTTTTATTAAAAAAAAACTTTCTAATACACACATGTTTTTTTTTTTTGGAATATTGAAAAATATGGGTGAAATCAAAAAATGTCAACCAAACCATGTAATCGTGTAATATCTCATACGTGGGTTAAAGTATTCGCATATTTTTTAATGTACAACGTCGTATATATTGGCGTTCTACATAATTAACAACAATCCAGATATTAGTTATCTATTTTAAACAAGTTATTTTCATTTTTGTAGGCCAAATGTAAACTCCGTCGCCAGAAACAAGTTCAATTTTTAAACTTTAACCGCCCAGCAAAAAAAAATCGAAGTGGTGCAAAAAGAATAAGTGATTCACTACATACATAGTAGCTATATGAGCCGGTCTTCATATTCCATAAGAAGTACTTTTATAAGCACTTCCAAAACTGCTAAAAAAATGCCAATAATAACAACTTTCACCAGTTCTTTCCTCAATGATTTAGAAGTACCATTTTCATATGTGTTTACAAATGCAATTGAAAAGTACAAATTTGTGGCACTTAAGTATTGGATTTGTTTTGTTGAATATTTTTTTTTTATAATTTTATCTGATTTAATAAAAAGTTAAATTTTATAAATGAATTAACTTGATATGCCGCAAAAGCGAATTTGTTATGTAAATTATGTTTTAAAAAAATACAGTTTCCAGATTTTTGTTAAAATTACCAAATGACTCAAGAATAGAGTTGTCAAAACCGGTTTCCGAAATATTCGAAAAACCGGTTTTTTCGCTTTTTCCCGGTTTTTCCAAGCCGGTTTTTTAAAACCGGTTGTTTTCTAGATATTCGAAAAACCGGTTTTTTTGTGTCGAATTATTCGACATTTTCGAATATATAATACTTCATTTTTTGTCATCATTTGTTACAAATTTTTTAAAATACAACTCTGTATTTGAAATTTTGTTTCTTAATTCAATAATAAATAAAAAGGTTAAAAGCAGAGTTATAGAGTATGGTAACAAATGGCGTTTGGAACAGTAGTAAACAAAAACCATATGGTATTGTTTAAGGAATTTTATCACAAATCGAAATCTGAGCAAAATGGAAGATACCAGTTATACAGTAAGAATGCAGATTGCTTTTTGTCTCTCTTTGCTTTACGTTTATACTTTAGTGTGGTATTACCAGATTTTTCCAGTTATTTTTTGTGATGCCAGATCTACAAATCTGTCAATTCCTTACTCTATAACTCTGGTTAAAAGACGCGGTTGTGAAGAAACACTAACAAGAAAAATGTTGTGTTTTAAATGTATTTTTTAAATGTTTTTAAGTCCTTATTGTACTGATTAAAAGTACATAGTTCCATTTTATTGTGACTGATCCTATAATTTCTATTACTATAAATTAAAAACATTTTATTAACTTACATAAAAAATATGTATATTTTGTTGTTTTATGCTTTGAATTTGATTTATTTAATAAGAATGAATTGTGTACAATTATTTTTTCTCTTTTTTTTGGTAAAAACAAATTAAAACCTATTTATTTAATGTTTTTAACAATTTTTATTAAAAAAACCGAAAAACCGGTTATTCAAACCGGTTTTCAAATAAAAAAACCGAAAACCGGTTTTTAAAAAACGGCGGTTTTTTTAACTATTCGAAAACCGGTTTTTGAAATATGCCGAATAGTTGACAACTCTACTCAAGAAGTGCTAAAAAGATAACAAAAAAACTGTTAGCCCTTAAAAAAGACAAGGGTTAAATATAACCAAAAAAGAGCTAAGTTGGTATTGCCGTTTAAAGGTATAAAAACTCTTCTAAAAATATACGATATCTGATTTAAAATGAGAGAATTACTTTTTTTTATCTCTTCATTTTATTTATTGGATGTTTTTTTTTAACTACATGTATAAAAACATTTTTTTTTATAATTTTTGGAGTTGTTTTGTAAATTATGTACAAAAAAAAACAATAAAAAGTTTCCAGATTATGGTAAAAATCAAATGACTTAAAAAGTGCTTAAAGGGCTAAAAAAGATAACCAAAAAAAGGTGGTAGCCTTTAAAAAAAAAGGGCTGAATTATAGCCACAAAATGACTAAAAACTCTTCTAAACATTAGGGTATTCAATTAATCGAGGTTTTGGTTTAATCGGCTAATCGGGCAAATAATTAATCGCACTTAAAAAATTATGTTAGTAAAATCAACTGAAAATGTCAATTAAAATAACTACTTTGTAAGTTGTTTTGGGGTCAACTACTTTTTCAGTTAAATCAACTAACAATGTTAGTTATTTTAACTGACAAAAAACAACTGACTTATTTAGTAAAAACTACTTACATTTGTAGTCAAAACAACTAAAATGTAGTAAAAATAAAAAAATCAATATATAATTTTTTTTTTTTAAATATTTTTCAGAAAAAAAAATTGAAGACCAAATTTTTTTTTTTAAAAAAAAGTTGTGAAGAATAAAAATAACGAAATTTTTTTTTTTTGGAAAAAAACTTTAAAACTTTTCAGAGATAAAATAAATAAAATTAACTACTTTAAATAACTGTTACTACACCACAGTACTTTTTTGTTAGTTGTTCAAAAAAACGACTTAAAATAACTAACAGAAATAGTTGTTTGATATTTTTCATACAAAAACAACTGACTTTGTAGTTGAAAACAACTAACTACTGTAAAATATACAAATAACTAACATGTAGTAACTTACATAATTTTCTGAGTGCGAGGTTGAGATTTAATCGGTTAATAATCGGATAAATTTGAATTATTCGGTTAACCGAATAATAAAAATTTTAATTGAATATAAAACTAAGAACTCTATGTACTTTTAAGAATTTTATTAATTTTATTTAAAATAAATCTTTATCCGATATGGCGAAGCTCTATAATGTTAGCCCAAATAAAGATTTTTGTATGGCACCCTGAAAATTTACCCTAAAATTGATACCCAAATTGATGCCGGGCTTAGATGCACCTCTAATAGAGTTTCGAATTCGGTACTATTATATATCAACAAGACAAATTGGTTGGTTTTCAAATTTGTTTTCTTTTATTTTTTAGGGCCGAAATTGCAATAATTTTATCGGTCGATATCTCCGTAATGAAAAAAGATATCTTAAGGATTGCAAAAGTAATTTGAAGAATAAGTGAAGTATTTTTAGATGTGCTGAACTAATTATACATCATAAAATAATTCTCGGTTTTATAAGGTCCCGAACATTGCGAATATCTGAGTTTATGCAGTACTGTCAATCGAAAATCTAAATATCTCAAAATAAGATAAATCACTTCTAAGGCCAGATTCGGATTAAGCGCATGAAAAACTATTAGAAAAATATATACATCCACATTTAATTAATAATTCCTATTAGCTAAACTAAATTATTAAAAACATCGATTTAATCTTAACAATTTCAAGTCTAAATATTACATAATAAATATTATACATTGTTAAAAATATCGTTTTGGTTTTAATTATTATTAGTGTAAATACTAAAAAAAAAAAAATCTTAAAATCAATCCCAAAAAGTCATGAAATATGTACTTATCAAGAAGTGATGAAAAAATCACTTCTAAATCACCATATAAAAATTACATAATCACATCCAAAATGCCAAGAAATATATACTTCTAAAGAAGTGATGAAAAAAGCACTTCCAAAAGGTCAAGTTATATTAACATCCCGATCACTACTTCAGAAGTTGTGATAAAGATGTTAATATATATGTACATACTAAACACTAGTGATATTGTGTGTCACGCCCATATAAAATTCATCAGTGTTTCAGCTGAAGAAGAAGTACATCTGGTTCATAAGTTGTGGTGAATTTTGTAGTGAATGGTAAGCTCTTTTTTTGCTGGGCGGTTATATCTTAAAAACCAATAACCCAAGAGCTTAATAATTGACTACATTTTTAAAGAGGGAATGTTGACGTTCTTAAAAAATATTTTTATATAGTCATAACTATCTCTTTTACCCATGCAAATACGGCTTCAATTGTGTAACGATTTTTCGACACTTTTTTTAGACATTATGGAACCTGACAATTTTGTTGTTTTTGACGTATTATGTTTAGAAAAATAATAGGTTATTGCCCCATTTATTAAACGCGAGGCTATAAGGTATCATTTTGCATCATTGGTTTCAAGTTTGCTCATTGCACATTAATTTCCTGGTATCAAAAGATAATTCATAAATGAAAAATCGAAAAATGCTGTAAACTCCGTCTCCACGTTTACAACAAAACTACTTAGCGTGTATCTGAAATATCGTCATGTTTTGACGTATCTAGTTGACATCTAATGATTTTTTTTCGGAAACCAATTTCCGACAAATAGTTTTCGAAAAAAAGGGCAAAAAGTGACGAAATGTACACAGAACAAATTTTGTACATATATATTATGAATTGAATTCATTGATTTCAATTCATACTATGTATGAACAAATTTATACAATGTATGAATTTTTTAATAAAAGTTTAATTTTCAAAAATATTTCAAAAAACAAGTTAGTTTGAAATAAAAAAAAATTGTCAAACAATTTGTATTTTTAAAATTTTGCAAAATATATAATTTTACATATACATATAATAACAAAATTTGAATCGCGAAAATTAAAGAGGTAAGTTTAATAATCTTGAAATAAATATTTTCTTAAAACTCATCACGTTTTTCTTATTGTCCTTGTAGATCTCAACCAATCAGTAAAATGTATGTAGAACAAAAATTACAGCATAAATTGGCGGACTCAAGAAATGGTTCTTAACGGATTTTCTATGAATAATCAAGGAATACAGGTCATGCTGTAAATATCAATTTTTAATGTGCCATTTTGCAAAATTGTGTCTCATTATTTGTTGTTTAAAAAAATTATTTATATTTTAATAAAAAGCGTATTTTCAGCGCGATTAACGTTTGTATTTACTTAATTATGTGTGCTAGTGTCCACTTATTCGATAGTACTCATTTTTATCAGAAAAAAAAGCGCTTATAGACCAAAATCCAAAATATTTTTTTTCATAAATAGTATGAACAAATTCTTATTTAGAATAAAAAACTTTTGGGAAAAAAAAGTCATGTTGGATTCATACAGTGTATGTACAAATACATACCATGAATGAACTTTTTTTTTCTGTGTAAACTCCGTCTCTGTAAACTCCGTCAATTTTTTTTTTTTTTGCGGATAGCATTAAAAAACCTTATGTAGTTGTTAAAACCGACGCAAATATTAACACTAGTCATTCAAAAAAGTAAAAAACTAATTTTAACAGAAATAATAATAAATTTATTTTACATTTCCTTAGAAAAATCCTATTAAAATAAAAATAATTGTAAAATCGTTAATAACAAAAAACAGAAAAAAATCCTAATAATAAAAATTGTTAGCAATTACATAAATAAGTGTTTAAAATTACAATAAAATGTTTTCAAAGAAAATTCAAAAACTTTAATGTATTTTTCTATGGTGAATGTAAACTCCGTCACCAAAAAAATCATAAAATTGTCGATAAAATTTGTTTGAAACAATTTGTAGAAGAGATCTTGTATAGTTATATTAGTAGTGATGTAACATATCGATTTTAATAAAAAAATTTACCAAAAATTAAAATTTTTTGTTTGTACAATTTTGGCTCAAAAACACTAACATTTTTTGATTTCACCCATATACACAAAATTCTCGATTAACTGGAATATGCATTTGATTTTCTTTCTGTTTATATTGAAAATTCAATATTTTCTTAGAAAAAATTTTATTAGAAAGATTTATGTACATAAATCTCAAAAGGGAAGTTAAGAATAAAATGAATCACACGTAGGTGTGCAGTTCATGACGCATTCTAATTTTACTATAAGAGTATTTATTTACCTAATCTACATAATTTCCGTAATAATATAGTTAATTAAGTTGTGATAACAACATTTTACTAAATAATTAAATGTTTTGTTTACATTTTCACATTTATTAAAAGTACACAAACACACACTCTAAACAATTAAATTGTTATTAACTTGAGAAAACATAAACAAATTAGTTTATCGCAAAAAAAATTTAGTACAGTAGTTTCAGCTTAAATGCGCCCGCTTAAATGCGCAACAATGGAAATAAATATGTTTCTCTTGAATGCGTTGCTCCGCAATCATTTTTTTTTGTCACAGACTAATACAGACTCGATAATTATGACAGGTGTCAAAAGAGTAATCTTGAGTCATATGTTTATTATTTTCAGTTGTGCTTTTTGGGTAAGAAAGAGAAAGCTAATAAAACGCGCCAAAGAAAAAAATTGATGGCAGATATGTTTTTATTGTTTCACTCACTCCTTATTAGTAGAGTGTTGCCGTACATTTTAAGCTAACATGGCATTTTAAGCTAACATGGCAAAAGAAGATATACTAAATTCTAAGTAAACTCACATAACAAATGTGTGTTTGAGGGCAATCGGTTGTTATAAGTACATTTCGGTTGTCACAACCATATTACGGTAGCCATAACCGTACTGAGGCTGTCACAACCGCATGACCGGTAACGACAACCTCAACCATAAATTTTAAATATTTACGATTGTGACAACCGGTTTTTTATGTGAGTGTATTGCAAATCTTACAACCAATATTCAGGCGAATATGGGAAACAGAAACAATTTCAGATGCATGGAAAGAGAGCCTTATTATTAAAATCCCAAAAAAGGTGGACCTCAAACAATGTGATAATTGGCGTGGTATAGCCCTAACTCCCGCTATGTGCAAAATTTTTAATAAGATAATTCTTAACCGTATTCTCCAACCCTTAGACGAAAAGCTACGAAAGGAGCAAGCGGGTTTTTGTCCTAACCGCTCGTGTGTTGACCAAATCAATAGCCTCCGTTTGATAATTGAACAGTGCAATGAATTCAACACCACAATGTATCTTACCTTTGTAGACTTTGAGAAAGCGTTCGATGCCATCGACCGGAACAAGATATGGCATGCTCTTGCCAATAAGGGTATACCTACTAAGATTATCCACCTCATAAAAGCACAATATGACAACTCCAAAATGCGGGTGTCACACTGCGGAAAAATTAGCCAACCTTTTGAAACATTAACGGCGTTAAGCAAGGGTGTCTCCTGTCTCCTATTTTATTCGTTACAGCACTAGACGAAATATTATCGACAACATCTGGCGGAAGTAGAGGTATACAATGGAGGATTAACGAACAACTTGAAGATCTAGACTACGCGGACGATTTAGTCCTTTTGGCATCAAACAAACATGATATGCAAAAGAAGATAGACGACTTAGCCTCAACGGCATTGAAATACGGTTTGCGAATCAACGCAAACAAAACAAAATGTATGGCTGTTAAATCCCACCAAACGCCAACATTTTTGCTAAACAACGTGCCAATCTAAAACGTCAACAACTTTTGCTACCTAGGAAGCAACATTACTCCGGACGGAGGTGCTATCGGTGATGTAAACTCCATAATACAAAAAGCCAAAACAGCATACTATAGCCTAAGAAATATCTGGAAATCTAATGCTCTTTCGCCTAAAACTAAATTACATATTTTTAACGCCTGCATAAAATCCATTCTCCTCTACGGATCCGAAACTTGGTTGGTAAGCGAAGTCATTAAACACAAAATCCAAACATTTACCAATAGATGTTTACGAAATATTCTAAAAATTTGGTGGTCTAGAGTGGTCTCTAACGAACAACTTCTTCAAATCGCAAACCAGGACAACATCAACACCCAAATAAAGAAGAGAAAATATAACTGGCTTGGACATACACTACGAAAACCATATAACGAAATATGCCATGAGACACTAGAATGGAACCCGCAGGGCTCAAGAAACCGAGGACGACCAAAGTTAACATGGAGACGAACAATTTTTAACGAAACACGTAAATCTTTTAGCGAACTAAAACACATCGCAGCCGACAGACAGAGATGGAGATTCTACGTACACAGCCTATGTTCCTGATGGATTTTGCTGAAATATATATTGCAAATCAACAAGCACGAAGGGGTCAATTTAAATATCTGAGAAGATACAATTTTTTTCTGCTAATGCTCAATAAGTGTAAAGTTGAATATGTATTAATATTTTTGTTTAGACATTAGTGATTGTCATTTAAATTCACTTTACTACTTGTGGTTTTTATATTTGCTGAATATTTCTACATACAGAAAAATAAATTGCCAACCGAATTTTGCAGTTGTATTAACTTACAATTCGGTTGTAGTTACTATTTTTGGATGTTACAACCAAATTTTGTAGATGTTTCAATTAAGTCTGTTGAATCAATCGAATTTAGTTGAGACTACCGATATTCAATTGAAACGACCAATATGCAAATGTAATAACTGTTTTTTAGTTGTATTAACTGAATTTAAATTGGAAATTTGTAAATTTGTTTTCTGTGTGCAACAATGGAATCTGACAAATTCCGAAACACATGTCGGCTAAGTCTTGCAAAAATTACCAACATAAATTTAAAACAGATAATAATTTTTCTTGAAAATTATTCTATGAGAATATCATGGTAATAATTAGTAAAAAAAAAAAATGACCTCGAGCTTAAACAACCCTGATCAAAATGCATGACAAACCGATGTTAAATTTATTCAAAAAAAAAAATTCGGTGTGATTGGCAAGCATTTTTCTGAGTTTTCGGATAAATGATTCTTCGTTTAAATGCGTACAACAATTTTGAAATTTTATGAATCGCATCTAAGCAGATATTACTGTATGTATATTCAGTACACCCTGCACTCGGAATTAGACAAAGAATTTTACTATTCGTAGTATTTCGTGCAAATATCTAATTTTTTTTTAGGAGTGCCATCACGACATTTTCTCCAGTTGACATACATTTATGGTTTTATACTATGTATAATAAAATTTTAAACTCATGACAAAGTCGTTAAATATGTAAATTTTAGAACAAAAGTCTGTATTTCTTGCCGTATTCTTTAAATTATCACCCATAACCGGAAATTATTACGGTCTTAGCTAATACATTGTTATTGCACATGTTTTATTTTTTAGTACAATTTATTTTAGTGTGATATATTGTACATAAATGTATAATAAAACGCCGCATTACTGCCGTATACATCTGTTTTATTATAATCAATTCCCACAGCCGAATGTTATTATGGACTTAGCTGACTTTCACATTTCTTAATACATATGATTTTTAGTACAATTTACTATAATAAACAGGTACATTCATTGTATGTATTTATAAAATTCCATCCATATGGAATGTTCGTTAGAAGTGGCTGTCTATTTTTATATATTAGATAAATTGTTAATAATTGCTTATGAATAAATTCATATGAACAAAGTAGTTTTATAATTCCAATTAAAAAAATATCTTAGTTATACTGTGATTTTGTTGTTAGTTGTTTTTTTTTAGAAATATGTTTATTTTATTTTATCAAGGGATTTCACTGCGTGTTTTATTAATTATTTTTTTTTATTTTATTTTATATGATGACATCATCAATTTTTATTTCTTTTTTAAGTAAATTTATTTTTTCCTTTTTTGTTAGATATTAAAATTTCTTTATATGTAATTTCACGATAAATTAATATTTTAAACACTGATTTGTTGCAGACAAGGTTTTATTAAAACACTAAAATAATATAATAATAAATAAATAAACACAGACACACACACACCTACGAGCAGCAGAATTTACTTGTACCGTTTCACAACACTTTTATAAATGACTGACTGTATGAACTTGTGATTTTAGTATTTGTATCCGATATTATGCTTTTTAGTTAAAAACGCTCATTTGTCGGTTTATGTCTAAGAGAAAATCGCCTAATTTTGACATTTTTAGAGTTGCTTTTAGTACATCTCTAATATGCAGTGATGCCAACTTTTTACAGGCAAAACGCGCAAAACAGTGACTGAAAAAGCGCTAAAAAGCGCTAAATTTTAATAAAGTAAAAAGCGCCAAAAAGCGCTAAATAAATATTTTTAATTTGATGGCTTTAATAAAAATTGTTATAAAATTAACAGCCCTATTCACAGAATAAGTCTAAAAAATGGCTTAATATTTTTTGGAAACCTTATTTATTTATTTTTATTATAAAAATCGTATATTTTTAATTTAAAAAAGTTTAACATTTCTATGGTTGTACTTAGTGTTTGGGAATTCCCGGACTTTTCAATTTCCCGGGAAACGGGAAATAAATTTTCATTATTAATGTAAATTATAAAAAACATTAAAACTTGATTATCTTTTTATTAAAAACCGTTTTATTAGAGATAAACAATTAATTAAAACATAAAAAAATCAAAACATAAAAGTTAAAAATCCTGAAATACAATAAAACAAACCAAAAAAATATTGCAACATTTACCTTCACAAAAAATCGCAAAAAAAATAGCTAAAAATCGCGAAAAAAAATTAAAACAGCGTTATTCGAGAAAAAACTAATATAGTTGGCAGCACTTTTAATATTTATTCTGGAAATGTTAATTCTAGGTTCAAAATTTTTTACTTTTAAGTTTTTTCATGATATTAACATACTTTTTACACTTGGTCAGTTTTCCTATGAATATATATTTGCACTGTTCTTCCAAATAGAAAAAATACTAAAAAAAATATCAATTTAATTATACCTGTATGTAAAAAAATGATAAAAATTAAAGTAAAATAAACGTTTTTATGTAAAAAGGTTTATTTTACAAAATTCCCGGATTTCCCGGGAAAAATAAAAAAAAATCCCGGGAATTCCCGTCAGTGTTTTTCCGGGAATTCCCCAAACACTAGTTGTACTACAAAACTTACATGAAAAATATGGATTAAAGACTCTTACTGGGCTATTTCTGTGAATAAGAAGCCTAATTTTATTTAAAAACTTTGAGATCATCGAAAATATTAAAAAAAAAAATAATTTTCCTCTTCATCTGCTTGTCATAGTTATGTTTTTATTTAAAAGTTCGACGTCTTCATGATGCATTTAAATTATGTTTTGTAGGAATATATGAAGGTATTCTATAGTTCACACAACATGAATGTGCCATTTAAAACCCATATTTCATATGCATCAAGGAATTAAAAAAAGGAAGTTTTTAAAAAAATTTAGGTTGCAAAATGCACATTTTTTCCTCAAAGTGATTAGTTGTATTCAAAAGGCGCTAAAAGCGCTTAATGGAAAAATAAAAACGCGCCAAATCAGCGCTTTTTTTAAAAACGCGCTAGATTTAAAAAATGCGCTTTTTGGGTGGTCAAAAAGCGCTAAATCTAGCGCGAAAAGCGCTAAATTGGCATCGCTGCTAATATGTCATTAAAAAAGTCAAAGTCAACATAAAACTTAAACGGCGATAATAATCCGGCGGTGGTGGAGAAATCATCGGCGATTAAATGGATTTGAAATGAAACAAGTAGAAAAGTTAAATTCGACTTGGCCGAATCTATGAATACCCTCCACAATGCCCTTTTTAAGTTATAGTAAATTTTCTAGAGTGAAAAAAATAACATTTTTGATTAGAAATATTTTATTTTGTTTAAAAAAACTTTTTTTTTAACTAGTTTTTGAAAAAAAAAAAATAATTTACTAAATTTTTTTTGGAGTGTAAAATTTATTTTAAGTGCAAAATTTTTTTCGAGTGTATTTTTTTTTCTTTTAGTGTAAAAGTATTTTTGAGTGACAAAAATGCGTTGTAAAATATTTTTGTGACTTACCAATGTTTTTAAAACCTGTTTAACGGGGTTTCAACACGTGAATTTAAGGTGAGGTGAATCTGAATAACATTTGAACCACTGGACCGATTTGGCTGAAATTTAAAACGAACCGGACCAGAGGAACGGCAAATATATATGCCTCACTTCAGCACCCTCAGAATTGCCGTTCGAAAGTTACCGTGTGTTTTATCTCGTAAATTCCAGAAAAACCCTTGCCGAAATTCACTCATTTGCTTATAACTTTTGAACTACTGGACCGATTTCGCTGGATTGCAATACCAACCTGACCAGGTAAATGCCCAACATATACGCCAAGCTTCCGTAAAGTCTTTTAAAAGTTAGCGTGTTTTCAACAGACAGACAGACGGACAGACGGACGGACATCGCTAGATCGTCTTAAAATCGATCGAGGATCATGAATATATATACTTTATGGGGTCCTAGACCAATATTTCGAGGTGTTACAAACGGAATGACAAACTTATATATACCCTCTATCACTAGAGTGGAGGGTATAAAAATAACTTTTTTCTTTCACTACCATTATACACTTTAGCCCCTCTTGGGTCGTGACCCCCTTGAAGGGGTTAATATTATGCTAAAAACATTTAAATTTCTAAAATAATTGGGATTTTCACAGTGACGATTAAATTTGCCTTTTTTAGTGTGGTATTTGGCAAATGTGCCAAACGTAAAAAAAAAAAAAACAAGTAAAAAAGTTAAATTCGACTAGGCCGAATTTATGAATACTAGGGTATTCAATCGATTAACCGTTAATCGGTTAACCGATTAATTTTGTTCGATTAACTGTTCGAATAATTTTAAATTGCCAATTTTCAAATAACAAATAAACCGATTAATTTGTGTCGATTAACCGATTAACCGAAATTTCTATTTTTTTAGTACTTTTGGTTGTAATTTGCTGTTTAAGGTTCTGCAAATTACGGTTCTGCTTAAAGAAGTTTAGGTATAAAAAAATTAATCAAACTCGCTTTTATCAATGTGTAAAATTGTCGTTAAGAAAATATTTTATCGAAGTCCTAAAAATTTATTTCGGCTTAAAAAAAAATTAACTTGTTGACCCTAGCCAATTTGTTATACATTTCCAGCTTAATAGAATTTCTAATAGTTTTTTATGTGCGTAATCCGAATCTGGCTTTAGAACTGATCTATCTCATCTTGAGATATTTAGAATTTTTATTTACAATACTGCACTCTAAAAAAGTGAGTCCAGTTTCCAACTATAAATTGGGTAAATTTAAACAAATTCAAATAATTTACTACTATAAATTGTGTAATTTTTCAATAATTTTAGGTAGAATTAAGCAATTGGGGTTAATTTACCCAATTTATAGTAGAAAACTGAAATAATTTTAATTAGAGTGTGAATAAACTCAGATTTTCGCAATGTCCTCTATAAAACAGCGAAATATTTTTTGATGTGACAAATAGTTTAGCACATCTTAAAAAAATACTTTTGGAATCCTTCAGATATCTTTTTTAATCACGGAGATATTGACCGATGAAATTATTATATTATATTAGCACTAAAAGATAAAAGGGCAATTTTTCTTTTTTATAAAAATAGCTTAATTTTTTGGCATTTTTGCACATTGTATTGTTTCCAAATTTGACATTTAATCATGAGGTGATATTTTTCACGGTGGTGTCATTTTGGATTGGGGTAATTTTTCAGGATGACATACAAAAATTCTTTACTTGGGCTGAGATTGTTGGGGGTATTTGAAGCTTTGTCATAGCGGATAAAAATTTCTTACTTGTTTATAATAAGATTTTTAAAAGTACAAACAATTCGTGGTTTTGTATTCAATTTAAAATTTAAATTGATATTATTCGGTTAATCGAATAATTCAAATTTAACCGATTATTAACCGATTAAATCTCAACCCCGATTAATTATTTGCTCGGTTAACCGATAAAGCAAGAACCTCGATTAATTGAATACCCTAATTAATACCCTCCACAATGCCCTTTTTAAGTTATAGTAAATTTTCTAACGTGAAAAAAATAACATTTGTGATTAGAAATATTTTTTTACTAATTTTGAAAAAAAAAAAATAATTTACAAAATTTTTTTTTTGAGTGTAAAATTTTTTTTTTGAGTGTAAAATTTTTTTCGAGTGTATTTTTTTTTGTTTTAGTGTAAAAATATTTTTGAGTGACAAAAATACGTTGTAAAATATTTTTGTGACTAACCAATGTTTTTAAAACGTTTTTAACGGGTTTTCAACACGTAGATTTAAGGTGAAGCGAATTTGAACTACTGGACCGATTTGGCTGAAATTCAATATGAACCAGCTCAGGGGAATGACAAATATATATGCCAAGCTTCAGCATCCTCAGAATTGCCTTTAGAAAGTTATAGTGATTTTTATCTCGTAAATTCGCGAAAAACCCTTGCCAAAATTCACTCTTTTGCTCATAACTTTTGAACCAATTGACCGATTTCGCTGGATTGCAATACCAACCTGACCAGGTACATGCCCAACATATATGCCAGGAGCCTCCGTAAAGTCTTTCAAAAGTTAGCGTGTTTTCAACAGACAGACGTACGGACATCGCTAGATCGTCTTAGAATCGAACGAGGATCATCACTAAATGACAAACTTATATATACCCTCTATCACTAGAGTGGAGGGTATAAAAACATGAAAATGAAAACAGCTGTGATTGTTTATGCTGAAATTTCGAACGCGACAACAAGAATATGCATTCAAAAAGAAAAATACCGATTTTTTGTGTTTATTTATAAAAAAATTTTATTGCAATTTGAGCCGTTTAAATTTTATGTGAAATTTTCGCAGTGAAAAACAGAGTACTATGCTGTAAAATCTAAGGTGGTTATTCATAAAACCTGAAATATATTTAAAGTAGGTTTATTTGACAGATATTGCAGGAATAATTGTCAAATAAACCTACAATAAGTCTGTTATAAGTATTATGAATAAGAGCCTAAAGATTCAGTGGTATGTTAACCTAACATTACAAATGAATATTAATATCAAGAAATCGAATGAGCCCAGTTCTTTTAAAATAAGTTGTTGGCGGCTCTAAATCGTTTAAAAACGACTGACTTAGGGCAATAGTTGTGCGATAACAAAATCTCTAATAAAATTATTACTAATGGTAAGAGAATAAATAGAGCAATCACGGCACTTTTCATATGATTTGTCAGTTGAATCCGGTGCAACTCAATGAAACTGACATAAATGTTTAATAAAACCTGTAATTTTTGGAACTTAGGAAAAGTATAAATGCAGTTGTGTAGGCAAGACCTTGAGCCATCACTGTGCAATGTTTAAGGATTAGACCTCTTTGTTCGTAATAGTTACAGAGGGTTAAAGTTGAAAAATTGAGAATAGTGGCTTGAAATAATCGATAGTTTTTCCTTCTTTCGCTTTTTTCGGTAACTTTTCCTTATCTTTCAATCTTTTCCGGTATGACACAAAGTCAGTACACTTAAAAGATTATTTTAATGTTTAAGAAGTTATAAGACGGTTAAGTTTTGAAACCAAAAATTAAGAGTTTTTCAATTTTTTAAGGTTTTTCGATCAGGGATTTCGGACCCCTCTATGAAATTAAAAACGTTGAACTAGATTTTGAAGATGTGGTAATTCTTAACATTTTGGAGTTCATTCCATTGATGTGCAACTAATAGTAAAGGGGTATCAGCAGCACTAAGTTCGAAAGAAAAAACGTATTTTTTAAAAAAATTTTTTTTTTGCGGCACATTCGCGGTTTCATTCGAAATATGTTGGGCTGTTGCGTAAACTAAGTTTTTTTGTGAACTTAAATCACAAAATCAATGGCAGGTCTAAAAAAATAAATTGCAAAAATTTTATGGCATTTTTGAAAATTTGTGCGAAAGTTGCCGATTATTCGAGACCAAAAAATCGGTTTCTTGAATACTTCGAAAACCGGCCTTTTTAAAAAACCGGAAATATAAAAAAATCGATTTTTCGAATACTTCGGAAATCGGTTTTGACAACTCTAGAATTTTTAGTAAAAAACGATGAGTTTTAATGTACAGAGTGGTCTTCAATATAGAGTGCCTAAAGTTGTTCAGCTTTACCGTGGCTACAATTTTGCTGAATATTGTTAGGGAAAAAATAACAGTTTTTCAAAAAAACTCTAAGAAACATTTTTTTAAAGGCAATGCTGCCTATCAATTCCTAATGTAACCGTGATGCTTCTTTCGGAAAGGGGATAAGAGAGATGAAATATTTAAAAGAAGGGCTTCAGTATTTCACTGTAATTGCGCGTTTTATTAATTTTGAGTACAGTTGTTGAATCGATTCATAAATAGAAACTAATAAATATCCAAAGAAAATTTTATTCTGCCTAAGCTGAGAATCGAACACGCTTGCTGGCTAGTAGTCCAACGCGCTAACCACTTAGCCACAGCACCAAGTCTGATTAAGCTGTTGGACAAAAACTGGTGACACGACATTCCCACTGTGACACGACGTCACTCTGCATTTCGAAATCTTTGGAGGCCCATAAAAAGGAATTGGATCATTTAAAACCGTAATATATTGTTGATAATTATACTACTCTACAAAAATCCATTTTTTTTTGCACAGAGTAAATTTTCTAACGTATTTTGGCCTCCTAAACACGAATATGTGGATTGAAATATGGATCTATCAAAGAATTCTTAGAATATCATGGACCCACTTTGTATCGAACCGAGAAGAATTCAGACAAATGCTCCAAAGTAGAGCATACCTGGGCCACATTCTGAGGAACCCAAAATACAAATTGTTACAAATAATCACGCGAACAAATGTTGAAGGAAGGCCTAGTGGAGGAAGAAAATAATTAACTTGGCTTAATAATATACAAGCGTGGACTGGTGTCAGTGATGCAGGCAATCTGTTTAGCGAGGCGAGAAATCGAGAAACGTTTTCAGAGATAGTGAAAAACTTATATTATTATTTATTATTCAAGGGGTGATCTAGCCCTAACGACCAGCACTGCGCCCTTATGGGTATTTTGTGCCAATATCCATAAATTTAATATAAATTCGGTTCAGAATTAAGCAATACCCTGTCTAAGAACCGTCTTCTGATCCTACAAATTGCGACACACTTATGTGTTGCGTTGTTTCTACTTCTAATTTTTTTTCAAAATTTTAAACAAAATCCAAGAAAATTAAATTGACAATTTTCTCATTTCCTTTTTGTTTCCACATTTTATTTTTTTAGTACACACCGATTTCTGTCGTTCTTCTTCATCCTTTATATCTGTCATTCGTGTTTAAATACAATCCTGAAGGTGTGCTTTGAAGAAACTAAAAATTAAACTAAAATACAAAAGATGGCGCTAAGCGTGCCAAAATAAAAACCCGAAAAGACGTGTTTAAAACCTTGTTGGAGTAATATTTATTTGTTTGGATGGTAAATACTAATCTGGATGAATAAAAAACATAACTATTAATTACTAAAGGGCTCGTTACTCAACTGGTAACGCAACTAAAGTAGCAGTAACAAATCAGCTGTTCGTTTTAGTCATATCGCTCATTTACTTGTATAGTGTCATAACTCAAAATGTGTCGTTTTGGGTAAACAATACACAATTATTTGTTATATCCTGCTTTATATTGTGTCAAAAATTCGTAATAATATCTTTTAAACTCACCGTTTGGGAAGAGAACACGGCATTATAACATTTTCTACTCACGGGCCTATTGCAACGTAAACCAAGTTTCAATTGTAAACTTTAAACAGGTTTTCTGTAAAATCACACATTTTGAGTTATGACACTATACAAGTAAATGAGCGATATGACAATACATGTAAACGAATACTGAACGAATATGTTACGTGAAAATATAATGCATTTTAACTGCCGAGTACTTGTTACTTTACCCGTTGACTAACGAGCCCCTTAAACTTACCACTAGGAAATTTTTGACTCGCAAGTCTAAAATTTGTATCCACACTATATACAATGTATTTAATACATAACTGCCCAACAGCTTCAGTCATGACAGTAATAAAACAAAAATCATAACCCGGTCTTTTAAAATAAAACTAAATAAAATCCAATTTAAATACAATCTATTTAAGTATAACAAAATATTTATATGAATTGATCATTTTTGTATTTTTTTTTTGTTTGTTTTAATATTAAAATTTGATTGTATTACAATTCATTCATATATTACATACATATGTATAAAATAATAATAATAATAAAAAAAAAAATAAAATTCATGTATACGATGTAAAATTTATAGTGTAAAAATATACAAAAAGGTAGAAAAGAAGATGGAAATGTTTTTTTTAAAATTAACAAAATGCATAAATATACCCAGCAAAAAAAGTGCGGAGTACTTCTATTTGGAGTGCTTTAAAACTATAACAAATGTAATGAAATACAACAAAAATAACAAAAAACACAAGAAAAAAACACACAAACAGCTTTTTCTACTCCATAAAAAGTTGTTATTCAGCACTTAACTCATTACCTTCCGCGACACTCCCATACAAAAGTAAGTAGATATTCAGTAGATAAGAAGTACTCCGAGCTCTCAAACAACTTCCAACTACTTCCACGGAGTAGTTCTTATCTACTGAATATCTACTTACATTTGTATGGAGGTGTCGCGATAGGTAATGAGTTAAGTGCTGAATATCTATGTATTCTGGAGTAGAAAAAACTGTTTGTGTGTTTTTGTCTTGTGTTTTTTGTTATTTTTGTTGTATTTCATTACATTTGTTCTAGTTTTAAAGCACTCCACTGGGAAGTGGTAATGACTTTTTTTGCAGGGTATATATGGGATGTCTACATATATTTAAGAGCAAAACTATGTGTGTATATATATATATAAAGTACTAATCGCGTAAATTTTTTGCTAACAATAAATTGTTGTGGTGGCCTGACAAGTGTCGGACCAACTCTTGTACTGATTCGAAATACATTGAACAGAAGCAGCAACAATAGCGGGTATCATTGTCGCTGCCATTGGTGGTTATGACGTTTCTATGCACTGAACACAAATGCTTTAATAGATGGGCCTTTTGCTTAAACATAGCTATACATAGGCGGCAGGCGAATGGCTTTTCGCCGGTGTGAACTCTAAGATGGGTTTTAAGATTCCAGGACATGCCAAACTGTTTGCCACAGTACTCGCAGCGGTATTCCCGAACCGAGTTCTGTGTATTATTGCATGCACCTGGATTGGTACTGCTCTGATTGCTGGAGCCTTCGAGGCTTAAGTTAATTTCCGAAATGGATGTGAGGCCAGGTTGAAGATGAGATAATGAGGACATATTCGAGTTGTGTGTTGATTGCCATTGATATACCAATTGCGGTGGTAATTGTACTGTCTTTTCAGGGCTGTCATGTCGGGATATGCTTTTTTCCAGGAGAGTTCGATTTTGGGGCAATATATCAGACGGATTAATTACACTATCGTCGAGTGGCAGTAGTAGGTTTTTTTCCGGCAAATAACCGGACATTGGTGAGAGAGACGATTTAGCTGAGCGGAATTCATCGAGCAAATTTTGTTGATACGAAACGAAGGGTTTGTGGCTGGGCGAGGAATGAAAACCAGGTCTTCGCTTTCGATGCGGAGTGACCACATAATTGTCGGGAGAACTGTTTAAGTCGCCGTGATCAGATAAGGGCTTAAGACAATCTTTTGCAGAGTCGGAAAACAGTGTTTTGCGCTTAGCACTTTCCATTATGTTGAGTGAGTCGTAGTCTGGCGAATAGCTGCTTTTGCCGCGGAATATATTTTTCATACTGTGTTCTGATTTGGTGCGAACACCCAAAGATAAATTTACTGGATTAAGGCTATTTACATTATTTACATCGGACAGGTTATCAATGTCATTCGTATCCTTGTTCTTCAAATCCGCAGTGCTGTCGCTATCTATGTTCAGATTGTCTTCGTCGTTTTCTTCGGATATATTTTTGTCGGAGATGGGTGAGGATGGACTCTTTTTAATGTCGCTGCCATTTTCACTCTTTAGTTTATTTTCACAATCGGGACTTTCGGCTGGCGGCGGTACTTTCTTATTTGTATTCGAGTTCGTTTGATTGCTGCCGCTGCCTGCCATAGTAGTGTCTGTGGTCTTCCAGTTGTCTGATTTAATCTGCAGTAACAGAAGTAAATCATGCAAATAGTTGACATCTCGGGAAGTAATGCATGTCTGGCCAGAGTAGAGAAAATCCAACAAGAACTTAAAATAGGTGGCATTGACATCCGGAAAGTAAACTGTAGTCATGCAATCATAAAATTGGGTATCCTCCAGAAGGTTTCTTAAAAAATTGGAAAATACAACAACAATTAACAGTGAAATGTTCTTGATCGAAAATATATTTGTTTCGTTACCTGATCAATGGACTTGCTGCTGCCAAGACCAATTTGTGAGCATGCAATTTAACTTTATTCTCACAAACAATTGTCAAATCAGCGGGATGTTCTCCACGAAATGCAGCTCCGATTTCTTTAAGAATACATTCGCCATGTTTGCTGTATTGCAACATCAACATTCTCGGTACCTAGTGACATGAAATGAATGGGCGAATAAAAGAAAAATAAGCAACAGATTAATTTCAAGTCTTAATAAACTTACTAAAAGATGTTGTTAGTACGAGTAAAAGGCCTTGGGTTTAAAAATTAATATATATTTTTTTTATTTAATTTGTTTTTTTTTTGTTGTTTTGTTTAAGACTTGATCAAAACTACTTTCTAAAAATGGCTTACATCTCTTTTTTTTTTCGTAAGCTCTTTGCATTTACCCACATACAAACAAACAGTCATTTATACATAGACATTCGTTTGAATCTAAAGTTATACATATAAAAGATAAAGAGAGTTTGTAGGTGTACTAGGAGGAGAGAGGATAGTCTCCAGAAGATAATAGAACATAGCAGATGATATACAAACATACATACATTTTTAAAAATCCTGTCGCAATATTTAAAAATGAAATGGAAAGCGTTCTTGATCAACTTTTTTTTTCTACATTTCAGTGATTCAGCATTAACCCTTGAAATGTAATGGGGTTTTTTTAGTACATATAAGGTAATGAAGGTACCAAAAGAACTATATACGAAATGCTTTTCCCAGTTGGAAAATGTATTACTGAGGAAATTTACACAGTGATTCCTTGGGGAAATGTCTTCAGGTTCTGACAAATCATAGCTAATACTTGATGACATGTCCTAACATTGTCAGCACTGAATGTTTGCTTTAAGAATGTGGACAATTCCTCAAAGACGTCGAAAAGGAAATGTCTTCAGAATAGCAGTATATTAAATTAGAATTTTAAATCTGGGTAACTCTTCAATTTTCAAGAAATAAATGGCAATATTTTCGATTTATTTAAAATAAATCAATGGATAAAAAATTATTAGGTTTGGTTAGGTTGTTAGTGGCTGCTGACGTTATATGTCAACATACGTAGGCTCTGAGCTCCATTACAAAATCATTTAAATAATGATAAAATTATATTACTGTAGTGCAAATGCATAATAAATAAAATAGTAAAAATTTATCGTGAGAAGGTATCCCCACAGCCCTCCTCTGCAAACCACACCCCTCCCCCTTTCATGTTTTACACATTTTTAAAAATTAATATCAACATTAAAAAATTGCAAGGACAAAATTTCACAGAAAAACAAGTAAAAAAATTTAATTTCGACTTTGCCGAATCCATAAATATTAATATAAATAATGCCCTAAATATTAGAGTTAATTTTGAAAATTTGATCCGCGGTTATCGTCATTTCAACGCATTTGAAAACGCAGATTTTGGGCTGATTTTTCTGTAGAGCAAAAACGGCTGAATATATTGCATATCTGATTTTAATTCTTTAAAAAAAGTTTCAAAGCCCACCCCAGAGGGCGGAAATAATTTTTTTTCCCATTTTTTAGTTAATTTTTAAAATATGCACGATTAAAGGGCATTTTCAGCTTAACAAAATGGTACCAAAATTTCAGTTATATCACAATCCTTTAATAGTTAGAAGCTCTCAAAAACGGCCAAAAACACGTTTTTTGAAAACTTATATCACTATTTTTTGATAAACATGACGTGATAGACAAATTTTAAAACCATATTCCGAATCTTCATCGAAATGTTAATAGAAAACGAGTGGTATGATCCCAGAACATCATCCAAAAATATCACAAAAAATGGTCTCAATAATGCACAAAAATACGAAAGTAAACTTTGACCTCAATTTTCTAAAAAACCTGGCGGTAGGTTTTTTTAATTTTTTTTGAGTGAAACATTTTTTTTTCTTAAGTGTAAACCATAGAGTAAAGAATAATATCAGAGATTTTGATAGGCCCCAAAACAATATGTCACTTTATATAAATTGGTTCTCTTAATGTTTAAGAGAGTTTTTACATGCAATAGCATAGGCAACACTAAGAGAACCAACTTTTTGAGAGAGGAAATTAAATGGTAGCCAACCAACCTGATACCCACTGGTGTAAACATTGCTTGAGTGACAAAAAAGGTTTTTATTATTTTTTTGGTACAAAAAAAAATTTAAGTGTAAATTTTTTTTAGTATAAATATTCGGGGCTATTCCTGTTGTCATAAACGCGCTTAAAACGCGACGAATGTAATTTTTGGTATTCCTGAATACGTTGGAGATGATACAGACGAAAAACATATGTTTTTTCGTCATCGTCGACATTCGACGTATTCCTCAATTCGTCGTCGACGCCAGATTCATACATTTTTGTTCGACATCTTTTTTGGCGCGTTTTTATAGAAAATTGTGTTTTTTTTACCCAAATCATTAAAAATTATAGAATTTTCTTTTAAATATCAATTAAGTGTTTTAATTTTGTATAAATTATGTAATAAAAATGTCTCCGGCAGAATAAAAACCATGAAAATGCAAACTGCATTTGTTCCCGGACTGTGCCACACAATGACGGATTTTCGTTTATGGCGATTTTTTGTTAAATTTCTGAAGTTTAAAATACTTATTCTTAATTTTTTAATTATATATATTATAGTAAGATTGAAAATAAATATAAAATATGACTCGCAATATAATTTTAATTAATTTGCAATTCATGTTATTTTATATGTTTTGTTGTTTTTTTGTGTTTTGCTAGTGATGACAAAAATTAATCGATATTCCTTCACCGATACCACTGAAGTATTGTAGAATGTGGTGAAACTCGGTCGTCGAAAGTGAAACTCATTCGACGTCGAAGTGATGCGCGTATTTAGAAATAAGGATGATTATTTTTGATTGTAAAAATTTTTTGAGTTTCAAAATGCTGAAATGCTATACCAACCTGACCAGGAAAATTACAAAAAATATTTCAAACTTCAGAAACATCAGTGTTGACTTTCGGAAGTTAGCGTGTTTTCTACAGACAGACGGACGGACATCGCTAGATCGACTTAAAACGATTAAGGATCATAAATATATATAATTTTTGTGGTCCTAGTCCTATATTTCGACGTGTTACAAACGTAATGACAGTATTATCATTAGTGTGGAGGGTATACAAATAAATTAAGTACATTTTTTATAGTTTTGATTAACAAATACAATTTTGCACGAAGATTGAATACATCTCGGTCATAATCTTCATATTAGTTGTGGGGATTATGCCCATTTTCTAAACGGTCAAAATACCGATGGGAATTATGTACATTTCCTCTTGGGACTATGACAGAAACTATGGGGACAAAGCTCAAAACAATTTCAATCATAATCCGCTTATTTTGCGGATATGGTGGGTTTAATGCATGTAGTTTGTAATCTCTAAGCCCGGCAAAAGGCAGAAAACACAGAAAAAGTTTTAAGACAAAAAAAACATAATTTTTGTGATTATGACCAACTAGTATTGTAGACATAATCCCTGTAATACGTGGTCATTATTCCCATAAATCCGGGACTCATGGTAATTTTTAATAGGATTTGGTCCAAATTATTTTCGGTAATAGTCCCCACACTGTTATGGCAGCACCGGAAACAGCAATTAAAATAAGAGGAAATCATACGCCATGGTGGCCAAAATGTCTATATTTGTATTATATCGTACATGGGTGCGTATGATTTCCCATTATATTAATTGCTGCGGTTTGTTATGACCGAATTCATTTCGGACATAATCGCCATAAAGCCATGTTTACATCATACGACTTTCAGTATGATTTTTCTTCCGTACACATGCAAAACATACAAGCTTGCTCGTATAATCATACCGAAAATCCAATGATGTAAACAAGCTATAATAGAAATTGGGATTATGCACCAGTAAACGAATTAAACTTTTAATGCAAATGTTCACAAAGTAAGTACATGGTTGGCGTACCGACGAATTGTTTATTTTCGAATTACAGGGGCATGTCACAGACTCAATTCCGTTCGAATTCGAAAAAAGTTGTTTACTCATAAAACGAAAAACGAATATTATTTTTGTCGGAATGAGATCACTTTCAAAAATCAAAGTGGAATTGAATTGCATAAAAGTGGTTTCATTCCGAAAAAAATATTCGCTTTGCGTTTTACGAGTAAACCAAATCCGAACGGAATTGAGTCTGTGACATGCCCCACAATTGATCTTTTTAGAATTACAATTGATCTGTTTCGAATTACAGTTGATCTCTTTTAAATCAGAATTGATTTATTTTGAATTACAAATGGAATTTTTGAATTACAAATGGAATCTTCGAATTACAAGCAGAATCTTTGAATTACAAGTAGAATCTTCGAAATACAGTTCGAATTAAGTCTGTAAATGGTATAGACCAATTTTGATAAAATTCAATACCATCCTAAGCAGGACTCTCCTATGTTTAAGTTAGTAACTGGACAAAATCAAACAAGGAAAAAAGTTTCCCTTTGAAGAACTTTGTTTTTTGTATATATCTACACTCAAAATAATTCTACAGTAAAAGGTTTAGTAAGTGATATTGTACCCAAATCTACTAATTAGTTACTATTTTTAGTATCTTCAAAATACTAAAATTAGTAATTTTTACTGGTTTTGACTAATATTAGTTAAAAATTTTAGTATTGGTTACCAATTTCTGCACTAGGTCCTTTTGGTCTAAAATTAGTTAAATTTTTAGTATTGAATACCCACGTATTTTTTTGGGTGTATAACAAATGAAACATTTTTAAGCATTAAGAAGTTAACCAAACTGCACTTAAGCCAAGGAAATAAGAAAATGCTATTTTTTTCGGTACTCTTCCTTTTGGGGTCGTAGTTATAAAAATAATGATACAATTGTATTATTTAAGCGTAAATTTAAATAATGAGATTGTTAATATTTATCGCGAAGATGCTCTCCACCGACTTCTCCACAAAACCGGCTCGGTTAAATTTTTTTATTTTATTTTTTTTTATATATATTTTTTTTTATATATATTTTTTTTTATATATTTTTTTTTAGTTTTTGTATATTTTGAGGTCATAATAGATCATGCACAGCCGAATTTAGCACTCTCACTTGGGATAATGTCTCAAAATCATTTTGGTTACATTTCACGCAATAACAAATCAGCGAATATAAAAAACAAAATTACACCAAATAGGTCTAAAAGACCTAAATAACCTTTCTAGGGTTAAAAAAATAATAGTTAACCTAACTCACACACATGCGCAGGGTAACTTTAATTGCTAAAAATGTTGCCACTCATTGTTGTCTTAAATGTGAAGTTCGGTAGCTTTTTCTTTGTATATTTTTTTTGTTGTTTTTGTTGGCGTAAGCTTTCGTTAAACTCTGATTCTTCCGTTTAAAACTTCTTTCTATCTACGAACATAGTGCAGCACTAAATATCTCTCAATAAACTTATTCCTTTCACGAAAAGCTTCGAGTAGTTTTTATGTCGATTACGTATGCGTGAAAGACATTAAAGCCAGCCCCACAAACACAGTAAAAAGATAAAAAAATGAAAAAAAAAACAACGTTGAAAAGAAAAACATGAAATTCAACAGTGTGTGATACACACATACTCAGTGTATTAAGTAATCCATGAAATTGTAACTGCAATGGCAAACCTAGTTTTTTTGGCACCATCAATTGTGTTTATTTTTGTGCTATATATGAGAATTTTGACAAGACAATTGAAAAAATGAATTGAGATTAACTTAAAAACATCTTTCTCTTCACATGTTTTATAGTGCTTCTCTTTGGGAATTAGCTTAATGAGCGATATCAACAATGTTTTTTTTTTCTTTAGTTTTAAACAGTTTTCAGTTTTACTTTCATTTGAATGTGCCTTTGGTTTACCATACCGGTCAGTTATAATCGTCTATCTTTTCATCGGCTGGTTGGTTGTATGTTGAATTGTTAGGTCTGGTTAGGTTTTGTAGCTCTCTTTTGTCGTATGTATTTGAAATACCATCATATTGTGTATGTGTGGGCTATGTTGATGCAAGAGAAGTAAAGTAACCCAGCAAACATTAAGCCTAAAGAATTTTTTTCAAACCATCGCTTTCTTTGTGTTGCAATACCAGCTCGCATATTTTTTATACTTTCTTACAAGGGAAGTACACCAATTTGACTGAAACTTTAATTATGTATGAGCAAATCCGTGAAATATAACCGACGGATTTTGTTTATTTTTGGTTATTTGATAGAGCTTCGTAAATGATTAAAAATAATATATTTTTTTTTTGGATCAATACTTTGGAAGATATGGGCGTTTAAAAAGCGCTTTTTGGACAATATTGACTTTTAGACAGTTTTTAAACATTTTTTTACTCTTATAAAAACATTATTGTAGATAAAATTATGAAGATTTAAAATTTTTTTTTTCAAAAATTTCAGTAAAAAATTTTGAAAACAATATATGTCCTTTTTTCCTGGGAAGGACACCATGGATTTCCAAAAGCAAAATTTTGTTTTAAGGTTTAGAATGCCCTTTTAACGCTGACAAAATATCAGAGAGGTGGTTTTTCGTATTGTTGAGCAATAAAATATTTGATTTTTTCAAAATTTTGGCAAAAAATCAAATAGTGGCTCTAGAAAGTTTTTTTGTTTCCAAAACCAAAACTTTTTATTAAAGTTTAGAATGTCCTTTTAACGCTGCTAAAGTTTCAGGGAGGTGAGTTTTTGTGTTGTAATAAAGCTAAATTTTTGATTTTTTGCCAAAATTAAAAAAAAATCAAATATTTGGCGATCTAAGAAACTTAAAAAATTAATTTCTCAACAATACAAAAAAACAAATTAAAAAAAAAAACAAATATTTGGCGATCTAACAAACTTTAAAAATTAATTGCTCAACAATACGAAAAAACACCTCTCTGAAAATTTTACAGCGTTAAAAGGACATTCTAAACTTTAAAAGTTTGCTAGAGAGCCAAATATTTGATTTTTTACTCGGAAACCGTTAGTTGTACGAAAAAACTTTCTGTGACAATATTGTTGATAAACCTATAGAGATTTAAAATTTAAAAACAAAAAAAAAAATTTTAAAAAATTTAACAAAATTTTTTTAAAACAGTACTGGAATGTCCTTTTATCCTATCAAGGACACCATGGATTTCCAAAACCAAAATTGTTTATTAAAGTTTAGAATGTCCTTTTAACGCTGCTAAAATTTCAGGGAGGTGTTTTTTTTTGTGTTGTTATAAAGCTAAATTTTTGATTTTTTGCCAAAATTTTGAAAAAAAATCAAAGCTCCAAACTGCCCATTCACTAAAATACTCGTAAGTTCCCTTTGAGATAAATTCTTTTAATTTCTTAATACGAAAAACGTGAGAGTATTAGTGATTCTGCTGGAAATATGAGTGAAAAATTGAAGTCAATCATGACAAGATCCAGAAATTCCAAAATTGTAATATTGATCTCATGCTCAAGCAATAAATTAAATTTCATGAATATACAGACTTCGGAATGCTAACTTCAAATGAATTTACCTGAAATTTTATGTTAAATGAATAGTTTTACACAATAACTAATTCCAGGAATTATACAGAGACTCTATAATATAGAGATAAGACAAATTTATTTCTTCTACTACCTTCCAGGGGGCGCATGTCTTAATAATAGCTCAAGAATATTCTTGAGCTAATACTAAAACTTAGTTAGTGCTCAAATAACTCAGGAAATAATGCTCAGATAACTATGTAATTTTCCATACATTCTTAGCAACTATCCAATATCTTACATATAAAATAGAATTTGAAAATTTTGCACGCAAAAGTTAGTAACAGAGTTTTTAAAATTTAGTGTGCTACTAAAGCCTCACTAGCAGGTGCTGCCACCGAGACACAAGTAGACAACTTTTTTTCCGGTATTGCCATAGAAGCAATCCCCTGGAATTATATTCCAAAACTTAAGTCAAAAATTTGAAAAAAAAAGTTTGAAAAAAACAAAATTTAATCATTTAAAAAGTAAAACAAAATTAAGTCATTTAAAATGTTTTTCGTATTAAAATTTTTTGGATAAATACCATGTTTAATATGAAATTATCAAAAAATTATCCAAAATTATCGTTATAAAAAATTATCCAAAAAAATTTAAACTGTTCCATTTTTTTGGATAATTATCCAAGAAATGGCAACACGGATTCGTTGTTAAAATCTAAAAATCATTGAATTTTGTTTTTGAAAAACTTCATAATCTTTTTCGCACAAAAAAAAATATTGCAGGGTAGGAGGCGGACCTTGTAGGCTAATAAGTTTTTGAACTTTTTATTAAATAATGGGTGGAAAACCCATACACTTAGAAAATTATTGCAGGTCATTTGTGTAGTAAGTAATAGTTGTTGTTTTAAATTTTTTCTGAACAACTTTGACAAAAAATCAAAACGTTGTAAATTGATCTTAAATGAGATCTACAGGCTCATGGAAGGGATTCAACTATGAGGCGTGGTAACTCACGTGTAACCTAAAGCACTTTTTTTCAACTGAAGATTTTTTCAAAATTATTTTTTACATTTATACATTCAGCAAGGCCGAATTTAACTTTATTATTTGAAGATTTTTTTAAGTTTTTATTCTTGGAACACCACAGCGAATGATTAATAAAAATATTTTAATTTAAAAAAAGTATACGCCTTCAATGGTCCAAAAAATATAAAAATTTAAAATAAACTAATTGGAATGATTTCAAAACAAAAAAAAAAATTATTTAGCAAGTTATCTTAACGTGAAGTTTTTTGTCTATATCTTCGTTATTTGTTATATAGGGTGTTTATTTTAGAGGTTCACAACTTTGAGTTGGTAACACTGCTTTATTTTACAACCGATTTAACAGCTGATGGTTGGTTTTTGTTAAGTATGGTTTGACATTTTTTAAGAGCAACGCTTGCACATTGTCGAAATTTACTATCAAAAAAATGGTTCTGTTTATCAAACTTCAACTTTATTCAAATATCCTGCTAATTAGCTACCAAGATCATTTGATTTAAGCCCATGCGACTATTTTCTTTGGGGATATGTAAAGTAACTCATCTATTCCGATAAATTAGAGACAATTAAACACCTGGAAATCAACATTCGACAAGTTATTGGTGAAATTCAAAATTCGGCTGCAAATTATGTGAAAATTGTGTGAAAATGGAGGTTCAGATTACTCCACGTACGAGCCATTCATGGTGGCGATATGTTCCCAAATCATTTTGAAACATTAATGTCATAAAATTATCTATCCAATAAAATCAGTTTGATTGATATTAAAAATATTTTTCCTTAATTTATTTTAATTTAAAGTTCGGTAACAGTAAAAAACAAGTAAGAAAGTTATAGTCGGTCAAGACCGACCATATGATACCCTACACCAGTGTTTTCCGGAAAATGGGTCCCAAGTCCAAACATGGACCGACTGGATCTGTCTTTTGTTAGATCTTTATTTGGTGTAGAAAACACATACAGATCGAATTTTAGTGGAATTGGTTTATTTTTTGTCAATAGACCGATTTAACTGAATATCGGTCGAAATTTTTGTTTGGGGGACTAAGTCCAAAAATGGTCCAAATATATTTCGATTTGATTAGGTTACTAAAGTGCACGTTTAGCACCTAAAAATAATTTTTTTATCAAATATTTCCATTTTTATGAATTTTGAGCGAATTGTGTGAATATCGGGAGGGTTGTTTGTATGGGGACTACCAGAAGGACTGACCCGATTCCTTTGAAATTTGGAATGGTGATTCGTTCATACAAAAGTTGTTTACCTGCTAAATTTCAAAGCGATATCTGTTATAATACGGTTTTTAGAGTCATTTAAGCTGAATCTAAAGGGGGCGTTTGTATGAGGGCTAGGTCTTAACATGGACCGATTTTCTCCAATTTCAATAGGCTTCGTCCTTGGGCCAAAAGATGCTTAAGCTTTAAATTTCAAGTCAATTGATTGTGCTTAAACCGATAGATGGACAGACGGACGGACGGACAGACGGACATCGCTAAATCGACTCAAATAGTATTTCTGAGTCGATCGGTAATAAAAATATTTTACATTTTGGTAAAAAATTAAAGTTATTAACACAAATTTTGATTGAGTTTTTTTCGAGAAACTTCATGGGTTTAGCCAAAACGGCTTCTCTAATTAAAGTTTTTCTGCGTAGGGGCCTTCTGCCAGACTCCATCCAAACTTTCATTATTTGAATTTTTTGAATTTTAAAGCTTTGTCGAAAATATTAGAAAATGTACTTAATACTTAAGTACAAATAATTGAAAAACACAACAAGTATAATTTTAAAATGCAAGTGTAACTCAAACTCAATAATTTAAAAACAAATCTTTTATTGGATACCATATTCCAATTCTAATATTGCGCTTTATACCAGATTTAAATTTTAATTCCATCGAATGGCTGCTGTGCAGGATATAAAAAAATACTTAAAATCTAGACGTGATGGACAAATTTGGAGAACAGGTTCGGAATCAGGAGATCAAAGACTACTAATATTGCTCATCAGAATTCAAACCTGAAAAAGCTTGTTGAGCGGTGTAATATGCAATGTAATGGAGCTGAAATAAATAACTTGCATATAATACACAACAAAATTTGGAAATCTATAAAGACAAACAAAAAATAGCGAAGAAAACCATTAGGTCCAAAAAGAAATTATATATGATTATAATTAAAAACCAAACTAGAACATTTCAATTAAGATCTAGCATTTGCAAAGACAGAAATGGTATTTTAATCAGCGATAAATCTGAAATATTGGAGCATGTCACAGACTCAATTCCGTTCGGATTTGAAAAAGTGGTTTACTCGTAAAACGCAAAACGAATATTATTTTTTTCGAAATAAAATCACTTTCAAAAAATAAAGTGGAATTGAATTGCATAAAAGTGGTTTCATTCTGAAAAAATATGCTCTCTTTGCGTTTTTCGAGTAAACCACTTTTTCTAAATCCGAAGGGAATTAAGTCTGTGATAAACCGAACGAAACCCCAAGCATCATAAGGTTCGATGGTTGGGACACGTTTTTGGAATGTGAGAAGAAAAGGTAGTCAAAAGAATTTACATGCAAACCCCGGAAGTTATTTGTAAAAAGGGATGACCTAGAAAGAGATAGAAGACAGATGTGTTGAATGACTTAGGAATACTAAATGCAACAAACTGGACGCTTAAAGCAGCAGACAGAAATAGCTGGAGAAGGCTTGTAACAGAACCAATGGTCCTCCATGGACTGGAAAGCTGAGAATGTAAGTATCGTTGAAAACAACAAGAAATCACAAACGCACTTTCATGAGATCTTACAACTTGCGTATTCAAAATAAGTTGTCGGAAAAAGAAATTCCCGAAAGAAATTGCAAACCACTTAATCCCCTCTAGATAATACTTAGCAGGCTAACTCGTGAGCTAAAAAATACCTTGCCGAATGAATGGAACGAAAGCATTAAAAGAAAGCTAAGCAATTTGGGCTACTCTCTTTGGAAGATGACAAATAAGGTCAAGCAACAGGTTAAGATAAGTTTACCCAATTCGGAAAGATGATTACTCATGGACCAGAACTAATTTTAAGAAGTCGAGTACGTTTAGTCAACATTTGAAAAGGGTTTTTACCCCGAACAGCTCAGAAATTGGCCCTGGATTTATAGAACGCTCCTAACTGGATCTCCCGATGAAGAAGCGTGAAGTAATAAATGTTATTAACAAACTTGTACTAAATAAAGCCCCAGTTTATGACCTTATTACAAGTAAAGTTTTACAGGAATTACAAAATTATACATAATGTACATTAGGCCGTCCCGTTAAATCGAAACTTTCGAATTTCGTGTTATAATACCGACCAAACGTGGCCACAGAATAGCTGATTGTGGGAAAATTTATGAAACAATTTTGCAAAGGTATCTTTAGTCGGCAACCAGCGGTCACAGTAGGAAATAATTAGGGTTTTCGAACAAAATTCATGTCCGAATTTTTCTCACATTCTGTTATTCCAAGACCATCGTTTGGTAGGTATTACAACGACACTAAATTCGACAGTTTAGATTTAACGGAACGATCTAAGGTACACACCGGTAGTTCCGGGAATACCTTAAATACCGTCAGAACCCGAACCGGTATTCCCGGGAGAACCGAGAAGTATTTAAGCACCGGGAAACCGTTACCATTTCCCAGTAATACCGAGAACCGGGAATACAGTACTGGCCTTAGGCTCTAATATATAATGCTTGTTTAACCCAGAACTTTGTTCCAGAGGTATAGAGATATACGACTAATGGCGTTTGAAAAAGTAGTTAACAAAAACCGTATGGTATTGTTAAAGAAATTGTAGCACAAATTGAAATCTGAGCGAGATGGCTATCAGTTATACAGTAAGAATGCAGATTGTTTCTTGTCCCTCTTTTTTATACCCTCCAACCACAGTATGGGGGTATTCTCACTTTGTCATTCCGTTTGTAACGCATCGAAATATCGGTCAGGGACCCCCCTGTCCGTCCGTCTGTAGATAACACATTGCAGTCCAAAATAAAACATCTAAACTTCTAAAGTTTGGCACAAATATGTCTCATGCTCATAGGCAGGTTAAGTTCGTGAATGGGCAAAATCGGGGCAAGGGGGAAAAGTTCCCCCTTGAAGAACTGAATCAACCTCAGAAAAATACACTTTTTTTACATGTTTTTTTGTATTTTTGTTAAATAAATGAAACATTTGATATACTTATCGCGATGGGAAGGTGCTCTCAGTGTTCCCCACTGACCCCATCAACCCCCCCAAACGCCCCTGACAAAATTGTTTTTTTTTCATTTTGGAGGGTATAAAAGATTCGGCACAGCCGAATTTAACACTCTCACTTGTTTTACGTTCAAACTATTGTGTGGTATTACCAGATTTTGGCAATTATTCTTGACGATGCCAGATGTACAAAAAACTCGATACATATCTCTGTACCTCTGCTTTGTTCCACCTCAGTGGAAAGTTGCTCAAATAAAAACTTCAATGCCAAAAAATATTTCGAAATTTGCAACATAAAGTCGGCAAAATAATATTTTTTTTTTTGCTCACAATTTCTGGAAATCAGACAAATAAAGGCTTATTGTTAGTGCAGACTGTAAAATCCAGCATTAAACACTATTACACGAGATGATGTTAAAGATACATGAAAAAAGAAATGTCTGTTATTTATACACTTTTTTTTGTTGACTGGGACATTGCAATAAGCTTGTGAATGTTGTGTATAATTGTATGTGGTAATACCTTCAAAAGCAAACAACAACCAAGTAAGCAAGCAACAACTTTTCGAAAGTTTGTCATTAAGAAGTGTATGATCGATCTACTACTTTTTAGTAACGCAAAGATTAAATAAAGTCTGCCTTTCACAAAAAGCTCGATCGAATAACGTCGTTTGTTCGACTACGACGACGACAACAACAACGTCTTCGTCGTTGTTTGTTGTTCACATCGATCGGTACCGATGTGACCGACATCGTAGTGTTGTAGTCTATCTACTATGAACAACGCTCGCAAAGTAACAAACATAAGTGTGTAAGTATGGGAGATGTGATTGCATTAATACAATAAAAAAAAAATTTCGTAAGTTTTTTTTTGTGAAACTTTTAAAAAGTGGTAATATTTATCGCAAGCATTCATTTATTGTATTGTTTTTGTATGTATTTCTTGTTTTTTTGGTTTTTCTGTTTCTGTTTTTTTTTGTATGAAACTTCTGTGAAGACCAGAAAATAAAGTAAAACAGAAGAAACAAAAAAAAAACAAAGAAACTATTTATGTTAAATATACGCAGAAATGAGAAAAAATTCAAATTAAAAGAAGAAACTTGAAGTGAAGGTCGTATATATGTATGTATTAAAAACTATAAATGTGTGTATGTATGTTTATGTGTATACACAGCAGTATAATTTCATGTAAATATCTATGTATAAATGTCTGTCTATCTTTATGTATGTATGTATGTATCGATGTAGAAAGATGTAATACATGTATACCCGACCTACATAAAAGAAAATTATTCACTTTAACTAAAACTTACCTCTTTCATTTACAATAGTTTTTTTTTTTTTTTTCTTATCCAAAACGCAAAAAACAAGATAATTAATTTATAATTCCTTAAATTATGTTTCACTTTTGTGTATTTTTTTTTCCTTTTTAGTTTAATAAATTATTGTTTTTTCTTTCACTTTCTGTATTTGTTTTATATTTATGTATTTATTATTTTTGTATTGTGCAAGATAAATGATCGATCGCACTTTTACAATATTAAAAATTTTATTCCTTTTGCAATTCCATTTAGTTAAAGATCATTTACACTTTTGCTTTTTTTTTTTGCTTCTGCTTCTTCTTATTGTGTTGTTTTCAATGAGTTTTGTATGTGTCCTCAAATCACTTTTATTGTTTTATTGTGAAACAACATGGGGGGAGCGCAATAATAAATTCCACTCACTTTATATTACAAATATACAACAACAAAAAAAAAACAAGAAAAAAATCCACAAGAAATAACACTTTCCAACACCCAACAGGTTAGGTTTTCCGATCTGCTTGCTTAAATATCACTTTTCTTACTGTGCCGAAACTTTTAAGTAAACACATTTCGTGGTCTAAAACACAACTGCAGTAAAACTTCATACTTAGCTTTTTAGTTTTTTCAGTTCGCTTCAGTCAGTTAGTAGTTGGTTTTCATATTTTTTGTATTTTTTTTTATTTTGGTGTTCGTTCACCATCTCTTTTTTTAATGCAATTGTGCTAGATACGTTTTATTTTCTCCTTCTTTCAATGTGATCTTTTCCATCCATCCAAACCAAAAAAAAAAAAAAACACAACACTCTAGTTTGTCTGATGTGTGTGGAGAATTTTGAATGTTTTTTCCATCGTGTTATTGTTTTAACTTTCGTGTGAAGAGCTACTTGCTAAATATACATGCTCGTTTATTCTCTGAAAGCTATGGTGAATGCCACTGGTGCTCATTCGGTGCTCTTTTTTCCGAAAACTTTACATTATTTTGGGGAGCTTTACTCAAATTTCTCATTTTGATGAGATGGTTGGTTGGTGAATCATAACCATTCTACACAACACTATAGTTATGGTTAGTGTAGTAACGACGAACATAACATACTTGTGTGTACATTTGTTACATATGACGATACAAATGTATGCATTTAGAAGAGCAACAAGGAAACAGTGTTTCCTAATATCTAAGAACAAAACAAATGTAATTTCCCAAAATCGCCACATTGGAGTTACTAAAACGGAAAATCATTGTATGAGCACTAGTGTTGCCATGTTAACATATTTTCTGCTAGATCTAGCAGATTGAAAATATGGATGTAGGACCCCATCATGTCAGATAGGTTGTAAGTAGCTGTTGAGTGCCGTTGTGATACCACGGATCTGTAATAGGTTCCCCTACTAGTCCCTGCCGTTAAACCAATTTGAGTTTCTTATAAAACTCCTTAGATATTGTATTTTGACATTCGACAATTTAGAAAGATCGTGCAGATCGCTAGATCCAGTAAAGCAAGTCTCTGACCAGAAAGTTCCGGCCAATTGCAGGCGAAGTATTTGATAGTTTCCAACTCCTCCTCATCCAACTCGGGCAAAAGTAATTTTAAACCGCTCGGCGTACTTCCCTATAAGACCGTGGCCGGTAATTACTGCAACCACCCTCGAAATCTCTACTCTTGAAAGCGTCATGAATAAGAGAAATCTGTCATGTTGTCTCACACTTCCATCCATTTGCCCATCTCTGATTAGTCTCCATCGCGAAACAAAGCCTTAGATTAGAAAAGGCCCTATGCACTGCGACCAATATGATCCTTTGTGCAGCCTCGCAGTTGCCCTATAAGTTAAGGCTTTTAATAAAGCCAAGTATCCTATTTGGCATGGATTCCCATATGTCACTTGGAGTTAATGAATGTCGCCCTAGATGTCGAATTCGTCTGATGTTGAGTCTTGGGCACTCGCAAAGGATGTGTTCCGCCGTTTCGGCGTCAATTTCACAGAATCTACATATTTCAGTGTCCGATAAATTTTTCTTCCTAAGTTGATAGCGAAGATTACAATGTCCAGTGAGGTAACCAGTTAGAATCTTTAGATCCAAAGCCGTAGATTTTGCTTGCAAGTTTCTACAGGCATACCAACACATTCCAATTCTGTTGGAACCAGTAAGGTAGTTTCCAGTCTTGCAAGTTAATCGGCTTTGTAATACTGGAATGTCTCTGTCCCCTGGGACCCATATGAGTCGCATATCAAACTGCTTGGCCATATCATTTAAAGACGTGCGGCAGTTAAGGGCACATCTTGTTTTCAGAAACATTGACTCTAGGGGCTTGATCGCGGCTTGACTGTAAGAATAGATGTTGACAGCAGTTGTAGACAGAACATTGCAACTCAACCGGTCAGCCACTTCCTTTTTTGCCAGCATCTCAGCCTAGTAAACACTGCAATGATCTGGCAGTCTTCGAGCTAGGCTCAACCCAAGCTCCTCCAGATAGACTTTAAGGCCCACTTGTTCGTGCAGCCTCGATCAATCCGTGTAAAAATTTATGGAGGCTCGCTCCACTAGCGTGCATATTATACCGGCATTTTTTTTTGTGTTCTGATTTTGAGCGTCTGAGCAAATTTTTATTCTCCTAACCCTAAAACTTCATGAGCTCGTTGGTACCATCGGGAGATCGCTTTCTGTAAAGTACACTATAGTGGCCTTTTTGGATATAGATTACGCTTTTAATAATGTCATCCCAGACTCAATAATTGTGGCACTGTCTGGTCTGGGAGTGAAGCGTGGGATCGTTTAAAAGGCGGAAAATCTTCTTACCACCAGACGTATAACGTTTGAATTGGGAGCGTCTATCATATCTCTATTTATCAATAGGGGCACACCACAGAGAGGTGTTCTTTCGCCGCTTCTTTTGAACCTGGCACTGAATTCAATACTGGTCTCTCTAGAAGCACGTGGAGTTAAATTTCAGGGGTAATATTGAGGTACGGATGCGAAAAGCAACGATTGCTTTATATTCCTGTTAAAGGATCATCTCTCTAGAACCACGTGTTTGTCATGTTGTAGCATACGAAATCGGTGAAGGAATATCACCCGCCAACATTAAGGGACATTCTTTAGAGCTCTCTGAAAGATCTGTCTAAATGGGCAAGAGACTGTGGTCTGTGAGTTAATCCAAGTACAACAGAGTTTGTATTGTTTACAAGGAAAAATAAGATTCCTGATTTTGATACTATTTGAATTTCAGAGTAATATTGAGGAACGGGTAAGAAAAGCAACGATTGCTTTATATTCCGGTAAAAGAGCCATTGGAAAACGATGGTGCTTTAGCCCTGAAGTCGTTTATTGGATTTATACAGCACTAGTGCGTCCAATTCTGCTGTATGCAGTCATTGGCTGGTGGCCTGCTTTGGAGAAAAAAGGAAATGTGCCTTTATCACGAAGGTACAGAGAATGGCGTCTCTAGTGCTCTTCGTACATTAGAAATCCTTCTTCTAATACTATTGGACATATTGAGTAGGCAGTATGCGGTTACGTCGGCAATTTAACTAAGTGTCCCACCGCAATGGAAGATCAGCAATAGTGGCCATAGCGGGAAGAAGATAACTTGAAGAAAATAACAATACCACAAAATGTGGACTATGCTCCCTCCATGAGCCTTTTTGAGCGCCATATTACCACTATGATATCATCCAGGAAGAGCTTGGTAGAGCCTGGCTCGAAGATTGCCCGATCATTGCAGTGTTTACCAGACATATATGCTGGCAATGAAGCAAGTAGCTGACTGGTTGGGTTGCAATGTCTTATCTACAACCGCAGTCAACATCTATTCCGACAGTCAAGCCGCAGCCAAGTCCCTGGAGTCAATGTTGACATCCGACTCATATGACATACAACTCATATGGGTCCCAGGGCACAGAGACATTCCAGGGAATTGCAAAGCCGATGAGTTTGCAAGACTGGGAACTAGCTTACAAATTCTAACATAATTGGAATGTGTTGGTATGCCTCTAGAAACTTGCAAGAAAAATCTACGGCTTTTTTCGCGACGGAGACTAACCAGAGATGGGCAATTGGATGGACGTGTGAGACTACAGAAAGAAGGGGATGGCCCCTATAAATGCATTTCATTATGTTAAGATCAGGAAATAAAGGTATGGGAAGGAGGAAAAAGGGAGTAGTGTTTGTGGATGTTTGACTTGAATTTATTAATGTTTTAAGTGCCAGGAAAAACGTGTTCTGAAATCTGTTCCACATGCGTATAGTTCGTCCAAAGAAGGAATTTTCTCTATAGTTTGTTGTGCGGTCCGTTGCCCAATCAACAACATCCGTTGCCCGATCAACAACAGCTCTGTTGAATTGGCGCGTATTACGACCAAACACACGTACCTCTGGAATGAGATTACTTATCTCAGCAGAACACTTTCCGTGAAAATAGCGATAGAACAAATACACACAACACAATCCACATTCCGACGATGCTCTAAGGAATTAATGGAATCGGATATACCATCAGCCCCTATTAGCATCAACGCTATCCTCTGTATACGGTCAAATAACTCCAATGATGATATTGAAGCACCTGTCCATACATGGCAATTGTATTCCATTTGAGGACAAATATTTGTGGTATAAACTGTTAGGAGATCAGATGGAGTCAAGGTTAAAAGTGCTATCCATATGTCCCCTCATGACACCAACCTCTGATTGGCTTGGTCTAAGGTCGAATGATTAAGATTTTCAAATGTTTCTGTCATCTGCAAAATAATAAGTTGGTAAGCCTGAGTAGGTCGTTAATAAACATTAAAAAAAAAGAGAGGGAGAAGGAACAGATCTCTCAATTAATTAAAAAGATGGAATTTTGCCATACTCTCCATAACCTAAGAAAGCGCAGAGCAAATGGATATCGGGCGATTATTTTCAGGGTTCAAGACCTCGCATGAAGGAAAAATAACCGAAAGGTATGAAATACTGAAAAGTTTTTGCAGTGGAAGAACGGGCGTCGAAGAGCACTTTTTTAAAACAAGTGCTGATATACTATCTGGTCCCGGAGATTTATTAACGTTAAGTCCGACCAGAACCTTTCTGTTCGCTCGTATCCTAAAAAATATATTACGCATGGAACATGTTACCCAAGGAAAAATTATTTTTTAAATCCAAAAAGCTTTTTTATTTTTTTGCAAAAACTTTGCCAATTTATTCTTCAAAATCAAAATATAATAAACTCATTGTGGATTGTAATTATGTGATATCTAAATATCTCTCATATAAAATCATCTCCTTTTTAGATAAATTATAGGGATAATTAAGTGTTGTGGGTACAAATATGTCTCCTATCATATAGCTATAATTATATGTTTTAAATTTATTAACATTAATTTTGTATAATAATTGCATGACTTACCCATAACCGTTTTCTTTATAACCCACAGTAAATCCATGTGGCAAATTGTTTATAGTTCTGCCTTCCACACAAAAACGAGGAGGTTTTTGAAACGCATAGAAAGGATAATCAAAGGCATTTATATAGATTTGCACACATAGACCGTGACTGCTATAATAAGGTTGACTTAATACGGCCGGCTGGGTATAACCACATTGACCCAGACGTATATTTTGATGACAACTGTGAAAGTGTGAACCCTTGTCCAAGCTAGTGTAATAACATTGAACATTTTCGGCTGCTTCACTGTGATTAAGATAGGAAAGAAAATCAAAACCGGGTCCAGCCATATCACAAACTACAGTAAACAAAAAAAAATATACAGAAATAAGGATTATTAAGCTCTTTTTAACTGACAAAAAAAGTTTCCCTCCTAACAATTTGTATGAAATATTAAGTCTATTCCAATACCTTACTTAAGTTTACAGATGTAATTCGTAACATAGCAATTGTAATTCGAATATTATACTTGTTATTCGAAGATTCAATTTGTAATGCGAAGATTCCAATTGTAATTTGTAATAGATCAACTGTAATTCGTAAAAGATCAATTGTAATTCGTAAAAGATCAATTGTTTTTCGTAAAATACCAATTGTTATTCGTAAAATATCAATTGTAATTCGAAAAAGATTAAGGCTCTTATTCATAATACTTATAACAGACTTATTGTAGGTTTATTTGACAATTATTCCTGCAATATCTGTCAAATAAACCTACTTTAAATATATTTCAGGTTTTATGAATAACCACCTAATTTTAATTCGAAAAAGATCAATTACTATTCGAAAAAGATCAATTGTAATTCGAAAAAGATCAATTGTAATTCGAAAAAGATCAATTGTAATTTGAAAAATATCAATTGGAATTCGAAAAAGATCAATTGGAATTCGAAGATTCTATTTGATCTTTTACGAATTTCAATTGATCTATTACAAATTATAATTGATCTTTTACGAATTACAAATGGAATCTTCGAATTAGAAATATGAATAACAAATGAATCTTCGAATTGAAAATGGAATCTTCGAATTACAAGTATTACCTTTGAATAACAATCGATATTTTACGAATTACATCTGTAAATGGTGTACTTGTAATTCGAATATTCCATTGTAATTCGAATATTTTATTGTAATTCCAAAAAGATCAATTGAAATTCGAATTACAAATGAAATATTTTAATTATAAGTAAAATCTTCGAATGAAATTGATATTTTTCGAATTACATCTGTAAATGGTGTAGTTTTTTTTACTACAAGAAGTATTCCATTTGTGCTAATAATAATGAATTTGAGTAATCGAACAGACATACTTATTGTTGAATGCTCAAATGTTACAAATTATTTTCATACAAATTGAAAGGTGGTAATATGTCTGTTCACGCATTCTACTGGCAAAGCCCAAAAAAATTCCTAAGTGTTTCCGTAAAGAAAATGATTTAAAAACTGAGTTTTTACATGCTTTGGGTTTTCGCGGACTTTTCCAGTAACGTACGTTTTAGTTTTTCAGACATTTTCAAACATACTGTCCATTTTTTTCAAATTATATTTAGGTTTCAAAAGACGTCCAATTTTCGAAGCCAGTTGACCACCATAACTAAAGCCAAACATAAAGATATTACTTGGATGTAAGCCTTTTTGTATTAACTCCAAGAATTCTTCATATAAAATCTCACTTATTGGATCGAATTTTTGTAACAGCGACATGTAGGATTTTTTGGACCAAGTACTATAGTCTATGCAAACTACACAGCCTCCACGATAAAATGTAAGACCTATAACATAAAAACGTTTAAGGTAAAGAAAGGCCTATTCACACCTGACGTGAAATCTCGTTCGAACGAGATCTCGATCATATGGTCTGCATCATTTTATACACAACCATATGATCGAAATCTCGTTCGAACGAGATTTCACCTTAGGTGTGAATTGGGTATAACAGAAGTCACTTATATGAAATTTTTATTTTTAAAATCTTTTACTTTTAACTTACGTTCTATTAATTTTGGAATCCAATCCGTATAACAACTTTCGGTCCAGCCATGAAATATAAATGAGATCTTTCCATTGGCACAGGATTTAATGACATGTTGGTGTACTTGATGACTTGCTTCTACACCAGGAGAGTTCTTAAATAACATTTTACCATTCCTAAAAGTTTGATATGCTTACATAAGTACTTACTATGTAATCAACAAAATCATCAGAAATGTTACACAGCTCAATTCCTTCAGTTCGGAAGTGGAATTGAATTTTCAGAAAATGTAAAACGAAATTAAATTTCGAATGAAACCAATTTCAATCATTCAAGTTTCATTTCGAATTTCAATTAACATTTGAAATCCAGTTCAAATAAATAAGGGGTTAGGCATAATATTTTAGGTTTTCCAAAGGAAAATTTAGTTCCACTTTCAAGTGGAATTGAACTTTGTAACAGGCCTTTGAAATTGTTAATTGAAAACCGATTTATTAACATACTTGTAATAGAAAAAATATATTGACTTCTGAACATTGTATTTATTGTTATGATGGGCTTTTTTACCAATTGAAAGAGATAAATTTCTTGAACTTTTCGGCGACAGATGTTGGCATTGTACAGAAAACGAGTTAATTATGTTGTTTTGACTATCGCTGCTATTCTTCACATTGAGTAATAGATTGAAATTGTCGTTTCTTCTAATGCCAAACTTTAGCTCACATGTATTATTGGCTATACAAAGACTCCATAACAATGTATGTAGTAGTAGGTAAGATACAAACAAGTGGCCACCACAATAATTCTCAATTGATAGTTTAAAAAAAAGACGCATAACAGATAAATAATGTTAGCCACTGAAAAAACAAGGTTGTTTACGGTGTTCTGCTTAAGAAAGCATTTCAAAAAGAACTAAACCAACTTCTATTGGTATTGGCCAACAGAAAAGACAATCAATCTCTAACTAGCCAATTTCATAGAGAGAAAGTAATTTCTCAATTTCAACAAACATAATTTTGATCACCTTGAATTAGAGATGAGATAAAAGTGGTACTTTTTGTTAAGACTTCAATTGAGGGGATTTAAGCTCGAGGGGTTCAAGTAGATTTTTTTTTTTGAACACAGCTAGTCTGCACCAGCTGTAACCTAAAATTGCGACTATCCCATTTTTTTTTTTTTTTTTAATTTGGATGTCTAAGAAAAATTTTAATTGCAAAAAATTGAAAACCTTCACTTTGAAAAATTCAAATGTATGGACTTAATAGACCTTCTGATTCCAAATCTGCTAGTTTTTGAAGATTTTTTTGCAAAAAGTGCTCGATTGAAATTTTTCATAGACCTCCCAAATACATATTCAGAAAGAAAATGATTGATTAAGGCTTGTTTAGACCAGCCGTGTGACCTCTTATTCATTTTCTCAATTTCTTGTACATATATTTTTTAGTTAAGTTTGAATTTTAACAAGGAGTATCAATACTAAAGAGATCTGAACTCGCTCTTCTTCTGTTAAAGCCGCTCTTAAATTCCCTTTGCTAAGTCCGCCATCGAACTGGACGTTTGATCAAACCAAAAAAAATCCCTTAAGTTTGATATAAACAAAAAAAAAGTGTTGCAGTTTGGCGATTTTCAGACTAAAGCTAGCGTTTTTTTGCATCTAGCTGTAAAAAAAGTTTTTTTTGTGGATTATCGGGAAATCCAATGACTTTTTATTTGCTGACAATTTGTTTTAAACACTTTTAAAGGTATTTCCTAAATAATATTAACATAAAAATTATAAATTGATACATTTTTTTTAAATTGATTAAGCGCTTTTTCGATATAAAAAGTTAGCATTATTTGTCAAACCAACAATGTTAATTTAACATTATCGTATTTTCCTCGTCTAACAGTTTTCGTACCTTCTGTTAAAAAGTTTCAAAATATTAAGAGCGGGAGACAAAGAGCTTGATTTTAATGATTACTAAACTGTAAATTGCCTGCCGAACATGAGGAATTGATTTTTACTTTTATTTTTTGAAAGGGGTCCAAAAAGCTTATTTTCTAAGTCAAAATGACTACATAAACATTTTTGTAAAAATCAATAATTTCCTTCTGCTCCCGCATCGCAGTTAAAGTAAATAACCAAAAAAAAAAAAAAAATTACACATTTCTTCCTATTTCAAGACAACCAACTTTTTTTGTTGGTGTTATTTATTTGGATAAATAGTTTTAGTCGTTCTAGACAACATAAATGTTGGAATTTTTTTTATACTAACTTCAGTAGGCGTGTCGATGTTTTTTTTTGAGCTGAAAGCGGTCAAAACCGCGATGAGGGAGCAAAAGGAACTTTTTTATTTTCACGAAAATTTTATGGAGTCATTTTGACTCCCAATAGAATCTTTTTGAACCCCTATCAGTTAAAAAAATAAAAGTAAAAATTTATACGGCCTAATGTACATATAACGTATTAGAATGAAGTTGACTACTTAATTATTTATAACTCATACGCTATGGTGTACGTAAAATAAAGTACGTTTCTAATAATATCCGAACAAACAGTTCGTTTAAAAAGTTTTGCGGATGGCAGTTAGGTTGGAAAAGTTTTGCTGATGGCAGTTTGTTTTATGAGACAATAGTAGAGGATTCTGAATCTCAAATTTAAGATGGAGGACGAAGTTAAAGTATTTGAAAAATAACATGTTACTTATAAAAAAATAAAGTTTGTCATTCCGTTTGTGTGGGACCCCATAAAGTATATATGTATATTATTGATCAGGGATCGATTCTAAGAAGTTCTAGCGATGTCCGTCTGTCTGTTGAAATGGTGGTCACGGCCAAAATATTAAACATATATGGCTGAAACTTAATATATTTATTGGAAGTTCTTCCGAGCAGTTTGGTATTGTATTTGAGCAATATCGGTTCAGCGGTTATGCGGTTATGAACAAAAATGTAAGGATATCTCGAAAATTTTGGTACATTCCACATAACCTAAAAATACAAAATGCTTTAATTCGGCTGCTGGTTGACAAATGTGAACAAAATTAAATACGGAATGGTATTTAAACAAATACAAACATATTTTGTTAAAAAAAAAATTCCGCGGATTTTTTTTTTCGCTGATTTTTTTTTTAATTTTCTTTTTTTTTGCAAATAATCTTTGTGACATTGTGGAGGGTATCCTTACATTCGGCAAGGCCGAATTTAACTTTTTTTACTTGTTTTAATTACTTATTTCCAACTTTTCTTACAAATCCCCGAAGCAAAACTTTGACGAAAATTATCCAACTTTCAAACCAACTGAATGGAATTAATGAACGCACATTTTCGTTTTCGAACGGAAATTTTCTAATTTTCTCTTTGATTGGAAATGGATCGAATTCATAACCAATCCGCATTGGTTTCATAAACGCCCCGTATACACTGAAAAAAAGACATGACTAAATTTAAAGAAAAAATGTCATGAATTTTCCTAAAATTTAGTTAAATTTAACTAAAAAATGAGAAATTTTCTTAACTATGAGGAAAAAAGTTCCGTTCATTTACTTATACAGTCGAACCCGGTTATAACGACTCCGAGGGACCAGTAAAAATAGTTCGTTATAAGCGAAGTTCGTTATAAGCGGGGTATATTTTTTATCAACCTAATTTTATTTCCAAAAAAGTAGATCCAATTTTGTTTTATTTTATGTTTTTTTCGTAAATAAACTACTTGTTGAGAAGAAAACATTAAAAATATAAATAAATTTTATTAAAATTATAATATAAACCAAGAATTGTCAACCTTTTGTGAGCTTTATAAACATGTTTGCGCACATTAAAAAATATTTATGGGAGTTCGTTATAAAAAGGTAAATACACATGAAATTGTATTCGTGGGACCATAATAAGCAGTTCGTTTTAACCGAGGATTCGTTATAACCGAGTTCGTTATAAGAGAAGTATTTTGTGTGGAAATTGATGCCAAAATGTCGGGACTTTAGAATTAGTCCGTTATAACCGAGAATTCGTTATAACCGAGTTCGTTATAACCGAGTTTGACTGTAATTAGTTCATAGTTTTCTTTAAATGGAATTTTTTAATATTAGGAAAAAAATTCTTACTGCCAAAGAAATTTTTCACAAATCTAAGAAACGTATCTTTATTTTTAAGACATATTTCTTAAAAACAATTTAATTCAAGTTTAGTTAAAATTTACTAAAAAAACATCATCGTATTTCTCTTCTTTGAATTGAGGAAGTGTACTTCTTAGAATTTAGTTAAAAATTCAAAATGGCGATATCTCGAAAACTAAGCGAGATAGAGCGAAACGGATGAAATTTTCAAAAGAAAGACTACAAAAAATATGGAAAAGCCTAGCTCTACATATCTGTCGGGGTCTCAAGACCCTAATTTCGGATCTAAAATTTGAAATTCCCTAGATTTTATATATGCACATATCTCGGTAAATACTGCCAACATGAGAAAAGGTCCAACCCCATTTTTGTAGCTCTTGAATCGTAGAACACTTCCGCAAAATCCCCGAAAGCCCTCCGATTATTAGTTTTTGAGTTATCCAGTTTTTAAGATTCTCAAGACCCTATCAGACCCCTTATTACCGTATCTCAAAAACTAAGCAAGGTAGTGCAAAACGGACACAATTTTTGGGTCAAAATCTATGGGGACCCTTACGGGGTCTCAAGTTAACAGGTGCTGGACCCATGGGGTTCGAACCCATGGGTCCGGGGTCTAGACCCAATCTAGTTCTAAAAAGTGAATGAACTAAATATAATTTTCCCCATTTTCTAGTTACAATTGACTTAAAATGAAATAACTTTGTTTTCCTTATTTTTGGGAAAATTATAAACTAAAACCAAGAAAAAAAATCTTTGGAGCCAAATCATTCCCTCTTTTTCTCAAAATTTAGCTAATTTTCCCAGATTTTAGTTCACTTTCTTTTTGAGTGTATATATATTTTTTTTTTAAAACGCGAATTGATCTCGCAAACCTGAGAGACACGGGAATATTATTTGTATCCCCACTTTCTAAATACATATGAACTATTCTATAGTGCAAACAGTTTTTTTGTTTGTATTTTATTCGAAAATGCGAATTGATCTACACTATTAACTCACTCAAAAAATTATGACGGTAGAATCCACTACAAAAGACAGTTAAAACTAAGTACTACATTTGTTGTTGTTTAGGCGTCCACTACATTTTACAGTAAAATCAACCAAAATTTGTTGTTGTTTTCAACTATTGATTTACAACTACAAAAAACTGTAAAAACTACTTCAAATAACAGTTGATTTCACTGTGACTCAAATTGTCTGAATTTTTTATTAACAAAAAAAACTTCTAAACGTCAAAAACGGTTCAAATTATTTAGAAATAATTCCTGCTTTCCGTTTTCCTAAAAAATTCTAGAAAATTTTAAGTTTTTTTATAGACTAAAAACAACTACACAAAACAACTGTTACTACAATGTAGTAATTTTTTGTATTTGTTTTTTAAAACGACTACGAAAAAAAGTTGTTTGATATTTTTCATGCAAAAACAACTGAAATTGTAGTTGAAAACAACAACTACTACTTACTACACAAATGACCGACATGTAGTAACTGCAATAATTTTCTAAGTGCAGATGTAATTCGTAATAGATCAATTGTAGTTCGATGATTCTACTTTTAATTAGAAAATTCTACTTCCAATTCGAAGTTTCCATTTGTAATTCGATAATTCTACTTGTAATTCGAAGATTTTATTTGCAATTCAAAGGTTCCATTTGTAAGTCGAAAATTGCAATTGTAATTCGTAAAAGATTAATTGCAATTCGTAAAAGATCAATTGTTATTTGTAAAAGATCAATTGTAATTCGTAAAATATCAAATGTAATTCGTAAAAGATCAATTGTACTACGAAAAAGATCAATTGTAATTCGAAAAAGATCAATTGTAATTCGTAAAAGATCAATTGTAATTTGTAAAAGATCAATTGTATTTCGTAAAAGATCAATTGTAATTCGTAAAAGATCAATGGTAATTCGTAAAAGATCGATAGTAGTTCGTAAAATATCAATTGTAATTCGAAAAAGATCAATTTTAATTCGTAAAAGATCAATTGTTATTCGAAAAAGATCATAAATAATTCGTAAAAAATCAACTGTAATTCGCAAAAGATCAATTGAAATTAAAAAAAAAATCACACAAATGATCTTTTACGAATTACAATTGATCATTTTGGAATTACAATTGATCTTTTTGAATTAAAATTGATCTTTTATAAATTAATATTGATATCTTAAGAATTACAAATGAAATCTTCGAATTGCAAGTGATCTTTTCGAAATATAATTGATTTTTTTTAAATTATAATTGATCTTTTAAAAATTACAACTGATCTTTTAAGAATTCCAGTTGATCTTTTACGAATTACAATTGAAATCTTCGAATTACAAATAGAATCTTCAAATTACAAGTAGCATCTTTGAATTATAAATGGAATCTTCGCATTACAAGTAGAATCTTCGAATAACAATTGATCTTTTACGAATTACATCTGTAAATGGTGTAGAAAAACTAGGAAACACGGGTATTTTATTTTGGCCCTACTTTCAGAAATGTTTGGTCTGGTCCATGTATACAGTCAAAAATTAAAATTTGTCGGACTCTGGTATTATTAAAAAACACTTTGGTTAATTGAAAAGTAGACAATTACCTTGAGTTAGTACCATAAACATAAATTACAGTTATTCAGTCATGTCTCTTGTATTCCATCTATCATCACTGATTTCATTCAATCTTTATGAATATACGTACATATAAAAATTCAGATATTCTACCTAAATATAAAATAAGTTAACAAACATCTCATAAAATGTCTTAAAAAACTCTTGTTTTTGGGGGATTTTTACCTTTATTAAAAAATGATAGTAAAAGATTGTCATTGAAGAGTTGATTGGATGGTTGGTTGGTTAGTTATAGCTGTGAATAGTAGACATTCATATTCAAACCAACATATTTACATACATTTTGTATATACAAATCTACATACATACGAACATTAATATTACTATGTTTGTATGTAGTACTCTTTACTTTTGAGTAATCAAAACTGTTTTTTTTGTTGTATTTTTATGCTAACACTAAAGTGAAGGTGGTCAAAACTTGTTTTTGTTTCATCATTTAAGAAAAAAGAAAAAGCTTTTTGTGTGAAGTAAAATTTAGCAATACAATACGAGAGTTATACATTCGTCGTATCGTATGTTTGTGTGTATGTTCTCGTTTGGTTGTAGTAGATCCGTAATGCATTTCAATTTACACTATCAAACAAAATAGTTCACAACGATCTTTTTGTTTGTATATTACGGAAGCTTTCATTGTGCGACTAGCAAACAGTGTTACCAGCAAAAGTTTACCTCATTTCCCTTTTATTTATTTTTTTTTTACTTTGGAGCAACACTCGGGAAATACCCCTACTAATGCAATACCACAGACTAATACAGACTCGACATAAGTGACAGGTGTCAAAAAAGTAGTTCTGAACCATATGGTTAATATTTTCAAATTATTCTACGAATTAGGTTAGAAAGAGAAAACTGATATAACGCGCCATAAGAAAAATGGATGCCAGATCGGATTTTGTTGTTTCACTCACTCCTAAGTCGTAGAAAGTGTTGCCATGTTAGCGTAAAACGGACTAAAAACCGCTATGTTTTCTCCTAAAATCGCTTAGTTTTTCCCTATTTTTTCTTATAAAACCCTACTGTCGAGTCTGTATTTAGTCTGTGGCAATACATTGCCACAGACTATAAACAGACTCGACAGTAGAGTTTTATTAGAAAAAATGGGGAAAAGCTAAGCGATTTTAGGAGAAAACAGAGCGGTTTTTAGTCCGTTTTACGCTAACATGGCAACACTTTCTACGACTTAGGAGTGAGTGAAACAACAAAAACCGATCTGGCATCTATTTTTCTTATGGCGTGTTATATTAGTTTTCTCTTTCTAACCTAATTCGTAGAATAATTTGAAAATATTAACCATATGGTTCAGAACTACTTTTTTGACACCTGTCACTTATGTCGAGTCTGTATTAGTCTGTGACATTGCGTTGGTATTAGGAAACTAGATTATGAGGAGAAGGAAAGAGGGTGTTTGTGGATATTTAATTTTGACTGGGAAGATTTTGCCGAGAGTTTATTTCACATAAAAATAATTTGTCCAGTTAAATACGAAGTTCTTTTATTTGAACAATTATTCTTTTTATTAAATATGTTTTTCTTGAGCTCGATGATGATCTGAGGATTTGTTTGTACAATTTTGCTTTTCAAATAACCCCAAAAAAATAAGTCTGTACACTCAAAAAAATACGTTAGTAGATTTACTAATTTTTTTTTTGCAAATGCTAGTTAGCTAACTTTTAGCAAATTTTTAGTTGAGATTAGCATGTTAGCAAAAAATTCTTGTAAACTTCATTTAGCACATTAGCAATTTTAAACAAACTTTGAACTAATTTCTTTTGCTAAATTTAAAATTGAGTTGACAACATTTTTTGCTAACATTAGCAAAAATAAATGGTAATTTTTTTTTTTTTCAGAAAACTTAAAATGGCGCTATCTCGGAAACTAAGCCAGATAGAGCAAAATGGAGGGCATTTTTGGTTCTTAGAATCTCCATACTTTCGCGGGTCCTCTTCACATGTGAGGACCCTAATGGGACCTAACTTTGGATCCAAAAAAGTTAGCATTTCTTAAAATTTTAAAATGCTCATATCTCGGTAAATATTGCCGACACAACAAAAAGTTCAAAATAATTTTTGTAGCTCTCAACACGTAGAACAAGACCGCAAAATAACCAAAAGCTCTCCGAGTAATATTTTTGAAGTTATCGAGTTTTTTAATTCCCCAGTGATCCCCTAAAATCACGTATCTCAAAAACTAAGCAAGGTAGAGCGAAACGGACACAAATTTTGGATCAAAAACTATGACGATTTTTAAGGAACCCAACTAGGTCTAGGCCCATCGGGGTCTGGACCTATTGGGTCCGAACCCAATGGGGTCCTCAAATGTGTATGAACTAAGTTGAAATAAAAATTATTTCAGTTAACTAATTTTTAGCAAAACGTTTTTGCTAACTTTACCAAAAAAATTGTGGGTTCAAAATCAGCAAATTTTCTTGTAGGTTTACAAGCTTTTTTTGCTAACTTTACAGTTTTTTTTTTGAGTTTAGGGATCAAATCTGCAAATGAAGGTCAGTTATTGTCGCCCCTTTTTTGATATCGCACCTCTAGAGAATTTTAACTGGGGTTATTTGAAAAGAAAAATCTGGGCCAACAATCCTCAGACCTTGGACGAGCTCAACATCAAAATTTCGAGATGCTCGAAAAAAGTAATGGAAATGCTTAAAAAAAGCACATTTTTTTTGATGTTATATTTGAAAATTAGTCTTAAATAAAAATATTTAGGGCGGATTACTCAAAAAGCTGCTAACTGCCGAGTTAACGGAGCCCTATGTCAAAATTTGTATGAAAAAGTTAAATTTAACGGAGAGTTATTTTATAACGGAGCATTGAGTAATCCAGCCTTAATCATATAAAAATCGGTTAATTTTTTTAAATTATAAAAAAAATTATATATGGGTCCAGTTATTTTTACAAAATCCAGTTGAAAATTTTCCATTTTCCAGTTATTTGACATCTAGTATCTGGCAACCCTAGTTGTGCTACACACAGACGACAACGAATGAATGTAATCTGTTGGAAAGGGGAGTTCAACGGGCATATACAGTGGTTAACAACAAATTAGAAACTTTTCTACACTGAAAAAAAAGTCTTCGTAAAAAAATAATGAAAATTGACATAAGCTTAGTTTACACGTTAACTACCCATGACCACCCTTATCTACTATTTCCCAGTATTGGTGATACGGTTTGCCGGGTTTAAATAATTTTATATGAAAAATTAAGGGCAGTTTACACGTTAACTACCCTTGACCACCCTTATCTCCTATTTCCCAGTATTAGTTATACGATTTGCCGGGTTTAAATAATTTTGTATGAAAAATTATTTGAATTTGACAATTGTTATCCCCCAATACTGGGAAATAGTAGATAAGGGTGGTCAAGGGTAGTTAACGTGTGAATCAAGCTTTAAGGGCAGTTTACATGTTAACTACCCTTGACCACCCTTATCTACTATTTCCCAGTATTGGTGATACGATTTGCCGGGTTTAAATAATTTTGTATGAAAAATTATTTGAATTTGACAATTGTTATCCTCCAATACTGGGAAATAGTAGATAAGGGTAGTCAAGGGTAGTTAACATGTAAATCAAGCTTTATTTGAATTTGACAATTGCTATCCTCCAATACTGGGAAATAGTAGATAAGGGTAGTCAAGGGTAGTTAACGTGTAAGTCAAGCTTTAGTTATTCGATTTGAATTTCGAATGAAAATGTGAACAACAGAAACCGAACTCGACACCGAATGTGATTCGGAAAATTTCATATGAATTGAAAAGTTGTGAAAGACAGAGCAGAGGCATTGGAAAATATGGACTCACAAATATGCCTATTTTCAAAGTTTCCTTAGGCTATATCTCGAAAAATAGAGCTGACCCTAAAAAAGGTTACCAAATTTGAAATCAGCGTACACCAATTACCCAAAATTAGCTACCAGAACCCGGTCAAAAAAAAGGTGGTCCTTTTGTTATCGGTTTTTTGATGCTAATTCCAAAAGTAGTTTTATAAAAGATCTAGAATACTGGTTATTTAACACTGTACCAAAATAGGTTCTTTTAGAACCAGTGCTGGAATTAGTTTTATAATGAATCAGATCTGTAACTTGGGCCCGAATCACGGTTTTCGATATCGAAATTTTGCTATCGAAATCTGTTTTTTATTTTCTAAACTAAAGCATTTACTCGAATTCTACCTAATCAGGGATGAAGTACTTTGTACCCATAAAGCAAATGTAGTGAATATATAGTGGCAATTATTTTTCGTTTATTTTTAAATTGGTACCAAAGTTTTGTATGTATCGAAATTTCATTCGATCACGAATGCGGTAATTCGGGCCCTGATCTACAGAAGTGGTTCCAAAAAAAATTAGTTCTTGAGTTCAAAAAAATTCAAACCGGTTTTTAAATACATGGTTTGATAGTTTTTTAAAAAACAGGGGGTCTACTGCGTAACTCAAATCGAAACGAAAATCGATTCAAACAGAATTTTTATTTCTAAAATAATGTAATAAAAAATATTTTTATTCAAGAAAAATTACTTGGAGAATGTAAGCGCTTCTCCAGACAATGTAAAAAGAGAAAAATATAAAAATTTACATACACCGTTGTGTTGTTTTTAAAGGGTTAAAAATTTCCGAATTCTAACGCTTTCTTTCGATTCGAGTTACGCAGTAGACCCCCTGGTTCGTTTTTCTTAATTGCCAAAAACAAATTTTTTCTATTTTTTGTGGAAAATTGGTTTCCGATCTAAACATAAGCTTATTGGATCAATATTCAGTAAAAACCATACAAAACAAGTTATGTGTGTGTGTAACTCTATTAAAAATTTATTCAATTAAAAAAAGAAAAGAGAAAAAAACGCAATATAAATTCATACATTTAAAGCCATGGATGCCAAGCCGGATCCATGCGACATAAATTATCATGATTTGTTGCCTGCTGTAATAAAATGGAAATTTTCTTAGATTCTATATTATCGAAATAGGAAATTGTTGTTAAACGGTTTAATATGGCATTAACAGCCTTATTAACCAAACGTATCATATTTTCCGTTATATTTGCATCTGCCGCTCCATCTTCCATTGCATCGATCGGTTTGTTATCTCTCATGCGTTTCTTGTGTAATGCTATGATCTCATCTCGTAGTATGGTTCTTAAAATTGATGAAAGTTTATAGTTTGGATGTACAAAACAGCGAGCTGTGGCAATAATAGCAGCAGACAGCGGTCCCGAAATTCCAATGTTTGTCAAAAACTCAGCTATATTGGGTGTTAGGCGGAAGGGTACTGGTCTACTATGATCCAATTCCTCCTTTTCGTCGTTAATATCAAATTTAAAATATGAAACATTCATTAGACCAGAATCTTGATGTATATATATCATGTCCGTATTTAAACGAGTCAGATGTAAAGCATATTCACATAAGAACGCCAAAGCCATTTGTAGGGTCATCTAAAAATGAAACAAAATTAGAGTAGAGTACTTATAGAATATTTTCAACTTTTACATACCATTTTGCGGAATTGCCAAAAATCTGTAGCAGACACAAATGTTTTAATCGCCCATTGTTTAAACAGAGTCTTTGGCACCATTTTATTTTGTATTTCCTGGAAGATATCTCTTAACATGGCATGTGTTATTTGAGCACCTTGCGACTGAACTTCAGATAAGCGTTCATAATATTTCATGATAGGCAAATCATGTTCTACATCCATTTTGGCACAAGTGCTTTTGTAAATTTCATACAATGAAATACTTGCTGGATTGTCTTCGGCTAAACGCATTTGCGGCGAAATAGGTACCACACGTGGTACTGTTATATTTAGGAAACGTCTTGTAGTCTCCTTTTGCTTTTCCAAGTAATAGTTTAACATTCGTAGCAGTTGTAAAACTCTTTCTTCCCGGCGAGCATCTCCCAAGCCGGTATCGATGACCACCAGATAGGGATAGATTTTGCCATTAGTTCCTCGTATATGCAATCGTCTGGCAGCGGTATTATTCTTTTGTACAATTTCAACTCTTGGCATAAACCTAGATATTCGAATGTGATAATGTGAAGAAGAGGGTATAAGGAATTCTCCTGGCAACTCTACTTCGGCGGTTTTTTGACTAAAATTTGACAAGAATCTGCATTTATCTTCAATGAGAAAAGATGTAGGCAGCTTTTTGACCTTTATCTCCAATGCCTTAATCCAGGATTTGAGTTTGGTAATCAAATTATGCAACTTCATTGAGTCCGGCTTAGTAAAGTCAAAATCACGTGTAAACTGTTCTTTCATCATTTGGAAGGCAGGATCTTGGAACGTTACTTGTGCCCTTCGAGCCAAAGACTCGGAAGCAGCTGAATTTGATGACGATGATGCTACCGATCCAGGTATGTTTTCTATGCCAATGCCAAATGTAGAGCCTAACTTTTTCACAAAGTGTAAAGTGTGTGGAGTAATAGTGGCCTCGCTAACTGTACTTCTGGTTTCGAATGCTATAGCATAACATTTGATGAGACCCTGTCTTAGCTGACGCAATACCTCTTCAGTCCAGCTTTCCCTAAACCATACCATTTGATCAACTATACCCTCTAGTGAACTTAGAATGGTGGGATGGATTTCCCTTTGAACGTGCATGACTTTAGAACAACGCCACATAGGTGGCGTGGCCTTAATTGGATTAACCGACGACGGACCAGATGTCGAGGGTGTGTTTGTAAACACTTGATTCATGTTGCTTTCTAAATTTTGCTACAATTACGTTGGGGGTGGGAAATACATTAAAAAATACTAAAGTAAAAATATACATAAATTCCAAATGCAAACTTACATGATTATGTGGCCTTCCTGAGGCCTGTTCAGCAGTCTTATGTTTTTCTCGTTGCTCTATTTTCAACGTCAAATATAGAGTGCGTATGGGAAAGTAAACAGCCTGTGGATACAAACGACCCACCTAAAAGAAAGAAAAAAAGTAAATTTTACCACTGTCTTCGTTATAATAAAAAAAATCAACTCTTACATGGCTTAATAAATTTAAAATAACATTGCCATCGTATTGCACTAGACAGCATAGTAGCTGAGGTATCCAGGGTAGCCAATACGAGGGAGGAACTCCCACAACATACTTCTCCAGTGTAAGCATTAAAGTATTGTTAGCATTATCGTAGGACAAGAACCACAAAACTTTAGCTAAATATTTTCGAGTCTTACTTTCACTCTGATGACGACAGGCGTGCAAATAGCAGGTCAGTGCACTGACACCCAACGCTATTTGTTTATCACGCAAAAACATTTGTTCCATGAAATCTCCCCACATAGCCCATGCCTTCGTCAGGCCATCATGTAATTGAACTGCAGCACTAAAGGCTTTTCCAGCTTCTTCTGATCGACCAATCTTTGCCAGTAACAGACCCTTGAGCGCATAAAACTCTGCATTCATTTCAGCAGTGAAATATTTTAGATTTGTAGATTCAATTACTTCTAAAGCTTCGTTTAAATCATTTCGTCCAGCAGAAGAAGCAGTTTGTATATAGCATTTTACCTGCTGGCGTATTTTCTATGCGATGCAAAAAATCAAACAGTTAAAAAGGAAAAATTAAATTTTTATTCATAAGAAAATTACCTGGAAACAATCAACAATTGGTACAGAGGGTATGGTATATATACGAGATAAAGTTTCCTGACACACTCCAGTTAAGTTATGCTTTCTGGCTATTTTACCGAAATATATGATGGCTTGTGCTGAGGCATGAACACCAAGCATGGTATTGCCCTGATCGGGCTGTTGTTCCAGATGCTGCGTTATAATTTGATAATGATGTTGACGCCAAGTGAATATATCCGACCAATGGGATAGGTCGTCGGCGATTACGGGCAAACGGTTTCGCCATGTTTTAACAATGGCTTTCATATCATGCAGGGACGTATTGCGTGACTGCGACAGGCCCTGGTGTATTTGGCTGGCCTCATGCAGTTCAATTATTTGTTGTGCTGCCTGCAAATACTGTAGATGAATGTGCGATACAATATGCGGCAGTCTCCTCCATTCGCGTATACATAGACCAGAAGCTATTTCCACATATTTTTCAACATTTGCTAGCTGGCGCTCCTCTGGATGCAATATGGCCAAGAAACCTTTGTAAAGGTTTACCTTGTAGCCATATTGTTTTGAATAGGCTTGTTCTATTTTAAGCAACGCCTTCTTCATGAGATTCCAATCTGGTACACGCCAAGCACTCTCCATTATAAGAATTTCATGTTGCTCTCGGTTTGTCTGGGCATAGTCCAGTAAAATATCCCACTGGTTGAGTTCTTTGGCACAACGAATCCAATGACTCTCCCACACCATAATCTCGCTATTCATATGAGCATTGCAAATGCCATTTGACAAATCATCCTTAAACTTGGACATAGCCAGATCGTAAGCCCCCTGAGCCTCCTCAAAGAATCCCATTTGTTCGTACGAGATGGCAACATTTGTTTCAGAGTACTGAGCATATTTCATCCATAAACCAGCCCATAAATCCTCTTCGTGCATGGCTGAATACATTTGCGCCAGAGAATCATGTACGGTTGATTGATTTCCATTGCTGTCAGGCTGTTGATCAGTGTAGTCCATTAGGGAACTGGCATTGTTAACATTTTGCTTAGATACCATTTCTTCCAGAACGAGCGTCATACGATGCCACAAATTATGAGCCTTGCCCAAATACGTGCATAGATTAGGAGGAATGTAAATTTTTGGATTGCACTGGGTTAAACCCTCGACAAATGTATTTATAGCACTGGGTGCAGAATCCTTTTGTATTATGTTGGTGCCGGAAGACAAAAACGGTATGACTTCTTTGACTATAGTGTGCTGCTGATCACTGCTAAATATTGACCATATTCTTGGGAATATCGCTAGCCAAACACTCTCAGCCAAGCTAGTTTCCATGTGACACAACTGCGATGTGGCCACTAGCAATTGGTCGGTACGAATTTTTCGATTTATTTCTAAAAACTCAATTTGTCGGTTAATCAGTTTGCATATTTTCATTTTTCTAGCCGGCAACAATCTCTCACTATCAGGTTGATCTGGCTGGGTATTTATGAAATCCAAATTGACGTCAACATCAAATTCTTCATCTTTGTCATCCACACCTTGCGGCATGTCCATACAGTCCGTGTGTGAAGATGTGTATATGACAAATTGACTTTTTTCTTCGTTATCGGCCATATTTATTATGGACGTAATACTGGGAATTTTGTGCATATCATTAGCATTTTGTATAGGAGTCATAGTATTGGCTGTTAATACCAATAGTTCTATGCATTGCTTGATCCAATAATGTGTTCCAATGGAATCCCAAGCTTGAGAGCATATTATATAAAGCAAGCGATCATGCAAACGCCTTCTCATGGAAGCATCAATAATTTCAAAGAATTTTGCCCTAATGGCCGGATTTTGACTGCGCAAACCTGTTAAAAAAGCTCCCTCCAATTTAGCACTCAACTCTGTTTGCTTTAAATACTCATCTCTATAAATGTAGTTGATCATTTCGAGGAATTGAATGTGTAATTCGTTTTCGTCATAGAATTTCTTTTCAACATACTGCATTAATTTCACCAACAATACAGACTTTTCACGTATAGATGGTATTTGGACCATGGGATTTTGTTCTTTAACTCTGACCCAGTCGTCTAACATCTTAATTATGCATTTTAGAATTTTAGCATCCATGCTCTTTTCAATTAAACTCACTATAATGCTGCCGATTAGAAGTTTTCGAACTTCAACACTCATTATAACTATACGATTTTTTATCATATCCAACGATAGTATCAACAATTCCAATGACAAATGATTTCCTTCTACAGAAGGATTAGCGGTTTGTGTGCTATTTTGCATTGCAATGTGTTCCTTGGTTAAACGATTCAATACTCGTATAAACTGCAACATCAGGCGGTCTATGTACTCGGGATTATTGGCACAACAGGCCTTTAAAATCATAAGTGTTCCGAATAGTGAGGCGGTATTTGGTTGAGGACTCTTTTCATAAAAAGTCAAATTATCAACGATCATTTTACTAATGGCGCTGTATAAAATTTCCAATTCATCATTTTTGTGCTGCGAGTCCGGCGGAAAGATTGTCATTAGTTTTGTAATCAAAACATGCATTAGGCGAACAATTTTTGTGTTTTGATGTATAATACAGGCCGACAGTCCTTTTTGTATTGGCCTTATTATAGCCAAAAGTTGGTCGGGTTTCATGATGTTAGTTAAGAAGTGAAGAAAATCTAAAGCTGTACAAATATTATTGATATTTGTATGAGGAGATTCGATGGTGGTAAAAATCTTATCCATCCAATTAAGTTTCAATTCAAACGGTTGCGGCCAAACATCTGGTCGCATGGCAGTTCTAAGTAGAATAATGCATCTAAAAGGAAGATTATTTCAGATTCCATAATAAAACTTGCCGATATCAAAAATGCATCTGGAATCTGACTACACATTTTCGATTAACCTAATGATGCTGACTCCAAATTTGGTTTTCATTTTTTTTTTAAAAGTCAGGGTTTTTTAGGTTTTTTGAGAAAATTGAGATTAAAAAAATAAATTAAAAAAACGTGTTTTGAGCATTTTGATTTTTTTTAGAATTTTCTCAAAACCTGACATGATGGAAAGACTAAAAATCAGATTCGGAGTCATCCAGACGCATCCAAAAATTTTACATACAAAAGCTCTCAAAAATGCACAAATACACGTGTTTTGTAAACTTTGACCACAATTTTTTTTAAAAAAACCCTGATGTGATGAAAAACTTTCGAAGCCAGATTCGTAATCATCAAAAGGTTAATCCAAAAATTTCACAAATTTCCTACAAATATTAATGCTGTGTTTTCCAATAAGTGGATTTATTTTCAGATTAATCTTATTTTGTTTAAAAAAATATTTTACCATAACAAAACAAATTTAGAATATTTTTTTCGTTATCTACGATAAATTTGCAATTATAATCCGAAAAAATAATAAAAATATTTGGAAAATTAAAAAAGTTATAAATAAATCAAAATTAATCCAAAATGGACTTATTAAATCCTAAAAATTAGTTGGATTAATTTTGATTGATTTATAACTTTTTTAATTTTCCAGATTTTTTTATTATTTTTTCGGATTATAAATGCTAATTTATCGTAGATTACGGAAAAAAATATTACAAATTTGTTTTGGCATGTTAAAATATTTATTTTGAACTAAATAAGATTAATCCGAAAATAAATCCACTTATTGAAAAACACAGCATAAGATAAACAAAAAATAACAAAATTTACCTTCTTGATAAATTATCTCCGGAATTAAGAATTGTAGGTTGACTATCATTAACTTGACAAGCCAATCTAATAAGGAAATTTAAAACGGTATCACAGTGAACCTTTCCAATCGAACGGCAACTTTCATCCATTTTTGTGCTTAAAGAAGCTTCACTGGTATCTAGATTAGCAAAAAAAAATACATTAGGAAAATTTAATATCTTGTTGTTGAAAAAAAAAACTTACTACTGCGTGTGCTGTCTGTAATTAACTTTTTCCTTTGCGATTCATTAAAATCTTCACTGTTGGTCCTTTTAATAGAGCCTTTGTCATCCATTTCATCATCTATAGAAGAGTTTAGTAATTTATTTTCACTTTCATCATCTTTAATACGTTGCAATTCCCATTTGATAATGACTTCAGCCAGATCTACTGAAAGTTTTTTATGTTCTAGCGATGCGTTAGGTGGGAATCCTAAACGTTGCATGTAGTTAACCAAATGTGTAACCAGTTGATGTCTTACAGGGAAATATACCTATATTATGTGCATTTGAATTGATTAAAAATCTTTTTTATGTTTTTTTTTTTTTTTTTTAATTTAACCAACCTTATAATGTCTAACAATCAATTGTAAAATATGGAATAGTTGTTGCATTGAATGACCCTCTTCGACAATTATTTTCTTAGTCCAATGTGTCAACATAGTATTGCCATCTTCCATTCGTAATGGCATGGCTGGTGTTAAAACGTCCAAAGCTTGTCTTACTACTGGTCTTGCTTCCAGCGCATGACCCTTTAGCAACGAATGAAATACTTGCAATACAATTTTCTTATGTATTGCCAAACGAGCAATTATATGTGCCAATAACAAGTGGCCATGATAACGAGCAGTTGGATCCACTGAATTTTTACTCAATAGACAAGGCCAAGCAAAAGTCATCAGACGTCTGAGCTTATTGCCCTGTCTTTTGTTATTAGCATCACCATCGTGTATGTGCTGGGAAGCACGCTCCACAAGAAGACACGCAAATTGCAGTAAAGCTATTCTTACAGCATCATCGTTAGCGTATGGCTTGTCAGGATCAAATACTTTACTTATAAATACAGATACTATATTACTATCATCTTCTTGGAAGGGTGTTGGTGGTGCTCCGATCAATTTATTACCCTCGCCCTTATCAAAGCTGGCAACAAAACATGGTACTAAAATAGCCGTTATAATCTTAGCCTTAAGCTCTTCCGATAATGATATGTTGTTAAAGTTCTCTACAAAATAAAAGAAGGCTTGACGCTTCCAATATACAGTGTAACTCTGAGCCACGGTATTCTGCAGAAAATCTCTTAAGAAGTAAAAATCTGGTATAAAATGCAAGCATAATGCCCTTGAAAGTTGGAAGAGTAATTCAATTTCATTTGTATTGTGCGAAAAATACTTTAATAAAATCTTTCCCACCAAATGCCATTTGTAACTGATTACATTTTCCTGACAACTGTTGCTCAAATTAAATTGCCACAAATGCTTGAGGCAATTAATCAATTCAGTTTGTGTTGCTATCCACTGATCATCATTTTCCATCACCGTATATACAATATTTATGGCCTGTTCTTGGGCCTCCTGCTTCTGCATTTCTGACATAATAGTGCTGTCGATTTGTGCTCCACCACCGATTAAACGTATTAAGCCATTGATATATTGCGGAGTCTTTAAAACATTATGAAACGGTTGACCATCTTTATGTTTCAATAAATAAATAAAGAAACGGTTCCATTGGGCGTCTACTATATAGATATCGGAAAGAAAATAGTCGACGGTATCATTGGGAAAACGTAGTAGAAACTTTAATAGTGGTGCTCTATAGGGTGAAGAAGATTCAATCATGAGATTTTTCTCTGTCTGCAAAACTAACTGGCATAGATTTTCAATATATTTTGGTGTGGCAGCAGTAATTTGGTGAAACATTTCTATCAGACAAACCACTTTTTGTTCATATTCTCCACCACGGATGGCTGCGAAAAAATTACCACCCTGCTGCTGACCTCCTTGTTGGCCTTGCTTGCAAATTTGTATGGAAATCTCCAAAAGCTTTTGGCAAAGTTGCAAAATTTGTTCACTTAACTTTTCATTGAACATTTGGGGAAATAGTTGAGTAAAATACGACAAGCGTTTGGTAGCGGTTAAAGTTAAATTACGATGATCGCCCAATGTCAGTAGCAAGGGTCTTATGCAATTATGTATCTCCTTCTTGTCGATTTGTATGCCAGCATTAAATCGTTTCATACACTTGAAGGCGGCCTCCTGTAGTTCAGGCTTTTTATGTTCCATCAATTTAAATAAAATATTTATAATTTTATCCTTATGTTGCGTATCAGTTATGTAGTGGCAAGCTGCTAAAGCTCTCAGTGCACTAATGCGCAGTGGTACTAAATTTGTAACATTTTTATAGCAATCCAATTTCATGAGCGTTGAATCTTCAGCTTCCGATAGTGTTATAAGCTCATGAAAGAAGAGTTTATGGTAACTGTTGGTTAGATTAATGGTAAACAGCCTTGGCTCCAAAGTCGTGCAAAAAGTGTTGCCCTCCATTAAACCAATTTGAGCATTGACGGGTTGATGTCTGAGTAAATGTTTTTTTGGTGGTATAATATCGGCAAGCACTTCCTTATGCGGATCCATTACCTCTGATACAGTACGATTTTGAAGAGTAGCTATGTACTTTAGCGAAGCCATAGATTCTTGGCGTACTAGAGTATTGGGACTCGTAACTTGTCTTACTAGTTCGTGTATAACATCATATATGGCTTTGTTTTTGATCGTAGCAATTTCTTCGTTCTCTTGGTCTTTGGGAGTCATGCATAAATCCAGCAATGATCGTAAATTTGTTTTTGCTATATATATGGCTCCATTTGAGACTTCACCTTCCAGATCCATTAAAACAAACATAAACGCTTTTACGAAAGAGAATAGATGCTGATACAAGGAGCGTAATGAAAAGTGCTGATATAGAAACTGTATGGCCTTGCAACCCCCAACTTTGGCATACCAAGGTCTTTCATAACATAAAGCCGTCATCTTTTCGGCTAAGTATTGCATTAGGGGTAAGCGACAGGCTCTCTCTTTGCTACCCAATATATTGGCAGCAGTGTCTAAAATTAATCCAATACAAAGTTGACCCGGTTTGCACAATTCTTTTTCTTCGTGACCCATACAAATGGCCAAGGCATCGATAAGTACCAAAGGATCGATACCGTTTATGGAATAGTATTGTTTGTAAGGGAATGGACCTGCCTGTTGGGCAATAGAAATCATAGTATAATGACGTACAACTGCTACCATTACAGGAAACACATATTCTCTTAAGTCCTTAGTTGCGGAGGCCACAAACATGCCGGTCAATGCATTTTGTAATGTTTTACGAGCTTGATAGTCTTCAATTTTATTCTGATTTACCGGCATATTGACGATATTGTTATCAAGGAAGCTGGGATGTAAGAAAAACTTTTGCAACGTATGCTTTTCGTCATCCAAATTAATAGAAGCTGCCAAAAAACAACGTATAACTTCCCAGCTTTGACGACGATAAAATGAATCTGTAGCATTTGAACTAAGAGCGGAAAAGGCCGTCTCAATAGCCTTGTCAATAGGAAATTCAATTGGCTTTTCATGCTCCTGAAAATAGGTGACCACTGCTGTGGGTTGTATCTCACTATTGGTATACTGAATACTTTGAGGTTCTGTCATCATTTTACGATTGCCGCCACCGAATTTTCCAAGCACACGAAAAGCAACCAGAGCAGCATTATCTTGATTACGCAGAGTTTTCCAAAGAGCCTGCATGAGAGCAGCTCTTACCGGTTGGATATGATCGTATAAAAAGTCTGGTTGTAAATTGTCAACGCACAATTCTAAGGTCCTTAAGCCCTGCATAATTAAATTGCAGGTCTTAGCAGAATATAAATCAAAAAAATATTAATAACTTACTTGACTAACTAAAGTAGCTGAACCATTTAGAGCGGAAACCAAGGGATCCATTAGCATTGGCAAATATGGTAAAAGTGAGGATAATCTCACCGGCACCGTCAAACACAGTTCAACGAAAAGATCTTTCATATGTTGTTTATGGAAACCACTTTGTAAACGATTTAAACCTTCAAGTAAATTTGGCAGCAAAGGCAAAAACTCTTGATACAATAAATCGTGGGATCCACCACCGATAGAACGAAACAGTGCTCGAAGCAACAGAAAATAATTATAAGGCTCTTCAGCCGTTAGAGCCAATTCCATAGACTGGTTAACAATATTGTGTAAATGAGGCTTTAGCATCTGTTCGTTTTCAACCGGAAACAGACTAACACTACCGAATACCAGCTTAAAAAGCCGTAGATAAAGATTTGATCTTTCCACGTTTGTACCCATTTCATGCATTTTCCCCAAAAGATATTCCACTAACACTGTGGCAAATAAGGGTGATGTTGTCGGGTTAGCCAAAAATGAATTTGCTACAATTTGTAGAGATGGATTCTTGTGAATACGTTCTACCATAAAGTCAATAGTGGTAGCAAAAACTTCTTGGAAATTTTGAGAATGCATCATAAGAAACTGGCCGAAAGAAAAATCAATTAAAAAACTGTTTTTAAAATGCAACATATTTGTTTATACTAACAATTCCACTGAAATGTTCCAGAACCTCCTTTTCTTCTTTTGTTCTTGGTATAATACCAGAAGTCTTTAACTGGTTAGCTGTTGACGTGTTAATGGAATATATATCCAAGGCTTCCATAGCCCAGTGAACCAAATCAATATAAATGCTAACTTCATAAGGTTGAAAAAGTTTTTCTTGTTTTATTTTGGTAACATCAACTGTTGGAGACTGGGGAATTGAATAAAAATAAGCAATAATACCTATGACATGTTTAAGAGGTTATTTCATACTTACTTTGGAACTAACAAATCCCCATGTTATAGTCTTGACTCCACCGACTAAAGTTTTAACTAAACTACGATATTCTACAATATTTAACGAACAAAGCATTTGATTACCCGCCAAATTTGTTTTAGAGATTGGATCCGTAGAGTTATCCTTAATTAAGAATAAGAATTAAATCTAAGTTTTTGTATAATAAAATCAAGGAACTTACTGTTATACTATCTTTACTTTCTAACACAGTTGCTGTCGATGCTACATTTGGTACTGGTGAGGTTACTGATGATGTAGACTGAGCTTTTCTGTAATAAACACATCATATACCCACAATAAAAATTCCTAAATGTACTATACTTACAATCTTTGCGTTATTGTGGGTAATGTTATTTTGGCTATAGTTTGAAATTTATAAACAAATACTTTTAGCAATGTAGTCAATAGGCTACGAGCCTTAACTGGTTCCACTTCGCTGTGATGTCGAACACAATCGACAAGGTTTAACAACAGCTTACAGGACATGGTCTGTATGCCAGTAGCTAGAGACTCATCGTGGACATTTTTTGAAAACAATTTAATGGCCTTTTCCAAAACATCTAAACTTAAACTTTGTCTGACATGGTGGGCTAAATCAGCCAATGTTGAATAAGCCAGAGGCCGTATAGAGTCCAATGTAACGCCTTTACCAATAAGAAGATCCTCATCGAAAAGTCGTTCAATAGATGGTATAAATTCTAACGAAAAAGGGAATTAAAAAAATATATATTTTTTTGTTGACACTATTTATACTCACTTTGCCTTAAATCTGTAGCAAAAATATGTCTGGCAGCAATTAAAAGTTCTTTTCTCAAGTGTGCCGCCTCCTTAGGGCATAAGTGCATTAAACTTAAAATTCCACTTGTTACAGAAGCTGAATGTGTCATAATTGTATCCTGAAAAACATTGTATATTAATACCCCAACGACTTAATTAACATTATGCTAAAAACTAAATACCTGAAATAATCGGACTATATAGGCCAAAAATGAAAGTGTTTTTATTTGTGCTCCCATGAAATCAATAAAGATTTCTTTGTTAAAAAACTGTGAATTTCTGTAAATAAAAACACCCAAAAAAAGATATTAAATTTCAAAAAATATTTGAGAGTAAATATGTAAACACTTAAAAAGTTAATACATTTACACCTTTTACAGATGTAATTTGAAAAAATTCAAATTACATCTGTAAAAGTAATTCAAAATGTAATTCAAAAATTCTACTTGTAATTCGAATAATGCATTTATAAGTTGAGAATCCCAATTATTATTCGAAGATGCTAACTGTCACTCTTAAAGATCCTAATTAAAAAAAGAACAATGCTAATTCGAAAATTCCAATTGTAATTCAAAAACCAAATTATAATTCTAAAAATATCAATTGTAGTTCAAAAATATCAATTATAATTCAAAAAGATCAATTGTTGTTCGAAAAAAAAAAATCAATTGTAATTTAAAAAGATTAAGATTTTAATTTTTGTTTTTTTACGTACTTAAAAAAAAATCCTAAAAAATTCTTAAAAGTGAACTAGTATGCGATTTTTAGGTTTTAAAGTTTAAATCTTATTTTTGAAAATGTGTGTACTCTTTGATTTTTTTTTTAATTTTCTTGTGGAAAACTTCTATCGATTCTAAAAATTTTTTGCCCAGTAGGATCGTGGGATAACGATTATTACTTTTTATACCCCCACTTAGTGATAGAGGGTATATATAAGTTTGTCATTCCGTTTGTAACTCATAGAAATATCGGTCTGAGACCCAATAATATAAGTAATAATGATCAGTGATCGATTCCAAGACATTCTAGCGATGTCCGTCTGTGGAAATGGTGATCACGGCCAAAGTATTAAACATATATGACTGGGACTTAGCACATTCAGTTGTTGTTGTCCTAAGTTGTTTGATTTTGCATTTGAGCGGTTCAGAAGTTATGAACGAAAATGTAAGAACACCTCGAAAATTTTAGTACATTCTACATAACCTTAAAATACAAAATGCTTTAAATTGGCTGGTGGTTGGCATATGTGAACAGAATTGGACACAGAGTGGTAGTTTTACAAGTACAAACCTATTTTTTATAAAAAAAAAAAAATCGCGGAATTTTTTTTCACCAACAAATTTTTTCCGCGAATTTTTTTTTTTTTTTCAAAAGATTTTTTTTCGCAAAAAATCTTTTTTAGATTGTGGAGGGTATCTATACATTCTGCAAGGCCGAATTTAACTTTTTTACTTATTTTTTTTTTTTAAATTTTTGAATTTTAAAAATTTTCAAATGTATTTTAAAATTGTCCAAATGTATTTTAAAATTGTCCAAATATATTTTAAAATTGTCCAAATGTATTTGAAGCTTGTGCAAATGTATTTTAAAATTGTCCAAATGTGGTTTAAAATTTTCCAAATGTATTTTAAAATTGTCCACATGTATTTTAAAATTGTCCAAATGTATTTTAAAATTGTCGAATTGTATTTTAAAATTGTCCACATATATTTTAAAATTGTTCAAATGTATTTTAAAATTGTCCAATTGTATTTTAAAATTTTCCAAATGTATTTTCAAAATTGTCTAAATGTATTTTAAAATTGTCCAAATTTATTTTACTTGGACAATTTTAAAATACATTTGGACAATTTTAAAATTAATTTGAACACTTTTAAAATATATTTGGACAATTTTAAAATAAATTTGGACAATTTTAAAATACATTTGGAAATTTTTAAAATACAATTGGAAATAGTGTACTGCTTCAGTGGTGAGTCATAGAGGGGTCAATTGCAAGACCGACCCCCATTAATTTTTACGCCTAAACATTTTTCGGAACAAACTAATACTGTATCTCCAATTTCTAAGGGTGCTCCCATACAAAATAACATTTTTTTAAATTTGCTTCAACCGGTCTACTTATGACCCCTCTAGGACGCACCATTGTACCGGTAAAAGCTGTTTCAATAAAACAAATTTATAAAAAATAAATTGTATTTGGACCGCCTTAAATTAAAAATAGAGGGTAGGTAGGAAAAAATTTTTGGAATAAAAAAATATTGTGGATCGGTCATACATTTTACTGGGGCACTCTTAGGGCAGTTAGAGCAACTTAGAAATTGGAGATAGAGCATTAGTTTGTTCCGAAAAAATGTTTAGGTGTAAGAATTAATGGAGGTCGGTCTTGCTATTGACCATTCTACGACGCACCATTGGAGCAGTAGAAATGTTTTTAAGATTGGAAAATTGCAATAAATTTTTTTCAAAAGTATTTCTGTCACTCATAAAAATGCTTACACTCAAAAAAGTTTAAACTAAAAATATTATACTCAATTATTTTTTTTACCAAATTGTAAAAAAAAAATGTTCACTCGATTTTTTTTTACAAAAAATATTAAAAAAGATTTTTACTCAAAATTAAATATTTCTACATAGTTAAAATATTTAACAAATTCATGGAGTGTTGTTTTTAAATAAAGTTTTTTATAATAATCTTTTTACATTTAAAAGAGAATCAATATATTCGGCAAGTCCGTATATAAACCTAATAAAGATCTTATTATAGAAAAAAGATAGAATCGATGTTAAGTATTGTTCAAGTAGATTTTAGAACGTCTGTTTGAATTTGGTTAAAATTAGAAAATCTTAACTATTTCTACTAAAAATTATAAAAAAAAATCATTCCATGTTAGAGTTAGCCACCATACAAACGGCTCCTTCAAATTTAGCTTAAATGATCATAACAACCGTATTATGATAGGAATCCTTTAGAAATTATCAAATTAGATTTTAACAGAATCTTTATTTCCCTATTCGTTTTTTTAATGTTAGCTATATTTTATATTAGTTATATTTTATATTATTTTTAATAATGTCATTAATGTTTCACTATCTCTGAAAATGTTTCCCAATTTCTGGCCTCACTCAAGATATTACCTGCACGGAATCCTAACTTTTTTGTTAACAAAAAATGTTGATTATATAGAATGTGTACAAACTTACCTATGAATCATAGAAGGCTGAAGATTAATAGTTGTCATTATTAGTGGTATAAATTCAGATACTTCTTGGTGTACAGCGTTTTTATAAATTTGATACATAAGAACAACTATAATGGGTAGTTCTTGTAAGACCCTCAATGATAACATACCTCGAGGTAATAAATTATACTAAATTTACAAAAGATATAATAAATCAAAAGAAATCAGTATATATTTTCCTACTCGGATCCATCAATAAAAATATGGTGATAATCATACGCACCAATGTACAATATATTCAAATATAGTAATTTTTGTCATCATAGCGTATGATTATTCCCTTATTTTAATTGGCCTGATATTTTTTAAACCTACCATTTGAAATGTTACAGAATCTGATGGATTTTCAACATGTATAGATTTAATAGCATACGTTTCAGACAGCAATTGTTCCAAGTTAAGTTCCTTTAAATCTTTAATTCTTATTTGTTGGGCCGGTTCAAATATTTTATTCATGTGATTTGGTAGTTCGGTATAAATCTTTTTTACCAATGCCAAAAATTGTTGAACCTAAAAAAAATTGCCATATCCAAGAGGCTTAATTTCACAAGTGCAAGTAATTCATGTATAAATTTTACCTCATTGTTAAATGACGGTCTGAAATTTTTATGCAACTCTATTATAATGCGAAGGCAGACCAAAACATTTTCCTCATTATCGATTTGTAATATTTTAAGCATTAATGAAATTATAGATTTTACATGTTGTCTTAGATTTTCACTTATGGGCAGACGATGGATCATTTCTAATATCAGTTTTCGTACCTGCAGTTAAAGAGAAGTACTCAGTATGAGCGGCACCAACAATATCCAATTCATATAAAACTTTAACATACCTGGTGTGCTTGATATTCCTGTATGAATTGTGGTTCACCATCTTGCAAAAAATGCATAAAAGCCTTAAGAGAATGCTCCAAAAATGAGGGATACGAAGAACTCTGCACCACAACTTCAAAGTGTTCACTTAATTCTTGGGCAGCCCTTAACTTTTTATCATCTGTAGCTTTGTTGTCGCCCAATATTGTAACATAACTACGAAACGTATTTAACTGAAAACTTTCACTGTGTGCCATTTTTTAGTCTTTTTTTAGCAAACATTTATTGAAATTTTCCAAATGTAATTTTCACGATATAAACATGCAATAAATATTTTCTGGATCTGTCAAAATAGCGTCTCGCAAAAAAAAGAAAAAATATCTACAGGGTGTCAAATAAATTAATAAAAATAAGATTATTTTAACAACCCTGTTTTATCTACAGTAGAATCTCTACTTTGCTACCAATTTACTACTGACGACAGAGCTTTGAAGAATAAAAACCTTTTCTCTTCACAATACAGCAGCAGACAGCAAAATTTTTACATGTATTTTGTTGTTGGCGCAACAACAAAATACATGTAAAAAATTTGCGGTCTGCTGCTTGCTGATGTATTGTGAAGAGACACTGAATTCACAAAAAATCACATTAACCCTCAGTTTCTGTAACACGAACGTCGTTCGTCTGCGACGAATTCACATGTATTTTGGGAACAAGTTGACTTTACTGTCATTGGTCCAAAAAAATAAAATTGAAAATAGCTCTTTTAGCGATTTCGAAAAAAAAAATTGTCAGCGACACGTATTTAGCAAGTTATCTCGACTTAAAGTTTATTGCTTATATCTTCGTTATTTATTGTTCGATTTAAAAAATATTGGTGTCATTCGAAAGGTAATTGAAATATCTTCCATTTTGGTAAAAAAAAATTTTACATGTATTTTGTTGTTGGCGCAACAACAAAATACATGTAAAAAATTTGCGGTCTGCTGCTTGCTGATGTATTGTGAAGAGACACTGAATTCACAAAAAATCACATTAACCCTCAGTTTCTGTAACACGAACGTCGTTCGTCTGCGACGAATTCACATGTATTTTGGGAACAAGTTGACTTTACTGGCATTGGTCCAAAAAAATAAAATTGAAAATAGCTCTTTTAGCGATTTCGAAAAAAAAAAAAATTGTCAGCGACACGTATTTAGCAAGTTATCTCGACTTAAAGTTTATTGCTTATATCTTCGTTATTTATTGTTCGATTTTAAAAATATTGGTGTCATTCGAAAGGTAATTGAAATATCTTCCATTTTGGTAAAAAAATTTAACCCATAAAAGGCAAAAAAACCTTTCTTTTTTTTTTTTTTGAGAAAAAAATTTTTGTTTATTTTTTTCAAGAAATTTTCGTATTTTTTTTTCTGCGTAGCGACCTTCGGTCGGGCTTAGGGATTACAAATTTCATAAATTAATTTAGCGGCTTCGCTAAATAAAGTTTTTTTTGTGTACCAAACCTTTTGCCCGGTTATATTTGAATTTCAGTCGACATAACTCGCGAACCAGGTCTCGCCGAAAAAAAAATCACCCAAATATTTTCGATCTGTAATCAAAAATCTATCTCTGGTAAAAATTTGGGAGCAATACGACCAATGCCAGTAAACTCAACTTAAGCCAATTTTTCCCTTTCAATCAATTGCATTCCAAGAGGGAACCATACACGATACTGCACGCTGTACATTTTATTGGATGACCTGGTAAATACGGTTGGCGTTACTAACGGGCTGATCCAGTGACATGTCACAAGTGATATATTCGTGGTTGAGACATTTCTATATAAAAGCGACAGGTGTTTTTATATAAAAGGTGTCAATTTTGTGACACGTATCAAGGACCGTCCAATTTTCTGCAGAATATGAATTAAATAAAAATGCATATTAATGTTTGTTGATGAATTAATTTTTGTACTGTATATTTTTCTAATAGAATATCCTTTATTTCTTTCTTATCTATACAATAAAAATTCATACATATCGTTATCCACCGTCACTCCACTACAGAAGTAATGCAAAGTTTATGTATGTTTAAAAATTATAAATATGAACTATGCTTTTTCTGTAACATTTTTTAACGTTTTTTCTTTTTCTTTTTGTTTTTTTTTATTTTTTGCTCATGTGCGTAGTAATAAAAAATAATTTTTAATTGTTAACAGTGATGAATTGTAATTTGATATTTAATTTTTAATACACAAAACAAATTACAGATTTATCAATTAATCGTTGCTTGTCACAAAAAAAAAACTATAACCATGATTAATATATTAATCGTTTTATTGATTAATAGTACAACCATATCCAGTTAAATATTGAAAATTACTGGAAATTAATTTTAAACAAAAATTTATTCGAATCAAAAATAAAATTCATCACATAAAAGTATATGTCTGTGTATATATTTATGTTAAATTTTTCTTTAGTTCTACTTTACAAATTTTCGATAATAATTCCATATTCATTCGCTTTTATGATAAAAGGAAATAAATCTTGATTTAAAAAAATGGTAACTTTGAGCAGAATTATGTAACGACGTCTCAAATAAAGTATTTATTTCAATAAAATTTATTTTTTTAAGTTAACGAATTTTTAATTGATTTTTTTTTTATTATTATTTATAAATGCTCATTGTATTTGCTTTGCATATTTGTTGTTTTTTTTTTTCTCGTAATCAGTTCAAGAGGTTATTACTCAACTGATAATGTAACGTAAGTAGCAGTAAGATCTTATCTGATAATCAAATTTTTACGTAAGACGTCATAAATCATAAAGTAAACAGCTGACTTACAACCGCTTCTTTTTTGTGTTACTTTATCAGTTGAGTAATGAGCCCTTTAATATACCTAACTTTATTCATACGATTTAAACCAGTGGGTTTTCAACAAAAAGACTGCTGCAAGTTCAGATGACCTTAAAGAATTAATTATTTCTATTATCGTTTTTATCATTAATTTAACCAAATTAATTTACTAAAATTTAAGAATTTAAATAAGAGAATAATGTTAATAATAATAATAATTATAAAAAAAGATATTTTTTGTATGCAAATATGTTTGTATGTAAGTATGTATGTAGGTATGTATGTATATAGTACAAATTGGTGCATTGTTTCGATTCATGGTTGTTGACCTGGACAGACCCTATTTCAAAGCGGACTATTTTCCGATTCGTCCCGTTCTTGAATAGCTGTTATGCTTTGTTGTAAGGCATTTGGAGTTAGCCATTCCCTAAAAATAAACGTAAGATGTAAAATAAAAAAAATTAAGGATAGTAAATTATATATCTTCATTAAATTTTACTCACTTTGGCAAGCATCTTTGCAAAAATGGTACACATGAACTAAAATGGGCTAAACGATTTACCCAGCTGGGAATTTCTTGGCCACTAAGGATCTACAAAAAAAAAAAAAAACAAATTGTTTATATGTATTTATTTAATTACATATGTGTAATACACATTGTGTATATGAGGCATTCTTTTGCAACTTTTTTTAAAACACACGAAAATTCGTTAATATTATATTAAAATTGTTCAAAAAAGAATTTGAACAAAAAATTAACAAATGTAATTTTTGAGCAAATATGTACATTTACAAAAGATCAATTGTAATTTAAAGGTTATACATATATTTTCGAATTACAATTGATCTTTTTCGAAATTTAAATTGACCTTTTTCGAAATGAATTTTCGAATTACATATAAAATTTACAATTGATGAAATTACAATTGATCTTTTTCGAATTACAAATAGAACTCTCGAATTACAAATGGAATTTTCGAATTGCAAGAAATATCTTCGAACTACAATTGAAATTTTCCTAAATACACCTGTCCTTAATATTTTAAAATTTCCTTAAAAAGTACTAATACAGATTATTTTTATTGCTCCAAATAACTTTTAATATAAATAGGCCCTTTCTAGTACCTTTTTAATCATTAGGCCACAAAAGGTCCGAACTCACGGGCCTCAATAAATTCGCTTGCACGAAAGTTTTTTATGATCATATTTCCGTTTTACACATATTTTTGAAGCGCATAAAACGTTTTTTAGAGCAAATTTTTGTTTAAATTTTTTTAAAGAAGTCTCAGATTCTAAAATATTTTTCAAATAAAAAAGGCCTAAGATTCTCAGACTTTTTTTGTATAGAAAAAGTTTTAGATTTTGAAGATTTTTCCTATAGAAAAAATTGTACATTCTGATAAGACTTACACGCTGTTTCTTTATGACGAACGTCAAAAATTTGCACGTGTTTTGTTTTTGTTACAATAACAAAATACATGCAATTTTTTGACGTTCGTTCGTCATACAGAAATTCGGGGTTAGATTCTGAAACATTTTTCCTATAGAACAAATTTAACATTCTGAAACATTTTTTGTATAGAAAACACCTCAGATTCTGAGACATTTTTTGTATAGAAAAAGTTTTAGATTCTGAGACATTTTTCGTATAGAATTGGTCTTAGATTCTGAAAAATTGTTCTTTTTATCAAAAAATATGTTCGTACTTATTTAAATACCATTTGGTGTTCAATTATGGTCACATAATATTATGTCAACCAGCAGCCGAATTAAAGTATTTTGTATTTTTAGGTTATGTTAAAATTTTTGAGGTGTCCTTACATTTTCGTTCATAACTTTTGAACCGCTGAACCGATATCACTCAAATGCAATACCAAACTTCTCGGGAGAACTTTCAATAAATATGTTTCAGTCATCTCTGTGAATTATTTTGGCCGTGAACACCATTTTTACAGACAGACAGACGGACATCGCTAGAATGTCTTAAAATCGATCGGGGATCATAAATATGTATACTTTATGGGGTCCCAGACCGATATTTCGATGAGTTACAAATGGAATGATAAACTTATATATACCCTCTATCACTAAGTGAAGGTAGACACCCGCCGTAGGCACCAGAGAACGTAGCCGATCGGCTAACAGCCGCGACTTAGACGCCGCCGACGTTTTTAGGTACTCCAGCCGCCGCTGGTTTGCTCGGCTTACTTCGGCTTAAACATTTTGACAAAAAAATAGTTAGTCAAATTTTTTTTTTAATTTTTGTAAAAATTGAGCGTATGTTTTTTTTGAGTGTTTTTTTTTTTTGTTTGTGAACAGTTTTTCAAATAGTCAAAAATAATACTTTTGTAGTTTACCGATAATGTGCGAAACGTATTTTACGTTTATTTCTTCGCGTGAATTCAAGGTAAAAAAAATCTGAAATTCACGGTTTTGATCTTAACTTTTGAACCACTGGAATGATTTCGCTGGCATTTAACAAGCTGACTCGCGAAACTTGGAGCAGATGGCATAGGTACCACCATAATGCTTTCACCGCCACTCCAGCATTTCAAACTAAAACGAAATACCCTAACTGTCGCCAAAGCAAATCGAAGATGGAAGGAACTTGGGACAAGTCGTATAAGCAGAATTTTATGGCCACGCTATGATTTAGGAAGAACTAAATTCTTACTTACACTTACGAGAATAGAATGTCGTATGTTGACAGGTTTAATAACGGGACACTGTCTTGTCGGAAAACATGCCAAGAACATGAATCTTATTACGGACGCAAACTGTAAAAGGTGCGAGACACCAGACGTCGAAGAGACCATTGAACACATCCTGTGTCACTGCCCGGCTTTGGCACGAACTCGACTATCAATTATAGGAAGTTCACAGTTCGAGACTTTGGAGGAAATTACGAGGATAGACCTGAAAAGCTTGAAACAATTCGCAATGAAGGTCAATGTATTTAGTTTACATCGATAAGCGGAAAAAGTTTTGTGGTATCGCTATGGACCAATTGGTCTATGCGGAGTGCCCATCTGGCACCGCCACCCTAACCTAACCTAACAAGCTGACAAGGATAGTTGCAAATATATTTCAAAAGCTTCAGCAGCATCCATATCTTTCGAAAGATAACATGTTTTCAACAGACGGACGAACAGACATCGCTAGATCGTCTTTAGATCGATGGGGGATCATCACATATACCTTTCATCGTCTATAGCCGGCTAAGAGCTGCCGCCGATATTTTGCTTAGCCGCCGCCACCGACAATTTCATGTCGGCTTCGTTCTCTGGTAGGCACTCGTTTTTCATTTTGAATACGGCCGTTAGACTCTGCTATATTTTTTTTTTGTATAGAAAAAGTCGCAGATTCTGAAACATTTTTCCTATAGAAATATGTAGTTTTGAGACATAAATATAAAATAATAACAAAAATTTTTTCTTGCAATGCGACTTTTTTACATTCTAGCGGGTCCCCATATTCCTGAGTGCACAATGGCCCCGCCATATCTTAAGATGGCCTTGCCCTTTTCTGTAAACTTTTTAATTTTTTTGAAAATGTTCGTAGACAGTAATTTTTTCCATACATACCTGAGTAAGAGCACTGGAGAAATGATTGCAATTATTGTTCATTAAATGATAACGATCTCCTCTAAATTGATTACCCAACTCTTCTACAATACGCCTTACTTCCTGGTAAGTAAAATCTGTACAGCCTATTTGTATGCTCTGTCTGAACTGAAACTGTTCGCCTAATTCGTCATGGTCACGAGGCGAAATTTCAAAGACTCCAGTAAATGGAAACGGATGACCACCATATGCAAATTCAGTACCAAATGCTTCTACGCCAGAATGAAAAACTCCCAAACCAATTGAAGTTGTGTACTCGTTAATCCAATACTGAAAAGCAAATTATGAAATTATTATTCATGGATTTGATATCTATCGGATCAGTTCCAAATATACTTACCATATCGTATACATTTAAAATAACTGGTTCTCTATTGCCAGTGTTGGAGGGCAGCAATTCATCATTTCCACTATCTTTCGATATACCTAGACAACTGGGAAATGGCAAGTTGCAAGGAAGACCATTAGAAAACATCTTGCATCAACTTGTTATGGTTACTACAAAAAGGAAAAGTCAAACAAAATACACACCCACAGTTTTAAAAGTTGGAAAATTAATCATTTCATATGTATATGTAGTTCTACATTGTTTATAAAAAAAAGAACAATTACAACATTGTTTCTGATTGGTTTTACATGAATTGAAATCGAAGAAGAAAAAAATCAATGTTACACACAAAAAAACATTTATTTTGAATGCAATGACAAACGACGACATACATAATGACAATGAATTATAAACCACCATTGATGATTGTACGATTATTGAGTATTTTTGAAATTTTTTTATGACCAACAAATCAAAATATTGACCACTTTTATTGTTATTTACGTTTTAATTGCATATTACAAATACTTTCTCTGCCCTCAGAACAAAGGATTTGTTTTTCTTTTTTTCTTCGTCTTAAAAAAAAATGAGAGCACACAAACGTAAATGATAAAATTAAAAGATACATCTAACTGGACATAATACCTTGGAGATTCTTGGAAAAAATGATTCGATATTTAATAAAAATCTGAAACGATTTTTGTTTGTTTCTCAACTATAGCGAATTATTTTCTCCAAACGAAAATTATTCAATATTATCATTCAAAATAAATTTTATGTATCACTTATCACTTTTTAATAACATGAATAAATGTTTATTTTTAGTAAAATTGTAGCTGAAATACTGAAAGTTTTTGTTAAGAAAACCGGGTGATTGTTTAAGAACTGGGCCAGTGCTACCACAACCAAACCAATAACAGGGTGTTTCAAAAATGTAATAAATAAATTTTATTTTACTCCTAAAAGTATGCATTGTATTTTTAAAGATTAATTGGTGCACTCATAGAAAAATTATGGAAGTTTAAACTAAAAAATTAGTTTAGTGTATTTGTTTTTAACTAAACCAGTTTACCGAAATTGCGATTTTCTCAATTTTTTTTTTAACTTTTAACCTTGGACTTTACAGAGTAAATATGTGCAGTCAAACTTTAGGGGTCATGCCCTTTTTCGATTGGGCGGGGCTTCAAAGTTAAAAAAAAAACTTTTTCTTAAATATCTTAAAAAGTTGTTATCCGATTTTGATGTCATTCGAAAGCTTGATGAAAGTCCATTCATTTCTTTAAATGGATAAATTTTATTAACCCGTTCAGCGCCAAAACGCGATTTTATAATATTATAAAAATTATAGAAATTATTTCTTGAAAACTGTAAGTGGAGTATCGTAGTGGGGAAAAATGGACGTTTTTTGTGTCCATTTTGCAATTCTTAACCGATTTTAGTTTTCTTCTTTTTGTCTCATCACGACACATTCTGAAGTGCCGTAAAATTTCACTGAAATGAAGAATTTTGTTAATAACTTCACCAACGCCATCTACCGGGTCCAGAAATACATACATAAGCTGGGGTTGCTGGGTTGACAGTCCTTGGTCGGAGATGACTCTCCAAATCGTTTCGGCTTTTCGAAGATCCGACTGTCGTGGAAACGTAAAGAAACCTTGTTGGCTACCTATAAAACGATTGACCAGTGGCAAACTACGCAGCGCCGGTGTGGTCACCCTGTGTGAGCGAAACGCAGTGGAAGAAGCTTCAGTGTTGTCAAAATGCAGCCCTAAGAACCGTAACGGGCTGCCTTCAGATGTCCTCAGAACACCATCTACATGAGGAGACGAAGATACTTCCGGTTAAGGAACACAGTTGGCGAAACAGTTCCTTCTGGCGTGTCATCGGACGGATCATCCGAACCATCACCTTACGGAAATTGATCTTCCCCCGAGACATGTCAGAAAAGATCTTCGGTGTTAAGAGATGGATATCCAGCAATACGACATCCAACAGCTAGATTCCATCTCATATCGGGCAACTCTGAATGACATTCACAGGGATACGGTAGAATCGACAACAACCAACTACCGAATGAATGTCTTACTTGGAGGCCGTCCCCCACCCATCGCAGAAGAAGAGAGAAGTCTGCCAAGAAGAACAAGAGTGGTACTAGCACAACTAAGATCCGGGTATTGTAGTCGGCTCAATTCTTATTGGTCGAGAATTAACCCGACTATACCCAATACGTGCCCTGCATGCGGAGATTCTCCGCATGACGTACCACACCTCTTCAACTGCACGGCAAACCCGACTCGTTTGAATCCAACATCTTTATGGATCCAGCCCATAGAGGTGGCACGCTTTTTGGAGCTCGATTTGGACGAGTCAATAGAACAGGGAGAGGAAACATAACAAAATACTAACCATAAACTTACATGCATTTACAGGTCGAGCTGTTACAACAACAACAGCAACCGGGTCCAAATTTTATCAGGAAACTTATTTTGGTTTAATAAATATATCTTGTGAATTTTAGCCAAATTGTACCATAAATACAAAAAATTGAATTATGACGACAACAGCGCCATCTATCAGGTCCAAATTTTATCGGGAACTTTTTTTTGTTATAAAAACCAGGGATGTCGCGAATATTCGTCACTATTCGGTATTCGTCAACAGTTTGCCGAATTTTCGGCAAAAATTTAAATTTGATAAAAAAAACTTTTTATTAACGTTTGACATTTTTTTTGTAGTCATTTTAGTTTGTTTTTATACAAAAAACTTCAGCACTTGAATTAAATTCGCATTGTTAAGGTAACACAAAAAAGAGAAAAAAGGGAGAAAAAAAGAGGAAAAAGAACAACAGCGTTGCTGTTTTTAGTCTGGTACTTTTTTTTATTTTTTACATGGGTAGAATACAGGCGTATGAATAATCTAACTATTCGGCAGTATTCGGTTCAAGACGAATACACTATTCGCGAAATCCCTAATAAAAACATATTTTGTGAATTTCAGCCAACTCGTACCATAAATACCAAAAATTTAAATATTGCGACAACAGCGCCACCTATCGGGATTAAACTTAAGAGAAACCTGGCTTCAGACTAATCTAATATACACTCAGAAAATTATGTAAGTTACTACATGTTAGTTATTTGTATATTTTACAGTAGTAAGTTATTTTCAACTACAAAGTCAGTTGTTTTTGTATGAAAAATATCAAACAACTATTTTTGTTAGGTATTTTAAGTCGTTTTTTTGAACAACTAATAAAAAAGTACTGTGATGTAGCAACAGTTATTTAAAGTAGTTAATTTTATTTTTTTTATCTCTGAAAAATTTTCAAAGTTTTTTTCCAAAAAAAAAAATTTTCGTTTTTTTATTTTTCACAACTTAAAAAAAAAAAAAAATTGTGAAAAATTTGGCCTTCAATATTTTTTTTTTTTTTTGAAAAAAAAAAATTATAGATTGATTATTTTATTTTTACTACATTTTAGTTGTTTTGACTACAAATGTAAGTAGTTTTTACTACATAAGTCAGTTGTTTTTTGTCAGTTAAAATAACTAGCATTGTTAGTTGATTTAACTGAAAAAGTAGTTGACCCCAAAACAACTTACAAAGTAGTTATTTTAACTGACATTTTCAGTTGATTTTACTTACATAATTTTTTGAGTGTATTGTTTGGTGTCAATCGGTCCAGCGGTTCTTATGTTTTAGTAACACGTACCCCGCACAAACGTTTTTATATAATAAGAAGATGAAAAAATTAGAAATTTTCAGTTTTAAGTACCTATCTTATTTTAAATAATGTACCAATTTCAATAAAAAAAATTTTAGATTAAAGCGTATCATTTTTTTAATCATTATTGGTAAATAAAGTATTTTTGAAAAATTGTTTAACTTTTGTTTCGAATTTACAATGTAACAACTTTTTTTTTAAACAGACTAAAAAATAATTTTAACATTCCAAAAATCATAAGGTAAAATTTAAGCAAAAAATAAAATATTATTTAAATATTTTGTTTACCAATTATGTCTAAGAAAAAGATAAGCTCTAATCTAAAAAAATTTCATTGAAATTGGTACATTATTTTTAAAGATATAGGCTTTTAAAAGTGGAAATTCTTGAATTTTTATCTGGTTATAAAAACCAAAATAATTATATATTTGCTAATGTTAATCACATCGTTGATAAGGGGTTCAAATATCTTTAATTTAGTCAATACAGCATATTCGTACCGTGCCTTATACATTTTTTATTGCAAAAATACTGAAAAAAATTAAAATTTTTTGAACTTTAGGAAAATATAAAACTAAACTAAAACTGGAATTTTATTAACTAAAATACAAAAAAAAAAAAAAACTGAAATCGGTTAAGAATTGCGACCACTGTTGACAGATTTGACGATTTCTCTGCATTTTGACGATTTTTACTCCCCAAAATAGTAAAATGACGATTTGACGATTTTTGCCCAAAAAATTACGATTTTTAAAAATAACAAAAACCTGACAATTTTGTCTACTTTTTAAAATGTTTTTATAAGAACCTTTAATATTCAATGAATATTTTTTGCTTATTGTTAGTTAAAAAAACTATCCACCAATATTTTTGTACAAAAAGGGGCAAAAGAAACAAGTGAGTGTGTTACATTCTCTGTTTCCCTTCAAAATGTAAAAAAATTATAGGGAGTCTTTTGGAGGAGGACATTGGCGTAGGAAACCAACATTTCTGGGGGGGGCTAAAGCCCCCCCAGATTTTTTTGAATTTTTTGTTTTTTTTTTTAATAGAAAACCCCAGACCTATTTCTGAAGCGTTCCCTATATCATGTGTCTAGGTGTCCTAGAAACGAATGCCCTCCGAAAGCGGTTAAAAATTCATATTTTTTTTAAACAAATTTTGATACTGAAGATTTTTCGGAAATTTAGAACTCCCAGATATGTTATGAAAATGAAAGATTTTTAATGTTTTTCCTATAGTAAAATCATTAGATTACTATGATTTTTTTCAAGAAAAAGTTCTGATGATTGCAAAAGTTGATGATTATTAGTCAAAATTCTCAGATTCTTTCTTCCAATAACTTTTGTTTATAAAAAACCACTTAGAATTTATAAACTTTTTTAAATCAAAGAACTTAAAATGTTTTCCTGAAGTTAAAATCCTAAGATTCGGTAAAGTTTTTATTACTGACAAAAACATCAGATTCATATAAAAACTTTTTGCAATAATTCAGACTATTTTTCAATAGGAAAAACTATTAGATCTAATATAATAATCATTACGAGTCCTTAAGACTCGTAGAATAATCATAACGAGTCCTAAAGACTCATTATTATTATTATTGTTGCAAAAATTAATGAAATCATTAAATTATTAAAAAAAAATTGTGAATGATTAAAATTCTGGGGGGGGCTAAAATTATTCTGGGGGGGGCTAAGCCCCCCCATACAGGGCTATCTACGCCAATGGAGGAGGACCTTTCTTTGATTTATTATGATATTTATGCATTTTTTTCATTATTATTTTTTATAGAAGTGTCCACTAAAAAGGGTAAACAGAAAAAAAAAAAAAACGTTTTCCAATTAACTTGACCCAACTGCATAACCTTTTCTTTCATAAAACTATCATATGTTTAAAAATATAACAAAAAATGTAAAAAAAAAACCGACGCAGGTTTAGTTTTACAAGGGGCAACTTTGTTCTTCTTGGTCTGATTTTGCCAATTTTCGAACTAAATCATCCAATGGCCATAAGCATAGAAAAAAATAGAAATGAAACAGAGTCGTATTTCGCTTGAATAAGTATTAGTGACAGCACATTATGTAACTTTTGACGTTTAATAAAAACAATGCAAGATAAAGGAGAACAACAACAAAGCAAAAAACAAAAGAGAAAAAAAAAGTTTTCAAACTATCAATAGTGCGTATTATCTTAAAAAAAATGTTGAATACATCAAAATAGATAATAAATTTAATTAAATGAAAGACAAATTCCATTTTTTATAAACAAAGAATCTAATTTGATATTAAATACGTGTGAGATGAGGAAGAACAAGCATTTTGCCATCATATTGGAAAATACATCAAATACAACACTGCGTACATTCTAATCTTTTCTATGGCCATAAGATATATTTGTGCCAAACTATATGGATTTAGCTCTTTTGGAATTGGACTGCATCATGCCTTCAACAGACGGGCGGACATCGCTTGAATGTCTTATAATTACTATTTAATCAAGGATAAATATACCTTTTTTATTTTGACGATTTTTTGACGATTTTTGCAAATGGGATGACGTTTTTGAGGATTTTTTTTATAAAAATCGTACATTTTTGACGACTTTGTACCCAACAATTCTGGCAACCCTGATTGCGACCTGTAGGCAAAATTGTACAAACAAGTCCATTTTCCCTACTGTGCGTATGCTTAATTTTATAATTGCCTTTAAATGACAATCATACGCAACGGTGCACAGAAGTTTATTTTTAATAATTTTTTTTAGCTAAAAAGAGGCAAAAGAGTTTTTATTGGAAGTTAAAATGATCCCATAAAATTTTTATGAAAAATCAAAAATTTCCTTCTGCGCCCTCATCGCGATCGAAGTACATGTGATTTTTTTTTGGGAACTTTTACTTAATCCACGATATGGGTGCCTAAGTCTTATAAGATTTTTATAAGACTTCGGGTTAGGAATTTGGAACACCAGCAGAAGATTTTCCACCATAGAATATTTTTTTCCAATTGAAGAAGTAGAACAATTCACATACCTCGGAAGTATTTTAAACAAAAATGGCGAATCAGAAGATGTGACTCAACACATACATAGAGCAAGGTATTCATTCATAATGATAAACAAACTATGTTCAGCCCCAGTGTCAACAAAAATCAAAATTTTATCTTTCAAATCAAACTGCCTATCTGTTCTACTTTATGGGTGCGAAACGTGGATGCTATCCTGCATGAGTTTCCAAAAAATACAAGTGTTTATAAACAATGTCTGATAAAAATCCTTAAAATATTTGGCCGAGAGTGATATCCAACGAAGAACTGTGGCGACAATCAGACATTGTGAAATGTAAACTAATCATAAAACGAAAGAAGTGGAACTGGGTTGGACATATCCTACGAGGAAGCCCAGATGACGTAGCCAGAAGGACGCTAGAATGGAATCCAATCCGCGAAAGACCGAAAACAACAAAGCGAAGGCAAACTATAATTTTGATGTGGAGATGCTTTAGGTTGATAAGTGTAAAAAAATACTTAACCAAATTTGAGTGAAAAAGGCTTCTATTTGTTGCCAATAAACTGCTTTAACTGAGTATCGGGCGAAGTTTTCACATGGTACCCAAGTTTAAAAATGAGCTAATGTTGATTTGATAAGGTTTAGTAAAATATTTTCTATTTTTATGACATTTGAGAGATTTTTTGTGAATATAGGAAAGGTGGCTTACAATACATTCGGTAAACCAATCATTGTTTTGATTGACTGCAAATAAAAAATTTATAAAATTTATGATCAAAATCAAAAAATTTTTGAATATAAAATGAATTACTCATTATTTTGGTGATTGGTATAACAATTTACTTCATCGGAGGAGTTTCAACCAACACATTTATTTTCAGAAAAAATGTTGGGGGGTAAAAGTTAAGGGGGGTCGGCCTTGCTTTCTACCCCTCTAGGAGGCCCCGTGAGGGCGGTAGGAGCGGATTTAGTAAAACAAAGCTATACAAAAAACAAGAATTGTAGGGGACCACCTTACTTTAAATTTAGGAGTTTTCTTTTCCGTCTAAACGCACCTTTAGAGGGGTCGCCATATAATTTAAAAAAAAAAATTAATGAAAAAATTAAAAAATTCGAAAGTGGATATATGGATGGTGTAGGTATGTTCCAAAAATATGTTGAGGGATAAAAATAAATAGGGGTCGGTCTTACTTTTGACCACTCTAGGAGGCACCATTGGAGCGGTAGGAGCTGATTTAATAAAACAAATTTATAAAAAAAATAGAAATACATAATTGTATGGGGATCACCTTAAGGGTTAACGATAGAAAAAACTATGTATGTTCTGAGAAAATGTTTGCGGTAAAAAAAAAAATTTGAGGGCCGTTCATACATTTCTAGGGGCACCATTGGGACAGTTAGGGCCGTATGAGCATTTTCATAAAAATGTAATCTTTGTATGGGAGCCCGCCTTAGGGAATGACAACAGTGGTAAAGTAAAAAAAAAATAGGAAGGAAAAAATTAATGGGAGTCGGTCTTGAATTTAATCTTTCTTGGGGCGACTGCAGGCAGTTGTTGGGCTTTTTGTACTCAAAATCCACCATTTGTAAGCTACACAGTGGTCTATCTTAGCAAGTTTATGTGCATAAACACGTTCAGATTGTAAAGGCATAACTTTTAAATCATGTTCACAAACCTTTGTAAGAACCGGTTCTGTGTTACAAAAACTCCGCTTTTAGGATTACAGTAATCAGTTCTAGAACGCTACTAATGGTAGTAAGTACTTAGAACCTTTTCTTCGCAGTACTTACCCCAAAAATAATCAATTGAAATTATTCCTGAAAAAAAAAAATAGTTTTGCAATACATACATAAATATGTACATAAATACATATCGTCACCTAAAATGCAAAAGGCCCTAACTAACATTTTGTTAATTTTACAGGAGAAGCAAAAAACAGTTTTGAATCATATTTTAAATTTGTTAATATCTTTGTTGTTTTTTAATGAATTGGGTTAAAATTTTGTGAAAACGTTCTTTTAATAAATATAAATCAAAATACATAAAAAAATATTAAACAAGTTTTTTGTTTAGTAACGTCCATTAGCGATTTACCATATTACATGTTTTTTTTAATTTTGGCTATAAAATCGCTAATTTTTATTATGCAGTCCTAATTTTTTGTGGAGACGTGTACGTTGATGAAATAATCCAGAACCATTCAAAAAACTGATTTTGAATTTTTTGTTAGTTAGGGCCTTTTGCATTTTAGGTGACGATATGTATTGTTTTGCATTTATTATTTTGTTATGTATAATAGACTACATACATCTATTTTTATGTATTTATTGAGATGTAATTTACATTATGAATTTTTCTTACATATTAATAATATCAATAGGTAAAATTATAAAAGTATTTCGTTACATTAATTGGGAATAGCTCTAAAGAAACTTTTTTGCGATCCATATTTTGAATATAGTCCGAAAACTTTCCGAATTTGTTAAACGAAATACAGCTTATGAATGTAAGTGTAGATATTTAGTATGTATACATTATGTTTTAAATATTATTGTGGGACTTTTAATACGAAGGCGTTGATCTGCTGATATGCATTGAGTGTCGTTCCTGCTTTCTAAATTTAGCTCTGCGATTTTGAAACCAAACCTTGGAAATAAAAAATATAAATACATTAAAAAAAAAATGTGTCAACTGGTCCAGTTAACTTATATAAAAGTCCATTTTAATAGAATCCAAATTTTAAATTCGATCCCAATTCAATTAACTAAAGTTTTAAAGTTTTTCTAACTTCCCTGGTGAAAAATATTATATGTATGTAATTATATATAACACTGTGCAACAAGATCTTGGATTGGACAAAAAAATTAAAGTATACCAATAGTAGACCAAAACCCCGAAGGGCTTTGAAAACTTCGCTAGAGTTCTTTTTTATACCCCACTGAAATTTTCAAATTTTCACTTTCACTTTTTTTTTAACCGAAAAAAAAATATGTTATAAAACTCGCAATTCTAAACAACTTTTGTTCTACGACTTTGTTTATAGGTTACTAGCTTACCATCCCGGTACTTCGTTACCGGTTGTATTGAATACCGGATAATATGAGGATCAGGATTACTCTATCGATTTAAAAAAAATCCTCTACATAGTTTTTGTTTTATTTACTTGTGGACGTTAAAGTCTTTCATAAAATCATATTTTAATGAATAATTTAAACAATAAAATTTGAATAACTTCGTTGGTACGTCATCATGCTCGTTTCGGTGAAAAAATATATTGACAATTTTCGAGCCCTTATATCGGGTTTTAAGATTTTGAGTGAATAAATATTTCAGTGAAAAAAAAAAATTGGAATAAAAATAAGTTTGAGTGGAAAAACATATGGAGAGAACAAATATGGAGTCAAAAAAGTTAAATACGTAGAATTTAAGTAAAAAGTATCATTCCATATTGTTCCCAGCTCTATTCCACTTCGTTCCCCGTTCTATTCCATTTCCAATTTCATCTCCTTTCGTTCCATGTAAGTTTCATTCCTCTCTGTATAATATGCGTTAAAAAAATAAAAAGTTCTATTGTCTTTATATTGTAGATATGAAAAGTACCATTTTACACCACTGTTACCACTGTTAAAAAGGTACTTTTTATAAAAAATACTTTTTATAAAAGGTACTTTTTATAAAAGATACTTTTTATAAAAGGTACTATTTATAAAAGGCACTTTTTATAAAAGGTACTTTTTATAAAAGGTGTTTTTTACCCATTTTACCCCCGTAGAATCAACATTGGCAAAAATCCAGCCTTATTGAATATTTTTTCCGGAAGGTGAACCTGCATTACAAATTCAAGTTTCTAGTACCATTATTTAATTAAATGTAAAAGGTACCAAAAGTACAGTTTTTTACCCTTTTTACCCCCTTAGAATCATCATTGGCAAAAATCCAGCCTTAGTGAATCTATATTCCGGGAGGTGAACATACAGTCCAAATTTCAAGTCTCTGTGACAATTTTTTAAGGAAATATAAAAGGTACCAAAAAGTACAGATTTTTACCCTTTTTACCCCCTTAGAATCAACATTGGCAAAAATCCAGTCTTACTGGATCTATATTCCAGGATGTGAACATACAGTCCAAATTTCAAGTCTCTATGACCATTATTTCAGGAGATATAAAAAGTACCAAAAGTACAGTTGTTTACCCTTTTTACCCCTTAGAATCAACACTGGCAAAAAATCCAGCTTTAGTGGATCTGTATTCCGGGAGGTTAACATACAGTCCAAATTTCAAGTCTCTGTGACCATTATTTCAGGAGATATAAAAAGTACCAAAAGTACAGTTTTTTACCCTTTTTACCCCCTTAGAATCAACATTGGCAAAAATCCAGCCTTAGTGGATCTATATTCCGGGAGGTGAACCTACAGTCCAAATTTCAAGTCTCTAGCTTCACCGGTTTGGGCTGGGCGATGATGAGTCAGTCAGTCACATTACTCTTTTATATACATTAGAGTGTCCCTTATTTTGGAAATGTTGGAAATCTTGAGACGGTACCCGCTCATTTTTTTCCTTTTGACTTAAAAATAACTCAGGAAAAATTTTACGCCCCTAGGACCACGCCTTCCCTACGCGACGGGCCCTTAAAGAGCGGGGCCTAAAAAATCATTTTTCCATACAAACCAAAAAATTTTTTTTTTGATTTTTAATTTTTTTGTTATTATTTATTATATTACTTGGTTTGCTTATTCACAACAAAAAATTTGATTTTGGTGGGATAAGTCTTTCAGCGCTAAAAAATTTTTCGCAAAAAAAAATTTTGAGCCGCCGGGGTCCTACAGTAAAAAATTTTTAAAAAATATTTTTTTTTAGTTTTGACCAGCAACGGTTTTAGCTGCTATGTTGCTTTAAATGATATATATTCATAAAAAAATATTTTTTGTATCTGTGACATCTTAATCGTGTTCTAAAAAAGGGTAAAAAATGCATTGATGATTTTTTTCGATACACGATAAAAATGTCACAAATATGAATAATATTTTTTTTGGAATATATATCATTAAAAACAACATAAAAACTAAAACCATTGCTTTTCAAAACTAAAAAAAAATATTTTTTAAAAATTTTTTACCGTAGGATTCCTACGGCTCAAAATTTTTTTTTTCGAAAAAGATAAAGATGTCACAGATATGAATAATTTTTTTTTTTTGAATATATATCATTTAAAGCAACATAGCAGCTAAAACCGTTGCTGGTCAAAACTAAAAAAAAATATTTTTTAAAAATTTTTTACTGTAGGACCCCGGCCGCCCAAATTTTTTTTTTGCGAAAAATTTTTTAGCGCTGAAAGACTTATCCCTCCAAAATCAAATTTTTTGTCGTGAATAAGCAAACCAAGTAATATAATAATTAATAACAAAAAAATTAAAAATCAAAAAAAAAATTTTTTGGTTTGTATGGAAAAATGATTTTTTAGGCCCCGCTCTTTAAGGCCCCGTCGCGTAGGGAAGGCGTGGTCCTAGGGGCGTAAAATTTTTCCTGAGTTATTTTTAAGTCAAAAGGAAAAAAATGAGCGGGTACCGTCTCAAGATTTCCAACATTTCCAAAATAAGGGACACTCTAATATACATATATAGATTTTTACCTGAACTATGTGAAGAAAACCTGGTTGAACCCTTGCGAATCAAAATTTTACCAAGAGATCAAAATTGTACCGAGGTCTTTTTGTAACACATTTTTTTGTTTTAACCATTCTGAAAATTCGAAAAATTAACGGAAATATTTTTTTCAGCTTCGAATTCGACGTATTCAACACAAAATATGATTTTTCGAAAATACGTAATTTCACCAAATTTGTTGGTTTTTTTGAGGTTTGGACACTCTGAGGGTGTCAAAAAAAGGTGCTTCTAAGAGGCGAAAGGAGAAAATGTTAGATATTGTATCAATAAACATTGTTTAAGTCACAGAAGGAAGTTTCAACAAAATTTGTTTAACAAAGTTAACGATTTTTTTGGCTGGTTCCTTGCGGAACCAGTAGGATATTAAGCGTGCGATTACACTCAGAAAATTATGTAAGTTACTACATGTTAGTTATTTGTATATTTTACAGTAGTTAGTTGTTTTCAACTACAAAGTCAGTTGTTTTTGTATGAAAAATATCAAACAACTATTTCTGTTAGTTATTTTAAGTCGTTTTTTTGAACAACTAACAAAAAAGTACTGTGATGTAGTAACAGTTATTTAAAGTAGTTAATTTTATTTTTTTATCTCTGAAAAATTTTCAAAGTTTTTTTCCAAAAAGTAAAAATAAATTTTCGTTTTTGTATTTTTCACAACTTTTAAAAAAAAAAAAAAAAAACTTTGAAAAAATTTGGTCTTCAAATTTTTTTTTTTTTAATTGTTTGAAAAAAAAAAAATTATATATTGATTATTGTATTTTTACTACATTTTAGTTGTTTTAACTACAAATGTAAGTAGTTTTTACAACATAAGTCAGTTGTTTTTTGTCAGTTAAAATAACTAACATTGTTAGTTGATTTAACTGAAAAAGTAGTTGACCCCAAAACAACTTACAAAGTAGTTATTTTAACTGACATTTTCAGTTGATTTTACTAACATAATTTTTTGAGTGTAAAGATGCTCTACAAACATGTTCTGCAATAAATTTTACTAGGGGTTGTCAAAGGCCAAAAGATCTTGCGATACAAGCAAAATGTTTAAAAAAGAAAAAAAGTTTAATTACCATAATTTTTTAAATTGTGTTTCACCAAGATACTTTACAATTTTACTTTTTTAAGCATTCTGCACTTTTCTGCACTTTTAGCCTTTGATAATGTACATTTTAATTCTTTGATGTAAAATATTTTAATTCTTTAGGCGCACGTTTTAGTCGTGTTCTATGAGGGTATTTGAAAAAAGTAACAAAATGCCCCCAAAAAATGGAAGATATAGGGTTAATATTTTCTAAGAGAAAAACCACCATCAAACTTCACTGAAGACATCCTTTAACATTATTTAGATCAGAAGCAGATTTATAACAATATACTGTCCAAGTTTGGTGTCAATCGGTCCAGCGGTTCTTAACCTCTAGTAACACGTACCCCGCACAAACGTTTTTATATATTAAGATTTAATTATTTATTATTATTTATTATTTATATTTCAGTTAACTGTACTAATATTTAGTTACTTGGACCAGTTTTATTGACAGATTTTTTTTTAGTTTACCCTTTATGGACAACAAAAAATTTATATTTCAAAACTAGGTCTTACCTGTACCCGGGCTTCTGTTAAATCGATCTTGGTTGCAATTTCTTCTCGTGTGTATATGTCTGGATAATGTGTTTCATGGAAAATTTTTTCCAATTCTTTGATTTGCGCCGAACTAAATGTAGTACGCATTCTTCTTTGTTTTTGTCTGTCGTTTTGATATGACGATGCATCATTCTTGAGTTCTAAAAATATATAAAAGTTAAATAGTACCTCAAAAGAGCTCTTAATTAATTAAAACAAGTGAGAGTGTTAAATTCGGCTGTGCCGAATCTTTGAATCAGGGGCGTTTTCTGTGGGAGGCTGGTTGGTGGGGCGGGTGATAGGGGATACCTTCCCCATCGCGATAAATGATAACTAATTTATTTATTATGCTTTTTGCACATTAGTACTACAATTTTAAAATTATTTTAATGATTTTTTAAATCCACGCCCACAAAAGGGGGCGGGCCGAAAAAAAATGAAATTTACTAGTGCAGGACTCCTTTTGACATAAAAACGTTACATTTGTTTAACAGAAATGCAAAAAAAGATGTAAAAAATGGAGGTTGGTTTAGTTCTTTAAGGGGGAACTTTTTTGCCTCTGATCCGATTTTGCCCATTTCCAGCCTATGATCATAAAACATATTCGTGTTAATTTTCAAGAGTCTATCTCTTTTATTTTGGACTGAATCGTGTTTTATACAGACGGACGGAAGGACATTCATAGAATGACTCAGACTATATATGGGGCATTCCATGTCAAATCGGACACTTTGAATAATTTTTTTTTTTAGATTTTCCCAATTTGCTGACAGTTTTTAGTATCCTTCGAAAACTCCTTCGTGGTAAATTTTTTGATTTAAAAGATATTGAATTTTTATAAATTGGTAGTTTGTTCCTTTAATCAAACTTCTTTTACTCATAACTTCTTCAATAATGGTCCAAATTGCAAATTTTTTTTTCAAAAAATTCTTAAAAGTGCTCTAGTATGCGATTTTTAAGTTTTAAAATTTAAATCTCATTTTTGAAAATGTATGTACTCTTTGATTTTTTTGAATTTTTTTTTTGTGCAAAACTTCTATCGATTCTACAAATTTTTTGCCCAGTAGGATTGTGGGATAACGATTACTACTATTTTTTAAAATTTTTTAAAAAAAATTTTATGTAATTTTCCAATCTTAAAATCATTTCTACTGCCCCAATAGTGCGTCATAGAGGGGTCATTTCCAAGACCGATCCCATTAATTTTTACGCCTTAACATTTTTTCGGAGCAAACTAATACCCTATCTCCAATTTTTAAGGGGGCTCCCACACAAAATGACATTTTTTTAAAATTTGCTCCAACCGCTCTAACTGCCCTAAGAGTGCCCTTAGAGCAATAAAATGTATTTGTATTTTGGAATATTTTTAGAACTTTTTCTAAAATTTTTCATTTTTTAAAAAAGTCAATTTATCAAAATCGCACCACATTTTTTTTTATTTTTTCCACACAAAAAAAAAATCAGGAGGGCATTTTTCGTATTTCGAGTACAAATATTTACGAAACCAACGAGGTTTGCAAATATTTGATACTCATACGCAAAAAAATGTGGCCGAATTTTTAATAAATTGTCTTTTTAAAAAATGAAAAATTTCCGAACTGGTTCTGAAAATTTTCCAAAATAAACAATTTTAATCGAAAGCCCATAAAAAATACAAAAGAATGTGAATTTTTGAGATTGTGTTGCGTTTCGTTTTAATTTGATAAATATTTTATCAAGGGAACTCGATACAAATTTGTCAATTTTTCCAATATTTAAAACCACGTCTGCTTAGCCTAGTTTTTGAAAAATTGAAAAACCAAAAACGCAATTTTCTTTGTTCCATATAGGCCTATCCATACCACCCATTCAGACGTTTATGGGACGCATGTTTTTTTCACTGGACATTTGGTGTGAAATGCCTCATATATATGTTGTAGTTAGATATCTGAAATTCGATAAGACTAATATAAACGCCTTTAATTTTTATAAATTTGGACGTATATCTTATTTAACGTATGGAAAATAATTAATTACGGCAATTAATATTTATCATACGCTATGATGTACCCAGCAAAAACTTCGCTTACCAAGTAATTAACTAAAGGGGTTAGCATAAATATGAGTAATTAGTTACCTCACAATTTCAATGTTAATTACTTTAACACGGTGATGTCATTGGAGGTAACCACATTTTGCCTTTTTTGGCGCAATGTAATGCTAATGGTAATTAGTAGTTTTCAAAGCCATTACCTCGTAAGCGAGACAGGAAGGGGTACCAATTACCAAGTTTTTGCTGGGTACGTACGTAAAATAAACATGACAATTTCAGAATATTTGAGCAAAACTATGTATTTATAAGGACTTCATGTGTCAGTTCCTTTTGACGTTTAATGGTGGTGTTAGTTTTACAAATGAAATCTGGAAAGTTTTGTTTACATTTTATTTTTCGTGTAATTTTGCTTTTTATTTTGATTTAGTTCAATTTATTTATTTTCAAGTGGCACAACAATAAATTTCATTCATAATTTTGAAAATATTCAATGTGTACTTTTCATTATCGTTCCCAAATACTTTCCAAAACGGATTGCCATCTATTGATAACGACTTCGTTGTTACATACACTGAAAGAATTATTGTTCATAATATCTATGAACAAATTTCATTAAACCAAATTCATAGAATCTATGAGACAATTCATTGGCTGAATGAATATTCATTCGTATTGTGAAATATTTCATAGAATTTTATTCATAGGTTTTGGTAAATTCATAGAAAAAATTCATAGAAAAAAATATTATCAATAAGCCTTATAATTTTTTTAATAATTAAAATAATGTAACTATAATTAAAAAAATTGAATAAATATATTAAAAAAAATAAAAAAACATAAAAAACGTAAAAAAAAAAAAAAAAAATTGCTGGCCTGGCGGGGTTTGAACCCAAGACCTACCGGCTGGAAACTTTATAATCGACGCCTTAGCTATCAGCGCCACCGAAGGAGGAAAATCTCGCCGACTAACACTTAGTTTTGTAATGTTTGTTATTTTTTTTTTTTTGCAAATACACAAAAATTTATTTTTCTACAAACACACACACAGCTTTTGGCAGAGCATTGCAGCAGAGCAGTGATACAAACTCAATATGTGAAAGCAGAATGTTAAACAAAATGTATTTTAATTCTTATAATTTGTTTGTACACTTTAGCTCGGTGTCTAGAGATTAAGCTTTACGAACAACAGGTTTTGTGTTCGAATCTCGGTTGGGATAAGTTAAAAACATAAAAAAATTTAAAAATAGAAAATTGTAAATAAATAATAAAATAACAAATAAAAATGAAATAATAAAATAAATAAAAATGAAATAATAAAATAAATAAAAAAAATAATAAAATAAATAAAAATAGAATTAAAAATAAAATTTTTTTTTCATAGCCTATGAACTTTTTCATAGATTTCTGGTTTCTATGAATTTGGTTCATAGATTCTATGAAGGGCATCATTGGCTCACTTCTAATGATTTTTTTCATAGAACCAATGTACGTTTTCATAGCCGTAATGAACAAAATTCTCTCAGTGTACACTACTTTCAATGAGTTAACCCTGTAGTTGAGTATCATATTACGTTGAGATGGCTTCGAAACCCCGTTTAACGAGGTTTCCTGCCAAACCTCATTTGAAATACATATTTTCCCTCACAAATTGAAATACGCATTTTCCCTCACAAATTGAAATAATTTTGTAGTGAGATTTTAACGAAACTACGATCGAAACCTTTTAAATTTCATACATCTCTTATTTTTTTATAACTGTGAGATTATGAGAAATAGAGACAATCGAAAAATGCAAAAAAAAATAAATCAATTAATTTATAAAATTTCTTCAACATATTTATTTATTTGGAATGAAAAAATAAAAACCGTATAAAAAAATTATTTCTGCATTATTTAATTTTACAAGATATTTTTTTGTGCTAGTTTATGAAAACTAGATAAGTGTCAAAATTGTCGTGTGTGAACAGTAGGGGTGGAATAGTGCACGAATTTTCGTTTTTTGACACGGTATAACCGCTAATGGGGCAGGACGGTGCACTTTTTCCAAACATACCCTAGCCCTACCTCCACTCCCTGAGGGGGCTCCCATACAAAAAAATATTTGCTACTACAGCTCTAGCTGTCCTAAAAGTTACCATTGAGGAGTCAAATGTATGACCGTAATGTAATTTTTCAACCCCAACATTTTTTTAGAACATAGCTGCCCTCCATCTTCAACCCTTAGGGTGTTCCACATACATTTTTTTTATTTTTTCTCAATATGTTTTATCACATCAGTTCCTACCGGTCCAATGGTGCCTCCTAAAGGGATCATTAGCAAGAACGACCCCCATAATTTTTTTTATTTCTTATTCAAATTTCATTAAATCAGTTCTTACCGCTCCCATGGTGCCTCTAGGCACGGGAAATGCAGACTAACCCCCATTAATTTTTGCCCCCAAACTTTTTTTTGAACATACCTGCACCGTATTTCCACTTTGAAAAACCAAATTCGCAATCTATGTAGAGTAAGGGTGGGATAGAGTTGTATGAAATCTTAAGCAACAAGATTTGAAACCACTGGAACAGCTCATTTTGTCAGGTTCGTAAAAAAGAGCATGAGCTAAGAAATGGGGGAAGTCGGATAGCATCTAGGGGTCGCTTATCGGGGCGTAAGGGGTGAAATTCCACAAAAAGCCCATAACTCCCCTGGAGTTGCCCCTAGAGGGGTCTAATGTAAGACCAACCCCCATTAATTTTGCCTCCCATCTTCACTCCCTAAGGGGCTCCCATACAAAGGTTAAATTTTAAGAATATTTGCTCCTACCGCTCTAGCTAACCTAGAAGTGACCCTAGATGAGTCGTATGTATGACCGACCCCCAATATCATAACTTGGTATGTTGTTTGCCACTTCCTCATCTTCTATGCCAAGACTGTTATATTTTTCCACAGCTCTTTAAAGCGCGCAAACATTGGCACTCCTGGACGTTTTGCCCATTTTAATTTCAAACACTTCTTTTAATTGAAGTTCATAAATAGGATGTTTGCATGGCAGATATAGGGGGTCAGTCTACATTTTTCTTCCCTAAGAGGCACCATGGGAGCGGTAAGAGCTCATGTCATTAAAAAAATATAAAAAAATAAAAAAACTGTATAGGGACAATCTTAAGGGTTAAAAATATAGGGTAGGTTTGTTTAGAGAAAATGATTGGGTTGAACAAATATTGAGGGTCAGTCACACATTTGACTTCTCTAGGGTCACCTACAGTTACAGCGGTAGGAGCAAATTTTACAAAAATTTAATTTTGTAAGGGAGACCCTTTAGGAATTGAAGATATATTATTGGTATGCTCATAAAAATTTTTGGCGACTTAAAATTATTGGGGGCGGTCATGCTAATGACTCCTCTAGGGGCACCATTGGACCACTAATTTAATAAAACAATTTTAGAAAAAATAAAAATAAATGTATGGGGACCACCCTAAGGGTTGAAGATAGAGCGTGGGTATTCGGATTACAAACAAAAAATGGCAAGCGTTTCAAGTGTTTGCATACAAAAGGTACCCTACTTTAGGAGGTCTTGCTGAAACCGGGCAATCTTCTTTTCGCTCAATCTATTAAATTTAATCATATTTACTAACAACGGAAGTATCTCAAACCTTATTAAACGATTTGCCAGAAACTTTAAATATGGGGGTTTTCGTGTCAACTGACACAAGTTTTGAAACCGATGTCTTTCAATCGGGATGAAATTTGCACCTATTGGATAGTAGTTCAAACTAGAGTTTGCAAAACGATTAAAATCGTAATCGTATTCGCGATTAATCGCACCAATTAATCGTAATCGTAATCGACAAAAAAAATCATGCGATTACGATTAATCATTTTATATGAAATACACTGTTTTTATAACGATTTTAAAATATATTATATTGGCCTACGATTCATTTAACTTATTTGCAATTTCTCTTTCCTTTTTTGCTTGTTAAAGTAATTTAAATTTAAAGCAAAATTTTAATTTTCATCTTAGTAACCCCACAATTTTGTTTTTAAAATAATCCAAAAGGATTTGGCTGGATTTGGTCAAAAAATTCAGCCATGAAGTTTTATCAAAAACCGCAATTTTTTCTCTGGTTGCAGACTGAACACGCTCTTTCTAAATTTCCTAATAAATTTTCACACAATCCCCTGCAAGCATTAGGAAGAAATATCGCCTAAACGAAATTGCGGCAATATCTTCTTTTTATCGTAATAAAAATTCATCAAAGTAGTATTATTTTAAAATCTTCCTTTTATCATTTTGAGGATATTTTAGCAATTTTATAAAAATATATATTTTTTTTGTCATTTATAAAGTAGATAAAATCGCCAAATTATCAAAAATTTATCTTCTAGGTGATTTTTCACCTGCGCGATACATATACGATATCTTCCTTTTATCATACGGATGGAAAATATTCGAAATCAAAATATTTTACATATTTGTTGTCAAAAATATTTTTCAACATTTTAAAATAGTTTTTCTTTGTTTATTTGCACTAAATCAACAAAAGATCATAAAATTCGTGTTTTTGAGGTATGTAATGAATTCGCAAAAAAAAAACATTGAGCTGCAAGTTCTAATAAATGTATTTTTTAACTCCATTAGGTCCTACAAATTTCCAATGACCAAGTTTTGAGGAAGAAAATCAATTTCAAGATCATGCAAACAATGAGAAAATTTATTTAATACAACTGTTTGTAAAATCCCTTTTTAATAAAACTAAGCAAAAATAAATGATAATTTATCTCCTATGTGACAAAATGGCAACATCTTCTTTTTATCTTCTAGATAAAATTTGAGTGATATCTTCAAGTTATCTTCCAAATGATTATCTGGCGATATTGCGCATTTATCCTCCAGAAGAATTGCTTTCGTATCTTCTGGACGTATTGCTTTCGGGACACGATTTCTACCAACGGGTGTTTCCTCCGCAATACGAAGAAGATATCCCCCGCAATACAATTTATCTTCCAGACGATACGCTAGGGAAACTTCTTCGTATCGAAATGCTTGCAGGGTCAGCTCTTCAGTGGCCATTGGCAGGTATTCTGACACAAAATATTATTATTTACAGAGAAATTCCAAATATATGTACATAAAAGTAATTTTTGTGGATTATTATTTTTACCAAAGGATCCTTCATTACAAATTTCAAGGGTCTAGGATCGTTATTTCATAAAATATGAAAAGGACAAAAAATACACTTTTTAACCAATTTTACGACCCTAAGAAATTAAATTTACAACAAGTACTTTTTTTCAGACGGTTGTTTTTGCCAAAGGATCCAGTATTCCAAACTTTACCCTTTTTGTCCCCTTAACAATTTATTAAAAAACCGGCCACATTTTTTTTTTAGTTTAGATGTTTGTCCATCCACATAAAAAATTCAGGTGGGCATTTTTCGTATTTTTCGAGAAAATTCCATTTGAATATTGGATTTCAGAAAAATTCTCATGTATTTTATTGTGTCAACACTGCGTATGAGTAACGACTATTTGCGAAACTAAATGTGTGTTTAGATCATCCCACCGAGTCTTTGGCTTTTAAGAAAGTAAAATATTACCAAAGTCTTAATACTGCCAAAAAATTATAAACAAAATCAAAAGACATTTTTAAAAACAGCTGTTTGTATGCAAATCTAATAACACACATCCATTTTTTGAAATATTTCATGAAATCAAGTCTTATTGGACTGTCAACAAAATCATATTACACACGATTTTTTGACAGGTCATAATACTCAGTGGTATGATATAAACACAGCTTAATGAATTTTCGTTACTCATACGCAGTGTTGACACAATAAAATACAAGAGAATTACAGAATTTTTATGAAATCTAATATTCAAATGCAATTTTCTCGAAAAATACGAAAAATGCCCTCCTAAATTTTTTTTGTGTGAATACACAAACATCTTAACTTAAAAAAATATGGCCGGATTTTTGATAAATTTACTTTTTTAAAAAGTTAAAACTTTCTGAACGGTTTCTGAAAATTTTCCAAAATAAAACATTTAAAAAATTTTAAATTTAAAAAAGTTTTTGCGATTGTAGTCCATTTCGTAAATTTGATAAATATTTAATCAAGGGAACTCGACACAATTTTGACAATTTTTCTAATATTTAACCACGCCTCATTAGCCCAGTTTTTAAAAACTTAAAAACCAAAAACGCAAATTTCTTAATTTCATATAGGGCTATCCATACCACATATTCAGACATTCATGGGACATAGGTTTTTTGCAGGACATTTGGTGTGGAAAGATAATTTTATTGCATAAAATATTTATTTTTGTATTTTTATACATTCTGAAGTGTAAATTTTAAAATGTTTTTTTTTTTTTTTAATATACTATTTAAATTTACTATTGCAATTATATTTATTTAAAAAAATCGATTAATCGATAATCGCGATTAACGGCTATTTTTTTAATCGTAATCGCGATTATGAAATATCTCGATTATTTGCAAACTCTAGTTCAAACACAATTTTTCAACGAGATCGGTCAAGAACTCTCTGAGTTAGAGGGGGTCGAAATTTGACATTTTGGCCAAAGAGGTGTTGATTCTCATCCATGTAACTTCTTACCTATTATTTTTAGCAAAATGTGTCCCAAAGAGTTTAGATAGCAATTTCTTCAGTCTTTCGAAAAAAAAATATAAAAAAAATAAAAAAAAAATTTTTGATTTTTTTTTCTTAAAAATCCAAAATTTTTTGACTTTTTCCTCAAATTGGGCCTTTTTTTTTTTTTTTGATTCAAAAGAAAGCTTAGCTGATTTCCTTTAAGAGCTGTGGGGTCGCTTAGTGGGATGCGAGTGGGATATCTATGAAAAATTTTTTTTTTTAACTTTGGAACACAAAAAACGGTTCTTCAATTTGCACTATTAGGCGTGGGATAGCTAACCAGTTTTCGATTTCGATCCGCGATACCCTCTAATTTTTTTAGGTTCGAAAAAGAAAGCACGAGCCAAAAAATGGGGGCGGTGGGGAGGGGCCATATGGCCCCTCATTGGGGCCATTGGGGCCCCCTGGAAGGGGGTTTTTATATTTTTTTTTCGAAAGACTGAAGAAATAGCTATCTAAACTCTTTGGGACACATTTTGCTAAAATCAATAGGTAAGAAGTTACATGGATGAGAATCAACACCTCTTTGGCCAAAATGTCAAATTTCGACCCCCTCTAACTCAGAGAGTTCTTGACCGATCTCGTTGAAAAATTGTGTCTGAACTACTATCCAATAGGACTAACCTTGGTGCAAATTTCATCCCGATCGGAAGATATCGGTTTCAAAAGTTGTGTCAGTTGACACGAAAACCCCCATATATATAAAAGAGACGATTTTATGGTTGGGGTGTCTCGGCTTATCGGTCATATCAGTGTTTAAAAATTTCGTTGCCTCCTTATGAAACAATATGAACTTTCGGAAAAATTCCGATAACTGCCGAACTAACAGGAATATCGTCTAGAGCAAAAATACGTGCCGACTTAAATTGAATAAAGATTATTTCGTATTCATATGGATATTGTAGGCCTATGTCTTCAATATAAAAAATAATCATGAAAAATATATTTAACGAAGTTTATGCCGCCGTTGGATAGGTGTTAAAAAAAACCTTTCTCCTCATATGGAAACATTATAGAGTTTATTAAGAAGAAATCACTGAAAAATCAAAAAAAGGGGGTTTCGCTATTTTTTAAACACCTAAATCCCCGATATAGCCGATAAGCGCGTAGAATTGTCTCTTTTATATTCATTTTCAGTTTTAAGCAAATCGGTTCATAAGGGTTGAGATACTTATCTTGTTAGTAAAAAATGTCAGCATAATGCGACATTGTTAACCCTTCTAAAACAGTGGCCGAAAATGGCCCATATATTTTGCATGAAAACAAAGACCAACGAATATAAAAAAGCAACTTTATTAAAAGTTGCACAAATGGGTGGAGCTATCGGAAAAAAAATCAAATATTTTTTCACTTATTGTTAGTTTGGAACTTTCCGATTTTTAAGTTAAAAAAGGAATCCAAAGACATTGCCCTTCAGTCCAATATTGTGTGTAGAAATTTTTTTATAAATTATTTTTCATTTTTTTGTTAGGAACATATTTTTTATAATGCAAAAAAAAATAGATTGTGCAATTTTTTATACAACAAAGTTTATTTTTAATTTTTTGGTTTTGGGTTTCTTGCAAAAACCTTGAGTTCTCTACTGACATTTTTTTCTAAGCAAATATAATCGAATTAAAAAGATTGAGTGAAATAAATAGAAGATTGCGTGATTTTTGTACTTTATGTCATTTTTTAAAATGAATACGAATTTTCAACGGCTCGGGGGCAGCGTAAGATGACCACCGATCTGCATGAAAATTTTACCACAAGGTTTTTACATGTATTCCAACACATCTGTTGGAATACAATACAGCTATATTCAATCCGCCCTAACCTACACTAATAGGGAGCTCCCATACAAAATTATTTTCTAAATTAATTTTTATATATTTTTTCATTGAACCAACGAAATTGATTGATAATTGCAACCTGTATCGTGTGAGGACCGTTTTCATGGACAGACGTACTAACGTACATCTTCAAATCGACTTAAAAATGGATTCTACTACTAAAAGGTTGGTCTTTGCTGTAGGGCAGCGGCTACCAACCTTTTTGGCTCGCGTACCCATAATTTTAAATTTTATCAGCCGCGTACCCCCTAACGAGTTTTTTGTTTTCGTTAAAAAACTTCACATATAAATATTAGAGTTAATTTTGAAATTTTTGATCTGCGATTATTACCATTTTTTTTAAGGATTTAGGCGAGATCAAAACAATGGCGGTATTTTTTGGAAAAATTTTCGCTTCTTGGGGTGGTTTAATGCATCTGAAAACGCGGATTTAGACCTGATTTTTCTGCAGAGCAAAAACGGCTGATAATATTGCAAATCTGATTTCACCAGTCGATTATACGCCAAAAATTAAAACAACTGACGTTTTTGAACTCTTAAAAAAAGTTTCAAAAACCCATCACAGGGGGCGGAAAAATTTTTTAATTGACGCAATTAAAAATTTACTCAAAAATTGAAAATAAAATTTGAGTAAATAATTTAATACAAATTTAATATTTTTTTTTATTTTTTTTTTCTCTTGGTGTTTTGAATTCTCATTTAGTTTATTGTTTTTTGTATATGTATATGAAAGTTTGAAATCATCTTTATAAAATTTTACTTTGTCTTGAAGACATAAATATATTTGGTAAAGTTTGTAAAAGAAATTTTTTTGGAAAAAAAAATTAGAAACTTTTTAAACTTTTTAAAAAAATAATTTGATACATTTTGAGTAAATTTTTACTTGACACAATTAAAAAGTTACTTAAAAATATTAAAAATTTTTAAGTAACGATTTAATTGTGTGAATTAATAATTTACTCAAATTTTTTATTAAGCATTTAATAATTTTTTATTAAAAGTTTACTCAATACTATTAAATCGTTTACTGGTGGAAAATTGAGTAATTTTTTACTCAATAGTATTAAAAATTTACTTAAATTTTTTTTTTATTTTTTTCTGTGTATCACAACCCGTCTCAAAAATGCCCAAAAACACGTTTTTAAGAACTTTCACATACATTTTCTCAAAAGCCTGACATCATAGAAAAATTTGGGAACCATATTCGGAATCAGCATAGAAAAGTTAATCGAAAACATGTGGTCAGATTTAAAAAAAAAAAACTAAAAAATATTGCACAAAATAAGTTTTTTGTTAACTTTGACCACAACTTTCTTAATTATGGAAAACTTTGAAAGCCAGATGTGGAACCAGCGTTCAAAGGGTAATCTAAAACGAATATACAAATTACTAAAATTTTGCGTACCCCCGCGGACAGTTTCGCGTACCCCCTAGTGGTACGCGTACCATAGGTTGGTAACCGCTGCTGTAGGGTATAAATTGTTGAAAAAAATCATGTATTTAAGACGTAAGTAAACTTGTATAAACTTAATGAGAATTCTAAAAGCTATATAAAAATTTAAAAACAGAAAATTCGCAAAATAAATAAATATTATTCAAGGGTTCGTGAAAAAAGAAAACATTTTTATTTATACACTCAATGTAAATAGAAATATTCATAAGTTCATTAACAGTTTATTTTAGAACGAACGTTAATGAACATTGTTAGAGGGTGTTGGATTAAAAATTACTACATACTACAACATTTTCTCACCAAATATTGTTTGAATCACCCTTGTTGTCAAATATACCCAGAACGTAATTAACGAAGTGTGCAGTCAAAAAAATATACAAACATCCCTCATTTAACGGCGATTTGCTAATACGATTATCCTTCATATGCATGTATTACTACTATATAAATTTTTTTTTTAATTTTTAAAGAGATCAAAAAGCAGCTTTATTGTGTCCTCTCCAAGTATTTTTAAATGCTGGTAACTCATTAAAAGCTAATCATTGATTAACACTAATCATTGATTACACTACTCTACAAAAATCAACTTCTAAAGTATTTTGGCCTCCTAAAAACGAATCTGTCATCAGATAAGTTGTGTCAAATCGCCTTCTCTAGATATAGGTATTTTCATTTTTTGCGGACTAAGCCCTCAAAACTGACAAATTTTTTTAAAACTGAAAAATTTTTTAATATTGGAAAAGTGTATGTTAAAGTTATTCATACTTTTTTTATTCGAATTTTCAATAAAATAACCTAACTTTTGCAAGAAATCCGGAATCGATACGACCAAGGATATCATCAGGACATTATAAGGAAGTTCAAAATGTAATTTTTTTGGTTATATCCTTATAAGTATCCGAATTTTGCAAGAATTTTCCTGCGCTCCTTAACTCGGGATTTCTTTTCAAAAGCTACAACATTTTTGATATGACTGATTTAAGCCTTAAAGCCAAGCCCACCAAAATCAGGTGGGCATTTGTATTCTGTAGAGTTGTGTCGTTCATGAACGAACTAGTTCAAAGACCTAGTTTACTTTACTGAGCTGTAAGACCTACACTGAAAAAAGACATAACTAAAATTTAGGAAAAAAATTTTTTTGAATATAGTTCACGAATTTTACTAAAATTTAGTTAAATTTAACTAAAAAATTATAAATTTTCTTAACTTCGAAGAAAAAATTTTAGTTCGTTTACTTATAAATAGTTCATAGTGTTCTTTACATGGAGTTCTTTAACATAAGGAAACAAATTCTTAATGCCCAAAAAATTTCCACTAAATCTAAGAAATATATCATTATTTTTAAGATATATTTCCTAAAAATAAATACACACAAAATTTAGTATAGTTAGTTTAGTTAAGTTTAGTTAAAATTTACTGGCGCCCTATGCTCTAGTGGGAGTTAGAGGAACATATATGGGGGTTTTCGTGTCAACTGACACAACTTTTGAAACCGATGTCTTCCGTTCAGGATGAGATTTGCACCAAGGTTAGTCCTATTGGATAGTAGTTCAGACACAATTTTTCAACGAGATCAGCCAAGGAAACTCTGAGTTAGAGGGAGTCGAAATTTGATATTTTGGCCAAAGAGGTGTTTATTCTCATCCATGTAACTTATTACCTATTGTTTTTAGCAAAATGTGTCCCAAATAGTTTAGATAGCTATTTCTTCAGTCTTTCGAACAAAAATTATAAAAAAAAAAATTTGATTTTTTTTTCTTAAAAATCCAAAACTATTTTGACTTTTTCCTCAAATCGGGGCTTTTTTTATTAAAAAAAAGCTTAGGTCATTTCCTTTAAGAGCTATGGGATCGCTTAGTGTGCGAGATGAGGAGCCATATGGCTCCTCATCGGGGTCAAAATTCGGCGTAGAGGTAAAAATCCTCAAAAAGCCCCACAACTGCCCTAGAACTGCCCATGGAGGGGTGCAATGTGAGACCGACCTGCATTAATTTTCTGCCCCCAACATTTTTGTGTATGGAAGCCCTTTAGGGAGTGGAGATAGGGTGTTATTATGTTCGGACAAAATGTTGGTAACTAAAAAATAATGGGGGTTGGTCGAAATTTTTGCCTCTCTAGGAGGCACGGTAGGGACGGTAGGAGCTAGTTTAATAAAACAAAATTTTAAAAAATAAAAGAAATGTATGGGGACCACCTTAAGGGTTAAAGATACATTGTAGGTATGTTTGCAAAAAATGTTTTAATTAATAAAATAATGGAGGTCGGTCATACATTTGGCTCCACTAGGGGCACTTTAGGGTAAGTTGAAATGGTAGGAACAAGTTTTTTAAAAATGTTTTGTATGGGAGCCCCCTTAGGAAGTGAATATAGGGGTTAGGTATGTTCAAGAAAAATGTTGGGGGCAGAAAATTATTGGAGGTTGGTTTCACATTGCACCCCTCCAGGGGCGTTTCTAGGGCAGTTATGGGACTTTTTGAGGATTTTTACCTCTTTACGCCCAACTTTGACCTCGATGAGGGGCCATATGGCCCCACCCCACCGCCATTATTTTTTGGCTCATATTTTCTTTTTCGAACATATAAAAATTAGTAGGTGCCCCGGATCGAAATCTTAAATTGGTGAGCTATCCCACGCCTAATAGTGCAAATTGAAAAGCCGTTTTTTGTGTTCCAAAGTTACAAAAAAAAAAATTCCGTAGATATCCCACTCGCATCACACTAAGCGATCCCATAGCTCTTAAAGGAAAATACCTACACAGAGAAAAATAAATTTCCAACTGAATTTTTCGGTTGTATTAACTCAAAATTCGGTTGCTGCTACTACATTTTAATGTGGCTAACGAATTTTATAGGTGTTTCAATTAAAAGACAGTTGTAATAACAAAATTTTGTTGTAACTGCCGATATTTAGTTGTTTCAACCTTAATTCAAATGCATCCACTGATTTTTTGTTGCAACAACTGAATTTCAGTTGGAAATTAGCAAATTTGTTTTCTGTGTGTAAGCTTTCTTTTGAGTCAAAAAAAGGCCCGATTTGAGGAAAAAGTCAAAAAAGTTTTGGATTTAAAAAAAAAAAAATAAAAAAACTTTTTTTATTTTTTTTATAATTTTTTTTTCGAAAGACTGGAGAAATAGCTATCTAAACTATTTGGGACACATTTTTCTTAAAACAATAGGTAAGAAGTTACATGGATGAGAATAAACACCTCTTTGACCAAAATGTCAAATTTCGACACCCTCTAACTCGGAGAGTCCTTGATCGATCTCGTTAAAAATTTGTGTCTGAACTACTATTCAATAGGACTTCATACCGATCGGAAGACATCGGTTTCAAAAGTTGTGTCAGTTGACACGAAAACCCCCATATTCAACTCCTAACTCATTTTTTTTTTCAAAAATGGAGTATGGTGCAAAACAATAATAAGGCGACGAAATATCAAATTTTACATCCCTTAGCGAAAAGGCCATACAAAATTATTAAGAATCGCAGTTTTACTTTTTCGCTGGCGTCAAAAAAGTTCCCGCACCAAACGAGATAAAATTTGGTCTATATTTTTTTTAGTTTAATTGAAACTAAAAAAATATTAGACTCAAACGATTAAGTGCAACGCTATTTACGGTAACATGAAGATTTTTTTTTTGAGCAACTTTTTGGATTCCTTCAAGATTTAAATTTGGCGGTTTAACCCTTAACTGCATGGAATTAACTATTTATAACAGCAACTTTGTCAGCATGTAGCTCCAAATGTAAAAGTCCAGGCGTCTCGATTTTTGTTCGTGAGTGTTGCCAAGATCTTTTTATATAACTAATTCATTAAAAGGGTTAAATATAGCACTTAAAACAAAAAATATCTGTAATTTTTTAGAAATCGCGTTTGGTGCGGATGGTTTTTTTTTTGCCAAAATGATCCGCGAATACGATTATAAATATTAATTTTGTCTTGCCTAACACGTAGTGATAGGTAAAAATTTTTTTAACCATAACCATATTCTACACTCTCACTTATTTTTTATATTTTGTATTTAGGATAAAAAATTTCACAGATTCAACCAAAGCGGATTCGCTATATTTATGAAAAAACAAGTAATAAAGTTAAATTCGGCCTTGCCGAATGTATTGATACCCTCCAATGTTAAAAAAGACTTTTTACAAAAAAAAATTCTTTTGAAAAAAAAATTCGCGAAAAAAATTGTTGGTGAAAAAAAAATTCCGCGATATTTTTTTTTTGTTAAAAAATATGTTTGTACTTGTAAAAATACCACTCTGTGTCTAATTCTGTTCACATATGCTAACCAGCAGCCAATTTAAAGCATTTTGTATTTTTAGGTTATGTGGAATGTACTCAAATTTTCGAGACGTTTCTTACATTTTCGTTCATAAGTTCTGAACCGTTGAATCGATTTCGCTCAAATGCAATATCAAACAGATTAGGACAACAACAAGTAAATGTGTTAAGTCTCAATCATATATGTTTAATACTTTGGCCGTGATCACCATTTCCACAGACGGACAGACAGACGGACATCGCTTAGAATGTCTTAGAATTGATCACTGATCAATAATATATATACTTTATGGGGTCTCAGACCGATATTTCGATGAGTTACAAACGGAATGACAAACTTGACTGTGATCTCGTAAAACGATAGTTAACTATCGTCGATTTTTGGAGCCTTGTTGCTCCTAAACTAACCAAAATATTTCCAATTTTTTTAACATTTCTGGATTAGACAACACTTTTTAACAATTTAATAAAGAAAAACTTTAAAATTTCTCTTCAAAACGATATGTATTTTGATGTCGTTTATGCATCGTCTATCGTTTTACGTGATTAGCCCCCTTATGTATACTCTCTATCACTAACAAGGGAAGTCTCCCTAGTGTCACCCGCGGATCTTTATGGAATTGGTTTTATTTTGTATATCAGAAAAAATAAAGAGACACGTATTTTTTTAGCGGCCCAAATTCATATTTAGGCGGTAAAAAGGAGGGGGAAGACAAAGCCATTTTTCAGTTTTTTCGTATATATTATGCAAAGAAACCTAGTCATGTTACATACCAAATGAAAGGTCTTTGGAAAACCTATCTACGTGTGCTAAGAACGTGTCCAAACATGCACAACTTTTCGTCATATTGAGTAAAATACCAAAATTTTAGGACATTTTTGTTAATAAGTCGAAAAGTATTAACTTCCTTGGCCCGTTGTTAGCACCACAAGATATGTATTTTTAATACCTTTAATCTGATACCATACATGCCTATATTAATTTTGTTTAAATAGGCGTAAATCGTAAAAAACTGAAAAAGGTCAATTTCCCCCCATACAAATCGACCCCCCCTAAAAATGTGTTTGGGCCGCTAAAAAAAAAATACGTGTCGAATTAATTTTAGTTCTTAACAACATATCCAAATTTCATTAAGATCGGAGGGTGACACCAGGGAGACTTCCCTTGTAAGTGGAGGGTATAAAAAATAAATTTCCCCTCCGCGAAAACACCCCCGTCAATACTTTTTTACATTTGGAAGACATTAAAGATTCGGCACAGCCGAATTCTACACTCTCACTTATTTTTAATAATTTCCTTTAAACAAATCCCCAAATCTGTTTTTGGGAAAAAAATTTACAGATTTAACCCAAGCGGATTCGCTATATTTTTCGAATTTATGAAAAAAAAAATTGGGACCGCTATGTTCGGATTAAAAAGTGTTTTTCGAGGTAACTCAAATTGTTTAGAAAATATATCGTCGTCGACCTTTCTTAACAATATTAAAACAACCGTTAGACTAAATAAAATCCACAGATACTTACAGTTAGCCACGCAAACAACCAGTGATTTCTATAAGAATAAAATATACAGTCTTCGGTGTTTTTGAGTGTAAATACCTAAACACAGGCTAATTTACTTAAGTGTTTTTGAGTATAACCTTATGATTCTATGACAAGACATTGTGTAACGTACCCCAACAAGGACATTGAGATTTCTTCGCATGTATACTGTGTGTTTAACAGAATTTCATTGTAATCCAAGTAACAGTGTCAGTTGGAATACCTTCATTGTGAGTGTAACTTTATTCTACTACCACTGTACTGCTGTTATTGTCAGTGGGGGGTAACTTTAACATTCATCATAAGGATAAAACATCATCATTCATCTCGAACAGATCTTGAATGTGTATATTTGAATTTCCTAATAAATTTATTTATGTATAATATGAAAATTACCTGAAAATTGATTGCTTATTGTATTGGTATTATAGTTCAAATAAATATCAGATTCCTTTTGATTTTCATATATCACTTGGGTATTCATGTCATTGACGACTTGCACCGTATGACTGTGGTAATTTTTAAAATGATCCATTACCAAATCATAACTACACAATATATCTCTGCCGATTACATTGGAATTGTAAAAAGTTTTTGCGGAATCTTTTAGATTTTCCGAAATCACAAAATTTTTTAATGAGTACTCCATTTGCTCCTTTTTGTATTATTTTATATTATTTTTTTTTTTATTTATATTTAACATCTAATTTTTAATAAAATTTTTTAATTTAAAAAATATTTAACTTTACTAGTCACTACATATAACAGGAAGTTGCAATTAACACTCATATTACAATACACGCTTCAAAGCGAGTAATTTGATAAAACAACAAAAAATAAATGAAAATCAACTTCAAACAAAAGGCGGTGCCAAAAAATAGGGGTGGCAAACAGATTTTCCGTAGAGATGCTACATTAAGATTTCAATCATATTACATGCTTACAATCACTTGTTCTTATCTCTGCTGTTGGCAATTGTTAATCCATTTGAAACGCTTTATAAAGCCAAACGCGTGCTAAACACACATCAAAAATAACATAAAATATAATTATTATGAAATTTCACAGCTATTTTGTGTGATTTTTGATTAGTTTTGGTGGAGGATTTGAATTGAGTCATTAGAAGAATTAAAAATACCCAACAACAGGTGTAGGGTGCAAAATGTGAAAAATTTTAGTGATTCTGGGCAGTAACATTTGTTTGAGTACTACATTGAATGTGTAAGGTTATTAAGTTTTATTGTTAGCTGGATACACATATTTTCACTCAATTTGTTCGATACATAAAGATAATGCAAACATTAAATAAAATCCATAATAAGAAAATATCAAAAAAATACTATAGATTTGCTTAAATCACGTGAAACCAGATTTTCCATAAGTAAAGGTTAAGGTGCTGGATCAGCAAAAAGTTGGTACTTAGATTGTTCTGCAGTAAAAAAAAAGGCAAACATTTTCAAATCAAGCAAAAACAATCTTATATTAAAAATAAAACAGTGACAAAAGTCAACAAAGTTTGTTTTTTCTCAATTTGAAAATATTCATGGGCACTTTTAATATCTCGAGAGAAACTACACTAAGAAACAACATTTTAAAAATGAAATGAAACAACATTAATTTGAAAATGTTTTTATCATCAGTTCAAAGCTGTACATTAAGGTGGCGCGTATTCCAAAAAAGTTTCAGATTAACTATTAATAGTGCGGAAAAATTGGTACAAGATAATGCAAGCATTTTAAAATCCAAAATGATCATAATCGGGATATTGCTGTGTTTCTCAATAAGTGGATTTATTTTCGGATTAATTTTATTTAGTCTAAAATAAACATGGGGTCATTATTAGTGAAATCAATCATGAATATTTTTGACCCCCTCCGATATTGATGAAATTTGGTTAAGTTCTTACACTACGTAAAAAACTAACAAAGGCAAATTTTCAGCCCTCTAAGTCAACAGGGGCTGAATATACGGAGGGTCAAAATTTCCCCCAAAATCTCCCAGTCGCGACACTTTACACCGTAAAAACTTAATATCGTTGGTTCTATTATAACTAGAAAGCCCATTTTTGGTTTGTTTTGAAGCTCATAATATGCTCTACAAGACCTACTATAACCAAAAGATTTTCGAAAAAAAAATAAGGGTTACCTCCCTTATTTTAAGGTCGTGATAAAGGGAGGAGAAAATGGGGAGGATGGTATCCCCCGATTTTTTTTTACTTGACAATCTTATAGAGAAAGAATATATTCTAAAAATTTTAAGTTGGGACAACAATGGGATCACTCAAAATCAAAATTTTTCACAATTTCCTCTAAAATCTCCAAATCGCAACACTCTTGAACCTTAAAATTTTAATATCATGTGTGCTATTGTAGCTACGGAGTCCATTTTTGTTTGTTTTAAAGCTTATAGTACGCTCTACAATACCTACCTTAACCAAAAAATTTTAGAAAAAAAGGATGGGTGCCCCCCTTATTTAATTGTCGTGGCAAAGGGTGGAGGAAATGGGGGGAAAGTATCCCCCGATTTTTTTTACTTGGTATTCTCAAAGCGCAGGTCTTAATGAACATATCCTAAAATTTTTATGTTGGGACAACAATCAGATCGACCAAAATCAAAATTTTTCACAAATTCCCCCAAAATCTCCAAATCGCGACACTCTTGCACATTACAAATTTAATATCGTGGACTGTATTGTAGCTACAGAGTCCATTCTTGGTTTGTTTTAAAGCTCTTAATATGCTCTACAATATTACTATCACAAAAAAAAAAATAAAAAAAAAAATTAGGGGTGCCTCTTGTATTAAAAAATTGTGGCAAGGGGTGGGGGAAATCGGGGGATAGTATCCCCCAATTATTTTTTACCTTGTTTTTTTAAAGAGTAAGTTCTAGAGAGCATATCCTGAAACTTTTATCTTGGGACTCCAATGGGAGGCGCAAGAATGTCGCGATTTGTTGAGTTTGGGGAAAAATTTTGATTTTGGTCGATCCCATTGTTGTCCCAACATAGAAATTGTAGAGTATGTTCATTAGGACTTGCACTTTGAGAATACCAAGTAAAAAAAAATCGGGGGATACTTTCCCCCCATTTCCTCCACCCTTTGTCACGACCTTCAAATAAGGGGGGCACCAATTCCTTTTTTTGGATTTTTTTTTGGTTTTGGTATGTCTTGTAGAGCGTATTATAAGCTTTAAAACAAAAAAAAAATGGGCTCTGTAGCTACAAAAGCACTTATGATATTAAATTTTTAAGGTTAAAGAGTGTTGCGATTTGGAGATTTTGGGGAAAATTGTCAAAAATTTTGATTTTGAGCGATCCCATTGTTGTCCCAACTTAAAAATTTTAGAATATATTCTTTAGGACTTTATCTATAAGATTATCAAGTAAAAAAAAAATCGGGGGATACCATCCTCCCCATTTTCTCCTCCGTATATCACGACCTTAAAATAAGGGAGGTAACCCTTTTTTTCGAAAGTTTTTTGCTTATGGTAGGTCTTGTAGAGCATATTATGAGCTTCAAAACAAACCAAAAATGGGCTTTCTAGCTATAATAGAACCAACGATATTAAGGTTTTACGGTGCAAAGTGTCGCGACTGGGAGATTTTTGGGGAAATTTTGACCCTCCGTATTTTCGGCCCCTGTTGACTTAGAGGGCTGAAAATAAGTATGCATTAGTTTATCACTTAGTATTACAACTTAACCAAATTTCATCAAAATCGGAGGAGGTCACGAAAATTTTTAGCTATTTTTGATTGATTTCACTAAGACTGACCCCATGCCAAAACAAATTTGGAAATTTTTTTTTCCGTAATCTACAATAAATTAACAATTATAATCCGAAAAAATAATAAAAATATTTGGAAAATAAAAAAAAGTTATAAATAAATAAAAATTAATCCAACTAAATTTTAGAATTTAACAAAAAAATATTTTTGTTCTGAATTTTACACCACAGATGAGGGCCGCTTTGTTGAATTTTTTTGCCATCAAAAAGTCATTTTCGTGAAAATGGAAGGTAGAGGGTTTTGAATATAGGCCCTCGATATATACTTTGAATCATAGAGTATACATAGAGGCGAAAAAAAATAATATCGCTTTTTTTTTAATTTCTCATACGTACGTTGTCGATGTGAATTCACCACACAATACATGTTTACAAGTCGTACTTTGTCAACAAATACATGTATACAAGTTGTACTTTGACAACTCAATTTTTGACACCTACGCCTCTATGTATTCTCTATGTTATTCGAAATGGGAGAAAGTCAAATGCAAATGAAAATTGACATTGTACATAACAAAACCCTCAATGCTTTTTTTTTAATTCAGCGCTATATTTTATACACGCATTAAAAGATGGTAATTTTAAAACATTTAAAATTTTTACTATTTCGGGCCCCCTGGTGGTGACGTTATTGGACATGTGAGGTCCAGCATCCAAACTTAAGCTCAAAATTACGTTAGCTATAACTGGTATGCATTTAGCTGTAATCGGTCCATTATCTACTTACTGAATAGCCAAATTATTAAAAATAATCCGCTGTGCAACGTTACGTACAGGTAATTAAAAAAATAATCATACGCCACCAATTTCAAATGAGTGCAAAAAAATCTAGCGCTGAACAAAAAAAAGGTTTGAGGGTTTTGTTATGGAATATATCAACTTTCATTTGCTTTTGGTTTCATCCCATTCCCATTTTGGTTGTTGCACTGTGTTATTATTACATTTTTATACCCTACAAATAATTTTATACTATATACTATACTTTTAAATATGTATATCGATCGACTTAGATTCACTTTTTGTGTCGATTTAGCGATGTCCGTTCGTCTGGCTGTCCATGTAAACCGTGTAAACACGATACAGGTCCCAATTTTTAATCAATTCACTTAAAATTTGAATGCAAGAATACACTGAAAAAAAGTGCGAACTAATTTTAAGGAAAAATTTAAATTAAAGATATCAAATTTTCTTTAATTTTATTAAAATTTTCTTAAGAAATAGAAAATTTCATAGACTTAAAGAAAAATTATCTTGTCTTGATAACACCCAAAAATGTTGCTTCTTTAAAATATTAAAAGAGAAATACCAATTTCATCTTTTAATTCTCAACTGGTATAAAGTAGATTAGGTTTAAATATTTTAGTTTGGACACCAACGATTGGCGGTTGTCATTCAAACTCACTATGCTACTTGCTGTGTAGATTTTTTAATTTTTTGGCTAAAAGACTGATAACGTTTTTTTAAAACACCTAAATGATAAAATATTAATAGCATAAAAAATTAAAATCAAAAAAGATTTTTCCTTCGGAGCTAAGTAATTTCCATTTTTTCCGTAATTTTAAGAAATGTTTCTTTAATTTTAATATACATTCAAACTTAAATTAAGTGCATGTACACTTAATTTTATTAAATAAGTGCACAATTTTCACACTAAATTTAAAGAAAGATGTTTTATAACAATAAGGAAATTTTTCTTTGGAGCCAAATTATGAGCAGTTTTTCTTTAATTTTAATAAAATTTCTTTAATTTTAAGAAACTTTTTTTCAGTGTACCAAACGTTTTGTGATTAGTTAGACCAGACAACTTGGATAATAACTCACCTGCTGAAAAAAAATCGTAACATAATCATTTTTCATTAAATTTCTCTTTTCATCAACATTTTTTTCCGTCAATTTTTTTTTCATTGATTTTTTTAAAATTTTTTTTACGTCAAAAAAAAAAAATTTAATCAACATTTTTTTTCATATTTTTTTCATCAAAAACTTTCATTAATTTTTTGTATAAAAATTTTTGTTCAAAAATTTTCTTTTTCATCAATTTTTTTTTTTATCAAAAAACTTTTTCTTTTCATAAAAAAACTTTTTTTCATCAAAAGCTTTAAAAAATGGTAATTTGTTTAACAAATATCGTCCATTCCATAAGACATTTAAAAAAAATCTGACCGAGGGTCTTCCGATTTTTGTTATATTTTTCATACAGATTCTCTATGGAGCCAATTTCAAATTCCATCCATCAGATCGAAAATATTCGAAAAACTCGCGATTTTATTCACGATTTTCGTTTTTAAAAAAGTAAAAAAAATGCAAAATCTGTATAACTTTGATTTTTAAAAAATGTCTATAAAAAATTTCATTTTCCAAATCGACCCTCGTAGCACCTTTATTATTTACTCAATCTAGACGCCATTAAGCTTAAATTAAAGCTTAATAAATTACCTACACAACATTTTTTAAAATAATACTCCTTTGATAATAATAACGTTTAGTATTGTTAACTTTGTCTTTAACAAATTGCATCTACTATAAAAAAGTTTCCAATGTATTGTCGCCCACTGTATATTTAAAGAAAAATTGCATCTACTATAAAAAAGTTTCTAATGTATTGTCGCCCACTGTATATATAAAGAAAATTAAAAAAAAAAAACTTGTTATTATGCCTTTAAACTATATTTAATTTTTTTAGTTTGTATTTAAATAAAAACGAACAAGTGTTTCGAATCTTTTTCTAAGGAAAATTAAAACCGAATGTAACTTTTTTGTTAATTAACTTAAGAGGGTATTTCTAAGGGTAGAATTTCATGAATTTTTTAGTGCTATAATTATATGGAAAAATAAAAATCATTTAGGTGGGTAGAAAGCTGAGAAACTCATAACGCGAAGATGACCTCAGAGGTCAAAAGATATTTAGTACTTGCTGAGGACTTTCAAACAATTTTTTTTTATAACGATCGGACATCAAATGAAAAAGCTATGAACTAATAACGATTTTATTTTAACGATTTCAAATTTAGTACTTGCTGAGGACTTTCTAACAATTTTTTTTTTATAACGATCGGACATCAAATGACAAAGCTATGAACAAATAACGATTTCGGCGGTAACAAATCGTGACCTTAAAATCTAATATTTTGGCTATGGAAATTTTTCGAGGTAAGCTTTAAAATTAAGAGCGCCCAATTAGAACTTTTTTCGACCCGGTATACACTAAAAAAAAAAAAACTGTAATGTTAGCAAAAAAAGTTTGTAAACCTACAAAAAAATTTGCTGATTTTGAACCCACAATTTTCTTTTGATAAAATTAGCAAAAATGTTTTGCCAAAAATTAGTTAACTGAAATTTTTATATTTCGATTTAGTTCATATACATTTGAGGACCCCATCGGACATCAAATGACAAAGCTATGAACAAATAACGATTTCGGCGGTACCAAATCGCGACCTAATAATCTAATATTTTGGCTATGGAAATTTTTTGAGGTAAGCTTTAAAATTAAGCGCGCCCAATGAGAACTTTTTTTCGACCCGGCCTACACTCAAAAAAAAAACTAATGTTAGCAAAAAAAGCTTGTAAACCTACAAGAAAATTTGCTGATTTTGAACCCACAAATTTTTTTGGTAAAATTAGAAAAAATGTTTTGCCAAAAATTAGTTAACTGAAATTTTTTTATTTCGATTTAGTTCATACAAACTTGAGGACTCTATTGGGTTCGGCCCCGATAGGTCCAGACCCCGATGGGCCTAGACCTAGTTGGGTTCCTTAACAATCGCCATAGTTTTTGATCCAAAATTTTTGTCCATTTCGCTCTATCTTGCTTAGTTTTTGAGACACGTGATTTTAGAGGACCACTGGGGTTTTGAAAATAATAAAACTCGATAACTTCAAAAATATTACTCGGAGAGCTTTTGGTTATTTTGTGGTCTTGTTATACGTGTTGAAAGCTACAAAATGCTATTTATTGGTCTTTTTATCGTGTCGGCAATATTTACCGAGATATGAGCATTTTAAAATTTTCGGGAATGCTAACTTTTTTGGATCCAAAGTTAGGACCCATTATGGTCCACACATATGAAGGAGACCGGCGATACTATGGAGAGCACGAGAATCAAAAATGGCCTCCGTTTTGCTCTATCTGGCTTAGTTTCCGAGATAGCGCCATTTTAAGTTTTCTAAAAAAAAATGTACAATTTATTTTTGCTAATATTAGCAAAAAAGCTTGTAAAAATTTGGTCAGCTCAATTTTAAATTTAGCAAAAAAAAATAGTTAAAATTTTGTTTAAAATTGCTAATGCGCTAAATGAAATTTACAAGATATTTTTGCTAACATGCTTATCTCAACTAAAAATTTGCTTAAGGTTAGCTTACTACACTCAAAAAAAAAAAACTGTAATGTTAGCAAAAAAAGCTTGTAAACCTACAAGAAAATTTGCTGATTTTGAACCCACAATTTTTTTGCTAAAGTTAGCAAAAATGTTTTGCCAATAATTAGTTAACTAAATATTTTTTTTTTTTGAACTTAGTTTATACACATCTGAGGACCCCATTGGGTTCGGACCCGATAGGTCCAGACCCCGATGGTCCTAGACCTAGTTGGGTTCCTTAAAAATCGTCATAGTTTTTGATCCAAAATTTGTGTCCGTTTCGCTCTAACTTGAATAGTTTTTGAGATACGTGATTATAGGGGACCACTGGGGTCTTGAGAATTAAAAAACTCGATAACTTCAAAAATATTACTCGGAGAGCTTTTGATATATTCCGAGGGTCTTCCGGACGATATCAAAATCGATATCTACTAATGTATTATATTGAGTGTAGAGTGCAGTGTCAATGGGAAAATTCCATGAATTGGGCTACGAATTGGTACCTCATCCGCCATATTCTCTGGGCTTAGCCCCCAGTGACTATTTTCAAACCTAAAGAAATCACTCGGTGGAAAGAGATTTAGCTGCAACGATGAAATTATTGATCAAACAAATGCCTATTTTATGAACAGCGAAAGGGATACAAAAATTGGAGAAACGTTGCACTATGGTCTCGCAAACCACTTTTCTTGGCCAAAATTCAATTTTCTCAAAATTGCTGTTTTAAAAAATCGCTTTGTGATCTAAAAATAAACACTTCAAAGCAACAGCAAAAATATTTGTCTTTTGTATGTACTCATTTACCGTTATAATACAACAGATTAAAGTTTAAGTTTTACAACAAATCTAGGACAGGAAAAAAAAACTTATTTTTTTAAATTTTTCAATAATTTTTTTTGAGTTTAAATACAAGGAGTTTCTTATAATATTACACATGGAAAACAAAGTTGGAGATTAGTATTACAATAATTTTAATTTTAAATATTGTAACAAAATTGGCGTCATTTAAAAAAAAATAAGTGGTTCATGCAAACCAGACAAAAAGTTGGTGGTAAATAAAACATAACTTTAGATGGGCATACAAAAAGTTTTTAGCAAAATTTAGCTATCAGACCAATTCAGAATCATAGATTGGGATCAGGACTACATTTCCACATTGTCAGATGATGCTAGTTTTTGCTAGTAAGTGTACTGGAAGAAAATTTCCAGAACGCTTTTTCCATTAAAATTCAACCCAAAAACGAATTTATGTAACTAAAAAAAAACAAAAATTAGTAAAGTGTTCTAAAATGTTAATATTTAAAAAAAAAATGATTAAAATGATTATAAATTTCAACACGAATCCTATTTCAAAAATAAAAAAAAAATTTCGTTTTGACAATTTTGGCCAAGAAAAGTGTCCATCGGAACCATAGTGCGTTGGACTAAGTCCCAGCAAAACTTTTCGGAGTCATTCAAAAATAACTAGTTCTAGAAGTACTTCAAAGCTTGTCACGATAGGTTCTCAAAGAGCATCCTGGAACTAGTGATGTCACAACTAGTTCTAGAAGTGATACAAAAGGGTAATATTTTAATTCCAAAGAGCTTTTTTGGAGTAGTTTGGGAACTAGTGATTTGGAACTAGTCGTACATGATTTCTGCACCACTTCCATGAAACAAATACGGGTTCTCAAATAACATCTTAGAAGCTGTTTCAAAAACTTATAATTTTTTTCAAAAAAGAAAAAAATATATATTTGATTACGCATTTCTCTGTTGCATCTTCTATTCGGAAAAAGTCAAACCTTTTGAAATATGTACAGAGGGCTAAAAATATTATAAGTATTGGGTAATCTGTTTGGTATTATTTAGTATTGGGGCATTAGTGCAAATAGGTTTTTATAGATCAATTCAATTACCTTACTACAATCTGCAATAAACTACTTTATTTACTACAGCTGGAATTTTTTATTAAAAAATGTAAACAAAACTTTCCAATTGTATCAAAAATAGTAAGCAATTTGAGTAATCCAACTAAGCATATAATAGTATATTTTTTGGTCCCTACAATATTTTTTTTTTTCAAAAATCTCTTATTCTCCTTCTAGATAATTTCTAATTGCATTAAGGACTAAAAAAACAAAAAATACTACTAATTTTTGTTCAGTAAAGTGCTGATATTGCGTTATATTTTCAACAAAAAATTATTCAAAAATGTTTTTTTTGGAAAAAAAAAATGTATAAAATGTTCCTAGACTGCTTCCCTAGAACTAGTTCTGATGGTGACAATTTCAAACAAAAATCATGGGTTAAAGAATGGGATAAAGAATTGGTTCTAGAATGACTTAAAGAACCGTTCCATACATGGGTTCCTAGACTACTTTCCTAGAACTAGTTCTGATGGTGACAATTTCAAACAAAAATCATGACTCTGAGAACGAGATAGAGAACTAGTGCCACAATAGCTTCTTGGAAGTAGTTCCTGTCGTGACAGTTTCAAAGAAAAATCATGGGTTAAAGAATGGGATAAAGAACTGGTTCTAGAAATAGTGATGGAACCGTTCCATAGGAGGGGTGATTGTTCCTAGACTACTTCCCTAGAACTAGTTCTGAGGGTGACAATTTCAAACAAAAATCATGACTCTGAGAACGAGATAGAGAACTAGTCGAGCAAAAAAGAAGTACTCCAGCACTAGTTCTGGAAGTCATGCAAGTTTTGCTGGGGTGTATTATATTTTTATTTGTAATTTGAAAGCCTTATTGGCCAATTAATAAATTACAATCATTCCACTAAAATAAGTTTTACAAAAAAATTGTATTGAGCTAAAAGGAGATTATGTTGAAAAATATATTTCTTTTTTTGTCAAAAAGAAATGTGTCATTCGAAAAGTCATTGATTTATTTACCTGTCCTCTTGCTACTAGTAAAATATTGATTTTGTTTTAAATAAATTGATAATATTGCCATCGTTTTCTTAAAAATTATAGAGTTGCCCAGATTAAAAATTCTAATTTATATTAACTCGTTTCACTATCGATGTCTTAGAGGAATTGTCCACACTTTTGAAACAAACTTTCATTGTTGACAATGTTAGGACATGTCACCAAGGATTGCCTATGATTAGTCAGAACCTGAAAACATTTCCTCAAGGAATCACTATGTAAATTTCCTCATTGAAACATTTTCCAACTGGGATGTTTTTTGTTATTGTAACAAACATAAAATACATGCAAATTCGTGACGTTCGTCATACGTTCATCATACAGAAACTGGGGGTTAATGTTTTGGGCAAGAGTACAAAATTTGCTAGCATTTTTCTTCTCTTTCCTTCTTTTTTCCCCTTGGATTGTATGGACCATTAAAAACTTGTGTAAAATTTTAATAACAAAACTTGTGTAAATGAAATATGCACTAAAGTTTCTTCTTTGAAAACATCGAGTTATCGATAAATTTAAGACCTACTTTGTGCGCATGTCTAATGATTCTATCAACACTTACTTACCTGGGAGCATCTATACAACTTGTGAAAATTCCAACAAATTGTTTATACACTTCACGTATAATATTTTATTAATTGACTGAATTCAATACTATTTTGGTTAAATACATTTTCAATACTACCAACTACTTAACCCCAGGTATGTTAATAGATAAAAGAAAGTCGAGCTAGTTCCACCAGTACACATTTACCAATATCGACCAGAAGACCCATCAGATTGATTGGTCAGTCAGTCAGTCAGTGTGTGTGTGCAAATTCTCAAAATAGAATCACAAAAAGTTAAAAATGTAATAGAGACATTTGTAATTGTTTGTATAAATGTTAAAAACTCGATTAACTCGCAATAACAATAGTTTAAAAACAATTTTAAATATTGTAAGGAAGAAAAGGACTTTAACACACACACACAAATACATACCAACCGTCTATCACTCCTTTATTAGTGCCTACATACATATATTGTCTTTCGATTGTATTTCTTCTACTATTTGGTAATGATTATTTTCTTTTTTATTTGTATGTGTGTGTTGTGTATGTTATGTTATTGTATTGTATTGTTTTTTTTCTCCGCAAGGTTACATATTGAAAAGGGAATTACTTGTAATATCATTTTGTATGTTTATGGACTTTAACCTTGAAGATGATAACTGAATAAGGTAAAATTGAATTGATATTATAATTTCAAAAATTGTCTTTTCACCTTTACATGCTTAGTGGTTGGTGCACTCGTATTGTGTAAAAGTGAATTATTTATTATAGCCTATACTCGATGGTATTATTACTCACTTATATCGTATACATACATGTGATAGTGTATTAGAATGACGAATTTTTAACGTTTACGTAAAAGCAATAGAATGCAATAACTGGAAGGATTAAGAAATATACACTCACATAACTGAATATGATATCCTCTAACAATATGGAGCCGGTAAGTGTCCAACTATGCAAAAATATTTGGAAAAAGGTTCTTGATGCATTTATTTATTTTTTTTTCAGTTAACACCTCAACGGCATTTGGAAATGAGTAGTGAGCAGAAATTGTTGGCTTGCAAGCGTGTGGGTCAGGCAATTAATATGGCCGTAGATCGGCTAGTAACAATAGGAGAAATCATAGCTGAAGGATTTCAAGATATAAAATCGGATATGTTTGATTGCTGCAAAGATGCTAGAGATACGGGTAAGCGACTGTCACATCTAAAGTGTATTTGAAAAAAAAAAAAAAGAAGATCACAGATCGTTGGAATTAAGTGTAACCTAAAAGTTTGTGTGTATATATTTGTGATGTCAAAGAAAAATTTTAAAGGAACATCAAAATCATCGATCGAGCACTTAATGCTAAAATCGCGTTCAAATTACAAAAAATTAAAAATTTCTAATTTTTTCGAAACTATAAGAGATATGAAAAAAATACTAAAATCAAAATATATACATATGAGATATTTCAAAACTTGAGTTGCAGCACTGAAACGGTGTAAGGTTAGGTTATGGTGGCAGTGTCCGATTGATACTTCGCGCAGACCTCTTGGTCCATAGCGATGCCTTAAAACTTTTTCCGCAAAGCACCGTAGCTTTTCTGATCGGTAATGCATCGGCGACTCCTTTCCACTTCCAGGCAGTAACAAAGTATACGTTCTATCGTTTCATATACTCCTGGTTAGACGTATGTTTTACAACTAGCATCTGAAATGAGTCCAATATTCTTGTCATGGAAACCGATAAGATAGTGACCAGTTTTTGTCCCAGTAACAGATTGACATTCACTTCTCTTCTTAAGTGAAAATAGGTATTTTGAAAACTCTGTTATAACAGAGAATGCGATCTCAATTTTTACGGACGGATCGAAGATGGAGACGGGTACGCCTTCGGGAGTACACAGCTAGTGTCTGAAATTAGTCCAATCGCTGCTCCTCCATTGCACGCTGTAATTAAAGAGCAGCGATTGTGGCCATAGCGCGATCTTAAAGAAGATAACAACACCACAAAATGTGGACTGTGCTCCCTCTATGAGCCTTTTTAAGCGCCACTTTACCACTATGATACCATCCAAGCAGTCTTGGATAGGGGACATTTCGGGAAGTGGACCCACCATAAATTTTTACATAGATGGATCGAGGCTGCAGAATAAGTGGGCTTTGGAGTCTATTCGGAAGAGCTTGGATTGAGTCTGGCTCGAAGATTGCCAGATCATTGCAGTGTTTACCAGGCAGAGATGCTGGCAATAAAGGAAGCGGCTGACTGGTTGAGCTGCAATGTCTTGTCTACAACCGCAGTCAACATCTATTCTGACAGTCAAGCCGCGGGCAAGTCCTTGGATTCAATGTTTCTGAAAACAAGATCTGCCCTTAACTGCCGCACGTCTTTAAATGAGATGGCCAAGCAGTTTAACATACGACTCATATGGGTCCCAGGGCACAGAGACATTCCAGGGAATTGCAAAGCCGATGAGCTTGCAAGACTAGGAACTACCTTACAGGTTCCAACAGATGCCTCTTGAAACTTGCAAGCAAAAACTACGGCTTTGTTCCGCGACGGAGACTAATGAAAGATGGGCAAATGGATGGACGTGTGAGACAACACGACTGATTTGTGCTTCTCCTAATCAGGGGCGCACAAGTGAGCTGATATCGCTTCCAAGAGGAGAGATTTCGACGGTGGTTTCTATAATTACAGGACAATGTCTTATAAGAAGGCACGCAGAGCGGTTAAATGTGCCGTCGAATGTTTTTTGCTGAAGTTGCATGGATGAAGAGGAGTTGGAAACTATCGAACAATTTATTTGCCATTGCCCGGCACTTTCTGGTCAGAGACTTGCTTCACTGGGATCTAGGGAGCTGTACGATCTTTCTGATTAGTCGGATGTCAAAATTCAATATCTAAGGAGTTTCATAAGAAGCTCAAACTGGTTTAACGACAGGTACTAGTAGGGAAACCTATTACGGTCCCGTGGTATCACAATGGACCTCAGAGTCTACGTGTGTTTACGTAAAACGTCAGCAGCCACTTACAACCTAACCTAATCTAACCTTGGTTGTTATCCTAGTAAGAGCTTGACATTCCCTTCTCTTAAGTGAAAATAGGTATTAAGATAACTCTGTTTGAACATAGAATGCAATCTCAATTTTTACGGACGGATCAAATATGGAGATGATTACAGCTTCGGGAGTACAAAGCTGCGAAGATGATTATGAAACGAGACTTTCTTTCTTGTGCCATTAACATTTTTGTGGACAGTCTTGCAGCTCTGAAGGCCTTGGATTCAAACACTGTGAAATTAGGAATCGTTAGGAACAATATACAATCCCTTCATCAATTCAGTCAGACTAATCTGGGTCCCTGGACACAGTAGGTTCGCTGGAAACGAATTAGCTGATGAATGTGCGAGGAATACCTCTGAGTCGGTGGGGAAACAGGTTGAATGTGACATATCGGTTCCTATAGTGGAGTTGATGAACGAAATTGATAGGATATCAGAGAATAGTATAAAGGATAGGGGGATATCATTGACTACGTGCAGGATATCGCGAACCCTGTGGCCGCTGCAAAATACTAAGAGGACAGAAAGTCTTCTTACTTTTGGTAAACGGACAGTTAGCCTATAAGTTGGAGACATTGTAAAATCGTCCAAATGGCTGTGCGTATATGAATCTCTGACAGGGACTATTGTAGGAGTTGTAGGGAAGTGGATAAAAAGAAGTCAGTGAAGCACTTGTTATGTAAATGTCCGGGTCTAAAAACTTATTTTATTTGGTGTCGTTGATTATTTTTCTCGATTTATGTCGAGCTTTATCGGGAACCACGCTATATGTGTTGTTATAGATGGGGTTTCATCCAACGAGTTTTAGCTTAATTCAGGGTTACCATAAGGTTCCGTTCTTTCTCGTGCCATTTTCCTAATTTTTCTTGACAACCTTATTACTTATTATCAAAGTTTTTGTGTAAAATATAACCCACCAAGTGTTTTTGCGTAAGTTCACCAAGTTTTTGTTCTAAAAAATTGTTTAAATTACTTTAAAGCACATGGTGGATTGTATTTTATACAAGAACTTGGCTAATAAGTGTAAGTGTTTTTTGCGTGTAGGACAAGACTTGTGGAGGTCCAGGCCATGAGACAAAATATTAATGACAAACTTGATCATGACATTTCTACAATGTTGTATGTTGACTAACAGAAGATCTGTAGAATCAACGACATCTGTATCAATATGCGGTAGATGTTCTTGATGTTCTGCGCATGAAAATTCATTGTGATGTTTGCTGGAACCAACCAACATATTTTTCAAGTGTCGAAAGAAGCATTAAAGTACCTCGGTTTCTTAAAATGGTGAAAGAATTACACTCAGAAAATTATTGCAGTTACTACATGACGGTCGTTTGTGTAGTAAGTAGTAGCTGTTGTTTTTAACTACAATTTCGGTCGTTTTGTATGAAAAAATCTCAAACAACTTTTTTTGTAGTAGTTTCAAAAAATAACTACAAAAAATATACTACACTGTAGCAATAGTTGATTTATGTAGTTGTTTTTAGTTTTTTTTCTAAAACTCGTTTTTTTCTAGAAATTTTTATTGCAAACGAATGTGTCGAGCGAGTTGGTCGTGCGGGATGCGGAAGGAATTATTTTTATACCAAATAAATAATATCTAAATAAATTAAATTACAATTTATTAAATTTAATTATAACAAAAAATATGTTTTTGGAAAAATATTCTTGAGCGAAAGAAAATAAGTGGATAAATGAGATAACAAGTGTGTATAATATAGCGCTCACATAAGCGTGCGTAAAAACCAATCGGAAAAAAACAAAATAAAATGTGTGCAGTGTTTTGTTTTCTTATGAGCGCGCCATCTTTCTTTTCTTTGTATACACAACAGAGCAGGTACATACTTTTTTGAAACATTTCAAATTAATTCTTTTTTTTTATAAATCAATTTTGCCAAAGCATTTCGTTTTTTTTATTCCAGACAAATTTTGATAAGTAGCGGTGAAAATTTGAAATGAACTATTAAACAAACAAAGGTAAATACAATCAATTTATTTTGTTTAACATTTTATTAATATAATTTTTTTCTTCTATAATTCCAGATAAATACATCAAAAAATTGTCATCATGTCGAAATTCTATACAACCAACTGAAATGTATTGCTTTTTAAATAAATAAATATCAATCATTTAAACGTTTAAGAAATTTTTTAAATAAAATTTCAGGCAATTGTAGAAAAAACAACTGTATTAAACAGTTTTGTAGTAGTTTTTACTACATTTTGTAGTTGAAAATCAATAGTTAAAAACAACAACATGTTCAGTTGTTTTTACCGTTTATGTAGTGGACGCCTTTTCAACGACAAAATGTAGTCAAAACAACTGTCTTTTGTAGTAGATTTTACCGACATACTTTTTTGAGTGTACTTCACTTCATCTGATCTCCTTGCTTTTTTACCGCCTATATACGACCCATTGATGATTGAAAGCAGATTTGGAAACAGAAGGCCAAAATCTATTAAATTCATGTATAGAATTTTAAACCGTAATTGTTTTTTGTTTAGTTTTTGCCGTTCAAAAGAGATTTTTCAGAAAGTTCTTCATCGAAGTTGCATTTACTGTAAAACTTTATGATGCCATCTTTTGAATTTAATTAGCGGTTTTTGGAATCTTTAAACGCGAATAATGGAATCTTTAAACGCGAATAATACGCTAGGAAATTTTCTACAGCAGATTTGTAATAAGGTGCTAAAAGGTTGCTAAAAGTGGTCGATCGTAGACTTTGATTTCTGTTGCATTTTTTGGACATCCGAAATACATATTTAAAAAAAGACTATGGTGGTTTTTGGTTACAGCTTATTCCAACGAGCTGTGAAATATGATATAAGTATATTTTTTTAATTTTCTGCATTCCTTAGGGAAATCGATTGAACAACTATGTATGTCGGGGGATTTAATCCATGAGAGCAGTGGTTTGGCCGTTGGTGTACCTAAAACATTTGTCGATCACACTGCTATTATTTTGGCTTCTCGCTCCCTACTAACTTCTATAACACGGGTTTTATTACTGGTCGATATTATAGTTGTCAAACAACTATTCACTTTTAAGTACAAGGATAGCAAGTCTCCCCAAAACCTCGAATGTGTTATGAATTTTACCAAGTTTGTTCAAGCATTTTCAGCCTTTGGTACTGAAATGGTGGAAATGACATGTATAACAGCGAATGCGGCAAACTGCTTAAAAGAGGAGAGAAGACGTTCGGAAATTCTTTCCGCCCGCCAGGTCTTAGAACATTCAGTCAAAGTTTTGATAACCTCCTCAAAAGTGTGCATGGTTCATTACAACTGTGTGATAGCAAGAGAAAATCGTAATACGGTGTTCTGTCAAATTCGACGTGGCATGGATCACATTCACTTTATCATCAAAGACACTATACTCGAATCGGAGTGGCATTCTTCGAAGCAGCACTATTCCTACTATAACAACGATGAACGTGGCACCATACACGCTACAATACAGCACTTTACCTATCTAATGCAAAGCTGTCGCTATAAAACCAACAAACACAATGATCCCTACTTCAGCGCCAAGATCAACCAGAATTTCTATAGAAAGAAATCAATAGATAAGAGATGGCCTATTGACAATAAAACCAAAAAACTATATGACTCTTCGGGTTTGCCCGAGGGTGAGCGCTTGCTAAACGAATGCTATGGCTTGGACCAGTACTCGGGCAGTCCCAAATACAAGACAATCACACAAGATTGTGTGTGTGGTGATCTTATTGAAAAGATTTTAATATCTTTTGATCGGATTTTAGAAAACATACACGATTTTACGGATTCGCCCTATACCAGCCATGAAATGCGTGAGAACATTTTGATATATTGCGATCATTGTACCCGAGAACTTAATAAATATCTTCGAAATGTGGTTAAGCAAGGAGAACAACAGCAGCAACAGTATGCAAAAGATCACTACCAGGATGAATATATTGATACGGTGTTAGCTTCTGTCAAAACACTTTCGGAGCAGCTGATCAATTCAGCTGTAGAACAGTCTCGCGATATGTTTCAAGCTTTGAAAATGTCCACAGAATTAGTAAACAATTTAAATGCTGTGATATCTCAGCAAAATCTGCCACAGTTTACACAACAAGTTAACGAATTTCATGAACACTGTGATCACATTTTAGACGTGTGTAAATTATTGAGACACATAGCCGTGCAGGACGCTCTGAAAGAGCAAGCTAGTCATGTCTCGATAAATCTGAGAATTTATGGACCACAGGTGATATTGGCTGCCAAAATTTTAACCAAATTCCCTTTAAGCAATGTGGCGAGTGAAAACTTTGATGCCTTTGTGGAAATGTGGACTTGGTTGGCATCGGAAGTAACAATGGTATCAAAGAAAATATTGGACTTAACGGTAGACATTAATGATCCAGATTTAAAACTGCTAACCTTGGCAAGCGTAAGTTGTTATGTGCATAAATGTGCGTTTTGATGTGTTTTTAAAACTTTTTTTTAAACTCGTAGAACCCCGTGGCTGATGCAACAAAACCAGCCAAAACAGTTAACTTTCAAAAAGATTTACCGGAACCTGGCAAAGAATTAGACTTGGAGGCCGAAACGGTCAAGAGCGACTTGCAACCACGCTGGAATGAAGAATTGTGCGATACTGACATAATTAAACGAGCTAAAAATTTATCAGCAATGGCTTTTCTAATGTATCAGTTTACCAAAGGTAACGGCTCCCTAAAAACTACTCAAGATTTATTTACGCAGGCCGAATATTTTGCTGAAGAAGCCAATCGTTTATATAAGATTTTAAGGCAATTTTCATATATGGTAATTTTTACTCTCTCTCTGTTTTTATCTACACCATTTACAGATGTGATTTGAAAACTATCAATTGAATATTCTTAATTTGAACATTCCATTTGTAATTCGAAAGTTTCATTTGTAATTGAAAGATTTCAATTCTAATTCGAAAAAAATCATTTGTTATTCGAAATAGATCAATTGTAATTTGAAAGAGATGAATTGTAATTCGAAAAAGATCAATTATAATTTGATATGTGTAGGTCAATTGTAATTCATAAAATATCAATTGTAATTCGAAAAAGATCAATTGTTTTTCGATATACTTAGATCAATTGTAATTCGAAAAAGATCAATTGTAATTCGAAAATGAATAATTATAACCAAGGTTCGCATTTACTCTTTCGTTTTCATTCATTCTCACCATACATTGCAAATAATATAAACACAAACTGTAGAATGTAGCAAATTTTCCTTTTTTTTATTATTTTCAAATCTTCGGGGTCGGCAAAGTTGCCTTTTAGGGTCAATATTAACACACAAAAGAATTATAAGGACATGTCTTTGGGTTCCTTTTTTGACTCAAAAGTTTGAAAAGTTCCGAACAAAACAAAGAAACAAATTTTGTTTTTTTTTTAGCTCAAAATATTAGTTAGTATTAGTGTCTACGGTCAGTACCGTAGTACCGGGAATACCGGTATTCCCGGTTCTCGGTATTATCGGGAAATGGTACCGGTTTCCCGGTTCTTAATTCATTCCTGGTATTACTAGGAATACCGGTATTCCCGGTTCCGGTTCTGACGGTATTCCCGGGACTACCGGTATGTATAGTTTGTAAAATTTTGTACATTAAATTTTTTTTTTTTTGCTTTTACCAAAAAAAAAAAAAATACAAAACATGTGAAAAATACCATTTTCATTTTTTTTTGTAATTTAAGAAAAAATAGTTACATGATTTTTAAATAATTTTACAAACACAACTAAATATTACTGAAATACTGATTAAATAGTGTAATTTAAAAATTTTATGGTATAGTATTTTTTTGGTTTTTGAGAACCGGTACCAGGATCAGAACCGGGAATACCGGTATTCCCGGGAATATATCTAGAACCGGGAATACCGGTATTCCCAAGAATACCGAGAACCGAGAAATGGGGGGCACTAGTTAGTATTCGGACATTACTGGAAATATGTTTTTATAGTAAAAAAAGTTTTATTTTTAGTCTATAGAAATTTTTTTCGGATCAAAATCGATGGTGACCCAATAGAGAATGGTAACTCTATTGGGTTCTAATTTGGAATCTTAAATTTCGCATTCCCGAAAATTTTAGACTTTGAAGCAAGAAAAAAGTCTGCGTGCAAGTTTCCACAAAGCTTCTTTCGTGTGCAAATACTTACTCTGATTGTAACTCAAAAAAGATCAACTGTAATTCGTAAAAGAGCAACTAAATATCAATTGATCTTTTACGAATTACAATTGAACCTTTACAAATTACAATTGATCCTTTACAAATTTCAATTGATATTTTAAGAATTACAATTGGAATCTTCGAATTACAATTGGAATCTTCGAATTACATATAGAATTTTTAAATAACAAGTAGAATCTTCGAATTACACATGGAGTTTTAGAATTACCAATGGAATGTTTGAAAAACCACTTGAATAACATACAATAGAGTTTGTTCGAATCACATCTTGAATCTTAGAATTATAATTGTTCTTTTTCGAATTTCATCCATGGTGTAGTGGCGATTTTGAAATCGAAATATACAACATTTATTCATATTTTTGAATTTCTATAGGTTCCCGCAAGTCCTCACAAAAAGGATTTACTAAACGTTTTGGATCGTGTACCAACATTTGTACAATCTCTACAATTTACGGTAAAAGATCATACCGTTGGTCCATCGGCTACTTATGTCAAAGTGGATCATGTCATCAGGGAAACAAAAAATCTAATGTGCGTTATCAATAGTGTTGTGACAAAGTGCCTAGAATGTGCTACTAAGGTAAATTTAATCCACAACGACGAGAATAAATAACATTTTTTTATGATTTTTTTTGTATTGTATTTAACAAAAACAACAAACAATCTTTAAAATTAAATCTTATGATTTTAAAATAATGATTTTGATTTTCTTTTTTTAATTTTGTCTATGTGAGTTGATGTTTTCACAACATATTTGAACACTCGTCATTTACATACATATTCATATCTTTTTAGTACAACTTGGACTTTAATAGCGTTGCCGGCGGCATTTCAGCACCAATGGGTGCGGATGATTGCGGTGGTGGTGCCATGGATTCAAAGGGTACAAGCAATAGCAGTGTGGGCAGCATGTGACATTACGGGATGGCTCGAAGAGGAGCCAAAGGTGACGCGCGTAGAACTCGTGTCTCCTTTTTACTTTTCTGATTGTTATTCACTGAAGCAGTTTTCTTCACAGTCGTCGTCGTCACCGTCGTCACACTTGCCAGAACATTGGAAATCTCTTTAAACTTTACTAAATTATCGGCTGACCTAAAGAGATTGTCGTCGTCATGTCGTTTAGAATGTACATTCTTACTGAAGTATTTGATGTATGTATGTAATATGTACACAATATGTAATGTATGTAATACATTCAAATCAATCGTTGTAAAAAAACTCGTGTTTTCTTTTAATTCTGAATGTACAATAAGAAGAAGAAGAAACTTTATGTACGTATGTATTTCGTCGGTATTAAAATCGGTATTAAAAAAATCTAATATATGTAATTTTTCTTAATTTGTTTGTACTTATCATTTTCGATTTGTGGAACGTAGAGCTTAACAATATTACCTCAATGGTTGTTTATAATTGTAGTCCTGAGTACAACATTAAAGTAATAATATTAATATTAAAAAAAAAATAATTGAATTAAGTTAAAATTAAAAAAATGTAACACTAAAAAATATGTATTTATTAAATATGTAACAAAAAAAAAAATGGAAACACTATGTATTAAAAATTTGAGAGAAATAGACGGTTAAATTCGAACAGTATATGTAGTACTACACTTATGTATTGTAGTAAGTAAAACCTAAAGGTGCGTAGTTTTATAAGATAAAAACAAAAAAAAATAATATTAGATTTTTTTTTTTGGTAAATTTTAATTTCGTACTTTTCATAATTTTATTTTTCGTCTTTTTTTCTGAATTTCGAGTACTTTAGACTTAAATTATTATTAAAATAATAAATTTTAAACCTTGTAGTATTTACTGTGCATGTCTTCTTAGAAATCGAGCTAAATTTTTTTTCCTAATTGCAAATTAACAATCTATAAAATCGTATTTAAAATAATACTTGCTTTAGTATATTTATCTTTGAATTTCAAATTTATTATGTGAATTAAATGATTTAAAAAAAAATAATAATAAACCATTTGTAGATTTTTAATGAATTAGCTACATGCATAGAAGGGCGTCCATTATAAACTTTCAAATTTAGTTGTGGAATACCTGCCAAAAGTAATAGTAGGCAATAGGGAATTCAACTATTAGAGGTTTTTGTTTAATAGGTTAATCGAGCAAATAATTAATCGGGATTGAGATTCAATCGGTTAATAACACAGGTTGACAAACGTTGAACTTTTTCAATTTGTCTGACCTTTGACAACTGATTTATATGGAGTTTGGTGTGCTGATTCCGAATCTGTTTTCCAATTTGTTCCATATGCTCTCGTTCGCTAGCAAATCGCTGGTAAAGAGTCAAAAACGTGTGTTTTTTACCAACTTTGTTAGGCTATAATTGCTAACACTAATTTTAGAGTCTCAGTTTTAAACACGAACTTAACTATATTAAATGCGAAGATTTAAAACTGGTATTAACTTTTATACCAAGTAAATATCGGAAAATCGTTCTCATCATTTCAGCCAAACCACTCGTCTGATTGACTTCATATTTACATCATGTGTTAATTTGTTTTTGGGAATTGTTCTTACGAGTAGTAAAAAAAAAATGTTATAAAAAAATATGTTATAAATGATAAAAAAAATATGTTATAAACAAATAGAATTTTTAAAACTGCGTGACTTATTTAGTCTAAATAGTGTTCTCAAACTCTGGAAAAGTGATAAACGTGCTAAGACTAAAAAAGGGCATGAATAATTTTTTTTTTAATTTTAATTTTGCGGTATCTTAAAAACTAAAGATGACTCAAAAAATGGAAGAGCATTTTTGGAATCAGCATATCTAACATACCTTAAATCGTCATTCACTTTTTGGATGCAAGATCAGTGTTGGTAAATATGGTCTCAAGTTTCCCTAGTTTCTCGAAAACTAGAGATGACCCAAAAAAAACGATAGCCAGATTTGAAATCAGCGTACCCAAAGTCAAATTTAACCCCAATTCAATGTAAAAACAAGTAAAAAAGTTAAATTCGACCTTGCTGAATGTATTGATATCCTCCTCAATGGAGGGTAAAAAATACTATTTGCAAAACAAAAAAAAAAATTTTTTGAAAAAAAAAATTCTCGAAAAAAAATTTTTGGCGAAAAATTTGTTTTTGTAAAAAAAAATATGTTTGTACTTGTTTAAATACCATTTGGTAATCAATTCTGTTTACATATGTCAGTCAGCAGCCGAATTCAAGCATTTTGTATTTTTAGGTTATGTTGAATGTACCAAAATATTCGAGGTGTCCTTACATTTTCTTTCATAACTTTTGAACCGCTGAACCGATTTCGGTCAAATGCTTAGCCATATCTGTTTAATACTTTGGCCGTGATCACCATTTCCACAGACGGACATCGCTAGAATGTCTTAAAATCGATCACTGACCAATAACATAATATGCGAAAGAGTGGATGGTATAAAAATGGCAACGAAATAAAGCAATTTTTATTAAAAGGAAGAATTACCCAAAATTGCAGCTGGGCTTAAAGCACCCCTAATACAGTTTCGAATTAGCTACTAAGAATAACAAACTAAATTTTTTGGTTTCCAAATTTGTTTTCTTTTATTTTTTAGGGCCGAAATTGCAATTATATCATCGGTCGATATCTCCGTGATGAAAAAAGATTTTGATAGATTTCAAAATTATTTTAAAGAAAAAGAGTAGTATTTTTAGATGAATTGAACTATTTTCACATCAAAACATAATTATCGGTTTTATAGGGTTCCAAACATGCGAAAATCTGAGTTTATGCAGTATTGTGAATCGAAAACCTAAATATCTCAAGATGAAATACATATATCAGTTCTATATAGCTGTCCTTATAAGGCCAGATTTTGATTAAGCGCATGGAAAAGTAATAGAAACATCTATGGTGTTGGCAATTTATAAAAAAATTGGTTAGAGTTAACAAGTTAATTTTGTTTTTAACCAAAATATCTTTTTAGGACCTCGATAAAATATTTGGTTGACGAAGTTTATAAACATTGCTAAAAGGAAGTTTGATAATTTTTTTTAAACCTAAACTTCTTTTAGCAGAACCGTAATTTGAATTAAAAAATTGAATATCAATACACAAAAAATAAGAAAAAGTACTAAAAAAGAAATTTCGGCTTATCGACACAAATTAACCGATTTATTTAAAAATTGGAAATTTCAAATTATTCGAACAGTAAATCGACCAAAACTAATCTGTAACCCGATTAACGGTTAATCGATTGAACTAAACAAAAACGTTGAGGATTTTGTTATGGATAATGTCCACTTTCATTTGCTTTTGGTTTAACCCATTCCGATTCGGAAAGTTCGATTTTGTATCACTGTGTAACACTTCATTCATAAACGGCCAGATAACATCATGCTAATAATAACAACGGTAAGAAACGTAAAATTGTATTTCAATTCAGTTTACTGTTTCCTATGTTGGCTAAACTATTAACTGGAATTAAAGTAGGTTTCAAATTATTATATGATAAAAAAGCGCTAAATTGACCATATATGTAATTTAAACTAGTTAACTCACTAACGATCCCGTAGTTAACGGAAAATAATATTTTTAAGGGCGGATTACTCAATGAAAAGTTAGCTGCTAACTGCCGATTTAACGGAGCCTTATGTCAAAATTTGTATGAAAAAGTTAAATTTAACGGAGAGTTATTTTATAACGGAGCATTGAGTAATCCAGCCTAAGACAAGTTAAAGTTTCATTAGAACTTTCAAGGACAAGGGAATGGAATACTAAAGCGGTTATGACACTTGCTAGTTTTTGTATTGGATTAAGATTTGTCAGCAATGTAAATCATAGTAGTATTAGTGAACAGCATTACCGACTTCAACTTTACAGATTAAGATTAATTCTATATAGTTGTACTCTTCACACACATTACATTCCCATAAGCGAATTTGTCAATTTTTTGTCAAGATTAATCCAATACAAAAACTAGCAAGTGTCATAACCGCTTAATAAAAATTTCGGACTAGACCCCATATCACAGCCAAAACGCATGAAACGTTCAGAGTGGCACCGAAACTACGTTAATGAAGAAGCAGAACAAGCTCGGCCCGACTTTTTCCATACGATTTGACAGATAAAACCGGTGGCCGACGCCGGTTTGAAAAGACTATCTTGTCTATTTAAGTGTCAAGACTTATGTGTGTGAATAGTGAAGATTTCAAATAAAAAGACAAGGTTTCAACGGGGGCTTGGCCAATCTGAACATAGTTTGAAATCCGTTTAAAAACTTATTTACATGTTATCTTAAACTTGGCTCAAAAATTATTCTTAAAGAAAATTTTTTATAAAATTAATTTATAATGTATTCTTAAGTTATCATTTTAAATTTCGAATTCGAACCATTTTGACTTATAGTCTTTACACCAATGGTGCCCAAACACTTGTTAGAGATCAACGAAGACACACGCACATAATATGAACGACAACGAAACTAACAACAGAGAGCGTAAAAAACAAAAAAATTTCTCATTTTGAGCACCGCTGCTTTACACAAACCAGCTTTCCGATTTCCACACAAATCTCCCAAAATACATGGAAATGGGAGACACTTAATGAGCGGTTCCCACTTGCTGTTTTTGATTGTCAAAGGGCTACGTGTTTAAAAAAGTCATTGTTCTGTGTCAATTACGTTCTTATTCTGTTACAGTCGTTTTGCAAACCATTTGTTTAACGTCTTAAGTGTGAATCCCATAAGATTTCCAAATTGTTGGTGGAAATTTGCTAAAAATCCAAAAAGGTTGATCAAAATCTGTTAAATTCGTAATGCTATATCTCTAAAATTATAATTGTTTGTATCAGTGCCATACGATAAATAAATAAATAAACGGGCTAAAATAAGTGAATTTTAAAAATAGAAGAGTTTAAATAAAAGTTTGCCTCAAGCTCTATGACAGAGTTGAGAGAAGAAATTTTAAAAAAATCTTGAACGTAGAAAAAAACGCAAATTTTTTGCAAATTTCAAACAGCAAGATTTCGAAAACCGTTCGACAGATTTTAAAATTTGTTTAATATTCGTGTTCAGCGCATACAAATAAATAAATAGGACGTATCGCAAGACACATATATTTTTTTTAATTTTCAAAAATCCAAAACTTTGTTCACCGGACGCCACAGACAAGTCGTGACTGTATTATACTGTATCCGGATTTGTATCAAAAAATCATCTTAACTTACTATGATAAATTCTTGTAGTGCGAACGTAGCCTTACAATGTTAAGCTCTTGTAGTGTGAACGTAACCATATGTGCGGTTCACATTTGCTGTTTTTGAGTGTTAAAGGGCGACAAGTTTAAAAAAGTCTTTGTTCTGTGTCTATTACGTTTTGATTCTGTTACTGATGTTTTGTTCAACAACTTTTTTAAGGTCGTAAGTGTGAACCCTATATAAGTTTTAAAACTTCCCAAAAAGAAATTTTCCATAAATTGTTTCTCCTAGAAATCCCCAAAAATAAAGAATCTCCAAAATTTTGTGAAATCCCCAAATCCATCTCCGTGAAAATCTGTCCACAAATCAAAACTAAAACCCCAATTGTAGGGACAAATCTCCTTATCTGGCATCACTATCCCGAATATTTAGTTACTATTCGGTAATCGGTACATATTCGAAAGAAAGTGAATTAATTGGTAGTGTTGTCATTTTAACGCTTTTCGGATTTTTTTTTTTAACAGTAAAAACCAGTTCGACACTGAAAGCTTCTGCATCTAGTTTTTAACAGAGCTTCGAAGGATTTCATTCCCAAATTCGATTTGACATTCATAATGAAAATTTAGTGATTGCATTCCCCAGACTCATTCGATTTATAAATAGCGAATGCATTCGATTTATTTTTCATTCGACTTTCAAAAATCGAATGCAATCGATTTTTTTTCATTCGACTTTTAAAAATCGAATACAATCGATTGCGAATACAATCGATTTTCTTTTCATTCAATTTGAAAAATCGAATGGCTTATTTATTCATTGTATAAAAAACATAAAAAACTAACCAAGATAGAGCAAAACGGAGCCAATTTTTGTACAATATATCACCAACACTTTTCACCCTTTTTGTCGTATAGGCAGTTGATATGTGCATTTTTTAAATTATTTTGGGTTTAAAATTAGGGCCCATTAGGGCCATCGTATGTAAAGAGAGTCGGCGTTTCTATAGACCAAAATTTGGCACCGTTTTGGTCTATCTATTTAAAAAATCGATTGCATTCGCAGTGGAATGATAAAAAATTTAATGCATTAGATTTTTCTAAATCGAATGAACTAGAAATCGAATGCATTCATTTTTTCCATTCAATCGAATGAATTCCAAGGACTGCATTCATTGTTGATTTATGAAATCGAATGCATACACTGACCATGAAAATTGAATGAAATTTTTTGAGAATTCATTCGAAAAGGATTTCATTCTTCGAAGCTCTGGTTTTAAATAAAAGCTGTGTTTATTTTTTCATTCGAAAAGGATTTCAATCTTCGAAGCTCTGGTTTTAAATTAAAGTTGTGTTTATTTTTTCCCACGTTTATGTTAACCCATACAAATTTGGCCTTGGTAAGTTGTAACCAGACCTTTGAAGATTTAATTCCCTAATTCAATTTCTTAAATCTGATTTAAAATAATTGAATTAATTCCCTGTTTCTATAAATCGAAAAGAATTAATTCATTATTTAAAACACTTAATTTCATTGCAAAGAATTAATTCTTTGATTTGATTAAATTGAATTAATACATTTTGATTTGAATTAACTGATTCAAATCACTTTGATTTGAATCAACTGATTCAAATCACTTTTGATTTGAATCAACTGATTCAAATCACTTTTGATTTAAATCAACTGATTCAAATCACTTTTGGTTTGAATCAACTTGATTTAAACTTTTTTCACTTAAATCAAACACTAAAAATGCACATTATAAAAATCTTATCATGTCTGATTGCGTTAAAGTCATTGGAATATCGTCAATTTTAAACACACGCCATCAATAAACAACACTCCAAATTGTACGGTATTATTAAATGTGTACCTTTAGTCTACAGTTGGGCGCTGGTCACGTGATTTGCGTGATTCACGTGAATCACGCGTGAGTGTGAGTGATTTTCATTTCAATCACATGATTGTGAGTGAGCGTGATTTGAAAAAAAAAACTGAGTGAGTGATTAGTGAGTGAGTCATTTATTTTTTGCGTGAGTTTGCGTGATTAGATTTTTTGATTTGCCCAATTTTTTTAAAATTTTCGTGAAAATTTTTTTTTTAGAGTTTTTGTTTTTTTTTGGTAAGAAAATTTTATTGCGTGACTCACGCGTGAGCGTGATTGAATCTGGCGTGAGTCACGCGTGAGTGTGAGTAAGTTTTTTATTACTCACGTGAATAGTGAGTGAGCGTGAGTAAAAAAATATTGCGTGAGTGATTAGTGACTGATCCGATTATTTTTTGCGTGAGTGAGTGTGAGTCAAAATCCACTCACGCGCCTATCTCTACTTTATTCAATAACGAATTTGGCTCTTCAGCATAAAAATAACTTTAAATTTAACACAAAAAAATTTAATGATTAACATTTTTATTATAAACATACATTTCCATTATATCGAAAAGTCGTGCATTATCCCACCCTTAATATATATGTGCAAATTAATAAATGTTATATTAAAGCAATGTCTTGTATTCTTGTGATTCCTATGCATGCGGGCATGCGCTGCCAATAAAATGTACACAATTAAATTCTGTTGCTTTGACTTTTTGCTTGCTACTACCGCACAAGCATAAATGTTATAGTATGTGTGTGCGTGTGTAAAGTAAATACTTTGATTTAAGAAAAAAATGTTTAAATCAACTGATTCAAAACATTTTTGATTTGAATCAATTGATTTGAATCAAATTGATTTGAATCAATTGATTTGAATCAAATTGATTTGAATCAATTGATTTGAATCAAATTGATTTGAATCAAGTGAATTAATTCTTGTTTGATTTGAATCAAGTGAATCAAATCATTATTTAAACAAGGAATTAAACAAAAAATTAGTTAATTCTTTCAACAAAAAGTTGAAATTAATTCTTTTGAATCAAATCAGCAAGAATTAATTCCTTGATTTATAAATATGAATTAATCTTTTTGCGAATCAAATCAAAAAGTGAATTAATTCTTCAAAGGTCTGGTTGTAACTCACAAAATTTTCGACGTTCTAATTTTTCACTTCGATAATTGTTGGGTGTTTCCAGAGTTGTCAGAATGTATACAAAATATGAAACTGGCTGCCAAGTTTATTTTTATTTTTTAGCAATTTTTCGAAAAACTGTTTTGTATAAACTTGTGTTTGTGCAAGTAGTTTGTGTAGTATATTTGGCCCATTGTTGCGCTTTTTTCCCCTCTTGTTTTTAAAAAAATTGACGCTTTTCGTTATTTACAAATTGACAACACTATTAATTGATATATATTTTTTTGCGGAGGTGGTTGTTGTTTTTTAATACTCTGTCGATTGCAAAATATATTTTTTACGAAATAACTATTGAATTTAAAAAGAAAATCATAATGAACAATTTACAAATTTTGTAAAATCGATTAAAAAATTGTGTGTGGTAATACATAGAAATTTACTAAATGGTAAATTAGTAATACAAAAAAAAATATACATCATATGTAAAAGAAATTCTTCTATAAACGGAGTAGTGGTATTATAACAACGCCTTAAAAGACGGAAATAATATTTAATAGTTGTGGAAAACTACATGGAAGAATATATACTTGGATTATTGGTATGTATATTTCCTGGGAACATTTCAATTGTCAGATAATATTGGCATTCATTTGAGGTCTTTTTGTCCAGTCACATTTTTCAAGAACTTTTTCCGTTTTTTCACGTCTTTTGACAAGTGGTGTGCTCATTTCAATAGTCTACAGTATTTATTTTTACTCTACTATGAATACATATTTGGATGATAATTTAAGTACAATAACCGCAAAGCAGAGATGAATTGAGTATTTGTTTACATACATTTTGCTCTGCATTTGATTTTTGTTACGCTTTTTAGTTTCTTCCTACGTATAAATTATGAACGTATTTTTATGTGTTCATTAAAAGTATTTAGCATAAAATTATGGACACATAAAGTTGTCATAGGTTAAGTTTATGGCCGCACCGACGATATTTATGAAAAAGTATTGACTAAGATGATCCATGCTGACGTTGTAGTTAATATAAAGCCATAGCTATTTAGTTGAAAGTGCTTTTTTACCTATTAAACTATACATAAAAAAGTCGAACTTGGACAATACGTAAGACTACCTCCCACCTGATAAATATATTGTCTTTTCGAATTACTCAAGTTCCAGTTAGCTGCTTACTATCGATTTAACGGAGCCGTATGTTGTATAAAAAGTTAAATTGACATAAGACCAGAATAACGAAATGACTCTCAGCATATTAAAGGACTAATGGGTCTTTCTTAAGTCGCGTGAACTTCTTACTTTGGGGGGGGGGGGGGGGGTCAAAAACACGCTAACTTTCTAAAGGAAACTCTGAGGCTACTTTAGCTTGGAATATATATTGGTCTATGAAGTATTGAATTTCAGTAAAATCGGTCCAGTAATTCAAATTTATAAGCAAAATCTTGAATTTTCGATTGGTTTACCTTAAATTCACTTGTTGAAAAAAACAAGCTTAAAGAAAAACAAACATTTGAAAACATTGGTAAGCCACAAAATAACTTTACAAAATACTTTTGTCCCTCAAAAATATTTTTACATTAAAAAAATTACACCCGAAAAAAAAATTTACACTCAAAAAAAATTTAAAATTTTTACTTAAATAAAATAGTTATTTCTAATATCCAGGGTTGGCAACCGATACCCACCTAGAATAACGGTATTTGGCTATTTTACCGCAACCAATAAAGATATGGACATTTTCAAAAGCATTTATGAAAGCTGGTGAAATTTCTAGTATTTTAAATGTGTCACATCGTGTTTCTGCCGGTTCGTTTTCGAAATATAGGTCACTACCTTTATAATACCGTTTGAAACGGTATTATAACGGTATTGGCCTATATAACTAAAATAAACCGGTAGAAACACGAAGTGACACATTTAAAATACTAGAAATTTCATCAGCTTTCATAATCGCTTTTGAAAATTTCCATATCTTTATTGGTTGCAGTACAATAGCCAAATACCGTTATTCTAGGTGTGTATCGGTTGCCAACCCTGCTAATATCTTAAAAATGGCACTGTGGATGGTGTTCCTGGATTCGGCAAAAAAAAAATACAGCCTTAAGATTTTTCAGAAAAAAAAATTAAACTTATTTAAACTACCATTTAAATAATTTATTTTTTTTAGAAATTTTTAATAAAACAATGCATACACATTTTTTTTATAGGAAGTCGAACAACATAAAAAGACGTTTGAAGTTCATATAAATTCCTCATGGTTTGAATAATTGCATATATTAAGGCTCAAAGATCAAAAGACAGAGACACATACAGATTAAGTCGAACAAAGCATGTCTCAGTCCTTTAATAAAAATCATAATTTTAATCAAGGTAAATGTTTATACATGCATATATTTAAATATTTTATAATAGTAATTGCCGAATCTTTTGTTTATCTTAAGCTAATTCATCGACAAGTGTCTTTAACTTGAACGTTTACTGGCCTAATAATTTACATCATGCGGTCAGTGTTGATGAGCATAATGACACCGTACAAGACATCATTGAGAAGACAGTGGCAATGGTGCCAGCTACCCAAAAACCAAATCCCCAATACTATGCCTTGCGCTTGCAAAATATGGTCACCAAAGAGTGCTTGTGGATGAATAAAACAACCAAAATACAAAAGCTTTTAGAGCATATATGGAATTCTGCCTGCCCCAACACTGAATGCCCTCAACAAAGATCCCAGCACATACCACCAACCGTGAATGTTAATGATAAATTAAGTGTTTGGAGACCAGAACTGCGAATACGTTACTTGCCCCATAGCCTTAGAGAACTTTATAATGAAGATAAAATCACTTGTTATTTCTATTTTGATCAGGTATGTTTTAAAATTAATATTTCGATTTCTAATTGATTTCAACTAATAAACAATTTCAAATGCAATCACACACAACACAGGTCAAGCAAGATTTCATTCAGTCGAATTCTACAGCTATTGACTTCGATAGCGCAATACAGCTGTGTTGTCTTAGTATGTTGCACTATTTTCGTAATGTTACTTGTACCATACCGGATAAAAAACAACAACATGTCGAACATATTGACAAGGAAGTGGGTTTTCATCATTTCCTACCAAAAACTGTGATATCTTCAACAAAGCCAAAGAATCTGAAAAAAGTGATACATACAACATACAAAAAGATGTACCAATTAACAGATGTCGAATACATAACCAAGTTAGTAGTTTGATAAAAAAAAAATTTACACAGTGCAACACATAAAATGCGAACTCCCTCTCGTGTGGAATTTCTTAAAGTACTTATCGAAACTAACAAAATCCCATTTGTTAGTTTTGATAAGCACTTTAAGAAATTCCACACGAGTAGGTGTTTTCAACCGATGACTTCAAAAATGTTGCACTGTGTTATATATATGACATTATTCGTGTCAGAATGTTTTATTCTTGCAAACAGCAAAATGCAACATTTTTTTTTAAATATAAACACTGAGGAAATTTTTGTTGAAAAAGATTCAACAGTGCCGAGCAAAAGTATTCACACAGAGCTATAGGAGATGCATTTTGTTAAAGACAAATTTTATAACTTTTTTTTAACTAGTGTTTTTTTAAACTGTGTTTTGTAGGTAATTTATTAAGCTTTAATTTAAGCTTTAGAGCGTCCAGATTGAGTTAATTATAAATGTGCTACGAGGGTCGAACTGAAAAATGAAATTATTTATAGACATTTTTTATAAAAATTTTTTAAAATATTTCTAAGTCGATTTTTTACAATTTCAATCATAAAAATTTTTAAAAATATTCAAAAAAATTTTATTCAGGTTCAACTAACAATAAGTTTTTTAATGACTTAAACAAAAAGTATAGAAATCCACATTTTTGGACAAAAAATTTAAATTATTTCATATCTCAATTCAATACACTTAAATTAATAAACAATAAAATCTTTTCTTTGTTTACAAAAAATTGGTGGTCGAAAAATGCGGATTTATTCTACTGTATTGAAAAATTTTTAATTTTTGTTTGGGTCGTTAAAAAACTTAGTAGATAACTAAATATAATTTGTTGGACTATTTTTTAAATTTCTTATGTTCGAACTTGTAAAAAGTCGACATAGAAATATCTTTGAAAATCATTATTAAAAATGTCTATAAATAATTTCATTGATCAGTTCGACCCTCGTAGCACATTTATTATTAACTTAATCTGTATGCTTTAAAGCTTAAATTAAAGCTTTACAAAACACTGTTTAAAAAAATACTCGTTTGATTAAAAAAGGCACTGTATTAACTTTATATTTTATTTATTTTATTTGCTTCAATTAAGGTACTTTGACATTTTGAACAAATTCTATGAAACAGAGTACGAAAAGTATTCCGTTACTTTGAGTTCATCATGGAACATATCGGGGTTTTTATATGTTGGACCAAAAATAGGTAAGCTTTAAATTGTTTTATAAATTCAATATTGTTTACAAAAAAAAAGTTAGAAACGCAAAATTAACTTTGGCCCCAAAACCCGATTTCGGTCATTAATAATATGTATATGAATTTCACATGTCTTAAATTTTTGTAAAATTAGCAAAATCGTTCAAGTGCTTTAAAAGTAATGAGTGAAAATGTAAGCCCACCTAAAAATCTTGGTGCATTTAAATATTATGTTTTGTAGTGTTTATTTAGTAATTATATTGCGTTAATAAAACACAAAAACATTTTACACAAAAAAAAATTAGACAACAAATTTTAGTTTACCAAAATTTACAAAAAAATAATTTTTTAGGAGAAAAAAATTTCTCTACATTTTTTTACTATTTTTTTTTTTTCGTAAAAAATTTACAAACTATTTTTTTTATTTCGAATTATTGACCTGCATTATTTATGATAATTTTATTACTTTTGTTTTTTTATTTCCAAATTAAAAATTCTAATTATTTTTTGTTTTATAATTCAAGGTCTTTCGTATCAAACTCATCCACAAGCAAATATGATACAGGTGGCTACTTTTAAAGACATAAATCGAATTACAACGTTATTTTTACCCAAAGATGATTCACATTCCAGTAATGAACAAAGCCTCAAATCTATACCAACTAACGACGATACTACAAGTCAATGCAGACCATGCAAGTGTCGCGAAATGAAAACTCAAGTAAAAGTCACAACTTCAAGTAATGATGAGGATTTGGTAATAACATGTAATGGCTACAATGTAAGTAGATGAAAAAAAACTGTGTACATATGTAGGAATATCATTACTTTTTGCAAGTAATTACAAATTGGAATTTAAAACTTTTTTTTTTCATATTTAAAAACTCCCATTTGAAAATTAAAAATATAAAAATTAGTGCTTATAACGGTCTCAGGCTTTTAAGTGAAATTGACAAAATTGTCATTTAACCCCAAACGTCATATATTTGTCACCATTTGTATACCCTCCACTCCAGTGATAAAGGGTATATATAAGTTTGTCATTCCGTTTGCATTCATTCTTTTGGATAAAAATCATCTTGCATCCTTCCTTTTTTAAAATACTGGGCAATAATAAACATGAACTCTTTCAATTCGCTCATTTTTAACACAAACGTTCAGTTACCTCCAAACACACTTCCAAAATCCGGTGACGTTACTGACAGCTTAAAATGGCCATAACTTCACAACAAAACGAGATACAGAAAAATTGTCTGCGTATGAAACAACAGTTATGACGAGAACTTTCATATGCCGCTCTCAAGTTGGGAGAAAAAATTGTATTTTATAAAGATAATGACCAAAATATGTAAACGGGCGTGACGTTACTGACGGTGGCCTTGCCCATATGTATTTTTGTAATTTACAAGGTCTGGCTCAATCGTTCCAGTTAGTTCCAAAAGTTATAAGCAAAAATGTTAATTTCGAAAGACAAATCTGAGACTGCTAAAGATTAGCATATGTATATATTTGTCGTTTCCCTGGTCTGGTTGGTAATGAATTTCAGCAAATTCGGTAAAGCGGTTCAAAAGTTATAAGCAAAACCGTAAATTTCAGATTGGTTTCACCTTTAATTCACGTGTTAAAAAAATCGTTAAACAACATTCAAAAACATTTTGTCAACCAAAAATATTTTTATACTAAAAAATAAACTCAAAAAAAAAAAAAAAAAAATGTGTCAAATTTTTTTACAAAAATGACTAAAAAAGTTTTTTACTCAAAATAACATGTTTCTAATCCAAATTTCTTGAATTTTTTTAACCTTAGAAAATTTACTGACACTTAAAAAGGGGGTATTCATTGATTCGGCCAAGAAGAATGTAACTTTTCTACTTTATATCGCATTCGAAACTTCAAAATAAACACTAATTATCAGTATTAGTTTATGTTTGTAACTACCCGAAATATTAAAATTAAAATGCCACCATACAAACGTCCCATTTAGATTTGGCTTAAATAATTTGATTAACCGTGTTGTAATGGGTATCCTTTTAAAATTTTGCTGGTAAATTTTCACAAATTATCGTGTCAAATTTGAAATGCATCGGATATGATATTTTGATTTTTTATAGTCAGGTTGGTATTAAATTTTATCGAAATCTGTCCACTGGTTTATGATTGGTTTTACGCTTTGCAACAATGAAATGTATGAAAAAATTAATCATTTCTAGTCAATTTTTTTTTTAAGTTTCTTCACACTATAAAAAATGGCTTTCATTTAAAAATGGAGAAGCCCCCAATTGATGTTATTTCGTTTTTATTTTCTATGCATTTTTTGTTTTTAATTTCATGCATAATCATATTTCAATATACATAAATTTCTATTGATTTTTTCCCAAAACTAAAATTATAATACGTTTGATTTTATTATTTTAGACAGCAACAAGTATAGCGGATCTCATTGAGGGATATTGTCTCTTAATAAGTAACAATCAAGTGTGTACTCTTTGGAATCCAATTAGTAATCAAAAAAACGATAAAACAAATGATAGTACAATTCCTATATCGACGTTGCAAATAAATAATGGAGATCATGCTAACGATAAATCTGATGAAAACTCGAAACCTAAATTAAGTGAAGATTATGCTGAGCTTGGTCTGGCAGATGAAGAGGGCGATTATTCAACTCCAGCAGGTAATTATGGAAAATTTATTGAATTTACAAAAAAACATGTGAAACAATTATTTATTTGTATGCAGTAAGAAACTATGAACTAGATAGGGCGGAAATAACACTAAAGAACACAATCGGTGTGGGGCAATTCGGTGATGTCTGCATAGGCTCCTATAATACCAAAGTAAAATGTGGGGCAAAATCGGACAAGAATGACGCTTCCAATTCTGCTATCATACAAGTGGCTGTAAAGACGTGTAAATCCAATGATGATCCAGAAAAAATGGAAAGGTTTCTTGAAGAAGCTTGTAAGTTTATTTGAAAAGAAAACAATTCATAAAAATAATCTTGCGTTGCTTTATTAAAGATGTAATGCAAAAATTTGACCATCCTCATATAATTCGCCTAATTGGAATATGTAGTGATTCACCTGTTTGGATTGTTATGGAGTTAGCTGAGTATGGAGAATTAAGAGCCTATTTAAAATCAAATGCCGAAAAGTAAGAAGCCTTAGATATTTAACAAATTATTATTCTTAATTTTTTGTTAACTTTTAGATTGAGAAGAGAAACTTTACTATTGTACTGCTATCAACTATCAACTGCCCTTAGTTATTTAGAATCCAAGAAATTCGTTCACAGGGATATAGCTGCACGAAATGTACTAGTTAGTTCACCGACATGCATTAAGGTACGAAAGATTTAAGACATTCGAGAAAAAAAACGATTTTATTAAAAAATTTATCAGTTGGCAGATTTTGGTTTATCGAGATGGGTATCAGAACAATCGTACTATCACTCCAGTATGTGTATGTTACCCATTAAATGGATGGCTCCAGAATCTATTAATTTTAGACGCTTCACCATAGCAAGTGATGTGTGGATGTTTGGTAAGATATCTTAATATTAAAAACTAAATTAATATAAAACGCCACCACAAATTTAAAACAGCGTAACACTTTTTGTTAGAGAACCAGTAAATAGTGACACCTTGCAAGGGAATTATTCCAACCGATATGCCTGAAACTTAAAATATATATAAAAGAGACGATTTTAATGTTGGGGTGTCTCGTCTTGTCGGCCATATCAGTGTTTAAAAATTTCGTTGCCTCCTTATGATACACTGTGGAAAATGTGCGGGAAAATTTCCATTACTCCCGAACTATCAGGAATATCGTGTAGAGCAAAAATACGTGTCGACTTAAATTGGATAAAGATTATTTCGTATTCATATGGATATCGTAGATCATTGTCTTTACATAAATATAGCCCCAAAATTTACACATTTTCGTAAAAAAAAAATATTTAAAGAAACCGAATTTTTACAAGGTTATGCCATCGCTGATAGGTATCAAAAAACATAAAGAAGTTTCTTAGGAAGAAATGGCTCCAAAATCCAAAAAAAAAAATTTTCGCCATTTTTAACCCCTAAATCCTCTATAAATTTTTACTTCAAAAAAAATGTATACAAAAAAAAAAATACACTAACAAAAATGTTGCACTTCTTTTTTTTATATTGCTGAAAAAAATACACTCAAAAAAATTTTTTTTTTACAAAAATTACTAAATTCTTTTTTTTTTTTTTAAATAAAATATTTATAATCATTTTTTTACTTAAAAAGGTCATTGTGTTTAGTTTAGCCAAATTTTAATGTGTTTTTGTTGTTTTTTTTTGGTACGAAAGGAAATATGAAGAGAAAATAAATCACGAAAACTCACGGAACAAAATCAACTCGCGCACACTCACTCACTCACGCAACAAAATCGACTCGCGCATCTACTCACGCAAAAATCTTACTCACTCAAAAATCTTACTCACGCAAAAATCTTACTGACGAACACTCACACAATTTTTGTCCCCTCTCACAATCACTTGAGTAAAATTGAATTCAGTCACACTCACGCGTGATCACTTTCCAATCTGCTCATGAGCCCATCTCTCATTCATATACATATTCGGCCAAGTCAAATTTAACTTTTTTTTGTATTTTTTTAAACAAATGCAACATTTGTATGTCATAAGAAGTTTAAAGTCCTGCATTTAGACCCAAGGATTTAAGAAGTATAAACATTTTTTTTTAAATAATTATAAAATTGTATTAATTTAATGCATTTTTCATTTATTAAATTATAATAATTTTATCTAACAACATCTATCATCTCCCACCAAATTTTTACAAAAAAAACACAAAAAATGCATATATACATACTTAAAAAGTGCAGATAAAATGTCACACTAACATCATTAATGTTATAATTGATACATGTCTAATTGTCTCTTTAGGTGTTTGTGCTTGGGAGATTTTAATGCTTGGTGTTAAACCATTTCAAGGCATTAAAAACAGCGATATTATAACCAAGCTAGAAAATGGAGAACGGTTGCCGTTTCCCCATAACTGTCCGCCTAGATTGTATTCGTTACTTTCACAGTGTTGGACCTATGAACCTTCAAAAAGGCCCAACTTTAAAAGAATCAAAGAAAATCTATAGTAAGTACTTAGATAATAGCTTTTAACATAAATTTATGATTTTAATGTATTTTTTACAGCGAAATTCTAATAGAGGAACGAGCAAGTGGTTTCGATAGTATGAATAAGGAAAATGCTCGAGTTATGTCAATGATTATGAGCAACAATGAAGATGATTTACCGCCATCAAAACCATCAAAAATTCCCCAAAGTGTAGGAGGTAATTTAACTTATATATAATAACTTGTGGCTATATCATAAAGATATGTTTCTTATATATTTTTCTAGATAACTCAATGCTAACGCTATCAAGCGAGAGAGTAAGTCTTAGTCCTCAAACGTATATAATTGCACAAAATCCAGAAATTTTAGCCCGTTTAATGAAGGAAAATGAGAATCGCACAAATCCTGCAGCATACACCACACCAGTATCGGTATTTAACACATTAGCAGTAGAAGTAGATACGACAAAGACTATCAATAATGACTTAGCTTTGCGAACGACAAAACTTCCGGTATCTGAATTTTTAAAGTTAGACAACACCATAACTAGAGATGAAAAAGCAACAGTTTTACAAAGACTGCAACAAGACAAAATCAATGTCAATATGAACGACCCGATGCAAGCGCAGACACAACAACCTCATTGTGTTATTCTTTCAAGCGATCAAATACAGGCGGCTTCCTCAATAAATCAGACATTTACTACTAATATTTTTCCCATGACGCAATTTGTGCGTCCTAATGATAGTCACATAGGTTCCATTGATCCTCGTTTCACAGCACATCAGTTCTCATATAACGATAGTTCAGATTTCGAAAATTCTTTACAGTCTCTTCCAGTAGGCAATTCAGTTTATTTAGGTCAAGAGGAGCGAGGGCAGGTGATTTACGATTTCGGACGTATTGCTCCTATAAACAAGCAAATGACACCGGTTTGCGGCAGTTTGGAGCGTAATATTATAGTGCCACATTTCAACAAAAGCCATTGCAGTCGTTCAATAGGTGGTTCTTTAGAACGTAATAAATCACTTATTACTCCAATAAATGCACCACGAAAATGTGTTCCACGTAGTGCTAGCTTAGAGCGTTCGGTTCATAATCGGGATTTTTCGAAATCGTATTCGCGATCAGGCAGCTTAGAAGCCTACTCGTCATTTTTAGCCTACAAAAATCACATGAAAAACTCGCCAGAGTATAAAGCATTTGAAGAAGAAATTTACGATGTTTGTCCGGCTAGTGTTAAAAATCTTACACATACACAAAATTGTCCACAATTTACTGGGCAAACGTATATGCCAATGACACCGGGTAATGGCTTCGGCTACCCCAACACAGAACAGAGAACAATGGTGCAGGGCAGCATGAATGAATCTGTTCCAATTGGTCAGCCAACAACCGAGAGAGAATCATCTGGAATAACTGCATGTGCTGAAGTCAATAACAGTAAAACGAAGATGCGCATGATAGCGGAGGTTTGAAATTTAATCCCAATCTTGAGTTTTACATTTTGTTTTACACTTTATTTTTTATTAACCTGGGTTTTTAACGTTTATTTACTTTTGTGTTTTTCCGTATTTTTTTTTTTTTTGTAATTAGTCCATCGCACGTACCAAATATTTTCAAGATACATACAAAATTAGTTTTTGGTTTTTTATTTTACCAAACTTTTATTTTATATCACTATAATTTAATTATATTAAAAAAATATTTTTAATTTTCATTTCTTAGGAATTCCCTAAAACATCATTGGGTCATGAATTGGAGTCCCATCCCCAGTTTGGATCTGTAAACATGCCTGGCTGTGATAATATAAATACAAGCTTATCTAGCTTAAATGATAAATATAGCTACAACTCTTCCACAAATTTAAAATCAAACATTCAAAACTTAGGCAACAATGCTGCTGGAACATACTCGGCTGTAAACGATTCCTCACGGCAATTATCAGATATTCAGAAAAATAATCTTAAACCTAATTTAAACCGCAATAAGGATAACGTTTATATGGCTACCAAAAATGTTGTCAAAGCTATAATTACGCTTTCCCAGGTAGTGGGTGAAAATAAAAGTAATGATTTCTTGGAATTGGTAAAAGATATAGGATTTGAGTTAAGGAAACTATTACAATCTGTTGATCATTTGTCTCCCTTAATACCAGCAGAGGCATACAAGTAAGTTAGAAATGATTTTTTTTTTATTTATGCAATTTTATAAACAAATTTCAAACAAATTAAAACTTTATTTATCAGAGAAGTTGAAATGGCACACAAAGTCTTGCCCAAAGATATGCATGAACTGGTAGCTGCTATGAAATTGGCTCAACAATACAGTGATACTACGTTGGATGTGGAATATAAAAAGTAAGTTTTGTACTGCACCATTTCCAATTGTATCTTAAAATTTTCCAACTTAATTTTTTAATTGTCCAAATTAATTTTAAAATTGTTCAGATGTATGTTTAAATTTTTTTAAATAATTTTGAAATTGTCCAAATGTATTAAAAATATCTGGTATGTGAAGAAATTCGTACGATTTTAATTTCGATCGATTTCATTAAAAATTTTAATTTGAAAAGTGCATAGAAATGCCAAAATAACTTGAAATTATTTTAAAAGGCTTGAGTTCAATCAAATATATGAATTAATATAATTTTATAATTATAAATATTTTAAAATAATCGAGATTGAAAATTCTAAAACGATCGATTTCCATCACATGGAGATACATACAGTGAGCGACAATACATTGAAAACTTTTTTATAGTAGATGCAATTTGTTAAAGACAAAGTTAACAATATTAAACGTAAGCGAGTACTATTTTACAAAATGATGTTTAGGTAATTTTTAAAGCTTTAATTTAAGCTTAATGGCATCCAGATTTAGTAATAAAAAAATGTGCTACGAGGGTCGATCTGGAAAATTACATTATTTATAGACATTTTTTAAAACAAATTTTAAAAATATTTCCAAGTCCATTTTTTCCAAGTTTAAACATTAAAAATTTAATAAAACGACCAATAGTTTTTATTCAGTGATCAAATAATGTTTCCAACAACCCAAACAAACAGTGAATTTTTTTATGTACAGTAGAAAAAATCCACATTTTTTAACCTCCAATTTTTTGACCACCAATTTTTTGTAAACAAAGAAATGATGTTATTGTTTATTAATTTTAGTACACCTAAGTGTATAGTAATAAAATATTAAAATAATTAAAATTTTTCTTTGTTGACAAAAAATTAGTGGTCAAAAAAATTGGAATGCAAAAAATTTTGAATTTTTCTACTGTACACCGAAAAAAAATCCATGCAACATTTTACGAAATAAAATTTCGTACCTAAGACAAATAATTATATGTGCATTTTTTTATATTGAGTTATAGGAAAAAAAGGAAATTATTTTTTTATTTTTGGTTAATATTTTATTATGTTTATATATAAGCATTAAAATCATAAACATTTTAATTTTATACCTTATTTTTTAAAACTGAAAATAACGAAAAAGGATATACTTCATATATTTTCTATAGAAAATAATTATATGTGCATAGAAGAAAATTCCTATATATTCTTTTTGATTTGCAATGTATTTAAGTATTTTATGAAAATTTGTGTTCGCCTTGTGTATTTAAACGTTTTTAAGCCTAGGAGGCATAAAACCCTCCAAGGTTTTTAATGTACCAATACCCCTTGTCCCCCTATTTCTCAGTATTTAAAGTTAAAGTCCTTTTATGGTCTTGTACCGCTTTGACTTTGAAATGACCTTGGCAAAAAGGGTCCTAAAGAGGAATTTAATTGTGTGTAGGTCGGGACTAATGGCTGGCCATTTCAATACTGGTATGTTGTGAGCATTTAGCAAGTTTTTTGTCAAGCGAGTGACATGGATTAGAGAGTTATCTTGTGAGAATGTCCAACTATCTCCATAGAGTTCGGAAGAAAAGTCTATTAAATGGTCCCCAACAAGTAAAAATATATTTTTGCATTATTTTTATTGGAAACAAATCATATACAAACCATTCCTAATGATCCAAATGCATCTTATACCATGACGGATTCGAAACTGTGCTTTCGAAAATTGCACGTTTGGCGGAAATGTGTTAAATCTCTACAAGAGAAGTGATGACCATCAGCGCCGTCTTAATTTGACTTTTTTTCGTCTTATTTAGTGATAAAAAAAGTTTAATTTGGATGGGAATGATCGTCAACACCAATATTGGAGAGATTTAAGACAGTCGCGTCAAACGTGCTATTTGCAAAATCACGGTTGCGAATCCGTTATGGTATGGGGTGCATTTGGATGAAGAGGACGGTTCCGAATATGATTTGCCCATACTAAAAATAATGTAACAATATAATTTTACTTGTTCGGGAACATTTAATAGACTTTTCTACCGAACCGTGTGGAGATAATTGGACATTCCACCAAGACAACGCTCCAATCCATGTAACCGGTTTGACAAAAAACTTGTTTAATGCGGCCAGCATACCAGTATTGAAATGGCCAGGCATTAGTCCTGACATAAACCTAACTAAATTCCTCCTTAGGACCCTTTTTGCCAAGGTCGTTTCAAGGTCAAAGCGGTACACTACGCGCTAAGGACTTAAATTTACGATATTGACGAAACGAGGGAAAAATGGTATTGGAACATTAAAAAAACTTGATGGGTTTTATGCCTCTTAGTCTAAAACAACTATAAATACCCAGCAAAAAAAGTGCGGAGTACTTCTATTTGGAGTGCTTTAAAACTATTACAAATGTAATGAAATACAACAAAAATAACAAAAAACACAAGAAAAAAACACACAAACAGTTTTTTCTACTCCATAAAAAGTTGTTATTCAGCACTTAACTCATTACCTTCCGCGACACTCCCATACAAATGTAAGTAGATATTCAGTAGATAAGAAGTACTCCGAGCTTTCAAACAACTTCCAACTACTTCCACGGAGTAGTTCTTATCTACTGAATATCTACTTACATTTGTATGGAGGTGTCGCGATAGGTAATGAGTTAAGTGCTGAATATCTATGTATTCTGGAGTAGAAAAAACTGTTTGTGTGTTTTTGTCTTGTGTTTTTTGTTATTTTTTTTGTATTTCATTACATTTGTTATAGTTTTAAAGCACTCCACTGAGAAGTGGTAATGACTTTTTTTGCAGGGTATTCATTAAAAATTCATATAACCTAATTATATTGTATATCAAAAAGAAAATATATGAATTATCCTTTATGCACATATAATTATTTTCTATGAAGTATATTTTCATTCCTTATTTTCTGTATTAAAAAATAAAGTTTAAAATTAATGTTTTTATGATTTTAAAGCTTACTTAAAAACATAACAAAATATCAACCAAACTTGAAAAAATATTTTGTTTTCTTTTCTATAACTCAATATAATACAGTGCACATATAATTATTTGTCTTAGGTACTTGTTTCGTAAAATATACGAAAATTTACTTTATATTACGAAAAAGAAATTAGTCCGGACTTTCGTAAATTTACAAAACATACGAAAATATTTCGTAATCATGAAAATTTTTAATTTCCCTGCACAAAAAGTAACCAGTCCTTGATAGGTCACGTGACATGTCACACGGAACGCAATAACATATCACAAACTTTAAAACCTTTCATATAAAAAGGCCTACGACTTACAATTAGAAAAATTTCAAACTTTTTTTTAATTGTACGATTTTAAAATACATGTGAACAATTTTAAAATACATTTAGATAATTTTAAAATATATTTAGGCAATTTAAAAAATTAAAAAACAAATTTGGACAATTTTAAAATACAATTAGAAATGGTGTAAAAGAAAAAAAAAGTCACATGTGTTTTAAATTTATTGTTTTGCAGAGGTATGCTTTCTGCCGCACATGTCTTGGCTATGGATGCAAAAAATCTTTTGGATGTTGTAGATGCCATCAGACAGAGATATGAAACAATATTTGGCGAATATTTTGAACACAACGTAATATATTATTTACAAACTGCAAACTAAACATATTAACATACATGCATAAATAAAATGATTGGAAATTTATATTTTAGGATTCTTCATCCACCACTACCACCAGTAATACTCCTATAGGCGAACTAATGAATGAGGATGGTTATCAAATAATGCAAAATCATCCATCGGAACCTTTTTACTTAAACAGTGCTGTAAGTAATAAAACAATAATTCCGTTCTAAAGTCCCATACAAATAAATAATATTTATATTTATAATTTATGTAGGAAGCTCACAATATTGTAGTTAATCAAAATCTAGTCCAGAAACCTGATGATTATCTTGTTTCAAGAAGAAATTCAACATTTAACGCCGATGTAGGTGTGTCGAATTTTTCAAATGAACAACATCAATCATTAAAAATTATTGAAGATACAAATACTAATGATTCTAAGACTCTCAAATTGTAATTCTAATTAAACATTCACTACTATAGTGTATGTATCTCTTTTTTCATATATTTAATATTAATAATAAATTTAACATATTTATTTAGAATGCAACTAAAAATAAAATCTTAGAAAACACACTGCAATAGTCATTTTAATTAAATTTTTTTCAAATTGAATGAAAAAAAATGTTTTTGATAAAAAAACACTTGATAAAAAAATATTTTTTTTGATGAAAAAACATTCTGATAAAATAAAAAAATTGATGAATTTCTTAAAATGTGTCAGATGTTATTAATTTTTAAGTTAAAACAAAAGTTATTTTTCCAGATATTTCAGTCTTTATTATTTACTCAAAATAAAATAAAATATTTAACTTCAAAAACTGATGAACTAAACAAAACATACATATATTTTTCAAAACTATCAATGACTGATTTTTTTTTGCAACTTGTTACAACAATAATAGATAGTTGTATTTGTATATAGTAATATTAGATATATAAAATACTATCTTAATTTTATACTTAAATTAAACATAAATACATTTGTACCTGTTGGCGTTACTTAATCTACTATGAATTCACAAAGTTAGTCAAGTTAGTTATGTAACCAACTATTACGCGTTGCAAAAAGATTCAATATAAAATCTCCTGTAATGTTATCGATTTGAAAGGCTATTTTTCTATTATTTATAGCCAGAGATAGAGCGCCATTACCACTGAATTGTGTCCTAAAAATGTAATTTTTAGTTAAATGATTTAGTAATAATATTTATTAAGAATATGATGATACTGATACTTACAGTACGGTGTGAAGATTTATGTCAAATTTAAAACATGCGTGTAACTTCAACACACCATTGCGCCATTCAACCACAGAAACACTTTTCAAATAATCGGGATTTCTTGAATACGTTATAACAAATGTTAATTTGTCATCCACCGTTTTGGGTTTTAGCATTTTGGTCAACTGATGATACCATTCATTGTTCGGTGGGTACATATTATTTGTTTCTTTTGCTTCTACTTGATAAACCATAAAATATTGTTTATCCAAATGTTGAAAGTGGTGCTTATTGGTTGGTTTATAACATGTTGTAGTCAATAATACGGAGGCATTAAAACCCATCATAAATTGATTTGCCAATGCTTTGGGTCTTAGGCCAACTTTTTCCGGTTGCGCAAAGCCATTAGCTATATCTTCCTGCACTAAAATTTTCTCTAGACAATCGAAAAGTCGTACATTTTGAATCAAGGAGATGTTAGGACGTTTGTATTTTTCCACAAAACCACAATGTTGAAGATAATTAACATACACACTATAAAAATATTGGCGAGTTTTTAGTAGAAGTTGGGCATCTTTATGATCAGAAGAAAATGAAATCCAATGGTCTACATGAAAATAACATCGCTGCTGATTATCTGTATCCGATACTCGAATTGTTTGTATGCTGGAAGATGGCATTTTTGTGGGTCCTTAAAAATACAAAGTTAATTTGAAATTGAGGCTTAAGTAGATACATTAAACTTACCGGCAAATAATGCTACACTTATGGGTGCCACAACTGTGTTACACTGTATACTATTACAATTCCAGCTATTTGATTCTTGTCCATAAATTATCCAGGGCGAGACATAATCTAAGGCTTCCATTGAATACAAATCCATTTCTCGTAGCACAGAATTGGGATGTAAAATTAATTCTCGTTTACAGGGCGATTTAATGCGATTCGCATTAGCATCCGCTAGACAAATATTGGGATACAGTCCTCCTACCAATGCTGCCTTAATAACCGGCCAACAATTTGATTTAAGATTAATATAATGCATGCTTAAATTGCCCTTACTGTGAATTAATTGGGACGATCTTAAAGCACCCACTAATTGGGTGCGAACATTACAAACATGTTCGAGTAGTCCATTCAAAACAAAATGATATTCATTGAGAACACTTCCACTGTCGTCATCTCTTAAATCATTTTGCCACTCCTGATACAATCGCAAATACATCAAGTGATCAGATGAAAGGCCTTCCGAAAGACGGTTTCTTTCCTGTTTGATTTTAGAACGTATCGAATCTTTATATGGCTCAGTGAAATTGTCTATGTAATAAGACAACTCCAGCGGATCCAAGGTAGACATATAACCAACAATTGTTAAAACTGGATCTAAGCACTGCAACAGTATGGCGAATACTAAAAGTTTTCCCAAATAACATTCGACTGGTACATCTATGAGGCGACAACCCAGCCAGGTAATATCTTCTAGATCCGTGAAGACATTTATTTTCTTTAAAAACTCTACTGTTCGAAATATTTGCAAAAATGGTGGTTTAACTATGGTTTCTTGCAAATATTCAGCCACCATGCTATGTTGGGATAATAATTTCACTGCTAGACACACCCTATCTAAAGGCATAGTTAACATTTCGGGTGGATAAACATCGACTAATTTATCATAAACACCTTCAGGTATCAATCGAAAGCAGACACCATCTTCAAATTAAGAAAATCATAAATAATTGCATGATGACACAAAAAAAAAATCACGTACTTACCGCTTTGCTTACTTAAGAACAAAGATCGATTCTCGATACTTTGTTTCGAAGCCCATTCATACAGGTTTTCCTTGCATTTTGATGTATTGTTAAATACACAACGATAATGACGAGCTGAATCGATGATATATTTAATGTCATTGAAACACATTAATGTTTCCGCTATATCTGTGGCTAAAATTAATTTTACTACATTTTGCGATGTGTTAATTATAGCATCTAATTGGGCTTTCTCGGTGTAATTGTGAAGAAGAAATAATGTTAATTGCTCTGGAATATTACCCAGAAGTTTTTGCTTTAATATTGCATAATTGAGTTTTATGAGATGTTCAAATGAAGGTAAAAAAACAATAATGTTACCTGAAAAGATAATATTTATGTAGTTCAAAACAGTTTAGTGCTTACAAATTTTACTAAACTCTAAGGGAGGATTACTTAAAATAGCTTCTAACTTTCAATTTAACGGAGCCTAATGTCAAAATTTGTATTAAGAAGTTAAAAAACAGAGCACTGAGTAATCCAGCCTAAGAGGTCTCTATAAAAAAGGTTCTACAATTTTATAAAAATCTTAATTTTTTTTAAATATGAGGCTTTCTCTGACCACGATTTATGTTTTGAATACAGTTTTAATCAAAGGATTACTTTAAAGGTTAACTTCACCGTTGTCGCTGACTGCGACGTGAGTTTGTGAGAAGCGAATTTAACTAACCAACACCTTATGTTCCAAATGAAACCCAAAAACTTTTATGTTTAAAGTGTAAGTTGTATGTTTCGAAGTGTTTTCTTCGTCACAAACTAAATTAACAAACAATTTTAAAAATGCATATAGCAAGAGTTTCTAATGTGTATAACACATAAGGAATAACTGTTCCTTTATAAAAAAAAACTTAACGAACAATTTTACTGCGGGAAGTTAGGGACAAAAGGGAATGTGCAAAAATTTAAAAACATTGGACAACAACAAAATGCACGTATAAAAAACATTAAAAATTTAACAATATAAAGGGTCATCCACAACAGATGCCCACATAAATAAAATTGAACAAAATCAAATAAATGATTTAAATAAATTGTAAAACGTCTATGAGCGATCAGCGACATCCCCGCCCCCGTGGATCGACCACGATCCACCACTCCAAATCAAAGACTGCATACTTGGACATTGGACGCAAATGATGCAAGTACTCGTTCCACACACTGGACCATACGCTACCATAAATGCGCTGAATAAAATGAGATCTCTTAATGGAACATTCATCTTGGATGCAGGCATCAACCAAATATTTCTTTAAAGTCGTCCAAGCTGAATAAAATGAGATCTCTTAATGGAACATTCATCTTGGATGCAGGCATCAACCAAATATTTCTTTAAAGTCGTCCAAGCTCGTGTAGGAAAATTACAAATGTACAACATCATTCGATCATTTGGCAAGGAACCAATAATTGGCGGCACCGGCAATGTACAAAAAAGATTATTAATATTGAAATCGCAAATAAACTTACATAAAACTCTTCTAGGGCATGTAATCCATCTTCGAATTTCAATAGTAGTAGTTTCAAAATGTTGATGTTTCATCATTTCGTGTACATGGGACACACATAAACTTGCAGCAGAATGAAATGATGGCAAAATTATCAACCAGCTGGCTGCGACGACACGGCCATAAACTTGAAGCAATAAAGTTTCATCTATGTAAAGCGACAGCGTATACAACTCACAACTTTTTTGCAAATTGTATTCATATTTATTAATTTTAATTTCAGCACCGAATTTTTCTAGTTGCGACTGGAGGCAAAGGACCACTTTAGCAGATTTTAATTCGGCGGCAGCAAAACTATTTTCTTCTCGAAGGCAAGATTTCCGGCTACGATGTACAAAATGAAGCACCCAGATTGAAAATGAATCTAATATGCAACTATTAAAAACTGCAGGCCTGTTGACCAACAAAGCACATTTTGGACGAAATTTTTCATCTTTTGGACCACTTGAGCTATTAGATACTGCTCCAGGCAATTTATATTTACCAACGCTTAAGACGAACCAGCAACAACAAAAATTTTCCAAAAATTTTTTATTTACATCAGGTGGTTTATTTTCATCCTCGCGCCATAGAAATTGTTGAACCCACCTGCCTCCACACATTTCCACAGCACCAAACAAAATTTTAATCAAATTAACAGGCAAAAATGCGGCAGCATCCAGCACCAAATAAATTTTTCTTTGCTCATTGACAACGCCAGGCAATGATTTGGGCACATACCTCTTGCAAATGTAATCATCTAAACCGGATGTAAGACCGACACCAAAATCATGATTTATTTTCACCTTTTGCCCGATACCAATAAATCCGTTGAGGGCGACTGAACAAATATCTGGCATCACGATCTCATAACAGCGCCGCAGGGGCCCATTTTTGATTCTTTCTTCAAATTTAAAGACAGCGCCTTTACCATTTTTCAAAAGGCAACATTTATTGGACTTTATGACCAGCAAGACATCAACACCAAATTTTCCGGCTTCAATATAATTTGGCCGCAAATCTTTGAGGTTCTGCTCTGGCTGAACAGACAGCAAACACAATTTTGAATTCGAAGGCTTACCATTCATTTGGCCAAAGACGACCCAGCCTAATGGGGTGCTGGCAGCATAGGGACCATTTTCTTTCAACGGCACGATTTCATCTGGAAGACCTAGAAGGCAATGGTCCAACCCAATTAGAACTTTAGGCACCACATTGTTATACGATTTAATTGGCAACCCAGCATGGCCACTTAAATCAACGTTAAAGCTTTGAGCCGGCAACTTCAAATTCGAAACTCCATAAACATTTTGCAGGGCGTATTTTCTTTTCTTACCCGTACCACTCACATGCATGTTCACAACAGATGCCATTTCTTGGGATGCCTTTCCAGCGTACCAATGAAGATTCAATTTACTTTGTTGTCCCTGAAGACCCAGGTGTCTTACCAAGGAACTATCCACCATTGTAACCGAAGAACCTTCATCCAGCAAAGCATGCGTTTCAATTTGGCAATTTGGCCCATACAATACAATTGGAACCACTCGAAACAACAACACGCCTTTATCGACAGCACTGGACACACAGCTGAGAACGGCTTCACTTTCATTTGTTGAACCACTTGGAGCAGCTGAATCAGAAGAGCATAAATTATTTTCATCAATATTTACCTTAACCTCATGCAATAATTTGTTATGTTTCCACAGGCAACCATCAACTTGACATTCCTTTCGACGACGGCATAGTCTACTTGGATGTCTACCATCAAGACACGAGAAACATAACCTCAATTTTTTAACTTCACTCCAACGTTCGGGCACGGTTAATGAACAAAATTCATTACATTCAAAAATTTTATGGCTAGCCCGGCACACTGGGCATTCTTGTTCTTTAATTTGTCCATCAGCGGCATGGAGGACAACTTTTCGTTTTGATTCATTATATTGTTTATTAGTATTTGTACTTTGCACTACTCTTACCAAATCAGCCACGCCGTTGAGCCAGAAACTAAAATCCAAAACAGTTGGGTACGGTTTAATTGTAGATGCATATTTGGCCCAGTCCAGTTTTTTGCTCATTGGAATCTTTCCGACCAATTCTTCCATCAAAGTGGGATTCGCCAAGTGCTGTTGTCCATTAGCAGTTTCCAAAAAAGCGGCAAGATTTTGGACCTTTACAGCAAAGGGCACAAGTTTGTCAATCGCGTTTTCACTTATTGGCGGAATTTCCTTAATTTGTTGTAGCTGGGACCGAATTAGCATTTCAGGGCGACCATATTGCGCACCCAATTGTTTTATCACCATACTCACATTATTAGCATGGATAAGCAACGCTTTCACACTATCGCGTGCATCACCCTTCAAAGATTTTTGTAACCTCAAATTATTTTCAAAATCGCTATATTGATAATGAGTAGTAGACTGGTTAAACGCCATTAAAAACATAGGCCAATCTTCAGGAGAGCCATTAAAAGCAGGTAAGTCTATAAGTTTTCTGTGCATAGGCATCGAACCACCATTTTGAAAAAATTGATTATTTGGCGGCATCATATTAAAATATGGTGGTTGCCTTTGACATGCACCAGAAAAGTTATTAAAATTTGAATCACTATGACTTACACTTGAAAATGGCGTCTGGGTTTGGCGCTCAGCAAAGCCATTGTTGACTGCGGCAGAATTGACGTTGGCAGAGGCGGCCATATTTTCACTGGCGTCACTTACCCCTCTTGGCGGCAAAACATATGATGGCTGCGGCAGAACATCAGCAGAATGTGGCGTCATATTTCGGCAAAAGGCAGCATTAAATGCGTTTTGTGCACTTACCAATTGGGCCTGAATCATGTTTATCTGGTTTCTATAAAACTCCACAGCATTACCAGCATTTGAATTCGTTTGGGGTAACGGCGGCATCACAAAAGAATTTTGATTCAAATTTGCACCATAAATTTGTAGGTTAGTCGACGATATATTTTGGCAGGCAGCAGCAGTGGTAGTTGTAGCAGCAATGGCGGGCATACTGGCATACGTTGTTACGGCAGCGGTGGTAACGGCAGGCAAAAAAGGCACTCCAGCGACAGAGGGAGTAAGTTGTTCAACAAATTTTGTTCCGGCAGGCAGGGAACTAGTAAGCACTCCAGCGGCATGGGGAGTAATTTGTTGTGGCGATAAATTTGTTCCGGCAGGCAAGGAACTAGCAGGCACTCCAACGGCAGAGGGAGTAGTTTGTTGTGGCAATAAATTTGTTCCGGCAGGCATGTAACTAGCAGGCACTCCAGTGGCAGAGGGAGTAATTTGTTGTGGCAATAAATTTGTTCCGGCAGGCGAGGAACTAGCAGGCACTCCAGCGGCATGGGAAGTAATTTGTTGTGGCAATAAATTTGTTCCAGCAGGCATGGAACTAGCAGGCACTCCAGAGGCAGGGGGAGTATTTATTTTGGATACAATTTTTGTTCCGGCGACGGTGGAACCAGCGTGCACTCCAGCGGCAGAGGGAGTATTCTGCTGTATATTTTTTGTTGCGGCAGCGGTGGAACCAGCAGGCACTCCAGCAGTACAGGGACTATTAATTTGTGGCACAATTTTTGTTCCGGCAGACGAGGAACTGGCAGAAACTCCAGCGGCAGGGGGAGTATTTCGTTGTGTCATTATTTTTGTTCCGACAGGCAAGGAACCACTTAAATTGTCACTTACTGTTGGCTGTAGACGTGGGCTTTTTCTTACGGGCGAGTGTTCCATTATAAGCCACAAAAAACATAAAACAATTGCACCAAAATTTCACATTAAAATCGCTCCAAATTTTCAAATAAATTTATTGTCCACAAAGAACCACAAAGTTTCACTTGGAACACAAATAATCGCACCAAATTTTGAAATAAAAACGCTTCAAAATTGCGAAATAAAATTTGTCGCTGACTGCGACGTGAGTTTGTGAGAAGCGAATTTAACTAACCAACACCTTATGTTCCAAATGAAACCCAAAAACTTTTATGTTTAAAGTGTAAGTTGTATGTTTCGAAGTGTTTTCTTCGTCACAAACTAAATTAACAAACAATTTTAAAAATGCATATAGCAAGAGTTTCTAATGTGTATAACACATAAGGAATAACTGTTCCTTTATAAAAAAAAACTTAACGAACAATTTTACTGCGGGAAGTTAGGGACAAAAGGGAATGTGCAAAAATTTAAAAACATTGGACAACAACAAAATGCACGTATAAAAAACATTAAAAATTTAACAATATAAAGGGTCATCCACAACAGATGCCCACATAAATAAAATTGAACAAAATCAAATAAATGATTTAAATAAATTGTAAAACGTCTATGAGCGATCAGCGACAACCGTTACCAATAAAAATTTTAAAAAATAAATATCTAAGGGTCGAACCAGAATCAAATTGCGTCGCGCAAGACGTAAAAAAAAACAAACACATCACATTTGAAATTTTTACGTCCGTTTGAATAAGGTACCTCACATTTAAATATTAAAAACGAAAAATTATTGGGCGTTACGCCTTACGCGGCGTAATTTTATTCAGGTTGGACGCTTAAAGGGTACATGATTTTGAAAATGCAATTGATATGCTAGATTTCAAATTTAAATGATATAATTAAGCAATTGTCCCAGAATATACTGGGTAGTGAGTACGAATTTCCAATTGGATTGCCTAGTAATGAGTACAATTTACTATCCGCATTACTTTATAAACCAGAAACACTAAAAATACTACCCTTGCATAAATATCGAACAGTATAAAAACAAATTATCTGGTTAAGTACTGGGTATACAAAAAATAATATGCTTTGTCGTTTTTTCTCATTACATACCAAAAAAGAAAATCTTTTCATAAAATTTATTTCGAAAAAAATAATATTACAAAAGGTCACGTGACATATCACAAGGCCCTAAATAACCCCAGTTGGCAAAATAAAATCAGTGATAGGTCTATCTAGTTCTGTGATACGTGATCTGCATGTTACGTGTAATGACATATGGGCCCAGTCAGAAAAATACAATCGCAAAGGCGTTGTGGACGGTCGTACGAGCGTTTTGTATACCAACTTCAAAGCGCCGAATGATAACATCGATCTACGCTAGGTTTAAAGCGTTTTAAAAGTGATGTAAAAAAGTGCATTGAGAACGTTTTTTAAGTCATCAAAGCGCTTTAAAAACCCAAAGCAAAGCATTTCTGTTTTAGTTCGGTTATAATAATTTGTTTGATACAAAATGAAATCCGAAAAAAAAATTTGGTATTCCAAGAAACTTGGAAAATTTTTCAAAAAATGTTCCAAACTTAGAAAATTAAAAAACAAAATCTAAAAACATTTTTGATGATTTTTTTTACTTAAAAAACAAAACAAAAAAAAAAGTGACAAAAAATTGTTATTCAAAAATAGTTTCGGAACTAAGAAATTTTTTTTCAAAAAAAAAAAAAAAAATCTAAAGAACTCTTAAAACGCTTTTCGAATACACTCGCAAAGCGTTCCAAAAAAAACTTTTTGAGATTGCTTTTTTTTTCTTATAGTGCTTTCAGAACAATTCTCAAAAACGCTCGCAAAGCGTTTGAAAATAGCGTTTTGTTACAGTGCTTTTAGAACCCTTTTTTTTAGAACCGTCGTCAATTTCTGCTTGGGCATGTTTAGTGTTTTGTTGATAACGTTTTCATTCGAAGTTGAAATCGAATAATTAAAATTAAAAAAATTATAAGGAAAAAAGTGCATTTCGTTTTACTTTCACCAAATTTTATTTATGTTTAACAAAATGGAAAAAAAAAAATCGGATGTGAAATCTAGAACACCAAAAAAGTTCGGAAATTTCCATTTTTATATGAATTACTTTTTTTTGAACAGGGGCATTAATGTAATCTAAACACCCACCCTATTCCAAGAAAATTGTCATCTATAATAAACGACAAATTTTGTATGCAAGTATCTCCACAATTAGCGAATTTTGAAAAATATTTACAAGGGCTTCGCCAAATTGTATTTATGCATTTACACAGTTTTTTTATCTATAAAAATTGTTAATATCACGAGAAATTAAAATAGAAAATTCTTTAACAAATTGTCATGATGACAATTTAAAATTTTACTTACCAATTCTCCATTGTTCGTTTGTAGTTATCATTTGTATAATATCAACAATAAGATGATAATCAATACAATCTTTGCTTGAATCTTTAGGTATTGCAGTCTGTTCAAAATATGCCATTTTCAAAAGTTCAACACAATCTCTATTGCTCATGGAAATTGCAGCTTTCAAAGCATTTAGATTTTGATTGTCGTTGATAAAAGGATCGGCCTCAAGTTGTAGGAGTGTTTTGACATGATTGACCTTACCCAAAAGGGAAGCTATAATAATGCACGTTCGGCCCGTAGCCGAATGACGGTAATTGATATCAGCACTTTCACCATGAATCATATAAAGAAATGAATCGAAACACTGATCCGAAGAAGATCTCTCATATGCTTCAAGACATTTGTCTAGGTGATTCGAATTTATAATAGCATTCTTTGTAACAGGAAGGGCATAAAATGCTTTTGTAATTATGTTTGAAACACGAGATTCTGGGAGTATTTTACGTATATCATCGATGAACAATATTTCAGGTTTGATGACTATCAGTGGATTACCACCACCATGTAAGTTTTGTATGGTTAACTCCTCTCCCTCTCCAAAGTAGTTTAGGAATTCGCTATTATTTAATGAATTAGACAGAAGAACTACTTTTAAGTGAGGATGATATTTGAGAGCTTCCTTAAGCTCTCTCAGCAATAAGTCCGCATAAGCCTCATGAAGGTGAACATCAACTACGACTACATGGGATATATGACGAAAACTGTCCATTATAGATTGTCCCATTAGAACTCGAAGCAAAAAACTGGACGTTGTATATACCAGATTGGATTTATCACTGATACGACTTTGCAACTGCACTTGGTATGCTACAGTTTCGCCAACCTTTTCTTGAAAATGGTCGGCTAGACGTTCACTATTGTATATAGCAACCAGTTGCTCTCTTTCGACACATATTATTTTACAATGTAACATATCTTCAGCACATTTGTCTATAACATACATCGGTATAGCGGCAGACTTATCATATGTGGGACCGCCATTAACAACTAAAACTCGATTTCTAAACATACTGTTCAAAATTACCTCTTTGTACGGTTGCAGAGGGCAGTCTTTTTGGTAGTTCTGCTGACCTACAGTATTACGACGTGCTAAAGATTGTTTTAAGGGTCCCAAAGAAAATCTATGCGGTGGAACAGTGGGTATTGTATGGCCAGGACTAAGAAATTCCGTAGACATCAACACTTCTTCTTGACTTCCCGAAAAGTCAGAACCACAATGTAATACATACATATCCTTGACCGTCTCTGGGCACAATTTCAATCCAGTTACATTGTCTATCACATGATGACAACTATCTTTAAAAACAATTACTGACTCTTGGCCATTTTGAACACGTATCATACGTAGAGAAAGTTCATTGACAGACTTAACAAAATGATCCTGATCCATCATAAAGAGAAATCCAAAGAATTTCATACAACATCTTGATTCATAACAAAATTGAATCAATTGCTCCGATACATACAATTGTAAAGCTTCATTTGACATTTTATAGCAATTATAAAAAACAGAAAATGAATTAAAAATCGCTAATATAATCAAAAAAAAATGTAAAAAATATAACACAAAAAAACAACGTAATTGAAGATGGAGCTCCGTTACCCGTTACTTTTCAGAATTTCACCTCCAGTGTTGTATTTTGAAATTACCTCATTTTAGTACTTAGTACTTTTTTGCAGCAACCCTGTTATATCGCATATCCATTTTTATTTTGGCTGAATGGTCATTTTATTTCGATATGGTTTTTATTTATTCTTTGTTTATGAAATTGTTATTCTATTACTATTCTTTTTGTTATCTCATTTTTTACGAGCTTGTGTTTAAAAACACGCTTATAATTTTTTAAAAAAATACAAAACATGGAAAAATATTAACAAATAATTAAAATTTTCGGGTGTTTTTTTATTAGGGTTTGGTCTTTTACCGAGGAAAGAAAATATTTTAAAAAAATCACAAGTACGCCCTTCCCAAGGCGCGGGGAGCCGTTCCTAAAGAAATGAGTCTTGTCAAAAAATTTCATTGTTAAAATTTTCGTTTAGAAATGGTCTGGCGGTAATTGTGTAATACCCTGGGGAGTAATTATGTAACTTGATAGTCTAATCGTATCGTTAGATCATTATTCCATTACCATAAAATGACACTGTATGGTAATGTAATGTGGCATTCACACTTCCTGTTTTGAAGTGTTCAAGAGTGAGATGTTCAAAAAAGTCTTTGTTCTGTGTCCATTACGTTCTTATTCTGTTACTGGTGTTTTGTTGACCAACTTGTTTAACGTCGCAAGTGTGAATGCCATATAATAATGAGCTAACGATACGATTTGACGGGTACAATACCCTGTTCTCACGTACAGCTTAAAAAGGGTTTTTACCAACATTATCTGTCAATATACTCAAATAGAATAAAATGCTAAAATATTGTTGCTAAAAACGGGTTTTAGCTGTACGTGAGAACAGGGTATTACATAACTTTATGTGGCATTCGCACTTGCGACCTTACGTTTTTAGCAGCAATATTTTTAGCACTTTATTTATTCTATTACAGTATATTAACAGAAAATGCTAAAAATAATTGCTAAAAACGGTTTAAAACTGTAAGTGTGAATAGGGTATTAAATCAACCTGTCAATATACTGTAATAGAATAAAAAAATTGCTAAAAATATATTCTTAAAAACCGTTTTTAGCTGTAAGGGATTAATTACAACAATTTACTTATTAACATTTTATCTTTATTTCGTAAATTTAAGCTATTATAGATTTTTGAGTGTAATGGGCCGGTCCGTAGCAGTTTGATATGCAAATACTCATTTATCATTAGTTAAACTATCATCCATTGTTTTTTTTTTTTACAAACAATAAATTATAATGTACCCATGTCGCTAAATCTTTTGAGTTTTTCTGGGAAATTGTCTTTAAACAATACAGGGTCGGCTCTAAATTCTACTGTTCGTAGAGGCATTCGTCCGTATATATGAGAAAACTCATCTATGCACCTTGACCTCTCGCGCATGTGATTTAAATCAGCGGACAGCATTTCGTTATTAGCACATTCGGGACACTTGAATTTTTTACGAGGAGTTACTTTTATTGGTGGCTTATTGGTGACATTGGACACTAAAAAATTCATAGCAATATCTTCACAATTCATACGATTATCGACAATATCTTTAATTACATCGGGCATGCGGTGAGTATACATATGGCTCCAATATTTATGGTGAAAAGCGGCTCCTGTTAAGACCATTGATATTTGATTAGTCCACTCAGATTCGTAACGCCAGTGCGATGATATATTCTCCCAAACATGCAAACGGCTAGGAAACCCAACTATCCTATCAGGAAATTCACGCCATACTTCGTATCTAAAAAAAAGTATAAATATATGTACATCTTTTCAGTTTTTAAAAATATTTTTAAGAATTTTGCATCATAAAAGGAGTTTTCAAAAATGTTTCTTTTGAAATGTTGGATTTTCTAGTTACGGTTTTAATGCAAGTTTAAGTTGCAGTAAAATTTTGCTAATTTAACGGGAACTACTGTATTTGGAATTTTCTAACACTTGGTTATAATAAATGTAGGCATATGTTTTAAAATCTACTTACCCAAACTCTACCTCATCTTCAGTTAACATGTTAATATCATCATCGATGGTTAATATTGCCTCAGTTTCTATGTCTTTATAGGGGAAAAAACGATTTGATAGTCTATTATTGCGAGTTTGAATAATCTTGATGGGTCTGGAAATAGCTGGAAAACTCGATACTAAAAAAGATGAAAAAGAAATCCATAAGATACAAAAATTAATTTCAATTTATTGTGTACTCACATAATGGTGGCGATTTCTGTTGGTTATTCCAGACTACTAATATGCCGTGCAATGATGGCACCAATGATAGTTTTTCAATTAATATAAACAGGCTTTCAACTCGATCATAAGTTAATATTACTGCTGTAAATCCATCCGAGCGACTAACAACGCGAGACAAGAATAATGGATTCAACGCTACTCCATTAGAACTGTCTACAAAATTCCAATGTTTCTTGTTTCGTTCATTGTGTGGAAACAGTCGAGATTGCAAATAATCCAATGTCGTCATTGTCAAAGTTCGTATACTATTAAAGTAATTTTCGTAAAGCAGTCGACCTTGTCGTTTCATTTCCATGATTCTTTGATAAGAGACTCCTTTAATTCGGTCCATGATAAGATGCAGATCTGATTCTCGAATGCGTATGGTGGCCAAAGTCCAATCAATGACATCTTCGAAAGGCAGCACATAACTATCAACCGCTATTATAGGAATACAATTAAATGCTAGCATTTCCAATAGATCTGGTTGACCCAATCTAACACCAGAACCCAGTAAACAAAAGGTTCCCTTTGATAAAACGCTCGGATATGGAATACTTTTCTCAACATCGCCACTTGACAAACATCGCTCTGTTCGAGTTGGCGAAGTAACACCACATTGCTTAAGTAGCAATATATCTTTGGGATATTCCTCTACAAGACCCTGCAATATCCACATTGGCTTAGGTAAAATGTTCATTTGGGCCAACACCAATATATAGTCTTCCTGATCCGAAGATGTTACCAACGCCTGATTACGCAGCAGGGGGCTCCATACCGGAATAGAAATATCAAAACCCCTTCTGTAAGACCACGAATCAAAATTTCCTCCAGCGATCATAGCATGGTCAGTATTTACATCAATAACCGTATTGAATGTGGGATATGCACCGGACATCATGTTAAACAACAAATGATTTTGGCCATCATTCCAATATTCCAACGAAGCTAAAGCCCTATTGACCAGGTCGATATTTATTCCATTTTGATTTAATAAATCAATGCTGGGCACAAATAGACACGCCTCATTTGGATTCGATGTATAGTAAGGACTTTTGACAAGGGTCTGTAGAATTTGATAGAACTCTTGCGTTAACGGAGCTGCCTCACTCCCAGATCCAGAATCAAAATACTCTTGCAAAGGATATACATACACGCTAATGCGATCATGGCCACAGCGATACGGATCTAAACAAGTCCATATCGAACAGTTACTGCGACGAGGTCTCGATCTATCTGTGGTTGCTGTGTCTGCCAAACGTACCTCTACAATGTCATTAATGTCCAATGAAATGCGATTAAAATTCCGTGAATCGTTTTTCAAACGATTGTTTTTGTATAATGCATTGTACAACGATAGTCCGCTCAAGATAATGGCCGAAACCAAAAGTATAACGTAAATATTTTGTTGGCACTCATTGCGTATAAGAGCGAATTTATTAAACATTTTTTGTGGCCCTGATTTACATATTACAGCGGAATATATGTGTAGTTTAAATAAGATTAAATGATTTTTGAAAAATCATTAAACTAAAATGCTTCCTGTTTTCGTTATCAGAAAACATACATTTTTTAAGATTTGGATTATTGATTACCAAAACAATTTACAATTCGGAAAAACATCTGTTATTATTTCCAGTGAGTGTTCATTTTTTTTCTCATCATGGATGGTCAATCGGAATTTCGACATTGTACTGGAGTGTTAGCTAAAAAGTACTTTTTCGAACTCGACGGTACTTTGTTAGAGTATTCAAAACCGGAACCAAAACCGGTTAATTGGTTTTTATTTTATTTATTTATTGAATTTTTAACATATAATTATAAATCATGTACACCCAAAAAAAAACTTGTGTCGGAGTGAGCAAAAATCTGGCATAATTTTACCAAAAATATGCTAAAACTACAACCGACGAAGTAGTTTTCGTAATTTAGCCAAAACACTTATGTAAAAAATTTTGAAGAAAATGCTAATGCTATTTAAGTAAAAACTTGGTAAAATATACCAAAAGAGATATGGTGAAATATTCCAAAATTATTAGAAAAGATGACTAAAAATAATGCTAAAAATTACCACATTTATGCTAAAATAAATTTTCAATAAATTTTTGTAAAAATTTGTATATTTGAATTTAAAATTTTCACAGAATAAATCCATATTAATGTAATAAATGTTGTGTAGGATTTAATTTACCACCGACCAACTGACCCTTTTTGTACAATTTTCTCGAGTGACTGCTGCCTACGCTTCTTCTTGAAGTAAAGGATCCGCTATAGCTTCACGAATTTATTTAAAAGCATCCTGTAAAAATAGAAAATTATTACAAAACATAAATTTTTAATTTAAAAAATTGGTAAACCCCATTGGTCTCTTGGTAAGGAGGAACACTTACTTTGTCATTCCATTTGTAACTCAAAACAGGTATGGACTCCCTTGGCTTTGGGTTTTTAGGTTTTAATTTTATACCTAAAGGCAGGATTGGTGTCCACGCTCTTCATTGTAGTGAAGGATTCGCCATAGCTTCAAAAATTTATTTAGCAGTACATTGTAAAAATAGAAAATTATTACCAAACACTAATTTTTAACTAAAATGTATTAAACCTTATTGGTGTCTTCGGAATGCGGGTATACTCACTTTATCATTCCATTTGTTATTCATCGAAACATACGTCTGGGACTCCATTGGTTTTTCTTAATGAATGGTGTTTTAAGTGATGAAAGCAAAATTAACTTTAACATTCTTTTATCTTACATTTATTTATCTTTTAGAAAACTAATTATTTATTTTTATTTATTAATTTATTTTTATTTTATTTATCAATTTCCTTTTTACGTTTTTATAACACAAAAAATAAACAAACAACGCACACAAAAAAAAAATGAAAATGGCGGTCTGTATTTGTTTTTTTGTTGTTTTTTTTCGATAAATTTTTGTGCAGGTAATTTGCGTTATTGTGCAAGCTACTTGGTTATTTTACATAAAAAATGAATTATGTTACTTTAACATCGACAAGCATAATATGGAGTTCACACTAGCGACCTTAAACAAGTTGTTTAACAAAACACCAGTAGCAGAATAAAAACGTAATGAACACAGAACAAAGACTTTTTTAAACATCTCACTCTTGAACACTTCAAAACAGCAAGTGTGAACGCCGTATAATATTAGCAAAAATTTGGTAAAAATTTTTTTTTGGTATGAAAAAAGTTTTACCAAGTAGGATTGCTCAATCTTACACAGATTTTTTTTTTTGCGTGTACTAAATTATACCAAATTCCCATTCATTTTTTTAAACATGTTTAACCACTTAAACATGTTTAAATTTAAACTTGTTAAGGTACATAATCATGTTTAAGTGCTGAAACATGTTTAAAAAGATGAATGCGAATTTGGTATTAACCTAACCGAGACGGGTGACTATGACCATTGTCTCGTTGTAGCGAAACAGACCAAGGCCTCTGGTGGGAATCGAACCCACGACCCCTAGACTCATAGGCTATCACGCTACCAACTAGCCTACTGGGGCGCCTGATTAATTGGTTTTTATTTTTATATATATTTTATATATAGTTTTGAATTTCGAATATTTGAGAAACCTGTTTTTTTGTGTCGATTAACCGGTTTTAATAAAAAGTTATAATTGGCTTGTTTTTGCAGACCGTATTAAGATTAGGATTAACTTTATTTAGTTAAAAAATCAAACCAAGTCCAGATTATTTTTAATTTTTTTCTGAAATTACATACAATCAGTTGTTGGATGCCATGATTTTTGCTCTCTTAATAAGTTGGTTCTCTTATTTCAGATTTTATGGAAAAACTATTCCTGGCGATAACGATATCATTTCGTTATGAAATTACAAAATCATTTTTTTGTCAAAATTTTCAGCAAAATTGGGCGACAATAAAATCGCCAAAACTTCGAAAATGGTATTAAGAATTTACTTAAATGAATTAGAGAATAGACCCTCCAAATACCATTAATATTTAATATTTTCTACCAAGTTGCTGAATCTAAGGCCACGTTCACACTACAAGAACTTAACATGGTAAATTGAGATGATTTTGTGATTTTTCTTTATGCTAGTACAATTTAGAGTTGATTTTGTAAATCACTATGTGATTTTGTTCAAAGGAAAATCACATAGTGATTTTAAAATCACGCAAGTCTGTATACAGTATAAAGAAAACATAGTTTCATAACCGATATGAATTCACAATTCCGTAATTGTTGAAAAAAACATCCTTGTTGGAAAACAAATTTTAAAATAAATTGTGTCATAAAAAAAATGGAAAAGAATGTCTAAAAATTTAAAAAAAAAAATGCTCTAAAAACTTCTGAAACGGATAAATACCTTACCCATTTATCAATAAAAAGCACAGGAAAAAACATGATACTACATGTTTTTGGTTTTCCCTGCCCATAAGCTTGCATAATTTTACCAAATTTGAGATAAAACACGCAAACGCTTGGAAGAATGTTTTAAGTTCGGCATAATATACGCAAACATATTGTTTAATGTGAATCCTCCCAAGCGCTTGTCAAATTTTGTGTACACTGGTGTGCACAAAATATATTAAAACATTAGCCCTGTTTTTTGCAGACCGGATTAAGATTAGGATTAACTGTGTTTAGTTAAAAAATGGGTCAAATCAAGTCCAGAATTTTTTTTTATATTTTTTTCCTGAATTTACATTCAATTAGTTAATATAAACAGGAAAAAAAATTAAGCGTTGTCCAAAATGTAAAACGGTATAAATAAATTTGAGTTAATCCTAGGATTTAACTAAATTTATTTTTCATTCTTTGCATTTTGGACAAAGCTTAATTTGTTTTTCTGTTTATATTTACTAATTGTATGTAATTTCAGAAAAAAATTATAAAAAAAATTCTGGACTTGATTTGATCCATTTTTTAACTAAATAAAGTTAATCCAAATCTTAATCCGGTCTGCAAAAAACAGGGCTATTTTGTGGTAACTGAATGTGGTGCCAATTGTGACTTGGCTCTGAAGTTAAAAAGTACTAAAAGCTTTTCCATCCCTGTTTCTCTGTCACACAACAATCACTGAAAACGATAACCCTAAGTTTTTAAACTTGGTCTCACTTTTTAATTTTAAAATGCGTTGCCAGATTTTTTCCCATGTTCGATGGAATGATCAAAATTTTTCATCATTTAAATCTATTACAAATTGAATATGTTTATTTCATTTCCTTTGTATTTTCAAAAAGGTGTTGCCATATGATTTACATGTTTAACCGTTAATTTTTAAAAAAGGTTTTTTTTACAACTTTTTCTAGCAGCTTAATCAAAAACATACCTCGAAAATGTAAAAATAAAATATTTTGCAGGGGCGTTATGGTGCGAGGAAGGGGAGTCACAGTGAGGCAAAATGGACTTTTTTGAATCAATTTTTAAACGAATTTTTATATCGTACAACCACAGTATTGGATTTTTTTTTTGTAATATTCGGCTTCGGCTAAAAAAGGTGTATTCGGTCGGAAACTAGTAATAGGGTTTCAACAAAAGTACGATCAAAACCTTGAATGTAGTGAAAACATAAACTTATAGCATTTTATACTTACCCATTGACTTAATATGGTTTAGGGTCGAACCAGAATCAAATTGCGCCGCGCAAGACGTAAAAAAACAAACATCAAATTTGAAATTTTTACGTCCGTTTAATTTAGGTACCTCACATTTAAATATTAGAAACGAAAAATTATTGGGCGTTACGCTTTACGCGACGTAATTTGATTTAAGTTGGACGTTTAAGTAAAAATAAAACACATTTTCCAACATTAGAGATTGATTACATCAACGTACATATCGCTCCTTTACTTGTATAGTGTCACAACTCAAAATATTTGATTTTACAGAAAACACGTTTAAAGTTTACTATTGAAACTGGTTTTTAATTGAAAAAGGCCGGTACATACAAAATGTAATAATGGCGTGTACTCTTCTCAAACAATGAGTTTAAAAGATATTAATACGAATTTTTGACACAATATAAAGCACGATATAACGAATAATTCTGCATCATTAACTCAAAAAACGCATTTTTTGAGTTATGACACTATACAAGGAGCGATATGTATATAAACCGTTTTATTGATATGATGAAAAAATATTAATATTGATGTATTGAACATTAGTTGTGTATGTATGTGGTATTTACCCTGCAAGCATTTCGATACGAAGAAAATGGTAAAAATCGTGTCCCGAAAGCGATACATTCAGGGGATACGAAAGCAATTCTTCTGGAGGATAAATGCGCAATATTGCCAGATAATCATTTGGAAGAAATTTGGGAAATCATTCAAAATATTACACGAAAGATATTGACAGAAATCCCCTAAACAGTATCCCCTGTATTGTTCGTGAAAGATAAAAAGGATATGTCGCCGTTTAGTCTCAAAGGAGATAAAGTTATGGCTTTTACTGAATTAAATAAAAATTACATAAATATTTTACAAAAAATCGTTCATTATAAAATGAAAATCAGAACTATTTTTCTCCATCAAAATTTTAGCCGTGAAGTAACAATTTCCTCTGCTTACTTACAGCAAACTTGAGTACTGCCAGAATTTTCAGTATCTTGGATGCTTGCTTACCTTAAGACAAAATATATGTAAGTTAATTGTGTGCTTCTTGAAGATGTTGAGATATGTATTTCTTACCTTCTGTTATGTATGTCCTGTAATCAGGAATCAAATTCAATGAAAAATAAAATTAATGAAATTGCTAATTTTCAGAAACAAAATATTTTTATTTGATTAATAAATGACAAAAATATGTAGATATTTTTTTGATATCGTCCTAATGATAAAAGGAACAATACTACTTGACGATTTTTTTATTACGATAAAAAGAAGATATTGCCGCAATTTGTCCAAAGCGATATTTCTTCCAAATGCTTACAGGGTACTAGAATTCGTTTGGTGACTATGTCACTTTATCTGTTTATCGGGTATCATCATTTCTTTGAAGGATTCAGGGGGAATAAAAAGAATGCCGGTATGTCTTTGGAAAATTTTTCCCACCTTGGGGTGATTCAACGTATCTGAAATCCCGAATTTTCAGCTGAATTTTCTGCAGAGCAAAAACGGTTGAATATATTGCAAATCTGCTTACATCAATCGATTCTACACGAAAAATTAATACAATGGCCGTTTTTTGAACTATTAAGAAAAGTTCCAAAAACCCACAGCAGGGGGCGGAAATTTCGTTTTTTTTCAACTTTTTTAATTGTTTTTTAAACATGCACAATGAAAGGAGAGTTTTTGCTTAGAAAAATGGCATACAGAAAGTTCCTTTCTATCACAGCCCATTAAAAAGTTATAAGGCTTTAAAGTCGTTTTTATAATAACCAAATTATAACATACTGGCCGACATTTGAAAATTTGTTGGTCGTGTTTAGAGTCTGGATTTACGTTTTCGATTAACATCTCAATGCTGATTCCAAAGTTCACAAAAAAGTAATTTTTATTATAATTTCATTATTGAGAGTATTTTCTGTGATACTTTTGGATGATATTCTGGGATCTTACCACTCGTTATCGATTAACATTTCGATGCTGATCCAGAATCTGGTTTTCAAATATTTTTATCACGTCTGGTTTTTAAGAAAATTTCAAAGCTCTCAAAAAACGTGTTTTCTCCGTGTATCGAGTTTAGACTTTTTGTAATAGAAAACAACAGATTGATTAAAAATTCTCACGATTTAAAACATTTTTGAAGTTAACATTTTAATCTGTGAACGAGTGTTGTGACTCTTAACATTGTGAACGTATCTTAAGGGTTAATATTAAGGCTGTTTTAGACTAACAATCTCCCCAGCAAAACTTTTATTATCAAATAATATACAAAATAATACATAGGATACCTTATTTTATAATAATTTATAATATCGATGATTTTAACATGGGATGAGGCTAAAAGTAATGCATGCAAATTATTACATAGCATCCAGTAAGTATAAAAGTCATGTCAGTGAAAAAAATAATGTAATATTTAATCAATGTTCAGTAAGGCATCCTAAAATGTGTGCTATTATAATTTAAATAGTACATTACCTGGTAATATGCTATATAATCACCACCCATTACCAAGGATTTACTGAGCCCCTAACAATCTCTATTTTGGCGAAAAATGTAGTTAAATAAATCCTAATAAATGCGGTAAATTTTTTATAGCTGTAGGTTATTGTTAAAAAATAAAAAAATCAATCAAAACTCTTTAGCATGTCATTTTTGTTAAATCCAATTCAACTCTGTCCAGAATTCTTAAACGAGACCGTTATTCTAAAAACTCAAATCTTAGATATTCCAAACAAAATAAGACATAAGCGTGTGGTTTGTATATTATATATATTTTTTTAATACGATTTTTTTTTTGTTTAACATGTGATAGCAAATAATTATTTTATGTATAATCTGTATTATGTATTTTTATGCATACATTATATATGTATAAATGTATGTGTTAAATGTGTGCTTAAATGGATTTCGTGTTTTTTTTTCATAAAAAAATTCAATGATTCCTTTTTATTTATTTGTGCTTCAAATTTTAAATTATGATTTCTTAAAAATTAAATGTAATTATCAATATTTGTTACACACACATACATACATACATATTTATATGTATATTTAGAATTCAACAAACTTATGTATTTGTTCGTCATCTCTACATTATATGTAAACCTGCAAACCGTGCATGCACTACTAGAGAAAAAGACAGGGGGAGGGGAGGGTAAAAATGGGGTAGGGGCTGATGTTAGGTAGGGTAGTAAAGGGAACTTTTCAAAAAGTAGATTCATTACTTCTGCTTAGACTCCCTTTTTCCTGACAAAATCACAGTCGCAGATCAAACGCAATACGTGACGCAATGTTTTTGAAACCTATGCTAGTGCCTACATTTGGAGGGGAAAAAAATAATAAAAAAAAAAATATAAAAAAAAAGAAAATCAATTATTTGTATGATTAAATACTCCTTTCCTATTCTAAACGTATATGACAATTTCAATGTTGGCAGGTGAATTTTATGTCATGTGTAATATGGTATTACTAAATTTCTAATAAGTGTTTAAAGCTCGCCACTATTTGTGATTAAGGCCGCTGTTCCAAAAAAAGTAAGGCCTCTGTTCTGTCTTTCACAACTTTTAAATTCACATGAAAATTTCCGAATCACATGAAATCAAGTTTAGTCGTGTCTGTCATGACTTTCACATCCACGTGAAAGTGAAACACTTCCGAATATTTTGGTGTCCTTGGTTTCACTTCCGAATTTTTTTTTCGTTTTACTTTCGTGTGCAAAAAGCTAACTGAAAGTAATTAGAATGGACTTTTTCCCCTATAAATATTAACTTAAAAATAAAAAACCCATGTTTAATTTATAATTTGATATATATTCTTTTTATTTACATTAAAAAATCAACATTTTGTTAAGACGAAATATATGTAAAAATTATTTTAAAAACACTCCATAATTTATCGAAATTTTGTTCGGAAGTTGTGCAAAAACAACAACAAAAGTATACAAATTAAAAAAATCACATATTTCAATAACTACACGTTTTCCCGGCTGAGAAATACTTTCAAAAGAAAGAGCACAAAATTTTTCATTTTTTAATGCACAACACTTTTAGTTTAACTCACTTAAAATACTTAAAAATTGTAAAAATAAATTAATTATAAAATTTTACAAAATTCAACATGGCGTTGTTTATCTTCGAAAAATTTTCGATAAATGGTGATGCCAATCCATGGTGTTGCCAGTTATTATTACTATTGAAAAGTACTACATTTTACAACTGGGGTTTATTACCATATGTTCATAGAATTATCAAGATGCGAAACATTGTTGAGTTTAAGGTACATAAGAGTAATTTATTCAACTCATATTCGTGAATATATATTATTTAATGAGAAATTCAATGATAAATTGGTGTTAAATATATATTTTTGTTTAAAAATTGTGCAAAACTTTTTTATTTATTTATTTTATTTAATTTTATTTATTTTTAAACAAAAGCCCGTGTTTCGCATCTAGCATATCTTTGTCAAATTTTTCGAACATATAATTAAGAAATATGTGATTTGGAAACACCAAATCTTTTTTTATGTGATTCGAAAATTTTCGCTCTAATTGAAAACGTTCTGAAGTCATGACAGACACGAGTGTTTTGTTGATCACGTTTTCATTCGAAGTTGAAATCGAATAATTTTAATTTAAAAAATTATAAGGAAAAAAGTGCATTCCTTTTACTTTCACAAAATGTTATTTATGTGAAAGAAAACGAAAAAGAAATTCGGATGTGAAATCTAGAACACCAAAAAAATTCGGAAATTTTCACTTACACATTTTTTATGTGAATTACTTTTTTTGGAACAGCGGCCTAAATCACATAAAAAATGTGAAAGTGAAAATTTCCGAATTTTTTTGGTGTTCTAGATTTCACATCCGAATTTCTTTTTCGTTTTCTTTCACATAAATAAAATTTTGTGAAAGTAAAAGGAATGCACTTTTTTCCTTATAATTTTTTAAATTAAAATTATTCGATTTCAACTTTGAATGAAAACGTGATCAACAAAACACTAAACTTGATTTCATGTGATTCGGAAATTTTCATGTGAATTGAAAAGTTGTGAAAGACAGAACAGAGGCCTAAATAACAATTAACAAACGACCCGATTCTATATTAAAATATACTCACTATTTACAAATGAAGGGCTTACTGCAAAAAAATGATAAGCAACATTTTATTTTTTGGTGTTTTTCGCCTTCTAGTGATGTTCCACTGACAGATTTTTGGCAGAAGACTGGCTTAAACCCTTCGTACAAGTATCTGGAGAATGAAAGTTCGGCAAAAGTTATATTTTCCACATTATTTCAAAAGTTTTAAGGCAAAAACCACCATAAAATGAAATGTTGCTTCTCGAGTTTTTACAAATGTTATTCGAAGATTCCATTTGTAACCCAAAGATTTCATTTGTAATTCGAAGATTTTACTTGCAATTCGAAGATTCCATTTGTAATTTAAAGGTTCTACTTCTAGTTAAAAAATTTCAATTGTGATTCAAAGGTTCCAATTGAAATTTTCGAATTACAAATGGAGGGTGTAAAATGTTTTCAACCCATATTTTCTAATACCATATTCGCATTCATTTAAACTATAGTTTAATTATCTGTTTAATTTTGTGTTATCTGTCAAAATTAAACGGCGTTTTATTTTGACAGATAAAGTGTTTAAAATTGTATGGAGAAAACACATACATAATTAAACTAATTTTAATAAATGCGAATATGGTATAAGATTCAGACATTTTTGATTTTATAAATAAAACTTTGTTGGTTGGTACCACAGTACATGAGTAGTAGTATCACAGAGTTGCATCTGATGGGTGTTAGTATTAGTGACAGCACACGGTGTAACTTTTGACGTTTCATACAAAACGTAAACAAACATCATAAATACATGCACAAAAGCTCACACGTACAGGAACACATATACTAGGCAGCGATGATCATTCTGTACTAAAAACCATACCACCATATTGGAAAGTACCCAATTAGCACCAGTGTTTGCATACTAGTCTGTACTGTGGTTGGTACAAAGCTCTGGCTACAAGCTGTAAACTAAAAATGCGAAAGCAATTTTCGATTTTTCTCAAAAACTGATTCAAAATCAAAATTATTATTTCAAAAAAATAAATTTCGAATATATTTATACATTAAGGTGACAGTGAAATTTCCACTTTTGATTTTCGCCCGGGTGGAATATTGTGCTAAAACTGATACAGAAAAAATGATTCAAAATCAAAATTATTATTTCAAAAAAATAAATTTCGAATATATTTATACATTAAGGTGACAGTGAAATTTCCACTTTTGATTTTCGCCCGGGTGGAATATTGTGCTAAAACTGATACAGAAGACTTTATCTGTCAAAATTAAACGGCGTTTTATTTTGACAGATAAAGTGGTTAACATTTTATGGGAAAACACATTTGTATATAAACTAGTTTAAATGAATGCGAATATGGTATTAGCCTCCAACCAACCTCTAATTTTTTTTCAGAGTCCCTTTTGGAATTGAAAAACTTATCCGATTGAAATGACTTTTTTTGCTTAATAAGCTAATAAAGCTCACTAACATTAAAAAAAAAAAACTAAAACTTGAAAAAATATGTTTCAGATGTATGGCAATTTTTTTTACCTTGTGAACTTTGACCTCAATGGGGCACGAGCTGCTAACTGCCGATTTAACGGAGCCTTATGTCAAAATTTGTATAAAAAAGTTAAATTTAACGGAGAGTTATTTTATAACTGTGCATTAAGTAATTCAGCCATAAACTTATAAAAAACCCTTAGGGATAACTACCTCACAAAAGCGAAGTGATTTTATTTAACTATCAGCATTATTCGTAGAAAGTCTTAAAATTGTTAAACATTATTTAAAAAAGAAACTTTATATCCCGTACTTGTTGTAAATACAGTAAAAAAATTTACAAATTTACCGCATTACCGCGGTCGGTAATGCTGTGCTCTAATGTGATTTACATTGCTGTCAATATCAATCCAATACAAAAAAAAAACAAGTGTCATAAGGCCCTAAGACCATTTCTACGAATAAGCCTTACAAGAACGCAAACAAAAATCTATGGAAATTTAAAAATTTTCAAAGGTTCAAAAAAAGCAGCCTTTACCCTAAACACTTTTGTTATTATACCAATACACGTTGACATTTCTTATTCACCATAAAATCATTATTGTCAACAAGTTTAGAATATATCAATGGTTTAATATAGAAACGACGTAACTCATTTTTGACAGTAAAAAAAAACTATTTCATAAAAGAAAATGACAAGCTTTAACCTTTTTTGCTCTTCAACTTATTTTGCTTTTACTGTAATACAATTTTAATAATTAATTATGATCACCCAAAAATGTTAGCCTATTTCGATCAAAAATATTAATGACCGAATATCTAAAAACTTGGTAAACCGTTTGTTGTCTCCTCTCCTGTAAATCTATAAACAAACTGAGTTACGTCCTTTCAACATTAAGCCAACGATAGATAATATCTATGTTTTTTAGAAAATATGAAAAGTAAAATTACCAGAAATGCGTTTAAAGCGTACTCCATTCAGTGACAATCGTGGTAGCTTACAAACTTCTATTTCCCACTGTACCAGTGAATCAGTATTGGGATCTCCATGTACACACCATAAAACAAACCTTTAAACAGAAATAAAAAAGGGGATTTCATATGAATTCGAATATAACTTTTCGTTGTCTGGCCTTCAAGATGTCATTGTGCAACATTTTTTTATATTTGTTGAACTATGCCATTGTAGTCATATATTGCATATTATACTAGGTTCTCACGTACAGCTAAAAACCATTTTTAAGCAGTAATATTTTTAGCACTTTCTTTATTTTATTACAGCATATTGACAGGAAATGTTCCAAAAAAACAGTTTTAATTGTACGTGAGAAAATTATAAATGAAGTTGTGTGTTACTTTCATTTCTCTTTTTTAAGCATTTTACGTATTCTGCACAAACTAAAAACCTTCGACGACCCCTATTGAAATCTGACATAGAAATATTCGTAAAACATTTTGACACTTTAATGGACGTTTTTGACTAAAATGACGCCTTAAAATGAATGATAAAGGGTTAATTTATTTCACTTATTCCACACGCCTTTGAAAAAACTTTTTTGGCTACGAAATGTACTTCGTAAAATAAACGAAATTTGTATTTTTACGAAATTCCAAGTTTTCGTAAAATTACAAAAATTTCGTAATATGTACAAAAATTTCGTAATATGTACGAAAAAAAATTTACGAAAAAATACTTCGCATTTTTATGCATGAAATTTTTTGAGTGTAGGTTCTCACGTACAGCTAAAAAACATTTTTTAGCAGTTATATTTTTAGCACTTTCTTTTTTTATTAAAGGATATTGACAGGAAATGTTTCTAAAAAAAAACAGTTTTTATTGTACGTGAGAAAATGAAAAATGAAGTTGTGTGTTACTTTCATTTCTCTTTTTTAAGCATTTTACGTATTCTACACAAACTAAAAACCTTCGACGACCCCTAGTAAAATCTGACATAGAAATATTCGTAGAACATTTTGACACTTTAATGGACGTTTTTGACTAAAATGACGCCTTAAAATGAATAATAAAGGGTTAATTTATTTCACTTATTCCACACGCCTTTGAAAAAAGGCGTGCGTACTTACATAAAAAAACTGTAAGTACGTGACCAAAATCTTTTTGGGAGTTTTTTTTTTTATACACAAGTGGAGAAAAATGATCTAAATCGGATCTTTATGTGTTTTAACCTCCTGTACTTAATTCCGCTCAGACAGGTCGATCTAATTTTTATTCTCTATCTTGTGTATAAATTTTAAAGAAATCAGGTAGCTTTTCTTTGCGTACTTTCCTTTTATGATTACAAGAAAACCCAGCGATAGAATTCCATTCTGATTGCGGAATCGAGTTGAGGAGATCAAAATACATATTGATTTATGATTTTTTTTTATAAATTTCAAAGATATCGGGACTTTCTTGTAAAATATTGTAGATTTTGTTAGCTGAATCGAGTTCTAGGGGTCGATATACATTAAGATTTGTTGGCCTGGTTTCTGTTTCAGAACCTTTTTTTTGTGGGGCTGTATTATCTTTATTAAAATCAAGTGGGCACGTATTTTTTTCTGGACGATATTCCTGTTAGTTCGGGAGTTTTCGAAACTTTTCCGTAGGTACACATTGTATTAAAAGGTGGCAACAAAATTTTTAAAAACTGATATGCCCGATAAGTAGTGTCCGACCGAACACATTTTATCAGACCAAACCCGTACCCGAACCCGAACATCGGCCAATTTTGCAAGGTTCGGCCGAACCCGTAACCGAACTTTTTTTTTATTAAAAAAAAAAAATGTTTTTGACACCAATTATGAAAAAAAAAATTTCGAATTGATTTCATATAAAAAAAAATTAAAAAAAAATAAATATTTGTTTCTTTTGTTCAACTAAAAAGAGTGGGAAAACATAGCTCAAGTCGATTGTCGTAGGGAAAACATAGCTCAAGTTGATTGTTATTTTTCGACGACAGCCCGATTCGTTGTGTAGAGTAGTTGCGTAATGTGGCTTTAATTGTAAGACAATATAAAACAGTACATACAAAAGTTCGGCCCAAATTTGGCCGAACACCGAACGTAACTTTTTACAGAACTCCCTAACCGAACCCGAACGTTCGGTCGGACACTACCGATAAGTCGAGACACCCCAACCTTAAAATCGTCTATTTTATATATATCCCGTGATCTGTTTTTCAAACTTTAGAACCATTAAAGCCTCAACGGTACTGACGTTAGAAATAAAGATGTGATCGTGAGTGACTTTTCAATCACGCACGCTCATGAAAAAAAAATAATCACGCATGGAAAAAAATTACAATCACGAAAAATTCACGCAACAATTTTACTCACGCACGAATTTTTTTGTTATGATCACGCACGCTCACGTGAGCAGAAAAAAATTTACTCACGAATCACGCGATTCACGGTAATTACGTGATTGGTGCGCATCTCTAGTTAGAAAAAAAGTCCCATTGAGTAGCGCCTTACCCATACCCGAATATCCTTAAATTTTGTAACACGAGTCTGTTCGAGATTTTTAAAAACTGCACATAGGCATTCTAGAAGGCCAGTCAACGTTTTCAAGCATGCGTATTAGTATTTTTTTAAAGATTAAAGGGCAGTTTCGACGTATCGTAACGTGGTTCAGTGCTGAAAAGTATTGTGTCTTGCCATATTCAGCACATGCAAATTTCAAAGTTTTCTGTTCCTACAATAAGTACAATTGTAAGCTCCAATGTTTTTAACTTTGAAAAAAAAAATTCTTATAATTTTGAACCCATTGTAGGGACCGAAATACTTTACTGCATTTGTCAATACTCAATACTTCCCAGAACTGAACCACGTTACGAAACGATACGTCGAAATTGTCGGGCTCTTAAAAACGATTTAAAAGAATTGCTTTTTTAACACTATGTTACATATACCAAACGGGGTTCTCTTCCTGAAAAATTGACCTTAAAGCTAGGTTTTGGCGTACATGGACAATTTCCACGTTTTCCATCAAATATAAAGCTACATGCTTTCAATTAAAAGAAGAAAATATCAATGACTAGCCTGCAAGAAATCATATGTATATTTTTTTAAATCTTTAATCGGTTTTGTAACAACGCAAGAAAAATGTAAAAAATCTTGCAGGTCAGTCAACGATGTGTTCTTCAATATATCTACAGAGTAGTAAAGGTAAAATTTGCTAAGAATCTTTCTGATTTCACCGAATTACTTTGTTTTCTACATTTTTTGTTAACAAAGTCCTACTATCGTGTCTGGGCCAGTAGATATATTGAATAATGCATGTGCGTCTGATTGAATGCTAACCGGGTTATATTAACGGTATAGCTTGAAAGTGTGTCATATTATATACTAGAGTGCCCCTTATTTTGGAAATAATGAGTACCCGCTAGGAATATTTTTTTATGAATGTGTCATTCATTACACAAGTTCTACACGTACCAGAAAAGCATAGATTTTTCTGTTAACAAACGTCAGTTGATTTATGTTAACGCATCGTAGACATAATTGTTAAGTATTTTCCCTTAACAATTATGTTAGAGATCAATCAAAAAGTAATGTCTACAGTATTATTTAAATTAAATCGTTGTAAATACATTTGTTGTGACATTTGTTAACTGAAAAATCTATGTATTTCTGGTACGCGTAGAACATGTGTTACAAGCAACATAACTTAAATCTTTGCTTGTCAAAATTAAAAAAAAAAAATTACAGTAGGAACCCCACGGCCCATAATTTTTTAAACGTATTTGAAGTTGGTGAACTTTTTTTACAATTATAATAATCATTTCTTGAATACTGTATAAGTGGCGTGTTATTTATTTAACAAACATACGCAACGTGCACACACACTCATGTCCAATAAGGGCATCACCAGGGGCCCCTAAGCCAGGACATGTTTAGTACACAAAAGCTTAAAATGTTTTAAAATCACAAACTTTAAATGCGTGTAAAAAAATCTAGCGCTGAACTAAATAAAAGTCTTGACGGCTTTGTTATGTGAAATATTAACTTTAATTTTCTTTTGTTTCATTCTATTCCGATTCGAAAAAGTTAGATTTTGTATCACTATAACGATTTTGTTTTTTTTTTCTTTTGTATAAAAAAGTGCGTTTTAAGGCCCTGTCGTAGGGGCATAAAACGGCTCATGAGTTATATTTAGTCAAATAGAAAGAAATAGCGGGTACCGTCTCAACATTTCCAAAATACGGGAGACTCTATTATATACATAAATGGATACATTTGTTAAAATATATATATTACATACCTTTCACGTTGTTCATAGTCACAATTGTTTTGATCAAGCACCTCTCTTATCTTTTGCATTATTTGATCGGGCATTAGAGGCGATGTTGTTTTCATGGACCATGTGAATCGCAGAACTCTGGGCTTTGTCGATTCATCGGTACTGGAGTTGCTGCTATATATAGTGTAAAATAAATTAAAAACTTTTGAGGTTTATGCCAAATGCTTTGTGTAATAGTAAAGAAAAACTTGATCTTTAACAAAAAAATAAGAAATATTATTATATTTATGCATAGAAAAGTAAATTACAAATAATACTGAAAGTGTTTGATAATTTTCTTTTTACGCCTTTATTATTTTTCTTTACGTACACTTGATGTCAATACTTATTAATAGTTATTACCACATTTCTAATCCAGAGTTAAGATGATACCTGTGTTACTACTATTTAAATAGCACGTTTACATTAGGGGTATAACTTAATGGTTTGCATTATTTTCTCTTCAAAAAAAAGCAAACATATAGATAGTAATAGGCGAAACGTGTTCCTTTCCTTAACCGGTTTGAACAGTGATATTGGAAATCACGAAGTATTTAATTTAAATAAAGCTTGACTCAATGCTAATGTGCATTAAAAATCTTATTTTTTTTTCAAATTAAAATGTATTTAAATTAAATAGTCAAGTCCCTATCATTCATTCCCAGATCTGAATTATTTAGGACGTATGATTTATATTTCTTTAATATCGATATTAATAATACGCCTCAACATTTTCCTTTGAAGGAAATAAAAAAAAAACAGCATTTTTTTGCTTACAAAATTAACGATCCGAATAATGATTTTCGTTAATAATAAAATATTTTAGAACGATATTTTTTTCAGAGCTAAACTTTAACCCCCAGTCAGGGTCTTATCAGAAGACGCCTTAAGCATTCGGGAACGATTTTTCGATGAACTGGATTGTATAAACTGTAGTTTAAGAAGTAGAACTTTGTATCTGAGGGGGAGTAGGGAAATAAAATTAGAGGACTTACAATGGGCCTTACGGCCTCCGAGGTTAAAATTGTCCGATTTGGTTAAAAATTTAAATTAAAAAAATAAAATTAACTTTTCTCAATTCAAACCATATATTGAATTTCCTCGGCAATTGAAGAAATTTTAAAAAGTAATTTTTCGTGTTAATACATATTTGAAAAAATTGAAAACAACGCATTTTTGCTGTGTTTGGATACATTTTAGAACAGGATAAAGATGTCAGAGATAGGAATAATATTATTTTATGAATATGTATTTTTTTCGAATTTCGAAAACGTCGGGGTCGTGAAAGTTGCCTTTGAGGGTCGATATAACCACACAAAAATATTGAACCTGTAGGACAACGGCTTTGGGTTACTTTTTTTGTCTTGAAAATCGAAAAAGTTTGGAACAAAGTAAAAAAGTTTATATTCGGATATTACTGAAAAAGTGTTATGGTAATTTTTTTTTGTCTGTAAAAATTCTTAAAAAAAATCATTTAAAATATCGTACTTTTTTATTAATTAATTCACTGGTTAATATTGTCCGATTTGGCCAAAACGAATCATAATTTGCACGGCGATCGACGAAACTCGAAAAAAGTAATTTTTCGTGTCACCCCAATGTGACACGATGCTGTACTGCTGTCGCAGTATGTACAAAAAAAAAATCATAAATGTGTACATCATGGCGTATACGAAATTTATAATTAGGATACTTATTTATACATCATACGTTATGTTGCACGAAGAATAAAAAATAACACGAAAACATGTTTATTAGCCTGACCTGAAAAATAAAACTTAAGGTAATAGAAAAAAAACGATGCTCTTTCGAAAGCAGATAACGGAAAAAATCGAAAAATTTTGGAGCTTGTCATCGAAGTGTATTTAGTAAAAAAAATATTTTTAGTTTTCGCCGCAAGTGGTGTCAAATTTTTTTTCAACCCCAACATTTTCTTAAAATATACCCGACCTTTATTTTCAACTCTTAATAAGGTCCTCATACAATTTATTTTTTTATTAGTTTTAAAAATATATATTTTATAGTGTATGGGAGACCCCTTAGGGAGTGGAGATAGAGTGTTTTAATGTTCGTTCAAAATGTTGTGGATTAAAAACAAATTTATTAATCCAGCATTGGCATTAGTTTCAATATAATGCCAATGAAATCGTCAATTAATTAGTCCATTTATTTAAAGAGTCGCATGTTTGGATAATACATTTTCTAAGTACCGAACTATTTTCAATGGAAAACAATTGCAATTATAATTTTTAAACGCTTTTTCTGCAAAAACAAATATTTTGAGTTATGACACTATGCAAGTTATTGAGCGATATATTTTTAGCATTTGACCATAATGGTATAATATCCAAAAAGTTCGAATTTATCTCAAAAATTTAAAAACTTGACCAAAAGTAAATTGGTGCTAAAATGGTTAATATTTAATTTTTTTATTAATGTAATGTACAAATTTAGTTAAAAACGTTATACCCCTAATATATACTTGCATTTTTACTATAATGTAATTCACGTCAGCAATTTTAGTCTTGCAAAAATGCAAAATAAAAAAAATTGCAACTTTATTTACTTGTTATTTTGTGTAAAGAGTAGCAATAGTTTTGCTATTGAAATAAACGTGCGAATCTTTTCTTGCAAAGGTAATAGAAAAGTGTAAAAGTTGATTCAAATTTTTTTTTTTAAAGTTGCAATATTGCACTGTTGCAAGAATACAAATCTCTGAAGTGAATACCATTTATATATTGGTTGTTGTTTTTTTTATTAACATATGTTATTAATATGAAAGCATTATTATTGTTGTTGTGATAGGTTGCATAAAGTTGATTGATTGATTTGTTAGTCTCTTACCACAAGATATATATTTGGGTAATTTTTCAATATTCTACTACTGCCAGTAAGTAACAAAAAAGAGTAGCACATTTTATTTTTTAATATTTATAATATAATATATATATCATTATTTTATTATTATCATCATATATTTATGTTTTTTTTTTTTGTTATCTTTTTTTTGTGAAGTTCGTATGTTTAAAATTATCTTAATTCTTTGTTGTATAGAGAACCTACAATAAAATTACATTTTAATTGAGATTTTGTAACAAACTCTGTGAGACAACAAAAGACGAGTAAACACAGCTGTAGTGACAATATTTTTTTTTTGCTTTGTTGATTTTTAGGTAAGAAAGATTATTAAATGTTATTATAGTATGTATCTATATATAAAACAAAAGTATGTCAAAAAGTACGTCGTTTCATATCGATTTTGTAAACTAACCCATTCGTTTAAATTTTGTTTTAGTTTTGTTTCTAAACATACAAAGGTAGATCAATGGCTGGTGTGTGTGTGTGCTTCAGAATAATTTTTACAAAATTTAAGCTGCCATAATCAAAATAAAATAAATAACACTGTGCTACAGTGGATTAATACTTTAAATGCGACATAGTAAAGATTGTTGGTCTCGTCAAAATGGTAAAAAAATGCATTATATTTGTCAGACACCCTTTAATTTTAATGTTATTGTCAAAAATACGTTTTTTTTCGACTTTTCTCATTAAACCACGTATAACTAAGAATTTTTTAACCGATTTCCAAATTTTTCAACGGTTTTAAATAGAAAAAGGATAGGGCTTCCATGTGTGTAAATTAGTCTATATGTATTGATTTTTTTTTTAATTTTCGTGAATTCAGAAATTCTTCAAATGAGTGAAAGTTTTCAAATCACATCAAACTAATTTTGCTAAGATATGCTAGACGCATAACATGTGCTTTGTTAAAAAAATAAATAAAAAAAGTTTTGCACTATTTTTTTTACAAAAAGTATATTTAGGCCGCTGTTTCAAAAAAAAGTAATTCACATAAAAAATGTGAAAATGAAAATTTCCGAATTTTTTTGGTGTTCTAGATTTCACATCCGAATTTCTTTTTCGTTTTGTTTCACATAAATAAAATTTGGTGAAAGTAAAACGAATGCACTTTTTTCCTTAAAATATTTAAAATTTCAATTATTCGATTTCAACTACGAGTGAACACGTGATCAACAAAACACTAAACTTGATTTCATGTGATTCGGAAATTTTCATGTGAATTGAAAAGTTGTGAAAGACAGAACAGAGGCCTTAAATCAAAATTTTGTTTGATCTCTAATTAAATAATGTATATTCAAGAATATGAGAATAAATCAAACACACACTGTTAAGAAATGGGTTAAATGAACTAGAGTAGAAAAAATCTATAAACTCGAAAAAGTTTATAAAAATAACAAAAAAATTATAAAAATAACAATTGAAAACCCCAATCCTTTTTCTATCTAAACCCCTTTCAGAAATTGAAAATCGGTTAAAAAGTTACTGAGCTACACATGGTTAAGTCAGAGAAGTTTAAAAAACTGTTTTTGACAATAACTTTAAATTTTGAGGGTGTCTGGCAAGTTAAATGGATATTTTTGAGATCTCGACGAAACCAACAATCTTTACTAGGTCGCATCAAAAGTATATATCCACTGTAGCACAGTGTAATTAAAAAAAAAATCAAAAACAATTATACACTAACAATTATTATAATTTTGTTTTTTTTTTTTTAATCAACTTTTTCGTTTTATCTTCTACAATTGTTATCTTTTTGAAATACTATTTTCTTTATGTGGCTTTTTGCTTAACAATTTTTAGGGATGTAGGTGTAAATTTGTCTATATAGGTTGTTTAAATAAATTATAAACTAAATAGGATTAAAGGAAAGATTTAAAGTAGTTAAATTATAACTATTATTAAATTATAATAATAATTTATAAATCTATGTATAATATATGTGCATCATTATTATTAATAATAAAAAAAAAACAAACATAGTCATACAATTAACAACAATTGTCGGTATGTTTAAGATTTATTATTATGTATTATTGAATTTAGAATTATAGGGGAAGATTTCTTTAAATTATGTATAAGAATAATAATAATAATAATAAAAAATAAAAATAATCATAATAATAGCCAAACAATATTAAAGTTAGGAATTATTCATGTTAAAAAAATTAACTAAATACTACACCCAAAGCATAATACAGCGTTTAACGGGTTAAAATCAAATAAATTTTGAAAAAGAAATTCTTATTGTGGTTTTTGATTTTTTTGTTTTCTAATTGAATTAATAAATAATAAAACAATAGTTATGTGTTTTGTTACGTTTTTTTCTTTTTTTTTTGTTTGTTTCTATTTAATTAAACCTAATACCAAAAATAGATTAAATTAAAACTTCTCTTCTTTCTTTTCTCGTCTACATGCTTAGAATTTATAATAATAATAATATAATATTTTAACTGTAGAAATAAAATGGTCACACTGTTTTCTTTTTTTATTTTGAAATTTTCTTCTTGAGTAATTATTTAATTTAAAATAATTAATTAGACCTAAAACAATGTCACAAATAAATGAGCAGTGAAATACGAGTGCGGGAATAAAGTGACAGTAAAAACATCATCAAATTTTTTGAGTTGGTTTGTTGGTTGGTTGCTTGGTTGTCTTAAAAGATAAGTTACAATTCCGTGTTTAAATCTAAAATGATTTTTTTTATGTTTGTTTCGTTTTTATACAGTTTACTTTAACTTATAAAAGAAAAACAGAGCAATTATTGGAAAGAGATAGATAGAAGATATAAGTGATTGGTGGTAAAAAACAATGATGATTTTTGTGTTTTTTTAAGTCAGTTTTAAATTTACATCATTTTCTATTGCATTACAAAAAATGTGGATATTGTTTTTCTTTCTCATTCTTTCAACGTTGTAAGAAGCTGCTTGTTTGTGTTTTGTCTCTCTCTCTCATTCACAATGTATCGCCCTCACCATTCTTCTCTCATTTTAATCACGTTTAATTCAATCAGTTCATTCAGTTAACAATTACAATTTATTTTATAGCATTAGTATTTATTTACTGGTTTGGCCTAAAATTAAAGAAAAAAGTAATTATAAAAACAAATTATTCACATTATAAGAGAAATAATATATATGTGAGAATAATATTTTTTTTTTAAAGATTTTCTTTTTTTTTCTCAATTAAAATGAAAGAATACGATTATTAATACGACAAAGAAGAAATGAATAGAAGAAAAAAAAATATTAAGAGTTTTTTTTTTAAAAAAAGAAGAGAGACAGTCGTATTTAAAATTAAAAAATAAATAAATACAGAAAAAGTTATAAAATAAATAAAAAATGAAACAAAAGTACAACAACCGTAGAAAACCGTAAAGATATTACAAGATGCCAACCAAACTGAAAGATTGAGGGCTTACAAGCAGCAATCTACTCAGCCAAAGTAGTTTTAGATTTTTATAAAATTTGCCTATTTTGTAGAGAACGAACAAATAAAGCGGTTCGTTACTTAACTGGCAAAGTAATCCGACTAGTTTACAGATATTTTTTGTTGTATTATATGAAGGAAAATACATGTCAACGATTGCTGAAATATTTTAATAACTGCAATTTACGTTACCAGTTGAGTAAACGGGCTATTAGAGAATATCCATTATTTTTTTCATCATATTTTTCAATTTAATTTATATATATTTCTAAGAAAAATTTAAGAGACTTTTAAACATCCTAAACCTGGTAAATTTTTTGAATTACATATTAAATTAAACATGGTAACAGGATTTATTGAATAACTCTATATATTGATTTTTCTGTTTTTGCAATTTTTTAACAAATTAAAAAAATATGATAAAAAAACTGAATAATTTCTTACGTTCTTCTAGTACCCTATGTTACATTTCCGCTGCATGCGAAACAACACGTTTTTGAAAATCATTTCGCTTTGCTCTTTATTCCATTCCATTTAACAATTCTTCTGTTACAACATGTTGTTTTTAGTTTAGTGGAAACATAGAAAAAATTACACCACTTAAAAAAATATGCGTTTTTTTTTTTGAACAATTAGGTAATTCACATGGGTATCGTATTTGTTGTATATGTTGTATGTCCTATCTAAAAACAGGATTGGTAAAAATTATTTATCTCTCATTTGATATTTTCTCTTAGATTCTCTTCTTGTTAGCATACTTGAAAATAGCACACAAAACAGAGGTATAAATGTTGTATCGTCATATCGTGTAAGTGTCGTATTATTAATTTAAAGTTTAACCAACCCTGTTTTTAGATAGGACATACAACATACAACACCTAATACGATACCCATGGGAATTCCCTAAATATATATATATAAAGCGTAGTATTCTTGTATGCTACAATTGAGACGAACAATATTAATACTCTCGCATTTATGCTTGCGTAGATAGCAGCAGACGAAACGTCAACAAAATAACAGCTGAACGTTAGGCTACGTTCACACTACATAAAATTATACTGTATACATCCTTGCGTGATTTTTAAATCACTATGTTATTTTCCATTAAACAAACTCCCATAGTGTTAAACAAAATCTTCTCAAATTGTACTAGCATAAGCGTTGAACCTGAATCAAATTGCGTCGCGTAAGTAAAAAACGAAAACAAACATCAATTTGAAATTTTTACATCAGTTTGATTAAGGTTCCTCACATTTGAATTGTATAAACGGTTAGTTCGGGAGTTATCGGAATTGGATAGTTGGAATACTTTCCATGTAAGTAGTTCGTATTTTCGAACGATTACTTACTGATCCACTTAACATTTCTAACAAAGATCAAATTTTCCAATCTAGTTAAAGATGATTTTTTTTAACAAACTGTACCATTTTTAGCTTTATCACAGTGCAACAACCAAAATCCGAATAGGATGAAATCAAATGCAAATGAAAGTTTACATTTTTCATAATAAAACCTTAAGATTTTTGTTTTACACGCATTTGAAGTTGGAAACTGTATAAGTGGCGTATACTTAATTTTGTAATTGCCTTTAATTAACAATCATACGTAACGGTGCACTGTTGTTTATTTTTAATAATTTGGCTATTAAGTAAAGCTCTGTTTACATCATTACACTGAGTATTAAGACTTGTCAAAAAATAGTGTGTTATCTGATTTTGTTGACAGTCCAAAAAGACTTTTTGATTTTATGAAATATTTCCAAATATCAGTGTGTGTTGTTAGATCAGCGGTGTTTTTCATACACACAGCTGTTTTTAAAAATGTCTGCTTGGTTTTGTTTATGATTTTTTGGCAGTATTATTTTAAGACTCGGTGGGATGATATAAACACACCTTAAGAAGAAAACTTTTAACTTTTAAAAATCGCCAACTTCAAATGCGTGTGAAAAAAATCTTAAAAAAAGGCCTGAGGGTTTTGCTATGTAAAATGTTAACTTTCATTTGCTTTTGGTTTCATCATATTCCGATTCGGAAAATTCGATTTTGTATCGCTGTGTAGCAGTTAAGCTATTTTGGTTATTCGCCATACACATTTGTATCATTTAACTCGAGCCTGCACTTGATTAAAATAAAAAAAATAGAATTTTAGAAGACCCAATGCATACAGTGGCTTACACTGCAAGTCATGCAGTAAAGTGGCTGCTAATGCTTTACGGCAACAAACTTACGCCAGTAACCGTTTTATCAATATAATAAAGAAAAAAGTGTTTAGCATCGAAGACAGCTCGATTAAAGATACCGATTTTGTGTAGATAGTAGATAACATCGTTTAAGATGCTTATACACAGCAAACAACGAGCTGCTTACTTGAATGTGGTTTTACCTTAGCAGAATGTTAGAATAGTTATATCCTGTTCTCACTTACAGCTAAAACGGGTTTTAAGAAAATATTCTTAGCTATTTGTGCTATTACTATATATTGACAGATAATGTTGCTAAAAACAGTTTTTAGCTGTAAGTGAGAACAAGGCATAAATAAATTCAAAACAGAAAAAATAATTTTCTTAAAAATTAGTCTATGAGAGTATCACATTTTTAATTAGTAAAGAAAATAATGACCTCGTGCTAGAATAAACATACTCAAAATATAATATTTTAAAGGCCGAATAAAACAAGTTCTATTTTTTAATAAAAATTAATCAGCCTCCATAAGGATTTTTTGAAATCTTTCGACTTAGAACAACCATGTCTTTAAATATCAATTGCTTTTACATTGTCGTGAGAGAACTTTACTCAATTTAGAACGTTAATTGATTGAGTAAGCAAAATATTTTTTACTGATTAACAAGGGTTTAGAAGTTTGTTACGAATAAATGACTTGTTAAATCCATGCTAACTTTTCGTTATGAATGAATATAGCAAAAAACTGCTAACAGGACTAAACCTTTTTATCATTAATATTATCGCATGTTGTCTCAATTGTAACTGAACTTTTTGTATGTAGTGGCATATATTGCTTTGTTTGTAATATCTTTTGGTTTTCTTTAATATGTTATTTTGTTAAGATAATAAAATCATTTTATTGATTTAAAAAAAAAAAAAAAACAATAAAACGATTGCTTTACAATACGATACATTTATAAAATACGCATACTAACGAAGCTTACACCTAATACTTTTCGATATGAATTTTATGTGAGAGACAAAACTATTTTCGGTTTTCTTTATTTGTTTGAAAAAAGCTTACGGTTATTTAAATTTAACGCATGTGACCATTTTATTTTTACAACTACAATATATATATTTTGTTTTTTTTTTTTTTTTTGTTTTTAAAGAAGATGGTTTATATATAATATTTACAAAAATTTAATGCATTACAATATGGTTAAAGGTAGGTGTGTGGTGTTTTAAACAAATAGCAGGTTAATTATTTATATTTAAAAATGTGTTATTTTTCTTATAACCCATTGATAGGTTAAATCGATCATTACAAATATAATTTGAAAGTGTAAAGCAGCAATAGAACAAAACGAAAATTGTATAGACATATGTTAACGTTCTTCTTATATATATTACACTAAAAAAAATCAACTTATGTATAGTATGGTTGCATGTTGAATATCCTGCGTCATCATCATCACTAAAAGTGGAAAGAGGATTTACCTTTATTTCAAACATTGTAGTAAATATGTTATTTGTATTTCATTCAGCTTATCCTGCTGATAATATAAAGTTTCTTTTTTCAACATGCATGTTTTTTCTCTTGTGTAGGATTTTTTACTTTTGCCAATGGCAAGTTCAATTCATAAAAACTTCTAGTCTTTCCATAGATGATGAGAATATTTGGTTGGTATCTTTATACGACAGTTGTTGTTCTTGTTGTGTTTCGTTTCTTATACTACTAACTTAATAATATTATTTTATGTGCTTATTAGTTTTAGTTTGACTTTAGTTTTATTTTCAACAATTTGCAATTTTCGTCCCGGACATCAGTGATGCTTTCATTTTTATTCATTATATTTCAAGTGGCACATGCGATCCCAAATAATCAGTTTAGAGCATTTTTGTTTGCTTTTAGTTTTAGTTTTTATATATATTTATATTTCAATAAATCATCCATCACTTGGAGGAGAGAAGAGTAGTAGTGAGTGTTTATAATTCATATCTTGCTTAATGTTTGAGTTTTTGGAATCTAAATTAAAAATGGGGTGCTTGTTATAAATCCATTGAGCCGTAGTTAGAATTAAAAAAGGATTAATAGAGGTTAAGGAAAGAAAGCAAAGGTTTAATAAAAAAACTAAAGACTTTGAAATGTGAGTGTATACGTTTTAATGAATGTTAATAGAAAGAAATTCCAACATAAACAAATCAACAAAATATTTATATTTATTATCAAAAAAAAAAGTGTTTCTGTATTTAAGAAACCCCTTTAGGGAAATGATTGAAATGTACATGTTTAAAATAAGGAAAAGGCTTAGCAACTACTCTTTTTTAACAGATCCATTGATTTTTCTTTTTCTTCTTCGTTACTCGTGTAATTAGTCTATAAATTTACTTAATTGTACTAATTTAATATCTTTACTATGTAAAATATAAACACAAACAACAAATACATATATCATATTTTATAAACGTATGTATATGCTATGTTAGATGTTTTGTTTTTTTTAAAGATTTTCATTTCTCCCATATTAAGGTATAATTTTCCACTTACCGTTTACTAAACCGCGAGGAGAGTTTAGAAAAGAAACTCATGCGACCTGGATGGGGAGACTCCCCGGGTACACCACCTGTGGCTGAGTACTCCAATGCAGTGTTATTACGTGGCCTAGTTTGACCTATGAAAATAATTACAATTTTTTATTATTAATATAAATGTATTAACAAAAGACTAGATTTAAAAAAAATCGTTTAAAGCAAATTATATTTGATAAGGGCCTTTTTTAATTTAATTTATGTGTAAAAAAATATCCTAAGACTGTATATAAATAACAAAAATTCTATAAAATATTCATAGAGTTTGACCTAAACAAATTCTTTCACTAAAAATGTTTTTGATTATTGTTTTTAATTTATACTATATAAGGCATTTTAAATGCGGCAAGTTTTTACACAGCTACATATTTTTGTCAAAAATTTTACAAATGCGGAAATGGCAAGTTGCATTCTTTTTTTTTAACAGGCGGCGGACTATTTCACGACGATTATTATTCGTAAAATTAAATTCGACTTGTCCGAATCCATGAATACCTTCCAATATGCCCTTTTTAAGTAATAATAATTTTTCTAACGAAAACATTTATTTAATTGAATTTTTAACATATAATTATAAATCATATACTAATTTAACCTAACCGAGACGGGTGACTATGACCATTGTCTCGTTGTAGCGAAACAGACCAAGGTCTCTGCTGGTAATGTAACTCACGACCCCCAGACTTATAGGGTAGCATGCTACCAATTAGCCTACAGGGACGCCTTAAACGAAAACATATATATTTTTTTTTTTTTTTTAATTTTGACATTTTTTAGTTTTTGTAAAAAATATTTTTCTTTGGTGTAAAGGCTCCGACACAATGCCAGAGTACTCTGTACTACAGAGTACCATCTCTAAAAAAAAGAGATGACATCATACAAAAAAATGTGTAAGTACGAAAGAGAAAGGAACAAAATCCACTCTCTGGCACAGAGTACTCCGTCATTGTGAATTCAGATTTTTTTTTTTGAGAGTTAAAATTTTTTTATCTCTTGGTTTATCAAAGGTGATTTAGCATTTTTTATCTCTTGAATTAGGGATAAAACTCTCTGAAAACAGTTTTCTATAGAAAAACACTAAGGCGTTTTTTACCACTTAAAAAACTCATAAAATATTACAAAAATCCACAGGTTTTGTTGATAATAAGAAAATCCCTTAAATTCTGAGGACTTTTTTAACTTAAATTTTAAATAACTCTTAAGAAAACTTCCCAGATAATAAGCACATTATGAGCGCTTTACCAATACATTTTGATGAGATTACCTTATAATTCCAGAATTATTTGGATTTATGCAATTACATTATCTTTATAAAAATATAGAAAACCCATCATCCATTAAACTTTTCGTTATAGAAAACTTTTAAGATTTTGTGCTTTAAAGATGAACTTATGAAGTTCAAAATAAAATAATTGTCTAATTTTCAGGACTAAAGTTATTTAAAACTACTCTGACGACTTATTTGTTGAAATTTAAGTTTTTGTATAGAATTCTTGAAAAAAAAAATTAATTTTAGTATTTTTTATGTTGAAATGTTTAAAAACCAGTACAAAAAGCAGCACTGATTAAATCAATACGAATGGTCAGCATACGTATACGTCACTTATGGCATGTCACTGGACCGGTCGCTTAGGAACACAGCCCGTGCTGGAGTACCCACTTTGTCACAAAACTATCCCTCTGTTAAATATTACCTTTCAACTTTCATCACATTTGCCACCTTTTTGGGGAAATGTCTCAAACTTTATACATCACTTCTGACATGTCACTGAACCTGTCCTTATGGAACACAACTCGGTCTGGTTTTTGTTTGCAAACATTTTTTTTCGGGACTTTGAAATTTTGTACTCCAAAACCCCCAAAAAAATTGGCGAAAAATTTGCACGGAAAAGTTTCCGAAATAATCGCCAAATCAATTCTGAAAATTACCAAATTTTTGATAGTGAAAACTCAATGAGCATTTGTTGGGAGAATATACCAATATACTCATAAAGAGTAAAAATAAATAGCCTCGAACTAGAAAAAACTCTTTTTTATTGCAGTAATTTAAATGTTTTGGGGATACTGGAAAAAATTTATGCATTCGGCCAGGTCGAATTTAACTTTTATACTAATTTGATTTTTAAATTTCTGTGTTTTAATAATAGTCCATCATTTAAATATTTATTATGTTATTTTTTCTTCTAATACAATTAATTTAGGTCTCTACAAACTGAATGTTTATTTCCTCTTTCAAACCCCCACACTAAAAGCTTGACGCTTTACCTTAGTTATCGTAGTTTTGTTATAACATTCCCACTCAGGTCGGTACGTAAAACAAACAATAATTATGATGTAAAAGCAAAAAAAAAAAAAATAGTTAAAAAATGATATGTTTAAAAATATAATTTACATTAAGAGTTATTTAAATAGGGGGTAGTAAGTAAAAATAAACAAATTGTAAAATAAAATCAATCAGTAAATTATGTATGATGATCTATATAAAAAATATGATAAAATGAGGACAGGATTTTACTAAATACCAAAACAATATATATTCAATTAAATGTGTTTTCTAACTCCCATTGGAGCATATGGGAGGGGGACCTAAATAAAACAAAAAAAAATATATTTTCAACAAAATGATTTTCCATGAGAATTAGCTAGCGATAGATAGCTCATATTAAATGACTGTTCGCGTTTTGTAATTCATTTTTATATCAATTAATAGTAATATGTATAACCAGAAACAGGTTAGCAAAAAGATACGATATGTTGTCTTTTTTTTATTGAATTAATAAGTAAATAATATGAAGAAAAAAGAACAATAAAGATGAAAGTACAGAGATATAGATGTAGTAGATATAAATGAATACACAATACAATCTAGCAAAAAAAAAAAAAAAGAAACAGTGCATTCTTCCCATTAAGTACAAAACTGAATATTGTATAACACATAGAAGAGGACGTTAGTACAAATATGAATATTTTATTTTACTTATTTTAACGCGCCTAAATAATTCATTATTTCATTAATATAAATGAAACATCTAACCTGTTGCTGTTGACTAATATTCAAAACAGATTTTATATATTTAGTTTTTAACAAAATAATTTCGAAATCAACATAAAAAATGCATTACTAATAATACAAATAAAAGTTTTGATCAATCAAATTATGAACTGATTCGATTATCGATTTTAAGCAAAACTCACCCGAATGAAAGGTTGAACGTGATGGAACATTCCTGGGAAAATGTCTGCCAGATTTAACAGCCGATGTCACTCTAAGATCGTTGAACACGCTATTGGGTTCATATTATTGTTTATACGGGATTGTTTGATTTATTTAGTTTATTTAGGCGTTATTAAGGCAGGCGATAGGCAGGCAATTGCGTGATATTTGAATATATAAACACACAATATTCAAAAGACAATCAGGTGAAATATACAATAAATAAAATTCATTTGAATATTTTTTTTGTTTTAATATAATACATGCGAGCAGCGACCAAAGCAGTTGATGTTTAATTTTATTTATTTCGTTTTAGTTTTTTGATTTGATGATTTTTAGTTGTTGTTTTTTGAGATCGCGATTTCGATTTTGTTGTGGTGGTGGTGTCATCATGCAAAAAGAAAATTTTTGAATAGAAAAAGAAAAAAAAACAAAATAATAATCAATAAATTAAATTTAGGTTATATTAAAAATAAAAAAAAAATGTACGACACAATATTATAAACTACTGGAGAATAAATACTACGGAAATATGACGGTTAAAAAGACAGATTACAAAAAAAAAAACAAAAACTAAATCTTGTGAAAAAGGTGAATATGTACACAAACAGGTGAAAGAAAAAACAATTTTAAAGATTTCGCAAAGTTAGTGAATGATAAACTTGATCATCACCAACTCGACAAAAAAAAAAATACGTACTAAATACCACCTATGACTTTTACTGTACTGTTTTTAATAAAGAAATTATATGAATTGATTGAAATCATTAAGATCTCTTCATATTTAATACTGACTGTGTTGACAACTACCGGCATAGGTTATCCTATTCAAAATCCTCTTTCAAAATCAAAGCCTACTCTAGTATTCATTCACATTTTACTGTTCACAACATTTGCAAAATATTAAAAGCTTTAGCATTTTAGCCCATTTTCAAATTATAAAGCATTAATTTTGTTTGGTAAGGCATTTTCGTAGTTTTCTTTTTAATAATTATTTCTGAATTTACTTAAATTATTTTGTTCATACTCACCATATTGTGTTTTTTTTAATTTGAGGATTTTTTTTATTGTAATTGTAGTACCATTTTGAAGATTTTGTTAATTTTTTTTTGGTTTGCAAAAGAAGTTTTACAATTGAGTTTATGATAAAAAAAAAATAAAAAATAAATAAATAACAAGATAAAAAAAATGAAATATCAAAATAATTAGTGCTTTCAAATTTAAAAATGTTTTGTTTTTAGTGTGTGATTTTGATAACACTGCGCAACAAATTTTAGGTCATCAACATGAGCCTTAATGGTCATTAAGGCTCATTTTGAAAAGTTCGATATTTATCACAATTGGAGCGGGAAGCGTTTTTCCGCAATTGTTCACATACATTTTATATAAAACATTTCATTTATATTTTTATGAGGACAATCATTTATATTTTTATGAGGACAAGTGCGGAAAACCGATTGCCTCTCCAATTGTAATTAATTTCTTAGTTCGAATTTAGTTATGGGCCGCTGAAGTTTTATATTTTATTATCAAATGCGTTTGGAAAACGTCAAAAAACTATATATAATAAATGCACATCTGAGCTTAAAAATATGGTTGGATGTAAAATTGGATGGCGGTTCTTTTGTAAGAATATATTAACACTCTAACTGACGTTTAAAGGAGTCATTTTAGTGCTTTTTTGAAAAGCAAAAACAAAAGTCTAATAAGACGTCCTTTTAAAGGGGTATAATGTTCTACAAATATTTTCTCATACAATTTTATTAGGTTGTATCGGTTTAAAGTTCGTGCGACATGCTCAAAATGGAAAATTTTATAGTATAGAATCAATTTTTTTTTTTAAAAGCAGTGTTTAAAAAAACACAAAAGAACTAAAAATTGCGTTTGAGCTAAAAATTGCGTAACGTTTTTTTTTTTTTTTTACTTTAAGATGATTCTTTTCTTTGACCAAGTTAATCCTCTAGCACCCGTTTATATGTTAATTTTTGTTCTTTTTTAAAATTACCTTAAAATTTAAAAAATTTAGTTAGAGGATTTAAATATTCTACTAATATTTTGTACATTAAATTTCATTAGGGACTGTCAAAGTCAGAAAATAGAGTAAGCCTATGTAATTTTTAATTTTACAAAAAAGTTAATATTTACTTTAAAAACAAAAACATTTCAACCCTCTAACTGCCCTTGTTATACACTTTTTAAGTAGTTATTTTATACAAAAATTAGACAAAAATTACCCCTTAAAACTAGCTGGAGGTAGAGGGTTAACTTGGTCAAAGAAAAGAATCATAAAATGTTATAAAACACATCGGATCGTAATTTTTAGCTAAAAAGTATATTGACCGTATTTTGTTTGAGTTTTTTAACAGTGCTTTGGTAAAAATATATAATAAAAATATGTTTGTTTTTTATATTTTTTCTTTCTTAAGCATTGTCACACAAACTTTCAACCTGTAACAACCCCTAATGAAATAGTATCAGAAAAATATTTGTAGAACAGTTTAACCCTTTAAATGCAATTTTTGTTAGAATTTAATTTCGGAAAAAGGACTAACATTTTGAAGCACAGATGTGTATTTATTATTATTTTTTTTTGACTTAGTCCAACGCCTTTAATAAAAAATAAAAAAAAAAACTTCAGTTAACCATAAAACAGAAATTCGAACTTACTTTGCAAAACCCTTTGGCGGTTTTGTTTATTTAATGGTCTACTTTAATTTCACATTGAAGCCATTGAGGTTCACTTTACTTGTTGCACAGTGTAATATGTATTTAAGGCCTAGAATTTAAAATTATTTTTTGCTAATAAAAAGCCATAATAATTCATGTATGTATGATTATTAAAACGGACCCAGAACAACAAGTAACTTGTATGGAGTTGATGTTGATCAAGTTGTTTTAATGCTATCCAACAATTTACTATTATTATTACTATTTTTTTTTTTTGTATTCTTTTAATTGACATTGGTTCTTAATTAATGAATTTATATAATGATGATGATTGAAAACATACAAACGGAAAGATGATGTGTTGTAGTGAATGAAACTTTGATTACTAATTATTCAAAATGACAAAGAAGAGATAGTAGGAGGACAAGGAGAAGGAAAAAGAAGCAAAATACAAATAAGACACATATACATACTTTGAATCTGTTGAAATTGCATTTGTTTTCTCGGTTGAAGAAGTCTTCTCGTATAGGGTAGTTGAGCGTCGTGGCATCATGCTTACTGTAGCAGAAGGACGATTACTATTTGGTGGATCGTATTTAGGTGTAGAACGGGGTTTGGGACTACTAATAGCTGCAATTAACAATTTATATATGTTATAGAAGAAATAGAAAATAAAAAAAAAAAATAAAAAATCACACAAAACTTACATGTATCTGCTGTTGCTAATAATTTATGTGTGGCAGATGCCGGCCTTTGATTTTGGGCCGAAAGACGTGCTGTATTTTCTTTGATTGTAGCTGAATCTATGGTGTTTTGGCGCTTAAAATTGCTACTACTGCAAATATATGGAAAAAGAAAAAATTGTAGAATCGATTGAAGTTTTAGAATTTTTTTTTCGAGTTCTTTGCAACAATTTTTTACATTGTGTATACATTTGGCAAGCGATATTTATTTTTTTTTACTTGTTTTAAGTATTTAAAAAAAAAATGTTCGAGTGGTAGAATTATTTTAAGTGGCAAAAATACTTTGTAAAATATTTTTGTGGCTTAGAAAGTTAGCGTGTTTTCAATAGTCAGACAGACAGACAGAAGCACAAACATCACTAAATCGTCCAAAATCGATCGCGGATCATTAATATTTATTGGGACCTTGACCGATATTTCAAAACGAAATTATAATTAGCCTAAAGGAAATACCTTTTTAATAAAAAATAAAATTTTTGGTCATAAACAAAATAGAAATAAAATATATTCCACTTTATTATTTTCTCTACAATTAAGCTTCAGATGTACTTTGCTGCCACTAAAATATTTTTTCAAGAATTGGTTTGTTCTTAAAAAAAATTGCAGATATTACAATAGAGCGTAATTTGGCTGTCTGTAAACTGTCATATGCCTATGCAATAATGACATCAGAAGAAAGTACCTAAACATAAAAATAACAAATATTTTTTACCCGAGAAATAAAGTTTGCTAATTTTTTGTCATGATTTTTTTTTTTTGTATTTTCCGGCAAAACTAAGATATGCTAGTACATATTGTTAATTTGAAAGGAGAAAATTTCAGTACACAGAAGTTCAAATCAAATGTCCACAAAAACTACTCCCTCTTTCCTCCTTCTCACACCTTAATTTCCTGATCAACACAATGCACTGCATTAGTAGGGGGCATCCCATAAGTGTTGGTTTAATTAAAAAAAAGCTTTGAAAAGTCTGCAAGGGTAGTTTGCTACTAATAAGTAGTAAATACCGCTATTGTGTTTAACAACTTAAATTTTAACTTACATTGAAGATCTTTCTGCAGTAGATCCAGTACCAGCGATTGCATAATTAGTGCTGGACGGAACGGTACCAGCTGTTCCTGTGGTAGCAACTTGACCAGCTGTATTACCAGGAGCCACACCTTTAACGAAAAAGAAATATTTATTAAAAAATAATTACATTTCTTATTTAACACTAATGTACACAATTAACGTACGTAGAGTATCTGCCCCGGAAGATGCCCTTCTACTTGGTTTTGTACTAGAAGCAGAAATACTTCTATGGACACCGCGGTGTGTTGGGCTTTGCACCGAAGTATTCGCAGAAATAGCTGTTCCATCATTACCAGATATATTGCGCAAAGAAAGTGAAGAGCCAGATCGAGAACCATCACTTTCAGGCTATAATTAAATGTGTGTAAATCATCATCATTCATCATCACTTCATAAAAAAAAATTTCCCATTATTTTGTTTTTGTGTTTACTTACATCAGTACTTTTTCTTCCCAGCAATAAATACGTTGCAAAAACATCATCATAACGAACTTGTGATAATGAAGCTTCTATTTCTTGCCTATTATAGCCCATTGCAACGAGAGCTTCTATAATATGAGGGAAACGTCCACACCACACACCATGTGATTGATTGTTTTTATTCGTCATTTAATTATTTGTAGTATTATTTTGCAAATGCCACAGATCAATTTAAGACCAAGAAGAGAGACATGGGAGAAAAGACATAGAGCATTAGCGGCGTTTTTTCATTAACAATCTACACAAACACATAATTGTAATATGATTAAAACCCATTAAATGTTAAATAAAGAAATACATTTTCGCACCTTCAATCGAATTAAATCGACATACTGACGGTTTTGAAAATTATTCATTTATATATGTTTACCATGCCAATTATGAAAAGAAATATTCTACAAACTACTCGTACTACTATATTTTCTATAAATGTATAAATATTATAGTTCAAATGAACAAAAAAACGCATTTGCTGTTTTTTTGTAAGACAGCATATAAAATGAAAGAATTATGTATCTACATTGTGTTTAAAACAATATTAATAAACATTTGATGAACAATTTAATTGGAAAATAGCCAATTATGAGCATCTCATCTTAGAATCTATGAAGAATGTCATTTGTTATTATATTTATTTATATTCTATAATTAATTGAAATTGGAAATACTTTTTGAATCATTATTCTTTCAAATCAGACGACTGCATTAAAATGTTTTTTATGATTCTACAACTTTAACAGATGTAATTCAAAAATATAAATTTTAATTCGAAAAAGATAAATTGTGTTTCGAAAAAGATAAATTGTAATTCGAAAAGATAATAAATTGTAATTGAAAAAGATTAGTTGGAATTAGAATATTTATTATAATTCGAAAAAGATAAATTGTAAATTCGAATTACAATTGGAGTCTTCGAATTATAATTAATATTTTTCGAATTAAAATGTATCTTTTTTTAAAAAACTATTGATTACAATTGGTCTATTTCAAATTACAATTGATATATTTCCAATTACAATTTTGAATTACAATTGGTATTTTTCGAATAAAAATTGATCTTTTTCGAATTACAATTGATCATTTTTGAATTACAATTGATATTTTTTGAATTACAACTAATCTATTTCAAATTACAATTGTAATCTTCGAATTAGAAATTAAATTTTCGAACAAATTGAATCTTCGAATTACATCTGCAAATGTTGTAGACTTATAACGACTGCACTAAATTGTCCTCTTAAATTTAACAATACTATGATGGCCCCTCCTTTTTAAATGTTTTATACAATTTCAACAAAATTAGTGAATTATAAGTTATTCCAAGCAACTCCAATTATATTTATGGTGGCTGTGGTTCGTATGGTGCTACATTACCTAATCCTAATGCTTTTTTGTTTGTTGGAATATTTTATTTTATTTTTGCTCAAAAGAAAAACCAATTTTGAATTGTTTGTGAAATATACATATATGTTGTACTATATACATACGTCGTAGTATCGTTTACATACATACAAAATAAATAGTAGTGCTTAAACAGAAATTTGTTTAAGATGATGAAGGTGGAGGCTGGTGAATATTATAAATCGTGATTGACAAATAAAAAAAATTTAGATTATACTTTAAAGAAAATATCCAAAATTGTGAGCGCTACACATAAACAACAAGAGAAAAAGTAAAATACACTTAGGAATAAAGTGTAAATGCCGATGTATTAAGTGCGATGGTGTTCGGATGGATCGTCCATTTAATGGATGATTTGAAAGATGCATGATAATGATGATGGTGAGAGAGCATTGTGATGGGAAAACAAAAATACATTTTCTAACAATTGTTGGAGAGTATCACCTCAAAAACCTTGTTGTATTTTAAATGAAACAAAAAAAGTGGAGGGAGAACTAAAGGAATTTGTTTTTACGTAGGATATGAAGTAAATAAATTATTTACATATGTTCACATATTTTCTGTTTTTGGTGTTACATCAACTACTGTTAGAAAAGGTATTGATTTTTTCGTAATAGTTTTTTTTTTTTTTGGGAACAACAGCTGTACATATTTTTTGTATACATAAAACGGTTAAAAATGGAGACAAGAAGTTAATTATAATGGCTTTGTATACAGTACCCGTCTTACCTATCCGTTTGACGTCGGCTAGGTCGGCCTTTGGTTCAATATAAGGTTTTAATTCGTCATCTTCAAACCCCATATTCATCCATTTATCACTCATGATCGTTTCGAGACTAGCACGTTTAGCCGGATTCAACACTAAAAATTTACGTAATAGATTTTCACAGTCAGTAGACATGTAGAAGGGAATCCTGCAAATGATTAAGATATAAAGTACATTAAAATGGTGTAGATTCTTTGCGGCTTATATTTCATAGTGGATTTTTTAATAACCTATATTTGCCTCTGAGCACACGTTCACGCAATTCTCGTAGGGTAGAGCCATCGAATGGTAATGACCCACTTACTAGAGTGTAGAGAATAACGCCTAAGGACCAAACATCAACTTCGGGACCATCATATTTCTTGCCCTGAAATAGTTCAGGAGCAGCATAGGGGGGACTGCCACAAAATGTGTCCAGTTTAGAACCAGGTGTAAATTCATTTGAAAATCCAAAATCTGCTATTTTTATATTTAACTCACTATCTAGTAGCAGATTTTCGGCCTTTAAATCTCTGTAAAAGTTATATATTTGTAATTAAATGTTCTCAGCCCCAATTATGCTCTTCAATCATTCAACCTACCTATGTATTATACGTTTTTGGTGACAATATTGCACAGCTGAAACAATTTGTCGGAATTTAACTCGTGCCTCTTTCTCTTTCATGCGACCGTGCAATACCAAATAGTCGAAAACTTCACCGCCTGATGCGTATTCCATTACCAAATACAAAGTCTTTTCTGTCTCAATTACTTGGAAAAGTTTAACGATATTGGGATGATCAAGCATTTTCATTATCCTGACCTACAAAAATTACCGAGAATATAGTTTGGTATTTTTTTTTTGGAAACACTTATTGTTATTTTGTTATAATTTATCACTTACCTCTCTAAATAATTTTTGTAGCGAACCCGGATTCAACTGGGTTTTGTCAATAATTTTTATTGCCACTTCTTTGCCAGTTGGCAAATGTTTAGCTAGCTTAACTTTTGCAAAATTTCCCTTGCCAATTGTCTTAATGAGTTTGTATTTGCCAATATGCTCCTCAGTAGCACGCCAACGCATTGGCGCACTGCTGCGTATAGCCATATTGGGAGATCCCTTTGAAATAAAAAAAAGAAAATTATATATTTAATAAAGGGTTACAAATGTTTTTTTTTAATACTATAATAAATAATAACTTTTCCGAGATTATTTTATCAAGAAAAGGTGTTCATAAATCTATAACTCTTGATAAATTTATTCAATCGCAGGGCTGCCAGACTTGAAGATTTCATGAGAGCAAAAAGGACAACAAATTTCATTTGAGGATTTAAAAAAATATTTCTGGGATATTTAAAACTGTTTATATTTTTAATCACAATCTAAATTATATGTATTCAACGATTTTTAAAATAATTTTAAGTGATAACCCCTCTTTGTTACAAGCTTATGAAGCGCAGTCGGTATAACTTGCTCGTATCGACTGTAAAATGTATATTATCATTGCTAAAACCGTTTATTTTAGCGTTTGGAGATTTTTGAATTGCTAAATATGTATGCAAAATAAAATTAGAATAAAATTACTATTCATGTTTTTTTTAAAAGGTGGAACAAAACTCTGTCAGATAAAAAGACCCGTATTTTTTATAGTTTGGGGATATTTTGTTGTATTTTTGGAGACAACGGAAAAAGAAAAAGGCAACGCTGTTTTATCGAAAATGCGCACATATTTCGATTTAAAAAAAGAAACATTTTTAAATTTCTTTTTAAATGTTTTTACATTTTCTTGAACTGAAAAGTTATTTATCTATTGCAGGGCTTCCCACTTACTTTTCCTTCACAACCCAATTGAGATATATCAAATGACTCGCAACCAGCCAAAGTACTTCTTCGAAACATTTATCTTTGAGATTAGAACATTTCTCTAACCATAAAATTTTCCAGTAAAAAAAAAAAATTAGGCAGTTGAAAATCTGAGTTTTTCCTGCTTTCCTTCGGATCGAGAATATGGTGCTTTGAATAACATTTTGGTATTATTATTTTTACTGCCTCTCTAGAATAATAACTTTGTAATACGCTTTTATTGGCCGTTTCACTTTTATTTTCTCTATTAACTATGTTCGTAGATGTTCTTTAAAAAATCCTGCAATGGGGTTTTCTGGCTTTTGAAAATGTTTAACAGTTCTTCATTTCTGATTAAATTAAATTGAAATCGTTTTGGATGCTGTCGTAATTTTGACTCAACACTGCCTTATTGGCAGTGTTTTCTTAGTTTTCACTTTGCGATTCGGAATAGGGTTCCTGCTCGTGCGCCTTGCTTAAAAGTTCTGTTAGTATTTTTTGCCAAATTTCGATGTCTATTTTAACAAATTTCTTAATTTTGTTAACCCTATTAAACCGAAACATATCGGTTTTGCAATTTTGGGAAACAAAAACCACGATTGTTCGATTGATGCTAATCTATTCTTTGGAAAATCCTAAGCTGGTTCGAATAACTTAAAAAACCTGACGCTCAAAACAACTTATTGCATCCTGTAAATACCGGCTTCAGACACTTAAGAAAATTTTCCGAATTATTTAAGATTAATTTTCGCAAATTTCCTAAAAAACGGATTTTTTCCAGCGGAGTAAGAAACATTTTCCAGAAAATAAAATAAATAATTTAGATTTTAAAATTTTTTAAATGCAATATGAAAATAGTTTTAAGTGTTTTTTTTAAGACAAAGCTCTTCGCGACTCCCTAATAGTGTTTTCTTTTCTGAAAAAAAAAAAAAAAAAATATATATGATTGCCTTTTTAGTGTATACATTTTTAAAATGTTTAACTCACACCTTTAAAAATTTGCATTTTATTTGACTGGAATAGAACACAACATACAGCAATATTCTGCCTTGTTTTTTTTTAACAGCTGTTTTGAGAAAATAACACAGAAAAAGTCTGCTGTTGTATAAGGCAATTTTAACCCCGTGATTTTTTACAGGTCAAAAAGTGCAACTTTTTTGCACTTCATAGGGCAAACATTTAAAAAAAATTTATAAAAGTTGACATTTTTTAGAAAAGAACACAAACACATAATTTTTGGGACAAAATGCACAAATGTCAATAATATTGATTCAATGTTTCTAAATATAATTTTATTCTTTAATCGAGCATTATGATAGCCAAAAAAAAAATTTCTGAGTCAGATATGGTCAGACACTCTCTGAGTCATCTTGAAAATATATATTTTTCTCATATCTACAAAATACAAAGCCTGTGTAGCGGCATCCCCTGAATGTTGGCCAAAATCTTAAACGTAACCACATTGAAACAGTTTCAGTGACACTGCACTGTGATTTGCCTTCATTAAAGTAGTTTAAAAATGAAGGCAGTTCACTGCCAATGCTGTAAAGATGCCTCAATGTTAACATAAGTTTAATTTAATCTTCTTAGTTAAAATAAAATTACTAGCGATTAATTAATGCAATTACCTTTTTAATTCTTGACTTAGCTACGTTATCCAAATCTTTGTTTTTAATTTTTTCCGCCTTACTGGTGGCTACTATAGGCAAACCCCCATTTTCCATCATCGTCACCACTACCTTATTATTAGTGGAAGTTATATGGGACACTTCCTTCACTGGAGGCAGTGATGTTAACGTCATATCACCATGCGGAGATTTCGCATTTAACTTTCTATCGATATAACTGAATTCTTTGTTATAACTATGTAATTGTTTGATCGTTGCTGGAGTATGAGATTTCGAGCGTTTTAAAAACTTCATCATTTGACTTTTTACTTTGGATGGTGGCGGTTGCGTTTTTTCGCCACTTGCTGTTATATTTCTACTATTATTGTTTGTACTGCTGTTATTGCTGTTATGGATGGTCATTGAATTTCGATTGAAATTACCATCCAAAAGTTTTTTGTTGGCGGCACTTTTGTCCAGTATGTGTAAGCGCCTGTAGTTTCCATCTGGCAGACGCACATAACATCCCTCGGACATTTTGTGATACGAATCGGTGGGCAATTTATGAAAGTTACCCTGTGGAGTGCGATAATAGCAATAATCTGTTTTGTGATAACCATTCTCTATGGCTGAGCTCATTTGGTCTTGTGGTTTCGAAACAATTTCGAGTTTTTTCAGTTCGTTTTCGGCATTAAAGTTGAGGGCTCCTGCTGCCATGGTGACGGGTCGTATACGTGCCCCACCAGTTTGTGTTTGAAAATCAAGAAATCTTCGGGAGGTGGCTCCGCTTCCAGCAACCCCCACCGCTGCCGATGTCTTTCCGGGTAATGTGGCATTTTGTCTTTCTCTATAAAGAACTGACTGGCTGCCAGGAATGTCGTCATTATTACTATTACTGTTGTGTATGCTACTGGTCTGGCCCATATTATTAAACAAGAATTCTAAAGCCCACAGTAGTCGTCGCACACTGGCATATTTCTCCTCCTCTATGTGTTTTGTATATTTGGTGTTATATTGTCATAAACAAATTAGTTTTAACTACTGATGGACGTGTCTGTTATTTATTTTTAACAACTAATAACACAATTGTCAAGTAAATTTATTTTTAATTTTTTTTTTGTTGTTTTTCTTCTTTTTTTTTTACATCGGCAACAACGACAGGTTAAAAATGCACTGTATGTATATTTTTCCGTATTTGTATCTTGTGAGTTTATATGATATTTACACTACTATTTAAATTACAATAGATAACAATTATAATAATAGCACTATAAGATCTTTGTTACTTGTGGTATGGCAGAACGTTTAAAAAAGTTTAGAGTTACCACCCCAACACCTGATCTTTACCAATTGATACATAATACACGATAACGTCAGACTGACAAAATAACTACAAAACAAAACTTCCAGTTTAGTTTTTACTTTAGCTCTGAGTGTATTAAGATATGATGAGATCTGTCTCTATTCATGTAAGCTTTACAAATTCGGTTCTATGTGTTTGTTGTTGTATTTGTCAGTTATTTCTTTTTTGTTAGTGTAAAGTGTTGTCTCTCTTTAACTAACTCCATAAGACCCTAATGATGTAGATATTTCTCTGTCGACTTGTTCATTGTCACTTGTTTATTTATGTGTGGTGGCTGGATGGATTGCGAAGTATGTGTGTAATTTTTTACGTTTTAATTTCGTTAAAAACTTATATGCAAATTCTTAAGCCAATTATTTATACTTGTTGTTCCTTAGTTATTTTTTTCTCATTTAATTTTTTATTTCATACATTTATTATTATGGTTTTCAATTGATTAAAAACGAACATTATTTATGCAGTTAATAACAGTTACACTATTTATTTGTTTTTAATTAGGTTTTTATGCAAATAATCGAATAGTTTCGCCTATATCACAAATACTACACATAATAAGGCCAGTTAGGCCAAATAACAACGACTGTTTAAATACCCTCAACCTAAAGCTTTGAGTCAAACATTCATACTGTCCCCTCTCAATTTAAAGAACAGTGTTGTTATCATTTTGACAAAGCGAAACGCTTTAACTACAATAAAACGCAAATATACTTGTTTACACTTATGTACACAGTGATACAAATAGAACTTTCCGAATCGGAATGGGATGAAACCAAAAGCAAATGAAATTTGACATTTTTTATAACAAAACAATTCAGTATTTTTTTTAGTTCAGGGCTAGATTTTTTTACACGCATTTAAAGTTGGTGATTTTAAAGCATTTAAAGTTTTTGTGTAATTAACATGTCCTACTTTAGGGGACCTGGGTGGTGCCCTTATTGGACCTGTGGGGTCCAGCGTTCAAACGTATGCTCGAAATTACGTTAGCTATAACCGGTATGAATTTCGCTGCAATCGGTCCAGTACCTACTTACTGAATAGCCAAATATTAAAAATAAACCACCGTGCAACGTTGCGTACGATGTTATTTGAAGGCAATTACAAAATTAAGCATACGCCACTTATGTATATAGTTTTTAATTATTATAATTATCCCAGCAAAACTTAGATTACCAAATAAGGTATAAAATAAGGTATAGGATAGCTTATTTTATACATTGCAGCATTGATGCATACGAGTAATGTATAAAATATAGCATACCAGAACGTAATATATAAGGCGTTACGAGTAGTGAACAAGTAACGATGTATTAAATTTACTCACGTGATTGTAAGTGAGTAGATAACATATGCTTGTGAGTGAGTGTCCGTGATTCAAAAATTCCTGTCGTGAGCCCATCTCTAGTTTAAACTTATGCATTTTTGTATAAAATATTTATTTTTTATGTTATAATAATTCATTATGTATTCAATTACAAATAATGCATTATTTCAAATCTTAAAATAATAAATAATGTAACCAAATATAAGTCACCCATGATTTGATGTTGAGAAATAATAAATATGAAATACATTTTTTGAAATAATCATGCATTACGTAACAAATTATTAGTAAAGCATTATTTTTCACTTTTAAATAATACGTTGTGGAACAAATATTTAGTAAGACATCCTAAAATAATGCTACAAATAAGGGATATGCATTACGTGGTAATGTGTTACATAATCACCACCCATTACCAAAGTTTTGCTGGGATAATTAAAGTTCCCCAACTTCAAATGCGTGTAAAAAAAAATCTAGCGCTGGACTAAAAAAAACTCTTAAGGGTTTGGTTATGAAATATGTCAACTTTAATTTGCTTCTTGTTTTATGCCAGTCCGATTTTGGTTGTTGCACTGTGGCCGTAATAACACAGCCCCACAAAAAAAGTTTCTGACCCAGAAACCAGAGCAACAAATCTTAATGTATTTCGACTCACTGAACTCGAACCTACCATCCAAAAAATCTTTTGTCCTGTAATCTTACAGGAAGGTCCCCAAAGTGACCATATCGGATTTCTTGGAAATTTATACACAGTATAAAGAAAAAAATAGAAAACGAATCTTTATGTATTTTAACCTCCTTAACTCGATTCTGTTCAGACAGAATCGTCTGTATTAATTTTAAATAAATCAGGTAGTTTCACTTTTCGAAATTTCCTTGTAAGATTACAATAAACCCCAACGAAATATTTTCTCTATCTTGTGTATAAATTTCCAAGAAATCTGACATGGTGATTTTGGGGACTCTCCTTGTAGGATTACAGGACAAACAATTTTTTTGGATGGCAGGTGCGAGTTCAGGAAGTCGACATACATTAAGATTCTTGTGTATAAATTTCAACGAAATCTGGAATGGTCCCTTTTAGTTTCTTTGGAAAATTTACTTGTAATATTACAGAAAAATCCAATTATAGTTTTTTTTAATGGCATATTCGAGTTCATGGGGTCACAATACATTAAGATTTGTTGGTCAGGCTTCTGGGTCAGAACCTTTTTTTGTAGGGTTGTGTAATAAAAACGTTTTAAATAATTTTTTTTTTTGCAAATTGTTATTTTGTTCGTGTACAGTTACAAAAAAAAAAACAAGTACATAAATAAGTCAAATTTGACTTGGCCTAATAAAACATAAATATCCTCCACAGTTTCAAAAACACTTGAAAATCCATAAAGTGATTGTATTTTGTTTTAGTAAAAAAAAGGTTAACGTAATTCGAAAAAGAACAATTGTAAGTTGAAGATTTCATTTGTAATTCAAAGATTCCACTTGTTATTCGGATATTCCATTTGTGAGTTAAAAATTCCAATTGTAATTACCCGTGTAAAAAAGTTTAGATCTTAGTGGATCTAATTATATATGAATATATCTAGTTACATCTTATACCAGATCTAATTATATCTAGCCAGATATGCGAGATATTGGATTATATTTAGTCATATCTCGTAAAACATGTGCTTTCATTTTGTACGATATTTTTTATATCTGCCATATATAATAAGATCTTCTATAGAAGAAATATTTTGTAATTCGAAAAACGTCAATTGTAATTCGAAAAAGATTAATTGTAATTCGAAAAAGATCAACTATGGCCGCTGTTCCAAAAAAAGTAATTCACATAAAAAATGTGAAAATGAAAGTTTTCGAATTTTTTTTGGTGTTCTAGATTTCACATCCAAATTCTTTTTCGTTTTGTTTTACATAAACAAAATTTGGTGAAAGTAAAACGAATGCAGTTTTTTCCTAAAAATTTTTTAAATTTTTATTATTCGATTTCAACTTCGAATGAAAACCTGATCAACAAAACACTAAACTTGATTTCATGCGATTCGGAAATTTTCATGTGAATTGAAAAGTTGTGAAAGACAGAACAGAGGCCTATAATGCGAAAAGAATAAATTGTAATTCAATTACATATTACAATTGTAATTTTAAAATATCAATTGTAATTCGAATATTACAATGGTAATTTGAAAAAGATCAATTGAAGGGCTTACTGCAAAAACTTGATAAGCAGCATTTAATTTTTTGGTGTTCTTTGCGTTCTACTGATGTTCAACAAACAAATTTTTGGCAAAAGTCTAGCTTAAACCCTTTGTACAAGTATCTTAAGTGTGAAAGTTTACTAAAGTTATATTTTTCACAATTTTTCAAAAGTTTTAAAGCAAAAATCACCATAAAATCAAATGTTGCTTATTGAGTTTTTACAATAAGCCCTTCAATTTAATTAAATGTAGTTGAATCTTCGAATTAAAATTGATCTTTTTGAATTCTAATTGATATTTTTCTATTTACTATTAATCTTATTCGAATTACATCTAATCCTTTGTAAATTACAATTTCGATTTACCATTGATCTTTTCGAATCACAATTCAACTTTTTCGAAATACAATTAATCTTTTTCGTTTTTACTCATAACATTTTAAATACATTACAAATTTCGCTGAAATTCAAAAACAACCAAATTACACTTGCACAATGTATTTTGTATCTTGGATTTGGGGAAAAAACTGAAAGTATACTATTAGTAGACCAAAACCCCAAAAGGGTTTTGAAAATGTAGATGGAACTTTTTTTTTATGGCCCACTTAAGTTTTTAATGTTTTTTTTTTTCAAAAGCGTTTGGAATAAGTCAAAAAAAGATGTATTATATTAAATTCTTATGTAAATAATGTTAATAGATGTCTTAAGTGAAATTTTATGGTGGTTCTTTTCTTAGAACATATTAACCATCTAACTCCCATTTTAAGAGATTTTAGTGTTGTTTTCTAATAATCTCATAGAACACCACTAACACAACACAAATTTTCTACATCGAATATCACCAGGGGTTGTAAAAGGGCAAATGTTGTAAATGATCATATTTTGTTTAATTGTGTTTCACCAAGATACTTTCGAGCTGATCTTTTTCAAATTTAAATTAAGTTGTTTCCTAATAATTATAATTAAATGTTCGACTTTCAAATGAAACGTTTAACTTTTAATTGAAATTTTCGAATTTTAATAGATATTTTTTGAATTGCGTGTAAAATTGCTTAAAAGTACATTCACATTGGCCTCGAAACCCCGTTAAGCGAGGTTTCGAGCCAAACCTCATTTGAAAATTCGTATTTTCCCACACAAATTGAAACCTTTTTGTATTAAGATTTCAACGAAAATACGATTGAAAGCTCTTTAATTTCATAGTTCTGTACCACAATTCACTAACTTTTTAACGACACAAATTCGTAGTTATATTGTAAAAAATCGTTAATTAATGACAATTGTCTTAAAAAGCGATTCTATAAAATTTTTCTACAGAATTTTGTCCTTATTGAAAATTGTTAACTTATCAACAAAATTTTTTTTGAAGTTAAAGTTAACGAAATTTTTCGTTTCCCAATTACATTTAAAAATAAACAAATTTCAAATTAACTATGTATTTTTGTCGTTAATTGAAAAGTTTATAGAATTACATATTCGTTAAAACGACGGACAATTCTCGTAAGTTAACGATATCCATAATTTCGTTAAAAAGTTACTGAATCGCGCTACTGCTCTTTTTTACAACTGTTACAGTGGCTCAAAGTAATAATGGAACAGCGTATATTTGTTAGCAGTTCTTTAAAGACAAAGTTTTAAGTACTAAACCTGATTGTTATCAATCGGCTATTTTTGAAAAAAGTGCTACATAGGAAATTTTCCAAGCTTGAATTTAAGCTTGATAGCGTCCAGATTGAACAAATATTAAATGAGATACGAGGGTCGCAATGGAAAATTTAATTATTTGTAGATATTTTTTTGAAATTTTTTTAAAAATATTTCTAAGTCGATTTTTTCCAAGTTCAAACGTTAAAAATTTAAAAAATTACGCAATAATTTTTATTTAGTCATCAGCTTGTTTTTCCAACAATCCAAACAAAAAATGAAATTTTTTAAAGACAATAGAAGAAATCAGCATTTTTTGACCTCCAACTCTTTCGACCACCAATTTGTTGTAAACAAAGAAAATATTTTATTGTTTATTAATTTGAGTACATCTAAGTATATAGTAATGAGATATAAGAATAATTAAAATTGTTCTTTGTTTACAAAAAATTGGTGGTCAAACGAGTTGGAGGTCAAAAAATGCGGATTTCTTCCACTGTATTTAAAAAATTTCATTTTTTGTTTGGGCAGTTGTAAAAACTAGCTAATAACTAAATAAAAATTATTGGATAATTTTTTAAATTTTTAATGTTTGAACTTGGAAGAAATCGACTTAGAAATATTTTTAAAAAAATTTCAAAAAAACATCTACAAATAATTTCATTTTCCAGTGCGACCCTCGTATCTCATTTAATATTTGCTCAATCTGGACGATATCGAGCTTAAATTAAAGCTTGGAAAATTTCGTATATAGTACTTTTTTCAAAAATAGTCGATTGATAATAATCAGGTTTAGTATTGATAACTTTTCCTTTAAAGAACTTCTAACAAATATATGCTGTTCCATTATTACTTTGAGTCACTGTATAAAAAAATAAAAAAAAATAGTGTCAAAATTAAAAACATTTAAATACAAATTTACTATTAACAATAAAATTCAAAAAATTATTGTAAAATATTGTGTTAATTAATTAATTGTGTGCTTTTCAAGCCGGTATAATCGCGAATTACGTTCGGTAAATTTCGGAAACGTGATAAGTGTCAAATTTTTCCGATTTGAACGGTTAAGTTTTCAAAATGAAAGCACGCATTTTCAATGAGAATTCGAGGTCAGTCTGAATGTAATATAAGTGTTTCTTATAATTTCGTACTTAAATATTTGACGAATATGTACAGTTTATTTTTAAACAATTTCTTTTTCAGATTTTCTCTAGCAAAAATAATAAGTCGTTCTAATAGACAAATCTAGGAAAGTTATCCATAGAAATTTACCGAGTTGCGCTTGCGCGTTTACAGTAATTAATATTAAAGGAAGCTTTTATCAAAATGTGCAACAGGGCGTATGAATGTTGGACAATATCACCAAAAGTGCAACAGGCCGTATAAAAGTTTTTCCTTATTGTACACGTGCATTCCAACAGTTTTTTTTTGACTCATCTAAATGATACTTTAGTGCCTTTTTTAATAAATAAAGCGCCTGGAAATTGCAAAAACAGCTAAATTGGCATCGTTGAATAAAAAAATAAATGAAATCGAGCTTAACAAGATACTTGTTTCTAGTTAAAAACATGAGAATTTTTAATGTGTAATCGTTCATTCGTTCGTATATTGTCTGTGTCTGTGTTTGTCCAATCGGGTTTATTTCTTTGTACTACATACATAATATTGCTTTTTTTGAGTTCGTTTATTTTATTTACCCAATTTTTTTTGCACTCTTTATAATTTTTTTTTTGTACTGTTCATTCAAGTTCTTATAAATATTCTATTGAATAAATAACTTATACATTTGCTCATCATCGTCAACAAATGGCCTTTGTTATCTAACATTATCATATGAAGAGCTTAATAATATAATAATCAATGATTACACACTACTCATCAATCTTTTTTTTTTTTTTTTTGTAAATGGTATTTTCCACAATACTACAATAACAACAATAATAAAAACATCAGCAACAACTAAACTAACTACTACTTAAACACAAATATCACAATTATTACGACAAATATCCAAACAAAATATCTTCGCGTTTCAACGATTCGAACACCACACAACAACACAAGTCTGAGAATAATAGTAAATTGGCAATTTGTAATTTTTTTTTTATTTTTTTAAATTAACTATATTTTATACACATATATAGTAGATATAGATAGCTAGAATACGATACGATCGCGTTTTCTTAATTCTTTAAGTAACGACGACTTCTTGAATATTAATTATTATATTAATTTGATTTATTCGTATTTATTCCATATGAAGAAGCAATAAGTGAGAATGAGCGTTTTTTTTTTTAAATTATTATTTAAACAAATTTCTTTTTAATCGTCGTTGTTGTGGTCGGTCGGTTGGTCGGTGGTGCCGTTTAATGTTAACTTTATACTGAAAATGTAAATTGATTTTAACTGTTGAAAACATGTCTCAATACGAAACCAGTCAAGTGTTTTAGCAGCGACAGCATTAGTAGTATTAGTAGACTTTTAAGTACAAATATATGTATAAGCACACATACACACTTGTGACAATGAACTCGTCGTTGAGCTTTTTCACTGTTTTTTTTGTTATTCATTTTGTTTTGTCTCTAGATTTGTGGGAGCTTTTTGTGTGTGTTCAACACATTGAGTATACAAGTCAAAACTTTTCTACCTGCATGCAAAACGACGACAATGAATGACAACAACAACAACAACGTCTTCTTTCTTAGAAGTCATATAATTTCATTTCCGTCATTAAGTATACGGTCGTGTTTTTAGTTTTTCTTTTTATATGTTTATTCTCATTGAAATTGAAATTAATATGAGTGGTGTTGTGATGTTGTTTAAAATAGGTTTAGTAGCAGTACTCATAACGTGACAAATCATAATTAAATTAATAAATTGTTTGCCAAAGCTTCTCATTCTTAATATAAACTGAGAATAATAATAAAAGCTTTTAAGCTGAATAACACACATATATAAAAGAGCAATTTTGTATGTGCAATACAAAATACATATGCTGTTCTATACGTTTTTTAATCGTGATTGCATCGTTATACGATTAAAATAATAAACATACAAATAAATAAATCTAAATTTACCCAGGCAGAAAAATATATTTTTTTTCAACAAACACTACACCATTTTAAATTGAAATTGAGAAATTCCAAACACATATTGAGAAATAACAAATTGATATTGAGAAATGCAAGTTGATATTGTAATAAATTGATATTGAGAAATGAAAATTGATATTGAGAATACACAAATTGAAATTGAGAAATTTTGAATTGATATTGAGAAAGGAAAATTTATATTAAAAAAATACAAATTGATAAGTAGTGTCCGATCGAACGCACTTTTTCAGACCGAACCCGTACCCGAACCCGAACTTCGGCCAATTTTGAAAAGTTCGGCCGAACCCGAACCCGTAACCGAACTTTTTTGTTTAAAAAAAAAAAGTTGTTTTTGAGACCAATTATGATAAAAAAAATCTAAAATGAAAATAACGAATCATTACATTTAAAAAAAAGTTTTTTTTAATAGCCGTACTTTAATATAGTTAAAAAAATAAATATTTTATTCTTTTTGAAACTTAAAAAAGTGGAAAATAAAGCTCAAGCTGATTTTTTTTTGGAAAAAAGTAATATTTCTTTTTAGAAATACCCCGATTCGAGGTGTAAAGTAGTTGCACTGGTAATGTGGCTTACTTTTAAGACGATAAAAAGCAAAACATACAAAAGTTCGGTGTTCGGTAAAGTTAGGCCAAATTTTGGCCGAACACCGAACACTGGCCGAACGTCACTTTTTACCGAACTCCGTAACCGAACCCGAACGTTCGGTCGGACACTATTGATAAGTGATGTCTTTAAAGTAAAAGTTTTCTATAGATTTTTGTATGGGCTATCGATTAAAAAAATAAAAATTGGAAAATTTTCAGAAGAAGTTCTGAATATTTAAAATTAAAATTTAAACTTTTTATATCAAAAAACATGCCACAATTTTATTTTTTTTACATGTTCAAAAAATAGTTAAGGTGTATATTAGAGTGTCCCTTATTTTGGAAATGTTGGAAATGTTGAGACGGTGCCCCCTCATTTTTTTCCTTTTGACTAAAAAATAACTCAGGAAAAATTTTACGCCCCTACGACCAGGCCTTCCCTACGCGACGGGGCCTTAAAAATAATTTTTCCATACAAACCAAAAATTTTTTTTTGATTTTTAATTTTTTTGTTATTAATTATAATATTACTTGGTTAGCTTATTCAAGACAAAAAATTTGATTTTGGTGGGATGAGGCTTTCAGTTCTAAAAAAAAAAATGTTGAGCTTTTGGGGTCCTACAGTAATTTTTTTTTTTTTTTTAGTTTTGACAAGCACCGGTTTTAGTTGTAATGTTGCTATTAATGATATATATTCATAAAAAAATATTATTCATATCTGTGACATCTTGATCGTGTATCGAAAAACATCAAAAATGCATTTTTTACCCTTTTTTAGATCACGATAAAGATGACACAGATAGGAATAATATTTTTTTATGAAAATATATCATTAAAAGCAACAATTCAACTAAAACGGTTGCTTGTCAAAACTAAAAAAAAAATATTTTTTAAAAAATTTTTACTGTAGGACCCCAAAAGCTCTAAATTTTTTTTTTCGAAAAATTTTTTAGAACTGAAAGCCTTATCCCACCAAAATCAAATTTTTTGTCTTGAATAAGCTAACCAAGTAATATTATAATTAATAACAAAAAAATTAAAAATCAAAAAAAAAATTTTTTGGTTTGTATGGAAAAACTATTTTTAAGGTCCCGTTCTTTAAGGCCCCGTCGCGTAGGGAAGGCGTGGTCGTAGGGGCTTAAAATTTTTCCTGAGTTATTTTTTAGTCAAAAGGAAAAAAATGAGGGGGTACCGTCTCAACATTTCCAAAATAAGGGACACTCTAGTGTATATCTATCTGTTCTGAAATTTTCAGAGAGGCTTTTTGCCTTGTTTTCGAGAAAAAAAAATTTTGAACATTGCACTATGCTTATAATTTACAATAATGGGGTATATTACGTATGCGAATGAGTAATATTAACTCTTAAAAAACATTTAAAATAGAGATGTGATCGTGGGTAAGTTTTTTTTTTACCATCACGAACTCTCACCAAGGAAATTATTTTAATCACGCATGATCATTAATTTTTTTCACGCTCAGTCACGCTCACGTGAGTATCGTGCCCGTGACAAAATGTTTTTCTAATCACGTGAGCGTACGTGATCGTCAAAAAAAACTCACCCCCGAAAACATCTCTATTTTAAATGTTTTTTAAGAGTTAATATTACTCATTCGCATACGTAATATACCCAGTGTTACCATATATTTTTTTGAAAAATCTTATTTTTTCTAAAAAAAAATCTTTTTTTTGAAAATAAAAAAAACTTTTTTTTTGAAAAAAGTATTAAAATCATTATAAAAAAAGTAAATTTTAACATAAAAACATGTTACAGTATAGCGTAGAATGAAAAAATAATATTAAATTTATAAAAAAAAAAAATATTTCTGAGGTAATTTGAGCTTATTTAGAAATTAAATTTTTGTTTTTACCTTTCCAAAAATCTTTTTTTCAGAAAAAAAATCTTTTTAGGACCTCAAAAAACTTGCAAAAAAAGATAAATCTTGATATATGGCAACACTGAATATACCCCATTATTGTAAATTATAAGCATAGTGCAATGTTCAACATTTTTTTTCTCGAAAACAAGGAAAAAACATCTCTGAAAATTTCAGAACGGATAGATATGCACCTTAACTAATTTTTAAACATTTAAAAAAGAAATAAAATTGTGGCATGTTTTTTGATAAATAAAGTTTAAGTTTAAATTTAAGAAATTCAGAACTTCTTCTGAAAATTTTCCAATTTTTATTTTTTTTAATCGATAGCCCATACAAAAATCTATAAAAAAACTTTTATTTTAAAGGCTTCACTGTGTTTAACTAATTTTGCATAAATAATTAAATAAAGGTACTAAGGCAAACAATTCAGATATTTTCAACATTTGACCATGCCTACAAAGCCCACTTTTTAAAAAAACTGAAATTTTATTTGTGTTATTTAATAGTGTTAGTTACATGACATCACTTTTTTTTTGCTGAACATTTGGTGTGGAATGCCTCATATATTTGTTAGCAGTTCTTTAAAGGAAAAGTTATCAATACTAAACATGATTATTATCAATTGACTATTTTTGAAAAAATGCTATACAGGAAATTTTCCAAGCTTTTATTTAAGCTTGATAGCGTCCAGATTGAGCAAATGGAAAATGGGAGTGGAGATAGGGCGTAGGTATGTTTTAAAAAAATGTTGTAGGGTAAAAATAAATGGGGGTCGGTCTCACTAACGACCCCTCTCGGACGCACCATTGGACCGGTAGAAGCTGATTAAATAAAACAAATTTACAAAAAATAAAAAAAAATCAACAGTTAAAGATAGAGGGTAGGTGTGTTCAGAGAAAATGTTTGGACTAAAAAATTTTAGCAGTTAGGGCAGTTATAGCGGTTGGAGCAACTATTACAAAATGTCTTTTTGCGTGGGAGCCCCCTTAGAAATTGGAGATAGTTTGTTCCAAAGAAATGTTAAGACGTAAAAATTAATGGGGGTCGGTCTTATAAATGACCCCTCTATGACGCACCATTGGAGCAGTAGAAATGATTTTAAGATTGGAAAATTACAATAAATTTTTTTCAAAAATTTTTAAAAAATTGTAATAATCGTTATCACACGATCCTCCTGGGCAAAAAATTTGTAGAATCGATAGAAGTTTTACACAAAAAAATTTAAAAAAAAAATGGAAGAGTACAAACATTTTCAAAAATGAGATTTAAATTTTAAAACTTAAAAATCCCATGCCAGAGCGCTTTTAACAATTTTTAAAAATTCGATATCTTTTGAACGGGTCATCAAAAAATTTTAAAAAAATTTCCATCAAGAAGGAGGTTTCGATAGTGTCCGACCGAATACACCTTTTTTGGCCGAAGCCGAATATTCGGCCAAATTTTCACTATTCGGCCAAACTGAAGCCGAATATTAAAAAAAAAAATATTTATGTAGTAAAAACAAGAAAAAAAAAATAAAACTCGACTCGGCGGGATACTCACATGCATGAAAATGTTGTCTAGAATGATTTTTAGTGTCCGACCGAACGTTCGGGTTTTGTTACGGAGTTCGGCAAAAAGTGACGTTCGGCCACAGTTCGGTGTTCGGCCAAATTTTGGCCGAACTTTACCGAACACCGAACTTTAGTATGTATTGCTTTTTATCGTCTTAAAACTACAAGTGCAACTACTTTACACCTTTAATATGGCTATTGTTAAAAAGAAATATACTTTTCTTTCCAAAAAAATTACCTTGAGCTATATTTTTTTCACTTTTTTTAAGTATACAAAAGTACAAAATATTTTTTTAAAACTATAAAATAGTACAACTAAGAAAAAAACACTTTTTTAGTTGTTTTTTCATAATTATTCGAAAAAACAACTTTTTTTTAATAAAAAAAAAGTTCGGGTACGGGTTCGGGTTCGGCCGAACTTCGCAAAATTAACCGAAGTTCGGGTTCGGGGACGGGTTCGGTCTGAAAAAGTGCGTTCGGTCGGACACTAATGATTTTATTTTAAGCAAAAAATTTTTTTGGACATTTTTGTAAAAATATATATTTTAGAGTGTACATTTTTTTCGACCGAAATTTTTTTTAATGTAAAATATGTTTTTAGTTGCAAAAACACTTAGTAAAATGTTTTTGTGGCTTACTAATGTGATTCAAAGTTAGTTTAGTTTGTTTTTCAACACGTGAGCACAAATATTATACAATTATTCGGTATTCGGCCTATTCGACCAAAATTGTGGCCGAAGCCGAAAAGTGGCCGAATAGTGCTTTTTGGCCGAAGCCGAATATTCGGTCGGACACTAGTTTCGAAGGGTACTAAAAACTGTAAACAAATTGGGAAAATCTCAAAAAAAAATTTCAAAGTGCCCGATTTGACATGGAATGCCCCATATACAATATTACTAAAATCCATTTTTATCGTTTATTAAAACGTTATTTTTCTATTTTTTTTTACAAAATATATTTAACACTTCTTTTGAAGTTATTTTATATTAAACTGTTTCATTTTACATAATATTAAAAACTTCTAAATTTTAAAAACCTTTCCTGAAGCATTGCACTTCATAGCCATCTTTTTGTAATTTTTTTTTTAAATTTTGACCTAATTATGTTTTTTATGAAAGAAGAAAAGTAAATTTTTCCACTTTTTAAGTTTACATTATCATAACTTACACAAAAATCAATATTTAAAAAAAAAAATGGCCACGGTAAGTACTAGAGAATTCAATATTCTACAAATCAAAAAAATTTCATCAAACTACTTATTTTTTCTCTACAACCGCAGTTGATTCATTCATATTTTTTTATAGGTGTTTAAAAATTTTTCACATTAAGCCTGTTTTTTTTCTTTAAGCCCCCCTTAAGATACGTTATTGTGTTGCAGTGTTAGTGGAACCGTCGACGAACTTCTGCCTGGGTAATAATTGATTTTCTATACAGCGTTGCCGGTTCCTTTTTTCTTTGTCCCCTCCCCCATATAAAGAAAATATCCCCAAAAATCCTTTAACCATAAAAATACGATACATATTTTTATTTGTCAGGCAAATTTAGTTTTCATTTTCTAGTAAAATTTTTATATGTGGTATTTTTGTTTGGCAAATAAAAAAAGTTAAACGCGAAAACAAAAGATTTTTGGTAATACTTTTTTAATAATTTCCGCCAATAAAAGTTTAATTTTGGGTTGCCAGTTTTTTTGGAATGCCATCCCCATTCAAAATAGAAAAAATATTTTTTTTACTCCCATTCCCACATTTAACAAGCGAGATAACACCTAAAAAACAAATCATAGATTTTGTTTCTCTAAAACATATTAGTATAAATTGCAGTGTAAGCTATGATCCTTATAAATGTATTTTTTTTATTTTTTTAATTTAGATAATATTTTGGATAGCCTAAAAAACTCCCCGAAATATTTTGTTGGAAAACCCTAAACGAAATTTTATGTTCTTTTTGCACGGGCTAATTTCAAAACTTTGGGTATAAATCCACAAGATTGGCAGCTCTGATATTGTCGTTACTACAGTAAGCATTTTTTTTAATAACATACAGTAGTATTTGTTTGAAAACTTATAAATATGAATAGAACCCGTAATTTTAAGACTATCACACACACACACACGACTGAGCTTTTAATTTAGATCTCAACTTTCTACCCTGTGACAAGAGATGAAATACATTAAAGAGGGAGAGAGCAGTAAAAAGGAAAGTGATTTTGAACAGATATTAATATTTATATGCATTACAAGGCCTGGCTTGAGATTTAATGCTTGGAGTACGAACCGGTCGTCAGCTGGCCAGAAGCTAAAGTCAAATTTAATGAGATACCTTGAAAGACATGGTCTCAATCCCAGAACTGTAGCGGTTAGCAAGCACGGTTCAATGGTTAAAAACACTGTGATTCTTTCTCCAATGAACAGTAATTTATTTTTAAAATTTGTTAGAACATATTTGGGCATTCAGTAAGTAGTGGACGGACTACAATTTATTGTTAGACCAGAGCAGAGATCCCTAACCCCTTAGTTCCACCTTCCATAATTTTTGTAATTTTTACCAAATTAGGCATTGGCCGATAAAGATTTCATCAAATCTTTATGTATTGCTTTAACATTTCCTATAGCAAGATCTATACAGATTCGTTCAACTGTTGACAAGTGTGGACGTGTTTTTAGTTAATCTCCGTGCTTTTAACTAAATTAATAAGACGATGCGTGTCTTTTGAGTTTTAAAGGTATTCTGGGGGCTAATTATGTAACTTGATACTCGTCAATCGTCATCGTTAGCTCATTATTCTATTACCATAAAATGACACTATATGGTAATGGAATAACGATGGAAACGATACGATTGACGACTATCAAGTTACATAATTACCTCCTGATTTACTTAATTTTCAATATTTCAAATTACAAACAAAATTAAAATCAAAGATAAGTTGTTTTCAAAATCTTCGATTTGTTTTGGCCTTGTCATTGAAGTCTGGCAAAAGGTTGCGCTCTCCATACGAGAAACCTTTACCTAAGAGATCTAAGGTGACCGGCAACGTCTGGATTCAGTCTTTTAGTGAAGTGGTGAAATTTAGCTCCGTTAGGGCTGTGATCAACAGGGGAATGGGGATTGTGGTATTCCAAGGGGCAAGTGGAGTTTAGTTGAAACTAAATTAAATGAAATCTATTTTAGGCTCCTTGAGAGTATTCCTGATTTTCTCCCTTCTAGTGGCAACGCAGGTTGGTATCAAGGGCGAGCAAAACTCGTCGCTTTTGGAAACGAAAGATCAGCAGCCGTGTTTAAGGTTGCCATTAGAAAAATGGGAGAGCAATGGCCTGAAGACAAAGTGGACGTTGTGGGAAAAAATTATATCCCGTCGCAACCCAGAGCTCATGCATGGATGGCTACAAGTGACACTGAGGTCATTCTGAAGATTATCAAAGTCAGCAATCCTGACCTTCCAACTAAGAATTGGCAAATTGCCGGATTGGGTGAGATGGAGGGCGCTCGTCAAGCAGTGGTCTTGGTTAATGAGGAACCACTTCCGCTTTTATCCAATATTAATATGGGCGATTAAAAGCTTCAGGCCCTATAAATCCCCAGCCAAGATGCAGCAAGTGTCGGATTATATAGCCCCTTGGCTGTATAATCTATACACAGCATGCATCGTATATTCCTTTAAAATGGAGGGATTTTCACACAGCTTCGAAGGATTTCAGACCAATTAGTCTCTCTTCTTTTTTATTAAAGACAATGAAACGAATGATAGACTCATATTTGCTTCGAGTGATTGACCCGGGGTTGCTTTCAAATATAGAGGGGGCTTTTAATAATGTCATTTTAGACTCGATAACTGTGGCATTGTCTGGTCTGGAAGTGAAGCATGATATCGTTTTAATGGTGGAAAATCTACTTGCCAATAGACGAAAAACGCCTTCTCAGATGAAGCCAATTATCTTGGAGTATTTCTAGATAGGAAGCTGAATGTTAGCCGTAATAATGATGAACGGGTGGGAAAAGCAACGATTGCTTTATATTCCTGTAAAAGGGGCATGATGCGTCCAATTCTGCTGTATGGAATTACTGTCTAGTGGCTTGCTTTAAATATAAAAGGGAACTGTGTATTTATCACGAAGGTATAGAGAATAGCGTCGATGTACATCACTGGTGCTCTTCGTACTTCACCAACGGATGCATTAGAAATCCTACTTCACCTGATACTATTGGACATATTGGGTAGGCAGTAAGCGGCTACGTCGGCAATTCGACTTAATAGCACACTGCAATGGAGGAGCAGTGATTGTGGCCATAGCACGATCTTGCAGAAGATAACAATTCCACACAATGTGTGCTCCCTCTATGAGCTATTTTGAGCGACACTTTACCACTATGATACCATCAGGGAGTCTTGGTCATAGATTTTTACACGGATGAATCGAGGCTGCACAAACAAGTGGGCTATTCGGAAGAGCTTGGATTGAACCTGGCTCAAAGATTGCCAGATCATTGCAGTGTTTGGCAGAGATGCTGGCAATAAAGGAAGTGGCTGACTGGTTGAGTTGCAATGTCTTGTCTACCACCACAGTTAACATCTATTCTGACAGTCAAGCCTTACCTGCCTAACTGCCGCACGTCTTTAAATGAGATGGGCAAGCAGTTTGACATACGACTCATTTGGGTCCCAGGTCCCAGAGACATTCCAATACGAAAAATCTGGCCTTCTCTTAATCAGGAGCACACAAGTGAGCTGATATCGCTTTCAAGAGGAGAGATTTCGACAATGGTTGCTGTAATTACCGAACAGTGACGGCACATTTAACACGCAGAGCGGTTAAATGACTTTTGCCGGAGTTGCATGGATGAAGAGGAGTTGGAAACTATCAAACACCTTATCTGTTATTGCCCGGCACTTTCTAGTCAGAGACTTGCTTCACTAGAATCTATCTAGGTGGTAGCTGTAATTACCGAACACTGTCTTATAGGGAAGCACGCAGAGCGGTTAAATGTGCCGTCAAATGACTTTTGCATGGATAAAGAGGAAATGGAAACTATCTAACACTTTATCTGACATTGCCTGGCACTATCCGGTCAGAGACTTGCTTTACTGGGATCTAGGGAGCTGCACGATATTTCTGATTTATCAGATGTCAAAATTCAATATCTTAGGAGTTTCATAAGAAGCTTAAATTGGTTTAACGGCAGAGACCAGCAGGGAAACCTATTTCAGTCCCGTGATATCACAATGGACCTCAGAGTCTAATTGTGATGACGTAAAACGTCAGCAGCCACTTACAACCTAACCTAAAAATTTAATTATAATATGCACAAAAAAAACAATTTTGTTGTTGTTAAAATGCATAATAAAATTTAGTATTGCAAAATGTCAAGTGTTTATTTACCCAGCAAAAAAAGAGCTTACCATTCACTACAAAATTCACCACAACTTATGAACCAGATGTACTTCTTCTTCAACTGAAACATTGATGAATTTAATATGGGCGTGACACACAAAGTATGTTCTTTTTATCGCCACTTTTTAGTGGCGAAAGATTGACACTTAAGTATAACATATATCACTAGTGTTTTTATCACAACTTCTGAAGTAGTGATCCGGATGTTAATATAACTTGACCTTTTGGAAGCACTTTTTTCATCACTTCTTTAGAAGTACATATTTCTTGGCATTTTGGGTGTGATTATGGCATTTTTATTTGGTGATTTAGAACTTCTAAATTAGAAGTTCTTTTTTTACTTATTTTTGTAAGATTGATTGAAAGAGTATTTTTTGTAATATTTACACTAAAAACACTGTTCGACAGCAAAAACCTTCCAGTGAAATTTCTAACTGGTCCTTATAGATTTTAGTCTCCTGTTTTTAAATCTACCGTCCCAATTTTTCTAGCACGTACCGTTTTTGAGATATTCGCTGTTAAAAAGTAAAAAAAGCACTTTTAGGGGTCCACTGTTACGTATTCTTACGTTGTTTCCACGAAATAGGACTTGATTTCATATAAAATGGACCTCCTGATTCCAAAACTGCAATCCACAATTTTCAAGCATGTTCGTAACAGTGGAGTTTGAGTTTTTCAAACGCCAATATTTCAAAAACAGTACGCGATAGAAAAATTTGGATGCCAGATTTGGAATAAAGATGCCTTATTTTTACTAAATCGAGTTCTATTGTGTTTGAGCAACTTAAAAATACGTTACAGAGGAGACCCAAATATTTCAATATTAAAACGCGAATATCTAAAAAACCTTACGTGATAGAAAAATTAATTTCATTGATAATCTAACGTATATACTTCGAATTAAAAAAGGAGTAATTATAGAGATCACAAAACTATAAAAATTCACGGCGAATTGATTCACAAGTTTGTTTTGACCACAAGCCTATACCTCAATTTTCTAAAAAGCTTAAACAATCTTTAATAATGTGATGCAGCAACATCCGCTTTAGTTCGTAAATGTATTTATTTAATTTAGGAACAACTTTTTTTGATATAAGATATGAAATTTGAAAAATTTATCAATAATCGATTTTCGTCTTTTCGATTTTTTAAGCTCTAAATAAAGAGAAATGAAATGCCATTACCAAATTTTGTCACCATTTTTGCAAAACCTAAATCTATTTGAAGCTGGAAAAAATTTCATACTTCGTGTATCACCCTCATTCTAATTGTTTCAGTTGAAAAACAAAGTTCATATGTTGTGGTGATTTGATTTGATTCCTAAGAACATATGAAAAAGGTACTTCAAAATCATTAAGCAAAGAACTGGTGAAAGATGTTTTTATTGTTATTTTGTAGCATTTTTGGAAGTGATTTTAAAAGTACTTCCTACGGAATATGAAGTTCGGCACCTATCACTACTTTGTATGTAGTGAAACCACTAATTCTTTTTGAACCACTTCGTTAATTTTTTGCTGGGTACTTGTTATTTTGTAAAGAGTAGCAACAATAGCCCTGTTTTCCCATTACCGTATATATGTTAACATTAACATTTAACCGAAAACACATCCACGTTTAACAAAATGTACTTTGCATCACTGTTGTTGTGTGTCAAAATTTATTAAGGCAAACGGGGAAAAAAAGGTTTATGTCTTTGATATAACAAGAAAAAAGGGTTGGCTTCACTTTTTATATATATATATGTTCCCGAAGCTCCTATAAGGAGCATAGGGCCCCAACAAAATCTCTCCATTTTGATCTGTCCATCGCAATATTTTTCACTTCGCTCCAACTGGTGTTCAGAGTTGTTGCTTCAGCTATGACTTGTCGTCTCCATGTATGGGCTGGACGTCCTCTTCTACGACTACCTTGTGGATTCCACTCTATGGCACTTTTAGCAATGTCTGGATGGGCTTTTCTTATTGTATGACCTATCCAGTTCCACTTTCGTCTACGTACTTCAATGGTTATAGGAGATTGCTGCGTTTCGAACCAGAGCCTCTCATTGGTTATCCTTTGCGGCCAATACACCCGAAGTATTTTTCTCAGACATCGGTTTATAAATACTTGCATTGCCTGAATGTGTGGGGGGGCCGCATTCCATGTTTCGCAGCCGTACAACAAAGTAGAACGAACATTCGAGTTAAACAGTTTAATTTTGACACCACGAGAGAGTGTGGATGATTTCCATACGTAATTGAGTTGGCCGAAAGTTTGGGATGCTTTTTTAATACGGTGAGAGATATCTGCGCTTGAGCCGCCAGTTGTTGTTAATATAAAGCCAAGATAACAGAAAGATTCTACATCCTCTAGTATATCATTACAAATTGTAAATCTGCTGTTGTTTTCAGCGTTTATTCTCATCACCTTGGTCTTCCTAATGTTTATTTTAAGGCCTGCATTTGAGGCCATGTCTGACAGAAGTTGTAACTTTGATTGCATATCAGAGAATCGATGAGAGAGAAGACAAATGTCATCAGCATATTCTAAGTCCTCTAATCTTCCATTAAGTCCCCAAGAGATACCTCTATTGTCTACCATACATTGTTTCATGACAATATCCAATACGATGTTGAATAAGAGTGGAGACATTACGCAACCTTGGCGAACTCCCGTTCCAACTTTAACCCTCCTGCTTAACTTGCCTTCATGCACAATGCGGCAACTGGCATCAGCGTATAGGCTCTTTATAAGGTCAATTAATTTGGGAGGGACACCCTTGCACTGTAAGGCTTTCCAAATAACGTTGTGGTTTAGAGTATCGAAAGCTTTCTCAAAATCAATAAATACCAGATATAGTGGGGAACGCCATTCGACCGACTGTTCCACTATAATTCTGAGTGTGTTTACATGGTCAACACACGATTTGTTTGGACGAAAGCCAGCTTGTTGACATCTGAGTTGAGGTGTCAGTACGTCTGAGATTCTTGACGTAATTATGTGGGTTATTATTTTGTTGACCATACTCAGCAACGTTATGCCCCGCCAGTTATTACGGCAAGTTAGATTACCCTTTTTTGGAATGTTGATGATCATGCCTTCCTTAAGTTCGTCAGGAACTCTTTCATTATGCCATATGTCATCTACTAAGGGCAAAATAAGCTGTGCACAGGAAGAGGGATCTGTTTTGAGAAGTTCTGGGGAGATGTTGTCGGGCCCAGGGCTTTTATTATTTTTAAGCAACTTTATAGCTGAAATCAGCTCAGAAATAGATGGAGTTGTGAAGGGAATGTTTGCAGTATAATTATGGTTATCGCAATTGCATATGGTCTCATCTCCATTAGGTCCCGGAGTAAGGATTGAGGAGTAGTGGTCGGCCCAAAGATCTAGCTGTTCGTCTTTCGATGTTATAAGTATGCCGTCATTGTTTTGTACAGGCTTTCCTGTTACAGTGGCTTTATTAGTAAGTTTTTTGATGAGCTTATATAGATCTCCAGAACGATTTGTATCCGCTGCAGCTTGAGCTTCTAACGCTATTCCGTTCGTCCAAGCACGTTTGTCATTGCGGGCATTTCGCTTAACAAGACGGTCTATAGCAGTGTGTTGTGATCGTAGATTTCCTTTCTCGTTTCTGGTTTTGGCGGTGTTAATGGCTGCTTTAATTAGTTTTCTTTCCATAATCAAGGACCAAGTATCGTCAGATAACCAATGTTTGCGTCTTTGTTCCTTGAAGCCTATGTGTTTCTTAGCAGCTTCAGTTATTACCTTCTTGATAGTATTCCAATCTTTTCGCTGTTCATATGACGTTGTTCTAACGGCTTGTTGCAGTTCATGAGTGTAATTTGCAGCCACTGAGGGATCTCTTAGTTTAAGTATATTGAACTTTTTCTGAAGCGATGGATTTGCCTTATTGATTGCCGCCAGTTTTATACGCATACTTCCAACAAGCAGGTGGTGGTCGCTTGCAACATCCGCCCCTCTTTTGCAACGGACATCTAACAGAGACCCGCGCCATTTTCGGCTGATAGTAATGTGGTCGATTTGGTTTTCTGTTATATGGTCCGATGATACCCATGTGGTCTTGTGTACGTTTTTATGTGGGAACAGAGATCCACCTATCACTAGGTTGTTTGCAGCACACATATTTACAAAAATTTCTCCATTTTCGGTTCTTCTTCCTAGCGCATGCGTGCCCATGATATTTTCGAAGCCAGAGTTGTCGGGACCTATTTGTGCGTTAAAGTCTCCCATAACAATCAATATATCACCGGTGTTTGATGATGATATTGCACGATCGAGAAGGCTGTAAAAATCTTCTTTGGCGGAATAATCTGAAACTTCTGTAGGTGCATAACACTGTATGCAAGTTACATTACGTGCACGGGTTCTTAACCTTACAGAAATTATTCTGTCCGAGTAAGGCTTCCAGCCTATAACTGCATTATGCGCTTCTCTCGAAAGTAGAATGCCAACTCCAGAGGATTTTGGCTCATTGGCTGGCTTACCTGAATAAAGGAGATGATGTCCGTCGGCGGTTGTTATTTCACCAGATTCTGGCCAGCGTACCTCACTTAGGCCCAAAAAAAGAAGTTTGTAGTTTTCAAATTCATTACACAGTTGTTCTAAACGCGATGGTTCAGACAGCGTCCTAACATTCCAGGTTCCAAATCGTGTCCGTTTTTTCATGCTAAAGGTTGTCATCAGTAAATTAGATCGTTTCACTTCACTTTTTATCGAAGCTTTAAATTAACGCCGATAATTATAAACGCTAAAACTAAGCGTGGATAATTTAAAATTTGTATGGGTAAGCGTATATACGGTTATGCGAAAACAGGGCTATTATTACTTTTGAAATAAAGTGCGAATCTTTCTTGCTACTACGCATCATTTAAAATATAATAGGAAAGTGTTTTTTAGCAACTTGGCTCTTCAGAATGCAGTGAATACCCTCAATATCAAATTATACATGGGATTCCCATGTATTCCCATGATGGGAATTTTTAATTTGCATTGAATTTTCATTGGTATTTGTTGAAACAAAAAAAAAAAAACACTGGCGAAAATTTTTTTTTATTTTCAAAAACATCTATTAGTAAAATATTTTTTGTGGCTTACTTATGTGATTTTAAGTGTGTTTACTGTTTAGTGTGATTTTTTAACACGCGAGTACAAATTTTATACAATTCGGTATTCAGAAAAAAATGTAGCAGAAACCGAACAGTGGCCGAATAGTGCTTATTGACCGATTTTTTGAAATACATATGTACAGATTTTTAAACGTTTCAACATGAAAAATAATTTTATACGAAAAGTCTATTAAAAGTTTTTTTTTTTTATAATTTAAGTCTTACAATGAAATAAGGAGTTTATAGTTCGTGAAACAACTTGTGCTCATTATCTTGAAAGTTTTGTAAAAGGTAGAGTTATCATATCAAAACTTAAGGGAAAAAGTCCTCAAAATATGAGTGATTTTTTACTCTCAAAACCTGCAAAGTAACGACAACAGTTTATGGCAATTTTTTTTAAACAGTTGTTTTTAATGTTAGTTTGTTTAACTGAAAAATATGAACACAACTATTCAAATTTCAGCAATCAAAATTCTGATAAATCGATTGATCAAAACTATAATTATTTGATTGATTAGATTCCCAGCAAAAAATAAACGAAGTGGTTCAAAAAGAATTAGTGGTTTCACTACATACAAAGTAGCGATAGGTGCCGAACTTCATATTCCGTAGGAAGTACTTTTAAAACCACTTCCAAAAATGCTACAAAATAACAATAAATACATCATTCACCAGTTTTTTGCTTAATGATTTCGAAGTACCTTTTTCATTTGTTCTTAAGGGTACTTTCCACTATCACACTTTTCCATTATACACATCAAAATTTACCAACTTCCTAAAGATTTTTGGATTCTTTTTTGTTTGAAACCTAGTCTTATCTAATAAGTGAACAATTTCTGGCCAAATTTTTTTAAAAAATATTTCGCTAACATGGTGAAATTACGCTTGTATAATGGAAATGTGTGATAGTGAAAAGAACCCTTTAGAAATCAAATCACCACAACATATGAACTTTTTTTAAACTGAAACAATTAGAATGAAGGTGATACACGAAGTATGCAATTTTTTCTACGTCCAGCTTCAAATAGATTTAGGTTTTGCAAAAATGGTTACAAAATTTGGTAATGGCATTTCATTTCTCTTTATTATAGCTTAAAAAATCGAAAAGACGAAAATCGATTATTGATAAATTTTTCAAATTTCATATCTTATATCAAAAAAAGTTGGTCCTAAATTAAATAAATACATTTACGAACTAAAGCGGATGTTGCTGCATCACATTATAAAAGATTGTTTAAGCTTTTTAGAAAATTTAGGTATAGGCTTGTGGTCACAACAAACTTGTGAGTCAATTCGCCGTGAATTTTTAGTTTTGTTATCTCTATAATTAGTCCTTTTTTAATTCGAAGTATATACGTTAGATTATCAATAAAATTAATTTTTCCATCACGTAAGGTTTTTAAGATATTCGCGTTTTAATATTAAAATATTTGGGTCTCCTCTGTAACGTATTCTTAAGTTACTCAAACACAATAGTATTCGATGTTGTTAAACGCGGCATCTTTAATTCAAATCTGGTATTCAAATTTTTCTATCGCGTACTGATTTTGAAATATTGGCGTTTGAAAAACTCAAACTCTACTGTTACGCACTTATATTCTTTATAAATCACACTAAAATTTTTAAACGCGAATATCATAAAAACAGAACATGCTTGAAAATTGTGGATTGCAGTTTTGGAATCAGGAGGTCCATTTTATATGAAATCAAATCCCATTTCGTAGAAGCAACGTAAGAATACGTAACAGTGGACCCCTAAAAGTGTTTTTTTTACTTTTTTAACAGCGAATATCTCAAAAACGGTACGTGCTAGAATATTTGGACGGTAGATTTGGAAGCAGGAGACCAAAATCTATAAGGATCAGTTAGAAATTTCACTGGAAGGTTTTTGCTGTCGAACAGTGTTTTTAGTGAAAATATTACAAAAAATACTCTTTCAATCAATCAATCTTACAAAAATAAGTGAAAAAAGAACTTCTAATTTAAAAGTTCTAAATCACCAAATAAAAATGACATAATCACACCCGAAATGCCAAGAAATATGTACTTCTAAAGAAGTGATGAAAAAAGTGCTTCCAAAAGGTCAAGTTATATTAACATCCGGATCACTACTTCAGAAGTTGTGATAAAAAACACTAGTGATATATGTTATACTTAAGTGTCAATCTTTCGCCACTGAAAAGTGGCGATAAAAAGAACATACTTTGTGTGTCACGCCCATATTAAATTCATCAATGTTTCAGTTGAAGAAGAAGTACATCTGGTTCATAAGTTATGGTGAATTTTGTAGTGAATGGTAAGCTCTTTTTTTGCTGGGATTATTTAATTAATCGCATATACTTATTTCAAGTACTTTCATATATACACAAATGATAGATACATCATTATGCACACTAGGGTTATAACTTTTTGCATTTTTTGCAAATATCACTTCTCCCAAGGCAAAATCGCGTAGGGCATCGAAAAATATTAAGGACTGCGTTTTTAGTTTTTCGCGATCGTTAAAAATGTTCATGCACCAAACGCATTGAAGTTTTTAATAACACTACGTTAGAAAACACAAAAAATTTTTGGTGCCTCGAGGTCTGACCATCATTTCTATATAATTAAGACATGCTGATTTCAATATCAATTTATAATCATTTATTGTTATTATTTGTTAACTAACTTGTTTATATATTAAACATATTTTAAAAAAATTGTTATTTAAAATATTATGAAAAAAAATTTAAAAGCATTTTAGAAATTGCATTCGGTGCGTGAGGGTTTTTTTTTACCAAATTCAACTGAAATAGATTTTTTTATCATTAATACAATATTGCCCATAAGATAGGCCCTTGGGAGAATGACGTCCAAAAAAAGTTTAGCCCTAATGCACACCCCTCTTCAAGCATTTTTAAATTTTGTAAAAATGGTGACAAAATCGGGAAATGGCTCTTTATTCCTCTTTATTTAGAAATCGTTAACACGAAAATCCTAGCTGATTATGTCTAGGCCCAAAATAAATGAAAATATATGGAAATTGATTGATTTTTTTACTTATTCAAGATTCACATACCGGTTCAAAATATGGCGCACCCTGCACTCACATGTTTAACTCAGAAAAATTTTAAATATTACTTGCTTTTTCGATTTGCACTATTTTTTTTTTTTTTTAGAATATATTTTATAGAATATTTTTTTTCAGAATATTTTCACATTATTATTTTTTATTTCAGTCTATTTTCGCAATTATTGGTCGTTTTTGTTCGTAGAATTTGACAAACTCACAGAATTAGTTTACTAAATTTTTTTTAGATCAAAATAAAATCTGTATTAAAAAATTTAAGTCGATCCGGGAAAAGTCGGGCACTTAAGCTAGTATTCTAATAAAGGCCAACCAATATTATAAAAATGATAATGAAGTTATTTTCGCCCATTCTGTTTTTGGGTTTTCAAGAACTTAAAATTAAATAAATTATAGAGTTGTGACAAAACTCATCTTCTCGGATATTAAAATGATCATTATAAAGATAATAGAATAATGTCATTTGAATTACCTAAATTTTTACTACTTTTCAATCATTTGTTTTATATATAATATATTACCCAATAAAAACAAGCGGAAAACTTCTGGTTGGGATGCTTCAAAACAAAATATAATCTAATACAAAAAAAAAAAAAAAGCAAAAAAAAACACAAAAAACGCACAAACATATAATAATAGGCTTGTTTTTTGCAGACCGGATTAAAATTGGGATTAACTCTATTTAGTTAAAAAATGGGGCAAATCAAGTCCAGAAATTTGTTTTATAATTTTTTTCTGAATCTACATACAATTAGTAAATGTAATCAGGAAAAAAATTAAGCGTTGTCCAAAATGCAAAATGTTATAAATAAATCTGAATTAATCCTAGAATTTAACTAAATTTATTTTTTCTTCCATACATTTTGGACAAATCTAATTTGTTTTTCTGTCTATACACGAACAAAATTTGTACATAAATAGAATGAATTGCGTACATTGATTTTAGTTCAAACTATGTATGCATAAATTAATACAATTTATGTACATGATTTTTAATTTTAAAATTTCCAAAAAAAAAACAGGTTAGTTAAAAATAAAAAAAGAAATTGTCAATTTTTTTTGGTGAATTTTTTTTGTTTAAAGAAGAATCCTCTAATTGGAATCCTCTAATATGGAAGAATCCTTTAACATGGAAGATGAAAGGGTAAGTTCATTGTTCTTGTATAAATATGTATTGTGTATTTTCATTTATTTAGAGCAATTTGTTTAACATCTTTTTAGATATCCCGTCAACACGAATGACCTGGTGCATACAAAAATCCTTATTTATCTTTTGCCACACATTTCCTAGCATGATGAATTTAAAGTTCAAACTATTCCATTAGAAGGTAAAGCTGGTGATAACGCGAATTAATGGTCTTATTTAATTTTTACATAAATTAATACTGTTAATAAAAAATGTTTGGGGGAAAAAAAGTCATGTTAAATTCATACAGTGTATGAAAAAAATAATTATTTGCATGTACATTTTTTTCTGTGTATGTAATCTGCAAAAAACAAGGCTAATATGTATACAAATTTTGATCCCATGGTTAAGTGTTTTTTTTTTTTTTAATTTATTAAGAAATCATTTTTAATAATTTCAACCTAACCGAGAACTGGTGACTATGACCATCGTCTCGCTGCAGCGAAAAAGACCAAGGGTTCTACTGGGAGTCGAACCTACAATCCTTCGTTGGAAGGCTATCATATCCATTAGGTAAGGTGCTCTATTCGGAAGTACTCTTTCAACATTCACATAATTTTTAAAAAATTTGATATTTTTTCGAATTTTAAGATTTATTTATTTAATTTCAATAATTTTATAATTACAAAAAAAAAAATAAATCTTAGAAATCAAAAGGATATCAAAATTGTTAAAATTAGGTGAATGGTGAAAGAGTAACTCCCGAATAGAGCACAAGAATTATTTCTAATTTTTAAACAGTTTCTAATACCCGAATATCTATAAATTCTGGAGAAGAAGCTTGTTTCCTTTTTAATTGTGTTTTTTTTTTTTGTTGTTGACTACGTTTTTTTAGAGTATAGTATTGAAGCACTCCACTAGGAAGTGGTAATGACTTTTTTTGCAGGGTAGTTTGAATACTTACTTAATTAAAAGTAGTAAAAAACAAGAAATTCCAAATAATAACACTCACCTTTGCTGATGATGAAGTCCTTTGTTTTAAGGCTGCTGCCGCTGAATTTGAATGACCGGTTACGACATTTTTTCCTATGATAGGTGCTCCGCCGCCACTACCTACTACTGAATTTCCACCATGATGATGATGGTGATGATGATTGGATGAAGCTGAACTTGAGTTGATTACGGCTGATGACCGAGAGCCATCAGTTACGGAATTTGCCCCAACATGGCAATGATGCGATTGCGATTGTGACGATGGCGTTGTCGACGATGTATGGTGTTGCTGTTGATACGAACTATTATTTTGTGTCTGATTGGCATTTGCTAATGATGTTGCTATAGTTGAAGTGCATGTGGCCGCATTGTTGGGTGGTGTTACAGTATTGGCAACGGTAGCTGTAGCAGTTGTTGTAGTCGTAGAAGGCAGTACAATGGTATTTGCATTTGTAGAATCATGCTGTTGCTGATGAGTATCTTGTACCGATTGCACTGAACTGCTGACACTGTGCTGCTGTTGCGGCTGCTGCTGCTGCAGCTGTTGGATAGTCGACTGCGACGAGCTAGACTGTTGTTGTGCCGTTTGCTGTTGCGACGTTACAGCATTTGTCGTTGGGGTAGTTGTGCCATTCGTAGTTGTACTGATGCTATGTCCTGATGTTATTGATGATGTGAGCTTTGACGTTGCATTGCCATCGCTATTGGCTACACTATCGGCGGGCAACGACTCAGGAACTGTTTGCAATGTCGTGCGCATTGTGGTTGACATTATTTTTAATTCATTCGTCGCAATTGCACACAAATAAGTGATGTCAAAGAGTTAATGTTTTTTTGGTATTATAAAGAGTGTATGAGGGAGATATAGACGACTCTGATTTGAAGCTTATTTAAGTTTAGATCCGAGACTCCACAATTAGATAAATATAACCTTCAACGTTTAAAATGTTAACAGGTTAATGTCGTTTATATTCATTCCTTGATTTTTGTTATTTCTTCCCCAACATATATTGGAAATGCAATCTCTTGTAGTGTGTATGAGTGTGTGTAATGTCTATAAGTCTACTAATAAGTACTTTAATATTTTTCTTATTTCATTAAATTTATTTACTTTAAATTCATATTAACACAACTCGGTTTCTTAACATAATGCAGACAGATACAATAAAGTGTGTAAGATCTTTTCAAAAAAATGTACCAACAAATCAAAAAAAATTGATGATGTCTGAAACGAGATAGACAGAAACGATAAAAATTAATATAGATTTAAGAAAAGCTAAATTTTGTATTTGGATCTAAAACGCAAAATTAAACATATTCAGTTTAATTATATTACAATTTGTCTTTTTATTTTATTCACAATGTAATCGGTTATAAATAATGAAAATGTATACACAGACATATTGTCAATCTTAACTTTATGCTGCAGCTGACGAAGAATCAACAATTCATGACGAATCTCCTCTTCCACATATGACCGCGATAGAATGGATTCAATTTTTCTGTAGTCATTTTGGGCCAATGGTTCTTTAGGTACAATTATGTGCTGAATATCCGAAGGATGTATGCCCAACCATTTTAGTTGAGGACAGTTCAATTGATACGAATTATGGCTTTGCGAAAGTGAGCCATGTCGATATATAAGCATTATTTCAATACCAAAAGGATCGCCATCAACTAATACATAAATGCATAGATGGTTTTCTTGACATAGCTTATGCAAAATCCATCTAGTAGAAATATCGGGATAACCTCTGGCAGTTAGCAATATTATATTGCCATCCATAAGAGAAAATATATCGTTTGCAATTAGTTTCTGAAATACTGTATTCTTTTCAACTACCAACAATAATTTAGCCGATGTCTCAAATCTGTCTATATAAGTAAAATTTGGGGGCAATAATGTTGGTCCCTTAAAGGCACTGCAATCTATGACATCACCATTGCTCATATGAATTCGTAAAGGGCCTGTAAATAAAACAATTTCGTGGTTAAAAAGAGGAAAAATTAACAATTTTTTTAGCTATATAACTTACCTGATATGAATCCTTTGCCAGCTGCAAATATACCCAAATTCCATGGTGTTGTTTTTAATAATTTGCAAACATCATTAACTGCTCGTTCTATTTGCAATTGATTACAACCCATTTCCACATTCCTATAATAGAGTTCACGATATGTACAATAGCTTCGAGCCAGAAATAGATCGTGTACTTCAGCTAGAACATATAAAAACATTGCAAATCGTTGTCTACAAGATAAACGGGCATAATAAAGTTTATCTAATGCCAAATTTGAATAAGCTTCATTCACACTTGTGGAAGCAGCATCGGCAGCAGCGTTAACATCTTCAAGTTCATTATTGTTGTTAGCATAGTAATTGTTTAAACAAATTTCCGTTTTTATTCCTTGTGATAAAAAATCGTTTAATAACGACGTAATGAGATCTTCGATTCGATTAATCATATCCCTTAAAAATACATAAGAAGAAATAATTTACTTTTAGAACTAAATGGAAAACAATAACATGTTTATTTTTGTATTTACCGTTTTGTTATATTAAAAATACAGCGATGAGCAATAAAATAGTCATGCAATATACGATTTCATTTAAATACAAAACTAAATTATTGTAATGTCTGTCATATTTTTTCAGTGTTCTCTCAGACAAAAAAAAAGTAAGAAAATTATAGTCGGTCCAGAAACATGAAACGATTGGATCTATCATTTGTTAGATTTTTTATAGATGGAGTAAACACACACAAACTTCCCCCTAATTTTGTAAAACGCAACCAGCCGTGTTGTCAAAATTTCTGTGTAATTTGTTTTTGTTACAACAACAAATTGTATTGAAATTTTGACAACGCGGCACGTTGCGTTTTAAAAAATTAGACCACAAATTTGTGTAAAAAGTCATCAATTTGTTGGCAATAGACAGAATTAAAATTAAAATTTTTATATGAGATCTAAGTCCAATTAAAATTAGATTTGATTATGTTAAAATAGTACGCGTTAAAAACAAAAAAAAAATAAATTTTAATGAAATATTTCTTAACTTCATGAAATTTGAGAGAATGTTGGTTTGTATGGAGGCTAAAATTAGAACTGGTTAATGCAAATTGCGACTTGTACCGTGTTTAAACCGTTTACATTAACAGACGGGCATCGTCATACCTCTCATCTCCTTCCCCAAACTTCTCAAAAAAAAAAAAAAAAAAAAAAAACATAAAAAACATAAAAAATATTCAGAATTCTATACTCAAAATCTAAAAAGTTCAAGATTTCATTAAATAAGATTTTATATATAAGAAAAAATGCGACTAAAAAATAAATTTTTAAGTGTTGGCAAAAACGCTACATTTTTCATGACTATTTAATTTTTCGTTACTGTAAATACATTTATTAGAGTGGGCGAAAAAATATTGTTTGCTCCCCAATACTTAAATTTTTAATTTAAGAATATTAAATAACTTAATAAAATATTTTTACTAACTCCGTCCCAAAATATTCTTTATATGCGATTATGGAAGTTTAAAAAAAAAACGAAGTTTGTTTTATTGTGGACACTTCTTAGGACATATCAATAACTTAGAAATTCTATATGGCCCTACAATATTTTAATTTACGTGCAAAATGCATTTAATAAATTGTATCCAAAAAAATAATTATTAAATTAAATAATTATATTCAGTAAATAAATAATTGTAGAATGTAAATCTAATTAAAAATTATTTAATGCTTATGAATTTATAACTTTATTTAATAATTAAAAATATTTATTCAAAAAATAAAATTTTAAATAATCCCGGAAAATTCCGGAATTACAATTTTAAAATCCCGAATCCCAGCAAAAGCACATGTCAATCTCGTTTGGCATCTCTAGTATAAACCATTTAAAAAGCTGTGAAATTTGTCATTAGAAGTTAAACAAAGAGGGACTTTACACACAGAATTTTTTCCTTGATTTTTTTTTCAATTCCCTTTTGAAATTTCTTCGTTTCCTTCTCTTATTCTACCTCTTTTGGCCACAAAATCGAATGTAGTAGCAGACAAGCAAGGAAAAAAGTCTGTGAGTAAAGTCCCTCAAAGCAATTTCAAGTCAATGGCACAGAAAACATTATTTATTTTAGATAATACCAAATTCGCATTCATTTTTTTAAACATGTTTAAGCACTTAAACATGTTTATGTACCTTAACAAGTTTAAATTTAAACATGTTTAAGTGGTTAAACATGTTTAAAAAAAAAGAATGCGAATTTGGTATAAGTATACAAAAAAAGCTGAAATCATGTGATTTTTTTGTATGCCAAAACAGCTGATGTGCAAAACAACCAAACAAATGACTTCTAAATTTTCGCTACAAATCGTACTATTTTCTGTGTTTGACGAAAATGAGTGTTGAAAAATTTATTGTGAATTTGTTCGCGAAAAATATTATGTGTTTGCCAAAAATCTTGTTTTCGTGAAAAAAATGTTTCAACACAATTACACAGGCCGAAAAAAATTTGAGAAAAAGTCAAAACCCCAGGAATAAAGTATACTTTCTTAAGGGGTTGAGTTGCGCTGAATCCGAATCTGTACTCAGAATTTCCGGCAAAATTATAAAAGTCTTAAATTCCCAATTTAAAAGAAAAAATGTTTTTAGATAGTTTTGATATAATTTTTATTTCCTGAGATATCGTCCGTTGAATTTTGTATGGTGTGCAGGGGTGCCAGATGATTTTGATGAAAAATGGGCATATTTTCCAAAAAAAAAAAATCAGTATTATCGGCACTTCCCAAATTTTAGGTCAAAAAAGGAAACCAAAGAAATTTACCCACAGGTTCAATATTTGTTTGTGTTGATATTTACCCTAAAAGGAAACTTTTCTGACCCCTGCGCTAAGGGAAATCGAAAAAAGAAAATCGATCCACTCTAATAAACCTGCTGTGTTTTCTACAGACAGACGGACATCAATAGATTGACTTAAAATCGGTGTAGGTTCTAGACCGATATTAAGTGGTGTTCCAAACGGAATGACAAATTTATATACTTAAATCCTTCTATCACTAAAGGGAGGGTATAAAAAGTGACCGTGTTTTAGAGTTGATCAAAAAAATCGGCATTTCTGGAGCAAAAATCGTCAAATCGGCACTTTGATGATTTTGAGGCAAAAAGTTGGCAAATATGGCAGCCCTGATGGTGTGTTTGATGAATACAGACTACCGCTCTCAGCAGAACAGTCAGGAAACGAGGAAAAACTTCAGGTTAAGACATCTCAGACATGAAACAAGATATTAAAAAGGTTAAACATTCATTCTAAAGATACTTTGTTGGACTTTCCGACGAAATATCAAGTTTTATAAGTAAAGGTGAATTCACACAGTTATAACATTTCGAATATGGCGAAAAACTGGGATTTTTTCAACTTCAAGCTAAATATCTCGAAAACCTGATGTGATAGGCAAATTCTGCGCTCAGATTCGGAATCAGCGCACCTCAAACCCTTAGAGAAGTATACTCTGGTCTATGGGTTAAACATTTGTGGACTGTGTTATTTTTAGTTTGATTTGAATTTACGACGCCCATCTGCTAAGGGCTCATTACTCTACTGGCAACGCAACAAAAGTAGCAGTAACAAATCAGCTGTTCGTTTTTATCATATGGTTACTACTGAACGACATGCTACGTGAAAATCTAATGCATTTTGATTGTCGCGTAAGAAAAATCTAGCGAGTACTTCTTACTTGATTTTTGGAAGTAGCCCATTTCGAGGAGAATCCAACGAAAAAAAAATCAAGGACCAACGAAAAAAATCAAGGATCGGCGAGAAATATTTCGCGAGATATATCGCTTTAAAGTTAAAAGGGAAATCGCTTATATCTCGGCTTGTAATAGTCCGATCGGAATGAATAGGGTATCGTTGGAAAGGTAATTCTAATACCTGTTAAAATATCATTAAAATCAGTTAACCCGTTGCAAGCCAAATCAAGTTTTTCTAAAAAGAAAAATGTTAAAAATTTTAAAACGTATGTTAAAAAAAAAACGCATTTATAGTACAATAGTGTTATTGCATAGTAGAGATGGGCACATGAGCAGATTAGAGCGTGATTCACGCGTGAGTGTGACTGAATTCAATCTTACTCACGTGATTGTGAGTGAGTGTGTGTGAGTAAGATTTATGCGTGAGTGAGTGTGGGTGAGTAAGATTTTTGCGTGAGTGAGTGTGCGTGAGTCGATTTTTTTGCGTGAGTTTGCGTGATTTATTTCGTCTTTATATTTCCTTTCGTACCAAAAAAAAAAAAAATCACAAAAATTGTAAAATTTGGCTTAACTTAAGATTTCGTCCCGAAAAAAGGAAAGAAAAATTATGCTGAACTTTAAATTTTGCTGAAAATTTTGAAAGATTTTTGAAATTTTAATTTTTTAATTTTTTTTTGTATAAATAGGAGTTTTGTGAGTGTGAGTCAACGTGAGTGTGAGTGAAGCTTGCGTGAGTGCACGTGATTGTGAGTTGTATTAAATTTACTCACGTGATTGTGAGTGAGTTTGAGTAGAAAAAATATGCTCGTGAGAGTGTGCGTGATTAAAAAATTCCAGTCGTGAGCGTGAGTGAGTGTGAGTCAAAAATCACTCACGCGCCAATCTCTATTGCATCCCAGCAAAAAAAGAGCTTACCATTCACTACAAAATTCACCACAACTTATGAACCAGATGTACTTCTTCTTCAACTGAAACATTGATGAATTTTATATGGGCGTGACACACAAAGTATGTTCTTTTTATCGCCAAAGAAAGATTGACACTTAAGTATAACATATATCACTAGTGTTTTTATCACAACTTCTGAAGTAGTGATCCGGATGTTAATATAACTTGACCTTTTGGAGCACTTTTTTCATCACTTCTTTAGAAGTACATATTTCTTGGCATTTTGGGTGTGATTATGTCATTTTTATTTGGTGATTTAGAACTTCTAAATTAGAAGTTCTTTTTTCACTTATTTTTGTAAGATTAAAAGATTATTTTTTTGTAATATTTACACTAAAAACACTGTTCGACAGCAAAAACCTTCCAGTGAAATTTCTAACTGGTCCTTATAGATTTTGGTCTCCTGCTTCCAAATCTACCGTCCAAATTTTTCTAGGACTTGATTTCATATAAAATGGACCTCCTGATTTCAAAACTGCAATCCACAATTTTCAAGCATGTTCTGTTTTTGAGATATTCGCGTTTGAAAATTTAAGTGTGATTTATAAAGATAATAAGTGCGTAACAGTAGAGTTTAAGTTTTTCAAACGCCAATATTTCAAAAACAGTACGCGATAGAAAAATTTGGATGCCAGATTTGGAATAAAGATGCCTTATTTTTACTAAATCGAGTTCTATTGTGTTTGAGCAACTTAAGAATACGTTACAGAGGAGACCCACATATTTCAATATTAAAACGCGAATATCTTAAAAACCTTACGTGATAGAAACCAACTTCTTTTGATATAAGATATGAAATTTGAAAAATTTATCAATAATCGATTTTCGTCTTTTCGATTTTTTAAGCTCTAAATAAAGAGAAAAGAAATGCCTTTACCAAATTTTGTCACCATTTTTGCAAAACCTAAATCTATTTGAAGCTGGACGTAGAAAAAATTGCATACTTCGTGTATCACCCTCATTCTAATTGTTTCAGTTGAAAAAGAAGTTCATATGTTGTGGTGATTTGATTCCTAAGAACATATGAAAAAGGTACTTTAAAATCATTAAGCAAAGAACTGGTGAAAGATGTTTTTATTGTTATTTTGTAGCATTTTTGGAAGTGATTTTAAAAGTACTTCCTACGGAATATGAAGTTCGGCCCCTATCGCTACTTTGTATGTAGTGAAACCACTACTTATTTTTGAACCACTTCGTTTATTTTTTGCTGGGATAGTATTAAAGCCAAAGAAATAAGCATGAATTTGAAACCAGTTTCGACCTCGTAGCTCTTCTAGGAATGAAGTTATTAAGGTTCAAAGGATTTTTTTTTTGCTGGTGTATTTTTGTTATACCTTCTTTATTTCTGAATATAACGTGTAAATTTGAACAAAATTGCAGATTTCTAATAGGGATATCTTAAAAAAAAATTGCCGTTTAAAATCAGTGCTAAATTCGCTACTTTATGGGGTGCTAACCCTCTCCGCAAAATAAAGTTTTAAAAGGTATTTCAATTACCTTTCAAACAGTACCAAATTTATCTCGATACTAAAATCTAAAGCCAAATTACACGTTATAATAAAAAAACAAGAAAATATAACCAAAATACACCAGAAAAAAATTCCTCTTAAATTTGAACCTTAATAACTTCGTCCCTAGAAGAGCAACGGGGTCGAGACTGGTTCCAAACGTAAGATTATTTCCTTGGCTTTAATACTATGTAAAAAAAATATGGTAATATACATGCGTTTCTTTAGATACACACATTTTAAAAATTTTAACATTTTTGTTTTTACAAAAACTTGATTTGGCTCGCAACGGGTTATCCGATTTTAATGAAATTTGAGTAGCTTAATATGTATTAAAATTATTTTTCCAACGATACCTATTCATTCCGAACGGACCATTACAAGCCGAGATATAAGCGATTTCGCTTTTAAATTTAAAGCAAGATATCTCGCAGATCTTAGATTTTTTTTGTTGGAATCTGCTTGATGACATCTATCAGTGATAGTAAAATAGACAGTAAAATAGAGTATAGCCATAGCCTCAGATCCACCTTCCATAAATATGTAGCAACAAAAACACACAAAACAATAACACATTTTTGTTTGTTGTTATTGTTTCCTGTGCGTTTGTTGTTTAATGTTTACATAATTATGGAAGGTGTAGCTGAGAGAAAAAATAATGATAGTTAGCTGGGATTTAAAGTTTATGTTTCGGATTTCCATGCAATGAAAAGTAATTAATAACTAACTCGAATTACTGCATTTTAACTAAAACACTGTCTAATCAATGATACTTGCTGTCAAAAACATGTGGTACAATAAATCTTAAAACAGTGTTTTAACTAAAACCAAGTTATAACATAACAATGCGAATGTGCAATAAACTGCTACTGTAATTCTAAAGGTAGCTACATAAACTTTTTGAAAAAATAAAAAAAAAAAATGCATAGACACATATTTATTCCCTCTAGGTGGATAGTACATATTTTTGTTTTATTTTTAATAATTTGTATATGGAATCGTTTTAGGTTGACATCAATATTAAAAAATTGAGACGAGAAGAAATCTTCGTGAGTGATTATAATAACGACATACATACTACTGTTGAATGACCCAAATATGAGAAGAAATATTCATGTATATTGTATTTTTAATACTTGAAGCAGGTCGTCGTAATTGAAACAAAATATATATATTTTTTTTATTGTTTACTTACTGTGATTACTTTTCCATACAACTTGTGTGTATGTGCTATAGGTATAACATTTTTTAAAAACTTAGTTTAGTTTTAATAGTTTTTTTTAAGTTTCTTGTTTCGGGGGACTTCTTTTTTTTGCAGACCTTTTTTCTTTCTGTTGTTTTATAAAAAAAAAATATATATTGGAACAAAACTGTCTTTTCTCGTTCGGTTCGGTTGTATACATACACTAAAAAACCACACAACTATAGATTTTATAACGTCAACGACGAATGGTTGAGAAAATGAAACGTAATAATTTTCTTTTTTTGTTACTTCACCACACAAAAAATAAAGAAAAAAGGAGGTGCTTTGCTATTTTAAAGATATTACACTTGAAATTTTAAATTTCAGATATATTTATCTTATTTGTTTTCTTTTGTTAATTTTTTTTTTTTAATCACATTAACTTTTTTAACACTGTTTTATTCCAAAGTGGAGAGGAGTGATCTAATCCATGGTTTTTTCTCTTATTTTTTTTACTGTTAAATTTTTAACGAGACTTTTGCACAAAATGGTTTGAATTTTTATAATTTTTTTTGGTAGCCGCGTAGCAGCCAAGTTATTTGTTAATAATAAAAATTTACACCAGATATGAAGAAAATATGTATATGCTTATATATGTATATATATATACATCGATATTTCTATACATATAGATAGATGTGAGTGTATGTTGTGTGTCTAGAGGAGCAATCTAGCCAGCCAGCGAATGTAATGTGTGTGTGCAGCAGAGAAAAACCTTGATTGTAGTTGTAGTCGGGGGGTTCTGATAATTTTTTCGTTTTTTTAAGCCGTTTTAAAAGGAATTTTAATGATTTTATTTGAATAAACACTTCACTTACATAAAAGCTTTAGAGATTAGCAAAATCCTAATAATTTTTTATATTTTTTCACTTTTAAACTATGACTTTTCGTACGCACACTGAAAAATTATCCACTTCACAGTAAAGCAATCCGCCATATTTGATTTTCATGTATTCGTAAAGTGTTGGTGAAGAGTGTTGCCAGCTGGGATGAAAACAAGTCATGGCAAAATGTACAATCGGAAAATTATTCTGTTTTTCAATAAGAGTGGCAGCACTTTTTTTGCGAATAAACTCGCTAGAAAAGTAACGAACATCTACTAACATCTCTAAAAAATGGTTACTTTTCACTACCATCTCTACCATAGTGAACAGAGTTGTATTCTATTCAGCCGTAAGGTATGCAAAGTATTTTTAAAAACGAAAAAATAAATGAAATCAGAAATTCGAAGTATGAAATCGTTTTAGAATGAATACCCAAAAAAATTAAAGATTGAATGCATTCTATTTAAAAAATTAAACATTTTATCAAATCGAATATATTTTTGATTCATTCTACATTTAAAAATCGAATGCATTCATGCCATTCAACGCCACATGAACGTATACTATCAAATAAACAAAATCACTAAAGGGTTTTGCAACGTCAGTTCGGATTTCTTTTTTATGGCCCACTGAAGTTTTTAATCATCAAACGCTTTTGGAAAACATCAAAAAACTATAATAAAACACATCTGAGCTTCAAATATGGTTTAATGAAATCGTACGGCGGTTCTTTTCATAGAACATATTAACCCTCTAACTGTTATTTAAAGGGGTAATTTTAGTCCTTTTTCAAAAACTGAGCTTCAAAATATTGATCGATTTTTATTATCTGTCTGTGGAAAGCACTATGCAGTCCAAAATAAAAGAGGTGCCCATCTTGGGGGTGCTGTGGCTCAGTGGTCAGCGCGTTGGACTACTAGCCAGTAAGCCTGAGTTCGATTCTCAGCTCAGGCAGAACAACATTTTTTTCAGATAGTTATTAGTTTCTATTTATAACTAATATCTATCGCAGCACTCTCCTTCGTTGATAAATAGCACTAAAAACGTCAACGAAGTAAAATAATAAAATAATGGCTATAAAACACAGCTTCAAAATAATTCGCCAGATCAATAACAGATGGCGATGCAACAACTGTTCTAAAAATAACAACACGAGCAATTACAGTGTTGCCATACTAAAGCCCTTCTATCTTTCCAATCTTTGATCTCTCTTCTATCCCCTTTCCGAAAGAAGCATCACGGTTACATTAGTAATTAATAGGCAGCATTGCATGAGTGTTGCTTCTTAAAAAAAAAAAAAAATTTTGTGCATAGGAAAAACTTTGTAAAAAGCAAAAAAATAACTCCGGGCTTAAATATTAACATTTAAAACTTTTTGTAAGCAAAATTTTTTAGAAATTAACAGAATCTATAAAATAAATTAAAAAGAAAAATTTTTTTCAAAAAAATAATAATTTTTCTTATTTTTAAAAATAAAATTTTAAATAGCTAATTTATGCCAAAATATGCACTTAAAAGATGGAAATATACATTTAAAAGCAAAATGTGCAAAAATATGCATTATCACCAAAATATACAAAAACAAATCGATGCCATTTAAATCTAATGCAAGAAATATTTTTTTAGTAAAATTTACTACAAATATTTTGGTAAATTGTTTAAAACTTTTACTAACAACGCTGATTTTATAAAAAAAAAGTTTGATAAAACAGAAGTAATTTTGAATTATAAAAAAATCGAACAATTTACAAATTTTTCTTGAGTGTAGGGGGGACATGTCCTTTTTAGAAACTTAAACTTTTACTAAAAACGCTGATTTTATAAAAAAAGTTTGCTAAAACAGTTGTAATTTTGAATTATAAAAAAATCAAAAAGTTTACAAATTTTTCTTAAGTGTAGGGGGGACATGTCCTTTTTAGAAACTTAAAAGTGGGGCATGGCGTAAAAAATGTTGGGAACCATTGATTTACACTATCCCGAAAATCATTAAAACATAATTGATTGTTTAATGCTGTTATATAAAAATTTAACAATTTATTAAAAAAAAAAAAAAAAATAATAAAAATTATTAAAAACGTAAGTATATACTTATAATAGTTTAAGGCCTTTTAAGAATCACCCTCATCTGAATATATGTTTTCAGCTTGTAACTGCTTTCTAATTGCGCCTACCTGTGTAACAACCTTGGGTGATACTTGGGAAATGGTGTATTTTTGAACAGCAGGAATCTGGAAATATACAACAAATTTAAACTTTATATTGAAATATTAAAAAAATTTACAATTGCTGTGTTTTTCAATAAGTGGATTTATTTTCGGATTAATCTTATTTAGTTTAAAATAAATATTTTAATATGCCAAAACAAATTTGAAATATTTTTTTCCGTAATCTACGATAAATTAGCAATTATAATCCGAAAAAATGATAAAAAAATTTGGAAAATGAAAAAAGTTATAAATAAATCAAAATTAATCCAAAGTGGACTTATTAAATCCTAAAATTTAATTGGATTAATTTTGATTTATTTATAAATTTTTTAATTTTCCAAATTTTTTTATCATGTTTTCGGATCATAATTGCTAATTTATCATAGATTACGGAAAAAATGTTCCAAATTTGTTTTTGCATGTTAAAATATTTATATTAAACAAAATAAGATTAATCTGAAAATAAATCCACTTTTTGAAAAACACAGCAAATAATATACTTACATCCCACCTACGCTGTAAATTTTCCAACTCTATTGAATTTTCTTTAAATTTTACAGTTTCCATACGAGTCATTTTAGGCATTTCACGTAAAAGCGGTATAGATAGACTCTGTTCACCATTTATAACAATATCTCTGCGGGCTGTAGAATTGGGTGTTGTCTGCGTACCACGCGATTGATAAGCTAAATCTCCATAGTGTTTTAAGTAACGAGTTAGTCTTTTGTCGTTATCGCGACGCAGTCTATCTATATTATTATCGTTAATATCTAGAAAATTTTGAGAATTTTCTTTTTCAAAAAAATTAAAGTTTGACTCCCGTTCAGTTAGTGTTTCAAAGTTTTTATCTTCTGTTGATGTAAAAAAAGATGAAGGCTTATGATTTGGATGAAAAATGGAATTTTGTTCAATATTAATTGAATACGGAGGATTATGGTTGTAAAATTCTAAATTATTTCGTAAGGGATTATGTAATTCAGGGGAAAACATCGTTCGATTTGAGCTTTTATTGTCATTATCATATCTGTGGTTATTCATGACATGAAAAGACATTTCCTTAGAAGAAGATGTATTTGAATTGAGTTTGTCCTAAAGGAAAATAATAATTTAAGATATATATTCTAAATTTATATGTAAGAAATACCTACATTTTCAATGGAAGCTGTATCATTTATATGTAAACTTTCGACATCTTTACCGCAAGCTACTTCTTCCAAACAAAAAGAGCATAAAGTCTTTCGGCAATTCATACAGAGATTCCTTTTATTTTGGCAAGCCCGACATACATCAGTTTTACTGGCACACATTGTACACCAGGAATAAAGACGTTCACATTTGGTACAAACTAAAAAGAAACTTTTATCTTTTTCATTTTCCATGGAATGTGAGTTCTCCTCATCCTCGCTAGGTTTAGATTTATTTTTGTGTGAATTTTGATTTTCCTTTTCTGGTAACTTTACACGAAATGATAATTTATTTTGGCAACGAAGACAAAAATTTTCCAATTCTTTTAATGGTCCATCACACATGGGACATATTTTTTCACTCAAATGAAAGCATTCTTTTTCAATTTTAGCGATATCCGTTTGATCAATTTCCAAATCAATTTCCGCTGGCATGGCCGATTTATTGCGATAACTGTATTCATGTTTATCAGAATTACTAAAGTATTTATAGACTTTATTATCAGTTTTAGAGGATATATTTTCTTTATTCATATCATTGTTTAAAGATATTTTTCTACTGTTCATAGTTTCGAGATCTGCATCCAGAAGGAGTTGGGAATCATTTTCTAGCTTTGCTAAAAGATGTTCTCTCGTTAAACGATTTTGTTCTGCATCAAAACGAACCTGCAAAAGAAAATTATTATAGATTTAAAATAAGATTTCTTAAATTAAAATTTATTTTATTTCTTTAACGTAAAATATAAAAATTGAAGATAGATAGAAAAGATAGGAAGAAATATAATGGACGAGTCCATGATACTCTCCCTAATGCCCTATTTAAGTGATAATTAATTTTCTAACGTAACAAAAAAATTTTAAATTTAACTAGAAATTATTATAAGTAAAAAACGTTTGTTTAGTAATTTAAAAAATTTAATTTAAAAAAAAACTTTTTTTAGTGTAAATTTTTTTTTTGAATGAAAAATTTTTTTGGGAGAGAAAAATACTTTGTAAACTACTGATTGATTACCAATGCTTTTTATATAATGTTTAGTTAGCGTTTTTTTTAACACATGAATTCTGGATAGAACCCATCTAAAATTCATAACCACAGGACCGATTTAGCTAAAATTTATTCCGGGAGAATGGAAAATTTGTCATCAGCCTCAGAGTTGTCTTTCAAAAGAAAGCGTGTTTTCAACAAATAGTCCGACGGATGGATATCGGTAGAATCGATCGAATTTCATTCTTTATGGTTCCTATAACGATATTTTAGGTTTTATAGATGGAATAACAAACTTATGTACTCTCTATTACTAACAATAAGTGGAGGGTAAAATAATTAGCGATAAATTTGAAGGATAAACATTTTTGTTGAAAAAAATGTTCTTGAAAAAAATTGGTAAAAAAGTAATTTAATTTTGTATTTTTATACAAATTTTTTTTTGCAAAAATTACTTTTTAACAATTTTTTTCAAGAACATTTTTTTACCATTTTTTTTACCCTCCACTAATTTTTTGGTCAAAAATATATTTTTTGATAAAAAATCTTTTTTTTTGTAAAAAAAACAAATTTTTTTAGTAAAAAAAATTTGGCTAAAAATAAGTTTTTTGTGTAAAAAAGCAAATTGTAGTTTTAATAAAATTCTGTTTCAAATTCGTTTGATTGTGTACACCTGCTGACGAATCAAAGCTTCTTGTATATTAAGGTTATTTAGAATGTAACAAAATTTTCAAGGTGTTCTTATATTTTTGTACATACATAACTTTTGAACGGCATACATACATAGCTCGATCAACTTAAAATCGATCTAGAATCAAGAATGTGTATAGTTTGTGGAGTTTGTCTTTTACAAAATTATTTGTTTTATATACATACCCAGGCAGAAAAATACATACGGGCCAGATCTGGCAAAGTAATTAATAAGGTAGTATTAATACTGGCTAAGTACCTTTTTTTTGGGTTTTTTGTACTTGCTAAGATGCTAAATGATAACACCATTTAGTAGTGGCAAAGTAATTGTTGAATCAAAATAAAGTAATATAAGAGTACATTGAATACAACAAATATTGGGCTTTCCCAGTACTTTCCAGAGCGTTTCCCAGTAATTTCAAAAGTAATATCCGAGATATTTTAAAATTTACTTTCCCATGCATTTTAACCTAAATAATTAATTGAAAAATTTAAAATGCGTTAAATTAAATTATTTTTTATTTAATTCGTACTTACGAAATATTTTTTTTTTTTTTTCATTTTAAAAAAATTATATATTAATAATCCTTTTAAATAAATTATATTTTAAAGTTAAAAAATATTTTCGTTTAAATAACATTTCAAATGTTAATATAATCGAATTTGATTTAAATGGTTATGTAGTTTTATCGTATTTTTATCGTTCAGTTCGACCTCCGCATCGATCCTTTGCTGCGGATAGCCAGCGACTTATCTTTGAAAAAACTGTGGCTTCAGTTTCACTCGGAAACTGTTTCGTGAGGAAAGCTTTAAAAATTTATTTTAATAAACTTAAATGATTAGCTTCAAAACCGACGTTCACGATGAATTTATTGATGCTCAAAATCTTGAAACAACGGATGAGGAAATTTTTTGTGAAGTTGACAGCGATGAGGAATCTAGTACAGAGGATTTTATACCTGAAACAACGGAAACTGATTTTAGCAACCTTATTAACGGCCATTTAGAGCTCAGGTTAAAGAATTGGGTTTTAAGAAATATAAAAACCCTAACTCAAAAGTCAATCGATGAACTTTTAATAGTTTTCAGAAAAGAAGGATATACGTCACTACCAAAATCCTCTAAAACATTGCTAGGAATTTCAGCTGTAAGCGGTTGCACAAAAATTATGAAAAGTTCAGATGACACTTTTGGGAAATTCCAGTATTTTGGAATAAAATCAAATCTTGTTGATATTGTGAACCCTAAACTGTATGTTGAGGCAGGTATATCGTTGATAATTCTTGTGGATGGCATGGATGTCTTTAACAAATCCAAAAAAGGTTTTTGGTCTATTCTGTTAAAAGTGTTTGCACCAGATTATATGAGTAAACCTTTTTTAATAGGCTTATATTACGGAAATTCAAAACCATATTCCTCACAAGAGTTTTTGGAAGAAGTCGTTGTGGAATCCAATTTGTTAATAAACGAAGGTATAATATTTCTAAAAAAATGAATTCAAGATTAATTTTGGTTTTATTTTTAAAGGTGTAAATATAAGTGGAAAACATTTTAACTTTAAAGTTCTAGCATTCTGTTGCGATATGCCTGCCCGTGCCTTTATTAGGTGCACTAAAAGCCATACTGGATTTTTTTCCTGTGAAAGATGCACAGTACGAGGAGAAACAGATAACAAAACTCGAGTTTTTAAAGAAATTAACTGCGATGAAAGGACTTTGCAGTCATTTAAAGAAAAAATAAATTCAGAACATCGCTTAACAAAGGAAAATAGCCCACTACTTGAAATTTTAAATATTGACCTAGTCAAGAATGTTGTTCTGGATGAGATGCATATGTTGCATCTCGGCATAAGCAAATATTTGCTTCAAAAGATGATTTATAAGAAATCATTTTCATTTATTTCTACAGAAAATGTTGCTGTTTTACAAAAAAACTTTTTAAATTTGTCTCAAGATATTACATCAGAGTTTCAGAGGAAGTCATTCGATTTATATGATATTTAATTTAAAGAAAACTACATATTTTTCATTCCGATAACTCAGTTAATAATATTCCATTGCTATATCCGCTTAATAGAAATTCCAAATACTCTCTAGGAAATATAAATAAAGGTTGGAATCAAAAGTTGTATTTTCTTTCGTAAACATTAAAGGTTTTAAAATAAAACCTATTCATCCAGATAACGTATGTTTACTCGACAATGAAAACGTTATTATCGTTACTGAAATTTTTAGTAGAAAGCAGTCTAAATACAAAAGTGATAATATATTTTTGAAAGGCAATATTTTCACTGAATGTAGCGATTTTTTTCAATTTCCACTACCATCAAGAGAAATAGGACTCTACAATGTTAATAAATTAGATAAAAATAACATTGAAATCAGTATCAATATAGTAGAATCAAAATGTATTCTTACAAAATTTTATAATGACACCATTGCAATTGCTTTATTACATAATTAAGAGTTTTTTTAAATGTTAAAATTTAGTAAAATTATTAAAAAAAAAATATTTCAAATAAATAATATAAACCGCCTTTAGTTTGGTAAAAAGGTGTTAGCAAAGTAATTAGTTCGGTAAAACCAAGTACTTTACTAAAAAGAGCTTGGTATACAAAAAAAAGTTGCTTTCCCAGTACTTTTTTTTTGGAACGGTTGGCAATTTCTGGCTGGGTAGTTTGAATATAATTCTGTATCAAATTTTGTTTGCTTGTGTACACCTGCAAATGAATTAAAGCTTTTTGCATTTTTAGGTTATTTAAAAAAATTTTCGAGATGTCCTTACATTTTCGTTTATAATTTTCTAACAGACATACGGACATCGCTTGATCGACCTAAAATCGATCGAGAATCACGAATGTATATAATTTATGAGATCCTAGACCAATATTTTAATGAGTTACAAACGGAATGATATACTTATAGGGTATAATAAGGCACCTTTCCCCACAACAAACTGAAAAGCTTAATTTCTCACTGACTAAAGTTTGGGTAAACTCTTGGGTGTGTGATCAAATAAAAATCCTTCCCAAGACTTCAAATTTCTTTTCCAAGTTAAGTGTTTTTAAGTTATTTACCTTTACAGCCTTTATTCTTTCCTTTTCCAATTGCTCTTCCAGTTTCATGGTTTTAAGTTGTTCCTGCAAACGTCTACAAATAAATTGTTCTAATAATTTATAACATTTATAATTTTTACTCCAATAACTCCTTACCTAGTTAATACTTCTTCTTGCTGATGTTCCTTATCTTTCAATAGTAATATTGAACGTCGTTTATCTTCAATTTGTTGCATAAGTTCGCGTTGATATTCCTTTTTGCGAGCAGATTCCAACTAGAAATAAAACAATTAAAAAAAGTTAAATTCGACCTTTCCGTATGTATGGATACCTTCCACAATATAAAAGAGATTAGTGAAAAAAATTGATTTAAAAATAATGTTAAAAAAAAATGTTGGGAAAAATTGATAAAAGTAATTTCAAGAAAATCAAAATTTTTGGAAAAAAAAATTCCGCACAAAAAATTTTTTTTTTGGTAAAAAAAAAAAAAAATCCGGATAAAACATTTTTTTGGTATCCAACTCTGTACGCATTTTTTTAGGCATTTTGTATTTTGAAGTTATGTGGAATGTACAAAAATTTTTGTGGTGTCCTTACATTTTCGTTTATAACTTTTAAACCGATATCGCTTAAATGCAATGACAAACTTCTCTAATTTAACAGACGGACACCGGTAAAATGTATCAGAATCTTTCACTGATCAATAATATAACATATATATCCGATCTTCATTAAATTGGTTTTATTTAGTATAGCATGGAAAATAAAGAGACACGTAACGTCAATTTTTCAGTTGTTTTCGTTTATTTTTTTTTTCGTTTATCTGCTAGTCATGTAGTAGATCAAATGAAAGGTCTATTGAAAGCCTATCTATATATATACAAAGAACGTGTCCACACATGGACAAATTTTAGAACATTTTTGTTAATAACTCGAAAAAACACTTTGTTAGTTAGACGGTATTTACACATTGCCTTTTTTTGTTTGCAATAAAGTCTTGCAACTTTTTTTTATAGGCAAACAGGGGTGAAAAGAAAACGGGGTAGAAAAAAATCACGAATTCTATTTTCCTCCTTCGTTGCTTCTCGGCCCCGATTGCCATAAAAAAACTCAGATAAAAAAGGCGTACAAGAAAAAACGCAGTGTGTAAGCTGTCTCTTAGCACCACGGTCTTTTAAATACCTTTTGATTAAATAGGGATAAATCGTAAAAAAATTTAAAAAAGGTCAACTCTCCCTGTACAAATCGATCCCCCCTAATAATAAGTTTGGGCTTTTAAAACAATACGTGTCTAATGCATTTTTGTTCTGAACAACATATCCAAATTTCATGAAGATCGAAGGGTACTTTCCTTTCAAGTGCAGGACATCAAAGAAAAATTTGAAAAAAAATGTAGATAAAATTGCATGATGTCTTTCTTACCTCAGCATGTTTTCTATTAATATCTTCAGCATTTCCAGACATTATATTTGTTAAATTTGTATGACGTAAATCTTGCAATAGTTTATAACGTGCTGAATCTGGCCTTAGAGCATGCACGGAATGTTTTGAAGGCACATAATTTGGATTATTAACATTTATTATTTCCAAGTCAGTCTTAGTTGTACCATGTAATGATGTTGTACCATTAGATGTTATAGAAGAATTATTTGAACGGCCACTACCAATGTTAGCAGTAATCATATTTGGATTTCTCTTCTTTTTATTTTGACCCTTATTTAACAACTTTAAAGGAGGAACAAATCAATTATTAAAAGCCACAACACAAACCACATAACAAATATGATTTATTACCTGGTGTTTTATTAGATTTTCTTGATTTTCCAGTAGTCTTTTTTGCAATTCATTTTGACGTTTTTGATATTCATTATTAAAACCAGGAAAATACGAATAAAAAGTGTCCGATACCCATTGCTCCATATCATCCTGTCATTGTTTAAAGTATAAATAAAAGGAATAGAAATAAAATTGTTTTATATTAGTATACTTTTTTTGTTGGAAAACAATATTGTAATGGCAACAACTTAACAACAATCAAAAAACTATGGTACATTTTACAATACAACCCCTCAAACTATACTAACATAAATAATTACTTACTTGCAAATATTTTGGCCATTATGAATAACAACTTATTTCTCACAACATGGTGCAAATATAGTTCAACTATAGATTATGTTAGTAGCTCTCATTAGGCAAATTCTCTTTTTGTATATTAAAATAGCCGAAAACAACTGGGCCAAGGGGATAAACAATTGTAAAGTTAGAGAAGAGTCTTTATGAAAATAATATTATTATGGTTACACGTGCTTTTTTTAAAATAAGGAGTTAAATAAACTCATAAGTTGGGCTGGCTGATAAAAATTGAGATATATTTAAAAGTGATTATATTTAAACTTTATACATGCACAAGGGTTTAGTTTTAAACTAGCAAGGAAGGTCTCCCCTGGAACATTTCGATCTTTTTTCTTGTAGAGCTTATGGATTTTTTTTATAAAATCAATGAATTGTAAATAACAAGTGAGTTAATGATTTTTTTAAATTTTTAGAAAATTTTAACTTTTCAAAACCTAATGAAATCATGTAATATTTTTTCAATTTCATTGAAATCATAAATATTTTCTTAAAAGCAATGAAAAGCTTCATTATTTTAATACAACATTTGTCGCACTTGTCATGAAATTATTCATAAATAACATTATTAAAACATCCAAAAAAATTATGAACTTTTTCATTCTGATTTCAAATGTGCTTTGTCCTTTGGCGGTAATCTTAAGACAAACGTCCCCATCAAATTTGTCTTAAATGCCCTAATAACCGTAATATAATAAGTACCCTTCAAAAATTTACAGGTAAATGTATTTTTTATTCATATATGATTTAAATTTTAACGGATCGCACACAATTTTAACCGGATCAAACCATTTTTACTGATCGTCCCTATAAAAATCGCCTCCTGATATTCACATAAATCTTTTGAAATACATATTTGAAAATGGGAGATTTTTCACTAAAACCTTATTAAATCTGATAATAATCAGACTTCCCTATAAAAATTTCGTCCGATATTCAGTTGAATCACCAAATACAAGACGAGTTCACTCAAATTTGGTTTGCGTGTATTTTCAACACTAACAATAAGTAATGATCTAGCTAAATATAGATCCAATTTGGTCCATGTTTAGACTTGGGACAATTTTTTCGGCCAACTGTGGGTAGGGCCATATAATAGGTGTGTATTAACCGAAAATAGTTTTTTTACTTGTTTTCCATCTGAACTACAAAATTTAATTTCATAAAAATCGAGTTGTAAGGAAACCTTCCTTGTATGTATATTTTTCCAGATATTCCAAATAACCTTTCCAAGTGTTTTACTTAATAATATCATGTTAATAACATTCCTTACTTATGTTTGTAACCGTTTATGTATGTTAATAGATATCACTAACAACATGCTCAAACTTTCATAGAGTTTAACCTATTAATGCAATCTGATTTGTTATAATACAATCTTAATCTTGCGTGTAAAAACGAAAATAATTTGTATTTGATTTCAATTGTGGTTAAAGCTTTAATACGTCCAATTAGCACTTGGGTTAAGAAATAACTGACGTACATTATTTTCACGCTATGCAATAATGATTCCTCGTTATGCGGTATTTTCCAATTAAAATATATATATTTTTTTAAATATAGAACAAATAATTCGTTACGGCCTAAAAGTTTGTTAATGTGGTCTTATTAATTTGTTTTCGTAGTTTTATTTTTTTTTTTGTGTGGGAGCAGTGTATTAGAAACGAAATGACATTTTTTTGTGTTGTACAAAACATGCAAATTTATACAACCCACCCAAGGAAATGAGTGTATCCGTTTATAATTACAATATTGGATAAAACTTTATCAAAGTGTTTAAAATAATAAAAAAAAAAAAAATTACACATTGATCAAATTTCTTAAATTACTGAAATTGTGCCAAAAAAATATTCTATTTCTTTTGTTTTTAATAACTTCAACAGCAACAGTTCTGTTTGAAATTAATTAACGGTGTTTTTCCAACATGTTTTTGAATAAGAAAATTTTGAAATTGTAGATGATTTTTAAAATTAAAATTTCTTTATTAAAAAAAAATATAATGAAACAAACAATTTTTAAAAATTATCTCAAGTTTTGTCTGACACTGTATGTATACTATGTTAGCAAAAGTTTTAATAATTTATTATATATGGATATATCCATATAGTAAAGAGTGTATAAAAGAATCTAAGTACATACATGTTTATATAATAAAGTTTATAGTTTAATTTATTATAAACAGGGCCTGGCCAGATAGGAAAAAAGCATAGAATTACAATTAAAAAAATTTAAGGCGACTAAGACCGTTTTGTTCCATACACCATAAAAGTTCCACCCTATGTATTTATAAAGTTGTTGACAATTGATTAATTTGAATTTAAAAAAAAAAGATTTTATTTTTGTAATTGCATTTTTTTGCATTTCAAAATTTAATTTAAAGTTTAAAAAATCAATTAAAAAAATAATCTCTTTGAAAATTTTAAATCAGATTTTTCATTAAGGCATTCATCAATGACAATGAATTTTTTTAATAATTAGCATTAGTAATGCTTAAACATAATTGAAACAATGTCATGTATTTAATTTTATTGGCATTAGTTTTAATTTAATTCCAATTCAATCGTCAAATAATTAGTCCATTTGTTTAAATAATCCCATGTATGGATAAAACCTTTAAAAATCACGGTTTTGCTCATAATTTCTAAACTTTAGAAATTTAATGTAATAATTAAATTTAGAAATTGGAGGCCAATCGGATTATCAAAGATATGGATTTTTGAAAATTAAAAAAAATATGTTTTGCGATACATTTTATTTATTATTTTTGTATGCGCTGAACACAAATATATAAAAAATTAAAATCGATCAAACGGTTTTCGAGACATCGCTATTTAAAGTTTGCAAAAATGGCGGTTTTTCCTATGTTCCAAAATTAAAAAAAAAATTCTTTCCCCTGACCCTTTTATATAGTTTTAGACATTCTTTTATTTAAACCTTATTTGAACATTTTAACCTAAATCCGAATATTTTAACCCGTGGCGCTCCAGGCAGAAATTGATTATGGTACAAAAAATAAAGCACTCTGAAGACGCTTTGTTTTACCAACTCAAAAGTGCTTTTACAGGAACTTTTTACGAATTAAAAATTTTTTTATATCTTTCACCCATAAAGTAGCCCAGTCAGAAAAATACAATCGCAAAAGCGTTGTGAAAGCGTTGTGGACGGTTTTACGAGCGTTCTGTATACCAACTTCAAAGCGCCTTCAGATGATCCGAATGATAACATCGATCTACGCTAGGTTTAAAGCGTTTTAAAAGCGATGTCAAAAAGTGCTTTGAGAACGTTTTTTTAAGTCATCAAAACGCTTTAAAACCCTAAAGTAAAGAGTTTCTATATCAGTATGTTGTTTTTGTTTTAGGTCGGTTATAATAATTTGTTTGATACAAAGTGAAATCTGAAAAAAAAAAATTGTTTGTACTCCCAAAAATTTCGAAAATTTTCAAAACTTACAAAATTAAAAAAAAAAAAAATTTAAAAACATTTTTTTCGATTAAAAAAAAAAAAAATGTTTTATTCAAAAATAGTTTCGGAACTTAGAATTTTTTTTCAAAAATCTAAAGAACTCTTAAAACACTTTTCGAATACGCTCGCAAAGCGTTCAAAAAAAAACGTTTTTACATTGCTCTTTTTTTGTTATAGTGCTTTCATAACACTTTTCAAAAAACGCTCAGAAAGCGTTTGAAAATAACGTTTTGATATACTTTTTTTGGTAACAGTGCTTTCAGAACGCTTTTTTTAGAACCATCGTCAATTTCTGCTTGGGGACATAATAATTGTACAATTCCGTTTAGAGAAATCAGCCACACTCTGTTAAAAAAAAGAAAACACGGAAAAACATTAACATTAAAAAAATAATTTTGTATTAACAAAATTATTTTTTTAGTCTATTGTAAGAAAATATATCAAAAATTTATATAAAAAAATTTAAAAATTGAAGTAAAATCAGCATAAAGCGTTTTAAAAAAAAATCTTGCGATACATTATTTTTATTTATTTAGACATGCTGAATAAGAATACCAAAAAATTCTGAAATCGGTCAAGCGATTTTCGAGATATCCCTATTTGAAATTTGTCAAACAAATTTTAGAAAATGACGGGTTTTTTCTACGTTCAATAAATTTTTTTAAAAAAAAACTTACATAAATATTTTTTCCATTTAATATTTTATAGATATTGAGATCTTTCATTTAAAATTTATTTGATCCAAATCAGGCCATTTAAAAGTTGAAGAAAAAAATTACACTCTAAGAGCTGGAAACTCATCAAAAGATAATCAATGATTAATACTAATCATTGATTAATTTCATAAAAATTTAACTTATGCAAACATTTAATAGCACCATTGGCGTAGATAGCCCTGTCTGGGGGGGCTTAGCACCCCCCAGAATAATTTTAGCCCCCCCCCCAGAATTTTTATCATTCACAACTTTTTTTTTAATAATTTAATGATTTCATTAATTTTTGCAACAATAAATAATAATATGAAATGAGTCTTGATTATTCAATGAGTCTTAAGGACTCGTAATGATTATAATATAAGATTTAATAGTTTTTCCCATTGAAAAATAGTCTGAGTTATTGAAAAAAGTTTTTATATGATGTTTTTTTCATTAATAAAAACTTTACCGAATCTTAGGGGTTTACCTTCAGAAAAACATTTTAACTTCTTTGATTTAAAAAAGTTTCTAAATTCTAAGGGGTTTTTTATAGACAAAAGTTATTGAAAGAAAGAATCTGAGAATTTTGACTAATAATCATTAACTTTTGCAATCATGAGAACTTTTTCTTGAAAAAAATCATAGTAACCTAATGATTTTACTATAAGAAAAACATCCAAAAAATCTTTCATTCTCAAAACATATCTGGGAGTTCTAAATTTCCGAAAAATCTTCAGAATCTAAATTAAAAAAAAAAATATGAATTTTTAACCGCTTTCGGGGGACATTCGTTTCTAGGAGACCTAGACCATGTTAAAGGGAACGCTTCAGGAATAGGTCTGCGTTTTTCTATTAAAAAAAAATACCAAAAAATTAAAAAAAATCTAGGGGGGCTTTAGCCCCCCCCAGGAATGTTGGCTTCCTACGCCAATGAATAGCACTAATCATTGATTATAATAATACCCTATATGACTAATAGGGTGGATCCACTTTAGCTTTTATCAAATGTCGAAAACGTCGGGGCCGAGAAAGTTGCCGGTCGATATTAACTCACAAAAATATTGTACCTGTAGGACAATGGCTTTGGGTTACTTTTTTGACTTGAAAATCGGAAAGTTCCAAACAAAGTGAAAAAAAAATTGTTGTATTTTTTTTTAATACATATTTGCTTAAATTCGGACATTACTGGAAAAGTGTTATGTTAAAAAAAAATTTTTTGGTCTATAATTTTTTTTTTTTAAATTTCTTTAAAAATAACTTAAAAAGTTTTAAGCTATCATCTAATCACTATACTGTCGCATTTTAGAACAGTTTGGGACAAAAAAAGTTCTGTCTATTGCATCCTTTTTATTACTTTTGTAGTCCTGCCCAATCTGGTATTAAATTTGTTCAACACCACCCAGTGGCGTATACAGGGGGGGGGGGCCCGGGGGCCCGGGCCCCCCCCCCCGAAATGATTTCACAAATTTCAGGATTTGGTATCAAATAAAAAGTACAATGTTAAAAAACTTCATAAAAAAATCTAAAAACATTTAAGAATCTAAAATTTTTTGAAGAGAAATGTTTTGAAACTGAAAATTTTTCTGTTAAAAAATCTCAAAATCTGAAAAAATTTTTTTAGAATTGAAACTTTTCAACTTAGGATTCTAATGAAAAAATAACTTAGAACCTGAAGTTTTATGTAAACAAAAAATGGACCTAATTGTAAGTAAAATGTAGTCAAATCTTAAAATGCGACTTTGTCATTTAGAAAAATGTCTCAAAACGAGACTATTTCTTAAAAAAAAATTTTCTCAGAATCTAAAACTTTTTATAAAAAAATGTCTGAGAATCTAACTAAGACTTTTTCTATAGGAATAATGCCTTAAAATATTAGCCATTTTCGCAGAATATAAGACCTTTTCTATAGGAAAAATGTCTCAGAATCTGGTACTTTTTCTATTAGAAATTTTCAGAATCTGAGGCTTTTCTAAATGAAAAAAGTTTCAGAATCTGAGGCTTTTCTATATGAGAAATGTTTTAGAATCTGGGAACTTTCTATAGGAAAAATGTCTCTGAATCTGAAAAATGTCTCAAAATCTGAGATTTTTTCTATAAAAAAAATCTAAAAATCTGAGGTTTTTCTATATGAAAAATGTTTTAAAAGCTGAGAGCTTTCTATAGGAATAATGTCTCTGAATCTGAGAATTTTTCTTACAATATCAGAATTTTAGACTTTTTTTACGAAAAATCTTTCAGAATCAACGAATTTTTCTTAAGGAAAATTATCTCAAAATCAAATAAAGGAAAAATGTCTCAGAGACACAAGGTGAGACATTTTGTATAGAAAAATGCTCAAAATCTGAAACTTTCTATTTTAAAAATATATTTTTCTATAAGAATAATGTCTCAAAATTTGAGTATTTTGCTATTTGAAATATATTTCAAATCTGAGACTTTTTCTTTAGGAAAATTTTCTCAGAATCTGAGGCTTTTTCTATATGAAAAATGTTTCAGAATCTGGCAATTTCCTATAGTCAAAATGTCTCAGAATCTGAGACTTGTTCTACAGGAAAAGTGATTAAGCATCTTAAGACTTTTTCAATAGGAAAAATGAGTCAGAATCTAAGAAATTTTCTGTAGAAAAAATGTCTGAGAACCTGAGACATTTTCTATAGGAAAAATGTCGAATAATCTGAGACTTTTTCTGTAAGAAACATGTCGAAGAATCTGAGACTTTTTCTATAAGAATCTGAGACTTTTTATAGGAAAAATGTCTCAGAATTAGAAACTTTTTCTATAGAAAAAATGTCTGAGAACCGGAGACATTTTCTATAGGAAAAATGTCGAATAATTTGAGACTTTTTCTGTAAGAAACATGTCGAAGAATCGGAGACTTTTTCTATAAGAATCTGAGACTTTTTCTATAGGAAAAATGTCTAAGAATCTTAGACCTTTTCTATAGGAAAAATGTTTTAGAATCTAAGACTTTTTATACTGTTTTCTTTTTAAAAAGTTCTCAGAATCTGAATCATTTTATTTATAGAAAAAGTGAAGATTTTCTCAGAATCTAAAATTTTTTGTGTGAAATGTTGTAGAATCTGAGAAAATGTGCTAAACTAGAAATATCTCAGATTATGGGAAAATGTCTTACAATCGGAGTCTTTTCTTTTGGAAAAGTATTTTATGAATATGTTTATAGAATCAATTTTTAACTGAATTTTTCGAGAAACGTTTTCCATTGGAAATATGATTTAGAGTCTTTGACTTTTTCTATTACAAAATCTGTCTTAACTGCAAATTGTGATAGAATCTTATACTTTTCTTTGAAAAAATTTCAGATAATCTTCTTTGTTAAAATGTTTCAGCATCTAATAAAATTCGCACTTTAAAAAAATGCTTAAGTCTATCAAAAAATTCTAAAATATATAAAAAATCTTAATTTCCCCCCAAACGGTGGTAAACTTACACAAAAATGAAGATTCTCATTGTGTTACATTCAGTTCAAGGAAAAGATCGGGAAAAATTCTAAAACATGTGCTGTTATGTAAATTTTTTGTAAAAAAAAAAATTTAAAAATAATGTTGGGCCCCCACCGAAATAAAATCCTGGATACGCCCCTGACACCACCAATAAGAAGTTAATGGTCGTAACAGCCCCCCCCCCCCCATTTCCCGGTTCACGATATTCCCGGGAATACCGGTATTCCCGGTTCTAGATATATTCCCGGGAATACAGGTATTCAAGGTTCTGATCCTGGTACCGGTTCTCAAAAAAAATGGTATTTTTCATAATACCATTTTTTTTTTTGGTAAAAGCAAAGAAAAAATTTTAATTGTACAAAATTTTACAAAATATACATACCGGTAATCCCGTCAGAACCGGAAATACCGGTATTCCCGGGAATGAATTAAGACCAGTGTTACCGTTGTGCGACTTTAGTTGCAATTTGCAACCTTTTTGACGCTTTGAGACTTTTTGTGCGACTTTTTTAAACTTGTCTAATTTTGCGACTTTTTACAACTTTGTGAGACTTTTTCCCCCTTTTTTGTTATGTGAAACATTTGTTTTCTTTTAAAAGACATATAGTGCAAAATTACACATATTATAAATATTTTTTTGAAACTTTTGAAATTTCTAAAATAATATCTGGAGGTCTCGCTCGCGGCTTTTTTTACGTAAATATAGAAATTTTAGACGTAAATATAGAAATTTTAAAAAACCCCTTATTTAATTACAAATAAATCAGACTTGAACTTTACATACAGAAATAACATTTAAAATTTTTTTTACTCGGACAAATTTACAAATGATGTAGTTTCACTTTTCGGACTTTCCATGTAAATTACAGGAAAACGAAACGATAGAATTCAAATCTGATGGCGGAATCGAATTCAGAAGGTCAAAATACATAAGAATTAGTCTGGGTCTGGTTTCTGGGTCAGAACCTTTTTAAATTTTTGTGGGGCTCTGATATCTATCGACCATTCCATAAGATATTGTCCATTTCAAAAGATATATCCAATTCCTTTAGAAATATTCCATACTATCGTGAAATATTGCATGGAAGCACCCTTATGAATAGAGATAGGTTGTTGGTAGGTTCAGTTAAAATATTGGGAGGTAAAAATTAATGAGAGTTACTGAATGTCATTCAGATATATAAGATAGACGTCAATAAACATAAATAGTTCAATTGCATATTTTATACCCTTTCATAAACTCTTAAAAAAAATGTGCGACTTTTATTTGGAAAAACGACTTTTATGTGCGACTTTTTTTGTAAAGAACGACTTTTTCTGCGACTTTTTTAAAATTCTAAACGGTAACACTGATTAAGACCCGGGAAATCGCTACGATTTCCCGATAATACCGAGAACCGGGAATACCGGTATTCCCGGTACTGACCGTAAGCACTAATCGTAACACATATAAAACATAATTAATTACATCTTATCTACTTACCTTATTTTTCTTTTTATGTTTTGTATTTACTCCAATAGCATCTTCGCTTTTCCTATTGTTTAATTCATTAATCCAGTCTTTTCTTACTTTACTAAAATTTTCTTCATGTATTCTTGCAGTTTCTGTGTCCTGTAGTAGTTTTGCCGGAATATCTTTTGCTTGTGGTTCATTCAATTTACTGGAATGTGTGCGTAATCTTTGACGATCTTCGGCCAAACGTTGCTTTTCCAAAGCCAAAAATGATTTTAAATCCATGCTGTTTTCACATTTTTTTTTTTGTTATCAACTGATAAACTAAAACAAAAAATTACCGACAAGTAAACAAAACAAGCAACATTTCCACAGTGATGATAAGACTTATAAAAAAAAAACCGCTAGTAGAATTTTTTCAACAAAACTTTTTTAAGCTTTATCATTAAGTTAAATTTGATTAAAATCAGTAAACACTGTCTGGTATTACATAAAATCTATATATATTTTTTTAATTATTAGTATAAAAACCTGTTTAAATTTGAAAATAATTGAAAATAATTGGTGTTCAAAAAACTCGCTTTATTAAAAACAGCCAAATCTGGATAGAAATCTTAAAAGTTGACAACAGTATTATTACAACAATAGTGTTTCCAAACACTTCCTAATAAGCAACACTGTAGTAAAGACAAGAACCTTTGCAAACAAATGTTGTGTTTTTCGCTTCCGGCAGAGCTGCCAGATACTAAAATATATCAATAAAAGAATTAACAGAGCTTTCAAAACTGTTTTATGAATGAACTCTGTTTTATAGTTCGTTTTATCATACATATTTTAAAATCATGCTTTAGTTAAAATATAGCAATGCAAATTGAGTATACTGTTGCTTAAAAGAAAGGAGTTTGCCAGTAGGTTCTACCTAGTATATCAACAATTTGGAGGTTAAAACCTTTTATAAAAAAAAATATATTTTTGTAGCATACCTTAAGGTGAAATTAATAAATAACAGTACTGTTAGCTGTGGGCATCCTATTTTAACGCTTAGGGGTTTCAGAGGCCGTCCCTTCAAATCTAATCTTTTGAATTTCGTCTCGTAATACCTGCCGAACGATGGCCACGGAATAACTGATTTGGGGGAAATTTATGCAACAAATTTTGGAAGGGCATTTTCAGTCGGCAACCAGCGGTCAAAGTTTACGTTTTGCGATCAAAATTCATGCCCAAAATTTTAGTCCAAAAATGTTGATGAGCATTTGTGTTTTTGGAACAGTCTCGTTTTTATATTTTTTAATATATATTAAACAACATCCTAAACATTTTGCAACTTTTAAGACCAATTTGGATAAAAATAATTTTTATGTTTAAAAATCATTTAAATATTTTTCCCTATATTTGGTTCAAAATTCGGACATGAATTTTGGTCGAAAACCTATTTTTTTCAAATTTGACTGCAGTTTGGCGACTGAAGATGCCCTTGCAAATTTTTTTGTGGCCATCGTTCAGCAGGTATTACGACACGAAATTATAAAGATTTAAATTTGACGGGACGCCCTAATAGACAGTCTGTCAGGCTTGGGGACTTCATGCTAGCAAAAATGACAACAAATTTAAATTGGGTCTTTTTATGCGGATTTTATACAAATATTTGGGGGGATTTTTAGAGCCAAAAGCGTCGTATGGATGGTATAGATATCGAGGAAATGGACACTCCGTTGGAATAAGCACATTTTTGAGTTGTAGAAAGAAGCATTTAAGTGTCCGGATTTTTTAAACCGGTTTAAAAAGTACTTCACCCCATCCGATCTTCTTATTTTTATACCACCTATATCCGATCGAAGATGGAATACAACTTCCATATATGGGCAAAAAAGGCTTCAATATCTATTTTGGTGCTCTTAGACCGTGTAAAAAGGAGGGCGGTAATGCTTATCAATAACAGTAGGCTATCCAACTCTATTGACTCATTGGAGCATTGTCGAAATGTGGTTGTGTGACTCTGTTCTATCAATCATAACATGGAAAGTGATCTGTTGAGATAAGTGATCTTATCCCCAGGGCCCTAGTTTTTGTTCGCAGCACTCATAATTTTGTTGTCGAATGCTCAGATGATCGCACATCGCATTACACACAAAAAAATTAAAATGAGTTTCAATCACTATAATGATTATATCAATTACTATTTTAATTGATTTTGCTCCTATCACGAAAGTGATAGTATTAATAACTTTTTTTTTCCTTTATTTATTCCACTTGGGAACATAGGGCTTCTACAAGTAAATTCCAACTTATTCTATCATTACATACATCTTTTATTTCATTAAACGATTTGTTCTGCATATTGAGTTCTTGTATGACTGTTCTACGCCAGTAGTGCGATTCAGTAACTTTTTTAACGATATTATCGATATCGTTACCTAACGAGAATTGTCGGTTGTTTTAACGAAAATGTGATTCTATATTTTTTTTCTAACGATTTTTTTCGGTTGATTTTTTTTTAAATACTACCGACAAATTTCGGTAGAAACAAAAAATGTCAAAAATTAAATATTGGAATATTTTAATAACAAATTTACAAAATAAAATAAAAATGAACAACAACATTGTAAGTATTTTGTAAAATACTTGGGATTGCAAAAATTAAATTCTATTTATGTATTTATTTGCAGAAAAAAGTACGTGATGCTCGCGCCACACCAACCATATTAGCTCCTTTGATTTCTTTTTTGGAAAGCAAAAAAGGAATGGATAAAGATAAATTTGCTGCACAACGTGGAAAAGATGAACCAAAAAATATTTGCGAAATAGCGGAAGAACTTATAAATAGTGATTGCCGCGACAGAATGGTACGTACAAAGTGGATAATAGTCAAAAATTAGTTTTTTTTTTAATTTTAAAGACTACTAAAAACAATGTACCAATATTTTTTTAGGAAGCAAACAAGTCACAATGTACTACAAAGTCCATGGTTTTTAATGAGTCTGACATAGAGATGCAAACGAGACGGAAAATGTTGTATAATTGAAAACATTACAGAAGTTGCATCTACTGCTATGTTGAACACTTTTAACACGGATTTATAGCCATCTCCGACCTAAGAAAACAATCTTACAGATCGCTACCGACTTAACCACAATAAAAACAGATTAATAAGGAAGACGCTGTTAAAACAGATTTTTTGAAGATTGCGAAAACTTAGGCCGATGCCTTAATGGTAAAAATTTATATTTATAAAATTAATTTGTCTCAGAATCTGAGACATTTTCTATAGAAAAAACGTTTCAGAATTTGAGACTTTTTCTACAGAAAAAACGTTTTAGAATTTGAGACTTTCTATAGAAAAAATGTCTCAGAATTTGAGACTTTCTATAGAAAAAATGTCTCAGAATCTGAGACTTTTTCTATAGAAAAAATATCTCAGAATCTGAGACGTTTTCTATAGAAAAAATGTCTCAGAATCTGAGACTTTTTCTATAGAAAAAATGTCTCAGAATCTGAGACTTTTTCTATAGAAAAAATGTCTCAGAATCTGAGACTTTTTCTATAGAAAAAATGTCTCAGAATCTGAGACTTTTTCTATAGAAAATATTCTCTCAGAATCTGAGACTTTTTCTATAGAAAAAATGTCTCAGAATCTGCGACTTTTTCTATAGAAAAAATGTCTCAGAATCTGCGACTTTTTCTATAGAAAAAATGTCTCAGAATCTGAGACTTTTCTGTAGAAAAAATGTCTTAGAATCTGAGACTTTTTCTGTAGAGAAAATGTCTCAGAATCTGAGACTTTTTCTATAGAAAAAATGACTCAGAATCTGAGACTTTTTCTATAGAAAAAATGACTCAGAATCTGAGACTTTTTCTATAGAAAAAATGACTCAGAATCTGAGACTTTTTCTATAGAAAAAATTAGACTTTTTCTTTAGAAAAAATGTCTCAGTATCTGAGACTTTTTCTATAGAAAAAATGTCTCAGAATCTGAGACTTTTTCTAAAGAAAAAATATCTCAGAATTTTAGACTTTTTCTATAGAAAAAATATATCAGAATCTGAGACTTTCTATAGAAAATTCTGAGATTCTCAGACATTTTTTCTATAGAAAATTATCTCAACAATGCATTAGTATTTAATGTATCTTATAAATCAATTTTTTAGCTTTTAGACCCCCGAAAATTCACAGAAGGAACTATCTCTATCGGAAATAAAAAAATATGGATATTTATTTATTTGAGTTATAAATGTATTTAATAAATTTTGAATAAATATTTAACTAAAATATTAAGAAATTATTTTATTCTGCACTCGAGGAGCCACTCCTTTCCAAAACTCTCCACCAATTCGTTTTGTTAATTACTTTTTGGCTATCATTAAATAATATTTTTTTTAAATTAATAAATGGGCATCCACCGATTGCATAAAACATGGATTTTAGACAAAAAAATCCATAAGCACCACTTTCAGAATTTTTAATATTTACAGTGTAAAATATGTAATTCTGTTATGTGGTGTAATATACTGGAACAATTTGCTGGGGACTTTTTCTGTACTCGGCAAATAATATTTTATACCTATTAAAATGTTTTCGAAGACCATTTCAACAAAATTTGCAATTTTTTTTACAATATCTTGTTAAAAAAGAACTAATATTTTATATTAACAACAGTTTTATTTTTGTCGTTAGCCTACCGATATTTTTCGAAAGTTAACGATACTAAATAGCGACAAAACTCGGTAAAATAAATTATAGAATCACATTTAACGACAATTGTAGATAAGTATCGATTTTTGACAATTTAACTACCGATTTTTGTCGTTAAAAAGTTAGTGAATTGCGCTACAGGTGTCCTTTGGGCGGCCTGAACGTCTGCTACCTTGAGGATTCCATTCCAATGCCGTTCTTGTGATACTGCCAACTGGTCGTCGCAATGTGTGGCCTATCCACTTTCTTCTTGCAATTTGGCGAATAATGGGTCAATCGCCAGAGTTCGATGTTCGTGATTACGTTTGGCCAAAAGATACGGCATATTATGCGCAAACATTTGTTTATAAAAACTTGCAGTCTTCTCGCTATAGTACTCGTCATAAGCCATGTCTCGCTTCCATATAGCAGTGTGGATTTCACACAGGCATTAAATATACGAATTTTTGTATTTTTTGAGATTTGGGGGGATCGCCATGTTTTATTTAACCGACTAAAAGCTGATCTTGCCTTGTTTAACCTGAGTGAAACGTCTTCTTCCACTCCTCCATCTACCGACATCATGCATCCTAGATAACAAAAGGATTTCACATATTTTATACGTTGGTTTTGTACTACAATATGGTTGTCAGTTGCGTTATTTATACGCATTGCATGTGTTTTGGCAATATTAACTTCCAGCCCAACTCTATTTGCTAACGCGACCAAATCATTTACTTTGCTCTGGATATCATTAAACTTATGCGATATAAGACAAATATCGTCGGCAAAGTCAAAGTCTTCTAGGTGGTTTTGGAAATCCCAGACAATGCCTCTTTTTTTCCTGCATAATTGTGACATAACCTCATCCAAAACAACGGCGAACAGTAATGGTGAAAGGGGGCAACCTTGTTTAACTCCAGCGTTTGTCATAAAGGGTTCGCTGATCATACCATTGTGACGAACTTGCAGTGTGGTATTGTTGTACATAGCTTTAATCAAATATATTAATTTTGTTGGTACACCTTTTGCTTTAAGTGCATCCCATATAGCACTACGTTTTATAGAGTCAAATGCTTTCCTAAAGTCTATAAATACCAAATAAAGCGGTGTGCGCCACTCGACCGATAGTTCTATTATTACACGGAGGGTATTGGTTTGATCGACACAGTTGCGATATGGTCGGAAGCCTGCTTGTTCATCGCGTAAGGATTTTTCGATTATTTGTAATCGGATATTTATTATAGTAGCAATTACCTTGTATACAGTGTTGAGCAGAGTAATACCTCGCCAATTATCACACTCAGTCAAGTCATTTTTCTTTAGAAGCTTTACTAATTGACCTTTTGTCCACGTGTTATGCAACTGTTCGTTTACCCAAGCATCACGTATATAGGGATGAATTATTTCCGCGGCTACTGCTGGGTTAGCTTGGAGTAGCTCTGAGGGTATCCCATCTTCGTATTAATAACTAAAATTCGTAAATGTTTAATATCGCAAAAGTGCATTAATTTTTAATTCACGGAAAAAATCTTATAAATTAAAAAAATGATTAAAAACAAAATTAAACTTTTTATAATTTTTAATTAAAATTTTTTTCTCTAAAATTTTTTGTGTGTACAGAGCAGTGTTGCCAGTTTAGGGGGTTTCCCCCCAGATTTAGGGGTTTTTTTTCTCATTTGGGGGTTTTTTTAGGGGGTAAAAATTTGGATTATTTTTTTGGGGTTTTTTTTTAGGGGTTTTTTAAACAAAATTTAGGGGGTATTTAAAATTTTTTTTTTCATTGCAATATTTTACAAATATTACTTTAAAGTTTTTTTTTTTCAAAAATGAAAATATAGAACTAAGAAATCCAAAACAGCAATACTTCAATTAGTTGTAAATTTTGTATAGAACAAATAAAGATGATGATGCAGGGATGCAAAAAATATTAAAGCAAAAATATTAAACTCAGTAAAAATATTAAACTCAAAAATTTCAAATGTGGTCCAATGTGAAAAAATCTTATTGAAAAACCACCTTTATTATTTTTTTGATAAAATAATGATTAAGAAAAAAATTTGTACATTGAAAAGTACTTTTTAAAATATTTTTTGATATCAAAAGGAAATCTCTATATCTCATTCCTGTGATGATGTGCTAGATATTTCTGGTGTCATCTAGTATGTGTGTCGTTCTCCGTTAAATCAATTATGAATTTTCTTTTCATAGTGAAAAACTGACAAATACAATAAATTTTAGCCCTGTAATTCAACAGGGGCCGAAATTACGATTGGTCACAAATTAGGCCAGAATCTTAAAGTCCCTACACTTTTGCACATTAAAAATTCAATTCAACAACTTTCAGTTTGAATTAGTAAACTTTAAGCAGATTTTTATGCTGTAATGGATATTTTTACTGAATTCTCTGTCATTTAGTTATAGAAAATACCACAAATCAACGGATTATTAACTTATTTTACAGAAATATTTAGTTAGCCTGTTTTCATGAATTTTTTTTTACAAAGATGTAATTAAAAAAAAAATTAAATTTTATTGAAAAACGCTTAACTAAAAAATGAACACTTTGAAAAACAAAAAAACTTAGAAAATTTTGTTGAAAAAAATTACAATCGCTTTTTTATAAGTTAAAAAAAATATGCTCAAAATCTTTTCTAAGTCTTTTACATATATAAAATACTTTTTAGATGTTTATCTAAAATCAGAAGAATTTTTTGCTAAAACCAGCAGATTTTTCTGCTAAAATCAGCCGATTTTCCAGCTGAAATCAGCTGGTTTTTTTGCTGTCTTAGCAGATTTTCTAATAAAGCTCAAAATGGGTGTATTTTCAGCAGATTTTTCTGCTAATTGGACAAAGGTTTTATTTTGAGTGCACAATTTGTGTAACAACTAAACCAAATTTTATCATAAATTGGAAGGGGTCGAAAACATTTTTAAGCTAGTTTTGAATGATTTAAGAAAGAATGACCCATGTAAGTTGTCAATAATATATTTTGTTTAGTGTTTTTCGGTAATTTACATAATTTTTTATATTGTTTGTTTTTTTGAATTTATTAAATATCTATATTTTTTTAAGTTTAAAATTTTTAGGGGTTTTATTTCCAAAATCACTTAAATCTAGGGGTTTTTTTGAAATTTTGTTGGGCTGACAAAAAAAATATATTTTGTTTTAATTTTATGTATATAACTAGCAAAAATTAAATTATTTCAATTTCAAAAAGTTTAGGGTTTTTTTTTTGAAAATTGCCTTAATCTGGGGGTTTTTGAAAATTTTTTAGGGGGAAGATAAAAAAGTACCTGGCAACACTGGTACAGAGCAGGTTCGTTTATCAGTCATACAAGCCGTATGTGGAATAAAATCCCCGTAGAAGTTTTCCCAGTTTCTTTTAATGTAGATAAACTCAAGTCAAATGTCCACAATCACTACTCCAACTTTTCTCCTTCCCATAATCTATTTTCCTGATATCAAAACAATGCACTGCATGAGTGTTGGTTCAGAGTAAAAAAAATCGTAGACTTTTTCAAGTAAGTGTACGTAAAACACGAGGCAACACGATTGAATCTTTAACAAACAACACTGATTTTTGTTGTTGTTTTGTTTAACAACTTAAACTAATAGCAACAAATCAGACATGTCGTCGGTGGTCTTGTCATCTATTTGGATTTTCTACTTTCATACATACCAAACAACAGCAACAACAAAAAACCATACTCCAAGATTCATATTTGTACTTCTTCATTCAAATCAAAAGGAGAGGTGACGTTAAAGAACGAGATGCGATGCTTGAGGCAAGCTTTATGCTGCTACCACCTTTTGATAACTTACACCAAAGCAGTACATCCCATCCATCCCAAGAACAATATATGTAAGAGGATATTCAATGTTCTGACGCCAAAATAAGTTTGGCGTCTTGGCGTCTTGGCGTTTCTTACATAGGCCAAAATGAAAGGGTGTCAGGTGTTTTTTGCGGGAGTTGGTTGTATCCAACAGTTGCGCATCTCATAAAATTGAGATTTTACAGCGAAAAAATTATATTAAAACTTTAAAAAATTAAAAAAAAAGGAGAACAAATTAACAAATAACTCATCCATAAAAAAAATTAAAAATTGAAAATAAAATATTTTGGGATTTTTTTTTTTCTTAATTTTCTTATTTTTTTTATTGGTAAAATTTTTTCTTAATTCTTTCATAATTTTTTTTAATTTTTTAAAGTTTTAATATAATTTTTTCGCTGTAAAATCTCAATTTTATGAGATGCGCAACTGTTGGATACAACCAACTCCCGCAAAAAACACCTGACACCCTTTCATTTTGGCCTATGTAAGAAACGCCAAGACGCCAAGACGCCAAACTTATTTTGGCGTCAGAACATTGAATATCCTCTTACATATATTGTTCTTGATCCATCCATCGCTTGTGTATGATGGCACAAGTGCCAGTAGTATTTTTTACTTAGGAAGGCGCTCAGGCAACGAACGTACGTACATTAGACCGACTCACCTTATATGGGCAAAAAAAAAGTTAAAGTTGTACCCCCCTCAAAATTAACTTTGACATGTTATATGAAGATTCCCAAAATATTTGGGCTCTAGCGATAATCTCCCGTGAGCTAAACCGCGTCAAAAAAGGGTCCAAAAATGGTATTTTTCATGAATAAAAAAATCAGTAAATTTTTTTTTGTCCAATGAATGACCAAATATAATAGATATTTAGGAATTCTTTGATTCTGCATCAAAACATTTTAAAAATCTAACCACAGACTCGAGATAACGAGATGTTTACGTCAGTTTTTTGATGCTTTTCAATTCGATTTTAATGAAAACTTAAATAACTTCGGTATTTTTTGTCCGATTTTCACTTATAGTACATCGTTAGAAAGGTGTTGATCACCGCTTGGGATTTTAGTCAAAAATTAACCCTTAACTGCACTGTCTAAATTTTTAATAATATTTACTTCGACATCATTTAAAACCGATTTATAACCACAAAAAGCATATCTTTGTGCAGGAAACACGTTTAATTAATATATTTGGCCGCAATTAATTTAACCCATGCATGATCAAAATATTTTGGCAAACATTTTTAAAAACGTTTTTGCGGAAATTATTGAAAGCTAGTTGTAATACTTTAAAAAAATAAAATTAAATAAGGTTTTGTTTATTTTAGTCAAAAATTAACCCTTAACTGCACTGTCTTACTTTTTTATAACATTTACTTCGACATCATTAAAAACCCATTATATAACCACAAAAAGCATATTTTTGTGCAGGAAACACGTTTAATTATTGTGCTCGATTCTCGAATACGACTTCACCATTCACCCAATTTTTAAAAATTTGATATTCTTTCGAGTTTTAAGTTTTTAAAATGTGTTCTTGTAATTATTAAAGATATTAACTAGATTTTCAATTGTTACAAGAAAAAAAATTTTAAATCTTAAAATTCGAAAGAATATCAAATTTTTAAAAATTGGGTGAATGGTGAAGTCGTATTCGAGAATCGAGCACATTATATTTGGCCACAATTAATTTAACCCATGCATGATCAAAATATTTTGGCAAACATTTCTAAAACAGTTTTTGCGGAAATTATTGGAAGCTAGTTGCAATACCTAAAAAAAATATAATTAAATAAGGTTTTTGTTTATCTAGACGTGCTTATTAATATCAAATAATTATTACGTGTACCACATTCCCGGTCAAATTTTTTTTCGAAATTTGTATGTGAAAATTAATTTTAAAAATAAAATATAAACAAATTTTGGTCTTAATCGCATATATTCGTGCAAAAAACACAAAAGCTTTTTTATTTTATTTTTTTAAGTATTTCTACTAGCTTTCAATAATTTCCGCAAAAACTTTTTTAAAAATGTTTGCCAAAATATTTTGGTCATGCATGGGTTAAATTAATTGTGGCCAAATATATTAATTAAACGTGTTTCCTGCACAAAGATATGCTTTTTGTGGTTATAAAATGTTTTTTTAATGATGTCGAAGTAAACGTTATAAAAAAGTAAGACAGTACAGTTAAGGGTTAATTTTTGACTAAACTCCCAAGCGGTGGTCAACACCTTTCTAACGATGTATTAGAAGTGAAAATCGGACAAAAAATAACAAAGTTATTTAAGTTTTCAGTAAAATGGAATTGAAAAGCATCAAAAAACTGACATAAACATCTCGTTATCTCGAGTCTGTGGTTAGATTTTTAAAATGTTTTAATGCAGAATCAAAGAATTCCTAAATATCTATTATATTTGGTCATTCATTAAACAAAAAAAAATTTACTGGATTTTATATTCATGAAAAATACCATTTTTGGACCCTTTTTTGACGCGGTTTAGCTCACGGGAGATTATCGCTAGAGCCCAAATATTTTGGGAATCTTCATAAAACATGTCAAAGTTAATTTTTAGGGGGGTACATCATCAACTTTTTTTTTTGAGTCACTCTAACGTACATACGTACCGGCACACAAACTGCCACACATTTTTTGAACTATGTTAGAGCTGGTGCTGGCTTTCTTTGCCAAATTATGCTGCTGACATGTTTGGTACAATTTATGATCGACCAAACGACCGAACAATGTTGTTACTGCTAGGCAAAGCGAAAAACAAAAAAAAAAAAAACGGTGTGAATGCATATTTCGTGGTGGTGCACTGTTTTCTTGCGAATTTCATTTAATTTTATAGGGCCAACTCAACCAGCCATCCAACAGGCAGGTAAGCATTATTGTCAGGATAGTAGAAAACGTTCACGTTCATAAAATGACTGACTTTGTACATACGCAGGGACGGATTCAGCTCTTGAGTTTGGGGGTGTGAGATATTTTTTTTTTTAATTCAAGAACTATTAGTCGATAGCGATCGAAATTCTACTCGATCGTGCGATTTTTAAAATTTTCTTGATGCCTAAAACTATGCTTTGATAAATAAAAGCTTTTTATATGTTTGTTTGTAGAGCAGGGATGGAAAAGTTAGTACTTTTTTACTCTCTAAGATACCGTAATACTGTAATACACTACACGATAGTGCGATTTTTAAATTTTTCTTGATGCCTAAAACTATGCTTTGATAAATTAAAGCTTTTTATATGTTTGCTTATAGAGCAGGGATGGTAAAATAGTACTTCAGTACTTTTTTCGGAAACATTTGCATTTACCCATTTCCACCTTCCGCTCCCTAAATCCGCCCCTGACTTACGAGTATGTTGGTGTGTACAACTTTTTTTCTTATGATTCTGTTACAATGATAGTCAGTAAGTTTGGTTTTTATGTCTGCTGCTTTCAGTCGGTGGAACGCGTGTGGGTGTTGACATATTTTTGTTTTTTTTTTTTTATATTTTATTTTTACTTGCGGTCGTTGTTTGGAATAATTTTTATTGTTTGGTGCCTTCATAGTTTTATATTTATGTGTTTGTATGAATTAATGCAGGTTTGTATACCTGCTAATACAGTTATAGCAAAAATTATATTGGCTGCCTTTGTGCATTATTTTGTTTGTAATCCCAACGATACTCATCATTTTGGTATGAGAAAGTTCTATTTTTATATCTTACAACTTCGTGATAAATACAACGTTTGAGATTTTTTATTATGTTTGCAAGATACCAAATTATGGAACTAAAAAGAAAATTTGTTCGTCATATTTTACTGGAAAATTTCATCATATGACGAAGTTTTTCATTAATTCGATGTAATTTGTCATCAATCTTGTGACCTCAGTTAGGTTAGGTTGTAAGTGGCTGCTGATGTTTTACACACATAGACTCCGAGGTCCGTTGTGATACTACGGGACACGCCTACTAGTCCTTATGAAACTCCTAAGATATTGAATTTTGACATCCGACAAATCAGAAAGATCTTGCAGCTCCCTAGATCCCGATGAAGTTAGTCTCTGATCAGAAAGGGCCCGACAATGGCACACAAAGTGTTGATTAGTTTTAAACTTGAAAGGTGGTGAATAGTACAAATTAGGGTCAAATTCTCCTATTTCTTGACGTGGTCGATGACCAGTCTTGGACTAAGCTTTGTAATCGTGCTGCTCAAACTAAACCGGCAGCTTCTACACGACTATAGGTAGTAACTAAAAACTTCCAAAGAGAACGCACCGCACAGAACAACCACAGGTTCTCCAAATCAGACTTTCCAAGGTGATTAACACCCTTAAGGTGCAGCAGGCGAACTTGCACTATGTCGGCAACATTGTGCAAGACTTTCGCCTGCCAACATATAGCCAGGGCTTCCTTCAGGGACCATGGGTTGTCAAGGGTAAGATAATGTGCCTTCAATATAAATAAAGAGGGTTGATTTTTCGTCGTAGCGATTGTATTGATGTTCCGCCAAGAATGGTGATTTAAATAGACAAACATATTAATTGTCTTCCTATTGCAGAACTTATCCAACGGGATTTGCTGTTTGCAATTATTGAGGTTCCAGTGGAGAAAGAAACGGGGAAAGTCGTCTATGCCGCAGAATACAAATGAGGAACCAAAAAAAAAACCTCTAGTGAAGGTCACAAAGGTGGTAAATTATTATCCTGAAAAGAACTACTAGTTTATAATTGAGAGGTGGCAACAGGACAGATTGATTAAGTGATTTTCTTACAGTCGCAAGACTACATAAAACATCAGTGAATTCCTTTACTATCGAAATATGTCTCTTTAAGGGGAAAATGTGGGTATAAATACAAAGGATCTAAGGAGACTTTGAAGTTGCTAATACGTATTCACTTTCCTGATTAGACGTATATGTTCCTTTAGGTAATAATGTTATACACGACTCCTCAAGACTCTGTAGGAGAACATACAATCTTACACGAGTCATCTTCGACCCTGATAAGGTAGTATTAGTTATTTAATTCTTTCATTCGTTCAAATCCCCTGTAAGGAATACTGCGGTCTTACTCTCCAAGAAGGTTGACTATCTGGGAGTAATATAGGACACGAAACCTATTTAGAATTCGCATATGGACGAAGGCTATTGCGACATTATGGGCACCGAATAGACTTGTTGTAAGGACTTGGGGGCTAAACCTCAATGCGGGTCTGCAAAACCCGATCATGATTCATAGTCTAGTGGTCAAAAACTATGCTGAGGGATGCTACGGAAAAACTAGGCAAGGTACCGCGTCTGACTGTACAATAATCACGGGTGCTATGAAAACCTACCCAACATTGGCCCAAGAAGCCATTTAAGGTCTCACAACTCTCGACATTTTCATCACATTTACATCAACATCGATTTCTCTGACACTCGCAACACTCCAATATCCTTTCTTTAGTATGAATGAAGGAAAACTTGGATATTCTATCGGATAGGATAAAATCTGAACTTTGAATGGAAATTTTAGATCGTGATACCAAGAAGATGGGAATTGGATGTGGGCACTAGAAGCCTAAACTGGAATATTGATGGATCAAAAATGACCACTGGAGGTGGATCTGGTGATTACCGTCCAAACACGCGGATCTCCCAATCCACGGGAAGGTGGCCTACAGTTTTTCAGGCTGAAATTCAGGCTATAATATCCTCTAGTGTGTGAGCTTCTTAGAAATGCCTCCGCTACTCCTATGATCGGATCCGAACCCATTTGTGCGGTAAATTGGTCTACCTTCTCGTTCGGACTTCCTAAACTTGAGCTCATGCGGTCTACGACAATCCAAAGCGCTAATGACATTAATAATAATAAGTTAATTAATAATAAGTTAATAACAGGGTTTCTTGCTGAACATTTTAAAGAATAGTATTACTTCATAATTTAAACCGTTGTACATTGTCTTTGTTTTGAAATTTGAAGGGCTTATTGTAAAAACTGGATAAGGGGATGAATGCGTAGGAACGTGGTGTAGCTCGGGAGCACTTAAGTTATTTACTGTCAAATATATCTGGGCCATTGTTCGGCCAGATATATTAATTGGACTAATGTGAGATGTAGTGTTGTATGGAAGCCCCACGACCCTCTGTCTGTTTGATACTCTCACACTTAGAAAATTATTGCAGTTACTACATGACGGTCATTTGTGTAGTAAGTAGTAGTTGTTGTTTTTAACTACAATTTCAGTTGTTTTTGTATGAAAAATCTCAAACAACTGTTTTTTGTAGTCATTTAAAAAAACAAATACAAAAAATTACTACATTGTAGTAACAGTTGTTTTATGTAGTTGTTTTTGGTCTATAAAAAACTTATAATTTTCTAGAAATTTTTAGAAAAACGGAATTATTTTCAAATAATTTTATCCATTTTTGACGTTTAGAAGTTTTTATATTAATAAAAAAATTCAGACAATTTGAGTTACAGTAAAAACAGCTGTAATTTGAAGTAGTTTTTACAGTTTTTTGCAGTTGTTAGTCAATAGTTAAAAACAACAACAATTTGTGGTTGATTTTACCGTAAAATGTAGTGGACGCCTAAAGAACAACAAATGTAGTAGTTTTAACTGTCTTTTGTAGTGGAATCTACCGACATAATTTTTTGAGTACAGGTTTAGTTCGGACTTAGGACCTGCATTATTAAGTTTATACCCATATTTTCTTTATTATTTTGTTAACACTTGTTCATCGGCCTTGTGTCGACTTTGTCTGGAGGAAATAGAAACACATACTATGCGAATGCGTCTCAGTTTGTATGATCAGAAGACGGTTCTTAGACAGGGAATTACTTAATTCTGGATTAATTAAGACTGGCTGCTCCATCCTTTGCTCTAATGTTCATTAGAAACATTGTACAGAATTTGGTTTGAGTTTATAGGTCTTAACACAAAAGACCCAAAAGGGTTGCAGTGCCGGCCATAAGGGCAGCATTTTTAATAATAATAGTCAACATTTTTATACACAATAAAATCATGGCTAGAAAACTTAATCTGTCTTCTCGCGGTATTCGCTGGGTCAGCACACACACATAGCATGTGTATTGTAAACAAAATCCTTATTCATTAAATTTATAGTTATCAAGAAATCAGGACATTTTTGAAATAACTTCATATAATACAAATTGAACGAACAAAAAAAAAGATGATTCTTCTTATCTGTCCATCTCAGCATTTAACGTATCATATTTTATATCTTAAAAAAAAGAGTTTCATATACAAAATAATATCTGCAATGTAATTGTAGGCAATTTGTCGTTGTCGCCCGCCCGGCCGGCATTACTTACAAGGTGACATCGAACAAAAGCTTTTACAGATCACCTAACACTGTTCGTATACACTCATTCATTCACTTACTAACTCACTTCACTCAATAGGTTGGCTTGCTTTTTTTGCTAACTTAATAATAAAACTTTGTATGCACCGAAACCGACTGAGACTGCTTGTAAAAAGTAAAAAAGTAAAAAAAAAAAAAAAAAATTAAAAATGATGTAGACAATTAAGAGGGAAAAAATGCTAATTTGCCATTTGACCACCACGACGAAAGCCAATAAAGTTACAGCAAAAATTCTTCACCAATAATGTCCACAAGTGAAGTACATTATTACAAAGGATTCATCATTGTTGTCGTTTATCTTAAAAAACGAGACATGTGACATTTTTCCAAGAACTTTATTTTAAAATGTTTCTACATTTAACATTTCAAAAAAAAAGTAAAAAACAAAGTAATTTTATAAAACTGAAAAGCTTTAAAAAAATTTTTTTTAACTAAAAATTTGCAAACAAGGGAGAGATTGTAAAGGGTTCTCAAACGGTTTACTACACTTATTACAGATGTATGTAATTCGAAAAATAGTGATTGTAATTTAAAGATGCTACTTGTTATTCCAAGACTCCAATTGTGATATGAAAATCCCATTTGTAATTCGAAGATTCCAGTTGTAATTTAAATATTCCATTTGTTATTCGAAGAATCCAACTGGAATTCTAAAAAACACGATTAATTGTAATTCGAAAAAGATCAATTGTTATTCGAATAAGATCAATTGTTATATAAAAAATATCAAATTTTGTTCAAAAAAGATCAATTGTAACTCAAAAAAGATCAACTGTAATCCGAAAAAGATCAATTGTAATCCGAAAAAGATCTATTCTAATTCGAAAAGGATCAATTGTAATTCTAAGATTCCAATTGCAACTCGTAAAAGATAAATTTAAATTCAGAAAAATTTTTCGAATAACAACGAAAACTTCGAATTACAATTGATGTTTTTTTAAAATTACAGTTGATCTATTTTGAAAATCCTACACTACAAAAAGTGAGCTAAAAAATGGGAAATTAACTTATGGCGTTTTCTTTTCTGAAACAAAATGTTGCACCCTTAAACAGTATCATTTGTAAAATGTAGCCACAACACTTTTCATATGTTGCCAGTTTTATGATTACAAAAAAACAAAAAATTGAGAAAATATTTCTTTCAACCAAAACATTAGGAATCAGCTGTTTTTATAAGGCAACTTTACTACCCCGTCATCATATGACAGTGTGAAAAGTGTGACATTTTGAAACTTTATAAATGCAACATTTTTAGAAAAAAACATAATAAATTTTTAAAGTGTTGCCAGTTTTTTAGAAAAGAACAAAAAAAGTGCATTTTTTTTGAAGGGACGGGAAAATGTGACATTTTTTGCCAGAAAAGAAAACGCCATTAATTTTATAAAAAATGGTAGCGATTTAGCACTAAACATTTTTATAGCCTTCAACTACAGTATGTGGGGTATACTTACTTTGTCATTCCGTGTGTAACTCAGCAAAATATCGGTCGAGGGCCCCTTAAAGTATATATATTATTGATCTATAATAGATTCTAAGACATTCTAGAGATGCACGTCCGTCTTTAGCTAACACGAATCAGTCCAAAATAAATGAGCTAGACTCCTCAAGTTTGTCATGAGTATGACCTATGGTCCTTGGCAGGTTAAGTTCGGAAAATCGGGCCAAATCGGGCCCCTTAAAGAACTAGACCAACCACTAAAAAACGCAAAAAAATATTTTTGTATTTTTGTTAAACATATGAATTATTTTTAAGTTCGTAGAATTTCAAAATCCTGCGTTTGGATCCAGGGGATTAGAAAATGCCGCTTTTTAGATCGTAGTTCGAAAAATAACGGTATTCCCGGTTCTCGGTATTACGGGGAAATGGAATCGGTTTCCCGATATGTATATTTTGTAAAATTTTGTAAAATTTAAATTTTTTCTTCGCTTTTACCAAAAAATAGAAATACAAAACGTGTGTTTTTTATAAATTTAAGAAAAACAAGCGAGAGTGTTAAATTCGGCTGTGCCGAATCTATTATACCCTCCAACATGTAAAAAAATTAAAAAAAAAATTTTGACAGGGGCGTTGTTTTAAGGGGCGGGGCAAGGAAGGGGAGGGGTCGGTGAGCTGGGGTGACTCCTTGGCCCTCACGGTATTTGTTTACAAGTTCTTTTTGTCTGCTTTGTGCACTTAAGTATTATAGTTTTATAATTATTTAAATTATTTTCTTATCCACGCCCTTAAAAAAGGGGCGGGCAAAAAAAGCGACATTTTTTAATCCCCTGGGTCCAAGCGCAGGACTATAAACTTCTACGAACATAAAAATGTCTCATTTGGTTCACAAAAATACAAAAAAAACGTCAAAAAAATTTGCATTTTTAAGAGGTTGGTTCAGTTCTTCAAGGGGAACTTTTTTCCCCCTTGCCCGATTTGGCCCATTTCCGAACTTAACCTGCCTAGGAGCATAAGACATATTTATGCCAAACTTGAGGGGTCTAGCTTTTTTATTTTGGACTGCATCGTGTTAACTACAGACGGACGGACAGACGGACGGACGGACATCTCTAGAATGTCTTAGAATCGATCACTGATCAATAATATATATACTTTATGGGGTCCCCGACCGATATTTCGATGCGTTACACATGGAATGACAAAGTGAGTATACCCCCATACTGTAGTTGGAGGGTATAAAAATTACATGTTGTTTAAATAATTTTACAAACACAACTAAATATTTCTAAAATACTGATTAAATGGTGTAATTTAAATATTTTATGATTTAGGGCGGATTACTCAATGAAAAGTTAGCTGCTAACTGTCGATTTAACGGAGCCTTATGTCAAAATTTGTATGAAAAAGTTAAATTTAACGGAGAGTTATTGTTATATACACTCAAAATTATAACTCTGTTAAATTACAGAAAAACTCTGCTAATTTAACAGAGTACACCATACTTTTCCAGCTAACAACATTTCTTTGTAATTTTACTAAAAACTCTGTAAAATAATTTTGACAAAAAAAAACTGTTAATTTACAGAGTTTACAGTAAAATATTGGTTAAATATAAAAGCTTGTTGACAGAGAAAACTCTGAAATTTTACTAAAAAACTCTGTAAAATGATTTGGACAAAGAAAAACTGTAAATTTAGAGAGTTTCTAGTAAAATATTGGTTAAATAAACCACCTTTTAGAAGAAAAAAACTATGCAAATTTACATATATTTGTAAAATGCATTTGATGCAAAAAAAAAAAAAAAATACAGAAAAAACTCTGTAAATTTACAGAGTTTAGTTAAATGCATGTTATTTTGTATAATTTTTATAAGGTTTTTGAAAAAAAAAAATTTATAACTTTTTTTTGCTATTTTTCAACTTTTTCTCAAAAAAAAAATTTTGATTTTTGGTAACAAAAACTACTCAAAACAGAAAACTTTTTTTGTTATAAAAAAATTACTAAGTATTTTGCTTAAATCTGTATTTTAGCAGAAAACTCTGTTAATTATCTGTAAAATTAAGATTACAAAGTAAAATGTAATATAACAGAGGAAGCTTTGTTTTTTTGTCACAACAAAATACAAAGTATTTTCTTTAAATCTGTATTTTGACAGAAAACTCTGTCAAATATCTGTTGAATTGAGATTACAGTCATTTTACAGAGTATTTTACAGAGTTATTATTATGAGTGTAGTTATAACGGAGCATTGAGTAATCCAGCCTTAGTATTTTTTTGTTTTTTGAAAACCGTTACGAGAATAAAAACCGAGAATACCGGTATATCTGGGAATATATCTAGAATCGGGAAACCGGAACCAGAACCGGGAATACCGGTATTCCCGGGAATACCGAAATCCGGGAAATGGAGGCACTAGTCGGAACCTTTATTATGACCCGAAAGAACAGTCTCTGACATTTACTTTTTAAAAATGTGGGCCCCAACTAGGCTCTAGCTGGTCTTTTCGTATAGTCCAATCCAAAAAAATAAAAAGATTACACACAGCCGAATTTAACGCTCCCACTTGTTTTCTATAGGTTGATCCATTTAAACCTTTATTTTTTAATTTGACATCAAATGAGAAAAGAATTTGGTGTCGGAACCTTTTTTATGACCCGAAAGAACAGTCTCTGACATTTGCTTTTTTTGAGGGGTAGATTGGGTCCAGACACAATTGAGTTCGAACTCCATGAGTCCAGACCATGTTGGCTCAAGACTCCATTGGGACGTTTAAAGGTCGCCATAGATTTAGATCCAAAATATTTGTGCTTTTCGCTATATTTACCAAAATTTTGTATCTGATAATATCATTTGTATCTGATAAGATCTATTAGATACGGGATTTGTACCCAATTTCAAGATATAGTTAAATCTGATGCATTATTGTATCTGATCAGATTTCGTGGTGTAAGAACCGGACTTAAAAAGAAAAAAAATATATTTTTTGTAAAATAAAAAATTCAAATCGAATTTTTGCAGTTATTTAAACTTGGCCAAGTTATAGCAATTGTATTCGTATTCCAAGAAAAACTATTGGTTGGTTGGATCATTAACCGAACATAATTGTCTTGATTTATTTAATATTAAATGTCTGCAATTTTTAACATTTTCTTATTTTTGTAGTATTTTTTTTCATTCTTGATACCTAATAACTTCTTAAAAAAGTTCCGTAAATTATCGATTGGTTAAGGCAAACAAAACATTTTATGTTCATTTAGTAGTAAATACCAAAAAAAAATAAAAAAAGGAAATTACAGTCGGTCAAGACCTACCATATTATACGCTACACCAGAAAGTGGGTCACAAGTCAAAATATTGTTCGATTGGATATATATATTTTTGGTTAGATCTTTAATTAGTTTAGAAATTACGCATAAACCAAATTTGAGTGAATTAGGCTTATATTTGTTGCCAATCTATAGATTTAAGTTTAAATCGGGCGTAAATTTTAATTTGAGGACTAAGTTCACAAATGGTCCGAATATAATCAGATTTAATAAGCATAAAAATGATTCGATTCCGGTAAAATTTGGAATGGTGATTTATCAATAAAAAACACTGTAATCAGACAAATTTAAAAAGAATATCTATAATACTACGGTCATTAATGTCATTAAAGTCAAACTTAAAAGGGTCGTTTGTATGGGAACATGAACCGATTCTTTACATTTCAGAAGTTTTCGTCCATGGACCGAAAAAAGCTTAAGTTTCAAATTTCAGACAAATTGATAATTTCGACCTGTATCGTGCTTACAACTTTTACATGGACGGACAGGCGGACGTAAATCGATAAATTGACTCAAGAAGTAATTTTGGAGTCGGTCGGTTAATTTAAAGTCGGCAAACACATAGTATAACATTTATACTAGCGTGCAAAAAGTCAACAAAGAAACAGAATCTTATTGTACATGTGTCAACGTCGCACAACCAGATTTTTGTGCCTATGCCCGCGGGCATATAAATTTAATAAATGACTACCACTGGTCTAGAACCAATATCTCGCGAAGTAACAAACATCAGCAACAACTAATTGTACCCTGTGCCACAAAGCGTTGTAGGGTATAAAAATTTTGTATATATTTACGAGTACTAAATAGCTTTTTTTCTTTAACTGGGTCTTGTGGCTGGCCATGACTTTTGTTAAGTTTTTTGATGCTGTTGTTGTTATTTTATGGATACCGCCTTACTCTACAATTAGTAACTACACAGCAGGAAGTCTTGTATGCAAACAAAAATAAAACCTGAAAATAAGATGATACTTTTTAAACAGCATACGCCACCGCCATGGGACTAAAGGATATTATAGGTTTATGATCATGTTTGTAACATTGACAATTTTTTAAAAATGTATTTTAATAACACAGGGCAACAACCAAAATCGGAATGGGATGAAACCAAAAGCAATTGAAAGTTGACATTGTCCATAACAAATCCCTCAATGTTTTTTTTTAGTTCAGTGCTATATTTTTTTTACAAACATTTGAAGTTGGTGAACTATCATTTTAATTAGACTTTTTTGACATAGAATCCAGTAACATTCTCCGATTTCCCAGGTCAAAATCAAGAGCTTTTCGTTTTAAAGTTTTGTGATTTTGAAGCAAGTTTTTATCATATTGTTCTAAGAAAATCCTTTAAAAACTTTCCCGAGTAAAAATAAACATATATTACAATATATAACTTGATACAAACATAATAAATTATATATGATTATACATCCCTGAGATATTTTCTAAATTTTTTTAATGCAGTCATATGTAGAAATATATAATTTAATCATGATTCGGATTAAAAGGTGTACGGTTGATATAATTATATAAAATTATATGAGGGTCAATACAAAATTTGTTTTTCTGTATAATTTAACATAACATTATATATAGCTTATTCTGTTCCATATAAAACTATATATGTTTCCAATTAACAAATAATTTTCTAAGTTTTTTAGGCAACCTATAAAATTTTTTTTAAAATGTTCCTAAACATTTCCTTGTTAGGGTTATGTATATCACCTATCTGGTTCGAAGCGTACCCAAACATTTTTTTTGTTTTTGAAATTTATATGTTTGGTAAATGTATCGTTGACCTGTGGTGTATCTCAACCTAAAACAAAAAACACCATGTTTTTGTGCAATTAGATCTAATTAGATCCACCAATATAAGGCAATGTCTGGTCAAAACTCGGATGAAATTAAATCATATTTTATACAAGTAGATCTTTTTTAATGCAAAAACATCCACCATTATTCGGATCAAATTGCGTATTAATATATATTGTGTCATATATCATTATATATTGCATCATATAAAAATTTTTACTCGGGTTTTTAAAATTGTCTTTTTTATTATTTTTTAGTCGAAACTTTACTCTAACAATGATGGCCGATCAGTTTAGACAAGTAAAATATTTTTTTTTTCTTCAATTTTTCAATTTCCTTAAAAACCAATAAAAAATCGCTTGAAAATCACAAACTTAAAAAAGAAATATCTCCTAAATTTGACCTTATCTGCCAAAACGGAGAATGGCACTGTGTTCACGACGCAAAATTAAGTTTACGTGTTTCGGCGTTTTGGTATGTAAATTTTACGTACTTACAGATTTATAATTACTTAAAAACTGTATAAGAGGCGTATACTTAATTTTGTAATAACCTTTAAATAACAATCATACGCAACGGTGCACAAAGGTTTACTTTTAATAATTCGGCCATTGAGTAAGTACTTGACCGATTGCAGCAAAATTCATACCGGTTATAGCTAAAGTAATTTAGAGCTTAAGTTCGGACGCTGTACGCCACATGTCCAATTAGGTTCACAACCAGGGGCCTCTAAAATAGGACGTATCTAGTATACAAAATCTTTAAATGCGTGTATAAAAATCTAGTACTAAAAAAAATGGAAAATGTCAACTTCCATTTGCTTTTGGTTTCATTCCATTCCGATTCGGAAAGTTCGATTTTTTTGTAACTGTGTAATTTTTTTAAAGTTTTTTCAAATAATATTTTTTACATTTTGAATGGTCTCCATACATTCTTCAAGGCCGAATTTAAAACTTTTACTTGTTTTTATTAAATTTTTCTTTTTTAGTGAAAAGTCAAATTTGTTTATTAAATTTGAATTTTTTTAGTAAAAAAATTTCGAGTAAAAAATTTTTATATTTTTGAGTTTTACACATATTTTAAAAACACATAATTAAGTTTTTAAATTTCAAACAAAATTTCAGATTGTTATTTGTGAAAATTTTATTTAGCTGCCCTCAATTGTTCATATTGTAGCTCATTAAATGGTCGCATTCTTCCTACAACTTTTTTCTTATTATTATATTCAACAAAAAAAAAACATAAAGAGCTGGCAATAAAAATTTGATTTGGGATTTGCGTAAAAATGTATCATTTTCCAATATTTAACCGAACTAAACTTTTTGTACTTACTTAAATTCTTGTTATGAAGGTGAATGTATTTTACCAAATAATGCATGGCAAAAAACAGTGGTTCCCAATTTATAGAAAGGGCGGGTCGATTAGCTAGACAGGGAAAACTGCACTAATGAAAATTTTATTTAACCACTTCCTTAGTGATTGTAATTTTTTAACGTTGATCCTTCAAGTCAAAACTAAAAAAAAAAATATTTTCTAAAAAAATTTTGGAGTAGGACCTTAATTGCCCTAAAATGTTTTTTAGAAGTCAATTTTGAAGCGGAAGCATTTATCCTACCAAAATGAAATTTTTAGTGTTAACAAGCTAATCAAGTAAAATGATAATTAAAAAAAAAATTAAAAATCGAAAAAAATTGTTTGGTTTGTAAGGGGGAAACATTTTTTTGGGGCAGAGCTTTAAACCCAAAAGGCACGGGTTAATTTTATCCGATTTGGCTAAAAATTTAAAGATAGAGTTTTTAGACCAAAACGTACCATAATTTTCCCGAAGATCGACAAAATTCGAAAAAAGTCATTATTCGTGCCACTTTAATGTAAGTAATAAGTTTCTAAGATTTGGAGAAAATATCTTTGGCAGTAACACTACCGCAAAATACGCCAGTTTAAGAGACTCTCAAGACCCTATCAAGCCCCTAATTCGCCTATCTAAGCAAGGTAAAGCGAAGCGGATAAAAGTTTTGGATCAAAATCTATGACGACTCTTAAAAGACCACACGGGGTCTTGAGCCAATAGGGTCTGGACCCATGGTATCCGAACACAATGGGATCTCAACTAAATCTAGTCCTCAAACGTGCGTGAACTAAAATTGATTAAGATTTTTGGTTTACTTTCGTCACTGTTTTATTTTTAAAATGAGATCGTTATTACTTGATTTGAAATTTTATTCTTAGTGTACACTAGGGTGGCTCGTTTTTGGGCTTTTCTCTCTGATCAAATTCTAATACTCGCCAAAAGTGTCGGTCCCCTAAGGGTAACTCACATGCAAAATATCACTCCGGTCGGAGTTTATCTTCTGTCTCCACTTTGAGCCTCAAAATTGGGGTTTTTGCAAAAAAGGAGTTTAAAACAAAAAAAAAAAATTAATTTTAAGTTTTTTTATGAAAATAATTAAAAAAATAATTTTGTATAATATTTTATCGTAAATACTTAAATATGAAATTTAAAGATTTTACGATATCATTAACCCGTTCAAACTTGATACCAAAAAAATGCCATGATTTTGGGGGCATTTCAAAACACCTTTTTTCAAAATTTGAAAATTTAAAAAAAAAAATTTAAATATATAATTTGTTCTTACTGAATTCATTAAAAACACCTTGCAGAAGAAAAATGTGAAATATGGCGGATATCCGTCGGGTCACTTTTAGGGAATCGCGGGGGGAAGTTAGCATATTTCAAGGAAATGTTGGTTTTATCAATAATTTGGATTAATAAAATCTTATAAATTTCATTTTTGGGCAAATTAACAGGGTTTTGGTGTCGTAGCATTCTATTTGATAACCGCAAGTCTGTCATGAAATCTTACCGATCTAGGACGTCTTTAACCCACATTGGCTGGGGGTCAAAAATGACCCCTGCAGAAAATTTTAAGTTTAGAGCTTATATTTTGTGCTATAAACAAGTAGAAAACGGCTTTTGTTTTGTACCTCAACTTTTATTTAGTATTAATGTATTAACTTAAAAAAAATCGTTAACCCTTTTTGGTAGGGGGTCATAAATGACCCATTCAAGAAAATTTTTTTATTTTTTTATAGAAAATTAATTTGTGGCAATCTATTAGATAACTTTAAATCAGCCCTAAAATCTTATTTAAGATATCTTTAACCCATATTGGCCAGGGGTCAAAAATGACCCCATCAAAAACTTTTAGACATAGTGCTTGATTTTTGTGATATCAACAAAATATATATTTTTTACTGAATGGGTAATTTTTGACCCCCTACCCAAAAGGGTTAACGATTTTTTGAAAGATAATATATTAATACGAAATAATAGTTGGGGTACAAAACACAAAAGCTGTTTTATATTTGTTTATAGCTCAAAATATAAGCTCTAAACTTCAAATTTTCTGCAGGGGTCATTTTTGACCCCCAGCCAATGTGGGTTAAAGACGTCCTAGATCGGTAAGATTTCATAACAGACTTAAAGTTATCTAATAGAATGCTACGACATCAAAAAAACGTTAATTTGCCCAAAAATTAAATTTATAAGATATTATTAATCCAAATTATTGATAAAACTAACATTTCCTTGAAATCCGCTAACTTCCCCCCGCGATTCCCGAAAAGTGGCCCGACGGATATCCGCCATATTTCACATTTTTCTTCTCCAAGGTGTTCTTAATGAATTCAGTAAGAAAAAATTATATATTTTAATTTTTTTTTTAATAAAATTTTGAAAAAAGGTGTTTTGAGAATGCCCCCAAAATCATGGCATTTTTTTGGTATCAAGTTTGAACGGGTTAATGATATCGTAAAATCTTTAAATTTCATATTTAAGTATTCACGATCAAATAGTATACAAAAATATTTTTTTTTAATTATTTTAATAAAAAAACCTATATTTTTTTTTCTTAAAAAAAAGGCCTTTTTTTCAAAAACCCCAATTTTGAGGCTCAAAGTGGAGACAGAAGATAAACTCCGATCGGAGTGATATTTTGCATGAGATTTACCCTTAGGGGACCGACACTTTTGGCGGGTATTAGAATTAGATCAGAGAGAAAAGCCCAAAAACGAGCCAACCTAGGGTACACGAGTATGAAGAGTTACCGTTTAAAAATACCACTAGATGGCGCCATTAACAAATTAGCATACTCCTGACCTACATTAGCAGTTTTTTAACAATATCTAGTTTAAATTCACTATAAAACCTTTAACTTTTTTTTTTAGCCAAATTAAGGATTTAAAAATTGTGTATTTTAAAAATTATTTATTTATGTAAACGAGATTCAAAATTTGAATCTCATACATATTACATGCAACATAAACATCAACAACTTAAAAATTAAAAAAAAAATATATATAATGAATCACAACATTTTCAACAATGTTTAAAAAATATTTACAGAAGAGCAACAAATAATACGATAGACAACATTCACAGCTTTAAAATGATTTGACGTGACAGATTATAAAAAAAACAAAAAAACTTTTAACGCAGCCGACAGGCTTTAAAGTTTATGGCTTTTTTTTTATGTACTCCTATACAATTTGTATATGCAACATAAATGTTACTTTTATTTGTACCTGCCACATGGGATCTTAAAAAAGAGGCTGGGTCGAGTAATAACTGAAAAAATGAATTAGTTTACATACACAGAAAAAAATTCGAGGCAACAAATTTGAGTAATCACTTGTTTAAGTTTAAAAACAAAAATTGAGTAATTTTTTAATTGACGTAATTAAAAATTTACTTAAAAATTTTAAAAACAATTTAACTAAATAATTTTATAAAAATTTAATAGTTTTTTTAATGTCTTTTAAACTCTCATAGTTTTTTAAATTCTCGTTTAGTTTATAGTTTTTTGTGTATGTATATGAAAGTTTGTAATCGTCTTTATAAAATGTTCCTATGTCTTTGTTTGGTAAAGTTTGAAAAAACAAGTTTTTTGTTTTTTTTTTTTGTAAACAAATTTTAAACTTTTTTAAACTTAAAAAAAAAAAAATAGATAAATTTTGAGTAAATTTTTAATTGTGTCAATTAAAAATTTACTCATTTTTTTTTTAAACAGTTAATAAATTTTTATTTAAAGTTTACTCAATACTATTAAAACGTTTACTGGTGCAAAATTGAGTAATTTTTTATTCAATAGTATTAAAAATTTTCTGAAATATTTTTTTTATTTTTTTCTGTGTAGATAAACAACAGAAAAAAACAAAATAAATTACTTAGGCGATAATTTTGTTATGCGGTTAGGCCTTGGGATAATTTTAACCAATTAGGTGCGTAAGACGGTTATAATCTTATTATAGTTTTAATTAATCTAGATTCCATTTACTTTGATCTTTATCTCAATGGCGACATATTTTTTTTTATTTTTTTTTAATATATTTCAGCACTTAGGTAAAACATTTTAAAACCCTTATGACAATTATTTTTTTTATAAAAATCTTCTATTATTTTTTTTTGCTAAAAAAATATTTTTACTAGGAAATTCAGGACGGATGGATGGGTTGTTCGGGCATACCTAACCTGACCAACTGTTCTTGGCTGAAAAGCGGGATCGAAAGGTTGAATAGCGGGATTTTGACATAAAAAGCGGGATTTTTATACCCTCCACTCTAGTGATAGAGGGTATATATAAGTTTGTCATTCCGTTTGTAACACCTCGAAATATTGGTCTAGGACCCCATAAAGTATATATATTTATGATCCTCGATCTATTTTAAGTCGATCTAACGATGTCCGTCCGTCCGTCTGTCTGTCTGTCCGTCCGTAGAAAACACGCTAACTTTTGAAAGACTTTACAGAGGCTACTGAAGTTTGGCATATATGTTTGTCATTTACCTGGTCAGGTTGGTATTGCAATCCAGCCAAATCGGTCCAGTGGTTCAAAAGTTATGAGCAAAAGAGTAAATTTCGGCAAGGGTATTTCGCGAATTTACGAGATAAAAAACACGATAACTTTCGAAAGACAATAATGAGACTACTGAAGCTTGGCATGTATCTTTGCCGTTCCCCGGATCTGTTTGGTATTAAATTTCAGCTCAATCGGTCCAGTGGTTCAAAAGTTATAAGCAAAACCCTGAATTTCAGATTAGTTTCATCTAAAATGCCACGTGTTTTAACAAGTTTTAAAAGCATTGGTGGTAACTAAACAATGCTTTTCAAACTTGTTTAATTTTAAAGCAATGCTTTTTAAACTTGTTTAGTTTTAAAAGCATTGGTAACTTAAAAATTACACTTGAAAAAAATTTTTCACTCAAACAAAATTTTACACTCAAAAAAAATTTTACACTCAAAAAAAATTTACACAAAAAAAAATTTAGTTTTTTTTTTACAAAAATAACAACATTTTGTGTACATACGTACGTGCATTCACTCAGAAATATTTTTACAGTAAAAAAAACATTACACTCGAAAAAAATTTTACACTCAAAAAAAAATTAGTCATTTTTTTTTTTTAAAATGACAAAAAAATAGTTTTTTACTCAAAATAAAATATTTCTAATCAAAATTGTTAATTTTTTCACGTTAAAAAATGTACTACCCTTTAAAAAAAATGCATTGTGGAGGGTATTCATAGATTCGGCAAAGTCGAATTTAATTTTTCTACTTGTTTTTAATAAGTTAAGTTCGACTTGACCGAACCCATGAATACTCTCCACAATAAACAAAATGCTGGAAATACATTTACGGAATTGTAATATTTTTAATTAAAAAAATGTATAAAAATTTTATTTTGATTAAAAAACTTTTTTTAGTATTTTTGTAAAAAAAAAAATGCGTGTAAATTAGTGCCTACGGTCAGTACCGTAGAACCGGGAATACCGGTATTCCCGGTTCTCGGTATTCCCGGGAAATGGTACCGGTTTCCCGGTTCTTATATTATTCCCGGTATTCCCGGTTCCGGTTCTGACGGTATTACCGGTATTCCCAGGACTACCGGTATGTATATTTTGTAAAATTTTGTTCAACAAACATTTTTTCTTCGCTTTTACAAAAAAAAAAAAACAAAACATGTGAAAAACACCATTTCATTTATTTTTTATGAATTTAAGAAAAAAATATTTTCACGATTTTTAAATAATTTTAGAAACACAACTAAATGTTTCTGAAATACTGATTAAATGGTGTAATTTAAATATTCTATGGTACAGTATTTTTTTGTTTCTTGAGAACCGGTACCAGTATCAGAACCGGGAATACCGGTATTCCCGGGAATACCGAGAACCGGGAAATGGGGGGCACTAGTGTAAATATAATGTATACAGAATTAATTTATTTATTTAAGTTTTAAGAATTCTTCTCTCTGCAGGAAACATTTTTAAGAATCTATGGGGAATCTGGGAATTTCCTCAGAAAAAAATATTTCAGAATCTGACAAGAATTTTTCTGGAAAAAAAATTCTAAAATCGGAGAACTTTTCTACAGGAAAAACGTTTTATGAGAAATATATTTTAGAATCTTACAATTTTAAGTGTTCACATATGAACACGATATTTTATAATCTAGTTTTGGATTTTCCACAAAACTGATTAGTATTGTTTAAATAGGATTGTGTTCTTTTTATTATTTACATATAATGACCAAAATTCCCAAATTGTGATATGTTACTTTTTATTATCATGTTTTCAAGGTTAATACTTAAGGATGTAGATAGGAAAAGGATAACATAACACATGTTTATTTAATAAAGATATTGCTGGCACACATGCGCCCGGCAGGTAGGGAATATTCTAGTTGTAGGTTAGATTTAAGATTATTGTAGTTAGCTCTTAAGGTTTTTAATTTTAATAAAATAATCAGTATCCTACAAATACTCAACGAGTGTCTTACAAACATTCGAGGTACGTGTTTTATTTCTATTTTTAAAAGTAATTCCGCGTACATTTGGTCCTTCGAACCGGATCTAGTGAGAAATACTAGTCCAACAAACGTTCCATCAACAAAACCATTGTGGGTTTTGAGCACAGGTTAAAAAATACTAACGGTTATTATACCTACATAATGAGTGTCACCAAAGATGCTCCGGAATTGCTTGAAAGAAAAGCAAGTGGTAGTAAACCTGTGAAAGAAGCACAAGGGCTACAGTATAACGAAATTCAACTCTTTAAGAAAGAACTACAAGAACAAATGCAGCAGATGTCCAATAACCAGGAGCAGTTTTTTACCAGATTAATGTTGGCAATGAACTCTGGTGGACATAAACAAAATAACGAGGTATCAGTTTCAAATGTAGGGGAACCATTGCTACAGAAACTTGATGAGACTCAACAAAAGCAGCAAAAGTCTTTAAGTGAGCAAGAAAAAGTTCAGGGAGAGCAAGAAAATGCTCAGAGAAAGTTAGAAATAGCTCAACATAAGGTATCAGTTTCAAATGTAGGGGAACAATTGCTACAGAAACTTGATGAGACTCAACGGATACAGCTAAGGACTGTAATTGAGATAGAAAAAGCTCAAAACGAAGTATCAGATTTAAATGTGGGGGAGCCATTGCCACAGAATCTTGATGTCACTCAACATAAGCAGCAAAAAGCTGTAAGTCAGCCAGCTCAAAGAGAGCAACAAAAGGCTCAATCAGTATTAAAACTGAAGGTTGCGAAAAATATGATCATCATATATCATCAAAAACAAATATTTCAGCATGAGCTCACAAAATTTAAAAGGCATCGAATTGTTAATAAAAACAACAAAATCGTTAGTTTTTATCCTTTTACGCACAAATATGGTATGCTTCGTGGTCAATTAAAAAATTCAAATTTACCATTATTAGCATCAAGAAAGATCTTCAAGTTTATTCCCCCGGCAGCCCCTCCTTTTCGAGGGATTTGGAAGGCTGGTGTAAAGTCGGTTAAACATCCTACGCCAATATATGACTGCCCAAAGTATACTTCCTTTTCAAATGTTATTTGCTTCGATAGATGGAAGTTAATCCAGAAATACTTTTGGATCCGATGGAAAGAAAAGTATTTGACTACCCTACAACAACGTCAGAGGCATTCCAAAATCAATTTGAAAGAAGGTACAGTCGTTATTACCGAAGTTCATGATGGCCGAGACGGAAAAGTAAGAGTAGCAACGTTGAAACTTCAGAACAATAGTGTGCTTTAGCGGTCCATTCATAAAGTATGGCCTCTGATAATATTCGAAGAAGAACAGATAAGGCAACACCAATGAACTCCGACATTTCAACAACAACACAAGATATCGGCACGCATATTTAACTTTATTTATGTTTGTTATTTTTAATTATTCTGTATTTATGTTAAAGATGAATATTATTAGTAGTAAAATTAGAATTTAATAATCAATTGTCATTTAGTGCCCGGCAGAATGTTCACATATGAACACGATATTTTATAATCTAGTTTTGGATTTTCCACAAAACTGATTAGTATTGTTTAAATAGGATTGTGTTCTTTTTATTATTTACATATAATGACCAAAATTCCCAAATTGTGATATGTTACTTTTTATTATCATGTTTTCAAGGTTAATACTTAAGGATGTAGATAGGAAAAGGATAACATAACACATGTTTATTTAATAAAGATATTGCTGGCACACATGCGCCCGGCAGGTAGGGAATATTCTAGTTGTAGGTTAGATTTAAGATTATTGTAGTTAGCTCTTAAGGTTTTTAATTTTAATAAAATAATCAGTATCCTACAAATACTCAACGAGTGTCTTACAAACATTCGAGGTACGTGTTTTATTTCTATTTTTAAAAGTAATTCCGCGTACATTAAGTTTTTATGAAAAATTTTCCAGAATCTGAAAATTTTTCTGTTAGAAGATTTTGAGAAAATTTTTATAGGAAATGTTTTGAAGAACCTAATAATTTTTCTATATAAAAACTGTTGCTGGATCTTAGGAACTACCTTAGAAAACATTTAAAGTCATCCAACTGTAAAATTTTCCTATTCTTAAATATTTTCTATCGAAGATGTTAAGGTTTTATTGTTTATAAAATGGTATCAAAATTATTTAAAAAAAAAAATATCTTAGAAATTGATAATTTTTTAGAATCAGAGATTTTTCTTTAATGAAAAATGATTCAGGATCTCGAATTCTTAGACTTTTTTTCTACAGAAAAAGTCTAAAGTTTCGAAACGTTATTTTTATTAGAGATGAATGCGTGAGTAAGGTTTTACTGTCACTTACGCTTACGAAAACAATAATCTCATAAGACGAGTTTCAGCTAAATTCAGGGGAACCGCAAGGTTATCTTCTTACTCCTACTCTATTCCTTATTTTTATAAATGACCTTTCTTGGTAAGACCTTCGATCCTATCTTTTCTTTTGCAGATGACAGCAACATTTGCCATTCATTTTCATTTGATCACAGGCCAAGTCTTTGGAGATAGAGGACATACGGCAGAACATGAATGACACTCAACCAGGAACATTACATAATCTCCGAGTGGGCTCGAGCGAATAAGGTCGAATTTAATTCACGCAAGACCCAATGTTGTATGTTAACTGACAGACGGGTTGTAGAGTACGCATTGTCATCTGTAGCCATGGATGGTATAGATATTGAAGAATCGGATACCCTTGATGTTCTGGGCATGAGAATACAGTGTGATGTCCGTTAGAATAAACACGTATTTCAAGTGTCGAAAGAGGCATTCAAGTGGCTTGGTTTTCTGAAACAGTGCAATACTTACCTCACTCCATCCGATCTCCTTACCATTTATACCAGCTATATTCGGCCGAAAATGGGATACAACTCTCACATATGGGCAGGGGGGCTTCAGAGTCTATTCTGAAGCTTCTGCACCGTGTTCAGGAAGGCGGTGAAGCTTGTCAATGACAGTAGTGTAGAAGTGTATCCAACTCTATTGATTCATTGGAGCATCGTCGGAATGTGGGTTGTGTGACACTCTTCTATCGACATTATCATTGGAGGTATTTATCTGAGATAAGTGTAATTATTTCTCAGGCCCGTGTTTGTTTGGAAGATTGTCTTGTGTTTTGCACAAAGCATTACAGAGAACATTTGTTTTTCAGTCGAACAATTCGGATGTGGAATAAACTCCCTTCAGAGGTCTTCCCTGTCACTTATAACTCACAAAATTTTAAATCAATTATCCACAAACACTACTCTCTCCTTCCTCCTCCTTATACCTTATTTTCCTGAGCAATACAATGCACAGCATCAGTTGGGGGCATCCCCTGAGTATTGGTTTAAGATAAACGCGTGAGTAGGATTTTACTGTCACTCATGCTTACGCAAACAATAATCGAATCACTTACGCAAACTTTTTATTACTCACTATTCATTTTGTTAAAAAAACAATTACTAACGAGTGACTCGCACAAGAATCATTTACGCTCACGCATGAGTCAAGAAAGCTCTACTCACGCTATAAAATTTTCTTACCAAAAAAACTTCTATAAAATTATTTTTTTGCTAGAAATATAAAAAGGGAAAATTAAAAACAAAAACAAAAACAAAATTCAAATCACGCAAACCCACTAATCATGCACGCTAAAATTCAACTCACTCACTAATCACTCACGTAATTTTTTCAACTCACGCTCAATCACAATCACGTGATTGAAATTAAAATCACTCACAGGGGATTCTACACCAAACACTATAATTTCTACAACAAAACTATCAGATTCTGAAACACTTTTCTAAAGAGATCTATCTGAAAATGGTATAAGTTTGACCTTAATGCTTTTTTAACAATTTTGATGCAATTTCAAAGATTTTTCTGTAGAAAAAGTACAATTTTCTGAAATATTTTTCTTATAGAAATATATTTGAGTTTAAAAACATTTTTCTATAGAAAAAATCTCTGATTCTATGAAATTTTTTCTATAGAAAGTTTCAAATTCGAAAAGCTTTTTTATAGAAAAGATCGTAGCTTCTGAGACATTTTTCCTATAGAAATGTCTAAGCTTTTGAGAATTTGTTTCGTGAACAATACCATACGGTTTTGTTCACTTTTTTTTCAAACGCCATTTGTCGTATATCTCTCTACCTCTGTTAGGTTAGATAACAACCATAGGGGTGAAACGAATAAGTTTCGCACATGTTTATGTATTAGTGACGGCACGCGCGTGTAACTTTTGACGTTTCATACAAAACGTAAACAAACAACGAAAATACAGATGCAAAAGCTCACACGTACAGGCACACGTATTCTAGGCAGAGAAGTAAATTTAGTAGTATTTTGTATGCGTCCATATTGAAAGTACCAAAATAAGCACTCGTGTTGCATGTCTATATGGTCTGTGATAACAACCTAACCTTTACCTCTGTTACAGACTACCATCTCTAAAAATAGAGATGAGAGACCTTTTCTAGAACTAGTTACGAAACTAGCTCAAAAAAAATATATCCTGGCTCCAAAACAATGCATTCATTGTTTCATATTTTTATATAGAAACATATCCACATCTATCATTTTCACAAAACTAACAGAGTCTCTTTATACATCACAATAGGGGAGCATTTAAAGCTGTCATATAGTGTAATGATTTCGCCACATGAGAATCATGCAGAGGCGAGAGAGATTACTGGTTAGTTTTGTTTTATATTTAGCTAAAAAGGTAATTAATTTTTAAACAGAAGGTCAAATCTGACAACAAAACACTCTGTGGCACGTTTGAACGTCATATCATAGAAAAATGTGAAGTACATCACCATAGCCGTGCATCATTTTCCGCATATTTCATCTGCATTCATATAAGCAGCGTAATAAATATCTATTGGTATTTAAGACAACACCACTTAGTTTTGGCTTTACTCCTGCTCAGAGTAAGTTACATGAGGTGCATTCATGTCTTTCTATTTGTACTAATTCAAATAAATGTTACATGATGTATGGAATTTAAGACTTTTTGTCTAAGTAAATTTTTGACGCATGGTTGAATTGAAATAATTCAAATTAAAAAAGAGTTAATAAAGAATAAAACAAATAACAATGTCTTAAAATAGATATGCCAAATGATGATCACACAGAAAGAAATAAAAAAAAATTTGAGTAAATTTTTAATACTATTGAGTAAAAAATTACTCAATTTTCCACCAGTAAACGATTTAATAGTATTGAGTAAATTTTTAATAAAAATTTATTAAATGTTTGCCAAAAAAATTTGAGTAAATTTTTAATTGACACTATTAAGTGCAGGAACAGAACAAGAAGCACCACCTTTTAAAAACAGAACAAGTTTTATTTCACATCGGCGCCGGCCACCGGTTTAATCTGCCAAACCGTATGGAAAAAGTCGTGCCGGGCTTATTCTGTTTCTACTCTAAAAAAAACAAAGTTTAAAAAAATTTCATATTTTTTTACAAAGAAAAAAAACATGTTTTTTCAAACTTTACCAAATATATTTTTGTCTTAAAGACATAAAAAAATTTTATAAATATGATTACAAACTTTCATGTATATATACAAAAAACTATAAACCAAACGAGAATTAAAAAAACTAGAAAATTCCAAAAAAAAATTAAAAAAGCTATTAAATTCTTATTAAATTATTTACTCAATTTGTTTTTAAATTTTTGAGTAAATTTTTAATTGCGTCAATTAAAAAATTACTCAAAACTTTTTTTAAATTTAAACAAGTGATTACTCAAATTGTTTTTCCCCATATTTTTTTCTGTGCATGGTTAAAGTTGTTAAAATATTTAGAAAAAAAGAAATGAAAAAAATGCTATTAATTTAAATAGCATTTTTTTGATATCACTCATGTTTTGAAGAAAAAAAAAACTTGTCTGATAAAAATATTTTATTTTATTTATAATACCAAATACGAAAGAACTTTTTCCCTTATCTAATCAATGGACATCTAACACTTGTTACTTTTTTTTTTAAGTATTATAAGACATTATTGGTTTAACAATTCTCATTTAGTTCCTAATTAACACAGGAATTTAAGCTTGATATTGCGATGTTGTATTGCAAAAGTAATTTAAATAGTTAAATTAAATTGTATATATAAATAGAAATATACTTAATTAACCCTTTAAAGTTCAAGGAAAAATTGTGTTAGTTATCGATACGTCGATAACTAAAAATCGATAACACAAAATTTGGTATTGAAAACTGTGTTAGTAAGCAATTACTCAAATTGTCTATAGAAAATTGTGTTAGTTATCGATAATACAAAATTGTTTTTATAAAAAATTGTGTTAGTTATCGATGTATCGATAAAAATAAGTTTTCTAGAGAAAATTGTATTAGTTATCGATAACACAAAATTTCCTATAGGACATTTTGTTAGTTATCAATATATGTAATTTATCGACAACACAAAATTTTTTATAATTAGTTAGAAAAATAATTTAGAAAATTGTGTAGGCTATTGATATATCGATAATACAAACTCTTCTACATTAAAATGTGTTAGTTAACAAAAGTACAAAATTTTCCGTAGAAAATTGTGCTAAATATCGATGTTTCGATAATACAAAGTTTTCTTTAGAAGATTGTGTAAATTATCGATATATCGATAGTACAAAATTTTCTATACAAAATTGTGTTAGATATCGAAGTATCGATAATACAAAATCTTCTATAGAAAATTGCGTTAGCTATCAATAGAAAAAAGTTTTCTACAAAAAATTGTGTTAGTTATCGATGTATCGATAAAAAAAAAATTTTTCTATAAAAAATTGGGTTAGTTATCGATTATACAAAATTTTCTTTTAGAAATTGTGTTAGTTATCGATGTATCGTTAATACCAGTTTTTTATGGGAAATTGTGTAAGTTATCGATATATCGATAAAACAAAATTTTCTATAGAAAATTGTGTAAGTAAGCGATAATACAAAAATGTCTATAGAAAATTGTGTTAGTTATCGATAATGCAAAATTTGCTAAAAAAATTTTTCTATAAAAAATTTTCTATAAAAAATTGTGTTAGTTATCGATAATACAAAATTTCCTATAGAAAATTGTGTTAGTTTTCGATGTATCGTTAATACAGAATATTCTATAGAAAATTGTGTAAGTTATCGATACATCGATAATACAAAATTTTCTGTAGAAAATTCTGTATTAACGATACATAGAAAATAACACAATCTTCTGTAGAAAATTTTGTAGTATCGATAACTAACACAATTTTTTATAGAAAATTTTTTATATTAATACAATTTTTTTTTTACAAAAATTGTATTAGTTATTGATGTATCGATAATACAAAATTTTTTATAGAAAATTTTGTTCTGTGAAAATTGTGTTGTCTTTAGAAAATTGAGTTAGTTATCGATAATGCAAAGTTTTCTATAAAAAATTGTGTTAGTTTTTGATATATCGTTAATACAAAATTGCGTATGTTATCGATTCATCGATAATACAAAATTTTCTATAAAAAAATGTGTATGTTATCGATGTATCGATAATACAAGATTTTCTATAGAAAATTGTGAGAGTTTTCGATATATCGAGAATAAAAAAATTATCTTTAGAAAATATATCCGTAACTATAACTTGTGTAAGTTATTGATATATCGATAATAAACCATTTTCTATAGAAAATTGTGTTAGTTTTCGATGCATCGATAATACAGAATTTTATTTAGAAAATTGTGTAAGTTATAGATAATTCAAAAATTTTCTGTAGAAAATTGTGTTAGTTATCGATAATGCAAAATTTTCTATAGAAAATTGTGTTAGTTATCGATACATCGATAGAATAAAATTTTCTACAGAAAATTGTATTCGTTATCGATGTATCGATAATACAAAATTTTGTATAGAAAATTTTGTTATTTTTTTAATTTTTTTTTTAGTTATCGGTAATCAAGAATTTTCTATTCAAAATTGTGTAAGTTATCGGAAATAAATTTTCTATAGAAAACAAACAGAAAGTTAGTTATCGATATATCGCTTAATCAAAGTTTTCTTTAGAACGTTGTATTATTTATCGATATATCCATTATAGTTATCGATATATCATTAACGTACAATTTTTTATAGAAATTTGTTTTGGTTATCGATAATACAAAATTTTCTATAGTAAATTGTGTTAGTTAATGATATATCGATAATACAAAATTTTCTATAGAAAATTGTGTTAGTTATTGATTAGGAAAATTTGTCTATAGAAAATCGATAAAACAAAATTTTCTATATAAAATTATGTAAATTATCGATAGTACAAAATTTTCTTTAGAAAATTATATTAGTTATCGATAAATGATAAAATAAATCATAAATCGATATATCGATAATACAGACTTTTCGATAGGAAATTGTGTTAGTTAACGATTATATAGAGTTTTGTATAGAACATTTTGTTAGTTATCGCAAATTCAAAATTTTCTATAGAAAATTACGTTAGTTATCGATATATCAATAATACAAAATTTTCTTTAGCACATTGTATTACACTGTAAGACAAATTTCAACTTTTTTTTTAACACCAGAACGAGACCTTACACACTTGAAAGTAGAGCCCCTCTGGAGTAAAACTGCATTTACAGTTTTTCATTCGGTGATCATTTGTCCTTTTTAGAGGACTTTAAAGTTTTGAAGGACATTTAAAGTAAAAAAAAAAAAAATATATTTCTACTTATCCTACGATACTGAGATAAAAAGCAAATGAAAGAGGAAAGCTTCCTCAATTTTTTAAACATGTTCATTTTGTCATATCAGGTTAAAAGGATATCAATAAGGTCCTTTCAAAACTTTGTCCTTTAATATCCTTGAGAATTTCCAGCCATTTCTTCCGGAAAAAATATATGTTAAGGACATTGATACGCACTAACACATTGTTAAATTTCATCCTTCTCACTTTGTTAGTTTAGTGTAAAAAAAAATTAGTTTTTATATATAACTGAAAATAAATTTTTTTGTTTACACATAGCCTCCCAAATATTAACCAAATTTCTTGGAAAAAAATCTAACACATGAATAAATGGATATACATGTGAAACTGGACCCTCCATGGAGTAAAAGTACGTTCATAGTTTTTTATTCGGTGATCCGGTCTCCTTTAAATACCATGTACAATGTTAACCAAAGTGAGAGATTTAAAAAAACAAATGAATTTGTTTCTTTGGGTTAATAATTTATGTTTTTTTTTGTTTGGTTTAGTTTTTAGATTTTAAATTGTTTTTTAATAGTTTTATTAACAATCTAATGGATTGTCTTTATAATTTTGTTAACTAATATTAAAATGCATCATTTGAAGTCTATATGTAAATAAATCGTATAAAAAACACGTGTTTACTTATTTGTACTTTTACTTATGCAAGTATATGCTATATGTATGACAATAGCTGTGTTTTTCAATAAGTGGATTTATTTTCGGATTAATCTTATTTAGTTCAAAATAAATAAATTAAAATGCCAAAACAAATTTTGAATATTTTTTTTTCCATAATCTACGATAAATAAGCAATTATTATCCTAAAAAATAATAAAAAAATCTGAAAACTTAAAAAAGTTATAAATAAATCAAAATAAATCCAAATAAATTTTAGGATTTAATAAATCCGTTTTAGATTAATTTTGTTTTATTTATAACTTTTCTCATTTTCCAAATTTGTTCATTATTTTTTTCGGATTATAATTGCAAATTTATTGTAGGTTACGGAAAAAATATTCCAAATTAGTTTTAGTATGTTAAAATATTTTTTTTAAGCAAAACAAGATTAATCAGAAAATAAATTCACTTATTGAAAAACACAGCAAATATATTTTTTTAACTCTTGCTTTAAACAACAACCTAAAATTAAGGCAAAGCCGAAAAACTTCCTCTGAAATTCTTGAGTTTGACTTTATATCACCATTTCCGCAACAAACTAATAGAAGTAATTTTAAAAAGTTTTTGAATTTTATATGTCATTTGTAACTTAAAAGTTTATTTAAAAGGAGACCGGATCACCGAATTAAAAACTGTGAACTTACTTTTACTCCATGCAGGGTCCAGTTTCACATGTATATCCATTTATTCATGTGTTAAATTTTTTTTTCCAAGAAAATGGGTTAATATTTGGGAGGCTATGTGTAAATAAAAAATATATTTTCAGTTATATATAAAAACTTATTTTTTTTTTTACACTAAACTAACAAATTGAGAAGGATGAAATTTAACAATGTGTTAGTGCATATCAATGTCCTTAACATACATTTTTTCCGGAAGAAATGGCTGGAAATTCTAAAGGATATTAAAGGACAAAATTTTGAAAGGACCTTATTGACATCCTTTTAACCTGATATGATAAAACGGACATGTTTAAAAATTTGAGAAGACTTTCTTCTTTCATTTGCTTTTTATCTCAGCATCGTACGATAAGTAGAAATATTTTTTTTTTTTTTTACTTTAAATGTCCTTGAAAACTTTAAAGTCCTCTAAAAAGGACAAATGATCACCGAATGAAAAACTGTAAATGCAGTTTTACTCCAGAGGAGCTCTACTTTCAAGTGTATATGGTCTCGTTCTGGTGTTAAAAGTAGTGTTGTACGGTGTTATTTATCGATAATTCATAATAGTTATAGTTATCGATGTATCGATAATATAAAATTTTCTATAAAAAATTTTATTAATTATAAATAAATCGATAATACAAAATGTTCTATAGAAAATTATTATTTATCGAAAAATCCATAATAATTATAGTTATCAACGTATCGAAAACATAAATTTTTCTGTAGAAAACTGTGTTAGTTATCGATAATAGAAAATTTTTTATAGTAAATTGTGTTAGATATCGATAATGCAAAATTTTCTATAAAAAAATTTTGTTAGTTATCGATAACACTAAATTTTCTACAACAAATGTATCGATAATACTAAATTTTCTATAGAAAATTGCCTTATTTATCGAAGCATCCATAATAGTTATAGTTATCGACGTATCGAAAACATAAATTTTTCTGTAGAAAATTGTGATAGTTATCGATAATACAACATTTTCTATCGAAAACTGTATAATTTGTCAATATATCGATAGTACAAAATTTTCTATAGAAAATTGTGTAAGTTATCGAAATATCAATAGTACAAAATTTTGTGTAAGTTATTGATATATCAATAATACAAAATGTTCTATAGAAAATTGTGTTAGTTGTCGATATATCGATAGTACGAAATTTTCTATAAAAAGTGTGTTAGTTATCGATCTATCGATAATATGAAATTTATTATAGAAAATTGTGTTAGTTGTCGATCTATCTATAATACAAAATTTTCTATAGAAAGTTGGTTTAGTTATCGAAGTATCGATAATAACAAATTTTCTTTAAAAATTTAGTTTAGTTATCGATGTATTGATAAAAAAATTTTTCCATTGAAAATTTTTAGTTATCGATTTATCGATAACACAAAATTTTCTATAGATAATTGTATTAGTAAGCGATAATTGTCAGAAATTTGTGTCGATAATGAAAAATTTTCTATAAAAAATTGTGTTAATTATCGATATTATTACACAAAATTTTTTAGAAAAATTTTGTTAGCTCTTAATATATCGATAACACACAAATTTTCGAAACAAAATTGTGAAAGTTGTCGATGTATCGATAACACAAAATTTTCAATAGAAACTTACATTTTTCTATTATTTTTCTGTTACTGATATATCGATTACTAACATAATTTTCCATTGAAAATTTTGTGTTGCCGGTATGTCGATAACTAACACATTTTTATTATCGATAAATAAAGCGATGTTTTAAAGAAAATTTTAATATTTATCGATACCAAAAATGTTCTAAAGAAAAACAATTTTCTACACAAAATTTTGTTATTTATCGACAACAACCACCTCTATAGAAAATGTATTAGTTATCGACGTATCGATAACACAAAATTTTTAATGGAATATAGTGCTAGTTATCGTATTAATGATAGCACACATATAGTATAGAAAGTTTGGTGTAAGTTATCGATAATAAATTGTTTTTATTAAAAAGGTTGTTAGTAATCGATATATCGATAACACATAATTTTTAAGAGAAAACAGTGTATCCAATTTTTTTTTATAAAATTATATTAAGAACATTTTAGGGTTAACAAATCACAATATACAGTTAATAAAATCATTTAACATTGAACTAGTGAACTAAAAGTAAATATGTATCCTTTCCCCTTTTTAATAACTGAGCCGGATTCTAGTAAAAGATTTAGTATAAATTAGCGTACTATTTAAGCTTGATCATGATTTTCATATTTATTATTTTTTTTTAATATTTTTAAATTTATCTGTTTTTTTTTTAATATTCTCACATTGGCGCTATGCAGATAGAGATAATCAATTAAGTATATTTTTTGGTTATTCGCACAGTAGTGTTAAGTCGTTATGTAAATCTTTATTTAAATGTTTTTTTTTTTTTTTTTAATTTTTGAATATTGAACAGATGGAAAATATTATGACAATCATATTTATTTTTGGTCTGGGGAAAAATAAATTTCGTCCACTCCTTCTTTGAGATGAGTTATTGCATGTAAATCAAATAAAAACATATACAGCCGTTCAGTTGGATACAGGTGGTTTAATTTATTTATGCATTTTTTTCGGTTTTAATATTTACATTTACATGTACATGAATTGAGTACAAGTCATTAGCATATAAACAAAAAATTTCAGCAATTTCAAAAATTTAATTATTATTTAACTGATGTAACCGTAATTTGCTGGCAAATAACGGAATATTTACAGTTTCGATTGATTGATTTTCTATTTTGGGAATTGTAAATAAATTGAAATATTTTTTAATTTTAAAAATGAAAAAAACGGAATTGGAATTTTCGTTAAATTAATGAATTTTTTTGAGTAATTCTTTCATCGTTTTAAAAAAATAAATTACTTTTTCAATATCAATCTTTTTTAGAAAACTTTGTTATCGAAAATTTTTTTTTTTTAAATTTTGCTATCGGTACTTAGACTATACCGATATTTTATCGATACATAAACGACTAACAAACTTTTTAAGTATACTTTGTTATCGATAGGTAGTTTTCTTTAGAATATATTGTTATCGATAACTTATTTTCTTAAGAAATATTTGTTATCGAAACATCAATAACAAATTTTCTTTGAAAATCTTTGTTATCGATTACTAATTTTTCTTAAAAAATATGTTTATCGATAACAAAACGTTTTAATGATAACTAAAATTCTTTAGAAAGCTTTGTTATCAAGTATTAATTTTATTTAGAAACTTCGTTATTTCAAAAAAAAAAAAAATTATCGATAAAACGTTTTCTTTAGAAACCTTTGTTATCAATACATCAATAACTAATTTTGTAAGAACATTTTTTTAACAATACGTCGATCATTATTTCACATTAAAAAACTTTGTTATCGATTCCTCGATGACATATTTTATTTAAAAAATTGTGTAAACAATAAATCTGTACCTTTTTTAGAAAGCTTTGTTATCGATAAATATATTTTTAGAAAACAATGTTATCAACACATCGATAACTAAATTTCTTTAGAATGCTTTGTTATCGTTATATCGTTTACTTATATACCTTAGAATACTGTATTATGGCAACAGCAACTTTATTATCGAAAGCTATCGAAGTATTGAAAACAAAATTTATTTGGAAAGCATTGTTATTGATAACATTTTTTTTGAATATAATATGGTTTCTTTAAAATCTATGTTATCGATACATTGATAACAAATTTTCTTTAGAAAACTTTTATTTTTAGAAAGCTTTGTTATCAATAGGGATGAGATTTTCATGCACTAAAAAATCGAAAATATGCGCTTAAAACATGCACTAAAAAATTCAAAATATGCACTAAAAAACCTAAAAATATGCACTAAAAAATAAAATGTGTGCAATAAAAGTCTTATTTTCATAGGAAAAACTTCTTAAAAAGCAAAAAGTAACGCCGGGTTTAAATAGTAACATTTAAAACTTTATATAAGCAAGATTTTTTTTTAGAAATTAACACAATTTATAAAAAAAAAATAAAGAAAAAAATTTTTTTTCTTATTTCCAAAATAAATTTTTAAAATTCAAAATAGTTTTTGAAACAAATAAATTTAAATTTGGGTTTTTTCTAATTTATGCCAAAATATGCAAAAATATGCACTTAAAAGATGGAAATATGCACAAAATATGCATTCAAAATCAAAATATGCATCTTCACCAAAATATGCAAAAATATGCAAAAACAAATCGATGCCATTTTAATGCAAATTTCTTGATTCGGAAAGATAATTGGTCTATATAGTTTTTAGACTATCGACAAAAAACATGCATTTGCATGGAAATCTCATCCCTAGTTATCAATAACTAATTTTCTTAAGAAAACTTTGCTACCGATACATGGATAACTAATTTTCTATAGAAAACTTTGTTATCGAGAAGTAATTTTCTTTAAGGTGCGTTCACACGAGAAAGAAATCTCGATAGAAAAATCGAAAATTTGTCAGCTCTAGCATTCTTAAATATCATCTCTAAAAAAATAAATTTTGTTTTCGTTATAATTTTTTTATTAAACAAAATACAGACTGCAAATCAAAAATAATATCAATATCTTCCAAAAATCTATAACATTATCAAAAAACAAGTAAAAAAGTTAAATTCGGCCTTGCCGAATGTAGTGATACCCTCCACAATTTCAAAAAGATTAGTGCAAAAAACTTTACTTAAAAGTTAATTACTTTTGAAAAAAAAAAATTTTTGAAAAAAAAATTTCCGCGAAAAAAATTTTGGTAAAAAAAAATCCGCGATTTTTTTCTTTTTTTGTCAAAAAATATATATGCGTACTTGTTAAAATACCATTTGGTGTTCAATTATGTTCACATATGTCAACCAGAAGCCGAATTAAAGCATTTTGTATTTTTAGGTTATGTTGAATGTACTGAAATTTTTGAGGTGTGCTTACATTTTCGTTCATAACTTTTGAACCGCTAAACCGATATCGCTCAAATGCAATACCAAACTTCTCGGGAGAACTTCCAATAAATATGTTAAGTTTCAGTCCTCTCTGTGCAATATTTTGTCCGCGACAGCATTTTCCACAGACAGACAGACAGACGGACGGACGGACAGACGTACAGACGGACATCGCTAGAATGTCTTAAAATCGATCGGGCATCGTGAATATATATACTTTATGGGGTCCCAGATCGATATTTCGATGAGTTACAAACGGAATGACAAACTTATATATACCCTCTATCACTAAGTGGAGGGTATAAAAAGGTAAGAAATAATACGTTTTAGAGGAATTTGATTTAACACAATTATTGAAAAAGTAAAATTCACAGGTACGCAGAGTCGTTTTTTGGCCTTTGTCAAGCAGTTTTCTCTCCCGTGTAAACGCACCTTTATGATGCTTTGTCATCGATAATTAGTTTTCTTTAAAAATTGTTTTTGTCGCACAAATTTTCTTTAGAATACAAATTTTCTTTAGAATACTAAATTTTTTTTGAAAACTTTTTCTTTAGAAACTTGTAATTGATTAAAGGCTCCGACACAATGTCGGAGTGCTCTATACTACAGAGTAGCATCTCTATAAATAGAGACAACATCATACAAAAAATATGTAAGTGCACAGAGTACTCCGCCTCTGTGAATTCAGCTTAATAGTTTTCTTTAGAAAACTTTGGTGTCGATACATAGATTACTAATTTTCTTTAGAAAACGTTGTTATCGATGCGTCGGATACTAATTTTCTTTTCAAAGCTTTTTTCTATCGGTTCCTCGATGACTTATTATCTTTAAAAACTGCCTTATCGATAACTGTGTTTTTAGAAAACTTTGCTATAATTATTTCGACAACTTATTTTGAGAAAACTTTGTTATCGATACATCGATAACTCATTTATAACTAATTTTCTTAAAAAAAATACTTTTATCAACTACAAATTTCTTTTAGAAAACTTTGTATTGATAATTAATATTCTCAAGAAGACTTAGTTATCGATAACTAACTTTCTTTAGAAAACTTTGTTTTTTATAACTAATTTTCTTTAAAACACATTGTTAACTTATTTAGAAACTTGTCACCGATAAATATTTTCTGTTAGAAAGGATTGGTATCGATGAGTTGATCACTTATTTTCCTTAGACACTTTTGTTATCGATTCTTGGTAATTAAAATTCTTTAAATAACTGTGTTATCGATTCTTCAAAAACTATTTTTTCAGAAAAGTTACGTTGACAACTTATTTTAATAAAACTTTGTTATCGATAAAACATTTTCTTTGGATAACATTGTTATCGAGACAGTAAACCCCTAGGTTTTTTTAGAAAACTTTGCTATTGATAATTTGTAATCAATACATTGCTAACGTTTTTTTTTTATTTTGTTATCGATAAACAATTTTCTCTAGAATTTTTTTACAAAACTTTTTTATCGATAAGTAGTTTTCTTTCAAAAAGTTTGTTATCGATAACTTTGTTATTATTGCATCGACAAATAATTTTTTTTAAAAAAGTTTGTTATCGAACTTCAATAAAGTTTGTTATCGATTATAAATCGACGATTTAACGATATTTATTTTCTTTAGAAATTATTCAGCTTAAAATGTCATTTCCTAATTAGAGTTTTTAACAAATGACAAAATGAAAATATCAGTAAAAGTACATGAATGATCAGCCTATATATTTATAAAAATGTGTACCAAAAAAACAAAACCTTCATCACCTAAGGTAGAGGGTTTAAGAAGAATAGGGTTTTATCTTAGATTTCAATTAACGTTAAGGTCAGCATTCAGACACCTTTACAAAAACCAACATACAATAAAAGGAGAAAGAATATCATGAGAAATATTTTAATTAAAATTCCCAAAAAAAAAAAAAAAAACTAAATACAGTAAACACAGTCAGTATCAGATGCGAAATAAAAATAAATAAATTCATTCTTTTCAACAGAAACTGAATAAACAAATAAAACAAAAAAATTAAAAAAAAAAAAACGGAGATACAAATATCTCTATATGAAATGAATACAACGCAAATAAGTGGGCGTTCAAAAAAAAGTATAAAAAAATAACTTGCAATAAGAAACCAAAACCAAACTGAAACAGAAATGAAACTCTACAATACTTTATTTTCAACAGCCAGGTTAAAAAAAAAAAAGAAAACAAAGTGTGATTTTGAAAAAAAAAAACTCAAAAACACGCTTCAAGGAAGTTAAATTTAAACGCATTTACTGTGAAAAAATAAGTTCACGGTCTAAGTGGGTGCTTAATTTGAAAAACCGTTTATGTTGAAATAAAAAAAAAATAATTCTACGTATGTGCAATTTTAATGTTAACTCATTAAAATTAGCAATGAAATCAAAATCTTATTAACGATATGTTTTTCGAATCATACATTAAAAATTGCTAGTCAATTTGGTGGTTAAGGGAAATTTAAAATTTAAATTTGCAGCAAAAATTTTATTAATTGAAATTCGTAATATTATTTAAATTTAACAATTAATTGTATTTAAAATTAAAGAAAGTTTGATAAAGTTTAAAAATTTTGAAGAATTTGAAATTCCAAATATTTTTACCCTAGGGTAAAATGAGTTTGTACTGATGTTTGTAACTACCCGAAATATTGTTCCGAGAGTTTTAAGTATACCGATCGACTTGAAAATCACTTTTTGAGTTGATTTAGCACCATACAGGTCAAAATTATTAGTTGATTAAAAGATACAGGTCAAAATTATCAATCCTTAAAGACCTTAATAACCTTTTTTCACTCGAATTTTAACTGGCGAGGGTTTTTAAATCACCATACCAAATTTTACCGGAATCGAATAATTTTTACTTTTAGTCCCCATACGAAAAACCCTCTTTATATATAAATGAATCTCTAACAAATGTGAGACATTGGATTAAAATTTTGTCCGTAAGTGTTTTATGTAACTTTATTGAATCTGATTTCCCCCTTGGGATATATATATGACATTTTTATGGGATCTTCCTATTCAAGTGACATATAATAACCAAGAAAAGGAAGCACAGCTGAAGTGCTAAGGGACGCCTCCACGGGTTGCGGATAGTGGATAACCCTCTCATGTAGTATGGGGGGTAACTGCGAATTAAATAAGCAGTGGCGGACAATTCAGCGGGTTAGAGAAGAGAGTCTCAGATGGTCACGCCCAGCGACGTGTATCCTTTAAATTCTGAGTGTCAATGAAGCTCGAACCGACATGGCGATTAATTGGCGCCATCAAATATCCAAAGCTGAACTTTTATTTCTAGGTCCCTCGCCTTTAAGCAGGTTAAGCTGCGGGCTAATAACCCTCTCTTGTAAAAAACATTTATTACTGAAACGTCTACTACAAATTTAATAAAATCCCCCCCCCCCCAAAACGATAACGACATTTGGCTTTAAACAACGGATAATGATTGGAACTTGGAACGTACGAACTCTCTCCGAGTCATCAAGGCTTGAACAAGTTTGCAAAGAAATGGTGAACTACAACATCGAAATTCTTGGTCTCAGCGAAGTAAGATGGCTGAATAGTGGAGCAACACGCACTCAAAATGGCAGCACATTTCTTTACTCTGGCAACAGCGATAAACGTATAAATGGGGTTGGCTTATTGCTCACACCGTTGGCAAATAAAGCTCTCTTGCACTACACGGCTATATCTGACCGTATTATATCCGCCCGCTTCAATTCGAAGTTTCGTAAAATCTCCGTAATCCAGTGTTACGCGCCAACAGAACCTGGTGATGATGTTTTGAAAGATGATTTTTACAGCCAACTAGAATCTGCAATCTCTGCTATCCCGAACGGTGACATCAAAATCGTCCTCGGCGACTTTAATGCCAAGGTAGGCTCCGACAACAAAAACCTCCAGGCTGTAATGGGATCTCAGGGACTGGGTAATTCTAGAAATGATAATGGCGAAAGACTCGTTGATTTATGTGCACGCCACCGATTATTTATTGGAGGTACGAAGTTCATCCACAAAGATATACATAAGTATACATGGCGGTGCCCTCTTGATTTCACCCGCAACCAGATTGACCACATAATGATAAATAAATTGTTCCTGGGTTGTCTATTAGATGTAAGGACAATGCGAGGTGCCGATATAGATAGTGACCATAACCTATTAGTGGGCACATTTAAACTTCGCCCTGCGGCAGTCAACTCACAAAAAGGTGTCGTGAAATTTAATACTGCTCGGCTTCGTAACCCTGATGTTGCTTCCCGCTACTGTTCTACTCTGAGAGACTCATTTCAACCAAACAACAACAACAACATCAACAACAACACCAACAACATTAGTATACAATCTTGGACAAATGTAGCACAAAACTGCTCTCGAACTGCGAAGGAAATTCTAGGCGTCCGAAAGAAAAACCAGAAGCCTTGGATCAGCGAAGAGACGTGGGCCGAAATAGCAAATCGCAAGCGTCTTAACAAAATAGTTTCAAGAACGCGAAACCCTGATGAGAAACTTGAAGCGAGAAAGAACTACAGATTGTCAGCGAACTCCGTAAAGAAATTAGTACGAGCTGACCGGGAACGCTACTTTAACAGCATCGCAGAGGAAGCCGAACAAGCAGCGAACATTGGTAACATGCGTGGGGTTTATAAAGCAATTAAAGATCTAGGAGGCAGAAACATCAAGAATATATCAATGCTAAAAGATAAACACGGTCGTGATCTCACTACAACTGAAGAGAAACTAGAACGCTGGCAAGAATTTTTCACCTCTGGTATATCACAGAATAATACCTCCGAATTTAACTTAAATGGCTGCCCTTGGCTCTCTCGCCGTTGTAACCCTCGCAGGGAAATAGCTACATCTCCACCAACCTATCAGGAAATCTTTTCAACATTGTGCAATTTGAAGGAATCAAAGTCTGCCGGTCCCGATACAGTACAGGCAGAACTGCTGAAATATGGTGCTGGCCCCATTGCTGAGGTGCTCTTGCCAATAATACAGTCTGCATGGCAGAGCAATATTATCCCAGAATGTTGGAAGGCTGGTGTGATCATCACTATACCCAAGAAGGGTGATCTGAGCTACTGCAAAAACTGGCGAGGGATTACATTGCTAAACGTAATCAACAAAGTAATGGCCCTTCTTCTTTTGCAAAGAATAGCACCAATTGTTGAACCGCTGTTACGTCAGGAGCAAGCGGGTTTTAGGCCTGGTCGATCATGCGCGGACCATATAAATACTCTACGAATTATCATAGAGCAATCGCAAGAGTTCAATAACCACCTCTATATGCTGTTTGTAGATTTTGAACGCGCCTTTGACACCGTATACAGACCGGCAATATGGGCTGCTCTTAGGAGTAAAGGCGTACCCGATAAGATTATTGATCTCATTCGTGAACTTTACAATGGTGCCGAATGTAGAGTTAGATTCTGTGGGCAAGAGAGCCGTCCATTTGAACATAATGAGGGTGTCAGACAGGGGTGTGTTCTATCGCCGACTTTATTTCTAATACTCTTAGATGGAGTCATGGAGCACACAAACATCGAAGCTCCGAATGGCATACGTTGGAACCTACGTGAACGTCTTAATGATATTGACTACGCAGATGATTTATGCATGATGGCCCATCGGTTTGAAGATATCGAACAGAAACTCATATGTCTTGACAGAAACGCAAGAAAAGTAGGTCTTAGAATCAACGTTAATAAGACAAAACTAGTGAGAATTGGTACAAATAACTCAACACCTCTCATATTGCACGGAGATCTTATTGAGGACGTTGACTCTTTTTGCTACCTAGGTAGCCGCATAACAAAAGATGGTGGTTCTGGAAAAGATATAGAGGAGCGCATCAACAAGGCTAGAGTCGCATTTCACTCATTAAATAAAGTCTGGCGAGCAAACAACATCTCAAAAGCTACGAAACTGCGAATATTTAACTGTAGTGTTAAGTCTGTCCTGCTATACAGTTGCACAACATGGAGTACAACACAGGCCACCCAAAGAAAGCTGCAGACATTCGTAAATCGTTGCCTTAGACAGATTCTGCGTATCTTTTGGCCATGCTGGGTAACAAATGAACAACTTTTATATCTAGCCCGTTGTGAACCTATAGATATTGAAATTAAACGTCGTAAGTGGTCTTGGATAGGCCACATATTAAGAAGACCGACCAATGAAATCACCAGAGCGGCTCTTGAATGGAATCCGCAAGGTCATCGCAATCCTGGTCGCCCGCGAAACACCTGGGTGAGGATGGTGAGAAACGAAGGTCAAAGTTGCAACTTGTCTTGGAATCAAATTAAGTCGCTAGCCAAGGATCGTTCCAAATGGAGAGAATTTGTAGACGCCCTATGTTCATTATGAACTTTTATATAATTTAGTTAATACATATTTATCTTACTATTTTATGTAAATAAAGGAAATATATATATATATATATATTGAATCTGATTAAAAACCTTTTTGGACTTAGCTTAGGTGGAATGGGTGTCCGCCATTTAGCGAATTCACTCAGATGCCTTAAGGACCATTGTAATTCCCTTAATTGTCATTTTCCTACTCCCACTCTGCTATAAATAAATACTTCTTAAACCACCCCTATTCCCTCAAGAAGTCAATGATACACTGTTAATCTTTGCCCCAAATAATCTCACAAGTGCTTCCATGAATCCTCCTACTTCACCTCCCACAACTCCTACAATAGTCACTGCCAGAGATTGCCTAACGCACGGATATTTGGCCGATTAAACAATGTCCTGTCAGTACTCCTACCAGTAGGCTAACCGTCCGTTTGTAAGAAGATTTGCTGTCCTCTAAGAATTTGGCATGGGTCACAGGGTTCGCGATATTCTACACGAAGTCTGTGATATCGATAGACAGCTATCTATCCTTCGTCCTATTCCTCGGTATACTGTCAATTTTGTTCATCAACTCTACTATATAAACCGTGATGTCAGGTTGAACCTGTTTCCTCTTCCTAGCACACTCATCAGTTAATTCTTTCCAGGGACCCAGATTAGCATGACTGTGAAGAATTAGGCGAAGGGGTTGTTTACAGTGCCTTACGATTACCGATTCCACAGTGTTTGATTCCATGGCCTTCAGAGCTGCGAGATTATTCACGAAAATGTTTATGACACAGGGACGTTAGGCTTTATCAATTGCAAGTAGCTCTGCCTGGTCAGTGATATCCATCTATCCTTCATCCTATTCCCCAATATACGGTCAATTTCATTCATCAACTCTACTACAGAAACCGAGATATCAGGTTCAACCTGTTCCCCCACTCAGAGCTCTTCCTCGCACACTTATCAGCCAATTCGTTCCCGGCGACCCCTCTATGTCCAGCGACTCAGATTAGCTTGACTGTGTGCAGAAGGATTTGTGAAGGGATTATATAAAGTTCCTAACTATTCCCGTTTTCACAGTGTTTGATTCCAAGGCAGAGCTGTGCAAGGTTAAGGCGCAGTAACGCAAGACCATTGTCATAATCATTGCAAGTACCTTTGCCTGGAAAACACTACACTTGTCCGGAAGGCTATATTAGGCTCTAATTTCAAGGCTGTCAAGATAAACTCTCGAACCCATACCTATCTTCTATCCGTGTGTAAAAATTGAAATCACATTCCCTGTCATAACAGACTTTTCCGCCCAGTCATCCCTAGTTGGTCGAGTGTTGTTGTTGTAACCGTTAGACTGGGTCGAAGTGTTCTTACCTGTAGATGGTAAAAATATTATAATATTAGTTTTATGTAAGAGTTTGTGTGCTAGGCTCATCGATGTAGCCTGAGAAAACGTGCGACCTCCATCGGTCTCACCCATAAGTCAACGGGGTGCAAGTCCGTGACTCTATCGGGACAGTGAAAAATGATACTGAGCATGATCATGCGTTGATTGGTGACAGGCTGGGAATCAGTCTAGAGTGCCAGGAATTATCCTCGCTCGGTAAGAGTTGAGAAAACTGCTCCAACCATATCTAAGTTGTGCCAGGGTTGCTCTCGTTAGCCAAGGCAATTGCCTTTCACTTCCTGACATCGCAGATGGTTGTTGATTGACTCAATTACTCTCGTAGCTGTTAATGGCTTTCGAGACCGTCGTAATCGACTCAGAGCACTGGGTACTGACACTCGGTCAACGTGAGATAGGATTACGTTCGAGATGTCATCTTAACAATGTCTCAAGTCCTACCGGATGCTTCGAACTGGAAGCTCCTTCACCACAATCTGATGATTGGGGTGACTGATCAGATAGCAAGCCAATAGGAACTTCCTAGTAAGCAACTGATTGTGCTGCTGGACTGGTAGTACACTGGTCTTCTCGTGGAGGTGACATTTGTACGCATCCGATTGCGAGTCGGAGTGCATGATTTTTGTTTTTTGTATGCCTCTCCATAGTGTCTGGCTGAGGAAGCATAGCTGAGCGTCCTATTGCCTTTTTTGTTGTTATAATTATCTCTTTATCTTTGCCCCCATGAGGTGCCTGCGAGGACTTTAAGGTCTTTATTCCTAGATTTCACTTTATGCTTGACATATGTGTCGTTCTTGGAAAACTTAAGAAGAGGGTGCAAGAATTTTTAAATGCTGCACCGTAGGGATTAACATCGAAAGATACGTCCAGTTCCTTCTTAATGGCCGAGTGTCCCAGTGATACGCACACACGCCAGTCGTTGTACATTCTGTAGGTTGCGGAGATATTATTTCTTAAACACTGCTCTTCAGTAGATGATATGCGGTCTAATTATTGCACGATACATCCAGTAGATATTAGACTCCACCGAAAAGACCGAAAGATCTCCTGCAAGTGTAAAAAACGCATAACGACTTTTTTATCCTTTCATCTGTATTCATTTTCCAAGAAGTTTTGAGTCCAGCATCACACCTAGGTATTTCGCATCATTAGTTAGTTCAATGGTGATGCCATCTAACTTGGGAAAATCAAACCTGCCTATCTTTTTTGTGACGGTTTTGTCGGGATTAACTTTCGGTTTTGTCGGGATTAACTCCTAGACCGTTGGTCTTTGCCCACGTCGAGAGTATATTGAGAGCTGATTCCATAAATTTGCTAAATGTTGATAAAATCTTACATTTGATAAGACACATCGTCATCAGCGTAGGCAACTTCACACCCAGTCCGTTGAGTGACTCCATGATCTTATTTATTACAAGATTCCACAAAAGGGGAGAGAACACCCCCCCCCTTGTGAAGCGTCTCTTGGAACGACTTTCCTTTTACCATCACTTATCATCGAGTACATTGCCCTGCTTTCCAGCATGTATTTTCCGAGAATTTTGACTTAGTCCCCATACACAAATTTCGCCAGATATTTAGTTAAATCGGTCTATTGGCAACAGAAATAAGCCTTTTTCGCTCAAATTTGGATTGGACTAATTGAAGATCTAATAAACGATAAATCTAATAGACTCATGTTTTGACATAGGACCATTTTCCGATAAACGGTGCTGTAGGGTATTATATGGTCGGTCTTGACCGACTATAATTTTTTTACTTGTTTTTATTGAATTGGACATAGGACCCATTTTTCGATAACGGTCTGGACCGACTATAACTTGTTTACTTGTTTTTATTGAATTCGCCTTAACTTTCAGATAATATAAACATTTACTTAATTATATTAGTAAACAAAATTTATTTTTGAATTTAAATCCGTAAATAATATTTCTAGGAACTCTAATCAAATAACTAAATTCCTAAATACTTAAGAATTGATTAGAGAATTCCTAATAAATTATCTCACCTCTTATTTAATTTTTAAATTCTATGTTGTTCGAACTTGATTTGGGATTCAGATTTCATGTGAACAACATGTTGATTGTACCCATAACTTATTTTAAGTGGTAAATATATTTAAATAAAAAAGTCTGTCATTTCGTTTGAAATTTATCGTAAATGTCAGTACGATTTCAAGTCGATCGATACCTTTTTTAGAGGTAATTCCTAAAAGATTCGAAGATTTCGTTCAAAACTTAAAATTCCGGATTGCCATGGCGTGTTAAATTTTAAGATCTCTCAACGATTTTAGGTGGATCTACATCATTTTTTGACCTAAATCGTAAACGACAACTTGAAACTTAAAAATTCCGTTTAGAATTCAAGCTAAATTTTAAAAATTCCATTTAAAATAAGGGCATTGTTGTATTCGTCCAAGCCCAACATAATTTATTTTTCATATTTTGTGTTAATTTCTCCTATTGAATTTACTGACTTCATTCCCTAGTTAAAGGTTAGTTGCTTGCACTCAGGTTGTCATTAACTCAAAAGGGCTTCTTTGAAATGTTTTTTAATCAAATGTCTAATAAATCAAACATGCCTATATGTTAGACTTTCACTTCATACTCAAACATGAATGATAGCTTAAACAACAATGTACAATGTTTTTGAACTCAAACAAAATGTGTGTCATACTGTGGTGTTAATTTATGATCTGAAAACATTTATGTTATAAGAAGTTTTATACACAAGTATTTATGCTTAGAAAATTTTAGATTTTTTTTTTTGAGTTCATACTAATATTCTCGTTTGTTCTTTTTTATTACGAAACAGGGTTGGGAAAGTTTAGTGTGTTGTTTTATTTTTTTTTCATTAGAATAAGCTTAGACACACCCATCTAAATCGTTATTCCCTATATATAATTAGATTCAAAACGCATTATTGTTACTTAAAATCGGTACCATGGCACCAGTCAACCAGCTTCAAGAATCAACAGGTTCTGAAACTTTTTAACGATTTATCAAGACTCACAAGTCCAAATTTCATTGGTTTCAAGACTCATCGGATTTTACGACTCATCAGCGGTTAATTAGGACATCTATCACTCCAGATTGTTATCGGTTTTAAACATATCCATATACAGCAGAACATAACTAAGCTTAAGTTTTTATCGATTCCAACACCCATCCGGTTTCTTGACACATTAACAATTCAGCCAGACATCCAGTCCAAACTGTGTTGTGTTTCCTGAACTCTCCAACAATTTATTATGACTCATTAGTTCAAGATTCATCGGTTTTCCGACTCATCATCAACGATTGATCAGTATAATCTATAATTTCTGGTTGTCATCGATTCCAAAAGCCTAATTTATTATCAAATCCACTATCCGTTAGATTACATACGTTATTAAATAGTCGTTAGTTGTAATTAATGTAGGTCTTCCAAACTCATCAGATTATAGGACTAATAAACAATTGATCATGATGTCAATCAGTGCTGGTTGTTATCGGTAAAATAATTTATTAGTTTTTAAGACTCCACAACAATTCATAGGCGCATCAATCAGTCAAAGTTGTCATCTTTTCTATGACTGATTCGATTACATGACTCATTAGTAGCATAAGTCTACATTCTTTTTACATCTTACGATTCTTAATGGGTTGAGCTTAACTTCAAGAGATTGAACCTACAATTGTTGACTTCTTAAGATTCTAAATACATATTTATTACTAAATTTTTTAGAGATCAGTCCAACAATCGTGGTCTTCTTCAAGGAATGCCAAAGACAAATAAATTTCTAAAAAGTTGACAAATAATATTAAGCTCCTTAAAAGTTTGGTAAAACGTTTGTGAACTTCCAAAGATTTCAAAGAAATCCGAGAATTTAGTTTTTTTTTTTAAATTGTGGAGTGCTAAAGATGTTAAAGCAATTATCAAAAGATCGAGCCTTTTTGCAACTCTTAGATTATCACGTTTGTTTGATTAATTTCTAAAAGATTGTACTACATTTTTACAATCTTAAGAAGTCCATCATTCGGACTTTTTGGAAGAGCAAAATTGTTAAAACTATTCAGAGACTATTTTAAGCAATAGTGGGTTCCTAAAGAAAACTTTTTTACGATTATTTGATTGATCTCCAGTGTTATATTTTAACAATCCTAAGAAGTCTACAATCTGACTAAACTAAAACTAACTTCTTTTGAAGACTATTTTAGCAATAATGAGGTTCTTGAAACATATAAAGATGATACTGGCTTAAAGGTTAGGTTAGAGGTGGCGGAGTCAAAGACTCCTCACATAGACCGGATGGTCCATAGCGAAAGAGTCGTGGTGATCTTAGGTTTAAGCTTACAGTTAATGCTTCATAGAATCAGAGGTCCGCTGAAAACCACTAGTCTTTTAAAGACCTGCCAAGCAATTTTTTGAGAATCTAAGGAGAAAAGAGCTTTATAGTTAGGTCCCATCGTTGGCCTCCTAGGATTCAAAATATGTTCAAACGATAATGAACTTCTAATGCTTACAAACATAATTCAAGCTTTATAATCAGGTCAAATATTCTAAGGTAAAGATTCTAAGGTAAAGCAAGTTTTATGAGTAAAGATTCTAAATAGAAGACACTTTTTACAAGATTGCAAGGATTTGGCCCCCAATCGAGGGCTTGAAGGTTTCAAGAATAAACGGATAAGGTTAGTTAAACTGTCGACTTCTTTCGATTTGAAGTATATAAAATTAGATATTTTGCTGGGAGGTTTTTGATGACGAACAAGGTAATAAATCCCAAAAAAGCGTAAGGCTACAAACCCGGAGAGCTACCGCCCAATAGCAATTTTCTCTGTGCTCTTAAAGGTCATGGTGAGCATGACTAACAAACAGGTAAATTATCTGGAGTCTTATTCACTTTTGTGCGATCGACAGTATACCTTTCGTAGAATTCATTCGACTGGAAACCTGTTAGCATTTCTTTAGAAACGTTGGAGTCATTCTATTCAGCAATTTGGTGAAAGCAAAGTGTTTGCTCCAGATTTTCCAAGACGTGTGTGGTACGGTGCTCTCTTTTGAACCTTATTTGGCGTTTGGTTTCTGTATGAATTTCTCTCGATTTATATTGAGTTTTCTCAGAGACCACTCTATCCGTGTTGTTACAGATGGGTTCTCGTCAAATGAGTTTCAGTTGAATTCAGGGGTACCGCAAGGCTCTGTTATTTCTCCTACACCTTTTCTTATTTTTCCTAACAACATCTGGGTCGAACTTCAAATCCTATCTATTCGTTCGCAGATGACAGCAACATTTTTCGTTCATTTTCTTTTAATCATAGACCAAGCCTTACCTAGGTTGAAGTTATAAGTCATAACATAAATGACACATAACCTTACAATAATCTCCGAGTGTTGTCTTACGAATATGGTCGATTTTAATGCTCGTAAGATCCAATGTTGTATGTTGACTCACAGATGGCTTGTGGAATCTGCTTTATTTGTATCCATGGGTAGTACAGCTATTGAGGAATCAGACACTCTTGATATTTTATGTATGAAAATCCAATGTGATTTTCGTTGGAACCAACATGTTTTTCAAGTATTGAAAAAAGCATTCAAGAGTATTGGTTTCTTAAAACGGTACAAGAATTACTTCAGTCCAACTGAGCTCCTCACAATTTATCCCCTGACAATGAATCTATCCAATGAATGTACCGATTCGTTGGAGCATCGTCGAAGTGTGGGTTGTGCGACATTGTTTAATCGATATTACCATGGAAAGTGTTTAGCTGATGGATGTGAATCATGTCATCCCTGAGACGCAGGTACATCACAATCGTTCGCTGCCGACTTTCCAATGTATCGCACAAAGCTTTTCAGAGAAAATTCGTTTCTCGGTGTGGAATAAACTTCTTGCAGAAGTCCTTACAGTCATCTACACTACTCCCTCTTTCCTTCTCCTCATAACCTATTTTCCTAAGACCTCAGAGTACCTAATTGGTATGGGGCATCCTCTGAGTGTTATACATGTACGTATGTTCCTCTAACTCCCACTGGAACACAACTCCCACAGGGCGCCTTGGTGATTCGTTAGCAATAAGGATTTCGGAAAAGTGGGTAGCTAGCCCTCCTTTCTTAGATTGGTAATAGGGCTGCTACCTTCGTGCCTAATCCCACGCTGCAGTCATGCTTCAGCACGCGTTTATTTATCTACTGGCCTGAGTCGTTAGATTCTATCATGACCATTCAGGCTACATGACTGGTCGCCTTTGCACTTTAGCTAGCCATGGCCCTAAAAATACTTGATCTAGGACCGGAAGTAGTGAGCTGCTTGGACAGTCAAACAGAGGAATCATTTCCAGCGGTGCAAGTTAAACTCGTTCAAAGACATTGCGAATCTACTCAATATCCTAGGATCCATTCGCGTTATATTCTCCAAAGTATCGTAACATATCTGACCGGTAATGGATCGGCGACTTCTTGCCAACGCTGGAAAGTGACAAATTACATATGCGTTCTATCGTTTCATTTACTCCTGATCCACGTTTGATATGATGAGGTCACAGATCAGGAAAATAAAAATCGCTTCGGCCGAGAATGTATGGACATTGAAGTTTTGTGAACTCGTTGGTTTTTAAAGACTCCAAGCAAAAACATAGCTAACATTAACTAACAAGGGAAGTCTCCCTGGTGTCACCCTCCGATCATCGTGAAATTTGGATATGTTGGATATGTTAAGAACGAAAATTAATTCGACACATATTTTTTTTTAGCGGCCCAAACTCAAACTTTTTAAAGGGGGGTCGATTTGTATGGGGGGAATTTACCTTTTTCAGTTTTTTACGATTTACGCCTATTTAAACAAAATTAATATGGGCATGTGTGGTATCAGATTAAATGTATTAAAAATACCTATCTCGTGGTGCTCACAACGGAAAGAGTTAATATTTTTCGACTTATTAACAAAAATGTCCTAAAATTTTGGTATTTTACTCAATATGACGAAAAATTGTGCATTATTGGACACGTTCTTAGCACACGTAGATAGGTTTTCCAAAGACCTTTCATTTGGTATGTAACATGACTAGGTTTCTTTGCATAATATAGGAGATAAACGAAAAAAAACTGAAAAATGACCTGGTCTTCCCCCCTACTTTTTACCCCCTAAATATGAATTTGGGCCGCTAAAAAAAAATACGTGTCCCTTTATTTTTTCTGATCTACAAAATAAAACCAATTCCATAAAGATCCGCGGGTGACACTAGGGAGACTTCCTTTGCAAGTCGGAGGTTTCTAAAAATTCTTAATTACGAAGCTTCATAAGCGAGCTTTAAAAGCTTTTCTTAACAATTATGAAAGTTTAAAGAGTACCTTTCACATTATCAATTGTACCCAAATATTGTTACAACTTTCTCATCTCTAATACAAATCGATTTCCGATGATTTTTGTTGTCTCACCCCAGAAAATTTCACTAACACTCATCATATTGATATCAAACATTTCAAATAGGGAAATATCAACTTGAAATCACTTAATAAAACATCAATTAATCTTCTTAACGTTATTGTGATTAGAAATTTTATGAGTTATTTCCTCACAGATTTCTTAGCGGAATCGAATCATACAAAAATATAATTTTTCGAATCCAACAAAAAATATAAAAACTTCAACTTACTGTCAACCACTACCAAGACGATAACTGCTGTTAGATTGTACTACTACTATTACCACTCACCGCTATATTATGGTGTTATACATTACGAACGTTATTTGATTTGTACACATACTCGTGTAGTTTAATGGAAAAATGTTCGTAATCAAACGAATGAACAAACAAACGAACGAACGAACGAGCGAACGAATAGTCATCCAACTTACGAACTGATATGTAAAACGTTGGTTAACTCTTAACGGAGTGAGTGACTGACTGACTGGCTTGAATGGCTCGGTGGTGGCAGCCAGCACAAACAGTTGGTCGTAACATTTTGCCGTCACTACTACTTCTTGAAAATATAACGCTTGCTCGATTTATTTTGTTGAGTTCTGTCTGAAAACAAAATATAAAACATCCATCCATGAGTTTTTAACAATTTTTCGTATTTAGTTTTGTAGCAACATTCGTCGGGTTAAGAACGGTTGAACGCCTTGTCAACAAAAGAAATTTTGTACTAAATTTATTAATTAAAACAAAAAAGAAATACAAGTGTTTATAACAAAAAAAAAGACATTGCTGAATGTTGTTGTTGTTTTTAAGAAATTAAAATCAATTGAAATCGTAATTTATAAAAAAAAGAAGAAGCAACATAAAAAAATGTGTAAATTTGTTAAAAATTCTTAAACAACAAAAAAAAATTTTTTTAAGTGAATATTGATTTTGTTTTAAAAATCAAAATAAATTATTAAATTAATAAAAAATACAACAAATTTAAAGTGTTTAACAAATATAAAACAAAAAAGAAAGAAAATTAAAATAAATTTGTTTTTTTAAGCAAATTAATGAATTTTTTTTATATACACAACAAATAAAACAAATTAAAAAATAAATAGAAAATTTATGTAAAAGAATTAAATTCAAAACATAATTAGTAAAAATTTTCTATGTAAAAAAAGAAGAAGAAGAAAATTAAAACAAAGTTACCGTTAAAAAAAAATAAAAATAAAACTGTCCATGTCAATGACAAGGAAAACCTTAAAAATTGCTGCAATTTTTACACACACAAAAAAATAACAAAAGTAAAAAAAAAACCTAAAAAAAATCGCAACAAATCGATGATAGTCTCAGTATCACATCGATAGCAAAAACAAAATAGCAAAACTAGCAGCAACAAAAAAAAAAAAAAGAAAAACCTTTCCTTGGATATATTTTTTCATTCTTTACATTTTTTTTTTGGATACTTTCAAAAATTGTTCACTATTGTGGTACGCGTTCGTTCAAAAGAAACACTACTTAGTCAATGATTTTATCTTGTGACTATTTTGAAATCTATGTGGGATTATAAACTCAACCCTTAAATCTGGGGGATACAATGAGGCCAGAAGTATACGATGTAAGTATTAGTTATTTTTTCTTCTTTTTCTTATATATTTTATTTTATATGGCAATAATTTATTATATTTTTTAAGAGCTTTTTTTACACAATTGTACAATTTTTTTTTGTAGTTTTTGATGATAGTGTAAACAAGAAATCATTGAGTATGTTAGAAAAAAAAACACAACAACTAAATTTTGAAAAGTCACACAGACAGACGACAAAGCATTTTTGTCGTCTTCGTTGTGCTTACAAAAACAGTCAAGTGCAATTTTTTTTAAAGTTTTATTTTTTTTTGTAATGAACTGCAATGCACTGAAAAAAAATATCAAAGTGACGAAATTGTGACTGCAATTTTTTAAAATGCAAAGTGTCATCAATATGATAAAGCTTTAGATTAAGTCCTTTTAAACTAAACGGTTTCTAGACCCCTTTTGGGGGCGAATCAGCATTACCCCAGAGTTGGGAATAGTTTTAGAATAAATATTTTTTAAAATAATTCAAAGCTCACAATGTAAATGAACTCCAATCTATGGAAAATTTTATATCTTTTGCAATTTCATATTTTTGAATTAGACTTTCCTTTTTCTATCCACTGCAGAGACAAACATGTTCTACTCTGGAGTTCCAATCTGAAGTTCCTACACTAAGAAAATTATGTCATTAACTGTTTGTAGGTTATTTTAAAAAGTAATCAGTAATGTTATTTTAAAAGAAAAATCACTTATTTTATAACGGATTTAATTTTTTACCATTTCTGTAGTTTAAAAAATATAATTTACTGTCTTAAAAATGAATTTTCTGTTACATTTATTTTCGGCAGTAAAAAATTTCTTCTATAGTTTTACTGTTTTTCAATACAAAATAAGTGAATATTCAGTAGTTTTTTAATGTTTTGGTTAGTCATTAAATTAACATTTAAAATTGACTGTAATGTGTTTTTATTTTAAATGAAAAACCAGTGGAATGGTTTTTAAATTAAATTTCATTTGTTTTAAGTGAATATTCACTGGAATTTGCCTACATAATTTTTTGAGTGTATGTTAACCGTTAACAGAGAAAAAATACTCCCTTGTAAAAGTACCATCTTTAGTTATACCCTACACCACACTGTGGTACAGGGTATAATGAGTTTGTGCTGATGTTTGTAACTACCCGAAATATTGGTCCTAGACCCACTTTTAAGTATTCCGATCGACTTAGAATCACTTTTTGAGTCGATTTAGCGATATCCGTCCGTCCGATTGTCTGTCAGTCCGTCTGTCCATGTAAACGGTGTAAACACGATACAGGTCGCAATTCTTAATCAATTGACTTCAAATTTTAAACTTAAGCCTATTTTGGCCCAAGGACGAAGCCTATTAAAATTGGAAAAAATCGGTCCACTACCCGAAATATTGGTCCTAGACCCACTTTTAAGTATACCGATTGACTTAGAATCACTTTTTGAGTCGATTTAGCGATGTCCGTCCGTCTGTCTGTCTGTCTGTCTGTCCATCTGTCCATGTAAACGATGTAAACACGATACAGGTCGCAATTCCTAATCAATTGACTTGAAATTTGAAACATAAGCCTATTTTGGCCCAAGGACGAAGCCTATTGAAATTGAAAAAAAAAAATCGGTCCATATTTATACCTAGCCCCCATACAAAGGTCCCCTTTAGTTTTGGCTCAAATGACTCTAATAGCCGCATTTCAATAGGTATCTTTTCGAAATTTGGCGGGTAATCATGTTTTATCCACACAAATCACCATTCCGAATTTTAAAGAAATCAGACCAGTTCTTCTTGTAGCCCCCATACAAACCACCTTCCTGATTTTCACATAAATCTCTCAAATTTCATGAAAATAGAAAATATTTAATTAAAATTCTGTTTGTGTATGTTAAACGTGTACTTAAATAACCTTATCAAATCTGATTATCATCGGACCATTTTTGGACTTAGGTCCCATGTAAAAATTTTGCCCGATATTCAGTTGAAGCGATTTATTGTCAACAAAAAGAAGCCTATTCCACTCAAATTTGATTAGTGAGTGCTTTTTACACTTATTAAAGATTTGAAAAAATATAGATCTAATAAGTCCATGTTTGAACTTGGGACCCATTTTCCGGGAAACTCTGGTGTAGGTCGGTCTTGACCGACTACAATTTTCTTTCTTGTTTTTTTTTTCTTTTAATGTTATTTAAAAATAATAAACACAACAAAAAATTTTATATTTACAAAAATTTTAATGAAAACAAGAAGAGAAGTTCCATAAATAAAAAAATTTTGTAACGATTAGAAATATTTTATTTTGAGTAAAAACCTTTTTTTTTAGTAATTTTTGTAAAAAAAAAAATTTTAAGTGTAAAGATTTTTTTGAGAGTCGCCCAAATGCAAAATCGCCCAAAAAATATAAAAAATTACCAAAAAGAATAATACGAAATTTCGCCCAAAATTAACGAAAAAATTCCAAGAAAGAAATGAAAAATGACAGTTAACATTTTAATCTGTGATGGAGAGTGGAGTGGTTCCAACATTGTAAACGTAGCTTAAAAAAATTTTTGTGCTGAGAATTAATTTACCCAAAAACAAAAAAATATTTTCTGATGCAATTTTGTAAGTTCTTGAAACATTTTTTAGTACTGACTCGGTAAATTTTGTGTTGATTACAACACCAAAATATACCATATAAACTACAAACAAAATAAAATGTCAATAAATTGACTATATACACACAAAAAAAACTTGTCAAATTACTAGAAAAAGTCTCATAATCCCATTTTTCCAATATTTGAAAGTTTCTTATTTAACACAAAATTTTCGATCGAAATTTAAAATTTTTTTTGTAATTTTACAATTAAATTTTTTTTTATAATTTTACATTTTTTTTTTTTAGTGTTTGGCATAACAATTTTTTTCATTGGAGGAGTTTTATTAAAAAAATTCTTAATGGTAATTCGCTTTAAATTCTTTTGTGAATATTTTTTTGAGGTTTGGAGTAAAAAAATTTCATTAAAAATTACTTTAGAAAAAAAAAATTCCCACAATTTTTAAAAATTTTCCAAGTCCCAACATTTTTTTGTAAAGTCCCGGTCCCGGACACACATTTTTTTGTGACATTTTTTATTTTTGCAAGTTTTTGAATTAAAAAAGATTTCAATTTAAACATTTTTAGAAACAAAATTTTGTGAAAAATTTTCCAAGTTCCGTACAGAAAATTTTTTAACGGTTCTCTTCACATGTGCTGACCTAACTTTAGATCTGAAAACGTTGGCCAAAAGCTCTCTGGGTAATAGTTTTTAAGTTATCTAGTTTTTAGGATTCTCAAGACCCTATTGAGCCCCATAAATGTACGTATCTCAAAAACTAAGCAAGGTAGATAGAAACGGACAAACAACTTGGATCGAAAATTATTACGATCCTTAGGGGGGAAAAACTGCGTCTGAGCTCATCGGGTCCGAACACAAGGGGGGTTTCACTCAATCGGGTCCTCAAATGTGCATGAACTGTATTGAAATAAAATGTTTTCCATTTTTAGTTCAAATTGCCATAATATTAAAAAGCTTTTTCTTTTCCTTACTTTTTAAGAAAAGCATAAACTTAAAAGAAGAAACCCATGGCTTTTGAACTTAATAATTATCAATTTTCCTTGAATTTATTTAACTTTCCCATTTTTGAGTTATTTTCTTTTTCTGATTGTGAATGTGGTCAAAACTCTCTAAAATAGACTCTAATATGATGGATTAGGTTTGAAGTGCGACTAAAGCTTAACACTGCCCATATCCACTCAAATATCAAATCCAATTGCAAATCCGTTAATATTTCGACCGAATTTTTGAGCTTATCGTAACCAGTTATGCGGTTGTAACAACCTTAATTTGGTTATGACAACCGCAATATGGTTGTGACAACTGCAAGGCGGTTGTGGCTACCGAATTACAATTATGGGTTAGGTTTGAAGTGTGACTAAAGCTTAACATTGCCCATATACACTTACATTTCAAATCCAATTGCAAAACCGTTAATATTCTCACCGAATTTTTGAGATTTTCGTAACCAGTTATGCGGTTGTAACAACCTCAATTTAGTTATGACAACCGCAATATGGTTGTGTAAACTGCAAGGAGGTTATGACTACCGAATTGCAATTGTAACAATCGAATGACAAATTGCGAAAACCTCAAAAATCGGTTGGAAAATGTACAGTTGCGGCAACCGAATTTGTTATGTGATTGTAGTCGCTGAGGTCCTTACTGACCCCATTGAAGACTGTGATGCTCATATTTGTATATAGCATTCCATTTTTGATCACATGTAGATGTTATAAATAGTTAGTAGGTTAGATAATATTAGCAGTTTTATCACCGTTTTTAAAAAACGTAGATACTTGAAAAAATTTTTTGACGTACTTATTCCAATAATCGCTTTATTAAATACAGAATATCTAGAGTGCCCGAATTCCTTATTCATTAACAAATTTGTTTTACCATCACGATTTGATTTATAACTTTCTAATCGGCAGTTATTTTTATTACGCATTTCCTTAAATAGACCATAACGTTTTGTTAACAAAACATTTTTTTTGCAATTATTCTTGAGATCATCTCTAAATTTAAGTTATAAATTTTGAAACGACAATTTATTTTTATTATTTACTTCCTTAAATTAGTTATAGATAAAATTTTTTTGCAATATAACAAATAAAATTCGAAGAAATTTAATTTTTACAGAAAGTTTTGGTATTTTAATGATAAGAGGATAATAAAATTTAAATGATCATTAAATGGGGGTTTTCCAATTATTTTTTGTTGTTTAAACAAAAAAAAAGTGAAGCAATTAAGTTTGATAATTTAATAATTTAAAATTGGTATAACAACGGAAATTTTTAAAATTTTTAATATAGTGCACAGTGGTACGTATTTAAAAAAAATCGGTTAAAAAACAGTCACACAATATTGCAAAATTCCAGCTGACAAATATTAAATATTCCATTCAGCACATGCCATAATTTATGATTAATATATATAAATATAGTCCTTGGGGGTTTTGTGTATGACTAAATATTTTAAAAAAATAATAAAATTCAAAAGAATTTTTGTTCGTGTCAAATATGATTATGACATTTTAAAACATATTTTTTATATTTATTTTTTGTTGTTTTCACTTAATTCCATAAAATATATGTATGTTCGTGTTAAACCTGATCTAACTTTCATACTTAATCATGTAACAACTAAATGTTGAGAGAACAAAAAAAAAAAAAGGATTGTAATGTGTTCATGACATTTGTATGAATAAGGAATTGTGAAAATCCCTACAATGGTTGTTATTATTGGGAACCCTAACAAGTTATTATAGTACGAGTAGTACGTGTATTTGAACAATGAAAAATCCGTCCGTACGTACGTACGTACTACATCATGAACAGCAACACAACATAAACAGAAAGAACATAATCATAATAACAAGGTACAAAAAACAAACATTCAGCGCACATTGCACACTTTCCTAAAACATCCAATGAATGTTTGAATGTGTGTATTTGTGAATTGTATGTTGGTATATGCAACCCCTGTTTCGCCTTTTTATGTTGTTTTTTTTTGCGTTTGTTTTTTTTATATTTTTTGTGAATTTTTTCTTTTTTTTTACTTTATATTGTAATTTTCCACGTACCCCTAAGACCTGAAGAAATACCTGAGGAGCACAGAACAGAACAGTAAAAAAAAACAACATTAGAATATGAACGTTGTTCACTAGGGTGGCTCGATTTTCCAAATTAACTCCGTGAATGAATTTTAATATCTGGGAAATCTGAATGCAAATTTTCACATGTAAATTTTTACATGCAAATTTTCACATGTTAATTTTCACATTTTAAATTGCACATGCAAATGATCACTTAAATCGGAATATATCATCGGTTTCAACAAAGAGTTGGAGAATTAGGATTTTTGAAAAAAAAAGTAAGAAAGTTATAGTCGGTCAAGACCGACTATATGATACCCTACACCAGTGTTTTCCGGAAAATAAGTCCCAAGTCCAAACATGGACCGATTGGATCTTCCTTTTGTTAGATCTTTATTTAGTGTAGAAAACACACACAGATCAAATTTTAGTGGAATTGGTTTATTTTTTTGTCAATAGACCGATTTAACTAAATATCGGTCAAAATTTGTATATGGGGGACTAAGTCCAAAAATGGTCCAATTATATTGCGATTTCATTAGGTTATTAAAGTACACGTTAAACACCTGAAAATAAAATTTTTATCAAATATTTACATTTTTATGAATTTTGAGGGAATTATGTGAATATCGGGAGGATGGTTTGTATGGGGACTACCAGAAGGACTGATCCGATTCCTTTGAAATTTGGAATGATTATTCGTACATACAAAATTTGATTACCTGTTTAATTTCAAAGCGATATCTAATAAAATACGGTTATTAGAGTCATTTAAGCCTAATCCGTTTGTATGGTGGCTAGGTCTTGACATGGACCGATTTTCTCGAATTTCAATAGGCTTCGTCCTTGGCCCAAAAGATGCTTAAGTTTCAAACTTCAAGTCAATTGATTAAACATTGCGACCTGTATCGTGCTTAAATCGATAGATGGACAGACGGACGGACGGACATCGCTAAATCGACTCAAAAAGTAATTCTGAGTCGATCGGTATACTTCAAGGTAGGTATAGGACCAATATTTCGGGTAGTTACAAACATCAGCACAAACTCATTATACCCTGTACCACAGAGTGGTGTAGGGTATAAAAATTTAATTTGAGTTAAATTTACAAAATATTTTTTAAAACAAGACCATAAGAACTGGTCCGATTTCTTTAAAATTCGGAATAGTGATTTGTGTTGATGAAACATGATTACCTACCAAATTTCAAAAATATACCTATTATAATGCTGTTATTAGAGTCATTTGAGCCAAAACTAAAAAGGACCTTTGTCTAAATATGAACCGATTTTTTCCAATTTCAATAGGCTTCGTCCTTATACCAAAAGAGGCTTAAGTTTCAAATTTCAAAAATTACGACCTGCATCGGGTTTACACCGTTAACATGGACAGACAGACGGACAGACAGACAGATGGACGGACAGACGGACGGAAATCGACTCAAAAAGTGATTCTTAGTCGACCGGTATACTTAAAAGTTGGTCTAGGACCAATATTTCGGGTAGTTACAAACATCAGCACAAACTCATTATACCATGTACCACAGTGTGGTGTAGGGTATAAACATTATTTAAAAAATATTTTTTGTATAATACTTGAAGAGTTCAAAAACCTATTTTATAGAGAATAAGTTAGTCATTTCGTTTGTAACTCATAGAAATATCAATACAAGAGTTTTTATACACTAAGAAAATTATGTCATTAACTGTTTGTAGGTTATTTTAAAAAGTAATCAGTAAAGTCATTTTAAAAGAAAAATCACTTATTTTATAAAGGATTTAATTTTTTTACTGTTTCTGTAGTTTAAAAAAAATTATTTACTGTATTAAAAACGAATTTTCCGTTACATTTAATTTCGGCAGTAAAATATTTCTTCTATAGTTTTACTGTTTTTCAATACAAAATAACTGAATATTCACTAGTTTTTTAATGTTTTGGTTAGTCATTAAATTAACATTTAAAATTGACTGTAATGTGTTTTTATTTTAAATGAAAAAACAGTGGAATGGTTTTTAAATAACATTTCATTTGTTTTAAGTGAATATTCAGTTGAATTTACCTACATAATTCTTTGAGTGTACCCTCACTCTAGTGATAAAGGGTATTTATAAGTTTGTCATTCCGTTTGTAACATCTTGAAATATTGGTCTAGGACCCCAAAAATTGTTAATATTCATGATCCTCGATCGATTTTAAGACGATCTAGCGATGTACGTCCGTCCGTCTGTCTGTTAAAAAAACGCTAACTTTTGAAATACTTTACGGAGGCTCCTGAAGTTTGGCATATATGTTGGGCATGTACCTGGTCAGATCGATATGGAAATTCAACGAAATCGGTCCATTGGTTCAAAAGTTATAAGCAAAAGAGTAAATTTCACAAGGGCTTTTCGCGAATTTCCGAGATAAAAAACAATCTAACTTTCTAAAGACAATTCTGCTGATGCTAAAGCTTAGCATATATATCTGTCTGGTTCGTATTGAATTTCAGCCAAATCGGTTTATTGGTTCAAAAGTTATTAGCAAAACCGTGAATTTCACATTGCTTTAACCTTAAATTCACGTGTTGAAAAAACCGAGCCTTAAAAACAAGCTTTAAAAGCATTGGTAAGCCACAAAACAACTTTACAAAGTATTTTTTGTCACTTAAAAATATTAAAAAAAAAATATTTACACTCGAAAATATTTTACACTCAAAAAAAATATAGCAACTTTTCTTTATTTACAAAAATGACAAAAAAAAAGGTTTAACCAAAAAGAAAATATTTCTATTCAAAATTGTTAATTTTTTTCACGTTAGAAAAGTCGAATTTAACTCTATGGATCTATTTAGATATTAAAAAATAATTGGTCTTCTAAATTAATTCCGTTTACCAATTTGTTTACCTCAAAAGTTTTTTCGCGGATTATTATTCCCCCAAAAATTTTTTTACGCGAAAATTTTTTTTCAACATTTTTTTTTTTTTCAAATAATTTTTTTTTTTAAATAAATTTTTTTGCATTAATCTTTTTTACATTGTTAAGAGTATCCACGCATTCGGAACGGCCGATTTTTTTTTTGGTTCAAACAAATCACCTTGAGCTAGAGTGATTGTTTTTTCCCAATTCTAATACAAATTTAATTTTATTTAAAAATAAATATTTTTTATTAATCCTGAATTTTAAAATTTTGCATAAAAAAAGAAAAAGTTCCCCCAAAAAAAGTTCCACCCTATTATACACCACTATGGTTTATGCATTAATGTAGTTATTATTACATACATAAATGTATTTGGATTTGTGCTGTGACATGAAATAAATCAATTTTGAATCCCTTTTATTTTTTGTTGTTCCAAGGAATGAAAGACAAGAAAGCGACTCAACCTGGAACTGAATGTGGAAATATTCTGTTATATTCTTGCTTTAAAATTAGAAGTAATTTTTTTTTAAATAAGGTGGTTTACAGGGTGTTAAAAGTTTATTAAATGTAATCAAGAAATTGTTATTTGTTGCATAAAATAACAATGACGTTTTAATTATTGTAATCGATATAAACGAGCCGTCACTATGTTAACATTTGAGTGATTTTGTGGGGTTGTCAGTGTAAAAAGTACCTATAAAAATTACACCCACAATTGAATCAGAAATTTTTAACACTTGGAAATTGTAATTGAGTTTTTATGAATTGGTCTTTTTATAAATTTAATTCATCTTTTTCGAATTTCCATGAAATTTTTTCGAATTACAGTTTCAAATTTTTTAATATAAAATCTAATATTTTTCGGATTTCAAGCGATTCAATTTAATCCGAATTTCATTTTATTTTCCCAATTTCAATTTATTAATTTTTTTTGTATATTTTTTTTTTGAATTTTCATTAGAGTTGTGTCGTTCACGAACGAACTAGTTCAATTGAACTATATACTTAACTGATCGGTTTATCTACACAGAGAAAACAGTTTAATTGTGCCAGCCGAATTTGGAGCCAACTGCATGGTTTAATTACAACAACAGAAATTTTCGGTTGCGAATACCGAAATTTGTTTTAACCAACAGAAGTTAAATTTTCAAAACATATTTTGGTTATTGTAACCGAAAATTACGGTTGTTGTGATTAAACTACGCAGTTGGCCCTAAATTCGGCTGGCATAACTAAACTGTTCTCTCTGTGTAGTTCGTTCATTTCCGCTCTTTTAGGTCTTTTCGTTCATTCAGCTCAATTGGTCATTACTTCATTTTCATCTTTCAGTTCGGTCGTTCAATTTTTTTTGTTTATTTTTTTAATAGGCGTTAGTTTTCTCTTCTCTTTTGGAACGCTTTCTCAGCATTATTTTTTTTTTACAAAAATTTTTTTTATTTTTTATTAAATCATATTTTTATTCAAAATTTTTGTATTTTTTGAACTAAAGCCAAAACACAGACATGATCAAAATGATTCGTTCACGAACTGTTGAACGAAAGCAAAAACTGACCGATTTGAACTAGATATACGACCAACAGACATGGATCAAAATGATTCGTTCACGAACTTTTGAACGAAGACCACAAAAGAGCAATTGAACTAGATGAACGAACTAGGTCTTTTATCTGAAATGAACGAAAATGAGCGCTCACTCAATTGAACGATTAAGCACAAGTCTAATTTTCATTGTAATTTTAATTTAAATTGTTTTATTTTTGAAATTTTAATAATTTTTTTTTTTTGGAAATTACAAAGATATTTTTCGTATTTTGCTGAGAAGTTTGGAGTTGCATTTGAGCGATATCGGTTTAACGGTTAAAAAAAAATTATAATAATGTAGTAAATTTTGGTACCTTCCACATAACCTAAAAATACAAAATGCTTTAATTTGGCTGCTGTTTGACACATGTGAACTGAAAGCTGCTTAAACAAGTGCAAAGATATTTTTGAACCCAAACATTTTTGTCGCGACTTTTTTTGGGAAAATTTTTTTCCGTGGAATTTTTTTTGCAAAATAAATTTTTACAATTTTTTTTACACCATTGATTTTTTGTTTGCGGATATTTTTTTCATCAAATTTTTTTTACACGGAAATTTTTTTTCAAATAAAGTTGCATTTATTAAAGTTTGAATAATTTTTGATACACTCAAAAAAACCTTGTTAAATTAAAAATGAAAAATTTTTAACTTTTTTTTTGACAAAAATTCTTGGTAATTTTACAAGCTTTTTACCAATAATTTTGTAATTTTACCAGCTTTTTACAAAAAAAAATTGTAAATTTAAAATTTTTTTGATGCGATAAAACTTACATGGAGGTTTCGCGATTTTACTAGATTTTTTGCTACCTCCTATTTGACGAGAATTCCTAGTAATAATTACGAACTTTTTTGTAATTGTACAAGATTTTTACCAATAAAATTGTAAAATTACAACTTTTTTGGCGAAATAAAACTTACAAGAAATTCTCGTAAATTTACTAAGTAGATTTTTTTTTTTAAATCTTGAAAATTTGTAAAATTACAAGAAAAACTGTAAAATTACAAAAAAAATCAAAATTTCGATCGAAAATTATTTTCAAGGAAAACTGTCAAATATTATTAAAATGGGATTACGGGACTTTTTCTAGTAATTTGACAAGGGTTTTTTTGACGGTACGATATGTTTTTAGAATTTTGATTGATCTTTTCTGAATTTTAATTTTTCAACTGATGGTTTTCGAATTTTGTTTCAAATTGCTTGAATTTTAATTGATCTTTTTTTGATTTTCAATTAGGGCTGTCAAACGCGATCGGTTTTTTTAAATCCCGGGATTCGGGATTTGAAAATCGAAATCCCGGGATCCCGGGATTTTTCGGGATCACGGGATTTTTCGGGATCCCGGGATTTTTCGGAATTCCGGGATTTTTTGGGATTAAATTTCTTTGATTATAAAAGTAAAAAAATAGTAGACTCTTTATGTTTCAATTTTATTGTGCAAATAAAGGGGGCTACTGTGGGTTAGTTGGTAGCGTGCTAGCCTATTAGGCAGGGAGTCGTGTGTTTGTTTCCCACGAAGACCCTTGGATCGATTTCGCTATAACGAAATTATTAAAAAATTATTTCTAGTTATTCTGATTGTTATTAAAAGGCAATTAAAAAATTAAGTATACGCCACTTATGCAGATTTCAAGTAATAATTATATTTAAATATTTAGCAATGAACTAAAAAACCTTGAGGGGTTTGTTGTGGAAAATTACAACTTTTGTTTGCTTTTGGTTTCATCCCATTCCGATTTTGGTTGTTGCACTGTGTAATTTTAAACTAATTTAAGGAAAGTTTAAAATAAAAAAACATTTAAAGGAGAAAAGTAATAATATAATACATTAGACTTGCATTTTTTTGTATAAAAAAGTTTTCTTCCAATTTTGAACGTCCGGGAAAATTTTTATTCTCCTACGCCTAAAACTTATGTGGTACAAATTTGAGGCCAATCGGATTAAATTTAACCGTGGCGCCCTTCGTACAAAGTTTCGGTTTTTTAGAAAATTTTCGCCGAAACTTGCAAACTTTGGCCAAAGGGCTCAGTGACTTTGGCTTAATAGAATTAATTCTCATACATTTTTAATATTTCAAAAATCTCGGGATTTGAGCTTAAAAATCCCGGGATTCGGGATTCATTTTATGACAAAATCCCGGGATTTCGGGATTCGGGATTTCGGGATTTCGGGATTGACAGCCCTATTTTCAATTGATCTTATTCGTTCTTTAATTGATTTTCTTTTTTATAATTTTAATAAATCTTTCATGAATTTACTGATTTTTTTTTGAATTTCTATTATTTTTTTCCAATTTGAATTAAACGTTTTCGATATAATGACAAATGGACTCTTTAGTTTTGAGTTTTTATTTAATCTTTAATTTTCAAATTACAATTGAAAATGGTGTTTAAAAATGTGTACTTTAAACAAAATGCTCAAAATTAATCAATTCAAATTAATCAGAAATTTCAATTCGATCATTAAATACTGACGCGTAAAATCTGTAGATTTTGCGTAATCGATTTTCAAAAACACCCCTAAAATAGTATATGGCAGACAACAAAATTCAATTTCATTACACCGCACGACAGCCAATATTAAACATGAACCGGATGATATAAGTAGGAAGTTAGAGATCAAATGGAATAAAACTGCATTTATAGTTTTTCATATCGAACTGGATCCTCTTAAACTTAGAAGTCCTTTTAAAAGGACACAGGATCTCGAAATGAAAAACTGTAAATGCAGTTTTACTATATTTAGCATCTAGTTTCAAACGTATACTATCCAGTTAATTTTTAGCAACTTTTTTTGTTTTTGTCGGACGGTGTTATATTCATGTTATTTTTTGTACAGATTTTTAATTAATTTTAAATCAATTTATTTTCTGAAGAACTCCCAGGAGTTAAATTGAATTTTTTTAATGATTTTTTTTATTATAAAAGCTGTTCTCACAATTGTGGGAGTAACATCGCCATTACATTTTTAAATCTCATCCATTTAACAGTTTATTACTTAAATGTAATTGAATTTTCTGTCTAAAATTTGAAAACTGTTGCTTGTTAACCCTTCCCCAATATGTTAATATCAAAAAAAAAAAAAGCAAAAACTCTTTCATATTTGGCATGAATATTTATTTAAAAGGAACACCACCGTGTATGTATGCATTAACTGATTAACATATTAGACCTGCATGCTTACAGGTCATGATAGTGGGTCTGCGTAATTAACAGTACATACATATGGAATACCTTTTATTTTTATTTTTAAAAAAACTTTTTTTTAAATTCGTGTGTGTTCTAATTGTATGCATGTATGAGTTAGTATTCCTTAAAAGTATTGGTAAATAAATTCGTATATGTACGAAAATTTATATTTTTTTTTAGTAGGGGGTATATTCTGGCCTGGTCTAGGCTAGCAGTGCTTTTTTTTGTTTTGTTTTCTGTCTGCAATAATTCTATTAAAATGCCGACGTAATCAAATTGTTTTTCAAAAAAAAAAAAATACACCATTCCATTTCATGACATTTTATTAGGTTTTAAATTCATAAAAACCATATTACAGATAACAATGTATAAGTATTTATTATATTTTGTATATATGTACCAATATTACTTTACTATAGCCATACAAAAAATTTATGTACGTAATAATATGTATATTAAGGTAATCCAAACTGTATTTATTAAAAAAAAAACTGGGTTAAATTTGAAAATAAATCACAACAAAATTTTTATAAAAAGCTAGAAAAAAAGTCAAAAAGGGTCTAACAACAATAAAAAAAAAATAAGATCTCGAGTAAAAAACGATTTGATATTGTTTGATCTACATTGATCAGATATTTTGATCTACATTGATCAGATATGAATGCATCTGATTATATATAATTTTATCAGATCAGATATAATTAAATGTCAAAATTTGTGTCAATTTTAACCAAATTCAAGATGCAATTATATTTCGATTTTGGCCATTTTAGATAAAATTATATGCAATCAGATGCTAACAAATATCAATAGATAAAAACAGATCTGATAAGATTTATCCATTTTTATACAGGATGTTAAAATTGTTTAAAAATCATCTTAATTTCGAATTTTGGTTTTAACCAGGCGCGGATCCAGCTTTTGGGTTTGGGGGGGATATTTTTTTTGCAGGGAACCTCAGAAAGTATTATAATCATTAGTTTTGTTAGTGTTTACCTCATGTTTATTTTGATTTTTTCTATAGAAACATTTTTAAATTTTATAAATGTATTCCTATAGAAAAGAATTTTTTGAAAAATGTTCCCACAAGAAATTCTCAGGTTCTAAAGAATTTTTCTTACAGCAAAATACCCAGATTCTCAAACAATTGTCCAATAGAAAATATAACAGATTTCAGACATGTTTATTCCAAAAAAATCTGATTTTGAAATATTTCTGAGTCACTTGCATAACGAAAATGTTTATGATTCTGATACATTATCCTTGTAGAAAAATTCTGAAGCATTTTACTACAGAAAAGCTTTAAGAATTTTTAAATTTCTTGCTACATACAAATTTTTAGATTCTGATACCTACCAAAAAATTGCTATACATATTAAGAAAAATTCTTCGTATAAAAAATTCTCGGATTTAGTGACTATTTTCCCATTGAAAACTTCTTATGCGTTGAAATATTTTTTCTATTTTATTTTTCTATAAATAAGGTCTAAGAAACCAAAACGTTCTTTCTACACCAAAATGTTTAGCCTTTGAAAAACCATTTTATAGAAAGTACCTTAGATTAAAAAAGTAAACCCTTTTATGTCTTTTAAAAGATTCTGAAAAAGTTTTCTTAAGAAAAGGTATAGTTTTCTTGCACTTTTTCTTAGAAAAAGTCTTTGATTCTTAAACATTTTAAAAAAACCTTGTCAAATTACAAGATAAAGTCTCGTAATCCCATTTTACCAATATTTGACAGCTTTCATTGTTTTAAAAACAAATAATTTTCGATCGAATTTTTTTTTTTGTAATTTTAGAGTATTTCTTGTAATTTTACAAGTTTCCAAGATTAAAAAAAAATCTAGTAAATTTACGAGAATTTCTTGTAAGTTTTATTTCGCAAAAAAAGTTGTAAATTTATAATTTTATTGGTAAAAATTTTGTAAAGTTACAAAAAAGCTTGTAATTTTTACTAGGAATTCTCGTAAAATAGGAGGTAGCAAAAAATCTAGTAAAGTTACAAAACCTCATTGTAAGTTTTATCGCGTCGAAAAGTTGTAAATTTACAATTTTGTTGGTAAAAAGATGGAAAATTACAAAATTATTGGTAAAAAGTTTGTAAAATAACAAGTAATTTTTGTCAAATAGGAGGTAGCCAAAAAAAAAGTTAAACATTTTTCTTGTAACTTTAGATGGTTTTTTTTTCCATTTTTCCTATAGAAAAGGTCTCAGCATCTCGAACATTTTTTCTATAGAAAAAGTTTCAGATTCTGAGTCTCAGACATTTTCTGTAGGAGACTCAGATTTTTAGACATTTTTCTTAAAAGCTTCAGAAGTCAGAGGTAGTTTTTGTATAGAAAAAGTCTCAGATACTGAGTAATTTTACCAAAAGTAGCAGATTCAAGAACATTTTTTCGAAATAATAACTCACAAATTCTAATACTTTTTCCTATCGAAAAAGTCTGGGGATTTTTTTGTAGGATTAGAAGACTTTTTTCCTGTAGAAAGTCCTTGATTCTGAGACGTCTTTCAAACAGAAATAATCTTGGATTCCGAGGTATTATCTCAGAATTTGAGACATTTTTCCTAAATAAAAAGTCTTAGGTTAGGTTGTAAGTGGCTGCTGACGTTTTACGTCAACACACGTAGATAAAAAGTCTTAGATTCTCAGACATTTTTAAATAGAAAAAATCTCAGATTCCGACACATTCTGTGTAAATTTTCCTAACGAAAAAGTCTCAGATTCAAATACATTTTTTTTGTAAAGTATTCATATATATATTTTGTCTGAAGAACATTTTTTTCGATAGAAACATTTTAAGATTCCGAGACTTTAAAAAATTCTAAGATTCAAAAATATTTTTCCCGTAGAAAAATTTTGAGATTCTTGGACAACTTTGTATTAAAAAAATCTCAAATTTTAAAAATGAGAAATGGAAATTGTTCCTTTTCTTTTTCTCTTTTCAGATTTCTTCAAAGAAAGAATTTTCAAATTTTTTCTAAAGAAAACAAGAATGATAAAATTTTTTAGATTAAGCAAATAAAAAATTCTCAGATTTATCCTATAGAAAAATTGTCACATTTTTCCAAAAAAAAATTGTCTGATTTATAATATAGAAAAGGTTTTTTTTTCCAAAAAAAAAAAAAAAATATGAAAAAATCGCAAAATATTCCTATAGAAAAATTCTAAAATGTTTCCTATAAAAAAATTCACAATTTTTTTGTCTAAAAAATTTAAAAATTTTTCGTCGAGAAATATTCTCAAATTTTCGTCTTGAAAAATTCTTGTATTTTTTTTTCGTATTTTAATATTTTCCCAAACTTTTTCATAAAGAAAAATTCTGGTAAAATTATTCTCGTATTATAATTATTTTAAAACATTATACTTCAATATCATTTAAAATTTTGAACAAAATAATTTGATTAAGTTTTGGAAGGGAATTATTCACCTCCTTTTTCCTGAATGTCAAAATAATAAAATGGAAAACTAGCGGAGATCCTTTTCTTTCATTTACTATCACAAGTTGCGTTCTAGGATAATTGCGATATTTTGAAATTTATCGAATTTCATCATCAGGGACATTTGTAATAATTACACAAACAAAATAAACTTTAAGCTATAGTTGTTTTTACATCTTCGTCGTCAGTGCAATACTTGACGACGATGTGAAAACAACTATAGCTTAAAGTTTATTTTGTTTGTGTAATTATTACAAGTGTCCCTGATGATGAAATTCGATAAATTTCGAAATATCGGAAAAATAAAATAAAAATTTTTTAAAACAACAGACCTGGAACTCAATTATTTCAATTACATTACAAAAATATAAAAGTCAAATAAATACAACATTAAATTTATTTTACAAAAATTTAATCCTATTCAATTTTGAAGCCCTTTTAAAAGGAAACATGATCACGAAATAAAATACCGTATATGCAGTTTTACCATATATAGTCTCTAGTTTTAAACGTTTTTAATACAGTTCTTGTTTATCAATTTTTTTTCTTTTTGTCGGACAGTGTAATATGCAATTTTAGTATCACCCTAATGTATTTATTTTCAAATATATTCATATGATGATGATGAATTAAAGTTTAAATTATAATTTAGCAATCAACTCGATTGTTGAATCATTAATAAATGTTACTATGGCATTGTTTTTTTTCAAACATACATACAAACATTTAAAACACGAGTATTTTTCCAGACGATTGTTTGTTATTCTAAGAACATTCAGTTTTTTTTTCTTTAATAAATAACTTGACCAAAAATTTAGCCTTATTTAACCCTTGAAATCATTTTTAAATGAAATTAAATTAAATCATAATTTGTTAATTGGTGTATGTGGCGGCTACTTAACATGTGATAGTGGGAGTTATTCATACGCCACAGGACATAAGATACAATTTTGATTTGATTTTTATTATGAAGTTATTTTTGGACTATGTGGCGTATGATAAATAAAATAGTGATCAGATTTAATTTAATTAGAAATTTGAAAAATCAATTTGAAATTGAAAAAATTAAAAAAAAAAAAAAATATAAATTATTCTTCTTCTTTAATTTTAAATGATTTTTTTGAATTCTCGTATATCTTTTTCAAATTTCAATTGCACTTCTTCGACTTTCAAAGTATTCATTTTATAACCTCCAACCACAGTATGGGGGTATACTCACTTTGTCATTCCGTGTATAACACATTGAAATACCGGTCAGAGACGCAACAAAATATATATATTATTAACTTATGATAAATTCTAAGACATTCTAGCGGTGTTCGTCCGTCTGTAGAAACCACGATACAGTCCTCCACCGACTGCGCCGATCCCCCTTTAAAAAAAAGACGCCCCAGCCATTTTTTTTATTTTTTATCCAATTGGAGGGTATAACAGATTCGGCACAGAATTTAACACTCTTACCTTATTCCAATTAATATTTTTCGAATTAAAATTAATCATTTTCAAATTCAATTGATCGAAATTGTTAGTTTTTCGAACTTTAAATGATATTTTTATACCCTCCACTCTAGTGATAGAGGGTATATATAAGTTTGTCATTCCGTTTGTAACACCTCGAAATATTGGTCTAGGACCCCATAAAGTATATATATTCATGATCCTCGATCGATTTTAAGACGATCTAGCGATGTCCGTCCGTCCGTCCGTCCGTCTGTCTGTCTGTCCGTCTGTCTGTTGAAAACACGCTAACTTTTGAAAGACTTTACGGATGCTCCTGAAGTTTGGCATATATGTTGGGCATTTACCTGGTCAGGTTGGTATTGCAATCCAGCGAAATCGGTCCCGTGGTTCAAAAGTTATGAGCAAATGACTGAATTTCGGCAAGGGTTTTTCGTGAATTTACAAGATAAAAATCAAGCTAACTTTCAAAAGGCAGTTCTGAGGATGCTGAAGCCCGGCATATATTTTTGTCGTTCCCCTGGCCTAGTTCATTTCGAATTTCAGCCAAATCGGTCCAGTGGTTCAAAAGTTATTAGCAAAACCGTGAATTTCAGATTAGCTTCACCTTAAATTCACGTGTTGAAAACCCGTTAAACCTGTTTTAAAAACATTGGTAAGTTACAAAAATATTTTACAACGTTTTTTTGTCACTCAAAAATATTTTTATACAAAAACCAAAAAAAAACTACACTCGAAAAAAATTTTACACTCAAAAAAACTTAGTAAATTATTTTTTTTTTTTTAAATAATTAAAAAAAAGTTTTTTTACACAAAAAAAAATACACTCGAAAAAAATTTTACACTCAATAAAAGTTTTACACTCAAAAAAAATTTTTGTAAATTTTTTTTTTTTTTCAAAAATTTGTTTAAAAAAAGTGTTTTTACACAAAATAAAATATTTCTAATCAAAAATTTTATTTTTTCACGTTAGAAAATTTACTATCACTTAAAAAGGGCATTGTGGAGGGTATTCATAGATTCGGCCAAGTCGAGTTTTACTTTTTTTCGAATTTGTATCGAAATACATTTTTTGCGTAGAATTTTTTAATATCAAAAACTAACCAAAAAATTAAAAACGCACTGATTTTGAAATGCGTGAAGGTGTTCTCTCTATTTTTGTTTCAAAACTGAACATAGATTGGAGGATTTCATATCAAAAATTTAAAGAATGTGAATTTTTTAACTACAGACTTAATTATTTCCTTGTAAAGTTCATTGTATCTGCAAAATTAAAAAAAAAATATTTTTTTAAATTGTCATCGTGTTTAACAATAATAAATAACTTTTATAAGATTTTTAAACGTACAAAATACAACCTTGAAAAAATAAACAAGTTAATATTGTCAATAGTCGGGTACCCAATATTTATTAATTTGCACAACACTAAAATAAAACAGTGCTGTCAATTTAAAGCTTTTTTAACACCTTAAACTATTTTTTTTGTAAATTGCATCTTCGCTAAAAGACAAACAAAGTTCCAACTTTGACATACTACAGCTTTTAAATACTTTTTCAAAAAATAAATTGTATACCAAGTAAATTTTTAAGAAAAAGTTGCCTTACACGAATATGAATAAATTTTTTTCAGTGTAAAGAAATAAAAACGATTATATCACTGACTTTAACAGATGCGAAAAAGGGTTTTTATGAAAAAAAAATGGGGAAAAATTTAGCGATTTTTGGAGAAAACAGAGCGATTTTTAGTTAGGAGTGAATGAAACAGATTACATTTTCTAACCTATGATTTAAGGTTTTTTTTTGACACCTGTCATAAGAGTCGCGTCTCGTAAGTCTCTGATCATATTGTGACTCTAGTAGACAATTTGCTTTATACATTTTAGCGTATAATTTCTTTTGTTGCTCTTTAGCGCTTTTTCATTGAAAAAAAAAAATACTTGTCATCACTTAAGTTAGCACTTTAAGTTATTTCACTAAAAACTTATAGAGATGCTTACTACATACAATATTTGGGTTACGCATGCGTTGTATTTAAGTTTAATCATCTGGCTGACCTAGGCGTAAAGTCAGCAAGTAAGTGAGTGCATGCATGCATGCAAGTAATGCATTAACACATTGAAATTCAAATTCTTAATGTACTTACACACTGTTACACACGTACCATACAAATGACTTTTGCATGTTCATTTGTACGTTTTACATACAAATACAGCATGCATACAATTGCATCTTGTTTATGCATGAAGATGACAACTTCAGCATTAAAACAACAACTAAATTTGAAAACGTCTATCTGCCACCGACCGCTAAAGTAACAACCAACAAATCAATAAACATTATATTAAATGAAAATACTAATTTTAAGTAAATTATGAATATTCATGAACATACACCATTTTAACTGCAAATTGGAAAAAACACTCCGTTTCAGGCCCTACTCATAATATCGGAGTCGAGGGGTTATAGTATTTTCCTTAAATTTTTTTTTTTGTACAAAAAAAATGTCTCAAATATTTTTTTTTACTAAAATGTTAACTAAGTTATTGTGGTTTTAGTTTTAGTCAATCCAAAAGTTTTTCTCCTCTACAGATTTTTTAACAAAAAAAAATTGTTTTTCAAAAAAAAAAAAAAAAAATTTTTTTTAAGTTGTACTAAACTTTGTATGCACTTTTACTAAAATGTTTACAAAGTTTTTGTGGTTTTAGTTTTTGTCAATCCAAAAGTTTTTCTCCTCTACCTTTAAAAAAAAATTTTTTTTTTTTTTTAATTGTACTAAAATTTTTTTTGGCACTTTTACTAAAATGTTTACTAAGTTTTTGTGGTTTTAGTTTTTGTCAATGCAAAATTTTTTCTCCTCTACCTTTTTTTTAACAATAATTTAAAAAATTAAAAAATTTTTTTTTTTTTAATTGTACTAAAATTTTTATGGCACTTTTACTAAAATGTTTACCACACTGAAAAAAAATTTTACCATTTTTAAAGCATGTTGAACTTAATTTAAAAAAAGAAGGGTATGCGAGGGCTCCAAAGATATTAATTCTTCTTCCAAGTATATTTTTTCCTAAAACATAGTAATGCATTTACTTAAATATATCTTAAAAGTAAGTAAAATTGTACTTATTATAAGTTTAATTGTTTTTATCCAGAGGACAAATAATTTTTTAAAATAAGGAAAAATTTCCTTAAACTTACGGATTCTGTGGACCCTATGGAGTCGAAATGTGAGGACCCTACGGGCCCCCAATATATGGGGTCCGCCCATGAGTATGTGCGTACACTATTATAGGGTCACTATTGATTTTGATCCAAAATTTTGGTCAGAATCGCTCTATCTGGCTTAGTTTTCGAGATCTGGGAATGGGGTCTTGAGAAATTTGATCATGAAATAACTCGAAAACTATAACTCGGAGAGCTTTCGGGTCTTCGGCGGTCATATTCTACAAGTTAAGGACTACTTAATGCCTTTAGAATTTTTTTCGTATCTACAGTATTTGCAGAGTTATAGGCATTTTAAAATTCCGCGAAAATCGAAATTTGGATTTAAAGTTAGGGTCTCATCGGGTCTTTAGATGGGGCCTCCAGATGGGGTCCCCAAAATACCTCAAGTATTTTTTTTCTCAAGTTAAGTCAATTCTTTCTTAAACTGATGAAGATATGGATTCAAATAAAGTCAGTTAAATCAATAAAATAAAGGTTTCTTTTTTCTTAACTTAAAACAAAAATTGATTAAATTAAAGAAAATGCGTTTTGGAATTAAAGATTAGTACTTATTTGATTCAATGTCTTGAAAATGTCTATACTATTTTTAAGTAAGTTACGTACTTATTTATTTTTTTTGCACACAATTTAATTTTTTTTCTTTTAAGTAAAACAAAATTTTTTAATAAACCCTTTTTTTCTTAAATGCAATCAATTCGCCATTAATGTAAAGAATTTTTAACTTAATTTAAAAAAACAAATTAAGGAAAACTTTTGTGCTTTTTTAAGTATTTGCATGTACTATCTTCAAGTTTATTTTCGTTGTTTTAAGTAAAACCACCTTATATTAAGTTAAGTTGAAGTAAATTATAAAAAAAATTGTGTACTTAAATTAATAACAGTGTTTATTTAATTTCAGTATAGTTATTTTTTTCAGTGCAAGTTTTTGTGGTTTTAGTTTTTGTCAATCCAAAAGTTTTTCTCCTCTACCTTTTTTTAACAAATTTTTTTTTCCAAATTTTTTTTTTTTTTTTTCAAAATTTTTTTTTTTTTTTTTTTCAAAAATTTTTTTTTTTTTTTCAAAATTTTTTTTTTTTTTTTAATTGTACTAAAATTTATAAAATTTTAAATAAAAAAAAAATATGTACTAAAACTTTACCATCACTCATAATTTTTTTTTAATTACTATTGTTAAAAAATTTCATTTTTTTTTATAATAAATATTTTTCTTGCTTTTTACTAATGGAAATGGTGTAGGTAAATTAGATCTCGCTGTTTGTATGTTAGAGCCACACCCACTGGAGTAAATATGATTTCTAAGGTGAAAATATTTACAGCAATAGTTCATAGAAATGCAATGAAAAGATGTAAACAGTTGTTATAAAGTTTTAAGAATTCTACAAACTAATTATGATAAGAATTTTTATATACACTCAAACTAAAGGAAGACGTTTGTCAAAAAGATCTTAGAAAATCAGAATGTTTAGATTAGAGATGGGCGCTGGTCAAGTGATTTGTGTGATTCACGTGAATCACGCGTGAGTGTGAGTGATTTTCATTTCAATCACGTGATTGCGAGTGAGTGTGAGTTAAAAAAAATCCGAGTGAGTGATTAGTGAGTGAGTCATTTATTTTTTGCGTGAGTTTGCGTGATTAGATTTTTTGATTTGGCCAATTTTTTTTTAATTTTTTGTAAGAATTTTTTTTTTGGATTTTTTTCTTTTTGGTAAGAAAATTTTATTGCGTGAGTAGATTTTGCGTGACTTACGCGTGAGCGTGATTGAATCTGGCGTGAGTCACGCGTGAGCGTGAGTAAGTTTTTTAAAAAATTGCGTGAGTGATTTGATTATTTTTTGCGTGAGCGTGAGTGAGTGTGAGTCAAAATCCACTCACGCACCCATCTCTAGTTTAGATTACAGATTCAGTTTTTTAATATTATAAAAATTAAACTACTAAAAATTATTAAATCAACTAATTTTTAGTAGCATTTGTAAACAAAATTTTAATTGATTAATGTAAAATGTTACTAACATTTTGTTGATTTACTAATTTAAAGTATTAATATTAAACAAATATTTAATTTTTGACAGACGTTTGTTTTTCAAAAAGAAATTATTTGGAATTTAAAATTTAATTTAAAATTACTAAAAATTATTAAATCAACTAATTTTAAGTACCCGAGTAAAAAAGTTTTTTATATACCCGAGTAAAAAAGTTTTTATATAATTATATATAATTTGATAAAATTATATCAAATTATATATAATTATATAAAATTATATAAAGAGGTAAAATTTTCCAAAAAATTGGATATAATTATATGAAATTACATATAATTTGATAAAATTATATATAATTATATCCAGGATTTGGTGGATATAATTATATAAAATTATATCAAATTATATATAATTTGATAAAATTTTATAAAATTTGATAAAATTTTATCAAATTAGATATAATTTGATATAATTTTATATAATTATATCCACCAAATCCTGGATATAATTATATATAATTTTATCAAATTATATATAATTTTATATAATTATATCCAACTTTTTGGAAAATTTTACCTCTTTATATAATTTTATATAATTATATATAATTTAATATAATTTTAACAAATTATATATAGTTATATCAAAAACTTTTTTACTCGGGTAGTTTTATATAATTATATAAAATTTGATAAACTTATATATAATTATATAAAATTATATAAAGAAGTTTTTGTTTTCAAAAAATTTGATAAAATTATATAAAATTATATATAATTTGATAAAATTATATGAAATTATATCCGAATTTTTTTTATATAAAATTTTATCAAATCTTATATAATTTTATATAATTTTATAAAATGTTATCAAATTATATATAATTTGATATATTTTTTTAAAATTTCATATAAAACAAATTTTGATATAATTATATATAATTTGATAAAATTATATATAATTTTATCTAATTTTATAAAATTTTATCAAATTATATATAATTAGATATAATTTTATAAAATTTTGTATAAAAAAAAAAACTGATATAATTATATATAATTTTATCAAATTATATATAATTTTATCTAATTTTATCAAATATATATAATTATATATAATTTTATCAAATAATATATAATTATATATAAACTTTTTTACTCGGGTAGTATTTTTATACAAATTAAAATTGATTAATTTATAGTTTATTAAAATGTTACTAAAATTTTGTTAATTTACTAATATAAAGTATTAATGATAAACAAATATTTAATTTTTGTTAAAAAAAAAAATTTTATTTGAAAATCAAAAATTTAATTATTAAATAAACTAACTTTTAATAGTTTTTTCATACAAACTTAAATCGATTAATGATTATTATACTAAAATGTTACTAAAATTTTGTTGATTTACTAAATTTAATTTAATTAATGTATATTATACTAAAATGTTACTAAAATTTAGTAAATTTACTTATACAAAGTATTAATATAAAACAAATTAATAATTTTTGACAGACGTTTGTTTTAAAAACAATAATGTATTTGAAATTCAAAAATTTAATTTAAAAGGACTAAAAATTATTATTTTTATACAAATGTTACTAAAATTTTGTTGATTTACTAATAAAAAGTATTAATATAAAACAATTATTTTTATATAAGAAGATTTCATTTAAATGAGAAGATTTTATATAAAATGAGAAGATTTCGTTTAATAAGGAAAGGTTTCATTTTCTTTTAAAAACTCAAAGATTCTAATTTGAAAGTAGAAGAAATTTTTGAAAAGTTTCAAAGGAAATTGTTTTGATACCATTCAAATTTAAAATCGAATTCCAAATGATAACAAATATAATTTCTGAATTGTAATCAGAAACTTCCAGTTTCAACTGTAATCTTTGACTTTCAAGTGTAATTCTCCCATTTCAACTGTAATCTTTGACTTTCAACTGTAAGTCTCCAATTTTAACTGTAATCTTTGAATTTCAACTGTATTCTTCAAATTTCAAATAAAACTTAGGAATCCATATCAAAGTCTAATCTTCAACTACATACTTTTAACTCAAAACCAAAACTCCATAATATAAACGTGACTTAATTCATCTAGTCATATTTATGAACCGATATCGAATGTTCAAAGTCCTTTTTAACCATATCACAGCATACTTTTACTTTGTTTTTTCTAAAACGGAAATGATAGCTTAAAAAACTTTAGTTATTTTCAAAGAAAAGTGACAATGCTTGTTTCATAGAACTAATCTTATCTAGACAGGCGTACTACATAAGTATGAAGGTGTATCTACCTTAATTTCTATACCAATAGAGAAGACATATCACGAAATTCCTGAAATATTTTCGTTAAAAAAAAAAAAAAACAAAAGAATAACAACAAAATAGCAACTAATATTTTAAATAAATTTGACATTGTCAGCACTCAATATTAACAACAAAATAAACTCATTCAATTAACGTCAATTCGATAGAAAAAAGAAGACTAAATTGAATAAATACTTGATACCAATGTTTTTTTTGTTTGATTTTTTTTTTTTGGCAATTAAAAAAAAAAATTCATTAATATTAACTGAAATTTTTTATAAAGAAAAATACAAGAAGTAATTTAATTTAACAAATTAATAATTACTTTAATAATTCTGATAATAAAATAGTTATATAAAAAATATTTAAAATATAATATTAATAAAAAAAATTCACTGCATGTTCATACATTTAATGAAAAAGTTTCATAAGAATACCAATTAACAAAATAAATGATTATTTTCATTAATACAATGAAAATTTTCATAAATTATAATATAAATCATTAATACAATGAAAATTTTCATAAATTTTATGAAAAATTTGCTACTCTTTCTGTGAATGAGTAGCAGTGATTAAAGTTAACTACATTTAAACTTTATTTAAGTAAAAATAATTAAAGTTAGCGTAATATTTATTAACTTTTATAAAGTTCATTAACTCTAAGGTTATGCTCGCTATTCTAGTGATTTTTTCACAGTGTATAAATGAAGATATTTGTTTTTGAAACAGAAAAAGAATTAACAAAACACAGAGAAAAACACGTGCTCAATCAGTCATAAGTGGCTGTTAATGTGTTACAATTGTTTTTGAAAAATTTCGCTTGAGAATTTCAAACTCAGAACAATGATTTAATTAACAATTTGAAAAAAATATAGTTCTTGGAGATTTTTTCTATATACGATGCCCCCTTATGTGAACATATATCCATATGTATATTTTACGCAAGTAATATACAATATTTAACAGACGTACTATATTTTACACATACAAATACGATAAGATAACATTATAAAGTTTGTTTTAATTTAAAAATTTAATTAAAATTCTTTACGCTAAAAACAATTTATAGAAATTCACATGTTCATACATCGACATTTATTTATTAATATTATTTGTTTTGTGAGTGTGTGTGCATTGGACAAAATGCCATACACAACAAGTGCCAAACCAAAACTGCTCCAAAGTACCATTTAACCAAGTAACCAGTACCCAGCACCAAAGCACAGAGTACAACAAGCGTACAATTTATTTTTTTATTTTTTATTTTTGTGTAAAAAGGCACACAATACAAAACAAGTAAGAAAGTTATAGTCGGTCAAGACCGACCATATAATACCCTACACCAGTGTTTTCCGGAAAATGGGTCCAAAGTCCAAACATGGACCGATTGGATCTGTCTTTTGTTAGATCTTTATTAAGTGTAGAAAACACACACAGATAAAATTTTAGTGGAATTGACTTATTTTTTTTGTCAATAGACCGATTTAACTGAATATCGGTCGAAATTTTTTTATGGGGGGAATAAGTCCAAAAATGGTCCAATTATATTGCGATTTGATTAGGTTACTAAAGTTTACGTTTAACACATAAAAATTAAATTTTTATCAAATATTTCCATTTTTATGAATTTTGAGAGAATTGTGTGAATATCGAGAGGGTGGTTTGTATGGGGACTACCAGAAGGACTGACCCGATTTCTTTGAATTTTTTTTTACCTGCTAAATTTCAAAGCGACATCTATTATAATACGGTTATTAGAGTCATTTAAGCCGAATCCAAAGGGGGCGTTTGTATGGGGGCTATGGGTTAACATGAACCGATTTTCTCCAATTTCAGTAGGCTTCGTCCTTAGGCCAAAAGATGCTTAAGTTTCAAATTTCAAGTCAATTGATTGACTTGAAATTTTCCAAATTTCAAAAAGATACCTATTGAAGGTAGGTCTAGGGCCAATATTTCGGATAGTTACAAACATCAGCACAAACTCATTATACCCTGTACCACAGAGTGGTGTAGGGTATAAACACTAACAATCTACTTACTACAAACCACAGTACATAAGTAGCATGCAAACAGGGATGTAATCGAGGTATTTACAAGCTTTGTATACCCTACACCACACTGTGGTACAGGGTATAATGAGTTTGTGCTGATGTTTGTAACAACCCGAAATATTAGTCCTATACCCACCTTTAAGTATACCGATCGACTCTGAATCACTTTTTGAGTCGATTTAGCGATGTCCGTCCGTCTGTCCGTCCGTCTGTCTGTCTTTAACCTCTCTTGGTTCAAGGACAAATCCTATTGAAATTGAAAATAATCGGTCCATATTTAGACTTAGCCCCCATACAAATGTCCTCTTTAGTTTTGGCTCAAATGACTCTAATAACCGTATTATAATAGGTATTTTTTTGAAATTTGGCACGTGTTTTGTCTTCACAAATCACCCTTCCGAATTTTGAAGGAATCGGACCATTTCCTCTTGTAGCCCCCATACAAACCATCTTCCCGATTTTCACATAAATCTCTCACATTTCATGAAAATAGAAAATTAATTAATTAAAATTTTGTTTGTGTATGTTAAACACGTACTTTAATAACCTTATCAAATCTGATTATCATCGGACCAGTTTTGGACTTAGACCCCATGTGAAAATTTCGCCCGATATTCAGTTAAAGCGGTTTATAGACAGCAAATTGAAGCCTATTTCACTCAAATTTGTGCTTTTGGTCCATGGTTCATGGGACCCATTTTCCGGGACCCATTTTCCGGTACCCATTTTCAGGGAAACTCTGGTGTAGGGTATTATATAATCGGTCTTGACCGACTATAATTTTCTTACTTGCTACCTATAAAGTTGTAAATTTACAACTTTTTTGACGCAGTAAAAATTACAAGGACTTTACTAGATTTTGTGCTACCTTCTATTTTACAAGAATTTCTAGTAAAAATTACGAGCCTTTTTGTAATTTCACAAGTTTTTAAGTAATAAAATTATAAATTGAAAACTTTTTTGATGCGATAATACTTGCAAAGAATTCTCGTGACTTAACTAGAATTTTTTTTGTAAAATTACCTTATAAATTTTGACATTTAGGAAAAAAATTGTAAAATTACAAAGAAAAATTTAAATTTCGATCGAAAACTTTTTGTTAAAAACAAGGATAACTGTCAAATATTGGTAAAATGGGATTACGAGACTTTTTCTGTTAACTTGAAAAGGTTTTGTTTTTGAGTGTATGTCACATCAAAAGTATTTTTTCACTGTAGCACAGTGTAGTTTAACCACAGACTAATATAGACTCGACACAAGTGACATAACTGTCAGGTTGCAAAAAAGTAGTCTTGAACCATATGGTTAATATTTTCAAATTATTCTACGAATTAGGTTAGAAAGAGAAAGCTTATATAACGCGCCATAAGAAAAATAGATGCCAGATCGGTTTTTATTGTTTCACTTACTCCTAAGTCGTAGAAAGTGTTGCCATGTTAGCTTAAAAATAGCTAAAAACCGCTCTGTTTTCTCCTAAAACTCTACTGTAGAGTCTGTGGTTTAACCGTATGCTATTATTAATTCTTTTTTACACATTTAATGTAACCCTGTTTGCATACTATTTATGAACTGTACCACAAACAAATGCGGAACGTAGGTATTCAACTCACAAGGGAAGTATCTCAACCCTTATGAACCGATTTGCCTGAAACTTAAAATATATATAAAAGACACAATTCTAAGGTTGGGGTGTCTCAGCTTATCGGCCATATCGGAGATTTAGAGGTTCAAAACGTGGGTCAAAAACGGCGAAAAAATCGTTTTTTAGCCATTTCTTTTTAAGAAACTATATGATGTTTACATATGAGAAGAAAGGTTTTTTTAATGCCTATCCGAAGGTGGTATAACCTTGTAAAAAGGTTATATTTTTTTTAGGAAAATGTGTAAATTTTGGGGGGTATTTATTTGAAGACATTGACCTACGATATCCATATGAATAAGAAATAATCTTTATTAAATTTAAGTTGACACGAATTTTTGCACTAGACGATATTCCTATTAGTTCGGAAGTTATCGAAATTTTCCCGAAGGTCCACATTCTTTCATAAGGGGACAACGAAATTTTTTAACACTGATATGGCCGATAAGCCGAGACACCCCAACCTTAAAATCGTCTCTTTAATATATATTTTAAGTTTCAGGCAAATCGGTTCATATGGGTTGAGATACTTCCCTTGTCAGTACGTAGCAGACATGAGCTCAAATGTACTCCCTTCTTCGCTGACACCAAATCATTCGCTTCAGAGTACACTACTTTTAGAGTACAGTGTTTGGGAATGAGAATGTTTACTATGATGCTAAACAGCAAATTAAAAAATTTGCTATGCTTTTTTAAACGAACGCGCAACATGTCGTGTTTGAACGATTAGAATGTAAACAAACCATCGTTTTTAGAATATCAAACATAGTAGAGATCTAAAAATTACACCGTGTGTTAGAATTTTTTTTATATACACTGATCATTTAGAATGTTTTATAAAAAAAAATGTAGAAAAAATATTACAAATATGGGGGTAGCAAAAAAAAAAGCGTTTTGTATGTAAGAGAAAATATGTATGTATGTATGTTTTGTAGAAAAAAATAAGTAGTATGTATGTACAAAAAAAGGTTTTATATGAAAGATATTATAGTGGATTGAAAAAAAAAATGATTTTCTACATGCGTTAGCGTATTATGAAAGTTAAAACATTAAGGGGGACGGAACAAAAATGCTTAATTTTAAAAGACAAAATATATTAGGCTGAACCAAAAAAAATAAATTTAAGGAAAACTGACTTCACTATGTGAATAATATTAGGATAAATTAAAATAACCATCTATATGAGAAGACATATCAAGATAGATTATTTCTTTTATTTTATGTAATATGGCGTTTTTTAAATTGGAAAACACAAACATATGGCTTAACTAACAAAAACTTATTATAAGGTTGGATAAAAAAATGGAAAAATTTAAGAATAAAAAAAAAACAAAATCGTTATGCTATATAATTAATTATCCCATTTCGATCCTCTGTTCGATTTTTCGAACAGTAGAGAACATCTTTTTCCAAAAAATATTTTTGTATGATTGAGGTGGAATTTCGGGTAAAGGTAGAAACAGAACAAGCACGGCACGGGGGACGGTTGCCGTTGCCGGAGAATATAGGCCCAAAACAATGACGGGGGACGGCGACGGCAAAAAATGTCATTTGTTTGTTCAGTGGTGCTAACTTTTTATAAAATTAGAGTAATTTTACAGAAAAAAATCGCTTATCACATAGTCAATGTGATTAAGTTGGCACTACTGTACGTTTGTTACACCATTGTGAATGAAAAAATAAAAAATTGTTGAGAAAATGCGGCAACCCTGGAGTGTGAGAGGGAGGGAGATTGAGAGAACCCGGAGATAAAATAAAATAAGTTTTAATTTTTTGTCGTGCCGGTCACGGTTTTTAACTGTCAAATCGTATGGAAAAAGTCGTGCCGGGCTTGTTCTGTTCAGACCTTAAATATGATTAGGAATGTTAAGTCTCATCTTTCTGCAATTAACAAAAATATCCCCGCTTGACCACCGCAATTTCTATGTCCATGAAGTGCAATGCAAATCAGCACAGAAATTGTTTCAAGCAAAAACGATAATTTAGCATTTTTTAATTTTCGGCTTTTAACTTTTTTGACTAATTTAAATTTTTTTTAGATTTAATTAATGATCAAATTCCACTAATTTGAATTATTTTGAAATGATTTGTTTTGAAAATAATGAAATAAATTAATAAAATAGCAAATAAATCCAAACATTAAAATTGCATAAAAAGTTGAAATGCAGGCTTTTCTGAGAAAACGGCACATTGAAAAATTTTTTTTGACAAGATTTTTGAGATCAGCGGGTGCTAATTATCCTAAAAAAGTACCTTTTTCCAAAAAAGAAAATTGAATCTTGGTCCAAAATGGGTTATGCAAGGCTGGATCAATAAAAATAAACCGGATTAAGATTAGGATTAACCTTATTTATTTAAAAAATGGGTGAAATAAAGTCCAATTTTTTTATATTTTTACAGTTTGAAATTTTTCTAAGTTTTTTTTTTACAGTTTAAAAATTTTACAAGTATTTTTACAGTTTGATAAACTACATCTTCTGGTTCGAAGCGTACACAAACTTTATTTGGTGTATGTATCGTTGGCCTGTGATATGTATGTTATTTCAACCAAAAAAAGATTCACTATAACCCGATAAAATGTTATACAATTAGATATAATTGGATCTTATTGTATCCAATCACATATAATTTGATGCCATTGGATAGAGACAAATTTCGGACAAAATTGTATTATACTATATACAAATGAATAAAATAAGATATTAATAAATCTAATTTAATGCAATTCTATCCACCATTTTTGGGATAAAATTATATCTAATTGTATTCGAGGACAGATCAAACGTTATATAATTTTATGTGACGCAATATTAAAATTTTTACTCGGGCAGTCAGAATTTTTTGTTTTACTTTTTAAATACATTTTTAAGCTTGTATAAAAATTGTTTAAGTTTAATAATACACGTTTAATAGGAAAAAAGTCACATATTTGAAAAATAATTAAAAAAGAATTGCCCGAGTAAAAAAAAAATTTTTAGATCTAATTTGATCTTAAAATTGGCTGTATCAAGTTGTATCAAATAATTATCTAATTGTATTATTTTAGATACACAAATATAAAAAATTATACAATTGGATCCGAATTTTGGTCACATCCAAATAAATCCAGTTGATCTTATTTTATATAAATAAATGTAGATTTATATAATTATATAAAGTCAGATATATTTATGTATAACCTCAGATACGAAAATGGAGCCGCATCAAATCTTAAATAAAATTAGATCTGAACATATAAAAAGTCATATATAATTTAATATGATTGTATCAAATTATATATTATTATATCAAAACTTTTTTACTCGGGTGCAATAATTTCTATTAATAAAAAAATATTTCATAAAAATTAAAAAAAAATCTTAACATTTGTTTAATTTATGTATTAAAACAATATTATATATCTACTAATATCAAATAATTTTCATCAAATAATTTTCTTTCTATTACAATAAAATTATTTTCTTCTGCGTTTTCAAATAATAGAACAAATGCCAAAACCATTCGTTCGATGCCAAAGCCTCTGTTGTGATTTTTAGCGCATGTCGTTGCCTCACGAAATATAAAAAACTACCATCAACTAAAAAGATCATAACTACAATAAGAAAACAAATATTTTTCGTTGCAAACTCTAGCTGGCATTTTTTCTCTCCCTCTTATTGAAATTGTTCACTTGTTTTCTGTCTTTAAAAAAAATGAGTATGACAGTTATTTTTTATTTATGTATTTTGTATTTTGCATTGTTTATTGAGTCTTATTTTTCTCAATATATTTTTTTTTCTATATTTTGCCTCTCGTAAAAATATTTGAGACCAAAAAATTTGTGCATCAAGAAAGTAATTAAAAGTTTTGTGAACTTGCAATAACAATAATTTTGTTTTTGTAACCGAATAATTGGCGTTGGCCAAAGAAGGTGTTTTTGGTCATACACTGTATATTTAATTATTATATGCCCTTACAATTTGTACCATAAAGCAAAATAATTTTGTTGACGTTACATATTTTTTCTTTTTTTTTCGAAATATAAAAAGATTTTTTCAATCTACTCTAATATTTATTTTCGTGTCTTAATGTACCTACAGACGACGCAAAATTATGTACAATATGCAAGTATATTGATTGTGTGTGGGTAAGATTAACGAGTGTACAATGGTAAACCTTTTTTATCTACTCTTATGTACATATGTATGTACAAATATATTTTATTTTCGCTAATAACAAAACGGTGTTTTTTTAATTTTCCCCATAATGATTTTTTTTATTAACCATTACATTTATAATGTTTTTTTAGTTCGCCCCAATATTTTCCTTTATATAAGAATTCTTTCCAACAGCAAAACGATATTTTTTTAATGCTCTTTTTTTATTAAAAAATTTATTTTATTCACACGCTTCAGAGTACAGTATTTCCAAATTATTTGTTGTCTGTGTGCTCCTTTTTTTGTCTGTAAAATTTTTTTTTGTCTGGAAATTTTTTTTTATTTTTTTCTTGTTTTGCAAAAAAAATATTTTTAATTAGTTTTTTGCTGAAAATATAAATATAAAATAAAAAATAAAATTTTTTTTTAAATTTTTTTACAGAAAAAAAAATGTTTACAATAAAACAAATTTCAGTAATCTCCAAATTAAACTAATATTTTAAGCAAAAAAAGTATAATTTGCTCCACCCTAATGCACATACAAAAAAAAATAGACAAACTTTTGATACATTCGGCGTAGGCAAAAAAAATTGTATTCGGTCACACGCTATATACTTCATCATTATAGGCCCTTACATTTTCCGCCATAAAACAAAACAATTTTTACCACATTTTACATTATTTTTCGAAATAGAAAAATATTTTTTTAATCCACCATAATATTTATTTTCATGTATTAATTTTTTTTTATCCACTCTTATTAATATATTAATTTTCCCCGTAATTATTTTTTATTTACCTCTTCATTTATTCTACATAACAAAATGTTTATTTTAATTCGCACTTGCATACATACATACATACATACATACATACATACATACATACATACATACATACATACATACATACATACATACATACATACATACATACATACATACATACATACATACATACATACATACATACATACATACATACATACATACATACATACATACATACATACATACATACATACATACATACATACATACATACATACATACATATATTTTTTTTATAAAAGAACTCCCCCAAATAGCCAAACAATATATTTTTTTTTTTTTATAAAAATCATTCTAAGTACACGCTTCAGAGTACAGTATTTTCAAATCATTGGCTCTCTATGTACTCCCTCGTTGGTTCATTCGTGTTACGAATGTCGTAACACTAGTGTGTGTAGCTTTCTCATGCACTGTGAGCATAGAATGAAAAACTCATTCGTTTTGAACGCTAAGAATAGAATATTGTCCACATTCTAAATTTTTTAGAATGTCTCTAAACGCATTTTAACACCATCCGTGCACATGTCTGGTACGTAGTAGATACGTATTAAAAAAACTACTTAGGTACTACTAAACTAGCTAACTACGTTAAAAATGTTTTAAATATAAATAAATAATCAAAAAATAAAAATAATAAAACAAACTTTTAATAAATAGAAATGTGAAAAAACAACAAAAACTGAAAGAAAAAAAATATTTAAAAAAACATGGTGTTGTAAATTAACTAATTATTATTATTATTTTTAATATTTGCAAAGCATTTTTCGTTTTGCCGTTTCTTTCAGATAGATAACTGACTGAAATACTTGATTTGAGGAATTTTTTTGTTTTTTGAAAAATTATTTTGTTTAGTTAAGACTGTTTTGTTGTTGCTGGCATTGTTTACGTCGCCTGAAAAGCAAACCACTTGAACTTTGAATTATCAAATAAAATTTAAATCTTTTTTTTTCAGTTTTTAGTTATTTATTTTTTTGTTTGTTAATTTTAAAAAACAAAAGATATTTATGTACTACAGGGGGAAAAAAATAATAATAAGACTACCATAAAACTGTTTTTCATATTTATGAAAATTTATTGAAATCTAAGTTGGCAACCAACAAACACATTAACTACGAGTACCTACCTACATGTGTACGTATTATCATTATTGCGGTATCTAACGTACACGCGCAAAAATGTAGGTGAATTATCAATCAAAATAAGGAGATTATTTTACAAAAAAATGTTGCTTTGGTAAAATTATATGTTTAAGCCGTTAGTCTAAGTAGCTATTTAAGATTTATTGCAATATTAATTGTAATAAATATTTTAATAAATAATAAAAATAAAAATAAATACAATAATATATAAATATATTTTTATTTTTGTATTGCAATATATAGATTAAAAAAGTAAATAAATCTAATTTGTTTATGAAGTTTTTTTATAAAATATTTTACTAAAGCTATAAGCGCGTGACTCGAATGTTCACGAGATTTAAGTATGTTAGCAAAATGTTGGTAAAATTATTTTTAACGCACGTGTTCGAAAATAAAAGTTATTACAATAACAAGTAAAACCAGTAGAAAAGTTAAATTTGATTTGGTCGAATCCATGAATACTCCCCCACAATGCCCTAGTAAATTTTTAGAAATGTTAAATTTTGAGTAGAAAACGTAAAAAATTGACTAATTTTTTTTTGAGTGTAAATTTTTTTTGAGTATAAAATTTTCTTCAAGTGTAATTTATTTTTTGTGTAAGTATATTTTAAGGTGACAAAAATACTTAGTAAAATATTTTTGTGGCTTACTAATGTTTTAACATAGCTTAATGGGGTTTTCAACACGTGAAATTAAGGTGAAACCAATCAGAAATTCACAGTTTTGCTCATAACTAGGGATGAGATTTCCATGCAAATGCATGTTTTTGTCGATAGTATAAAAACGAAGTCGACCAATTATCTTTCGGAATCAAGAAATTTGCCTTAAATTGGCATCGATTTGTTTTTGCATATTTTTGCATATTTTGTGCATATTTTAAACTTTAAAGTGCATATTTTTGCATATTTTGGCATAAATTAGCAAAAACACAAATTGAAATTTATTTGTTTCAAAAACTATTTTAAATTTAAAAAATTTATTTTGGAAATAAGAAAAATTATTTTCTTTCGTTAAATTTTTTTTATAGATTGTCTTAATTCCTAAAAAATCTTGCTTATATAAAGTTTTAAATGTTACTATTTACACCCGTCGTTACTTTTTTGCTTTTTAAGAAGTTTTTCCTATGAAAACAAGGTTTTTAATGCACACATTTTATTTTTTAGTGCATATTTTGATTTTTTTTGCGCATATTTTAAGCGCATATTTTCGATTTTTTAGTGCATAAAAATCTCATCCCTACTCATAACTTTTGAACTACTTACTGGGCCGATGCTTTTTTTTTTTTTTTTTTAAAAAGAAACAACACTCAGGCAATGCTGCCTATCAATTACTACTGTAACCGTGATGTTTCTATCGGAAAAGGGATAGAAGAGAGATGAAAGATTTGAAAGATAGAAGGGCTTCAGTATGGCAACACTGTAATTGCGCGTGTTGATAATTTTGAGTACATTTGTTGCATCGCCATCTGTTATTGATCTGGCGAATTATTTTTGAAGCTGTGTTTATAGCCATTATTTTATTATTTTACTTCGTTGACGTTTTTTAGTGCTATTTATCAACGAAGGAAGGTGCTGCGATAGATATTAGTTATAAATAGAAACTAATAAATATCTGAAAAAAATGTTGTTCTGCCTGAGCCGGGAATCGAACCCAGGCTTGCTGGCTAGTAGTCCAACGCGCTAACCACTAAGCCACAGCACCCGTTCTGAAATTTTTCATTTTTTAAAAAAGTAATTTTATCAAAAATCCTGGCATTTTTTTTATTTTTTTTTTAAGTTTAGATGTTTTTCTATCCACACAAAGAATTCAGACATGTGTTTTTCGTTCTTTTCGAGAAAATCACATTTGAATATTAAATTTCATAACAATTTTGTAATTTACTTGTTTCATCGTAGCGAATGAGTATTAAATATTTGCAGAAATATTACTAATACGCTAAAAAGTCATTTCATCAAAAATCCTGACACTTTTTTTAATTTTTTTTTTTAAGTTTAGATGTTTGTCTATCCACACAAAAAAATTCAGACATGTGTTTTTCGTTCTTTTCGAGAAAATCACATTTGAATATTAAATTTCATAACAATTTTGTAATTTACTTGTTTCATCGTTGCGAATGAGTATTAAATATTTGCATAAATATTACTCATACGCTATGTTGAAACAAGAAAATACAAGCAAATAACAAAATTGTTATGAATTTCAAAATTCAAATGCGATTTTCTCGAAAAAAACGAAAAACATATGTCTGTTTTTTTTGTGTGGATAGACAAACATCTAAACTTTTAAACATTTTTTTTATATATACTTTTTATATATATTCATGATCCTCCATCGATTTTAATACGATTTAGCGATGTCCGTCCGTCTGTCTGTCTGTTGAAAACACGCTAACTTTTGAAAGCCTTTACAGAGGCTCCTGAAGTTTGGCACATATGTTGCGAATTTACCTGGTCAGGTTGGTATTGCAATCCAGCTAAATCGGTGTAGTGGTTCAAAAGTTATGAGCAAAAAAAGGTTTTTCGTGAATTTATGAGATAAAAAACACGCTAACTTTCTAAGTTCTGAGGATGCTAAAGCTTTGCATATATATTTATCGTTTCCCTGGCCTGGTTCGTATTGAATTTCAGCCAAATCGGTCTAGTGGTTCAAAAGTTATTAGCAAAACCGTGAATTTCAGATTATTAAATTCACGTGGTGAAAACCCGTTAAACATGTTTTAAAAACATCACTTAAAAATATTTTTACACTAAAAAAAAATAAAAGTTGAAAAAAAATTTTACACTCAAGTAAAATTTTTACACTAAAAAAAATTTTTACACAGATTTTTTTTTCACAAAAATTATTTAAAACAAGTAAGAAAGTTATAGTCGGTCAAGGCCGACCATATGATACCCTACACCAGTGTTTTCCGGAAAATGGGTCCCAAGTCCAAACATGAACCGATTGGATCTGTCTTTTGTAAGATATTTATTTAGTGTAGAAAACACACAGAGATCAAATTTTAGTGAAATTGGTTTATTTATTTGTCAATAGACCGATTTAACTGAATATCGGTCGAAATTTTTTTCTGGGGGACTAAGTCCAAAAATGGTCCAATTATATTCCGATTTGATTTGGTTACTGAAGTACACGTTTAACACCTAAAAATAAAATTTTTATCAAATATTTCCATTTTTATGAATTTTGAGGGAATTATGTGAATATCGGGAGGGTGGTTTGTATGGGGACTACCACAAGGACTCACCCGATTCCTTTTAAATTTATAAAGTTGATTTGTGCATACAAAGTTCGTTTACTTGCTAAATTTCAAAGCGATATCTATTATAATACGGTTTTTAAAGTTATTTAAGCCGAATCCAAAGGGGGCGTTTGTATGGGGGCTAGGTCTTAACATAGACCGATTTTCTCCAATTTCGACAGGCTTCGTCCTTGGACCAAAAGATGCTTAAGTTTCAAATTTCAAGTCAATTGATTAAAAATTGCGACCTGTATCGTGCTTAAACCGATAGATGGACAGACGGACGGACAGACAGACGGACGGACATCGCTAAATCGACTCAAAAAGTAATTCTGAGTCGATCAGTATACTTGAAGGTAGGTCTAGGACCAATATTTCGGGTAGCTACAAACATCAGCACAAACTCATTATACCCTGTAGGGTATAAAAATTGTTAACTAAAAAAATTTTACACTCAAGTAAAATTTTTACACTAAAAAAAATTTTACACAGATTTTTTTTTTCACAAAAATTATTTTTTAAAAAAATTGTTAACTTAAAATAAAAATCGTCTAGTCACTAAGAAAAAGCGTTTTGGGCATTGTGCAGGTTATTCATTAGAGTGGAAGCGAAACCTCAACTTTCGATTTTCACCATCTCCTGGGCGAAATATTGTGCGACTTGGTCTTAAACTAATGTAGAAAGAATTTAAACCAAATCGAATAACTAAAAGGCGTGCCCTAACCTAAGTTCACATGGTAAAAAAAAATTTATAGTTTTTCAATTCCAAAAGTTTTTAACACGATTATCAAATAACCAACAGTATTTTGTTAAATAGCCTTGAAAAAATTTTGACGAGATCGAAACTAAGTCGTGCAAAAAATGACCAACATAAATAAATTTAAAACAGAAAAATATTTTTTTTGAAAATTATTTCATAAGAATAACATGGTGTAATTAGTAAAGAAAAATTACCTCGAGCTAGAAAACCCCTACTTAAAAAATAATACTTAGGATAAGTTTTAAAAGCATCGGAAGAGTTTGTTGAAAGTTAGCATGTTTTCAACAAAAAACTGACATACGGACATCGCTAGATCGTCTAAAAATCTATCGAAGATCTTGAATATATCGTTGGCTGGCCTTCAAGAAGGCCTGTGGGCAAGATATTTTCAATTTTGTTTAACACGCCCGTGAATTCGAGATTTTTAAAACTGCACATAGGCCTTCTTGAATACAAATAAAATGAGAAACTTTAGTGTTTGCATAAGTTACCTAAGTTTTTAGGTAAATTTATGCAAAAAATACTTTGTCAGTTGTAAATTACCCAAAAACTTGTACAATTTTTTATTTTCATATTAAAGATTCCTTTAAATTAAATTTTCTCAAAGTGTACAAAACAACAAAAACTATGTAAAAAAAAAGAAATTGACATAAAATGTAACCATTCATTTCAAAAGAAATCTTATAAAATTGTAGGTATTGAATTTCACACACTTGGTGACAATCAACTCTCTGTTTAGGTGGTACCATCCATCGTTCTATGTTATAATTGCCAACACGTGTGCTGGGTGACTCTTTATTTTTTGTGTTTGAGAAAATGAGGTGTTTTGGTTTGGATAGGATTGGGTTGGGTTGGGATGGGTGGATGTTTTCAATGACACTTTCTTTTTGAACTTGTATACATTTACCGAAACTTTTTATGTGTCACACTGATGTTTTTGAAATTTTTTTCTATGTAAATTGTATACTTGCATAAAATAAGGGTGGCTTGTGCTTAATGCAATCAATCATCCATTCGTTTAATCGGCTTAGCAATTGTTTAAATGTTATTTACATTGCACTTTTTTTTATTAAGTGAAAAAAAAAAATACAAAAAAGTGTACTTTGTACATTTTGTCAGTTAACAAAAAAAAAAATTATACAATGAAAATTATGTTTTTGCTTAGATATTACATGGTTTGATTACAATTGAAACGATAGGCGAAAGAGACTTAAAACTTTACAGTTTAAAAATGAGATAATGTCAAAGTAACTCGTTTTGAAGTTGAAAAATTTTAAAAGAAAATTCCAAAGTTATTATTTTTAAAACTCAAAAAGATGTTTAGTCAAAAACTTAAAAAATTATTATTTTTAAAACTCAAAAAGATGTTTAGTCAAAAAATCCTATTCTGAATTTGTTGCTTTTCGTTTTTGATAGATATTTCCAGGATTAAATTTCCTTTGTAGCCTATCGCTTTAATTGTAACTAACCATATATTGCAACATAAAAAGTGTCGCAGTCATTTATATTTTAGGGGTAGTTTGTTGCAGTACTTTTTCTTTTGTCCGAAAAGACTTTTAATACCTTCTCATATTTGAAAACGGAGTAAAAAAGCATTATTATCGTTTTATAATATCGAATAAAAATTATCCTTTAAGTCGTAAATCAGGGTTTACACAAGGGCGGAAGAAGGAAACGGGTAGAGTAGAGTTGTTGTTTTTTTTTTTGTTGTGCTGGCATTGTTCATAAAATATTTGTGGTTTTTTGTTTACTGGTGGGAAAAGTGGGAAGGAGGTGGTATGGGTGTGACGGATTTTAAACAATAATTACACTGTTTTCAAAAGTTTTGTAGTATGTGTGCGTGTGTGTTTGTGTAGCTGAAAAACCATTTAAAGGTCATTTTCTAAATGAACTTACAATAAAAAAAAAACATTGGACATTCTTTAGTTTAAATTTTCTTTTTTCACTCATACTCAAGTTTGTTATTGGGTTTTTGGGTGGCATGGCGTGTCTTGTAGCCATCACGTTTAAACAATATAATTTCAATTTATTTACCATCACGTACAACATTTTAAACGACTTAAACTCTACTACTTAGACATTTCCTAAATAAGAAACAAAAAAAAAAAAACACTGACCATTAGATTGTAAAACATTGGAAGAAAATATCAGTAGAATACCACCATCATTGACTGCCGCCTGCCAAGAATTCGTTTGGAATATTAAATTTAAAACACAACCAATATATTCTACACTCAATAAAAATTGCAAGTAAACTTTAAAGAAAATATGAACGCAAATAATCTTAGAGCCCCGTGTTGGGCGCCAAATTGCCAATGGGGTTTAGGTTTAAAAGTAAGAAAAAAAATATAAAAAACAACTTAAAACTACTTTTATATAAGTCTACATGGTTTTTAGTTAAAATTTATTTATGTTTAACTAAAAATTCCAAAACAGAATTGAAAAATTTGTGAGCCCCATGTTGGGCGCCATTAAAAAAGTTGTGTATTAAAAAGGAATTATGAAATTATAGATCTTAAAACAACTTTAGAATAAAATTGCAAAGTGAAAATGTGAAAACAAAATAAAAAAATGTTGGGCCCCAGAGTGGGCGCCAATCGAAAAATTGTTTTTAATAAGAATCAAGAAATTATTAATAAAAAAAAAAAATGTTTAAAATTTATTTGTTTTAAAGTAAAAATGTGGAAACAAAATAAAAAACAATAAAAATTTATTTTTTGTAAATTAAAATTGTAAAAACAAATTTGGAAAATTGGGCACAAAATTAAAAATTTTTTATAATTCGGAATTATAAACTAATACAGAGCTTTATGAGTTATAAAACAACTTATGATTACTTTTTACTTGTTTTAAGTCAAAAGTGTCAAAACGGAATTGAAAAATTTTCAGGCCCCATATTGGGCGCCAATTAAAAAATTGTTTATAAAATAGGAATAATGAAATTATAACTTTAAAATCTGCTTTTGATTAAACATTTGGGTCCACATCAGGCGTCAATTAAACAAATTTTAAAATTAGAAGCCCTTTGTGGGCGCCAACTAAAAAAAGTATGTAATATAGGAATTATGAAACCAAAAATTGTTAATCAGCTTTAAATTTAAATTTATTTATTGTAAATTAAAAATGTGTCACAATTTTTAAAAATTGGGGGACAAATATTTTTTTTAGGACCCATGTTAGGCGCCAATTGAAAAGTTGTTTATAAACTAGGAATAATGGAAACATTATTAGGAAACATTATTTTTGTAAAGTAAAAATGTGAATATATGCAAATTTAAAAATTCTGGTCATTAAAATAATTTTTTTGTAAATTGAAAATGTGGAAACAAATTTCACGAGTAAATACAGTTAAATTCGATCTTGCCGAATATATTTTTAACCTCCACAATTTAAAAAAGACTATTTAACTTTTTGTTACAATTTTTGAAAAAAAATTTCTGCGGAGAATTTTTTTTGGCAAAAAAAAATTCCGCGAAAAAATTTTGTTCTTTAAATACAATTTTTGAGAAAAAAAAATTCTGCGGAGAATTTTTTTTGGCAAAAAAAAAATTCCGCGAAAAAAATGTTTTTCATTAAATTAACAGTGGCGGAATTAAAGATTTTTCGTTTTTAGATTATGTAGAATATACTAAAAATTTCGGGATGACCTTACGATTTCGTTCATAGCTTTTGAACTGCTGAACCGATATCGCTCAAATACAATACCACACTTTTCAGTATAAAAACAAGTAAAATTGTTAAGTTTTAGTCGTATCTGTGTAATATTTTGGCCGTGATTGCCATTTCAACAGACATTGCTAGATTGTCTTAGAATGAATCACTGATCACTATAAGGTCCTAGACCGATGTTTCGATGAGTTACAAACAAAACCACAATCTTATATACTATACCCTCTACCACTTACAAGGAAGGTATCCCATAGCTTACACTCTGATTGTCCTGCACTTTTAATATGTTATAGAGGAACAAAATCTAAAATTTACCGGGTTTTTTTTATCTGCTATCGTGAAGGTTAAAGAGGGGGAAATGGGAGGTTGAAAAACGGGATTTTTTCGTTTTTTTTCGATTTTTTTCGTGTTTCTTCCAAAGGGACTATATGAACATTATATATGGATGGAATGGTTTTTTAAGGCCTATCCAATGGTGTGCTGGACTTAGCAAAATTGTTCTTTTTTATCTTGGTTTTTGTCAAAAATGTGTAAATGTTGAGCTACTTTATATGGAGAAGTATATAAGGTTGACCTCCAAATTCATATATAATAATCTCTATTAAGTTTAAGCCGACACCTGTTTTTGCTTTTGGCGAAATTCCTGTTAGTTCGGCTTTTATTCAGATTTTCCCGAAAGGCCATAATTTTTCATAAGGTGGCAACCCTTTTTTAAACCACCAGGATAGCCGATAAAAAATAGCAAGTTAATCTTAGTTTTCGGTACTTATTAACATATATAAATTGCAGAGCAATCGGAGTGTAAGCTATGGGATACCTTCCTTGTTAGTGGAGTGTATAAAAATGTAAAAGCCCCACGTTGAGCGCCAAATGCAAAATTGTTGAAAAGATGGGAATTATGAAATAACACAGAGCTTCATGAATAATGCATTATAAAACAACTTATTTGTAAAATATATTGCAAATTCAATATGGTAAAACAGAAGGAAACAATTTTAAGGCCCCAAGTTGGGCGCCAGTCAAAACAATTTTTTTCTAAATAGGAATTATGAAATTGTAAACCTTGAAACAAATATTGATTTGAACTTTATTTATTGTAAAGTGAATATGTAGAAACATCTTTTAAAGTTTTCGCCCCACGTTGGGAGCCAAATGAAAAATTGTTTTTAAATTGGAGTCATGAGCTAATAAAGTGATTTATGAAAAACTAATTTTAAGGCAGCTTATTATTAAAATTTATTTATTATAAATATTATATAATACAACAGAATTAATTAATTATGGAGCCCCAATTTGGGCGCCATCAAAAAACTTGTTTATAAAATAGAAATTATGAAATTATAAATCTTAAAATAACCTTGCGATGAACTTTATATTTTGAAAAGTGAAAAGGGGGAAACAAATTTAAAAGTTGGGTCCCACGTTGGGCGCCAATTGAAAAATTTATTTAAAAAAAGGAATTATAAAGTAGGAATTTTAAAATAGGAATTATGAAAAATTACATTTTGAAGAAACTTTTTGATTGAAATTTTTTATTGTAAAATAAAGATGTTTGAATTAACATTTTTGTTTCAAAAAAAAATCTTGCAAAAATGGGTAAGAAATAAAACTTCTTGTGATAATAAATAAAACTTCCTAAAAAATAGTTACTTAAATGATAGTTGTTTTTAAAAACAAATACCAAAAAATAGTTGTGTGACATTTTCTATAAAACTAGTTGAAAACAACTATTATTGTTTAATTTACCAACCATATACAAATAAATTTTTTTCGAGTGTAAAAAAATACACTTTAATTATATTCTAAAAAAAATATATTTCACATTAGTATTTAAAAGAAGATAAATACCACATAAGTAATTGTTATACCAATTGAAATGTGTAAGAAGTTTTAAAATTCAAATAGTTTCAATGCCATTTGATCAATATGCAAAACACATAATCAAGAACATTCAAATAAACATAAATTTCTCAACGTAATAATACACTTTGAATTTTTTTTTATACACATATAAATATCTATAAAGCCAGGTAATTACACAGCCATTAAATTTGTAGTTAAAATGCTCCCAAACGACCGGCACACACAAACAAAAAAAAATATCAAATTACTTGTGAGCCCTTTGGAAAATTAAAAAAGACGAGTATACAATACGCTTTTATAGATATTTAAAAAGAATTTATAACATAAAATTAGATTGTAATTGAAATTCTGGTACAAATCTTTCTTTAGAGAACAAAAAAAAATAAAAATATAAAAACAAATCGTTAAATGCTGTGACTTGAAATGTTAAAGGTTTTTTCTTTTTTCGCTAAGCACATTTTTATGTGCATGATATCGATCGAAAGTTTACACATGTGAAATAGATACACTTAAAGAAAACTTTGGAAATTAAAAAATTTCAGGTATTTTAGGCTAGAACTAATTTTTTTAGAGCTCGATGCCAGTTTTATCTTGTAAATAAATATTTTTTACTCTATTCCAATATTTCGATACTCTTTCAGAATCATCATCAGGGAATTTTGTAAATTTTTATACACAAAAAAATATAAAAATATGTGATGAACGCATTGACATTTAAAACTGAGTGCAATTTTAGATGTCTATGCGTTAACAACATATTTTTATGTTTTTGTGTACATAAAATTTCACTAAATCCCCTTATGATGATTCTTAAAGAGCATCGAATGGAATGGAATAAAAAATATTTATTTATTTACAAAAAAAAAAACTGGCCTCGAGCTCGAAGAATTTTTATTCTTTATACTCAATTTTATATGTCAATGCGTTCACAACATATTTTTATGCTTTTGTGTGTATGTATAAAAATTCACTATATCCCCTGATGATGATTTTCAAAGAGGATCGAAATATTGGAATGAAATAAAAGAATATTTATTTAGAAGAAAAAAGTGGCCTTGAGCTCGATGAATTTTTGTTTATTTAAAATTGGAAAGGTAGAATAAAACTTATCTAAAAAGCTTTAGTGCACCCTACAAAAGATCTCAGAAAAACAGCCTTATCAACTTTCAAATTGTCTACTTTCTGATTTTTTTTTAACACAAAATTTTAAACTTGCAAATTATCTTTCTATTTTATAAAACTTTGCTAATTTTTTTCAATTAGAACACAATTTTCCAAAAATTACCAAATTATCTAGCATAATTATAAAATTTTGCTAATTTTAGTCAATTATTTTGCTAAATAGTTTACTACACATTTTTTAAATTTTGCTGAGAGTTTAGTTGAGTTTTATAATTCATAAATGTCTTGTAGTCCGACATTTCTTCAAGAATATTTTCGCATAACACTCAATAGTTTAGGCATGTGAAGACAATTTTTTTCGGGTCAACTACATTTTCACTAAAAATTATTACAAGCTGTAGTTAAACTGTAGCAAAACTGCTAGTTTAAGCTAAATTTATAAAACTACTTTAATTTTACTACCCAAAAATATTATATCAGTGTACTTTATCTTTGTAAAACCAAACCGTGCTCCTTGACTATACAATATTTGCAGATATTTAGTTTTTGGACAAAGAGTTAGTGAAAACAAACCACTAAAAACACATACAGACAATTTAATTTTTAGTTTCCTTGAAATATATATGTGTACGTAAATATTTCTAAAAGATTGAATCCGCAACCAATATTCGTTTTATTATATTTTTTTTTTTGAAATCAAAACCAAACAACAGCAACAAAATCTTCTACACATTTATGTATAAGAATTTAATCATAAGGGTTTGTTTTCAGATATTTTTTCTATATAAGTACATAAATATGTATAAGTTTAGTTGTAGAAAGAAAAGAAAGGGGGTAGAGCTTTTTGCACATATCGCATTGAAATAACAGGACAAAAAGTCTAAGAAAAAGTTCCCAAAGAATTCAAAAAAAAAAAAAGTGCTTAAGGCGAATGTCTATATAAGCATTATTATATACATTACACTTATACAACCAATACATATGTGAATGAAAACATTTAAACATACATACAAATTTAAAGAAAATATAACCCAATAAACAATTTTAACAAATATTTGGAATTTAACAGCATTATAACTATTTTCTAAGGAAATCTGATGGTAGGAAACTTTTTGGATAATCCGCGAAATGATACTCAATTTAATTTTGAAAATTACTTTTTAAAAGCCGTAACCCTATGATTAATTTTTTGGGAGAATATTCTGAAAAGAAAAGTAGATTAAACATAAGTACTTGAAATTGTTAATTTATAATGGAGAAAAAACATGACCTCGAGCTAGAATAAACTCTTTTTTAGTATTTGAAGTTTTTAAATGTTTTGTGGTTTTAAACAACATTTATATTGATTTATTTTGTGTACAGATTTTATTACATTTTTTGACAATAAAAATGTTATAATTGAAAAATTGTTTGACCCCATTTTGGGCGCCACTCAAATTTCTTTTATAAAATATGAGTTATGGAATTATAATGATCAAATTTGTATGGAGTATAGTCACTTTGTCGTTTTGTGTGTAATGCATCGTAATACCGGACTAGGACCCCATGAAATATATTTATTATTGATCAGTGCTCAGTGATCTAAGACATTCTTTGAATATTCGACTTCTAGTAATGGATGCTGTTCAAACGAAAATTAATTTTTTTTTATTTTTAATTAAAAATGTCAAAACAGAATTGAAAATCTTAGTAATCATATTAATAATTGCAAAATTTAAGCGATGATACCAAACTTGTAAAATATTTAAGTTTAGTCTGTAGAAGGGTTTAAGAGAATGTTAAATCCTGATAGGTGGCGCTGTAGTTGTGATATTTGATTTTTTTTATTTAACTGAAATTTATTAAATGAATTTCTTAGACAAAAATGAGTTTGCTGATAAAATTTGCACCCGGTAGATGACGCTAAGATGAAGTTAAAAAAATTCTTCATTTCAGTACAATTTGAAAGCACTTTAGAAAGTATGTACGTTATGAGAAGAAACGCGATAAGTAGCGCAGGGATAAAACAATTTGGAGTCAATTTATATTAAACTTTATGAATAGTAAAGTCAAAATTTAACAAGTAGAAAAGTTAAATTAGACTTGGCCAAATCTATGAATACCTTCCACAATGCCATTTTTAAAGGATAGTAAATTTTAAAATGTGAAAAAATAAACAACTTCCCAGCAAAAAAAAATCGAAGTGGTGCAAAAAGAATAAGTGATTCACTACATACAGAGTAGCTATATGTGCCGATCTTCATATTCCATAAGAAGTACTTTTATAAGCACTTCCAAAACTGCTAAAAAAATGCCAATAATAACAACTTTCACCAGTTCTTTCCTCAATGATTTAGAAGTACCATTTTCATATGTGTTTACAAATGCAATTGAAAAGTACAAATTTGTGGCACTTAAGTATTGGATTTGTTTTGTTGAATATTTTTTTTTTTATAATTTTATCTGATTTAATAAAAAGTTAAATTTTATAAATGAATTAACTTGATATGCCGCAAAAGCGAAATTGTTATGTAAATTATGTTATAAAAAAATACAGTTTCCAGATTTTTGTTAAAATTACCAAATGACTCAAGAAGTGCTAAAAAGATAACAAAAAAACTGTTAGCCCTTAAAAAAGACAAGGGTTAAATATAACCAAAAAAGAGCTAAGTTGGTATTGCCGTTTAAAGGTATAAAAACTCTTCTAAAAATATACGATATCTGATTTAAAATGAGAGAACTACTTTTTTTTATCTCTTCATTTTATTTATTGGATGTTTTTTTCTAACTACATGTATAAAAACATTTTTTTTTTATAATTTTTGGAGTTGTTTTGTAAATTATTAAAAAGTTTCCAGATTATGGTAAAAATCAAATGACGTAAAAAGTGCTTAAAGGGCTAAAAAAGATAACCAAAAAAAGGTGGTAGCCTTTAAAAAAAAGGGCTGAATTATAGCCACAAAATTACTAAGTTGGTATCGCTGTTGAAAGGTATAAAAACTCTTCTAAACATTAGGGTATTCAATTAATCGAGGTTTTGGTTTAATCGGCTAATCGGGCAAATAATTAATCGGGGTTGAGATTTAATCGGTTAATAATCGGATAAATTTTAATTATTCGGTTAACCGAATAATAAAAATTTTAATTGAATATAAAACTAAGAACTCTATGTACTTTTAAGAATTTTATTAATTTTATTTAAAATAAATCTTTATCCGATATGGCGAAGCTCTATAATGTTAGCCCAAATAAAGATTTTTTGTATGGCACCCTGAAAATTTACCCTAAAATTGATACCCAAATTGATGCCGGGCTTAGATGCACCTCTAATAGAGTTTCGAATTCGGTACTATTATATATCAACAAGACAAATTGGTTGGTTTTCAAATTTGTTTTCTTTTATTTTTTAGGGCCGAAATTGCAATAATTTTATCGGTCGATATCTCCGTAATGAAAAAAGATATCTTAAGGATTGCAAAAGTAATTTGAAGAATAAGTGAAGTATTTTTAGATGTGCTGAACTAATTATACATCATAAAATAATTCTCGGTTTTATAAGGTCCCGAACATTGCGAATATTTGAGTTTATGCAGTACTGTCAATCAAAAATCTAAATATCTCAAAATAAGATAAATCACTTCTAAGGCCAGATTCGGATTAAGCGCATGAAAAACTATTAGAAAAATATATACATCCACATTTAATTAATAATTCCTATTAGCTAAACTAAATTATTAAAAACATCGATTTAATCTTAACAATTTCAAGTCTAAATATTACATAATAAATATTATACATTGTTAAAAATTTCGTTTTGGTTTTAATTATTATTAGTGTAAATACTAAAAAAAAAACTCTTAAAATCAATCCCAAAAAGTCATGAAATATGTACCTATCAAGAAGTGATAAAAAAATCACTTCTAAATCACCATATAAAAATTACATAATCACGTCCAAAATGCCAAGAAATATATACTTCTAAAGAAGTGATGAAAAAAGCACTTTCAAAAGGTCAAGTTATATTAACATCCCGATCACTACTTCAGAAGTTGTGATAAAAATGTTAATATATATGTACATACTAAACACTAGTGATATTGTGTGTCACGCCCATATAAAATTCATCAGTGTTTCAGCTGAAGAAGAAGTACATCTGGTTCATAAGTTGTGGTGAGTTTTGTAGTGAATGGTAAGCTCTTTTTTTGCTGGGTTTGATTAGAAATATTTTATTTTGAGTAAAAAACTTTTTTTGTCATTTTTGTAAAAAATAGAAAAATAACTAACTTTTTTTGAGTGTAAAATTTTTTTCGAGAGTAAATTTTTTTTAGTGTTAAAATATTTCTGAGAGACAAAAATAACTTGTAAAGTTATTTTGTGGCTAACCAATGTTTTTGAAGCTCGGTTTTTTTAAAACGTGAATTTAAAGTGAACCAATCTGAAATTCACGGATTTGCTAATAACTTTTGAACCACTGGACCGATTTTGCTAAAATTCAATACGAACCAGACCAGAGGGGAACTGCAAATATATATGCCAAGCTTCAGTATCCTCAGAATTGTCGTTCGAAAGTTAGCGTGTGTTTTATTTCGTAAATTCGCGAAAAACCCCTTGCCGAAATTCACTCTATAGCTTATAACTTTTGATCATCGGACCTATTTATCTGGATTGCAATACCAAGCTAACCAGGTGAATGACCAACATATATGGCAAACTTCAGGAGCCTCCAAAAAGTCTTTCAAAAGTTAGCGTGTTTTCAACAAACGGACAGACGGACATCGCTAGGTCGTCTTAAAGTCGATCGATGATTTTGAATCTATATACTTTATGGGGTCAAACTTATATATACAAACTTATATATACTCTCTATCACTAGAGTGGAGGGTATAAAAACTAGGGCCCCACGTTGGGCACCTATGGACAACTTGTTTATAAGATGGGAGTCATAAAATTATCCGGTATGTGATAAAAACCGATCAATTTCATTAAAAATTTAAGTATAAAAAGTGAATGAAAACCAAAATTTTGAATCGTTTTTAAAAGGTTTAGTTGAATCTAATTAATGAATAATATATATTTTGTCTCTTTTCCGTTGGTAATTTATCAAAATAATCGAGATTGAAATTTCAAAAACAATCGATTTAAAATCAATCGTCTTCCATTACATGGGTTTATATATTTTAAAATAGGTTTTGATAAAATTTTGTGATTTTAAATTGAAAATGTGAACAAAATTTCAAAATTTTTGGGGCCCTATTTTGGGCACCAACAGATTGCTTATAAATGTGAATTTTACTACTTAAAATTTTAAAACAAATTTTGATTAAGAATTATTTATTGTAAATTTAAAATTTAAAAACAAATTTTAAATATTTTTGGGCCCCACGGTGGGCGCCAATTTAAAAAATTGTTTAAATATGGGAAAAAGCTTCACTAATGAATTTTGGCAAGAAGATGTCTTGTGGTTATTGACTTGATAGGTTCGAAAATGGCCGAGATTGGGAAGGGGAGGGGGGAGCGAAAGTTCCCCTTTGAGAAGCTAAATCAACCTCTGAAAAACGCAATTTTTTAGCATGTTTTTTTAATACATGAATTCGAGGTCAAAACCATTCCAACGAAGATGTGTTCTTCGAGATAGAGAAAATTAGTGTGTTATCACCAAACAGAGAGGCGGAAGTTATTTTTTTTACAGAGAACGCAAAGTTTTTAGTTCGGAATTTAAAAGTGGAATTTTTGGCCGCAAAAACACTGTAATTGCAAAATGTGAAGTTTTATTGCATCTTTCCCGAGGAATGATTTTTTTTAGTCATTTTTTCATATCTCTCATGGTTTTCCAGATAAGCTTAAAATGTCAATTTGTTGACGTTTGACCGCGATTTTTTTAAAAATGGCTTTGGCAAAGATTTTTATTTTTGTCGAAATACAGTAGTGGGGCACTCCAGATTCATAATCAAGGAAGACATTTACAGTGTTCGCCACTTGAGGTTAAAGTTAGTTCGGCCGATATTAGTGTAAATTAGATCCTGAAACATTTTATTATTTATTATTATTATTATTTTTGCCTATTGGGTTATATATTCACACACGTATGCTATATATGCATATGGATAATTTAAAGTAGAGTATGATGGTATACAAAAGAAAGAACGACAAAAAAAATTGATTTGCCAACACAAATACAAACAGAAAATCAAAGGCAATTGTGTTGCCAAAAAAAAAACCAAGCACAGGATCTTAAAAAAGTCACTTGTAAAAAAATTTTAATTTATTTTCTCAAAAAGTGAAGAGTGTTCATACAAAGATAAAAAACGCATACTTATACATTAAAAATATGTTCACATTCGAGGATAAATATTTTTTTATACATAAAAAAGAAATATAACAAATATTAATCGTTTAAATGTCAAATAATAAATCTCAATTTCATTTCGGTCGGCCAAACATTTTATGTGTGTTTTTTTATTATTATTTCTTTACATTCATGCATTTCAGTCAGTTTTCATTCATTTCATACAAAAAAAAAATATTTCAACAAAACCTTTTGTCTGGTGCGAAATTGAAAAATGATAAGAATCGCACGAAATCACACGTTATTTCCTTAAGGCATTTATACGTTCATGTGGAGAGCATGGAATAAATACACTTGATTCCTTTTTTTGGATTCTTTTTTTGTTCAAATATTCAAATTGAATATTTGTTTGAAAAGGCAAGTGTTTTAAATATGCATAAGATTAATATTGATTTTTAAAAAGCTATAAAAAAAAAATAACTAATTTTGTTTTAAATATTTTTAAGGTCAATTTGAAATAAATTCTTTTTTATTTTTAAAAGGGGTTAACTAAACAATATTCTTTAATAAATCTTTAAGCCTCTTATGCAAAAATAAAGAAATAAAACAATTTTATATTTGCTAAAGAATTTCAACTTCTTAAGAAAATATAAAAAAGTCCTTTACAACACTCTAATTAAAAAGATTTCAGTTTTCTACTATAAATTGAGTAATTTTAAACAATTTGTGTAAGTTTACTTAAAATGAAATGAAATTTACCTAAGCTGTAGTAATAAACAATTAGAATGTGTTAAAATTTACACAATTTATAGTAGGAAACAGATTTTATTTAAGTTTAATGTTTCTTAAGGAAACATAAAAAAAAATTTACTACACTGCAATTTAAAAAAATTAAATTTCCTACTATAAATTGAGTAAATTTAAACAAATTGTGTAATTATACTTTAAATATGTTGAAGTTTAATTTAAAAATTTCAGTTTCTTTCTATAAAATGAGTAAATTTAAACAAAATATGTAATTCTACTTTATTTTTTTTTTAAATTTACCCAATTTATAGTAGAAAACTGATTTAATTTTTTTTAAAGTGTATTTAAGTAGTAGTACTTACGCACTTATGTATTTATAATAAAAACTAATAATAAAATAATAATATTTTTTAATATTTAATAAACCGAAATTTTTTTTATTAGTTTGCTAATTCCATATTCTTATTACCGCTTATATATTTACAGGTTACCACAGTTTACACTCAATGCCAGGATTATTTTTTTTACGATGGTGAGTTTAACGAAAAAAAATCAATTATTTTTTTTTATTATTAGTTATTAATATATCTGATGAGATTACAACTTGTTTATTAATTAAAAATTGACATAAGATAAGATTTAATGTATTTAACATATGTTGTGCAAATTATAATTTTGTAAAGTTCTAATTTATGATTGTACTACTAAACAAAACAACATATTGATAAATTTTTATCACATTTTGGCAATATGTTCATAAATATGTATTAAATTGAAATTAGGGTGGTAAATAAGTTGATAAATAAGGAATTTTGTAGGATTTCTGGAAATAATCAGTGTGCATTTTGTTTGGTAGGATTAAGATTTCACGAAAAAAAAATAAATCCGCATATAAAGTTAGATTAAACAAGTGAGAGTGTTAAATTCGGCTGTGCCGAATCTTTTATACCCTCCAAAATGTAAAAAAAAAATTTAAACAAAAAATTGTCAGGGGCGTATCTTTTTTTTTTTTGGGGGGGGGGGGGTTGATAAGGTCAGTGGGGGACGTTGAGAGCACCTTCCCATCGCGATAAATATACCAAATGTTTCATTTACTTAACAAAAATACAAAAAAACATGTAAAAAAGTGTATTTTTTTAGAGGTTGGTTTAGTTCTTCAAGGGGGAACTTTTTTCCCCCTGGTCCGATTTGGCCAATTTCCGAACTTAACCTGCCTAGGAACACAAGACATATTTGTGCCAAACTTGAGGGATCTAGCTCGTTTATTTTGGACTGCATCGTGTTAACTACAGACGGACGGACGGACGGACGGACGGACGGACGGACGGACGGACATCGCTAGAATGTCTTAGAATCGATCACTGATCAATAATATATATACTTTATGGGGTCCCCGACCGATATTTCGATGCGTTACACACGGAATGACAAAGTGAGTATACCCCCATACTGTAGTTGGAGGGTATAAAAATGTTGTGTTGACAACACTGGCGTAGTATAGCTAAGAATGAGAGAGAATAAAGAAAACAAAAAAATCTATGAATACCCTCCACAATGCCCTTTTTAAGTGATAGTAAATTTTCTAGCGTGAAAAAAAATAAAATTTTCGATTAGAAATATTTTATTTTGTGTAAAAAACTTTTTTAAGGTAATTTTTGAAAAAAAAAAAATTTTAAAATTTTTTTTGAGTGTAAAAATATTTTTGAGTGACAAAAAACAACGTTGTAAAATATTTTTGTCACTTACCAATGTTTTTAAAACATGTTTAACGAGGGTTCAACACATGAATTTAAGGTGAAACTAATCTGAAATTCACGGTTTTGCAATAACTTTTGAACCACTGGACCGATTTGGCTGAAATTAATAATAACCAGGCCAGAGGAGCGACAAATATATATGCCAAGTGTGAGGAACCTCAGAATTGTCTTTCGAAAGTTAGCGTGTTTATTATCTCGTAAATTCACGAAAAACCTTTGCCACTGAACCGGTTTCGCTAGCTTGCAATACCAACCTGACCAGGTAAATACCCAACATATATGCCAAACTTCAGGAGCGTCCGTAAAGTCTTTAAAGAGTTAGCGTGTGTTAAACAGACAGACGCACGGACATTGCTAGATCGTCTTAAAATCGATCGAGGATCATAAATATATATGCTTTATGGGGTCTTAGACCAATATTTCGAGGTGTTACATACGGAATGGCAAACTTATATATACCCTCTATCACTAGAGTGGAGGGTATAAAAACAAACACCCACTGCTGGTTTGAACCAGATGTGACCTAAAAGTGCGACCACCATATAATTTTTTTTGAATATGTATTTGGAATTTTTCTATAGGAAAACTCTGAAAATTTTTCTTCAGGAATCTCTGAGAAATTTTTCTGATCTGAGAATTGTTTTCAGGAAGAGTCTGAAAATGTTTCTATAGAAAAAATATTTTAGAATCTGAGACTTTTTCTAAAGGAAAAATGACACACCATCAGAGATTTTTTCTATATGAAAAATGTTTCATTGTCGGAAGCTGAGAAATCTCTTAGAATCTATGATTTTTTCTTTTGTTTAATTTGGAAACAAATAAATTCAAAATATATTTAACATACATCATCTTATTGGCGCCCAACGTGGGGCTTCCAAAACTTTTTGAAGTTCTTTTCAATAGAGTTTTTATACCCTCCACTTAGTGATAGAGGGTATATATTAGTTTGTCATTCCGTTTGTAACTCATCGAAATATCGGTCTGGGACCCCATAAAGTATATATATTCATGATCCCCGATCGATTTTAAGACATTCTAGCGATGTCCGTCTGTCCATCTGTCCGTCGGTCCGTCTGTCCGTCTGTCTGTGGAAATGGTGATCACGACCAAAATACTACACGGATATGACTGAAACTTAACACATTTATTTGAAGTTCTCCTGAGAAGTTTGGTATTGCATTTGAGCGATATCGGTTCAGTGGTTTAAAAGTTATGAACGAAAATATAAGGAAACCTCAAAAATTTTAGTACATTCAACATAACCTAAAAATACAAAATGCTTTAATTCGGCTGCTGGTTGACATATGTGAACATAATTGAACACCAAATGGTATTTCAGTACGAACATATTTTTTAACAAAAAAAGAAAAAAATCGCGGATTTTTTTTTACCAAAAATTTTTTTCGCGGAAATTTTTTTTCAAATTTTTTTTTTTTTAAGTAATTTCCTTTTAAAAAAAAGTTTTTTGCAATAATCTTTTTGAAATTGTGAAGGGTATCACTACATTCGGCAAAGCCGAATTTAACTTTTTTACTTGTTTTTATATAGTTTTTATACTTCTTCGTAAAATATTGAAATTTTGGAAAATAAAATTGTATTTGAATTTTAATTTTAAACTAAAAATTAGATATAAAGTTCAAAATAATTATGGTTCCCAAAGAGGGGTTCTTTTTTAAAAATATATTTAAATTTTAGAAAACATCTCTTCATTAATTTTGATTGTTAAATTTGCAATCAAATAAATTGAAAAAATTTTTTGCATACATTGCCTTATTGGCGCCCAACGTGGGGTTTCCAAAATTGTTTGAAGTTCTCTTCAATTTAAAAATTTTTTCAAGTTTTTGTTTCTTTGAAAAATATTTAAATTTAAGAAAATAGAATTGTTTTTGTATTAATATTAATTTTAACTTAAACATTTGATATTAAATAAATTCAAAATTGTTTTGGCTCCCAACGTGGGGCTATTTAGTTAATAATTTATTGCAATAATTTTTTTAGAAAAGTACTCTTCACTTATTTCAATGTTGATTGTTAAATATAAAACCAAATAAATTCAAAATTAAGGATATGAGAATTTTTCTATAGAAAAAAATTGAGAATTTTTCGATATGAAAACTGCAACAATTTTTCTTTAAGAAACTTTAAGAATTTCTCTATAGGAAAAACCTGAGAATTGTCTTTAGGAAGAGTTGGAGAATTTTTCTATAGAAAACGTATTTAAGAATTTTTCTAAAGAAAAAATTAGACATACTGGTATGTAATAGAAATCGAAAACGAAATCGAACGATATTTCAATAGAGTGTATTTTTTTTTAATAAAAAGAAAATTTAGTTGGTTACATCATTACAGATTCAGATAAATCAGAAGTATTCTTTTGAGTCATACATTTTTTTCTTAATTTTCAGAACCTTAAATATTGACCCTTGAAATGTTGATCGTTTTCATCATCGATTTCCATCACACCCCTGATAATCTAAGATTTTTTCTATATGAAATAAAATATTTTTTCTATAGAAAAAATTATTTTCGAATCTGAGGCTTTTTCTAAAGGAAAAATGACACATAATCTGAGATTTTTTCGTTATGAAAAATGTCTGATTGTCAGAAGCTAAGAAAATGTCTCAGAATGCAAAATTTTTTCTATTAATAAATTTGGAAACAAATAAATTCAAAATAATTTTAACATACATCGTCTTATTGGCGCCCAACTTGGGGCATCCAAAATTTCAAAATCTTAAACTTTTTCTAAAAGAACAATGTTTTAGAAGTTGAGACTTTTCTGAATTAAAAATTGTCATAGAAGTCTCAGACTTTTTTAATAGGAAAAATAATTTAGAATTAAAGAATTTTTTTTATAAAAAAAAAAACTTTCTGAAATAAATTTCAAACTCAAAATTCTGATTCCTCTAGCAAAACTTATAATTACCATTAAAAGGATCCTACACCTGCATATCGATTTTTATTATCTCAATGGCACAAGCCATATTATCACTTGACCACAAAAGATATTATTCCTTAAAGGTTTTTGGTTTCTGTAGTTACAAAATTGAGACTTTAAAACACTTTTTTTTTTCTACTATTTATAGCAGTCATAAATATTACATTGTTTCAAATTTGCCCATGTCTACGTTAAGGATTATAGCTAAATGTTTTTGTTAAAGGTTTTATGTTACAAAAAAAAAAATAAACCAAATAATAAAAGACAAGTCAAAAATTTAAGATCGGCAAGGACGACTTAATAATATCATTAAAAAATATTTTTAGAAAAAGAAATCTTTTGATATCCCAGTGTTGCCACCTAATTGCAAAATATGGACCTTGAAGAAAATTAAAATAAAAAAAATATATTTGGAGGAGATTAAGGAAATTTAAGAAAAAATCTGTAAAATTCAGAAAAATACCAAGAAATTTCATACAAAATTAAAAAATTGAAATTGCATTGGAAGAATTAAAAAAAATTTAAGAAAAAAAAATCGGAAAATGACAACAAATATAATTTTTTTTTATAAAATTGAAAATAATTACATCAAATTCCCGACAAATCCGAACTTTTTTTAAAATTAGGAAAACCTAGAAAAGTAATTAATAAGATCACAAACATACTGGAAAATAAAAAACCAAAAAAATTCTGTAAAATTTAGAAAAAATTGGATACCTGCAGAAAATGATAAAAAAATAAAGAATAATTAAATCAAATAACAAGTAAGAAGTCTACAAATTTTACTTAAATTCCTCAGAATTACATTCGACATAATCCAATTCAACATTTTACCTCTTTGTTCTTATTTGAAGTTTTTGAAATTTTTGTATTTCCATGTATTGACCAATTCTATTTAACTTACCGCCTATAGCGTATCAACTTCCTGTAGTGTTATACAGACATTTAGGCTGTAGTTTTTTTTTTTTGCTTTGTCTGATAAACAATTGAATATTCAACAAAAAAAATAAATAATAAAAATAATAATAAAAGTATCATGTTAAAACACTTGTGCTATTGTCAGCATATTTCGACATCAATTCTTATGAACAATTAACATGCAATGGAAGAAATGTGAGAAAATGTGCTGAATTCCAAAATTTGACAATAATTTTGTAATTTTCACAACTTTAATACTAATTTACACAAGTTATGTATGTTGAACAGTGAAAGAACTAGGTTATTGGAAAGCTGAGAAAAATTAAAAAAACTTTTAGTTTTCTAAAAAGTTGTATTGAATATGAAAATTAAAACTACACCGAAAGGAAAGATCTCTACACTCAAAATAAATTCTCTGTCCAATCAGCAGAAAAATCTGCTGAAAATACACCCATTTTGAGCCATATGAGAAATCTGCTGATTTTAGCAGACACGGTTTGCTAAATATCTGTCATAAGAGGTGAATAAATATAACAAGAAAAAAAAAACATACGCCGCCAGCCAGCATCGAACTCGCCACCTTCCGATTTGAAAGTACACTTCTTAACCACTACGCTACGGAAGCTTATACTTTTATCTGGCGTTTTAGTTATTAAACATGTGTGTTGTACGACAGCAGAGAAATCTGATTTTAGCAGAAATATCTGCTGATTTTAGCAGAAAAAACTGCTGATTTTAGCAGAACTATCTGCTGATTTCAGCAGAATAATCTGCTGATTTCAGCAGAACAATCTGCTGATTTCAGCAGAGTAATCTGCTGACAATCTGTTCTGTTTTTTTTTTTATATAAAAAAATTTCTTGAAAAAATAATGAAATTCAGCAAACAAAATCAGTAAAAACATAGTAAAATGTCTGTTATTTTCTTAAACTGAATGACAGAGATTTTAGTAAAAATATCCTTCTCAGCAGAACAATCTGCTAAAAGATTGCTAATTCGAATTGAAAGTCGTTTTACAGATTTTTTGACAGAGTTTTTCTTTTGAGTGTATAACATTTATAAAATATTTCATTTAAACTATAAAATATTTATTAATTTATTTTAATTTTGATTGTTACAGGAATATTTGAAATGAAAAAAAAAATCGGAATAATTTTAGACTTGATTTTGGCTCCCAGCGTAGGATTCTTTCATTTTATACACTTTTTTAATGATAAATTTAAATTTTAGAAAACAAATCTTCCTTAATTTCAATTTTGATTGCTAAATCTGAAATCAGATAAATTCTAAATTATGTTAACATACATCGTCTTATTGGCGCCCAACGTGGGGCTTCCAAATTTTGAGGAGGTCTCTTCAATTTTACATTCATAATTTTTTTTTTTTAAGTTTTTATGATTCTTTGTAAAGTATTTCAATTTAAGAAAATAAAATTTAATTAATTAAAAATTTTTACATTAAAAATGTGTTATTAAATAAATTCAAAATAATTTTGGCTCCCAATGTGGGGCTCTTTTTAAAAATTATATTTAAATTTTAGGAAGCAAACCTTCATTAACTTTAATTTTGATTGTAAAATTTGAAAGCGAATAAATTCAAAATTATTTTAACTTACATCGTTTTATTGGCGCCCAACGTGGGGCTTCCAAAACTTTTAGAAGTTCTCTTCAATTTTAAATTCATAGATTTTTTCTTTACAAAGAAGCATTAAATTCTTTGTAAAATATTGGAACTTGAGAAAATTAAATTGTATTTATTATAATTTTAAACTTAAAGTTTAATATTAAATAAATTCAAAATAATTTTGGCTCCCATCATTGGGCTTTTTTTAAAAATATATTTAAGTTTTAGAAAACAAATCTTTATTAACTTTAATTTAAAAACAAATAAATTCAACATAATTTTAACATACATCGTCTTGTTGGCGCCCAACGTGGGGCTTCCAAAATTTTGAGAAGTTCTCAAGATTTTATACTTCTTTTTTAAAATATTGAAATTATTGAAAATCAAATAAAATTTATTTTAATTTTGATTCAAAGTAAAGTTAATATTTAAATTTAAGCAAACATCTCTTCATTAATTTCAATATAGATTGTTAAATTTGAAAACAAATTAATTCAAAATAATTTTAACATATATCGTCTTATTGGCGCCCACCGTGGGGTTTCCAACATTTTGAGAAGGTCTCTTCAATTTTACATTCATATTTTTTTTTAGGTGCTTCTTTGTAAAATATTGGAATTTAAAAAAATAAAATTGTATTTATTTTAATTTTAAACTAAAACTTTGATACTTAATAAAAGCAAAATAGTTTTGGCTCCCATCGTGGGGCTCTTTTTAATAGTATACTTAAATTTTAGAAAACAAATCTTTATTAACTTTAATTTTGACTGTTTAATTTGAAATCAAATAAATTCAAAATTATGTTAACATACATCGTCTAATTGGCGCCCAACGTGGGGCTTCCAAATTTTGAGGAGGTCTCTTCAATTTTACATTCATAATTTTTTTTTCAAGTTTTTATGATACTTTGTAAAGTATTTCAATTTAAGAAAATAAAATTTAATTAATTTAAATTTTTTACATTAAAAATGTGTTATTAAATAAATTCAAAATAATTTTGGCTCCCAATGTGAGGCTCTTTTTAAAAATTATATTTAAATTTTAGAAAGCAAACCTTCATTAACTTTAATTTTGATTGTAAAATTTGAAAACAAATAAATTCAAAATTATTTTAACTTACATCGTCTTATTGGCGCCCTACGTGGGGCTTCCAAAACTTTTAGAAGTTCTCTTCAATTTTAAATTCATAGATTTTTTCAAGTTTTAATGCTTCTTTGTAAAATATTTTGGGGCTTCCAAAATTTTGAGAAGTTCTTAAGATTTTATACTTCTTTTTTAAAATATTGATATTTTTGAAAATAAAATTTATTTTAATTTTGATTCAAAGTAAAGTTGGCTCCCAACGTGGGGCTCATTTTTAATAATATATTTTAATTTAAGCAAACAACTCTTCATTAACTTCAATTTTGATTGTTAAATTTAAAAACAAATAAATTCAAAACTATGGTAACATACATCGTCTTTTTGGCGCCCAACGTGGGGCTTTCAAAATTTTGAGAAAGTCTCTTCAATTTTTCATTAATAGTTTTTTTAAGTGTTTCTTAGTGAAATATTGGAACATGAGAAAATAAATTGTACTTATTATAATTTAAACTAAAAGTTTGATATTAAAAAAATTTAAAATAATTTTGGCTACCAACGTGGGGCTTTTTGTTAGTAATATATTTAAATTTTAGAAAACAACTCTTCATTAATTTCAATTTTAATTGTTAAATTTGAAAACAAATAAGTTCAAAATTATTTTAACATACATCGTTTTATTGGCGCCCAACGTAGGGCTTCCAAAATTTTAAGATGTTCTTTTCATTTGAAAATTCATAAATTTGTTTCCAGTATTTATGCTTCTTTGTAAAGTATTTCAATTTAAGAAAATAAAATTTAATTAATTTTAATTTTTTAAACTTAAAATTTGTTGTTAGATAAATTAAAAATAATTTTGGCTCCCAATGTGGGGTAATTTTTAATAAAATATTTAAATCTTAGAAAACAAATCTTCCTTAACTTTAATTTTGATTGCTAAATTTGAAAATAAATTAATTCAAAATTATATTAACATACATCGTCTTATTGGCGCCCAACGTGGGGCTTTCAAAATTTTTAGAAGTTCTCTTCAATTTTACTCTTATAGATTTTTTTTAAAGTTTATTTACTTTTTTTGCAAAAAATTTTTAACTTTAAGAAAGTTAGAGGTGGCTACAGAAACCATGGTCTGGAATAAATCCACATTAAAAATAATCTTTAGAAATGCTATGTTTTCTTCTTCAATCACAAACCCTTAATAACAAACAGAAATGGCATACGCCGATAAAAACACTAAAATACAGAAAATAAAGTTGTATGTTTAACTTAAAATTTTTAATAAAATTCAAAATAATTTTGGCTCCCAACGTGGGGCTCTCTGGTTTTGTAAACTTTTCATTAATTTTAATTTTTAATATGAACTAAACATTTAAAAATAAACAAATTCACTATTATTTTCTTAGTAAAATGTTAAAATTTAAAAAAAATAAAATTGTATTTATTATTAATTAAACTCCAAATAATGTTGGCTCCCAATGTGGTGCTTTTAAATATGATAAACTTTTCATTAATTCTAAATTTTAATAAAAACTGAACTTTTAAAAATAAACAAATTCATAATTATTTTTGAACACAAATGCACACAACATCTAATTGGCGCCCAACATGGGGCGCTTCAATTTTATGAACTTTTTATGTTAAATTTTCAAATTTGGAAAACAAATTTTTATTGATTTGAACTAAAAGTCATTGATTTTTTCATTGATATTTTAATTATTTTTGAACACTAATGCTCACAACATATTTTTGGCGCCCAACATGGGGCTCTTCAATTTAATAACTTTTTTTTGTTAAATTTAAAAATTAAGAAAACAAAATTTTATTGATTTGAACTAAAATTCATTGATTTTAAAACATTTTAACCATTTTAATAATTTTCCTTAAACTTTCCAATAACTTGGCAACATACTGTTCATTTAAAATAAATATAGGCGAGTTTACTCGTATGTTTATTCCATTAATTATGTACGATTTGTTTTTCATTATTTTTTCTTTTTTTTTTCTTGTACTTTTTTTCAGGTAATGTTTGCCACTGCATCAACAGCATCTCTAAAGAAAACAAACGATGTTGTGATAATGTTGAAAAATCACGAGAGGGCATTACATGTAAATGCCGTCGGCAAAGTGACAGCAACAGATATATCTTTAGCACGTAAGTATTATTATCGCCATCACAAAAATTATTGTGTATGTTTGTATATCAATAATAAATATTTTCTAATGTTAAAGAAAGAAATACATATACAAACAAACACCTTATAAGATTTAAATTGTAGTAGCGTAATATACGTAATATAGGGTAAAAGGAGGGAACAGTCTACGGTGGGCACTCTAGCTTAACTTTCAATTACACTGTTGAACAAATTAATAGAAATTTGCACTGCCATGAATCAGAACACATGAACTAAATAGGTTTTGACCTCCTTTTTCTATCACGTAAGGTTTTTTAGATATTCGCGTTTGAATATTAAAATAAAACGGTAATTTAGCACTTTTTGGGTCTCCCCTGTAACGTATTCTTAAGTTTCTCTCACAAAATATGACTTGATTTTGTATAAATGAGACCTCTTGATTTCAAATCTGGCATCCAAATTTTTTTTAACGCGTATTGTTTTCAAAATATTGGCGTTTGAAAAACTCAAACTCCACTGTAACCCACTTTTATTCTTTATAAATCACACTAAGATTTTCAAACGCGAATATCTCAAAAACGGAACATGCTAGAAAAATTTGGATTGCAGTTATGGAATCAGGAGGTCAATCTTAATGTATAAAACTTAAGAACCGCTAAACCGATTGACACCAAACTTGGACAATATATTGGTTTAGTCTGGAGCCAGGTTTCTCTTAAGTTTAATCCCGATAGGTGGCGCTGCTGTCGCAATATTTAAATTTTTGATATTTATCGTACTATTTGGCTGAAATTCACAAAATATATGTATTTTTAAACAAAAATAAGTTTCCTGGTAAAATTTGGACCTGCTATATGGCGCTGTTGTCATCATTATTCCATTTTTTGTATTTATTGTACAATTTGGCTAAAATTCACAAGATGTATTTATTAAACAAAAATAAGTTTCCTGATAAAATTTGGACTCGGTAGATGGCGCTGGGCTGAAGTTATTAACAAAATTCTTCATTTCAGTGACATTTTACGGCCCATCATGGCGCCAGGGAGAAGCTATTTAAATATTCATGTCTAAGACAACCCGGAAAACCCCGGGCGCTTCAGCTAGTTTTATATAAATTCAAGTCCTATTTTGTGGAAGCAACTTAAGAATACGTAACAGTGGAAACCCAAAAGTGCTAAAATATTGGTTTTTTGACTTTTTAACAGCGAATATCTCAAAAACGGTACGTGCTAGAAAAAATTGGATTTGGCAGATTTGAAATCAGGAGACCAAAGTCTATAACAACCAGTTAGACATTTCAGTCACAAGGAAGGTCTTTCACAGGGCACCCAGCGATTGTCCTGAAACTTAAATATGGGAATGAGGGGGAAAAAATAAGAGTTACCTGTTTTTTTTAGCTGCCAAATCTCAAATTTAAAAAAGGGTTGCCACCTTATGCAAAATTAAGGGCTTTCGGGAAAATCCGTATAAAAGCCGAACTAATAGAAGTTTCGCCAAACGAAAAAATACAGGAGAGCTTAATTTTGATAGAGATTATTTTATATGATTTTGGCAGTCGTACGTATATACATCTCCATATAAACTACCCTAACGATTATACATTTTTGACGAAAACGAACTTAACGAAGTCGAATTTAAACACGACCGATACACAATTAGATAGGTCTTCAAAAAACCTTTCGACCTGTTTAAATGTTCACATAGTTTCTTTTGAAGAAATGGGAAAAATCCTAAAAAAACAAAAGAAGTCTTTTATTTACATTAAAAAAAATTTAGGCCCAATTAGCTGATTGAACAAACTTCAAACTTTTAATATCTATTGAAAATTGGCCAAACAACATACTGATATACAAAAAAAATCCCGTTTTTCCCCCTTCCCTTTGAACCGCTAAATGTGCGATTGGGGCGCTATAAAAAAAACAGGTAGCTATTATTTTGCTCCCCTCTTTCTTATATGCAAGTTTCACGACAATCGGTGGGTGCCCTGTGAAAGACCTTCCTTGTTAGAGGTTTTTGGTGTCAAACAGTGTTAATGAAAGTGGCATATAAACCCCCCTTTACTGTATAGTACGAGTAAGTGTTGTTTTTGAACATGTCAGTTTGTTTTGCGTACTTTAGTGTCTGTGTATATTTAAGTATTTTACAAAGTCCTATGTAAATAATAAAAAGGGGTTATTTTACCTATAGTTTTTAATTTAGTATTTACACTATTCAATTCAACATCAAGTGCTGATTGAAAATCAGTTTTGATTTTTTTTTTATAAAAAGCGGCTATTTTCAAAAATAAAAAAAGCTACATGAAATTATTTTCTTTTTTTATAAAATTTCTAAGAAATAACAGTAGTGCTCAAAATAATAGCAGTAGAAATTAACATAATTATATTAAAAACATTTTCCCTTGAAAAACACGATTAGATCTGATGTAATCTGTGTGAATCAAATTTTGAGATCAGATCAGATACATACGGATCAGATTGGACAAGATTTCGAAATTGGGGGTAAATCTCGTATCTTATAGATCTTCATCAGATAGACTTAATATAATTATATCTTAGCACAACAGACCAGATCTAAAAAAAAAATTCACGGGAAAATCTGTAAAACCACCTGGAGCTATTTTTTTAAGCTGCTAGACCGAGTTATTCGAGGTATAGGTGTAATTTAAAATTAACGTATGATTTTTTTTTATCATAGCAATAGCTTAAAAATATAGCTTAAAATACACTTAACATAATTACTAGGCTAAAAATAGAATATTGGTAAAATTTTTATGTTTCTAATCAATTTAGCCTACAGGCAAAGTTATGTTAAAAATTTGCAAAGAAACAATGACCAGGCTAAAAGTGCTATTCTTTAGAAAGTATTTATTATTAATATCAGACTTTTGTTTTGAAAATAAAACAATACAATATTGTTTTTTTCACTTAAATTAAGCTTTATGATAAAATAAACAGTTGTGAATCATTAGGGTGGCTCAATTTTATTAAGTTTTAAACAAAAATGATAGATCTTTTAGAGAAACTAACATAAAAAATAATAATATTAAAAATAAACCCAGGGCTTATATTCAAATAGTGCTATCTGCAATTTTAATCAAAATGAGTTTTTATAGCCATCTGAATGCCGTTGACTGTCCTGAAAACTTTTGATTTTACAGATAGCACTTTTTGAATATAAGCCCTCTATACGAAATATCTATCTAATATTGAATATTTGTGTCATAAGTTTAATTTTGAAAGATTTGTTTAAAATTAAGGGAAATACTTATTTAGGTCAGGTATTTGAACTTAATCAGCGATAAAAGTGTGAAAAATTTGCCAATATATTGATCACGTTTTTAACGGGAATAAAAGATAAAAAAGTGCCGCCCTATTGTTCACGTTATTTAAGCATGTTACTTAACTAGGCTATAATAAAATTAGCACATTTCTATTATTTTCGGTCAACTTTGTTAATGAAAATTATTTTTTTAATTTTTGTTATTTTATCTAAGATATAAAAACCTCTATTCATTGGTCATTTAGAAGGTGTGTTGTGATTGCTTTAGTCTAGGGGTGATAAGAGATTCGAGGTCTTTAATAAATTATAGGAAAGTTTTTTTTTTATCGGGTCTCTTTAATGACCATGCAAAGAACTTTATTTTATTATATGCAGGGGCCCCTGTATGTTAGTTGGTAGCGTGCTAGTCTATGAAACAGGGGGTCGTTGGTTCGATTACCATCGAAAAACCTTGGTGGATTTCGCTACATCGAGACGACGGTCATTGAAAGCATGATAAGAGATTCGAGGTCTTTAGTAAATTATTCGAAAGTTTTTTATCAGGTCTCTCTAATGACCTTCCAAAGAACTTTATATTATTATATGCAGTGGCCCCTGTAGGTTAGTTGGTAGCGTGCTAGTCTATGAAACAGTGGGTCGTGGGTTCGATTCCCACCAAAAGCATATGTAGATTTCATTACTATTCAAATATGTTTGGGCTGAGTTAAGGGTGGTTTGTACAAGCCTAAAAGAAAACTTGGCAAGTCCATGGCGCTCAGACTTAAAATAGTCCACTGTACTGTACCCTAGAAAGAAAATGAGTAAAATATGAGAGAAATTTAAAGGAAAGTGAAAAGTGCTTGCACAGAATTTCACAGTTGCTTTTACAAACCTGAGAAAGTCGGACAAGGGAAGTCCATGGATCATGTCCATTAAAAAAATATTAGAACCCATTATCCGCATTCTATAGACGTAGTGTATCGTAATCCTCAAGACCAGCTGCACACAGTGGTTCAAACAAGACACCTCATCTCGTCATATGACAAGCATAGGCAGGCTATTCTACTCAGACTGATTTAATAGTAGTTTGTCACATTCTTGTCGGTTTTATCACAAAACATTTGGTATTCTTGCCTGTCTGTCACCCCATTTTACCATCTTTCCATGAAAATTGATTTCATATGAGAGCTGATCTAACTCATCATCTACGTCAAGCCTATACCAATCTGAGGCTCCGGATTGTGAGGAATTGTATTGGAGCTAATATTTGCCAAAAACTCAGCGATCTCTTTTTCTCGTATTCCCTTATGATCTTGAACCCTCAAGAGACAGACCCTGTTTGTTCATGAGACCTCATTACGTCTGCGCGCTGTAGTCGTAATATTCAAATATTTTTTATTAATGTTGCGATTTAGATGAAATACACAAAATATATTTATTAAACAAAAATAAGTTTCCTGATAAAATTTGGAACCGATAGTCGCTATTGTCGTCTTAATTCCAGTTTTTGTATTTACGTACGATTTGGTTCAAATTCATAAAATATATTTATTAAACAAAAATAAGTTTCCTGATAAAATTTGGAACCGGTAGATGGCGCTGGGGTGAAGTAATTAACCAAATTATTCATTTTAGTGAAATTTACGGACAGACAGACGGACACGTCTGTCTGTCCGTCTCTGGAAATGGTGATCACGACCAAAGTATTGAACAGATATGATTAAGACTTAGCATACTTATTTGTTGATGCCCTAAGCAGTTTGTTGTTGCAAAGTTATGAGCAAAAGACTGAATTTCGGCAAGGGTTTTTCGTGAATTTTTGAGATAAAAAGCACTATAACTTTCGAAAAGCAATTCTAAGGATGCTGAAGCTTGGCATATATTTTTTGCGTTCCAGCCTCGTTTGTATTGAATTTCAGCCAAATCGGTCTGGTGGTTCAAAAGTTATTAGCAAAACCGTGAATTTCAGATTAGCTTCACCTAAAATTCACGTGTTGAAAACCCGTTAAACCTGTTTTAAAAACATTGGTTAGTCACAAAAATATTTTACAACGTATTTTTGTCACTCAAAAATATTTTTATACCAAAAAAAAAAAAAAAAAAAAAATACACTCAAAAAAATTTTACACTCAAAAAAAAATTAGTAAATATTTTTTTTTTTTTCAAAAATTACTAAAAAAAATTTTTTTTAAACAAAATAAAATATTTCTAATCAAAACTGTTATTTTTTTCACGTTAGAAAATTTATTATCACTTAAAATGGGCATTGTGGAGGGTATTCATAGATTCGGCCAAGTCGAATTTAACTTTTCTACTTGTTTTTCACCAAAAATTTTTTTTCGCTGATTTTTTGTTTTGTTTTTTGCATATAAACTTTTTTACATTGTGAAGGGTATCAACACATTTGGCAAGGTCGAATTTAACTTTTTTACTTGTTTTTTGTCAAAATATTTGCTATTTTTATCTACACAACTGCTAATACTGGCGACACATTCCTCTTGAAATACAATGTGTAAAACTAATTAGATTTCAATTAAATGATAGGTGTGTTAGGTCAGGAAGTGGCTGGTAAAGAGACATACAGAGGGAGCAGAAGATACTAAAAGTAAAAAAAAAACAATAGCATCTGCACCCATTTATCAAAAATGAAGAATGCATGTTATACCTAATTGTAAATTATCTTTGCTATCTTTTTGCTTTTTGGACTTTTGTTTTTTGTTCTGCTGCGCTAATAAGAGATAGCACTTTTGATTTCAGCGCACATAAATATTTTAAAATATTGTTTTCTAAGTATTTTCAAGTCAGTTCGTCTAATTCCAGTTACTAATTCCACGAGTAGTACAAAAGTAAGAACCCAACTGCGATTTCAGCTTTGTCCATGGATTAACAAAAATTTGCAAAATTTAATACAGTTTAAACGTAAAGTTTTGATTAAACGGCGAAAGTCCAAAGGTGGATATTATGAAGACTTGTTGAAGAGGATAAGCAAAATAATAAAAATTGCTTGTAAATCAGCTAGAAGCGATTACTATTATGATAATTTAAATGAAATAAGTGGAGATACGAAAAAAAGTTGGAATTTTATAAACAATATACTTGGAAGAGTTCAAAAGAGAAATTTTAATCTAATGACATCGACGGCAATACCAATATGTGATGATAGTGTAAAAGCCGAAAATTTTAATCGTTATTTTGTAGAGTCTGTAAATGAATTAAAACAACAGATAGTTGAGTATCCAGATGATAATTGTAATCAGCTTAGAACTTTGTGTCAGACTTATGATCGTTTTTCTCTTTCTACAGTTACTGCTGAGGAAATGGAAACTATAATAAGTAAGCTGGATGTGAAAAAGTCTACTGGATGTGATGGAGTTACGCCTAGATTGCTAGTTAAGAATAAAGATGTTGTTGTGCCAATATTAGTTAAAATTTTTAATAAAATTTTAAGCTCATCTGTTTTTCCAGACTGCTTAAAAATCAGCAAAATAGTTCCTATTCCGAAAGTTTCAAATGCTACTACGGTTGATGAATTTCGTCCGGTTGCAGTTCTTTCGACGATTGATAAAGTCTTTGAAAAATTGCTACATAAAAGCCTTTTGCAATATTTCGAAGCTAATAATTACATTTACAAACACCAATTTGGTTTTAAAAAAGGATGCGGAACTGATGAGGCAGTTGTAAATGTCGTGAATTTTGTTTGTAATGGCTTGGATCAAGGAGCAAAAGGAGTAGCGGGTCTGTTTTTAGATTTTTCAAAAGCTTTTGATCTAGTTGATCATAAAATAATGTTAAAAAAACTAAAATACTATGGTGTAGTTGGAGGGGAGCTAAAGGTTTTTGAAAGTTACTTTAAAAATCGCAAACAGTTTGTGCAGATTAACAGTTCTAAAAGTAGCTTATTGAACGTCGAGTGTGGCGTGCCGCAAGGTAGCTGTTTGGGCCCTCTGCTTTTCTGTATTTATTTAAATGATATTAGTAATTTGAGCCTCACAGGTCGTTTATATATGTTCGCAGATGATGTATGTCTTTTTTATCCGTATAAGTATGACTTGGCTTTAAAAACAACTATTGAACGTGATGTTTCCTTAATTTTTGAGTTTGCTAGGTTGAACAAATTGATATTGAATGCTGATAAAACCAAGTTAGTTCGATTTAGGCCACATTCGCCAGCTATGAACAGTAATTTCAACATATACGTCGATGGAAAAATTATTTACGAAACGCATGCCGTTAAATACCTTGGAATAACGTTGCAAAGTAACCTTTCTTGGGATGAACATATATGTGAAATCAAATCAAAGATCGCACCGGCTATTGGTATATTATATAAATTAAAATATAAACTTAATAAGGAAACTAAGCTCTTGTTATATCAAGCGTTAATACAAAGTCACTTGAATTATATGGCTATAATTTACGGATACAAAAAAACAACTGTATTAAAAACGCTACAGAGTATGCAAAATAGGGCACTAAAAGTAGTACACAATTTACCGATTACTTATGCAACACTATCGCTTTATAATATTGTTTGTAAGTCAATTTTGCCAATCAATGGATTGTATAAGTATCAAGTGCTTATGTATATATATAAGTCCTTGCACAATATAGGTTATCACACCGTTAATTTTCTGCAAAACCAATCTGTTTTTAACACAAGAAACCAAGAGAACCTTTGGATGTCACGATGTAGATTAGAAACTACAAAGCAGCGTATTGAATATATGGGTATTTTTGAATACAACAAGTTGCCTGTGAGCTTAAAAACCACAAATAGAATATCTATTTTTAAATCGAATCTTAAAGACCACTTGAATGGAAACCTTGAAACGCTTCTATTGTAAATAAATGCTTTCTATTTTTTTCTTTTTTTTGTAAAATAAATTTTATTGAAGTAAAATACATTGTAATATGTACACCAATGTAAATTTGCCAGCTCGTCTCAATAATGCCTATAAGGCGCTGAGACCTATATAATTTTAGATTATAATTGTACTTGGAAAATAAATAAAAAAAAAAAAAATAAAAAAAAAAAAAAAAAAAAAAAATCAATCAAAAATATTTATAAGTGATTTCTGATTTTCTTTGTATTTGTAGGTAGACTTACTTTGTATGCTATGTAGTATAATAAATATTGATAGCTACAATTTGTTTTGAATTCATAAATTTATAAATATTTATAAAAAAATAATAATAATAATAAATATATCAAAGCAATGTTACTCTATTCATCGTATAACGATAAAGACCCCATTAAAATTTTTGATAAAATTCCTTAATATTCAATGGGGTTTGCTGTTGTTGCTGCTTTTTCTACTATTATTATTATTATTTTTTTTTTAACAAGAACAATGACAGAATTGTGTTATTTATAAGTAAAGACACTTTAAAGAAAAGCCTTTTTTTCTGTATTATTTTTGGAATGTCTGGCTTTTCAAAAATAAATTTATATCGGCCAAAAATATAACAAAAAGAAAGCAATCAATTACTTTTCGGTTTCATAATAAAATCACTTAAGTTTTACTTATTATGAAATGAGAATGAATGGTATGTACGTGAATGCAAGTGCTTGGGCTAGCTATAGCCATAGTCTATATGTAGCTATCTTTAGGTGGTGAACCCATCCATTCATACACTAACTCACTTATCATCCATCGGTGTTTCGTAGATGTAATTTTGCAAAAAAGAAAAAAAAAACTTCTTCAAATTAAGTATCGTCATGTTTTTGAGTTGGGTTATTTTATTGACGTCGTTTTCAATTATTTCAGGAGCAAGACCTTTTCTTTTTTTTTTTAAGTACTTAAGTTATTAAATATATTTAAATTTATATGATGTATGTGATATGATTTCTTTTCTTTTGTTTTACGCACTTTAAAGTGAATGACTAAACTTTATTGTTTTTATTTTGTTGTGTCATTTGCAGAATTTTTCACCATGGAAAGTGTAGGCGATATTTTAAGCGAAACTTTCAAAATAGCCTTATACGCAAAAGAAGTCGGACGTTATTTGTGCTTCAGAAGAGGAAAATTGGTTGGAATGGTAAGTTGATTTAACTAATTTTAATAAAACTTTTTTAAGGAAACTGAAAGCTTTAAAGGACTTTATTGATAGATTGAACAAATACAAAAAAAATGCTAAATGGAATTAATGAAAACATTCTTTTAATGTACTGAAGTTAAATGAAACTACACTAAAAGAAAGGTTTCATAAATATACTAAAAGAAATTATACTAAATTTAAATCAAGTTGACCATAATTTAAGAAAGCGAGGGCCTGCGAGGGCTACAAAGAAATAATTTCTTATTCCAAGAACATTTTTTCCTAAAAAATTGTAAAGCATTTACTTAAATTTATCTTAAAAGTAACTGAAGTTGTTCTTAATATAAGTTTAATTGTTTTTATCCAGAGGAAAAATAATTTTTTTTTTAAATAAAGCCAAATGGATTATTTGGAGACTATGTGATCCCAATGTGAGGACCTTATGGTCCCCTTAATATGTGGGGTATGAACATGAATAGGTGCGTAACCTCGTGTTACTATCGATTTAAATCCAAACTTGTCGTTAGCTTCGCTCTACTTAGCTTTGTTTTTGAGATATGGAATTGGGGTCTTGAGAAATTTAATCATGATATAACTCAAAAAGTATAACTCGGCGGGATTTCGAATCTTTGGCAGTCATATTCTACTAGTTAAGGACTAAGAAAACATGTTCTTTTGTATCTGCAGAATTATAGGTATTTGAAAATTTAGCAAATTTCAGAATTTGGATTCAAAATTAGGGTCTCCAAAAGTGAAAAAATATCTTAAGAAATGTTTTCTTAAGTTTAGTTAATTCTTTCTAAAACTTATGAAGTGGAGGAAGGTTAGATGGGTGTCCGCCATTGGCGAATTCACTCACCTCCACTTATTGTTAGTGGTAGAGGGGTTGTCATTCCATTTGTAACTCATAAAAATATCGGTTGGGACCGATATTTGTGTGAGTTACATATGTCCGTCTGTCTGTTAAAATGGCCGTTACGGCCAAAATATACTCGGATACGACTGCAACTCAACATGTTTTATTTTTGTTGCATTTGAGCGATATCGGTTCAGCGGTTTAAAAGTTATGAACGAAAATGTGAAGACACCTCGAAAATTTTGGTACATTTACCATAATCTAAAAAATTTTTAGTAAAAATACAAAATGCTTTAATTCGGCTGCTGGTTGATATAAGTGAACAGAGCAGAATTAAACATCGAAGGGTATTTAAACAAGAACAAATATATTTTTTGAAAAAAAAAAAAAATTCGCGGAAATTATTTTTCACCAATTTTTTTTGAGGAAATTTTCTTTTTAAATTTTTTTTTCAAAAGTAATTTAATTTTTTATTAAAGTTTTTTGCAACTATCTTTTATACATTGTGGAGGGTATCAAAAAATTTGGCAAGACCGAATTTAACTTTTGTACTTATTATTTCCCTACTCCCAATCTGTTACAAAGTTACAAAAACTCTACTTCTTAAAACACCCCGATTTTCTAAATATTCTGCTAGAGAAGTCAATGAGAAATTGTTCAGACATTCTAGGTCATCGAAAAATCTTTGCTAAAAATGCCTAAGGCGGAGATTAATCAGACACAGACATTCATGTGCTTCACTGACTCCTCCTCCTACTCCACTTCCCCACAACTACCACAATAGTCCCTGTCAGAGATTTCTATACGCAAGGCCATTTGTCCGATTATACAATGTCCTGCCAGTACTCCCACCAATAGGCTAACCGTCCGTTCACCAAAAGTGAGAAGATTTTTTTTGTCCTCTTGCCATTTATTCTATTCTCTAATAAACAATTAATTTCGATCCAAACCGAGATGTCACTACATGAACCGGAAAGTCACGTTCAACCTTTTCCCCCAGCCAATTCGTTCCCAGCGACCCCACTATGTCCAAGGAACCAAATTAGCTTGACTGTGTGCTGACTAATTCGACTATGGCATTGTATACAGTTCCTAAAGATATCTGATTTCGAAATGTTTGATTTTAAGGTATTTAGAGCTGCAAGACTGTCCACGAAAATATTAATGGCACAAGGCGTTGTCAATTGCAAGTACTTTTGCCTGGATAACACCAAACTTTTCCGGAAGTCTCAATAAGGCCCTGATTTCAAGGCATTCAGAATATACTTCCGAACCCGTACCCATCTCTATCTTTGATCCGTCCGTAAAAATTGAGAACACATTCTTTGTTGTACTTGGACTTAGAAGGTGCTGCCAAAGTTCGTTTCCAATAGATCATATTTATTAATTTTGATGCGCTGAACAAGAATATCAAAAAAATTTTAAAATCGGTTGAACGGGTTTTTAAACCCTTCGTTTCCACTGATGACGTAGTGTCGAACCGCTGATTTAACTAATGTGAACAATTCTGGTTGTTATAACCTTACACCATACGATTTTAGAAACTATAAACACTGTCTGTATATTAAAGTTTTTTGAACAGCTATAAATTTCAGAGTTCAACATCTTAGGAGCTTCATAACATTCAACATTTAAGGATAGTAACTACTTGTTAGTTAATCATCTCATGGTCTCGAAGTGCTGCTGTGATGCTTTAAAAACACTTTGCACCAGTGGGTATCAGGTTGGTTGGCTACCATTTAATATCCTCTCTCAAAAAGTTGGTTCTCTTAGTGTTGCCTATGCTATTGCATGTAAAAACTCTCTTAAACATTAAGAGAACCAATTTATATAAAGTGACATATTGTTTTGGGGCCTATCAAAATCTCTGATATTATTCTTTACTCTATGCTTTGCACCTAACCTTACAAAGTTTCAAATACTTTGATTAGACTACCGAATTTGGTTATAAGAGTTTAATTTTGATTCGCCCACGAAGATTTTTCGATTCCAAAATTCTACGACTCAAATGGAATTTGACAAACTAATAGTTCTCAATAGGAGATAAAGTTAAAATTTAGAAAACAGAAAATTCGTCGCTTGGGACAAAAACTAGGAAGTTTTTAGTTTAAAGTTTTTTTATTTTTGATTTGAAAAAAAGTTTTATTGCTTAAAATCTATGATTTAAGTCACTGAAAGTAGTCAAAATCTTAAATTTAAACAACTAACGATCTTAAATTGAGAATGAAAAATTGTTAATCAAAAATTAAAGTGCCTTCTAAGAGAAAATAAATAAAAACTTTAAAGCTCTCCTAAATTAGCAATTTGTTAGTTATTTCATTAAAAACAAATAACTAATCTCTTTATTCTTATCTTTTCTCTTTTTAGAAATCTCTAACACGCGACTGTCACTTTATAGAATCCCTAGAGCACGGATATTTTTTATATGCTAACGCCTATAATCCGCTATGGCGTGTAGGCTTTACCAGAGGCTTAAAACCAGTCGGTCCTAGACATTGGACAAAACCCCAAAGTCTAAGAAGAGCTTGTTTTTTGTTTGTTAAAATAAATGCTGAGCATTTTGATCGTGACATGTTTACCACGACCACAACGACGACAACAACTACTACTACTACTACAACAACCACTACAGCCAGGCCTATAACTAAGGCTACAACTTCGACTTTAATGGAAGTTAAAAAATTTCAAGATTCCAAAGCTAGTATTATAGATAATAATTTTAATAAAACTAAGAAAACAGGTGCTAATAATGGCCATAGGCATCGTAATGCTGAAAGTCAAACACATAGTTTACAGGGTAGAAAAAAAGCTACTGATGCCCGGCGGCAAGAGGTTAGGGGAGAAACTGCTACACATAGAAAGAGAAAACATCATACAAAATTTGCAACAGCAAATGGTAATGGTAAGCCGCTACAACCAAAAACCTTAAGACATGGTAAAAGAAGAAGGCAACAACATGAAAGAGAGGAAAAGATACGTAAAATGCGTTTGGAAAACCAAAGAATGCGTAAGCAATTGGAAGAAAAGAATTCCTCAGAGCCCTTGCCAAATGCTACAAATTCCGCTACACCTTCAGTAGCTGCTACCACATTAGCAGCTACCGCTTCCTTAGCTCCTTCAGCCTTAAATATTGTTGCCATGTTGGCAGCTGGACGCCGTAAAAAAGGTAGACGAAAGAAGCAGGCTGAAGCCGCGGATAGCAATCTGTCATCAAACTCTGAACAACGACAGCAAGCGGTAGATTTACAATTAGTAGCTCAATCTCCTTTGCAAGCTCAAAGCCAGTATGATTTGGTACAACCTGAAATTAATAATAATAATCAAAATTTATATCAACAACGCAGGCGTCACGAGCATAACTATCATCAACAGCAAATGAAACAGCAGGAGCAACAGCAGCACCAACAAGAACCAGTGACACGTTCCTTGACATCGGAAATTGAAGTGCAACAACAAAACCATAAATACTCAAATATTAATTATAATAATAAGAATAAAGACAGTCATTTATATAGCAGTAGTAGTAGTAGTAGTCGTAGCAGTAGTAGCCGTAGCAACAGCAGCAGTAGTCGTAGCCATAGTCGTAATAATTTAAAAAATAATTTAAGCCATAATCTTAATGATAGTGTTAATGCAATACCTGCCTTGCCAAAAACAAACTTGTCGAAACAAAATAATCATAATATTTTTATTAATGATGAGGACGATTATTATGATAATTATGATAATGATAATGATGATGAATATTTAATACATAATATTAAAAAAAGAAGCTTGACTGATTTTAATATGAAAAAAATTAATAATTATAGTCATTCGCCTCCTAAAAATCTTCCGCCACAGTTTAGCAACAACGATATTTATGATAATAATTTTAATAGAAAGGATAATTTAAATTTTTTAAAACTCCAACAACAATCGAACATTAGATCTAATAAAAATAGTCATCTAACTAGTCACAGTTTTTATAAAATTCCTTTAGCAGTTTTAAAGAAAACTAAAACTGCTGAAGTAAGTGATGGAAAAAGTGACAACGAAGTTAATGATGATGATGACTTTAACAATAATAATCATAATTACAATGAATATATAATGAATTCCAATAGACTTTTAGATAATAACAAAAATAGCAATAGTATAAGAAGAAGTGACAATAATTTTCAGCAGGAGCATTTGGTAAATCGCTTTAAGCTAATTTATCTAGATCGAATAAGCTATATTTTTAATGCTAAAACTAAAACTAATTCTAATTTTAATAACAATAACAAATTGAATAATATAAATCAACAGCATTATAATATTAATAATTCTCCTATTAGTAGTCGTAGTACAACCACAACAACAACTTTAAATTTAAAAATGGCGTCATTATTAAAAAATGATGATCATAATAATTTCAATGAAAATAAAGAAAATTTAAATAATTCTCATTTAGCAGCTAAAACTAATGCCAATGCCAGTGGCAATGCCAATAGTAACAATAGCAGCAACAGCAGCAGTCATAGTAAAAGTCGTAGTAGTACTACAACTACTAATAGTCATAGTCGTAGACATAATAGAAGAAATATTCTAAATAATATTAATAACTATAATAATTATAGTAGTAGTAGCAACAGCAGTAGCAGCAGCAGTAGTAGTAATAATAATGATGTGCTTGAAAACAATAATGACAATGTCAATATTAGTTATTATAACAGTAAAAATCAATTTATAATGAAGGCAACTGCTTATCGCAATAGGATTTTTCTAGGTCAACAACTACAGCAAGAACATCTTATTAACAAAAATCCTAATAAATATTATAATTATAATGATGATCATGATGTTAATGATGATAATAATGATGATGAAAATTTTAAAAGAATCCAAAATAAATATGAAAAAATTATAGTACAATACAGATCTGTAGTTTATTTATTGGTAAAAGTTAGAAAATACAAATTTTCAAAGGGTAAGTATTTACAGAAATACCACAACACTGTTTGACATGAAAACCCTCCCAGTGAAATATCCAACTGGTCCTTATACATTTTGGTGTCCTGATTCCAAATCTAAAAAATGCAAATTCCTTCACTTGTTGTCTGCAATTCCAGATCATGTTGGTAACCCTCGCAAAATAATGTAAGAGACAAAAAATTTGAAAGAAAGTGTTAAGAGAGGTTGAGATTGCTAAAATTGTAGTGTTGGAAACTGTTAAAATTTATTCTGTAGAAACTATAAATATTCACATATATAAAAAACAATATCCATTAACAAGACAAACCGACATTTAAAATCCTACTGATGGTAACACTAACTGGAGTATTTGAAACCGGTATGGGAATACCAGAAATGAATTTGAATTTTTAGAAATTTAATTTTTCTTCTGCATTTTATCAACTTGAACCCTTATAACAAATATACTTAGTGCCCAAGCTCGATCTGTACTTACATAAAAAACACTACTAACATCCAAAACTTTCTAGGAAGCACCTTTTTTGAGATATTTGCTGTTATAAAGTTCAAAAACCTTAAAAAATATAATGAGTTTTAAGTTTCTTGGGTTTTTAGTTTAACTGTTATTAAGAAGTACTAATTTTCCCCTTTACCCCGCTTTTTCCCTTAAAATCAAAATTTTAAGGTTTCAAGACCTTTAGAAATACAAATTTTTCCAAAAAAAAAATACCGGCATTCTTTTTATCTCCCCAAAATACTTCAAAAAGGTTATGATACCCGAGACCCCAAAAGTGCTAATTTCGCATTTTTTTTAAACGCAAATTTTTGTAAAAAAATAAATTTTTTGAGTGTAAAATTTTTTCGAGTGTAATTTTTTTATACTCTAAAACACTTTTAAGCATACACACAAAAAAAACCTTGTCAAATTACTAGAAAAAGTCTCGTAATCCCATTTTACCAATATTTGACAGTTGTCCTTGTTTTTGAACAAAAAGTTTTCGATCGAAATTTACATGTTTATACCCTACACCACTCTGTGGTACAGGGTATAATGAGTTTGTGCTGATGTTTGTAACTACTCGAAATATTGGTCCTAGATCTACTTTCAAGTATACCGATCGACTCAGAATCACTTTTTGAGTCGATTTAGCGATGTCCGTCCGTTCGTCTGTCCATCTATCGGTTTAAGCACGATACAGGTCGCAATTTTTAACCAATTGACTTGAAATTTGAAACTTAAGCATCTGTTGGCCCAAGGACGAAGCCTATTTAAATTGAAAAAAATCGGTTCATTTTATGACCTAGTCCCCATACAAACGCCCCCTTTGGATTAGGCTTAAATGACTCTAATAACTGTATTTTATATCACTTTGAAATTTTACGGATAATCAAATTTTGTATGCACAAATCATCATTCCAAATTTCAAAGGAATAGGGTCAGTCGTTCTGGTAGTCCCCATACAAACCACCCTCCCGATATTCACATAATTCCCACAAAATTCCTAAATATGGAAATATTTTATACAAAATTTTATTTTTAGGTGTTAAACGTGTACCTTATTAACCAAATCAAATTGGAATATAATTGGATCCTTTTTGGACTTAGTTCCCCATATCAAAATTTCGACCGATATTCAGTTAAATCGGATTATTGGCAAAAAAATATACCAATTCCACAAAAATTTGATCTGTGTGTGTTTTCTACACTAAATAAAGATCTAACAAAAGATAGATTCAATCGGTCCATGTTTGGACTTGAGACCCATTTTCCGGAAAACACTGGTGTAGGGTATCATATGGTCGGTCTTGACCAACTATAACTTTCTTACTTGTTTTTTTGTAATTTTAAAAAATTTTTTGTAATTTTACAAATTTCCAAGGTTTTTTTTACAAAAAAAAAATCTAGTAAATTCACTAGATTTCCCTGTAAGTTTTATTGCGCCAAAAAATTTGTAAATTTACAATTTTATTGGTAAAAATCTTGTAAAATTACGAAAAACCTTGTAATTTTTACTAGGAATTCTCATAAAATAGGAGGTATCAAAAAATTTAGTAAAGTCACGAAACCTCCTTTTAAGTTTTATCGCATCCAAAAATTTGTAAATTTATAATTTAATTGTTAAAATGCTTGTAAAATTACAAAGAATTGTCATGTTTCATCTACACCATTCCGAATTTTAAAGAAATCGGACCAGTTCTTCTTGTAGCCCCCATATAAACCACCTTCCCGATATTCACATAAATCGCTCAAATTTCATGAAAATTAAAAATATTGAATTAAAATTTTGTATGTGTGTGTTTAACGCGTACTTTTATAACCTAATCAAATCTGATTATAATCAGACCATTTTTGGACTTAGACCCCATATGAAAATTTTGCCGATATTCAGTTAAATCGGTTTATTGGCCATGGCAGAAATAGAAGCCTTTTTCACTCAAATTTGGTTTGTAAGTGTTTTTTACACATATAAAAGATTTGACAAATTGGAGATCCAGTCGGTCCATGTTCGAACTTGGAAACCATTTTCCGGGAAACACTGGTGTAGTGTGTAATATGGTCGGTCTTGACCGACTATAACTTTCCTATTTGATTTTAAGCTTGGTTTTTTTCAAGACGTGAATTTAAGGTGAAACCAATCTGAAATTCACGGTTTCGCTAAGAACCAGGGAAACCAAAAATATGCAGTATCATGTTTTTTCCTGTGCATTTTATTGATAAATGGACAAGGTATTTATCCGTTTCAGAAGTTTTTAGGAAATCTGGCATCGATTTGTTAGAGCATATTTTTGCATATTTTAGCCTTAAGAGCATATTTTTGCATATTTTAGGTTTAAGAGCATATTTTAGCATAAGAGCATATTTTTAGAGCATATTTTCAATTTTTAGATCATTTTTTCACTTTTTAGAGCATATTTTTACATTTTTAGAGCATTTTTTTCCCATTTTTAGAGCATTATTTTCCAATTTTTTTTATGACAACATTTATTTTAAAATTTTTTATCCAACAAGGATGTTTTTTTTTCAACAATTACGGAATTGTGACGATTGAGTCCCCTTTGGCCTGTTCTTGCATCATATCGGTATATGAAACTATGTTTTCTTTAGATTCAGCAACTTGGTAGAAAATATTAAGGCAAATATTTTTGTAGAATATATTTAACCCTCTAACTATCGCTCATAACGGTATTTGGAGGGTCTATTCTCTAACAAATTGTAAAAACCACCGCAAAAAAGGGGACATAATTTTTTTTAATAGCATATTTTTATTGTTTTTAGAGCATATTTTCCGTTTTTAAGGGCATATTTTAAGCGCATAAAACGTGTTTTTTAGAGCATATTTTTGGTTTCCCTGCTAATAACTTTTGAACTACTTTACCGATTGTGCTGAAATTTAGCACCAATTAGACCAGGGGAACGGCAAATATATAGACCAAGCTTAATCTTGTAAATTTGAAAAAAAAGTACCGAAATTCACTATTTTGCTTATAACTTTTGAGGCTATAGACCGATTTTTCTGAATTGCAATTCCAACCTGACCAGGTAAACGGCCCACATATATGCCAAACTTCAGCAGCCTCAGTACAGTCTTTTAAAAGTTAGCGTGTTTTCAACAGACTGACCGACGGACGGAAAGAAGGACGGACAAAAACTTTACTGCGTTGCTACTGCTTCTGTATGCTGAATTTAAAAATATTTTTGAACATATTTTTTTAGCAGATTATTTTTTAATTATACAGAAATAGTTTGTTCTCATTATTTAAAAAAGAAAAATTTTTTTTTTTAAATTCGTTGATGAGGGAAAATTTTGCCAAATTTTTTAAAACTTGAAAAAAATTTTAAAAATGTTTCATAACTTTAATTTTTTTTTCAATGTTATACAGATTTTTGCATTCTCTATGTCCAACCACTTTATGACTTCCTGGGAATGAAAAAGTGTTAATCTAAGGAATTTTCCATTCCCTATTTAATTGCCGGCAACACAGAAACGTTTAAATATTAGCACAGATATTCTTGTCGATTAGAAGGTAATCAATCTGATTAGGATTATGTAGGGATTAAAAGATTACAATTATAAATTTTAACTTCGCAATACAATTTGAACTTGATTAAAGCAGCCATCCATGTTAATGACCTATTAAAAATTTTTAAAAAACAATTTTATCGATTTAACAAAAAATTTCTTATGTGAAATTTTTTAGATTAAATTTTTAACGACTTATCAATAAATTTTAGATAGATATCTCTCTCTGAACGTTGACTGATATTTTTGTTTGAGCCAACAAAAAAGTTATTAATGTGTTAATTTTTTCGCGTATTTTGTTGCAATCAAGTTTTAATTGTTGAAATTCAATTGTGGCACTAATTGGGGATTATATACTTAAGAGGGGTTAAACTTTCGGTGTAATTAGCTTTAATAAAACTCTTATAATTGTGAAATTATATATTTTTAACAACTAATTTTTTTTTTTATCAAAACAAATCATTAGAATTTGATTTAAATTTTCAACATAAAATTTTATAAATTAAATTTTGTTAAATATCGCTGCCACCTTAATCTAAATTATTTTTTGTTTTTCGTAAATTTTACAAATATTTTTATATTTATAGAAAATCTCTAAAAGATTTTTTAGCAATTCAACACTACTTTATTTACATATAACACTATGCAACAAATAAAGACAAATGGGCCTCCAAAGATTCAGAAAAGCAGTTGGACTTTCAAAATGTGGTTTAGTTTTTCCTAAGCTCTGTCTCCACTTCTTAAGGGGACTCCCACATACAACTCTAACTGCCCTAAAACTGCCCCTGGAGGAGTGAAATGTATGATCGACCCATAATATTTTGTCCTGCCTAACATCTTCTCAGAACATACTCACGCTCTATATCTAACCCTTAAGGCGGTCCCCATAACTTTTTTTTTTTTTTTAATAAATTTATTTTATGAAATCAGCTCTTACCGCTTCGGACCCCTGTTCATTGTTTCCATCAACATTTTTTTTGGAATATACCTACACCGTATCTCTACTCCCTATGGGGGCTCCCATACAAAATAACATATCTATAAAATTTGCTCCAACCACTCTGTCCCAAGAGTGCCCCTAGTGGAGTCAAATGTATGACCGACCTCCAATAGTTTTTGAACGTCCATAATTTTTTTTTTTTAATTTTTTATAAATTTATTTTATGAAATCTGCTCCCACCGCCTCCATGGTGCCTTCTAGAGTGGTCGGTCAAAGGTTAGACCGACATCTGTTTATTTTGTCCCCTAAACATTTTTTTTGAATATACCTACACCGTATCTCTGCTCCCTATGGGGACTCCCATACAAAATGACATATCTATAAAATTTGCTCCAAACGCTCTAACTGTCCCAAGAGTGCCCATAGAGGAGTCAAATGGATGACTGACCCTCTATATTTAACCGTTAAAGGGGTCGCCATACAATTAAAAAAAAAATAGTAAAAAGACAAGTAGAAAAGTTAAATTCGACTTGGCCGAATCTATGTATACCCTCCACAATGCCCTTTTTTAGTGATTGTAAATTTTCTAACGTGAAAAAATAAAATTTTTGATTAAAAATATTTTATTTTGTGTAAAAAAACTTTTTTTTAGTCATTTTTGAAAAAAAAAAATAATTTACTAAAATTTTTTTTGAGTGTAAAATTTTTTTTTGGGTGTAAATTTTTTTTGAGTGTATTTTTTTTTAGTGTAAAAAAAAATACACTCAAAATGACACTAAAAAAAATAAACTAAAAAAAATTAAACTCAAAAAAAATTTTACACTCAAAAAAAATTTTTGTAAATTATTTCTAATCTAAAACTAATCTGAAATTCACGGTTTTGCTTATAACTTTTTAAACACTGGACCGATTTGGCTGAAATTTAATACGAACCAGGCCAGGGTTTTTTAAAAATATGTATATGCCAAAATTTATGCGAAGCTTCAACATCCTCAGAACAGCCTTTCAAAAGTTAGCGTGTTTTTTTATCTCGTAAATTCACGAAAAACCTTTGCGGAAATTTAGTCTTTTGCTTATAACTTTTGAACCATTGGACCGATTTCGCTGGATTGCAATACCAACCTGACCAGGTAAATGCCCAACATATATGCTAAACTTCAGGAGCTTCCGTATAGTCTTTCAAAAGTTAGCGTGTTTTCAAAAGACAGAAAAAATTAATTAAAAAAAAAAACAAGTAAAAAACTTAAATTCGGCCTTGCCGAATGTAGTGATACCCTCCACAATTTCAAAAAGATTATTGCAAACAACTTTATTTAAAAGGAAATTACTTTTGAAAAAAAAAAATTGAAAAAAAGTTCGTTTTTCTTTTTTTGTCAAAAAATATGTTCGTACTTGTTTAAATACCATTTGGTGCTCAATTATGTTCACATATGTCAACCAGAAGCCGAATTAAAGCATTTTGTATTTTTAGGTTATGTTGAATGTACTGAAATTTTTGAGGTGTGCTTACATTTTCGTCCATAACTTTTGAACCGCTAAACCGATATCGCTCAAATGCAATACCAAACTTCTCGGGAGAATTTCCAAAATATATGTTAAGTTTCAGTCAGCTCTGTGCAATATTTTGTCCGCGAGAGCATTTTCCACAGACAGACAGACGGACATCGCTAGAATGTCTTAAAATCGATCGGGCATCATGAATATATATACTTTATGGGGTCCTAGACCGATATTTCGATGAGTTACAAACGGAATGACAAACTTATATATACCCTCTATCACTAAGTGGAGGGTATAATAAAAAAATTGTATGGGGACTGCCTTAAGGGTTAGAGATAACGCGTGGGTATGTTCTGAGAAGATCTTAGGATGGACAAAATATTAAGGTTCCATCATACATTTGACTTCTCTAGGGGTACTTTTGAGGCAGTTAGAGCTGTAGGAGCAGTTTTATAAAAATTTGATCTTTGTATGGGAGTCCTCTTAAGGAGTGAAGATAGAGCTTAGGTATGTTTGCAAAAATGTTAGGGGGAGAAACTAATGGGGGTTAGTCTGCATTTTATCCCCTTAGGGGCAATTGTGGGGCGGTTTTGTATGTTTTTAGTCGAAATCGACTAATTTTAAGGTACGGAGTGGTCTTCATTAGCTAATAAGGTTACTTAAACACGTTCAGATTGTTTTGGTATGTTCATAAGAGTTGTTCAACTTAACCGTGGCTACAATTTTTCGAAATATTGTTAGGGAAAAAATCAACAGTCCCTGTAAGTTATGCTGAAAAAGATGAAAAACGATATTTTTCCCAATATAAAAGGAATTGTTCTTCAAACTGGTCAATCTTAGTACAGGGTTTTACTATCTTTTGGTAGTAGAATCGAACCTAAATAATCAAGTTCTTATGTTTTTTTTTCACTGTTGCACAGTGTAATATTTTGTTGAAATGTTGCAAGCTTAAGAAAAAAAAAGCTAAAAATCGATAATAAGTTTTTTTAAATTAATAACAAATGGAAAAATGTCAATCGTTCAAAAAATGTATTTAAACAATTTGACAAATTGCTAACTACGCAGGTGGTTAAACTGGTCTTCAAATGGGTAACAACGCCACATTCGAATAAAATCCATCCATCCATAGAAAAAAAAAACTTATGTTTGAAATGTACATTTGAATATCTAACCGTTGAACGAACCGAACGGTATTGGAATATGTTAGTATGTTTATGGTGTGAAGGCAACATCAGATCATGTAAAGTAAACAACTTAAAGTTTTTAAGCAACATTTTTTTTTATATTTTTGGAATTTTGTAAAAAAAAAAATAAAAAAAATAATAATAAAACACTATTAATATCTACAATATCTTCTTAATTATTTACATAATTTCTCACCTTAATAGCAATACAAATAAACAAACATACATATTGTAATAGTGGTTGTGCATTTATGTTTGTTTGTTAATGTAAATTTAATTCAGACAAAACTTTTGTCAAACACACTTTTATTTTTTTTCTTAATTTTTTCTAGTTCAAAACTATTAAAACTGCGTTTTAATTCCCACTCACACGCCCTTTTTTTTCGCTTCTTAAAAACAAAATCAAAACTAATGCACTTAAAAAACAAAAAATATGCATTTACAGTATGTGGGTTGGTCATTAGAAACTTACTTTTATAAACTTATACCAAAAGACCAATTAACTTTAAAAAAGTTCACTTGAAATTCGAAGAAGTTCATTTAAAAAAAAGAAAATAATTTGTCAATGATCAATTAAAATTCGAAAAAGATTAATTGAAATTCGAAAATGATCAATTACTTGGTATTCTTTCCACTGTTGAAAAGTGTGGACTTGTGTTTAGTTTAACTTCGTGCTATAAATTAAATTGTTCGTAATAGGTTTCACTGATATTTTCATGACCACATCAACGAAAATGAAAATATGGACACAAATGATACCGGTTTAATTCGAGGCTTTGCCTCAGCGGCTGGTGCTGGTTTTAGCACAAGTCTAAAGGTTGTGACCTTGGAGTCCGGCATTGATTCTGGTAAGGGTGCTAAGCCCAACATTGGTGGCTAAAAGAAAAAAAAAGCAAGCCATCAAAGGTGAGGAATAACCAGAGAAGGCTTTGTTTGAAATTAATTTACAAACTAAGCCAACGGGATGGAGCGACGGTCTACAAACGTGAGAAGGCATCGCTAGTATGCGCGAAAGCAGTCATTGAGGAGCGGGACAAACTTTCGGCAATGAGCGCATCTGACAAACAAGGCGCTGTTTCGGCCTTGTCATCGAAGTCTGGTAAAAGGTTGTGCTCGCCAGACGAGAAACTTTTACCTAAGAGGTCTAAGATGACCGGCAGCGTCTGGACTCACAATCAGTATTTTTGTGAGGTGTTTAATGGTAGCTACGTTAGGGATGTGATCAACAGGAGGAATGGGGGTTGTAGTATCCTAAGGGACAAGTGGAGTTTAGTTGAAACTAATTTAAATATAGCTAAGTGGAAGATATATGACCTCAAGCCAAACTGGAGGTCGTGAGCAAACATGATATTCCGTCGCAGCCCAGAGCTCATGCATGGATTCCGATGGCTACAAGTGATACTGAAGTCATTCTGAAGATGATCAGCGTCCTGACCTTCCAACTCAAAATTGTCAAATTGCCAGATTGGGTGAAGTGGAGGGCGCAGGTAGTCAAGCAGTGGTCTTGATTAATAAGGAATCATTTCAGATTTTAGGCAGGACTGACGGCATTATTAGATTAAACTTTTTTCATATGAGAGTCAATGTCTACAAGGGCCACCAGAAGCCTATTTTGGATGCAGCCAAGCCAGTGACAGAGTCGGCTGAGGAAGAGAATCCGGAAGATGTTAATATTCAGGTGACCGATTCTAGGCTAATGGAATTTGCATTTGACATTTTCGATACCGAATCTGGTAAAGAATGCGACCTCTGTGATAACACGGAGGACAAAGCTAATGTCACCGGGGGTGACATTTGGGTCGAAGCCCATGCAGTAAAGAATGCAAAGAGTTTTGTTGCCTCCGATTCAGAACAGGTGGGACACAAATAAACCTCCATCACTGTAAGGCAGCCTCAGCTGCACTCTTGATGCGCCTGACAACAGCAGCAGTTGACTTGATTTTTACCCAAGAACTCCGAGTTCGGGGTGGTAGGTTTTGTGGAATAAAGACCACTGGGCTTGTGTTGATGGTTGCCAAGGGTGAGGGCTCACCATTAACCTGCATCTTTGCAAAAAATATCTTAAATATATTATTTTTATCAACTTTTAGTAATATGGATGTTCCAGCGGTTAGCTTGGAGCTGAATGACTCGTCTCTGCATATTTTCCTAATCTGGGGCGAATTCCCCCGGATAAGGTGAGCGGTCTGAATCTTTTGGAGTTTTTGTTAAGCACTAACCGCTTCACGCCAACTTTCGTTACAAGTTGTCAGCAAGAGATTCTAGATATAACACTTGTTTCAGATACATTGTCTGATCGAATTGATGGAGATTTTTGGAAAAACGTTCTCTCTCAGATCATCTCTTCGTTAAGTTTTTACGTAGGGAGTGCGGCCCGGCTGAGTCAGTCTAGGTAAAATATAGGGAGACTTTTTCAGGGCTTTTGGATAAAGTACCCTTATCTGAACCGCATAGTTTTGCGGAAATTTACTGTCTGTTGACCATATAACAAATATTTGTAATAGGTCTCTGGATGCGTCTTGCCCATCTGCAATGCCTATGGTCAAAAAAGTAAACTTGGTGGTCATAATAGTTGCAGACGAGCAAAGATTACTGCAGAAAGCTCTTTAATAAGTTTTAATCTTCAAGAGCGGAAGAGGACTGGTCTGCATATAGGCTGCAATTTAAGAGTTATAAAAAGATGATCAGTACTGCCAAATGTGAATCTTTTGGAAAAACTTCTGTGGAATCATAGTAGACGTTTTTGAGGCATCCTGGCTGAGCAAAGTTCTGATTTCGTCTCCTTGCACCCTGGGATACCTGAAGGATCCTAATGGGGTGTGGTCTACCTCCAGTAGGGTGTTGCTTCGAATAAAGCATTTTCGGGCAATTCGATGACTCTGTTTCAGGCTTTGGAACGTTCTGACGCCCAAGCATCTGAAATTGCTTCGGAAATAATAAATATGCCAACATTAATCTGGGCGATAAAAAGCGTCAGGCCCTATAAGTCCCCAGGACCTGAAGTTATAATCCCGGCTGAGATGCAGCTGGTCTCGGACTATATAGCCCCGTTGCTATATAATATCTACACAGCATGCATAAACTAGTCGTATATTTCTTTAAAATGGAGTTTTTTTACGAAGGCTTGGAAAAATTTCCGTAGAGTTCCGAAGGATTTTTTTGATAAAGACAATGAAACGAATGATAGACTCATATTTGCGTCGAGTGATTGCTTTCCACAAGGCAACATGCATACAGCAAGGATACAGGGTACAGAGAATGGCGTCGATATGTATCGCTAGTGCTCTTCGTAATACACCTACAAATGCATTAGAAGTCACCTAATACCATTGGACATATTGCGTAGGCAGTATGCGGCTTCGTCGGCAATTCGACAGAATAGCACACTGAAATGCAAGAGCAGCGATTGTGGCCAAAGCGCGATCTTGAAGAAGATAACAATACCACAAAATGTGGACTGTGCTCCCTCTCTGAGCCTTTTTGAGCACCACTTTACCCACTATGATGTCATCCAGGAAGTCTTGGATATGGGCAATCCGGGTAAATCCGTGTAGTGGAGTCACCATTTATTTTTATACAGATGGTTCGAGGCTCGACGAGCAAGTGGGCTTTGGAGTCTATTCGGAAGAGCTTGGATTGAGCCGTACTCAAAAATTGTCAGATCATTGCAGTGTTAACCAGGGAGAGATGCTGGCAATTTCTGACATCACGTTAGACTTTCGCCAAAGATAAAAGTGTCAGTTGTATTTCGACTCTTGCCAAAGTACACAAATTCCAATCTTTATTAATCAAAGTTCCTCATACTGTATGCAATAAATTATGAATACAACCCAGTTTAATGGACTCCAAGGGGGGTTCTACTTAACATATTATTTTGTATCGATAATTTATAGCATTTTAATGAGTTCCATGAGATTTTTCTGAAAATTTTCTCCTCAATCGAAAATTTAAATTAACATCTCTAATTTTGTTTGGAACATAAATCTGTGATGTTGTTAACGTGGTGTGGCGGTGGTAATCAGTTTGTGGTCATTGTTGGTGATGATGATGATGATGGTGATGACCACTGCCTGCCTGCCTGCCTTGATGAGGCTGGTTCATCATTGTTGTTATTGTTTTTAATTTTGTCTCTATATTTTCTTTGTTAATTTTTACGGTATTGCCAGCCACAGTATGAAATGATTATTTTAATGACTTTAACTTGACTGTTGATGTGTTGTTTCTTTTTTCCGTTCATTTTTTTTTTATTTTTTCTAAATTTTAATTATGAAAAGAAAACAACTGTGTAAAAAGTCATTTATTGGATTTGAAATTAATAACTTGAGAAAAAGTTGGAAAAAGACGTGAAAAAAATACAGAATGAATGCTTGTTTTGTTTGAAGAAACATTCAAAACTCGTACAATACTTATTTATGATGAAATTTTTTTTCATTTTTTTCTTCTTCAAAACTTCTACTTCTTCTTCTAACGTTCTTACAAACCTAAAAGATCATTAATTTCATAATGATTAGTGGTTAACTGTGAATTCTACGAATTGAAATGTATATTTGTATATTTGTATGTTATGTATGTAGTAGACGATATATTACAGTCCTTTTACTAAGGAGAACAACAGAAACAAGTAATCGATTTATGTATTTTTTCTTCTTTCGTACAAATATATTGAGAAGAAAAACCCAGCATAATTTTATTAAAGAAAAAAAAATATTTAAATTTGAAATTAGAAAATTCTAATTGAAATTCGCAAATTCAAAAACGATTAATTCAAATTCGAAAAAGAATAATTAAAATTTGAACAAATAAAAAAAGTTAAATTCGGCCTTGCTTAAATTCGAATTTAACACGAAATTCCTAGCTGATCCTGTTTTCGGGTTGTTGCTAAATAATTACACTGTTAGACAACAAAAACCTTCCAGTGTAATGTCCAATTGATTCGTATATATTTTGCTATCCTGATTCCAAATCTGCAATCCAAATTTTTCTAGGAATTACCGTTTTGGAGATATTCGCTGTTAAAAAGTCAAAAAACCAATAATAAACTGCAATCCAAATATTTGAGCTTGAAAATTGTTTCACGCGAAAATCTAGACGCAGATCTCTTGAAAACAGAACACGTTACTAATATTTTGATTGCAGTTTTAGAATCAGAAGGTCCAATTTATATGAAATCAAGTGCTATTGAAAGCGACGTAAGAATATGTAACAGTGGACCAACAAAGTGATAAATTTAATCAGGAGAGAAAAATCTATAAGAATCAGTTAAATATCTCACTGGGAACTTTTTGTTGTCGAACAGTGTAATTATTTAGCAATAACTCCAAAACAGGATCAGCTAAGATTTTCATGTTAACGATTTTTAAAGTTCTAAATAAAGAGGAATTCACCCGAGTTTGTTACCATTTTTACAAAACCTAAACTTGCTTGAGGAAGGGCTCGTTTTTGGGCTTTTTTCTCTGATCAAATTCTTATACCCGCCAAAAGTGTCGGTCCCCTAAGGGTAACTTACATGCAAAATATCACTCGGAGTTTATCTTCTGTCTCCACTTTGAGCCTCAAAATTGGGATTTTTGCAAAAAAAGGACTTTAAAAAAAATAATAATAATTAATGTTTTTTTTATTAAAATAATTAAAAAGTTATTTTTGTATAATATTTGATCGTAAATACTTAAATATGAAATTTAAAGATTTTTACGGTATCATTAACCCATTCAAACATGAGCCTCAAAATTGGAATTTTTGCAAAAAAAAAAAAACTTTAAAAAAAATAAAAGTTTTTTTTATTAAAAGAATTAAAAAGTTATTTTTGTATTATATTTGATCGTAAATACTAAAATATGAAATTTAAAGATTTTAGGGTATCATTAACCCGTTTAAACTTGATACCAAAAAAATGGCATGATGGGCGTTCTCACAACACCTTTTTTCAAAATTTGAAAATTTTATTAAAAACAAGTAGAAAAGTTAAATTCGACTTTGCCGAATCTATGGATACCCTCCACAATGCCTTTTTTAAATAATTGTAAATTTTTGAACGTGAAAAAAATTAACAATTTTGATTAGAAATATTTTATTTTGAGTAAAAAACTCTTTTTTGTCATTTAAAAAGAAAATTTTTTTTTTTTTTTTGAGTGTAAAACTTTTTTCGAGTGAAATATTTTTTTACTGTAAAAATATTTCTGAGTGAATGCACGTACGTATGTACACAATATATTGTATTTTTTTTTTAAAGAAAAACTGAATTTTTTTTGGGTGTAAAATTTTTTTTGAGTGTAAAATTTTTTTCGATGGTAATTTTTAAGTTACCAATGCTTTTAAAACTAAACAAGTTTAAAAAGCATTGCATTAAAACTGAACAAGTTTGAAAAGCATTGTTAAGTTACCACCAATGCTTTTAAAACTTGTTTACCACGTGGCATTTAAGATGAACCCAATCTGGGATTTTGCTTATAACTTTTGAACCACTAGACCGATTGAGCTGAAATTCATATCCAAACAGACCTGGGGAACGGCAAAGATATATACCAAGCTTCAGCAGTCTCATTATTGTCTTTCGAAAGTTAGCGTGTTTTTTATCTCGTAAATTAGCAAAAGCCCTTGCCGAAATTTACTCTTTTGCTCATTACTTTTGAACCACTGGACCGATTTGGCTGGATTGCAATAATAACCTGACCACGTAAATGACCAACAAATATGCCAAACTTCAGTAGCCTCTGTAAAGTCATTCAAAAGTTAGCGTGTTGTCTACGGACGGACAAACAGATAGACAGACGGACGGATGGACATCGCTAGATCGACTTAAAATCGATAGAGGATCATGAATATATATACTGTATGGGGTCCTAGACCAATATTTCGATGTATTACAAACGGAATGACAAACTTATATATACCCTCTATCACTAGAGTGGAGGGTATAAAAATTAAAATATGTATGTAATTTTTTCTTTCTGAATTCATGAAGACTACCTTCAAGAAGAATAATGTGAAATATGGCGGATATCCGTTGGCCCACTTTTCGGGAATTGCGGGGGGGGGGGATAAGTCAGCGGATTTCAAGGAAATGAAATGTTGGTTTTATCAATTTATTGGCTTAATAAAATCTTATAAATCACATTATTGGGCAAATTAACGGTTTTTTGGTGTCGTGTCATTCTATTAAATAACGGTAAGTCTTTCATGAAATCTTACCGATCTAGGACGTCATTAACCCACATTGGCTGAGGGTCAAATATGAAATTTTAAGTTTAGAGCTTAAATTTTGTGCTATAAACAAGTATAAAATGGCTTCTGTGTTTTTCCCCAACTATAATTTCATATAATATAGCCAAGCAAAATTGGTAAAAAAACGCACTTTTTCGACTCTTTAACAGCGATTTGCTCGCGAACGCGATCTGATGGAAACAATTGGATAACAGATTCGGAATCAGCACACTAAAATCCATATAAATCAGTTGTCAAAGGTCAGGCAAATTGAAAAAGTTAAAATTTTGTCAACCTGTGTTATTGATCTATGAATGTCCGTCCATTCTATGAATGTCCGTCCGTCTGTATAAAACACGATTCAGTCAAAAATAAAAGAGCTAGACTCCTAAAAATTGGCTCAAATATGTCTTATGCCTATAGGCCAGTTATGTTCGAATATGTGCAAAATCGGATCAGGGGGAAAAAGGTCCCTCTTAAAGAACTAAACCAACTCTAAAAAAACACAATTTTTTACATTTTTTTTTTTGCATTTTTGTTAAACTAATTAAAACTTTTTATGTTAAAATGTGTTCAAAGTCCTGCTAGAAAGAGTTGATTTTTTAGGCCTTACCCCGTTTTGTGGGAGTGGATTTAAAAAAAATCATAAAAATAATGTGAAAATGGTATAACTAAAGTTCAAAAAGCATAATAAATAAATAAGTAACCATTTATGGCGATTTGAGGCCCTATGCTCCTTATAGGAACGACGGGAATATATATATATATATGGCGATGGGGAAAGTATCCCCAACAGAGGCCCCCCTCCAAAAAAACACCACGGGATTTATTTTTATATTTCCAACGTGTTGGAGGGTATCAAAGATTCGGCACAGCCGAATTTAACACTCTCTCTTTTATTTTCCTGTGTTTATTTCCTGCTGTTGAACCTGTAATCCTCAACAACTTTAATCAAAATTTTTGCTGGGAAACTTTTTAAGTTTTTTTTTTTTTTTTTGTTTTAATTTTTTATTATATTTTAAACATTTTTTTTTGATTTTCAAGTTTAGCAGTAAAAAAAATACAACAAAAAAAGATTGTTGACGCCATGGCGTTATTATTTTTATTATTATTATTAATAATACGGGCTAGGAAAAAAATATGAGCAATATATCTTTTTATTACTGTCAAACCACCAAACTCACCAACCAACCAACTGAGCAACCAGTCATCTATACTACTCATACTTATCAATCTAAGTATCTATTCAATCCACAATCCATCTATGAATAAAGTATATATCTATTAATTTATCGATGATAGGTGGGTGTTACTTTTTTTGTTTTTTATATCTAAAAAAATTATTAAGCAACTTTATAATCAAATATTTTATGGTGCTATAAACAATACTAAATTAATATACAAACAGAAAAAATTTAAAAAAATAAATGTTCAAACAAGATTGATTATAAAATACTTAAAACAAAATAAATCGAACAATCGTCGGATTTACAAAAAAAAAAGGCAGTAAAATCAAATAACCCAGAGATACATGTAGAGAAGATCATTAACCATGTTTATTAGTTGTTAGAGTTGTATTGCGGTATTATGATGTTTTTTTTTGCGGTTCCGATGACTTGTCGATGATGTGGGCAACCACAAAACATTCATAATTTTATTTTTATTATTTATTTAGAACCAGTAATGATTGTTTGGCACCAGCTTTCTACCATAAATTAAAAAAAAAATGTGTATGGGACATTCCAGGCTAAATCGAATACTTTGAAACATTTTTTGTTTAGAGGTTCCCATTTTGCAGTTATTAGTACCCTGAAAAAACTTCTTCGTGGTAAATTTTCAGAGTTTTTTGATGACCTGTTCAAAAGATATTGAATTTTCGAAATTTGAAGCTTTTTCATGCAGAGAAGAGATATGAGCGTAACATTATGATTTAAAATGTTATCATTATTTGTTTGTAGCAACCATAACATTTTTGCAGCAATTATTTTATGATCCCAAATAATTGCAAAATTGTTATTTAGGAACATAAACATATTATAATACAATTCTCAATCATAATATGAGCTCTTAAATTATGGTTGCCATAATCATATCTCTTCTCTGAGTATTCCATTGCTCAAACTTCTTTTATAAATTCTTCAAAAATGATCCAAATTCCATTTTTTTTGTTTTTTATGTACTTTTTAATAAAAATTCCTTAAAAAGGTTTTAAAATGTTCTGGTATGCGATTTTTAAGTTTAAAATTTGAATCTCATTTTTGAAAATATATGTACTCTCTTATTTTTATTTTTGAAAAATTTTTAAGGAAAACTTCTATTAGTTCTACAAACTCACGTTTGTTCCCAGGAAATTTTTTTGGAACAAATTCCTGGTTCAATACATTCCTGAATATATTCTACAGTAATCACAAAAAATTTTTCTATGTAAAATTATTTTTCAAAAAAACTACTTGCTCTAAAAAACGATTGCTTTCGGGAGAATTTCAAACAAAAATTATTGATTCTGGAATGTTATGTAGAATCGGTTGAACAGTAATTTGATGCGTTCTGGAACCGAATATTTGGAACAGAAAATTTTGCTGGGTTACTATATTGTTCGATTTTTTTGAAAAATTTGTGTTGCAGTTTTCAAATTTTTAAAATTGGCTACTGCTTCAATGGTGCATTCTTGAGGGGTCAATAGCATGACCGACCCACCTTAATTTTTACCTCTTAACATTTTTTCTAAGCAAAGTAACAGTCTATCTCCAACTCCTAAGGGGTCTTCCAAACAAAACGATATTTTTAAAAATTTACTCCAACCCCTCTAACTGCCATAAGAGTGCCCCTAGAGGGGCATTTTTTTAATCCAAACAGTTTTTCAAAACATAGCTACCCCTATCTCCAATCATTCAGACGGTCTCCATACATTTTTATTATATCCTGTACCACTCTGTGGTAAATTTACAGATTTTTTGACACGATAAAATTTTTAAGGAGGTTTCGTAATTTTACTAGATTTTTTGCTACGTCCTATTTAACGATAATTCCTAGTAATTTTACAAGCTTTTTACCAATAATTTTGTAATTTTACAAGCTTTTTACCAATAAAATTTACAGTTTTTTGGCGCAATTAAAATTACAAGGAATTCTCGTGAATTTACTAGATTGTTTTGGTAAAATTATCTGGGAAATTTGTAAAATTACAAAAAAAATTGTAAAATTAAAAAAAAAATTTAAGTTTTGATCCAAATTTGTTTGTTATAAACTGTTAAATATTGGTAAAATGGGATTACGAGACTTCTCCTAGTAATTTGACAAAGTTTTTTTTGTGTGTAAGTATACCGATCGACTCAGTATCACTTTCTGAGACGATTTAACGATACAAACCCGTATGTAATTTAATAGGTATCCTTTCGAAACTTGACAAGTAAACATATTTTGTATTCACAAATCATCATTCGAAATTCCAAAAAATCGGACCAGTTCTTCTTGTAGTCCCCATACAAACCACCCTCCCGATATTTACATAAATCTCTCAAAATTCATGAAAATTGGAAGTATTTGATCAAAATTTGAATTCTGAATTAATTAGACTCTTTAAAAACTTCGCCCGATATTCAGTAAAATCGGTCTATAGGCAACAAAAATTGGCTAATTTCATTAAAAAAATTTTTGTATGTGTTTTCTACACATACAAAAAGGATATATCTAATCGGTCCATATTTGTACTTGGGACCCATTTTCTGGAAAACACTGGTGTAGAGTATTATAAAGTCGGTCTTGACCGACTATAATTTTTTTACTTTTTTCATAAATTTCAATATGTTTTGCAAAATTGTTTGGGGGTAAAAATAAATGGGGGTCGCTCTCAATATTGAGAGAGCTATAAAGCACCATTGGACCGGTAGAAGCTGATTGGATAAAATTTTCAATTTATTATTATTATTATTATTACACTAAAAAAAAAAAACTTGTAAAGTTACCAATAAATCTCGTGATTTTACGAAGCTATTCTCGTAAAATATGACGTAGGTAAAATTCTCGTAAAATTACGAGGATTTCCTCGTAATTTTGAATGCACCAAAAATTGGTAAAATAACCAATTTTATTGGTAAAAATATTGTTTTAAAACCGGAAAAATACAAAAAAAATGGTAAACTTACAAGAAAAAATAGTAAATATGTTTAAAAAAAATGGTAAATTTACAAACCAAAATGGTAAATTTACAAAAAAAAATTTTGTTAACAACATAAATCCTCGTAATAAAACCATTTTTTGTAAAATAACTGTTTTTTTTTTGTAAATTAACTACTCCTCCTTAAATTAATCCTCGAAATAAATTTTTCAAAATTTTGTCAACTTTTTTTTAAAATATTTTTCAAAAAAAAATACAAAAAAAAGTTTTTTTGTTAAACAACATAAATCGTCGTATAACATAATTTTTGTAAAATAACAGTTTTTTTGTAATTCAACTAGAATTATCGTAATAAAAAATTTGTTGCAAAATTACAGTTTTTTTTTGTAAAATAACCTTTCAAAATGGTAGAATACAATTACGAAAATAAACTTGTAAAATTACCAATAAAACTGTAGTTCTCGTTTGAGCAAAGTACAAGATTTTTTGTTAAAGAACAAGGAAAATTGTTAAATATTGGTAGAACGGGATTACAAGGCATTTTACCAGGCGTTTTACCAGTTTATTTTTTTGAGTGTATTATATTTTTATGGTTGACATGACATAATCCCCACGGAAATGATCCCCATTTCTGTTATGGGGATTATAGCCGAAATTAATTCAGTCATATTCCCCAAAAAGGTAGTGGGGACTATGACCGAAAATAATTTGGACTTACAAGGGAAGTCTCCCTAGTGTCACCCGCTCATATTTATGGAATTGGTTTTATTTTGTAGAGCAGAAAAAATAAAGGGACACGTATTTTTTTTAGCGGCCCAAATTCATATTTAGGGGGTAAAAAGGAGGGGGGAAGACAAGGCCATTTTTCAGTTTTTTACGTTTATCTCCTATATTATGCAAAGAAACCTAGTCATGTTACATACCAAATGAAAAGTCTTTGGAAAACCTATCTACATGTGCTAAGAACGTGTCCAAACATGAACAACTTTTCGTCATATTGTGTAAAATACCAAAATTTTAGGACATTTTTGTTAATAAGTCGAAAAATATTAACTTCTTTGGCCCGTTGTTAGCACCACGAGATAGGTATTTTTAATACGTTTAATCAGATACCACACATGCCTATATTAATTTTGTTTATATAGGCGTAAATCGTAAAAAACTGAAAAAGGTAAATTTCCCCCCATACAAAGCGACCTCCCATAAAAATGAGTTTGGGCCGCTGAAAAAAAATACGTATCGAATTAATTTTCGTTCTTAACAACATATCCAAATTTCATGAAGATCGGAGGGTGACACCAGGGAGACTTACCTTGTTAGTCCCAATAAAAAATAGGCATAATGCCCAGATTTATGCGGATAATGACCACGTAACAAATGGCCATAAGCCCTATTACAGGGATTATGTCTACTATACTAGTTGGTCATAGTCCCAACAATTACATAAATATTTTTTTTGCCTTAAAAGTTTTTCTGCGTGACCGGACTTCGGCCGTGTCACTTTAAAAAAAATTCAAAGTGTACGCTGTGACATGGAATTCCCCATATACACATCGATCGTTAGATAGATAACCAGTGACATTTAATTATTTTTATTGTTATGATTTGTTTAAGAGAGTTGTGAAGCAGGAACAGTTAAAACAAAAGGTAACATGGAAAATCATTTACATTTTATGCAAATCTATTCAGGGCATTTCAAATCAACAGACACGTTGTACAAAGTTTAACTCAAGTAATTCAATGTGTAACTTATTGAAAATATTAAATGATTTATGTCATATCTAGAAATACAAAAAAAAAATTATAAAGTTGATTTAATAATATATTTTTGATATATCATGACATCATTTAGGTTTTTAGAACAAATGACAAAAAACTTAAATAAGAACGTCTACTTTTCACTTCACCTTTTACCACCCAAGTATGAAATTGGACAACTAAACACTGGTTACATTAATTTTTCCTAATCTATTAAAATGTTTAAATTTCATTTAAATCCTTTGGTAAGAGTCTATCCATGTCTGTTGATATGCGAGATTTTTGAAATACAATTATGTATTGAACACGAATGTAAACTCCTAAATAGATGTTATGCTCCTACGTTGTCTGTTAAATCGGTTTAATGGTTTAAAAATTATTAGTGAACATTTAAGGATACATCGAAAACTTAAGTGTATCGGTCGATAAACTCATATTTATCATATTAGAATTAAGTTAAATCTTCTTAGAATTTACAGGGGTTCATCTTAATCGATTCATCTTAACCCATATGAACCGATTTACCTGAAACTTAAAATATATATAAAAAAGACGATTTTAAGGATGGGGTGCCTCGGCTTATCGGTCATATCAAATGTTTAAAAATTTCGTTTTCCCCTTATGAAACATTGTGGTTCTTCGGAAAAATTTCGATAACTCCCGAACTAACGGGATCATCTTATAGAGCAAAACTATGTGTCGACTTAAATTTAATAAAGATTATTTCGTATTCATATGAACTTCGTAGGTCTAGTTCTTCACATAACACATACGCCACAAAATTTAAATATTTTCATATTTGTTTGTAACACTTCCCTGCAAGCATTTCGAAACGAAGAAGATACGCTAGCGTATCGCCTGGAAGATAAATTGTATTGCGGGGGATATCTTCTTCGTATTGCGGAAGAAACACCCGTGAGTACAAATCGTGTCCCGAAAGCGATACGTCCAGGAGATACGAAGGCAATTCTTCTGGAGGATAAATACGCAATATTGCCAGATAATCATTTGGAAGATAAATTGAAGATATCACTCAAATTTTACCTAAAAGATAAAAAGATGTTGCCATTTTTTCTCATAGAAGATGAAAGTATGTTTTTTATTAAAATTAAAGAAGATATTTTACAAAAGATAGTGATGAACGATAATTTATTCACTGTTTCCATGATCTTGAAATTGATTATCTTCTTTAAAAACGGCACATTGAGGTGTTGAAAATTTGCAGGACCTAATGTAGTTAAAAAAAATTATTAAATTTTGCAGATTAATGCTTTTGTTGTTTGCGAATTCATTACTTACCTTTTATCACCAATTTTTATGATTTTTTGTTGATTTATTACGAAAAAACAATGAAAATCGAAATAAAAAATATTTTTGACAATAAATAAAATGTCTTGATTTCGTATTTTTTACATCCGTATGATAAAAGGAAGATATCGTATATGTATCGCGCAGGAGAAAAATCACTTAGGAGATAAATTTTTGATAATTTGGCGATTTTGTCTACTTTTAAATGACAAAAAAAATATTTATTTTTTTAAAAATTGCCAAAATATCATCGAAATGATAAAAGGAAGATTTTCAAAAATACTACTTTGATGAATTTTTATTACGATAAAAAGAAGATATTGCCGCAATTTCTTCTAGGGGATATTTCTTCCATATGCTTGCAGGGTTTAAGGTAGAGATGGGCACATGAGCAGAGCGTGACTCAAGTGATTCACGCGTGAATGTGACTGAATTCAATTCAAATCAATGGGGAAAAAAATTGCGTGAGTGAGTGTACGTGAGTAAGATTTTTGCGTGAGTCGAATTTTTTGCGTGATTTATTTGCTCTTTTGTGGCCCTATATTCCTCTTAGGAATTCTCAAGGATTATATATATTTGCTCTTCATATTTCCTTTCGCACCACAAAAAGCAACAAAAAATTGTAAAATTTGGCTTAAAAAGGTAAAAAAATGTAAAATTTCGCTTAACTTTAAATTTTGCTAAAAAATTTTAAAGATTTTTAAAATTTTAGTTTTTGAAATTTTTTATTATAAATAATATTAAAAAACAAGTAGAATAGGTAGTTATAATAGAAGTTGGCCGAATCTATGAATACCCTCCACAATGCCCTTTTTAAGTGATAGTAAATTTTCTAACATGAAAAAAATAAAACTTTTGATTAGAAATAAATTGTTTTCTATACAAAACTTTTTTTTAACTAATTTTAGAAAAAAAACACGTGAATTTAAGGTGAAACTAATCTGAAGTTCAATGTTTTGCTAATAACTTTTGAACCACCCCAGCAGAAATAAATCGAGATTTTGGCGACACAGCATCTGTTTATAGCATACCGTAGCGCATCCAAAGAGCGCTCTTAGGGATGCAGTAAAAGGAAGGGGAAAAAATTTAATATTTTTTTAAGATATTTTATATAAAACTTATAATGTGTAATTATTTTTTGGTATAATTTCACACTTGCTTTCCTTTTTAATATTTTTAACACTTTTTGAATAAAAAAACATAAGTTTTAGACAAAGACACATGATTTGACTGCATCATTATTGCGCATTAATCAGCGCTGCAAAGAGCGCTTCAATCATAGCATCTTTGACCGCTGTTCCCAAAAAAAATCCCATAAAAAATGTGAAAATGAAAATTTCCGATATTTTTTTGATGTTCACTTCCGATTTTTTTTTTTTTCATTTTGTTTCACATAAATAAAGTTTTGTAAAGTAAAACGAATGAATTTTTTTGTTATATTTTTTTAAATTTTAGTTATTTGATTTCAACTTTGAATTTACAGCATCTTTATTCTGCTTAAATAAGCTCTACAAAGATACATGAATTCACTGCATCTTTAATCTGCTTAAATCAGCGCTAAAAAGATACATGAATTTACAGCATCTTTATTCTGCTTAAATCAGCGCTCTAAAGACACGTGATTTCAGTGCATCTAAAGAGCGCTGTTTCTGTGTATCCAACTAGCGCTCTAAAGTGGGACATCGCCTTAGGGAATCATGCATGAATTCAGCGCAATTGGATGCGCTCCTTTACTCAAGTTCCCCTTCCAAAAGCTGCTGAACCTTCAGCAAAATTTCTGCTGGGACTCCACCGATTTGGCTGAAACTAATCTGAAGTTCAAGGTTTTGCTAATAACTTTTGAACCACTCCACCGATTTGGCTGAAATTCAATACGAACCAGGCCAGGGGCACGATATGTATGTCAAGCTTCAGCATCCTCAGAGTTGTCTTTCAAAAGTAAGCGTGTTTTTATCTCGCAAATTCACGAAAAACCCTTGCCGAAATTCAGTCTTTTGCTCATAACTTTTGAGCCACTATACCGATTTCGCTGGATTGCAATACCAACCTGACCAGGTAAATGCCCAACATATATGCCAAACTTCAGGAGCCTCCGTAAAGTCTTTCAAAAGTTAGCGTGTTTTCAACAGACATACAGACGGACGGACGGACGGACATCGCTAGATCGTCTTAAAATCGATCGAGGATCATGAATATATATACTTTATGGGGTCCTAGACCAATATTTCGAGGTGTTACAAATGGAATGACAAACTTATATATACCCTCTATCACTAGAGTGGAGGGTTTAAAAAATAAGTAAAGCTAAAAATTTAATTAAACAATTAATTATATTAATTAAATATTTAATTAATATTAAATTAAAAAAAAAAAAAACAATTAAAAAGTTAATTAAGAAAAAGTTAAAAATTTGATTAAACAATTAATTATATTAATTAAAAATTTAATTGATATTAAATTAAACAAGTGAGAGTGTTAAATTCGACTATGCCGAATCTAGTATACCCTCCAAAATGTAAAAAAAAAAAATTAAAAACAAAAATTTGTCAGGGGCGTTTCTTTTTTTTTGGGGGGGGGGGGGGGGTTGATAGGGTCAGCGGGGGACGTTGAGAGCACCTTCTCATCACGATAAATATACCAATGTTTCATTTAATTAACAAAAATACAAAAAAAAACATTTAAAAAAATTTATTTTTTTAGAGGTTGGTTTAGTTCTTCAAGGGGGAACTTTTTTCCCCCTGGGCCGATTTGGCCAATTTCCGAACTTAACCTGCCTAGGAACATAAGACATATTTGTGCCAAATTTGAAGGGTCTACCTATTTTATTTTGGACTGCATCGTGTTAACTACAGACGGACGGACGGACGGACGGACGGACAGACAGACGGACGGACGGACGGATATCGCTAAAATGTCTTAGAATCGATCACTGATCAATAATATATATACTTTATGGGGTTCCCGACCGATATTTCGATGCGTTACATACGGAATGACAAAGTGAGTATACCCCCATACTGTAGTTGGAGGGTATAAAAACAATTAAAATTTTAATTAAAATAAAATACACGATATTATTTTCTGTGTACGGTAACCAAACGGTACGGTAACGGTACGGTACGGTAAAAATCCAAAAAACGATTTTTTCTTGAACCCCTAAATTCCTGATATGGCCGATAAGCCGAGACACCGCAACCTTTCCATAAAAAAATGGAAAAATTAGCGAAGATTCTCCTCTTTCCTTTGCCATCACTAGTGACATTATAGGACAGGTATATATTTAAAAAATATTTTTCAAAATATAATCCAGACGATTGTAGGACTCTGCTAAAAAAAATGCATTTATGCAAAAAAACGTGTTTGCAAAAAAGTGATTTATTCGTCCTTATTCGCATAAACTGTTCAATTATATATAAACTTTTTTACTCGGGATGCCACTAGGTGAAGGGTATTAAAATTTCAGTTAGAATTTAATTTTAACACCATATGAAATAATCAAATAATAAATACTAAATTAAGAAATTGCATATTATATTGAATGCGGATATTGGACTCACGAAATATTCACATTCATATGAATATTGTTTGAACAAAATCACTTCTAAATTTAAGTTATGCAAAGTATTTTATTATTTCTTTTCAAAAGTAAATAAATAATAAACTTTTAAATTTTTTTTTATTAAATAAAAAATGTTAAATTTTTTAATATTTGTTTTTTAAAGATTCCAGACTCACGAATATTTGAGTATTATTTTTTTAATTTATTTCTTTTTTTACTTATTTATTTACTTGTTAATAAATCTTAAAATGTTTTTTAATCTGTGAGGAATTTCTAGTTTTTTTTTTCTTAAATATCTGTAAAATATCAAATAACTAATAAAATAAAAAAAATCGGAAATTCCAATGAATGTTTGTAAAACAAATGTATTTGATGAGCACTACCTGTTTTTTTGGCATACAATAATAAAATGAAATGTATTTTGTATGAGGTTTTTGTTATGCAAATTTCCTTTTTTTTCACTTAATAATGGCCATTAAAACGTGAATTTTGTTGACGTTCATTTGTATATTTTTTTTTTATTTTGTATGTAGACAAATTAATTAACACTTCAATACAAGTTGTATCGAGGGAACCATGCGGCGCCATATTTTAAGATTTGTTTTTTGTCTTTAAAATTCTTACAGTAGATCCTAGATTAATAAGATAACTGAAATTATATATGAAATGGCATTATGTTTAATTATATATGATTGTATCTAATCAGATATAACAGATCTCAAATTTGTTGCCCATTTTCGGGATAGCATTAGAAATGATTAACAGAATCAGAAAATGGTGATCAAATTTGAAAGCTCCCGACTAAAAAAAGTAATACGGCGCCATATATCATTTGAGATCAAAAATGGAGGATCCAAAAATATATAATTACATCTTATTAGATCAAATTTGATATTATTAGATATAATTATATCCCTAAAATGGAACGGTAAATATTATCTAATTTGATATTATAAAAAATTTGGTATAATTAGATCTAATAATATAAAATTATATCTTATTCGATCTAATATGATGTTCAATATCAAATCAGATGAAATTTACTGTTCCATTTTTGGGATCTAATTATATCTAATTATGTCAAATTTCATCTAATACGATATAATCATATATTTTTGGATCAATCAGTCACTGATTGATCAATTTATGTACATATATACAATTATACTAATAAATATATGATTATATCAAAACGTTTTTAATCGGGCTCACAGATCTGTTTTATATAATTAGATATGAAAAGATCACATATGAGCATATACATAAGACCAGATTAAAACACATTCTTAAGAGGATTTTTTATTAAAAACTAAATTTTTACCTAAAAACCAAAATTTAACAAGTCGAAATTTTTACTGACGCTTCATTTAGAAGCCTTACATGCATAATTGTATGAACTAAAAAAAACTTTGCTGTATACCATACGCTACGCAATTTGTTTCTAGTAAGACCTTTAAATCATTTTTTTTAATGATTTTTTTGCATCACATTCTTTTGAATAACTGGTGAAAGTGTTCAATCACCAAAACAACCTTTTACACCAATCAAAATACTTATTCGGCATGCAACAACATGACAAAGAGGGACAATCAGCTGCAAAAAAAGTCCTGATAAAAACAGTTTATAAATAACACAAGGCTGCTGCTGCTGCTGCCATGACACTTAAAGGCTATCTACCAAATGTTGTGCGATAATTAGGGTCTTTTCGACGAATGAACCAAAGGAATGATTATCAAAATCAAAAAAAAAAAAATTAAACACAAAAACGTAATTGACAATTTACGACCGTAACGGCCAACCAAACAGGCCAACTTAACTGTTGGTCTAATAATAATACAAAAGTATTTAGGGCACATAAGACAATTTTTTTTAAGGCAACACACACGGAGTTGCAATAGAGTGGAGTAAAAATTTTCATGAAAATTAAAATGTTAAATATGATAACCGATTTAAATTTCAAAAATTTGTGCTGATGTTTGTAACTACCCGAAATATTGGTCCAAGACCTACCTTCAAGTATACCGATCGACTCAGAATTACTTTTTGAGTCGATTTAGCGATGTCCGTCCGTCCTTGTGTCCATCTATCGGTTTAAGCACGATACAGGTCGATATTTTAAATCAATTGACTTGAAATTTGAAACTTACGCAATTTTTGGCCCAAGGACTAAGCCTATTGAAATTGGAGAAAATTGGTCCATGTTAACCCCTAGCCCCCATATAAACGCTCCCTTTAGATTCGGCTTAAATGACTCTAATAACCGTATTATAAAAGATATCGCTTTAAAATTTAGCAGGTAATCAAATTTTGTATGCACGAATCACCATTCAAAGGAATCGGTTCAGTCCTTCTGGTTGTCCCCATACGAACCACCCTCCCGATATTCACATAATTCCCTCAAAATTCATAAAAATGGAAATATTTGATAAAAATTTTATTTTTAGATGTTAAACGTGTACTTTAGAAACCTAATCAAATCGGAATATGATTGGATGATTTTTGGCCTTAGTCCCCCATAAAAAAATTTCGACCGATATTCAGTTAAATCGATCTACTGATAAAAAAAATAAACCAATTCCACTAAAATTAGATCTGTGTGTGTTTTATACACTACATAAAGATCTAACAAAAGACAGATCCAATCGGTCAATGTTTGGACTTGGGACCCATTTTCCAGAAAACACTGGTGTAGGGTATCATATAGTCGGTTTTGGCCGACTATAACTTTCTTACTTGTTTTTATTTACTTTAATTCGGTTTCCAATCAACAAATTATTGACTAAATGTGCGAAAACAAATAATAATATAAAAACAAGTATCAATGAAATGAGATTTGCCACAACAATTTTTAAAGTCTAAACTATATTACCACAGAGTTGTGTTTTACTTTAAATCTAGGGGGTTTCTTTTCCGTCTAAACGCGCCCTTAAAATCAATTTTTTTCTCGTAGTTTTTCGAAAAAATTACCTTTGTGTAAATTTTGTTTGAGCATCAAATTTTTTTTGAGTGTAATTTTTTTTTTAATTAAACAATTTTTTTGAGCGACAAAAATATTTTGAATAAAATAATTTTTTTCGTCATTTTTGAGTGTAATTTTTTTTTTTTTTGAATATTTTATTTTTCATATCTTTCATCTCATTACTGGTGTTTGGGAATTCCCGGACTTTGAAATTTCCCAGGAAAAGGGAAATAAAAAATTAAAATTTTCATTATCAATATAAATCCTTAAAAAACATTAAAATTTCACAAAATTGTTGTTTAAAACTGTTTTATTAGAAAACAAGTAGAAAAGTTAAATTCGACTTGGCGGAATCTACACTCAAAAAATTTCATAGGTAAAATGAACGAAATACTTCGTACATTGTACGAAATATTTCGTGGTTTTGCCGGAACGAAATATTTCGTAATATTTACCTATGGCATTTCGTAAATATTACGAAGTTTTTTTAGTGATATTTACGAAATAAATACGAAAATATTTCGTAAATTTACGAAATATTTAGTATTTTTACGAAATTTTCGTACATATTACGAAGTTTTTTTTGTAAATACGAATTATGTTTATTTTTACGAAAATATTTCGTAAAGTTACGAAATATTTTGTATAACTACGAAATATTTTGTATAATTACGAAATATTTCGTAAAAATACAAAATATTTTTGTACATATTACGAAGTTTTTTTTTTTGTAAATACGAATTATGTTTAGTTTAACGAAAATATTTCGTTAAGTTACGAAATATTTTGTATAAATACGAAATATTTTGTATAATTACGAAATATTTTATATTTTTACGAAATTTAAGGTATTCTTAAAAATTAAAGGATTATACAGTATGTACAAACATCTAGTTTATGGTACGATATATTTGTTTTGTATTTGTATGCAAAATTATTTGTATTTTTATGTTTGACATTTTTTTGGTTAAATTGTATAATCTTATGGGACATGTCATTGAGTACATTCCGTCCGGAAGTGGGATCGAATATTTTTTAAAAACGTAAAACAAAATATTTTTTCGGAATCAAAACACTTCCAAATATTCACTGTAATTTAAAGTGGTTTCTTTACGAACAAAATAGTTTCCCGAGCAAACATTCAATTCCATTTCGAAACCGAATTGACTCGGTGACATGCCCGTATAACTTTTCACTAATGTCGCAATACCTAACAGACTGCATTGAAAAATATATCTTGGGTGATTTGACTTTATGTTATGCTGAAAATAATTTAAAATTAGAACCCTTAAACAAAAATTAAAAAGAGAAGGAACAAATTTTTGTTATTCCATTTTTTAATTGTTAAATCTAGTAATTCAGATAAATAAATCAAACCCCTTGATTTTGTGATTTTTTTTTTCCGAAAAATATTTTGTTAAATTACGAAATATTTCGTTAAGATACGAAGTATTTCGTATTTTTTTGGCTACGAAATGTACTTCGTAAAATAAACGAAATTTTTATTTGTACGAAATTCCAAGTTTTCGTAAAATTACAAAAATTTCGTAATATGTACAAAAATTTCGTGATATGTAGGAAAAAAATTTTACGAAATAATACTTCGTATTTTTATGCATGAAATTTTTTGAGTGTATGAATACCCTTCACAATGCCCTTTTTAAGTAAGTGATAGTAAATTTTTTAACGTGGAAAAAATAACGTTTTTGATTAGAAATATTTTATTTTGTGTAAAAAAAACTTTTTTTTGTAATTTTGAAAAAAAAAAAAAAAAAATTTACTAAATTGTTTTTTTGAGTGTAAAATTTTTTTTTGAGTGTAAATTTTTTTCGAGCGTATTTTTTTTTGTGTAAACAATATTTTTAAGTGACAAAAATACGTATTAAAATATTTTTGTGACTTACTATTGTTTTTAAAACATGTTTCACGGGCTTTCAACACGTTAATTTAAGGTGAAACTAATCTAAAATTCACGGTTTTGCTAATAGCTTTTGAACCACTGGACCGATCTGAAATACAATACAAGCCAAGCCAGGAGAACGACAAATATAAATGTCAAGCCACAGCATCCTCAGAATTGCCTTTAGAAACCCAGCAAAAAAAGTGCGAAGTACTTCTATTTGGAGTGCTTTAAAACTATAACAAATGTAATGAAATACAACAAAAATAACAAAAAACACAAGAAAAAATCGCAAAGGACTTCTTTTCTACTCCATAAAAAGTTGATATTCAGCTCTTAACTCATTACCTTTCGCGACACTTCCATGCAAATGTAAGTAGATATTCAGTAGAAAAGAAGTACTCCGAGTTTTCAAACAACTTCCAACTACTTCCCTGGAGTAGTTCTTATCTACTGAATATCTACTTACATTTGTATGGAGGTGTCGCGATAGGTAATGAGTTAAGAGCTGAATATCTATGAATTCTGGAGTAGAAAAAACTGTTTGTGTGTTTTTGTCTTGTGTTTTTTTGTTATTTTTGTTGTATTTCATTACATTTGTTTTAGTTTTAAAGCACTCCACTGGGAAGTGGTAATGACTTTTTTTGCAGGGAAGTTAACGTGTTTTTTTATCTCGTAAATTCACGAAAAACCCATGCCGAAATTCAGTCTTTTGCTCCTAACTTTTGAACTACTGGACCGATTTTGCTGGTTTTGAATAACAACCTGACCAGGTAAATGACCACCATATATGCCAAACTTCAGGAGCCTCCTTAAGTTAGCGTGTTTTCAACAGTTAGACAGACAGACAGACGGACGGACATCGCTAGATCTTCTTAAAATCGCTCGAGGATCATGAATATATATACTTTATGGGATTCTAGACCAATATTTCGAGGTGTTACAAACGGAATGACAAACTAATATAAACCCTCTATCACTAGAGTGGAGGGTAAAAAAAACTTAAAAAAATGTAACACAGAAAAAATTTACACTCAAAAAAATTTTAGTAATTTTTTTCTTTTTTTTACAAAAAGAAATATTACTTTGACATGTACTTTTCCCTGACCCCTTTTTTATCTTTTTTAGCCTACTCTAACGCACAATCAATGTTACTGACGCCTTTAGCCCTGATAAATGAAAGGTAATTGTGGCCAAATTGTCTTAAATAAGTGTGTAATTCCTCTTTAATATTTTAAGCAGAAAACTAAGATCGGAAAAAAGTCAAAAAATCAAAAATTAAAGAAATGATTTCGTGATAATAAGTATTTTTTTTGTAATTTGTTAAAAATTTCCACCTCCTGTTTTTTTCATTGATCTTTGCGAACACATCAAAGGTGTGTTCAATTGATCGTCCGTTAGTTCATTCATTCATTCCGTCCGTCCCTCAATCGTCTCTCTTTCTAACCTATAAAAGCCATCAATGATTTGGTAGTGATTTATCGTTTTAAAAGGTACAAAAGTCTGTCATTTTCATTGATAAAACAACAATGATAAAATGGCAGTTGTATATTTAATAGATAGAGAGAGAGTGCCATGGAATCAAAAAACCAAAAAAATAAGTACGTTAGTAGAAAATAATGTTTCTTGAAATACAACATTCACACACAAAATAAAACTGACTGCTTTGGCTGACGTCTTAACTACCGTTTAACGGCTGATGAAAAGTGTCAACGATTTGTCAAATTCATAGATTTATACGTTTGTTAACTGAATGACTGACTGACATAGGCCAGGGCCAAGCAGGCAGTCAAGACACATTACTTACTTTTTTATTTTTATTATTTTTATAATTTTACTTAAGTGTCGACATCATTATTGATGTTTAGAGATTTATCATGAAAACGAGTAGTATTCTTTAATGTTGAAAGTGTTGAAAGCATTTGAACTGTTTCAATTTGTCTGTTTTTTGTGGGCGATTTGAAAATTTACTTTACGTGTTTGTAATTTTTTCTTCGTCAATCTTAAAGTTGAGGTGGGAGATATTAACTGTTCATGGAGACATGCTTTATTTTAATACAAAGAGACTTGTTTCAATGTTACAAACTAGGAGAATCCTATGGCAATTTTAAGTTGATACTATTAAAACATTTGTCGATATCATTCGTGTACTCAAAATATTACTTCTTTCCAGTTGGCAGAAAAATGTATCAGTAATGTCTGCTGATTGCAGCTGACAAATCTGCTAAATTCAAAAGAAAAATCGAATGATTTCACACAGAAAGAGTTTGAAAGAATCTCAATCAACAAAAAAGCGGATTCAATCAATGTTTTTATTAAAATTCCTCCAATAAAGAATATTGTTATCACAATCATCAAATTGTAGTTGATTAATTGAATATTATTTCAATCAAACATTTTTTTCGATTTTGATTACAAATTCAATTAATTTTTTATTTATAGTCAATCAAAATAATGATTGATTTAACAAATGAATTGTAAGTTTATGACAAAATTATGAAAAAAATATTTTTTTTTAATTTCCAATATGTTTTGGCAAACGTACGGTTAGCCTATTAGAAGACACTGTATATTTGGCCAAATGGCCGTGCGTATGGGTACACGTGGAAAAAGGGATTAAATCTTATCTGATCTGTTTATATATTTTCATATATGAATATGTCTGATTAGAATTAATTATATCTGAAATGACCAAAATCGAGATCTAATTATATCTTGGATTTGGTCAACATTGGCACAAGTTTGAAATTTTACTATATCTGATCATATACAATTATATATAACCAGATGCACTTATATATAATCAGATCTAATCAGATATAATAAGATCAAATCGATTTTTATACGGGTATTTCTGATAGGGACTATTGTAGAAGTTGAGGGAAAGTGGAGGAGGAGGAGTCAGTAAGGCACTTGCTATGTGAATGTCCGGGTCTGATGAAAAGCCGCCTTATGCATTTGGGGCAAAGATTTTTCGATGACCCAGATTGCCTAAAGGATGTCTCATTGACATCTCTAGCCGAATAGCTTAGAGAATCGGGGTGGTTCAAAAAGTAACAAAGTTTTTTGTATCAGAGGGAAGTAGTGAAATGATAATTAGGGGAATCACAATGGGCTTTATGGCCTCCGAGTGAATTCGCCAAATTAGCAGACGCCCATCCAACCTAACCTAACCTTATGTGTCACACACACGTTGACTTACCCTCACGTAACTTTTATTTATACAAAAAAAAATTAAAAATATTAGCTTTACAAAAAAATTTTTAGCATAACTAAAAGTTTTGCCAAATTTTACAATCCAATTTTGGCTTTTTCGGGACAAAAGGAAATAATAATAATAGTTTTGATCACATGATCAATTATTTTTATTTATATTTTCTATTTATTTACAAGTCATTTTTTAATAAATTCTACCTAACCGAGAACTGGTAACAATGACGACGGTCATCGTTGTAGCGAAAAAAACAAGGGTGCTGATGGGAATCGAACCCACGACCCCCTTGTTGAAAGGCTAGCACGCTAGCAACTAGCCTACGGGGACCCCAAAATATGAATAGATAATAAATGACTCAAGCAAAAATTTTACTCATGCACACTCACTCATGCATTTTTTTCCACTCACTCACAATCACGGGAGTAAGATTAAGCTTCAGTCACCCTCAAGCGGGTTGTTCATTATAAATCCTTTCTCCTTTTGACATATTTTTTAACATTTCGAATTTCAGTTTTGTTTTTGACAGAGAATTATACAATTTTTCTGTCAGTGTGCGGTTTTACACTTTTACAAGGACTGTAGCTGACTATAAACTTGTAATAAAGCAATAATACAATTCAAATTGTTATGTGTAGTCCTGTTTTAAAAATTGATCAACAAAACCCAAATGATAATCAAGTTTTAATTGTTATTATGTATCCGTTAAATATATAATTGTGATCGAATTTTAAAAACAGAATCATCCCTTTTTTCTGAGTATAAACATCTGGCTATACATGACCACACAGAAGCAACAAGGACGAAAAAGGATATTGCAACCAAAACTGATTTAAATATCTGTAACAGAGAGACAACTAACAAGGAGTGAGTAAACGGAAACATAATTTTTCCATACGACTATGAGTTGACACTTTTTCTACAACCGACAATACATAATTGTGTCATAGAATATTATGTTCTCTGCCGTTCAGTTTGGTTTTTGTGTAAGGCTAACAAAAAATATCTAAGTACTGGCAAAAACGTTTGATGTTTGTATCTTACTGTATATGGCTTCCAGTAGTTTCTGGTATTGCAACGAAAATTTGAGCCAAGTAAAGAAATACTTGACAAAAATGTTGCGGTTTCTAAAAATACAAGGAAGAACCAACAAATAACCGTGGTCAATCAAAAGAAAAGGAACAACACCAAAACTCAGCTGGTGGCAATCAAAGCCTAACAATGATTAACATTGAAACAATAAAGGCATCTGTATGGTTTCAGGATATACGATAGGACTTTTTGCCAGGAAGTAAAAAAATATTCATATATAAAACTACTGTAAGAAATGCATAACTAACTAGGTGAGGTATAAAAATGGAATATAAGGAAATTTGTGAATATTGTGTTTTTTAAAAAATTATTTTAAATTCACACAATAATTATTATGACGCTAATCGATTTGCTTATCAACATCTGTTTAAAAATTTTGTGAATAATAATTATTTTGGGTATTTTTTTCGATAGACTTTCTTCAAGGCATCAAGTTTTACGAGTTTGTCTAAAGTCTGATTAATTCAAGTTATTTAAATTCTAGTGTTTTTTTTTTATAAATATCTCACATTCTAGTCATACCAATAGGGAGTGGGCTCAAAGTCTAAAATTTGTTTAAACATTGCTAAACGAAATGTTAATCTTATCACATAATCGTGAATTTCTTACCAATTTCCTATAATCTATAATCTGCTTAAATAATCATAAATCTAATCCCCAAATCTAAACAAACAATTTTTGAATCTAAAGGTGTAAAAAAAATCATTGAGTATCTTATCATTGAATCTGATCAAATATTTGGGGATTAATTAATTTATCAAAATCATACAATTTTCTGACATTATCTTTGAATCTAATCAAATAATCCTGGATTTCTGAAGGTACAAATAAGTAAACATTATAAAATTTTCTCGAATTATTGCACAGAAAAAAATTTTCGCATTTTTTTGTCGTAAAAAATATATATAATCGCCAATTTTATTGCGATGGACTTGGAGCAAGGAGGTAAGAATGGGAAATTTTTCGCCTCCTCCTTTGGTGGGTAACGTTATGGGACACCTTCCCCTTGCGATAAATATTCAGAAATAGAATAACTATGGTTTTTGGACATATTGAATATAATTTTAACATTAACTTTAATATTTTTTTTATATCCAAGCCCCCAAATAAGGGCGGGGCGAAAAAATATACGTTTTTGATTTACTTGGTACAAGTGCAGGCCAATGAACAAATATACAAAAATAATATGTAAAACAAGTAAAAGTGTTAAATTCGGCTGTGCCGAATCTTTTGTACCCTCCAACACGTTTAAAATTAAAAAAAAAAATTGCAGGGGCGTCGGTTTTTTTGGTGGGGGTGGATGAGGGGGTCGGCGAAGTTGGTGGGGGACACCTGTACCCCCGCTATATATGTTTACAAATTATTTGTTTATGATATTGACGCTTAAATAATACATTTTTATCGTTATTTTTAATTAATTTCTATAACCACGCTCCTAAAGGTGGGCGGCCAGAAAAAATCGAATTTTCTAACCCCTTTGGTACAAGCGCAGGTCTATGAACATAATATGGCATACAAATGTTACATTTGTTTAGCAAAAATTAAGAAAAACTCGTAAAAATATCGTATTTTTTAGGGGTTCGTTTTAGTTCTTCAAGGGGGAACTTTTTCCCCCCTGGTCCGATATTGCCCATCTTCGAACTTAACCTTACCAGTAAAATAAGAGATATTATTGCCCAATTTCAGGGGTATAGCTCTTTTGGTTTGGACTGCATCGTCATTTCTACAGACGGACGGACGGACGGACGGACATCGCTAGAATGTCTTAGATTCTATCATGGATCAATATTATATATACTTTGTGGGGTCCCCGACCGATATTTCGATGTGTTACACACGGAATGACAAAGTGAGTATACCCCCATACTGTGGTTGGAGGGTATAAAAAAATGTTTTTTTTAGGGATAGTTTAGTTCTTCAAGGGGGAATTTTCCCCCGTGTCCGATTTTGCCCATCTCCGAACTTAAGCAGTCTATGATCGTAAGGCATATTATTGCGAAACTTCCGGGATCCAATTTTTTTTATTTTAGACTGTATCGTACCTTCCATAGACAGACGGACAGACAGACAAACTTACACTTTATAGGATCCTAGGCCTATATTTCGATGCGTTAAGCAATTAAGCAGGTAAACATGTTTTGTATTTGCAAATCGCCATTCTAAATTTTAAAAGAGTCGGAGCAGTTCTTGTTGTAGCCCCCATACAAACCAGCCTCCCGATATTCACATAAATCTCTAAACCCGAGTAAAAAAGTTTTTGATATAACTATATACAATTTGATAAAATTATATCAAATTATATATAATTATATAAAATTATATAAAGAGGTAAAATTTTCCAAAAAGATAAAATTTTATCAAATTATATATAATTTGATATAATTTTATATAATTATATCCACCAAATCCTGGATATAATTATATATAATTTTATCAAATTATATGTAATTTCATATAATTATATCCAATTTTTTGGAAAATTTTACCTCTTTATATAATTCTATATAATTATATATAATTTGATATAATTTTATCAAATTATATATAATTATATAAAAACTTTTTTACTCGGGAAATTTCTTGAAAACAGAAAATATATTCTTAACATTTTTATTGTGTGTGTTTAACGCGTACTTTAATAACCCGATCAAATCTGATTATAATCACCCCATTTTTGGGCTTAGGCCCCATATCAAAACTTCGACCGATATTCACTAAAAGCGGTTTATTGGCAACGAATAGAAGCCAATTTTACTCAAATTTGGTAAGTGTTATTATTAAAGATTTGACTAAAGATAGACCCAATCGGTCCATATTTGGACTTGGAACCTATTTTCCGGAAAACACTGGTGTGGGGTATCATAGGTCAATCTTGGCCGACTATAATTTTCTTATTTGTTTTTTTTTATAAGCTTATTTTTAAAAAATTTTGGTGGAAATTTTCGAAAAATCTAAATATTTTATCCAGGGGCGTACAATTGGGTAAACAATTATCGGATTAAGTTCAAATTAGGATAAAATGAGAGTTTGTCGAAAGCTATATAAAAGGGTCAAGAGGGAAAAAAATTTTAATATATTTTTTAAAAAATTTCTTTTACGTAGGAAAAAACCGCCTTTGTTTGCAAAACTCATGAGACGATATCTCAAGGACTGTTCAACCGATTTTTCTTTGAAATTTGTAAAAATAGCAATTTTTCCCTACGTTATCGAATTAAAATTTTTTTCCCTGACCTCTTTAATAAACCTTAAGACAAGCTTTAATTTAAAATTAATTTGAGTCAAATCTAAACCGTTCAACTGATTTTAAAAATTTTTGAAAAAAAAAATATTTTTGAGAAAGAAAATTTCCGCGGAAATTTTTTTTTGTGAAAAATATTTTTTTTTTCAAAAATTTTTTAAAATTGCTTTTGTTTACAAAATTCATGTGCCGATATTTCGAAAACCGTTCAATTGATTTGAAAATTTTTGATAAAATTTTTTTTTCAGAAAAAAAATTCCGCGGAAATTTTTTTTGTAAAATAAAAAATTGCGAAAAAAAATTGTTGGGATCCAAAAATATGTTTGTACTCGTTTTAATACCTTTCGCAAACAATTCTGTTCACATATGTTTACCAGCAGTCAAATTCAAGCATTTTTTATTTTTAGGTTATGTTGAATGTACCAACATTTTCGAGGTGTCCTTACATTTTCGTTCATTACTTTTGAACTGCTTAACCGATTTTTTATTCTGGTAAACATTCTCAGACCTCCCATTTTTAATTTTTTTTAGTCGCACCCCAAAAGTCTGAATTTTTTTCTGTGTTAGAATTTTATATAAGTAGGCAACGTTTTAATTTAATCAAATACCAAAACAATAGTGATAATATTGGTTGGCACCACACTCGGATCTATCAATTAATATATGGGGGGCTAATCATACGCACTCATGACCAATGCTACAGGTGCGTGCGATTAGCCCCAAAATACAATTTGCCTGATTCGCGTGTGGTTAACACTCACGTTATATGAAGAGTATACGATGGGTGTGTGACTGTTTTTTAAAACACTTGTTGAACTTTAGATTAATGCCAAATCAAAAAGGTGATATGAGTAGCTTATCATTGCAGAAAACAAGATTTAGTGGGAACTGGTATGTTGGTAACCCAATGCTTCAGTTTTTTTTTTAACACCTTTAAATAAAAAGATATTACTTGAAATTATTTTAACAAAATATTGTTATAAAATTGGCAAAATTATCTTCTGATATTTTTTTTTTGGGAAAATCAGAATTTGTAAAAGTAAATAAAAATATATTTTTTCTTTATTTTAAAAAAGATTATGGTAAAGTACCTTTCCAAACCAACCAAAAAATATGAAAATCGGTAAAAATTAATGAGTTGTGCTAAGTTTTGATTAATCATACATGTATGTATGATTAAAGTGGCATTTTTTCAACTTTTCATTTTCCCAAGTGTCCGGACAAATTTTTATTCTAGTGGACTTAAAAACTATGTGGAACAAATTTGAAGTCAATCAGATTAAATTAACCAGTGGCCTGCAACCAAAGTTTTGGATTTTTAAAAATTAAAAAAAAATAAATAAAAAAAACTAGGTCTTGCGACGCATCATGCTTATTATTTTTGATGCGCTGAACACGAATATCAAAAAAATAAATAAAATATGTCGAACGGTTTTCGAGAAATCGATATTTAAAATTTTCCAAAAAAGCGGATTTTTCCTACGTTCAAGAATTTTTTTAAAAAAATCTCAAAATTTCTTTCCATTTACTTTTTTATAGAGCTTGAGAAAGTCTTTCATTTAAACCTAATTTGGGCAAAATCCGATCATTTTAAACCGTGGCGGCCTTTGATCAAAGTTGTGCTTTTTTACAAAATTTTCAGCAAAAACTCTAAAATTTGATCGAAGGGCGCCATGGGTTAAAATGGTCTGATTTGGGTCAAATTAAGTTTGAATTAAAGTTTGTCACCAGCTCTACATTAAAAAAAAACTTGTTTAATTACTAGAAAAACTTGTTTTTTTTGTTTGCTACCTCCTATTTAACAAAAATTCCTAGTAATTTTACAAACTTTTTACCAATAATTTTGTAAATTTTACAAGGTTTTTACCAATAAAATTGTAAATTTACAAATTTTTTGACACGATAAAATTTACAAAGTGGTTTCGTAATTTTACTAGATTTTTTGCTACCTCCTATTTTACGAGAATTCCTAGTAATTCTACAAGCTTTTTACCAATAATTTTGTAATTTTACAAGCTTTTTACCAATAAAATTGTAAATTGACAGTTTTTTGGCGCAATTAAAATTACAAGAAATTCTCGTGAATCTACTAGATTTTTTTGTAAAATTATCTTGGAAATTTGTAACATTACAAAAAAAAATTGTAAAATTACAAAAAAAATGTAAATTTCGATTTGTTAAAAAACACGGCAAACTGTCAAATATTAGTAAAATGGGATTACGAGACTTTTCATAGTAATTTGACAAAGTTTTTTTTTTTTTTTTTTGTGTGTATAAAATAGTCAACAAAAACAACATTTTTAAATTTTTTTAAAAAATTTCTTAAACGTAGGAAAAAACACAATTTTTGGAATTTTTTTGACAAATTTGAAATGGCGATAACTCGAAAACCGTTTAACTGGTTTCAGATATTTTGAGTGATTCAATTTTTTGTGAGAGTGAGCATTTTTTTACTCACGTGATTAGTGAATTAGCTTGATTAAACAAAAAAAATTGCGTGAGTCAAAATCCAAAATCTCTAGTCATGTACTTGAACTCTGGGAATTAGAAAATTTCGTTTTTCTTACAATTCCAAATTTTTTATAGCACAATACAGAGTCTTGGCAAACTGAGTCTGCTTAAATCAACAGATTTATCATATGGCTCAAACACGATGTAATTTCTGCTGATTTTTCTGCTGAAATCAGCAGATTGCTCTTCTAAAATCTGCAGATTTCTCTGCTGATTTCATCTAGATCATCATGACAGATATTTAGCAAACCGCGTCTGCTAAAATCAGCAGATTTCTCAAATGGCTCAGAATGAGTGTTTTTTCAGCAGATTTTTCTGCTGATTGGACAGAGAAGTTATTTTGAGTGTACTTGTTATAACTAAAAAAAAAATTATACACTAAAAAAACTTTTTTTCATAAAAAATACTAAACTCAAAAAAATTTTTACACTCAAAAGAAATCTAAAAAATATTTTTACACCCTACAAAAATTGAACACTACAAAAAATTTTACGCTCAAAAAATGCTTAGATATAAAAAATCACAAAAAAATATTTTTTTCTCAAAATAAAATGAGGTTGAGATTCTAGAAATAGAATTGTAGTGTTGGAAACTGTCAAAATTTATTCTTTAGAAAAACAGTTTTCAATAACAAGTCAAACCGACATTTAAAATCCTACTGATGATAATACTGGGGTGTTTGAAACCGGTATGGGAAATACCAGAATTGTCAATTATTTTTTTGAAATTCTATTTATACCCAATACCACACTGTGGTACAGAGTTTGTGCTGATGTTTGTAACTACACGAAATATTGGTCCTAGACCCACTTTTAAGTATACCGATAGACTTAGAATCACTTTTTGAGTCGATTTAGCGATGTCCGTCCGTCCGTCCGTCTGTCTGTCTGTCTATGTAAACGGTGTAAACACGATACAGGTCGCAATTTTTAATCAATTTACTTGAAATTTGAAACTTAAGCCTCTCCAAGGATGAAGCCTATTGAAATTGGAAAAAATCGGTCCATATTTAGACCTAGCCCCTATACAAAGGTCCTCTTTAGTTTTGGCTAAAATGACTCTAATAGCCGCATTTTAATAGGTATCTTTTTGCTGGTAATCATGCTTCATCCACACAAGTCACCACTCTGAATTTTAAAGAAATCGGACCAGTTCTTCTTGTAGCCCCCATACAAACCACCTTCCCGATTTTCACATAAATCTCTCAAATTTCATGAAAATAGAAAATATTTAATTAAAATTCTGTTTGTGTATGTTAAACGCGTACTTCAATAACCTTATCAAATCTGATTATCATCAGACCATTTTTGGACTTAGGTCCCATGTCAAAATTTCGCCCGATATCCAGTTGAAGCGGTTTATTGTCAACAAAAAGGAGCCTATTCCACGCTTTTTACACTTATTAAAGATTTGACAAAATATGGATCTAATCAGTCCATGTTTGAACTTCGGACCCATTTTCCCGGAAACTCTGGTGTAGGGTATTATATGGTCGGTTTTGACCGACTATAATTTTCTTACTTGTTTTCTTCTGCATTATTTCAACTTGAACCTTATAAAATTTTTCTAGTCAACATTTTTTGGTTAACAAAAATAAGATCAATTAAAAGTAAACGCCAAAAATATTGTCCAGTCCCATGTTTTTTTATCCTCTAAGAACGCAATATAGGTTACTTGTTTTTTGATTTTATATAAAGAGTCTAATATTCAAAACTTGCTATCTGCAATATATTCGAAAGAGAGTTTTATAAAGAAATATGCACACTGAATTAATAATAACTCTTAGAATTACCTAAAAATAATTTTTGATCTTCTGAAAAATGTTAATTATGCAGATAGCAAGTTTTGAATATTCGCCCTCGTTACAATATCATCCGTTATATTTTCATTTGTAGCCAATCGCCTAAATTGTAATTAATCTCTGAAAAAAATGGAATATTACCAAACTAACAATGACTACTGGACTGTCATGGTCACAACTGTCGGAAATTTATATTTATTACTTTTGTATATAACTTAACTACAACATAGAATAGTTAGCTAACTATCATCGTTAGTATTATTAATTTTATTAAAAAAATAAAAAAATAAAACAAAACTATCGTGTTAAAATATTTTATTGGGAACTGTCAACAATTCAGAAAAATAATTTACATGTAAAATAAGATGTTTTCTCACTGATACGATCGCCCATATAACATTTAATACAATAAAACAGAAAGACAGACATTTAAAAAAATATTTTTTTTTATTAAGTTTAAGTATATAAATCTGCACCTATACATAAATATTTATTTATTTATGTACGTTCATTATAATATTTATGGATGTGAATAAAAATTTTGAATATAATAAAAAAAAGACACCAAACAAAAATAAAAAATATAAAAAAAATAAAATCAAAATTTATGTTTTTATAATTGGTGTCTAAAAATTTATTTCTTATCTCCTATAAAAGCTTTCCAATGCCTTTTGTTTTTCCACATTTACGAGTTTTTTTTTAAATATTTTTTTTGAATAGAATTCTGTGAGTGTATGTGTGCCAGAGTTTCTTAATTATAGACATTCTTTGTCATATTAACCTTTAACTTGACAGTTGAGCCTAACACAATTAAATTATGAGTGTATAAAAGTTTTCAATAATATTTCAATGTGTTGGTTTGATAATAAAAAAAAACTTTTTAGAAAAACCCATTACAACCGATTGAAGGTTAAACCAGAAGATAAATAGTAGAGTGTAGTTTAGTAAATGATGGAGCAAAAGAATCTACTAAATGGAATTTCTTATTATCATTGTTTCGATCTATTTATATGAATTTTTACAATATACTATTCGTCGTATGCGCTTCCAACAATCTGTTGTCTGTCTGTCTATTGGGATACCGCTTATGGGAGTAGTAGTCATTTCGTCTGTCCGTCCGTCCGTCCGTCAGTCAGTTTGTGCGTTAATGCTTTGGTTACATTAAAACTTGTGTTAGAATTTCAACCGGGCTTTTTTTATTTACTTTTTTTAAAATTAACAAGAAAACATCTTCTGGATGAAGAAAGTATGTATCTTTGTAAGTTTGTACCTTAACTATGTTTTACATGAATATTTATTTTTATTAATAAAAAAAATGGTTTTTAGTGCAGTTCTTCTATACAAACTGACCAAAAAGATCGAAGTTCCCACGATTGTCTGACCAAGTTAACACTTTATATAATTTACTAAGAACTGGCGGTTGAAGGGTTAAAATATTTTACAAATATTTTAGGCATAATTTGACTAGAGTTTGTCAGATGCACACTCTATGAAAAGGGCTTTATAATATTTATGAAACGGTTTCATACGGTTTTATGAAAAAGTTTTAAAACATTTAATTCAACTGAAATTTAGTAAAACTTTTTTTTGTTTAAATTGGAATATAACAGTTTTTTTGGTGAGAAAAAAAAAATTTTTTTTTCTAACTATTAAGGACGAAGTTCTGATATGAGGCATTCCACACCAAATGTTTGTTCATCCACACAAAAAAAAAAAAATCAGAAACACGTTCTTCGTTTTTTTCGAGAAAATTGCATTTGAACTTTAATTTTCATAACAATTTTGTAATTTGCTTGTATTTTCTTGATTAAACGTTGCGAATGAGTATTATTAATTGCATAAATATCACTCATTCGCAACGTTAAAACAAAGAAGTACAAGCAAATTACAAAATTGTTATGAAATTTAAAGTTCAAATGCGATTTTTTCGAAAAAAACGAAGAACGTGTTTCTGAATTTTTTTGTGTGGATGGACAAATATCTAAACTTTAAAAAAAAAAATTTAAAAAGAAAAAATAAGTGGCATGTTTTTTAATAAATTGACATTTTAAAAAAATGGAAAATTTCAGAACGGGGTCTGAAATTTTTCCAAAAAAAAAAAAAATTTAATCGATAGCCCATGCAAAACTATATAAGAATGTAAATTTTTGAGATTGTGGTGCATTCCGTTTTAATGTGATAAATATTTAATCAAGGCAACTCGCCACAAATTTGACATTTTTCCAATATTTGACCACGCCTCCTAAGCCCAGTTTTTGAAAAATTGAAAAACCAAAAACGCAATTTTCTAAGTTCCATATAGGGCTATCCATACAACCTATTCAGAAGTTTACGGTACACGTGTTTTTTTTCGCTGGACATTTGGTGTGGAATGCCTCACATGTTTAAACAAAATATAGTTAAAATTTACTACCAATGAATTTTGAAAAAAAAAACAAAATGGCGATGTCTCGAAAACTAAGCGACATAGAGCGAAATGACTGCAATTTTCAAATGAAAGTTCTAAAAAAGCCTAGATTAAAGTATCTGAAGGCTCAATTGGTCCCTTATTATGAATCATAAATTTGGTGTTTTCTGGCATATTTATACCCTCCGCTCTAACAAGGGAAGTATCTCAACCCTTATGAACCGATTTGCATTAAACGTAAAATATATATGAAAGAGACAATTCTAAGGTTGGAGTGTCTCGGCTTATCGGCCATATCGGGGATTTAGGGTTTCAAAACATGGGCCAAAAAAATGGCGAAAAAAGCGTTTTTTTTTTTTGATTTTTCAGCCATTTCTTTTTAAGGAACTATATGATGTTTACATACGAGAAGTAAGATTTTTTTAATGCCTATCCAACTGTGGATTCGTAAAGGAATCGGACCAGTTCTTCTTGTAGCCCCCATACAAATCACCTTCCCGATTTTTACATTAATTTTTAAAATTTCATGAAAATAGAAAATATTTAACTGAAGTTTTGTTTGTGTATGTTAAACGCGTACTTTAACAACCTTATCAAATCTGATTCTCATCGGACCATTTTTGGGATTAGGCCCCATGTTAAAATTTCGCCCGATATTCAGTTAAAGCGGTTTATTGTCGAAAAATAGAAGCCTATTTCACTCAAATTTAATTTGTGAGTGTTTTTTACACTTATTAAAGATTTGACAAAATTTAGATCTAATCGGTCCATTATTGAACTTGGGACCCATATTCCGGGAAACTCTGATGTAGGGTATTATATGTTCGGTCTTGACCGACTATAATTTTCTTACTTGTTTTCTATTAAAAATTCTCAGAATCGAAAACCTTAAAAAAATAATCGGATTTTAAGACACATTTTCTACAGAAATAGTTTAAGATACCGAAGCGATGGCAAATTTGGTAATTTGTGCCACTTTTTAGGCAAAATTAATTCCAGCCAAAGTATAGGACCGATATGACTGAAATTTGAAATATAAGAGTTTTACATGAGCCCGCATAGCTGGGGTTTTTGATTTTTGAAATAGTGGACATTTTTAGGGTTGTCATCATATAAAAAAAGTTAAAGACTGAATATTTTGAAAACGACCAGACTAATTTTTTTGTAGTGGTAATTGGAGGGGGGGCGAATTTCCTCTCGAATATATGTTTAAAAATTCATTCTTATGCTTTTTGCACTAAATAAATAAAAGCGGGGCGGACCGAAAAAACGACGTTTTCTAGTTATCTGGGTCCAAATTCAGGACTTTGAGCTTATTGTTACATAAAAATGTTGCATTTGTTAAACAAAAACACAAAAAATCATGTAAAAAATGGTGTTTTTCAGTGGTTGGTTTAGTTCTTCAAGGGGGAACTTTTTTCCCCTGGTCCGATTTTGCTCATTTACAAAGTTAACCTATCAAGAAACATAAGACATATTCGTGCTAAATGTCTTTTATTTTGGTTTGCATCGTGTTAACTACAGACGGACAGACGGAAGGACGGATATCGCTAGAATGTCTTAGAATCGATCACTGACCATAAATATATATACTTTAAGGGGTCCTAGACCGATATTTGGATGCGTTACACACGGAATGACATGACAAAGTGAGTACACCCCCATACTGTAGTTGGAGGGTATAAAAATGATTTTTGGCGAAGATTTTGGCACAAATTACCTATTGTGCGATGCACAGAAGATTATCAGATCCTCACAAAACATTTTATCTTGGAAAAAGGATCAGTTTCTGAAATATTTTCTGAGACTTTTTTCATATAAAAATAGACTAAAAACTTTGCGGTTTTGAAAAATTTTTCCTGTAGAAAAAAATCTCTGATTCTAAAATATTAAAATTCGAAAAAAATGAAATGGAATTAATACAAGATAAGTATATTGAAATTCCTAAAAGATCAAGTGTAATATTTTAAACATTAATTTAAATTCAAAGAAGATCTTTTAAAATTTAAAAGAGATCAATTGTAAATTCGTAAAAGATAAAATGAAATTCGTTAAGGATAAATTGTATTTAAAAGATTCTAGTTATTACACCGTGCGACAGCCAATATTAAACATGAACTGGAGGAATTATGTCTAAAAGTAGAGATCAAATGGAGTAAAACTGCATTTGCAGTTTTTCATTTCGTGATCCTGTTTCCTTCAAAGTTTTAAAGGATACATTTTGTAAAATATTTTCAAATATTTATAATTGCCCTAGGATGACACTGGTGACGGCAGATGAAAGAGGAGGATCTCCACTTATTTTTCCATTTTGCCATATCAGGATAAAAAAATGTGAATATAGTCATTTGAGAACTTTAAAAAATATTTTGTTTGAATGATATTGAAGGACACATTTTTGAATGGACGTAACTTACCTCCTTTTTTCCGATATGTAAAAATAATAAAATAGGAAAATTATGTGACGTCCTCCTCTTTCATTTGCTATAAATAGTGGCATCCTACGACAAGTACAAATATTAAAAAAAAATTTTGTAAAATTGAATTGGACATAGACTAGATTTTATCGGCCATGCCCACTTATACACCCACTTTTGGCCAAAAACGGCAAATTTAAAAGTCTTCAAACCTATTAACCCGATTTCATAAATAAAATTTTTGAATCAGGTGCATCTCGAGGTTGGGGATAGGGAAAAGCTCGTTTTATAATATTTCGGAAACAAATTTAGTTGCCTTACTTATAATTTTTGTGAATTTCTACTTTGTATGTTTGTTTTTAGAAAGTAATCTTCGGAACTACTCATCCGATTTAAAAAATGTTTTCACCTATATTTAGAGTGTTCCTCCAGGTTGGACATAGACTACATTTCATCGACCATGCCCACTTCTATGACCACTTTTGGCCAAAAAATATCAAATTTAAAAATCTGCAAAACTACTGATCCGATTTCATTAATCAAATATTCGAATCTGGTGCTTCTCCAGTTGGTGATATGGGAAAGCTCGTTTTATTATATTTCCGGAACAAAATTAGTTGCTCTAAATCATAGCTAGATACATATTTATTAAGTATGTCATTCATAATTGCATTTACATACTCATGTACATATATATTTAAGTATAAGTATTTACAATTTATGTATGTGTGTTCTTAAATTTTTTAAGGAGGTAATGAAATTAGTAAAATACTCATACATCTTAAAATTAAAAAATTTAACGTCAAAATAATAATAAATTAAAAGATGTTTTACATTAAAGAAAAAAAAAACTAAAATTGACTTTAGCCTTTTAGAGTGAAAAAAAAAACAAAAAACAAATTATAAATACGGAGGTGTCCTCCGGGGCAAAGTTTTTTTTTGAAGGTTTTTTTCTTTTTATTTAGCAAAGCAGGCAGTCAGCCAGGCGGCTTTATACTTTTAATTTACCAACAATGTGACGGACTTACATTTTATTATAACATTATTTTGACAGATCACCCAGGATGACTTGAGACGAAGAAGAATTATGTACAAAGCTGAACTGTATAATATGTGGTAGCATAACGAAAACATCTTTACGCTCCGCTCCATACGATGGCTGGCACCTTATTAAAAATTCCAAAAACTCTTTAGAGCAATTAAGATACAAGGGGCGGCAACACGATATTTTTTTTTTTGTTTTTTAATGATTTTCATTTAAATTATTGGATGTTTATTATTAAATTCATTATATGGTAAATTTATTTTGGAAATGATTGAATATGTTTTTCGTTTTTAAACCCATCTACTACATGGTGAGCATGTCAATGTTATGATACAATGATAAAGATGTCCTTACAAAAAAAAAAAAGGATTTCAAAGTAAATGTTGGTGGTCTGCAAAAAATAAAAATTACAAACACTAAAAAATTTACAAAGAAAAACAAGCAAATATGTGTCAATGTGTCGTGTTATCTAATGGCCAAAACTAATTTAATTCTTCGAATATTTAAATCTTATCTAATTTGAAAAAAAATTATCCAAAATTGCATTTATCTATAATAAGGACCTTTCTTTACCTGGAAAAATAACCAAAAATATTCTGCCAGCTAATCTTGAAAAAACAGTTTATATGCAACAAAAATGACCCACTGAGCTCACAACTGACTGTGCAACAAATTTCCTTTGCCAGGCACCTTGCTCGTTGTTTGCTGGAGAAAATACCAAATGAAAAATCAATGAAGGAGGGCAAAATATAAAAGTAAAAAAATAAAGAAAACCAAAGATGAAAGAATTTATTAAATATTTATGTTATCAGTGGAAAAAATCTATAAAATGATAAGCATCAGCTGCTGATAGAGTTAAGCCAGTCAATGGCGATATATTTTTTTTGTTAAACTAAGAGAGAATCGAATCTCGAAAATCATTTCATGTATGAGAATCAATTAAGTGTTGAACGTAGATACCTTCATGCATATTTTATACACGCAAAAAAAAAAACAAGTAACAAAAATTAAAAAAGTCATTGAACACGAACTGGATAATATACGTTTGAAACTAGAGACTAAGGGCGGATTACACAATGAAAAGTTAGCTGCTAACTGCCGATTTAACGGAGTCTTATGTCAAAATTTGTATGAAAAAGTTAAATTTAACGGAAAGTTATTTTATAACGGAGCATTGAGTAATCCAGCCTAAATGTAATAAATTGTATTTACAGTTTTTCATTTCATGATCATGTTTCCTTTTAAAAGGACTTCAAAGTTTTAGAGGATTAAATTTTAAAAAAATATTTTTTCAAAATTTGTATTGTCCTACACCTAGAAAAGTTTTACAGTAACTATTTACGGTTATTCAAAAAGTTTTTAGTTAAAGTTATTTTAAACGTTTTATCGTTTGTTTTTCAATGAAAATAAAATATTGAACGATTTATACAGTTGTTAAAATAATAAACTACAAAAGTTACGGAAAAATATTTTTATCAGTTAAATTATTTGTGACTGATTATACCGTACAATTTTACATAAGTACGGTTTTTGTAGTTTGTTATTCAAAAAATTTTATTTTTACTTCACAAAATAAAAAATTGTAAACAGTTAAAATAACTGAAATATCGTTTGTTTTTACGGAATGTCTACCCGGCTAAAAATAATGTATACAAGCTCATGTACGATCATATATGATAATTTATGTTAAGGATGGGCCAATATATGATCGCATATTATCATATGTTTTACCATATATGGTCATATATTGAATAAGCGCCAATTTTAATATATGTATGTTCATATATGATCATATATGTTTTCGAATTAATGATGTATGGTCAGATGTGTTCATATATGCTCATATACAATTCATTTTTAGCCGGGTAGTCATTTATTAACGTTTAAAAATAACTAAAAAAGTATGTTGTTTTAAATGAAATATATGTAGTCCGTTTTTTAAAAGGAAAAACGATTGTTTTAAACGTTTTTTCAGTTAAATTTACTTACAAAATATTTTGAGTGTAGGATGCAACTCGTGATAGCAGATGCAAGAGGAGGATCTCCCCTAATCTTCCTATTTTATTATTTTAACATATCAGGAAAAAGAGCTAAGTTACGTCCTTTCAAAAATGTATGACTTCATTTACATCCTTTTATCCTGATATGGCAAAATAGGAAAAAAAACTAAAAAATTAGCTTCCATTCAAAATTACATTTATATGAAATTTGCTCCAACTGTTATTTGTATGGGAGCCTACTTAGGGAGTGGAGATAGGGCGTAGGTATGTTTTTAAAAAATATTGTAGGGTAAAAAAAAATGGGGGTCGGTCTCACTAATGACTCCTCTCGGGCGCACCATTGGACCGGTAGAAGCTGATTAAATAAAAGAAATTTACAAAAAATAAAAAAATTGTATGGGGGGGGGGACCGCCTTAACAGTTAAAGATAGAGGGTAGATGTGTGCAGATAAAATGTTTGGACTAAAAAAATATTGTGGGTCGCTCATACATTTTGTTGCTCTACGGGCACTATTAGGGCAGTTACAGCGGTTGGAGCAAATTTTAAAAAACTCCGTTTTGTGTGGGAGCCCCCTTAGAAATTGGAGATAGGGTATAAGTTTGTTCCAAAGAAATGTTAAGACGTAAAAATTAATGGGGTCGGTCTTCTAAATGACCCCTCGATGACGCACTATTGGAGCAGTAGAAATGATTTTAAGATTGGAAAATTGCAATAAATTTTTTTTTAAATTTAATTTAAATTTAAAAACTTAAAAATCGCATACTAGAGCGCTTTTGAGATTTTTTTGGGTTTTTGTTTTAAAGTAAGTAAAAAAAAAATTTGAAATTTGGACCATTATTGAAGAAGTTATGAGTAAAAGAAGTTTGAGTAAAGGAACAAACTACCAATTTTTAAAAATTCTAGATATTTTGAACGGATCATCAAAAAAATCTGAAAATTTACCACGAAGGAGTTTTCAAAGGTTACTAAAAACTGTAAACAAATTGGGAAAATATAAAAAAAAAATTTTTCATAGTGTCCGATTTGTCATGGAATGCCCCGTATATTCATGATCCTCGATCGATTTTAAGACGATCTAGCGATGTCTGTACGTCCGTCTGTCTGTCTGTCTGTTGAAAACACGCTAACTTTTGAAATACTTTACGGAGGCTCCTGAAGTTTGACATAGATATTGGGCATTTACCTGGTCAGATTCGTATAGCAATCCAGCGAAATCGGCCTATTGTTTCGAAAGTTTTGAGCAAAAGACTGAATTTCGGCAAGGGTTTCTCGTGAATTTTCGATATATAAAACACGCAAACTTTCGAAAGGCAATTCTGAGGATGCTGAAGCTTGGCATATATATTTTTCGTTCCCCTGGCCTCGCTCGTATTGAATTTCAGCCAATTCGGTCTAGTGGTTAAGAAGTTGTTAGCAAAACCGTGAATTTCAGATAGTTTTACCTTAAATACACATTAGGGTTTACAACAATAATTCACATGTTGAAACCCCGTTAAACATGTTTTAAAAACATTTGTTAGTCACAAAAATATTTTGCAACGTATTTTTGTCACAGTGCTGTCAGGCTTTTTTTGTGAAAAATCGTCAAAATTTTAAAAAAAAAAATCGTCAAAATCGACACTCCAAATATTTTTACACTAAAAAAAATAAACTCGAAAAAAATTTTACACTCAAAACAAAAAATTTGTAAATTATTTTTTTCTCAAAAATTACTAAAAAAAAGTTTTTTTATACAAAATAAAATATTTCTGATCAAAAATTTTATTTTTTTTCACGTTAGAGAATTTACTATCACTTAAAAATGGCATTTTGGAGGGTATTCATAGATTCGGCCAAGTCGAATTTAACTTTTCTACTTGTTTTATTTAAAAATTTGAGCTAAACTTTTTTTTGCGTGTATTTATGTAGATAAACGCAGGAATATTGTAGAATCAATTTTGCTGTGTTGTTATTAATTAAAAAATATAAAAAAAAATCCCCGGTCTCTTTTTTGAAACAGGTTTAAGAAGGCAATACAAAAATACAGAATTGGGATGTATTTTTTTTTTTTGTATTTTTGAAAACTCAATTTATAGCAGTAGGTCGTCCTGCCTAAGATTTTAGTTTCTTTTTTTAGTTTTTTTAGGATATCTGGCTACATTTAGACTTTCTACATTTATATTAACATACATTTAAACACACATATTCATACATATGAACATATGTACATACCAACCTGGGTGTATAAATTTGATATGTATATTTTATAAATTGTATCTTCCATCCATTTAGATAAGATAACAACTAAATTATAAATTTGTTAGAAAAATTATAATTACTACAGTAAATTTTTCAGTTATGATACTGATCGTAAATCATCATCTGGTATTTTTATTATATTTTGTTTTTTAGATTTTTTCAAGGAATTTTTTGTTTTTAAATTATTTTACAACAGTTGTTTTATGGCTTGTTGACATTTTTCGGTGTTTTCAGTTCTTTTATTGTGGATTTTTTTATACAAAAGAACACCCATAAAGTATATTTTATTATTTATTTCTTAAGGATATATTTGATGAAATTAAGTGCTAGGTATGTATATTGTTTTGTATACATATTGACCTTTATAAAAAACTATTTAGCTTCTTCTCCAACTTTTTTTTTGAATGGAGTAGCCTGAGGGCTTTGTGTTGTGGTCAAGGAAAATTACTATTTTGCGTGTAAATCATTTTTTTTTGTTTTGGAAAATTATGCATTTGACAGTAATTGCCGTAAATCAATGTTTTATGATTACAAAAAGGATAATGGGTATAATGGAAGCAATATTTAATTCCCGATATATATAGAACAATAATATCAACAACTATTGTAGTCATAACTTAAAGAAAAAAATTCTATAAATCATTAAAGAATAATTTTTCTCAAGGATATTAATGGGTGTTGTGTGTTGAGAACAATATGAAAATATGAATTATTGATAACACTGTGCAACAGTGAAAAAACCACAAGAACTTGACTATATAGGTTTGATTCTATTACCAAAAGGTGGTAAAACCCTGTACTTAGATTATCCAGTTTGGTGAACAATTCCTATTAATGGTCCTCCAAAGATTCTGAAAAGCAGTGGGACCTCAAAATATAGTGTCATCAGTTTTTACCCAAAAGCTTAATCAGAGTTGGTGCTATCGCTTAAGTATATTTGGAAATGATGTGGATGATAGTCCGTTAAACAAATTCTGTTAACATTTTATGCAAAAAAAATAATTTTTTCTTGGACTTTTTTTTAAAAGAATAAAGGGGAAAAATGTCGTTTTTCATTTTTTAAAGCATAACTCCAGAGACTGTTGATTTTTCCCCAACAATATTTTGAAGAATTTTGAACAACTTTTAAGAACATACCAAAACAGTCTGAACGAGATAAGGCACCTTAATTAGCTAATGAATTTCGGCGACCCATTTTAAGTTACGGAGTGGTCAACTTAAAATAGGTCGCCGAAATTACTCCTAGAGATATAAGATGCAGACCGACCCCCCCTAATAAACATACCTAATCACTAGGGATGAGATTTCCATGCAAATGCATGTTTTTTGTCGATAGTCTAAAAACGATATCGACGAATTATCTTTCCGAATCAAGAAATTTGCGTTAAAATGGCATCGATTTGTTTTTGCATATTTTGATGAAAATGCATATTTTTGCATATTTTGATTTTAAGTGCATATTTTGTGCATATTTTTAACATTTAATTGCTTATTTTTGCATATTTTGGCATAAATTAGCAGAGACACAAATTAAAATTTATTTTTTTCAAAAACTATTTTAAATTTCAAAAATTTTTTTCGAAAAAAAAAAAAAAATGAAAATAAGAATAATATTTTTTTTTTCTTTAAAGTTTTTCATAGATTTTCTTAATTTCTAAAAAAAATTTGCTTATATAAAGTTTTAAATTAGAGATGGGATCGTGAGTGACTTTTCAATCACGATCACGCACGCTCACGAAAAAAAATTGTAATCACGCACGAACATTTTTTTTCTGCTCACGCTCACGCACGCTCACGTGAGTAGAAAAAAAATTTAGTCACGCTCACGACGTAATCACGATCTCGAAATACTCACGAATTAAAATATGCAAAAAAAATTTTTTGTCATATTTTTATGCATTATCCAGTTGGGAAAGTCCTTGAGCCATCCGTGGTGACGACTTGCTGACATGTCAGAGTCACACCTGACGTCCCCATGACATCTCCAATTACCGAGTTGAGGACAGTTTCATAAAAAAATTGAAAATTTCCTCAATCATAATCGGCAGTTGTCAGGGGGTGTTGACATTTCCACTAAGTCGTCTTTGTGGAAATGTCTGATAAAGGTCATACGAAAATGCAAAAAATCTTCGTATTTCCATTAGTTTTTACTTCCATCCATTTTCTTTATAAATTATCTTTACATATTAAGAAATAACTTTTCGACTTTGCGATGTTTTTCTCAGAAATTAAAAAGTGGGGCTCCACTGGAAAGTAAAAAGTCGCACAAAAAAAAAACATTCTTTTGGTACAAATTAAATTCATGTGATTGCCTGTTTTAAGAAAAAGAAACTAAAAAAAACATTTTGGGCAGTTTAAATATGGGTGAAATCAAAAAATGTCAACCAAACCATGTAATCGTGTAATATCTCATACATGGGTTAAATTATTCGCATATTTTTTAATGTACAACGTCGCATAGATTGGCGTTCTACATAACTAACAACAATCCGGATACTAGTAAGCTATTTTAAACAAGTTATTTTCATTTTTGTAGGCCAAATGTAAACTCCGTCGCCAGTAACATTTTCAATTTTTTAACTTTAACCGGTTATATCTTAAAAACCAATAACCCAAACTCTTAATAATTGACTACATTTTTAAAGAGGGCATGTTGACGTTCTTAAAAAATATTTTTGTATAGTCATAACTATCTCTTTTACCCATACAAACACGGCTTCAATTGTGTAACGATTTTTCGACACTTTTTTTAGACATTATGGAACCTGACAATTTTGTTGTTTTTGACGTATTGTATTTAGAAAAATAATAGGTTATTGCCTCATTTATTAAACGCGAGGCTATAAAGTATCATTTTGCATCATTGGTTTCAAGTTTGCTCCCTGCATATTAATTTCCCTGTATGAAAAGCTAAATCATAAATGAAAAATCGAAAAATGCTGTAAACTCCGTCTCCACGTTTACAACAAAACTACTTAGCGTGCATCTGAAATATCGTCATATTTTGACGTATCTAGTTGACATCTAATGATTTTTTTTCGGAAACCTATTTCCGACAAATAGTTTTCGAAAAAAAGGGCAAAAAGTGATGAAATGTAAACTCCGTCTCTGTAAACTCCGTCAACTTTTTTTTTTTTTGCAGATTGCATTAAAAAACCTTATGAAGTTGTTAAAACCGACGCAAATATTAACACTAGTCATTCAAAAAAGTAAAAAAACTTATTTTAACAGAAATAATAATAAATTTATTTTACATTTCCTTAGAAAAATCCTATTAAAATAAAAAATAATTGTAAAATCTTTAATAACAAAAACCAGAAAAAAATCCTAATTAAAAAAATTGTTAGCAATTACATAAATAAGTGTTTTAAATTACAATAAAATGTTTTCAAAGAAAATTCAAAAAATTTAATGTATTTTTCTAAGGTGAATGTAAACTCCGTCACCAAAAAAATCATAAAAATGTCGATAAAATTTGTTTGAAACAGTTTGTAGAAGAGATCTTTTATAGTTATATTAGTAGTGATGTAATATATCGATTTTAATAAAAAAACTTACCAAAAATTAAAATTTTTTGTTTGTACAATTTTGGCTCAAAAACACTGACATTTTTTGATTTCACCCATATAAATACAATATTCGGTTTGGTTGCTCAATTCAAACTGAAAATATATTTTTCAACTTCTTTGGCATTTTAACAAATTTTATAAAAATCACTAGAAATTATTTTAGAAAGTTTTAACAAGTATAAATAGGAACAGTAGTACATTACAGTTCGGCCAACCTGATAACTTGATTGACCTCAATCAAACTAATATTACAAATTTAATTAAATTAATTAAACTAACAAAAAAAAAATATACATAAATACAAATATTAGTTAAAAAAAAATAATTATATATATATTTAATAGAGTTGTGGCTTTTTCAAAACAAAATATATATGTAAGAAAACTGAATATCATTACCCTACGTTAACCATTTTCTTAAATTATTTGCTTCAATAATAGCCTTATAAGGTATTTGAGTTATTTGACAGTTATCAATATCCTCAACTATATATCTATCTTTATCTAAAATTTTACTTATTACATAAGGACCACGAAATTTCTCACTCAACTTTGTACTCTTTCCTACAATATTATGACTTTGTCTAATAACAACATAATCTCCAACCGAATATGTTTTAGCCGGAATGCTATGCTTTAAAAAATAATTTTTATTATATTCCTGAGACCGTGCAATCATTTCCGAAGCCTTAGACCTTTTCTCATTTACATCCCTTTCCCTTATTTCGTCATTTCTATTTTCTAAATGCTCCGTCAATTCGTCAATAACAACGCCCCTTTGATTTACTCCAAAGAGAAGTTGGCTTGGTGTTTCCTTGGTTGTACTATGCACCGAGTTATTAATTGCAAATTCTATTTCAGATAATTTTGAAGACCAGTTAGCATGTTGCAATGGTTCGCACAATTTACCTAACATTGCCTTTATAATACGATTCACCCGTTCAACTTGACCGTTTGCCTGAGGGGATGAAACAGCTACATACTTTAATATGCTCAACATTATTTTCAATTAAAAACTGTTTGAACTCATTCGACGTAAAACATGAACCTCTGTCAGATATAAGTCTTCGGGGTCGGCTGTAGTAATTAAAATATTTTGCTAAAGAGCAACATACTTCTTTAGTACTTGTTGATTTTACTGGATAAAGTCGGACAAATTTAGTAAATCCGTCTACAACTACTAAGATGTGTTTCCATTTTGAAGATATAGATGGCAGTGGACCAAAATGATCTACGTGAATAGTATCAAATGGTATTGGCGCTTTAGGAATATTATAAAAATTTTGCTCATGTAATCGTGTCGGTGCTGAATACATTATACACTTCAAACACCTTCCGATAAACTGTTTAATTTTGTCTTTCATTTTAGGAAACCAATAGTTAAATTTTATTTGATCCAAACATTTTTCAACACCAAGGTGTCCAATTTTTTCATGAACAAAACGAATAACATTTTCCTCCAAATCATGTGGTACATACAAAAGTAAACGATCAGAGACCCCTTTACGAAACACTAACCCATCCGATAACACGAAATATTCATCATCCTCATTTTGTAGCTTTGTCATTAAATTTTTTATTTTCTCATCACGATTTTGCAATATTTGAATTTGCATATCAATTTCATTAGAATCCACTGCAGCTACTATTCTTTGAGAACCTATTTCCTCGACACATCCTAGTGAAGTAACATTCTTTTCATAACATCTACTAAGAGCATCTACATGACCCATAGACGTACCACTACGATGTTGTATTGAATAATTATAGTTTTCGAGTTCCAACGCCCAACGGGCAATTCTTGGATTAACCTGTTTTTTACTAAGTGTCAGCGTTAGAGAGTTACAATCCGTGACAATTTTAAAAGGAATGCCTTCTAAATAAATCCGAAATCGACGAAGAGCGTATATAACTGACAAAGTTTCTAATTCAAAACTATGATATTTTGACTCCGCATCTGAAGTAGACTTTGAATAAAACGAAACTGGATGGAATTTCCCATCATTTTGACGTTGTAACAAAATAGCCCCAAAACCCAGTGTGCTCGCATCACAATGTAATTCTGTTTCACAACTTGGCTTATATATTGCCAATATTGGAGCTGATATTAAACGTTGTCTTAGCTCATTAAATGCATTCATACAAGCTTCCGAAAATTTAAACGATTTTTCATCCTTTCTCCGTAGTAAGTCTAACAAAGGTTTTGCAATTTTGGAAAATGAAGGCACAAATCTTCTAAAATATGAAAATAGACCAATGCATGTTTGCAACTCTTTAATATTCTTAGGAACAGGATATGCTTTGATAGCAGTTAAATGTCTGTCAGTAGGACGTATCCCGCAAGAGTTAACAGCATATCCTAAATATTCAATGTCATTGTATCCAAATTTACATTTTCTAAGTTTAAATTCCAAACCTTTTTCGTAAGCGCGACAAAGTACTTTTTTCAATGTTTTAAAATGTGATTCAAAGTCTTCTGATGCTATCAAAATATCATCTATATATACAACTATTTCACGATTATCAATTAAGTCTCGAAAAATATAATAAACATATCTTTGAAAATTTGCGGGCGCATTTTTCAAGCCAAAAGGCATTCGCAAATATTCAAATTGCCCATGTGGTGTAACAAAAGAAGTTAAAGGTACAGAATCTTTATCCATCTCAAGATGGTTGAAACCATCTTTCAAATCTAGCAAACTAAATATTTTTTTTCCTGCCATATATTCAACGCAATCATCAATCAAAGGTAAGGGGAAATTATCGCGAATGGTCTTTCCATTTAGACTTCGATAGTCAACACACATTCGAGTTTCCCCAGATTTTTTCTTAACTAAAACTATTGCCGAAGCATATGGTGAGTTGCTAGGTTGGATAACTTTCCTATCAAGCAAATCGTTAATAATTTTCTGAACTTCATTTTTATCATGATAGGATAATCGACGGGGAGAGCAATGAACTGGTACATCATCCGATAAACGGATTTTCATTTTATAATCAGAAGGACTTTTAATTAGATTTGTTGGATATAGATAACAACTCATAATAACATCTTTTAGCAAATTCATATTGTTGTTCCACAAAGTAGGACAAATATCTAAACAATTTTCAATCATTTCCACATTATAAGGTCTTAACTGCGAATAATTATCTAATTTATCTTTAAATGGTGTAAGGCAATCACTATCAACCTTCTTACATCTATCCTTAATAAAATTGAATGCACTTGAATTATTTGATTTTATTTGAAATAAGTGTATATTAAATTTATTCATAAAGGTTCTACCCAATATTAATGAAGTTGACATATAATCGTCTGGAACTACAACAAATTTTTCGGTTTTAACTACATCACGAAATTTTATTAAACATGAAATTTCGCCAAACATATGCAAATTAAAATTTCCAAGACCAACTAAATTTGTCATCTTCAAATCATCCGATATTTTAATATTTGATGGAACCAACGACCTTTTGATAAAATTAATGGGGCTACCGGAATCAATGAGAGAATTAAATTTCAAATAATCAGTACACCCCCTTTTATTAAAGAAGCTAAAAGCCACACTCACCAATTGCAAAGGATTAATTAAATTAGCTTTATTATCTATGTCTTGTTCTTGAACAACTGACGCCACAGCAACCATCTTCTTCCGATTTGGACAATCCTTGTTGAAATGTCCCATTTGATGACACGTAAAACATGAACCGGGAGGACGAGTTGGTTTTGGACAAGCACTTTGAAAATGTCCAAATTGAGAACAATTAAAGCATCTTACATCCGTCTTTGAGTTTAATTTAGTTTTTGAAACTGCTCCCGGCTTATGCACACGTCGTTGTTCATAGCGATCTAATTTTTCTAAAAGCATTTCAATTGAAGTCGCACTATATAATAAAGTTATATTGTTCGTTTTGTCCTGAAACCCGTCTATTATGATATCCACTAACTCCTTTTGATCCACATCAGCTTGAGCGGCAATTGTTTGCATTGCAATCACATAGCTTAGACAGGACTCATTCTGTTTTAAAGTGCGTGAACGCAATTTTCGGTAAACCTCCTCGCGAGTCAGAGTTCTCTTAAAAGTTTTGATTAATGAGGTTTTTAACTCGCCATAGCTTGTAATTTTTATGCTTTGTACATATTGGTGGGCTGTACCACGCAATAACCATCTCAATCCCAATAAAATCTCATTATCATTATATCTAGACATTCTAGCATATTCTTCAAAATTATCGAACCACTTCAAAATATCATGATGATCATCACCGGTAAACTTTTGAACAACTATATCGAGCTCTTCGTAGTTAATGCGACGAATAGTTGAAATAGCAGAGACTTGATGATCATTGTTTTCTAGAGATTGTAATTTTTTCTGAAGACTAATTATTTCATACCGCGTTTGAAGAATTTTTAATTGGGTTTCTAATTGCACTAGATCATTAGATTGGTTTTGATTATTTTCAGAGGGAAATCCAATTAGAGGACTAGTATTTGAAGTCGAAGGACTTACATCATACACAATACCACTTGATACAGGTAACATATTAGAGTTACCAGTTCCAGTTAAAATTTCACAAGTTGCATCATTTACAGGATCATCATTTGCACTAACAGCGGTATTATTTACACACACAGCGGGTAAAGCAGCATTGCTTTCATCTGTATCCACATTTGAGCTTTCGTTCCCAATAACATTATTATTCTGTGACTTATACACGGCATTATACAAATTTCTTAGTTGAGTTAATGTTGCCTGTTCGGGAAACTCAATATTAGCCAAATTCAATGCATCAATCATTGTTTGACGAGAGGGTCTTAAATCCATTTTTTTCTTTTTTACCCCACACCTGAATTTTAAATATAAATACAATATTCGGTTTGGTTGCTCAATTCAAACTGAAAATATATTTTTCAACTTCTTTGGCATTTTAACAAATTTTATAAAAATCACTAGAAATTATTTTAGAAAGTTTTAACAAGTATAAATAGGAACAGTAGTACATTACTTTTTTTTACAGGCAGTGAGGTAATTTTTCTTAACTTATTAAAACCATGATATTCGTGAAAAAATTTCCTGTATGAAAAATGTCTCAGAATCTGAGAATATTTTTATACGAAAAACGTCTCTGAATCTGAGAGTTTTTCACTACGAAAAGTGTCTTAGAATCTGAGTCTTTTTATTTTGGAAAAACTTCTCTGAACATTAGACTTTCAAAATCTCAGAACTTGAAACTTTTTCTATACGAAAAATAGTTCACATTCTGAAACTTTTTATGTAGCAAATATTTCTATGGATTTGAGACTTTTGGTAAATTACAAATTTCTCCTATAGAAAAAGTCTCAGTGTATACGAAAAGTCTGTTAGATTCTGAGATTTTTTTCTGTAAGAAAATAAGAAATTTTCTTTTAAAAGATATAAAAAAAATCTTTATTTTCGAATTTATTGCCTTTTCGGGCCCCTTATGGTTAAAACGGTACTGCCCAGGTAGATGTAAAAGTTTAGTTTGATATACTGCTATTGTGAAGACATTTCCTTATAGATGAGGATTTTTTCACAATCTTAAAACAAACATTCATTGATGACAATGTTAGAACATGTCCTCAAGAAATACCTAATATATGTCAGAATTTGAAGACATTTCCTGATGGAAGCACGGTGCAAATTCCTCAGTGGGCCATTTACAAAACTTATTAATTTATAATTTTTTTAAAAGACCATGAAAAAATCAAGAAAACGTAACCGAACAAAAAAATCTGGGAAACAATTAAAATCACGAAAAATTCACGCAAGAATTTTACTCACGCACGATCACGCACGAACTTTTTTTTGGTTCTCACTGCTCACGCACGCTCACGTGAGTAGAAAAAAATTTACTCACGAATCACGTGATTCATGCGTGATTCACGTGAATCACGCAAATCACGTGAACAGCGCCCATCTCTATTTTAAATGTTACTATTTAAATCCGGCGTTGCTTTTTTAAAAGATTTTCCTATGAAAAACAAGATTTTTATTGCACACATTTTATTTTTAAGTGCATATTTTTAGGTTTTTTAGTGCATATTTTAAAATTTTTAGCGCATATTTTTGATTTTTTAGTGCATGAAAATCTCATCCCTACTAATCACTCCACTTTTTAAGGGGCTCCCATACAAAGATTACATTTTTATAAAACTGCTCCTGCAGCTCTAACTGCCTCAAAGTGCCCTAGAGGAGTCAAATGTATGATCGACCCTTTATATTTTGTCCATCCCAACAACTTCTCCGAACATACAACAAACAATTTTTCTATTTTTTTATAAATTTATTTTATTAAATCAGCTTCTACCGCTTCCATGGTACCTCCTAGAGTGGTCAAAAGTGAGAACAACCCCTATTAATTTTTACCCCTCCATATTTTTTCCAAACATACCTGCACCCTATCTCTACTCCCTATGGGGGCTCCCATTCAAAACGACTTTCCTATAAATTGTGCTCCCATCGCTCTAACTGTCTCAAGAGTGCCCCTTGAAGAGTCAAATGTATGACCGACCCCCAATAGTTTTTGAACCAAACAATTTTTCAGAGCACTCCACCTTTAACCCTTAAAGTGGATTCCATACAATTTTTTTTTCATTTTTTTTTAATTGTATGGGACCCCTTTAACGGTTAAAGATAGAGGGTAGATAAGTTTTGAAAAAAATAGAGGTTCAAAAACTATTGGGGGTTAGACTCCTCTATTGGGAGAAAATCCTCGGTGGGAGCAAATTGACGACCCATTACTCTATGAGTTTAACAGTCGATTTCTTAAAACTTTTTTTCTATGACCGGGACAAAAAGCTGTGAGTATCCTTGTTCTATATGCAGTCATTTAAAGCAATTACAAAAATTGCTGATCTACGCACAGCTTTTTGTCCCGGTCGTAGAACAAAAATTTTAAAAAATTTGCTGGTAAACTGATAAAGTAATAGGTTTTGGGGTCCTTAAAAATTCAAAACTCAAATAACTCAAAAACTTCTGGGGGTTAATCACGTAAAACGAAAACGATTTACGCTGCATAAACGACATCAAAATACATATCGTTTTGAAGGGAAATTTTAAAGTTTTTCTTTATTATATAATTTAAGAGTGTTGTCTAACCTAGAAACATTAAAAAACTTGGAAACATTTTGATTAGTTTAGGAGCAACAAGGCTCCAAAAATCGACGATAGTCAACTATCGTTTTACGTGATCCCAGTTCTGGTTTCAAAGCTTTGTCTTTAGGCTTTTTATCGTGTGGGCGCTATTTACCGAGATACTGGTTTTTAAAATTATCCTAAATGCGAATTTTTAATTAAAAATTTCGAACCTTTTAAGGCCACAAATTCTCTTTTGCAGTCTTTCTTTCTGTCTAAAATTTTCCCCGGTTTGCTGTATCTTGCTTAGTTTTCGAGATAATAGCATTTTTAATTTTTAGTGAAAAAATGGAAAAATTTGTTCATATTTTGTGAAAATAAAATTAAACTAATATAATATTTCATTTTCGACACCTGATTGATTTTAAAAAGTGGTTCTTAATAAAAATTCAATAAAAAAAATGTAAAAGACCGTGGGGCTCTCATTAAAACCCAATACATAATTTTTCTAATTTTATGTTTTTAACACTTTTTACCCTTTTAATGTGTCAGTTTTACCTCTTTTTACCATTTTTTATAGTAAAAAAAATACATTTTCGAACTGAATTTTTAAATTTTCACTTTTTCCTCTTGGCACTTTTTTACCCATTTTATTGTGTATTTTTAGCCTTTCCTTAAAAATTTGGCGCTTTTATTTGTTTTAAAAATGTCAACACTGGTTGTATAAACAATTTAACACCTAATCCCACAGTTACGAGGTAGTTCCTTAATTTCTTTTTTATTTTTATTTTTTTTTAAAGTTCATCCTTTTTATTTTAATATTTAACAATTGTTAATTTTATAAAATTTCTGTGCATCTGTTCATTAAAAAAAAAAATAAACGCCTTTTTTTTTTTAAACTGACTTGCCTTGACCACTTCCGTTTATTGAAAAATGTCTTTTTCTTTGTTTAAATTTATGAAATTTTATTTTGATAAAGTAGCAGCTGAGTTGAAAAACTAAATTTTCATTTTAAAAATTATCAATGGATTAATTGTAATTTACGCCTATTTATGTCAATAACTAAAGGACATTAAATATTACAAAATTGCTACAATGTTTAGCAACACCTACCAAAAATAAAGTCCTACTAATTTTTTTTTTTGGGGGTTGTCAATTTATACAATTTACACACGAAAATGTGTTTTATTATTTGCACACACACTTTATGGCTTAAACTATTGTTGAAGTGTTACGCCCAAAAAATACGCCCATGTCAATTACTTGGCTACTAAATATCTATAATGTATAGAAAATTTATATTTCTTGGAAAATATTTATTAGAAAATTGTTTTTTGATTATATTTGAATTGTTTTGTTCTTAATTGAGTTGGATGGATGGAATGTGCTATAATTTTAATTCCTGGTAATTTTATAATATTAGATATTTTACACCCACCGACGACACTTTGTGGTAAAAATAGTTTAAAGGAAACGTTTAGTTTGGGGGTTTTTCTATAAAATGTCAATTATATCATTTTATAATATGTGTATTAGAGTGGTCTAAAATTACACTTTTATAAAAATCTGGAACTTCAGAGTGCTGCCCCTTATACTTGGTGCCTAACAACGCCCTGTTCAAAGTTTCAGGCGAATGCGTTAAGGTTTAGAGGTCGCTCACTTTGATGACCAGTACCGTTTAAACCATTAAGGCACACTGGACACGTGCCTAGGGCTCCCGAGATAAAGGGGCCTTGAAATGCCAATAAATTCGCTTATACGAAAATGGAACAACATTTTTTTTAAATTTATTTTTAACCCTTTCATTCCCCTTGTACACTACATTGTCATCATCATCATTGACAGCATTACAGCTCGATGTGAGCCTTAGCTTCCTCCACAATTTTCCTCCAAGCTAGTCGGTTGTTTGCTAGTTGTTTGTAGTTATTGACATTTAAGCGCTTTAAGTCACACTCAACATCATCTATCCATCGTTTTGCGGGTCTGCCTTGCTTCTTCTTGTCTTTGATTTTATATGTCATTGCTTTCTTCACAACTCTGTCCTCATTCATGCGGCATACATGGCCAAGCCAGCGTATTCTTTGTGATTTTATATATCGCACAATATTTTCACCATGTATAAGTTGATCCAGTTCGTCGTTATATCTACTTCTGTAAGTATTATCTGTTTCTTTAATTGGGCCGAAGATTCTTCTCAATATTTTTCTCTCAAAAATCATTAATTGATTTTTTGTGTTCTCCCATAAAGGCCAAACTTCGCATCCATATGTGGCCACTGGACGAATTAAAGTTTTATATATTTTAATTTTACTTCCTCGACTTAGCAGCTTACTCTTTAACAGTTTCATGTGTGCGTAGTAGCATCTATTAGCTGCCTGAATACGGTCTTGTATTGCTACATTCATACCCTCGTTGCGGTGTATAGTTAATCCAAGGTATTTTATCTGATCTACGCTTTCAAATTTGTATAGACCTGATTGAAGATCTGGTTGTTTGTTTGGTGAGTTAGTACGTGCTAAATATTTAGTTTTTTCTTCGTTAATTTTGAGACCAAACTGTTGTGCCTTAGTATCTAGTTGATGGAGTATTTCCTTTAGGTCTCTAGTATTTCTAGAAAGTATAGCTAGATCGTCTGCATACCCACAGATTTGTACGCTTTTTGTGAATAAGGTACTAGCAGGGTCAATTTCATCTATTATGAAGTTAAGTACCATGTTGAAAATCAGTGCCGATAGTGCGTCACCTTGTTTAACTCCTGTTTCGACGTTAAATGTCTCTGATGTTTTATTTTGTATGAGGACCTTGGATGCGGTTTCTCTAAGTGTCATACTAACTAAGCTCGCTAGTTTACTGGGTACTCCTTGTCTTCTTAGTACATAATTAATCTTATTTCTGTCAATGCAGTCGAAAGCTTTTTGAAAATCTATGAATAGTCCATGTATTGGGTAATCATGTTCATAGAATTTTTCGAAGATTTGGCTTATTACAAAGCATTGGTCGGTTGTTGATTTGTTCATTCTAAACCCGGACTGATATTCACCGATTACCTCCTCAGCTATAATGTTGATTCTGTTGTATAGAATATTGGTGAATACTTTATATGCTACATTTAACAAAGATATCCCTCTGTAGTTATTACAATCGCGTCGATCTCCTTTTTTGTAAACTGGTATAATGAGGCTCGTCTTCCAGTCTTGGGGCATTTCTTCTTTCTCCCAGACATTATTTATAAGTTTGTGAATTAAATTATTTGTAGTTGTACCACCGTACTTGAATAATTCAGCTGTTATTGTATCTTCACCACTGGCTTTTCCCGATTTAAGCTTGTTAATAGCGGTATTTACTTCTTCTTTTGTTGGGTATTCAACAAATATTTCAGCTGTGATCAACTCATCGTTACACAAATCATTACTATTCGTGATACCATCAGCATTAAAAAGTTTACTAAAATAATCTCCCCATCTTTCTAGGATTTTTGCTTCTTCGAGAAGGGCTATTCCATTTTCATCGTTACACACATTTAACTTTGGTACGTATTTTGATTTTTGTTGTTTTATTTTAGCGTAAAAATCTTTTGTGCGTTGTGGAGCGTTTTGGTTTTCAATTTGCTGAATTTGTTGTTTCATTGATTCCTTTTTCTTTTTCTGTATTATTTTCTTTGCTGTTCTTCGTTTCTGTTCATAGTCACGAATATTATGTTGTGTTCTGTTCTCCAGTAATCTTTTCCTTGCTTCGTTTTTAATATCTACTGCTTGTTTGCAGTCTTCGTCAAACCATTCATCATTACGAGTTTTTAGTTTTTTACCAACTGTTTCCTCTGCGGCTTCAATTATACCTTTCTTAATTGTCACCCACATTTCATCAACTGAGTCATTGGATATATTTTTAGTTTTATCGATAATCTTTTGTTGGTAAGCTTCACTGTGATTTTCATTCTGGAGAGCTTCTGTATTCCATCGTACCTTAACATATTTATTTTTTGATATAACATTGGATAATCGTTGTCGTAGAACACTGCGTACTAAATAGTGGTCTGAGTCACAGTTAGCTCCTTTCATGGATCTTACGCTTATTATTGATGTTGCATGTCTTTTATCGATCAGTATATGATCTATCTGGTTTGCTCCGTTTCTATTTCCAGGCCATTTCCACGTATGTTTATGTATATCTTTCCTTGGGAAAGACACACTGCTTATATAAAAATTTAATGATGAAGCTAGATTTGCTACTCGTATACCGTTTTCATTTGACGTTTCATGCAAAGAGTTTAATCTTGCAACATCTTTTATAAACTCTTCCTTTCCTATTTTTGCATTAAAATCACCAATTAAAATGATGGTGTCGTGTCTATTTATACCATCTATCACTTTGGTGAGTTTGTCGTAAAATGCATCCTTTACATCATTATTGTGGTTTTCACTACATTGTACGCATCTTTAAAAAATTGTTAAAAATTAACCGTACAATATTTTTGTGATTTGTTTGGACAAGATCGATCATTGAAGGTTTATCTTTACGATAGATGGGTTCGGAAAAATAAATTTTGCAATCCGGTGGGCTCTACACGCAATATTTGTTGGCAAAATTGAAAATTTGTCAAATAACGTAAAAAAATTGCAAATCAAAATATGATTTAAAAATTCTCCAAAATCGAATAATAGTCGCACAAGCTTTCTTAAAAGCGAATTTTGTAGAACATTTCAATACAAAAAATACAAAATTCGAATTTTGGAAAAATGTTCACTCGTTCGGGAGATATTGCATGTGAAAGCTTTAAGTTCGGTTGGAAACCTACAAAAAGTGTTTACTTAGCAAAGATCTACATTTTCACAAATTTTGGTCAAGAAATACCTACCCAAAAAATTCGGTAGTGAAAGGGTTAAAGAAAATTTTACATTTTCTTTAAAAAAATTTCTTAGAATCTTACACATTTTTCGTATACATCTGAGACTTTTTCTATAGAAAAAATTTGTCGTATATCAAAAGTCTCAAATTTATAGAAACTTTTTCTACATAAAAAGTTTCAGATTGTGAAATATTTTTCATACAGAAAAAGTTTCAGATTCTGAGATTCTGACTATGCAGTTTTGCAAAAATTAAAAGTCTCAGATTTTGAGACACTTATCGTATGCAAAGTCTCAGATTCTGAGACACAGAAAAAATCTCACATTTAGAGACAATTTTCATTTAGAAAAATTCTCAGATTCTTAGACATTTTTCTTATAGAAAAAGTCTTAGATTCTGAGACATTTTTCGTATTGAGGAAGTTGCAGATCACAGACGTTTTCAGAAAAAAAAATCTTAAATGCTGAGACATTTTAATATAGAATAAATTTCAGACTCTGAGACATTTTCCATATCGAAAAACTTTCGGATTCTGAGACATTTTTCGTATAGAAAAAGTTTCAGATTCTGAGACATTTGTCGTATAGGAAAAGTTTCAGATTCTGAGATAGAAAAGGTCTCATTAAAACCAAATTGTTCTACACTGAAAGAATTATTATTCATAATATCTATGAACAAACCAAATTTATGAACCAAATTTATAGAATCTATGAAACAATTCATTGGCTGAATGAATATTCATTATACTAAATGATATATTTCATAGTATTTTATTCATAGATTTTGTTAGATTCATAGAAAAATTTCCAAGAACTAATAAATGTTATTCATAAAAAAAATTGTCATCAATAGGCCTTTTAAAAAAATTTAATTAATATATTAAAAAAAAAAAAATAAAAAATTAAAAAAAAAACATAAAAAACATTAAAAAAAATGTCTGCCCTCGAGGGATTCGAACCCAAGACCTATCGGCTGGGAAGTTTATAATCGACGCCTTAGCTATCAGCGCCACCAAAGGAGGAAAATCTCGCCGACTTACACTTACAAGGGAAGTCTCCCTGGTGTCACCCTCCCATCTTCATAAAATTTGGATATGTTGTTAAGAACGAAAATTAATTCGACAGCTATTTTTTTTCATCGGCCCAAACTCATTTTTAAGAGGGGTCGATTTGTATGGGGGCAAATTGACCTTTTTCAGTTTTTTACGATTTCCGATTATTTAAACAAAATAAATATAGGCATGTGTGGATCAGATTAAAGGTATTAAAAATACCTATCTCGCGGTGCTAACAACGGGCCAAAGAAGTTAATATTTTTCGACTTATTAACAAAAATGTCTTAAAATTATTTTACTCAATATGACGAAAAGTTGTGCATGTTTGGACACGTTCTTAGTACACGTAGATAGGTTTCCCAAATACCTTTCATTTGGTATGTAACATGACTAAGTTTCTTTGCATAATATAGGAGATAAACGAAAAAACTGAAAAATAGCCTTGTCTTCCCCCCTTCTTTTTACCACCTAAATATGAATTTTGGCCGCTAAAAAAAATCCATAAAGATCCGCGGGTGACACTAGAGAGGCTTCCATTGTTAGTTTTATAATGTTTGTTATTGTTTTTTGTAAATACACAATCATTTTGTTTTCTACAAACACACACACGGATTTTGGCAGAGCATTGTGGCAGAGCATAGATACAAACTCAATATGTTAAAGCAGAATATTAAACAAAATGGATTTTAAGTGTTATTAGATATTTATATACTTTAGCTTAGTGGCTAGAGACTAAGCTTCACGAACAACTGGTTTTGTGTTCGAATCTCGGTGGGGATAAGTTAAAAATAAATTTATTTTTAAAAATAGAAAATTTTAAATAAATAAAAATAAAATAAATAAAAATGAAATAATAAAATAAATAAAAATACAATTGAGTAAAAATTTTTTCATAGCCTATGAACTTTTTCATAGGTATCTGGTTTCTAGGAATTTGTTTCATAGATTCTATGAAGGGCATCATTGGCTGACTTCTAATGATTTTTTTTCATAGAATCAATGTTCGTTTTCATAGCCGTAATGAACAAAATTCTTTCAGTGTACACAAATATCATGGTTTAATAAGTAAAGAAAAATGACCTCGAGCTAGAACATCCCTTCTCAAAATATTATTTTTTTCTTTGTCTTAAAACAGGTTATAACATGAGTATAATTTGAACTAAAAAATTTTTTTTTTTTTTGTCATGCGACTTTTTCTTTCCAGCGGGGCCCCAAATTCTTGTATGCCCAGGGTCCTGCCATACCTTAAAGCGGTCCTGTTGACGACTTTCACAATTACAATTGTTTGTAGTTTTCACACAAAAAAATACACTATATGGTTTATATTAAACATTTATTGAAATCTGAACCCAATTTATTATGGAGATTACGAATCTGTGTTAAAATATAAAAAAATTTAGTACTTTTACAGTTATTTTCGATTTTGTAAAACTTGAAAAAATCCAAGATTTTAATGATATTTTTTAAATTATCTTAAAATGATTCAATAAAAAAATCCAAGTTAAATTAAAGAGAAATAGAGAAACTACCTTAGGAATTTTTAAAATATTGTTGCCTACTTTTAGGGATTTTAAGCACCTTCCTTTCTACTTATAAAAATCTCAAAAGTTATTTGTGCCACATAGTTTTGCTGAGTTATGTTAAAATATACAAAAACGGTATTGAAATTTAATTTGGAATTTTGTTTTTGGTATTAATTAGGTTATTTGTTTAAGTAACTCTTACCTATTTTTTTTATATTTTATTCTAAATTCAATGTTTGAGATGGCATGGAATGGACTGTGTCAGTGTGTGTATAATGTGATTCATTTCATTCAATTTTTAATGTTAAATGTTTCCAATGATGCCTTTTAAGAAAATTTACATAAAATATTTTATTTGTTATCTTATGGCAGCACGTATTTGTCTTTTAAATTCCAATACACATTCATACACATATGAATAGTAAGTTAGTAAGTAAGAGTATGTATGGTGGAGTATACCTACACAAATTCATTGATTCATTCAGATGATGTATAAGTTCCCAATCCAAAAACCCATTCAATGCATTAAACAAAATACCTGTGAAAAACTTCTTTTGCTGATGATGATGACGATGATGCTGGCATCATCGTTCAGACAAACATTCGATTGTTATATGTACCTACTCGTATGCTGCTCCATTGGCAGCATTTCTCTTATCGGAAATACCAATGAAATAAAAGATTGGCTTTTTTGGCGGAGCCACTTGAAAATCAATTTATGGAAAAGACAAAAACATAGAAAAAGTTTAAATTTAAAAACAAAATGTTGTATATCATCCATCCATCCATACATGCAGCCATGAGTACAAAAATAAAACAAAATGCGGTCAATATTAAAGTAAAATGTTATCAACAAAATTTTGAAAACAACAAAAAAAAAAACTCAACATTTTGGACTTTAAGAGAAATGGTAATTTTTTTCAAGGAAACGCAATATACAGATGTAGAAATTATAAAGTTTAAGTTTTGTAAAAAAAAACTTTCTGTTTTTATTTACATTTTATTGATGAAGTTTGAGGTGCTAACTGCAGAGTGATATTCTAAGTTCAAATTCTAACTAGAGAATTGAATTTTATTTTTTAAATGTTATTAAAATTATGTTTAACAAAAGGGAGTTTATACAAGTTCGAGGACATTTATTTCAGCTATTATGAATTAACATAATTCTCAATTATTTCAACTAAATGTAAACTACGGTTAAAATAAATTTACTTTTTATGTATTTGTTGGGAGAATTTGGACCCCTTGAGACATCTTAACAGAAATGTTGCTAAACTGGAAGCAGAGCAGTGATACCATATTTCTATATCGTTAGTTTTTTTTGTACCGCTTTGTAATTTGGAATCGGGCCCCAGCTTGGGCGCCATTTTCTTAGAAATACTGGTAGTGGATTTTCCAGAGTTTTTATGTTCATCTAGAGAAAATTTCTTAACACATAAAAATATCGATTGTGAGACCTTCTAGGGATGTTCGTCTGTCCGTCTGTGATAGCCACGATGTAGACCAAAATATTAAAAAGCTACTAAAATTTAATTTGAATTAAATTAAAACACGTTATACTTATTTTTTGTCTAACTCCAGTAGATATTATGCTTAACTTAAAACAGCCTTTGGAAAGGAATTACGAATCAAAACGCGTATCCAAACCACCTGAATTCACGCACGATTTCTGTGGCCGAATCACAATTTAAAGCACAATTTGGTCAAACTGATAGAGCGATACTAAGATGCAGTGGAATCAGGTGCCTCTCTTGGTACATTGTGTTTTAATTTGTACCGCTTGCAATTTAGTAATCGGCCCGAGCTTGGGCGCCATTTTCTTCAATAACTGTTAGTCAGGTGTGTGGAGTTTCATAATTTATATTATTGATCAGTGATCGATTATATAACATTCTAGCGATGTCCGTCCATCCTTCCGTCTGTGGAAGACTCGATACAGACCACCATATTAAAAATCGGCTAAAATCCAATTTTAACAAATATTTTCCTTTAACATTGAAATCTGGTGGAATTTAATTACAACACGTTAGTTCCTTTTTTATAGCTTTGCTATTCGGAATCGGACGCCTGTGTGGGCGCCATTTTTCATCAAATACTGTTAGTCAAATATAATGTTAAACGTAACACATCGAAATATCGATCTAGAACCCTATAAATTATATATTACTGATGAGCGATCGATTTTAAGACATTTTAGCGATGCCCGTCTGTCCACCAGTCCGTAGAAGACACGATACAGACCAACAAATTAAAAATCTACTGAAAATCTAATTTTAAAAAATATGTTCCTTTAAATTTCAGTCAAATTAAATTACAATACGTTGTACTTAATTTCTGTCTAGCTTAAGTTAGGGTGGCGGTGTCCGATTGACACCTCGCATAGACCTCTTGGTCCATAGCGATACCACAAAACTTTTTCCGCTAGCGGTGCAAGTTAAACACGTTCAAAGTCATTGCGAATCTTTTCAATATACTAAGCTCCATTTGCGTTATATCCTCCAAAGTACGGAAACTTATGTGACCGTTAATGGATCGGTGCCTCCTTGCCACAGCTGGGCAGTGACAAAGTATGTGTTCTATCGTTTCATCTACTCCTGGTGAAGCGCATCTTTTACAACTAGCGTCTGAAATAAGTCAAATATTCTTGGCATCGATGCCGATAAGCCAATGACCAGTTATTATCCCAGTCAGAGCTCTGCAAAAATTCTCCCAAAAATTTTGCTGAACTCAAAGCACCTTTTGAAAAGGAATCACAAGGCAAAGTGCTCATTCAAACCCTACTTAATTAATGCATGATTTCTGTAGGCGTCTCCACAGTTTAGAGCACCATTTGGTAGCGCTGATAGATCGGTATTATAATGCAGTGAATTCATATGTCTCTGATGGTATATTGGCGGTGGTTTCTTTTGCACCGCTCTCAAATTAGTCTGGCTCCAGCTTGGGCGCCATTTTCTTCAATATACTCTTAATCAGTGATCGATTCTAAGACATGCTAGCGATGTCCGTCTGCTCGTTCTTTCGTCTGTGGAAGATACGATAGAGACCAAAATTTTAAAAAACTGCTAAAATCTAATTTTAACAAATTTTTTGGTTAAAAATTTCAGTTGAGTTAGAAATTATGCTGAACTGAAAGCAGCTTTTGGAAAGGAATCACGAATTCATGCATTATTTCTGTGGGCGATCTCATAGTTTAGAGTTCTATTTGATAAAGCGCTATTAAAACGTAGTGAAATCATGTCTCTATGTTGGTTTGGTTAAGTTTTAAGTAGCTGCTGACGTCTTACGTGAATGTTGTTACATTGGCGGTGGTTTCTCTTGTACCTCTTTGCAGTTCGGAATCAGACCCCAGCTTGGGCGCCATTTTCTTGGAAATACTCAGTTTAACGGAGTTTATATTTTCATTTGAAGCAAATTTCTTAACGCATTGAAATATTGGTAAATTTTACGGAGTTTCTATTTTTATCTGAAGCAAATTTCTTAACATATCGAAATATTGGTTAGACTTGGATCCCATTAATCTGTCCGTTCTTCCGTCTGTGGAATACACTTTGCAGACCCAAATATTACAAATTTGGTAAAAATCTAATTTTAACAAATATTTTCTTGTATAATTTCATTTATTTTAAATTAATTCTTATCGTATACTAATCTTATACTAATTTTCTGTCTAACTCCAGAAGAAATTTTGCTGAATTGGAAGCAGCTTTTGGAAAGGAATTATGAGACCTGAATTCATGCATGGTTCCTGTGTGCGATGTAACAGTTAAGAGCACTGTTTGGTAGTACTGAAAGAGCGCTATTAAAATGCAGTGAAATCATGAGTCTATATCGGTACATTGGCGGTGGTGTCTTTTGTACCACTTTGCTATTCGGAATCTAGCCCCTGCTTGGGCGCCATTTTATTGGAAATACCGTTAGTCCAATTTACGGAGTTTCTATGTTCATCTGGGACGCCATAAATTATTGATCAGTGATCGATTTTAAGGTATTCTAGCACTGTCCGTCCGTGTGTGGAAGAGACTATACAGATCAAAATATTAAAAACCTGTTGAATTAAATTTTAACAACTATTTTCCTTTAAAATTTCAGTTGAATTATATTTGAACGCATTATACTAATTTTCTGTCTAACCCCAGCAGAAATGTTGCTAAACTGAAAGCAGATTTTGGAAAGAAATCACGATGTAAAATAGTACTATTTGGTAGCACTGATAGAATGTATAGAGTGGTATTAATACAACGCGGAATCATGAGTCTTTTTTTTCATTACAGGATTTCAGAATAATTAAGATATCCTATTCTGTCTCCAATACTTATTCTTTTTTTTTTAATATCCATATGTTGCGTGACCTTCCATCAAACTGGCGCCTTAGATAATGCAATAAAGATAACTATCTTAAAATATCCAATAGCCTTTTTATTTGTCGTTGATTGTAAGTTACACCAAGTTCATTTAGTATAAATAAATATTCCAATGAGTTAAACATATTAAAACTTGTTGGCCAACAAATTGCTACAAAATTCTCGAAACATGGTTAGCATAAGCAATAAATAGATACCGACGGACGGACGGACAGACGGATGGAACAACAGCAACACCAACACAGAAGACCATAAAATAAACTCTACATATGTATGGACGGACGGACACAAGTATGCAACTAGGCTCAAATATATTTTTTTCTTTATTTACAATGTAATGGTGAGAATATTTGGACCAAATTATAGTTTCCAAAGAATCCAAAAAATCAAATTGACTTACACAGTGTACGTGAACGAATGAATTTTGTTGCGTGGCTGACTCAATGGTGGCTGTTCTAGGTGCAAGACTTTTTAAAGCTTAACTTTAGCTTGAACGTTGTCTTTATTGCTGTTTTTGTTGGTGTTTGTAAGTAGTACGAGGATTGAGAAGGCGGCCGCTTTTACGAGATATGATTAGGAATTTAAATGCTTTTGTATTATTAAATTAGTAAATATCCTGCTTTATCTCGGTAGATTGAAGTGTATTAAAAAATGCAGGTGTACAAATGCTACTGCCGCCGCCAACACTTGCAGTAGTTAAACTAAAAAAAAAAAACACAAATCTGCAGTTTTTTTTAGAGTAAGAACGTTGAGAAAACTTTATTTTTATTTTTTTAACAACAGACAGACAACTCCACAGACTAACGAGTACACATAGAAATTGGTTTAGTTGAACTTTAAAGGCTGGCAATCAAGAAAACAAAAAAATACCTTAGCAATATGGTAGTAACGTAACAGTATTCAATATAATATACCTTATAATATCGTTACAGAACAAAAGGTGACCAAATCATAAAAATAAGACGTTAACTCTGAACAATGCAAACAACATCAATTGATGTTTTGTTGTATGACTATCTTAAAGAATTTCTAAGCAATTTAATTGTTTTGAAATACTTAAAAATTTCGTAAGACTTAAGAATGTTTTGGATCTTATGGGGTCCCAATGTGAGGACCCTTATGGGCGGTAATATGTGGGGTACGAAGTGTGTACACTAGGGCGGGTCGATTTTTTTTGTCAAAAATCGTATAGCAAAAACATAATCTACAAGAAATTCTAAGAACATTTCCCAAAGAAACCATGTTTCTAAAATCAAACCCTATACCGCGCCTAACGCCATGAAGATTTGTCCGTCCGTCCTTTTTTCATAAGCAAAACATAGAACTTGACTTTTTTTTGGTGTTCGTGTTAATTTTTGGGCTTTAATGTGCTCTGAGGTATATAGTAAAATTTTATTGGCAACATTTTTGTAGAACATTTCATACCCACCCTCCCCCTCTTTCGGGTTGTTTTTTGCGATTTGTTAGAATAGAGCCAAAAAATACCGTTATGAGAGGGAGTTAGAGGGTTAATATGTTTCACAAAAATATTTGCCATAATATTTTTTACAAAGTTGCTGAACATACCCTACACCTCAGATGTAAAGAAAACATAGTTGTATATACCGATATGCTGCAAGAATACATCCAGCGGCAATGCTTTACTAATTGCCGCTGGGTATAATTCGAACAATTTTTGGGATTAGGACCGGCAAGTATATTAGACATAATCCCTGAAATGGAAAAATAAATAATTAGATTGATTTGTAATGAAAACTCCACAGACGAAAAATTAAAATAAGAAATTTTAACAATAAATCGCTGCTTTTATCGTTAATCCATGATAATTTTACTCCATTATTTATTTTTTATTGGGCTACAGTATATTAACATGTAGCGTGATACTCTGAAAGTAAGTGCAGGGGTTGTGGGATCGCTTCCCGCCAAAGCATTTGTATGTTAATTACAGAGGGATTTTTCTTAGTAAATAAAAGTATGTAATTGAGGATCATAATGATATTTCGTCAAAAAAAAAAACACATAACATAGATACTTTTGTGGGATGAAACAGGAGAGTTGCATATCGGAGAGGAAAAAAGATGTGTTTGATAAAAATTTTTGATAACTAAATATTTTTTTTACATCAGTTTTTGATTTATTTGATTAAAATTATTTTTTTTAATTTCTGTAAAAAAAAAATTTTCGAATGTAAATTTTTTTGAGTGTATTTTTTTTGAGTGTAATATTTTTTTTAGTTTTTTTGAGTGACAAAAATAGTTTCTAAAATATTTTTTTTTGGCTTACCATTCCTTTTCAAAGCGTGTTTAGCGTTTTTTTTTTTTTAACACGGGAGTTCGGGTTAAACCCAATCTAAAATTCCCCATTTTGTTAATAACTTATGAACTACTGGACAGATTTCGATCAAATTTAGTATTAATCTGACCGGAAGTATAACAAATATATACGCCATGCTTCAGCAGCTTGTCGCATTAATTTTTTGTTCTTCCGCTAACATTTGAAAGTTAGCGTGTTTCACACAGACAGAAAAACAGACGGACGGACGGATTTTCATGTCGTTAGGCGCGGTATAGGGTTTGATTTTAGACCAATGGTTTCTTTTGAAAAGTTTCTTAGAATTTCTTGTAGATTTTGTTTTTGCTATACGATTTTTCAGTTTTTTTCGATCCATACAAATCGACCCGCCCTAGTGTACACTCTTATCAGGTCACCATCGATTTTGAAAAAAAAAAAATTTGGTCAGATCAGTTTTTGAGATATGGAAATGGGGTCTTAAAAAAATTTAACATGACATAATTTAAAAACTCGTAAGGTTTTTGGGTCTTCAGCGGTCGTATTCTTTTTGTTAGGCAACATAGACTCTGAAGTCCGATGTGATATCACGGGATGGTTGTAGGTTGCTCTACTAGTCCCTGCAGTTAAACCATTTTGAGCTCCTTATAAAACTCCTAAAATATCGAATTTTGACAACCGACAGATCAGAAAGGTCGTGCAATTCCCTTGATTCCAGTAAAGCAAGTCTCTGACCAGAAAATGCCGGGCGATGGCAGATAAAGTGTTCGATAGTTACCAACTCTTCCTCATCCATGTGGGCCCGGCAAAAGTCATTTGGCGGCATATTTAACCGATCTGCGTGTTCTACTATAGTACAGTGTTTTGTAATTAGAGCAACAACCGTTAAAATCTGTTCTCTTGGATGCGATATCAGTTCACTTGTGCGCTTTTGATTAAGAGAAGGCCAAATCTGTCGTGTAGTTTCACACGTCCATACATGTGTGGTGATTAGTCTCCGTCGCAGAACAAAGAAGTTGATTTTGCTTGCAAGAGTCGTAACAACATATTTCAATTCAGTTGGGTAAATTGAGTATTCTACAGTTTCCGACTCCTCCTCATCCATGTTGGTCCGGAAAAAGTACTTTGGCTGTATATTTAACTATCTGCGTGCTCTCTTATAATACAGTGTCCTGTAGTTACAGCAACCACCGTCAAAATCTCTCCTCATGGAAGCGATATCAGCTCACTTGTGAGCTTCTGATTAAGAGAAGAACAAATCTGTCGTGTGTCTCATACATCCATCCATGTGCCAATCTCTGATTAGTCTCCCTCGCGGAAAAATTCGATTATTTTTGTTGCAAGAGGCATACCAACCCATTACTATTCAGCTGTAACCAGTAAGGTAAATCTCAGTCTTGCAAGCTTATCGGCTTTGCAATTCTCTAGAATGTCAATGTGCTCCGGGACTCATATGAGTCATATATCAAACTGCGTGGCCATCTTATTTAAAGACGTGTGGCTGTTAAGGGCAGATTTTGCTTTAACGGTTGCTTGACTGCCAGAATAGGTGTTTACTGCGGTTATAGACAAGCCATTCCAACTCCACCAGTCCCAACTTCCTTCATTGTCCGCATCTCTGCCGGCTAAACACTGCCATGATCTAGCAATATTCTAGCCAGGCTCAACCCATGCTCTTTCGAATAGACTTCTAATACCACTTGTTCGTGTAGCTTACATCCATCTGTTAAAAAATGTATGGAGGTTTCACTACCTGGAATGTTCCTCATCAAAGTTTCCCTGAATAGTGGTAAAGTGGTGCTCAAAACTGCTCATAGAGAAAGCACAATCCGCCCTTTTTTAATTGTTATCTTCTTCAAGATCGAGCAATGGCCACAATTGCTAATCTTCAATTGCAGTGTGCTGTTCAGTTAATCATGGTATCCTCCTACTCCGATCATGGTATCAGAAGTAGGAGGATTTCTTATGCAGCACCAGTCATGCACATCGACGTCATTCTCTGTACCTTCGTGATAAAGATTTAGATCCCTTTTGTCGCTAAAGCTGGCCACCAGACAATAATTCCATACAGCAGAATTAGACACACCAGTGATGTATACTTAAGTCCAATGAGCGATTTTATAGCAAAAGCTTCATCGCTTTCCAATGGCACTTTCACAGGAATATAAAGAAGTTTTTGCTTTTCTCACCAGTTCCTCAATATATCCAAGATACTTGGCTCCATTTGAGAAGGCGATTTCAGTGCCGTCTAGAGAAATAGGATCAAAAGCGGGAATCTTATTTTTTCCTTGTAAGCAAAACAAGCTCTGTTTTACTTGGATTTACTCCTAGACCACAGCTTTTTGCCCATTTAAACAGATCTTTCAGAGAACCCTGAAGAATGTCCTTCAATGTTGGCAGATGCTTTCCCTTTACCGCTATCGCGAAATCGTCAGCATATGTGACAACATCCCAACCGGGTGATTCTAAAGACAGCAGCATTTGATTCAGTGCTAGGTTTCAAAGAAGTAGCCAAAGAACATCTCCCTGTGGTGAGCTCCTATTGACAAATCGAGTTATGATAGACGTTCCCAATTCGGACGTTATACGTCTATTGGCAAGTAGATATTCCACCATTAAAACGATCCCACGCTTCACGTTCAATGGAATGCCATTATTAAAAGCCCCTCTATATCCATTTCTCGATGGTAACAACGAACTCATAAAAGTTGTTTCCGTTGCCTTACCCTTTCTGTATGCATGTTGCCTAGTCGAAAGCAACCTCGGGTCAATTACTCTTCGCAAATATGAGTACAACATTCCTTCCATTGTCTTTAACAAAAACAAAGACATACTAATTGGTCTGTAATCATTCGGAACTGTGTGGGAATTTTTCCCAGACTTCGGGTCAAGAAAGACTCTGGCATTCCCCCATTTTAAATGAATATACGACCAGTTTATGCATGCTGTGTAGAGATTATAGAGCCAAGAGGCTGTCCGACACTTGCATCTCAATCGGAATTATACCATCAAGTCCAGGAGATTTATAGGGCCTCTAGCTTATAAGCTTATGTATGGCAGAGTTATAATCATTTGAAAATTCCTAGAATATCCGCGGTTTCGGTAACGGTTTAAACCGAAACGGAAGCTCTAATCACTTAAGATGATGATATTTTAAGCACCTAAATTTCTGATATAATATAAACGACTCAAGTGTTAGTTCCCGTGATTCGTGAGTTTGTTTTAGACAGTTAAGTCCCTTCTCGTAAGAGTGATATGTATTTTTCCACAAGATTTTTAAGGTTCATTTAGATTAGTAAAAATTGTTGATCTGGTCAACCTATATCTTAACATCGCGTAATTGCAGGCGCGCGCTATCCACAATTATTGTACACTGCATCGATAGATAGATACCATGATCGTTCGATGCATGGCAATTTATCGATCTACTTATCAATCTACAAGATAAATCATGTGGCATTTAATTCTAAACGATAGCATCGTTTAGATGTAAGTAGACTATGCTAGTAATGAGATGTTTTTATCTCAAAACTTACAATTACATCTGTTAGTTAGATTGCAATATTTTTTTATGCCCTACGATCGTCATTAAGTAAATGATGACAGTTATTTGCAACAGCTGGAAAAATTATTAAAACTGAGGAAGCTTAGGAAGAAACTAAGAAAATAGAGTGGTCCTAAAGCACATACTTCAAATTTATAGTGCTGGAAGGAGAAGTCTAAGATAAGAGATTAATGAAAAGTTTCAAGGCAGACCTTTTCACGTCTCAAGGCCAGATTTGGCTCGAACCACTGATGTGATAACCAGTCAGAGAAGTTAGCAACTATAAAAATAATAAATATCGTGAATTGGTCAAGTAAGCGACAATAACACGAAAGAGGGACAAAAGGAGAGAGAAGGATGACATAAATAGTCAAGCACTTCAAAATATTCTTTGAAAAAAGTTCGACTTAAAAAATTGATACTGTAAGGAAGGAATGTTTTTTTAGATCTTTTTCGGTGCTTTTTCACGCTGCAAATACCGAAATACTTCTACGACCAATTTAGTACCTTTTTAAGTACATGTTTAGTTGCGTGTTCTACATAATTTAAAAGGAATTTTCCAGAATTTGTGGATTTTTCGTAGGAAACTGCTACAAAAGATAAAACTTTAGGGAATTTAGACTACTCTAGGCAGAAGTTTCCATTTGTACTGAACATCGTGAATCTAAAACTGTTATAATGAAATAATTATTTAAGTGCTTTGAGTTCGGAAAAGTACTTTTTTGGTTAAGTTTCAGTAACATTTCGATATTCTGATTATTCAACCCTGTTGTGAAGAATCATTTGGCTTTCACGATCTAAATAAAGTTTATAAAATGGTGTAGAGAACATCGCAAATTCGTTGTATAAAAACTTTATGATACTCCTAGACATTTTTATCGTAACGAACTGTATAGATACAGAAAAGAAGGCGTGTTGTTCTAGTCTCCTATGTAGGATAAAATGAGAATTTTTTTTAAACTAATTTTCTGTAGAAATTGTTAAATTTCATTTCCCCAGATTTTTATCTTCATTTTTTTATATGGTTTTTATATTTTGTTAACTAAAGGTGCAGTTAGATAACAACATTAAAAAAATTTTGTTCAAAGTTTTTAAAGTTTTGAAATCTAAAATAGAAAAAAATGCGTTTTAAAAATATGATTAAATTTTTTTTAATACTACATATTGTATGTAATTTCATTTTAAATAGCTTAAATATCTTGTTTTCCTATAATTTAACAAATTTTGTTTAAACTTCTAATAAACATTAAGCGGTTTACAGAAGATTAAAGGAATTAGATCTTTAATAGAGTTTGCGGAGGAGGGCTTAAAGTTAGAAAGAATAATATAGATGTCACGTCAAAGCAGAGTGAACCTCAGGTTTCTAAATGTGGAAGAAATCGTAGGATTTGGAATAACAAGACAGCTGACATTTGCCAAAACAGTTTGGGGACCTTGGGCGCTAAACCGATGGAATGAGACTGACGAACGAGTTATAAACTGGTAACACTAAGGAATAAAACCGGTCTATCCGGTTCCAAGAAGTAAGCAAGAAGCGGAGTGTTTGGGAGAACAGATGTTTCAAAATCTGGAAGAATTCTCTATACTTGGAAACTTTTGACATTTGACAATAAAGCGTGGGACACTCTGGGCACCATTACGACGGAATGAGACTGACAAACGGGTTATTGCTATAAACAGGTAACGCTATGAACCTTAAATGGTCTATGCGGCGCCTTTAGACAGCCAGATTAACCTAAACCGTTGTCAGCCTAAAAGTATGCGAAACATTAAGGTTTATATTCCTCTTGTATCATTTAACTTATCTCACCTTGTGTTATCCCTTAAAGACTAGATAATCCTTTGTTTCAAAATATATCGTATCATTGGCAGCCACAGATTTTTTTTCATTAAAATTCTTTATTGTGGCTCTTAATCATTTTAGTTTCAACAATGTTTACAAGTTTAGCATTTACGTTTTATATGTTTCAATTGTACCGGTTTTCGCGTAAAAAAACTTTCAAGATCATAAGATTCTTTTTAAATGGTATTTACGTATAATATTCATATACTCGCTGGCATTCTTAAGAAGTCATAAAGGTGGAATAGAAATTTCCATATTTGCGTTCCACTTAAATAGCCGCCAAAACAAACTAAATTACTATAACAACAGTCACTCAATTTTTAACTATACTTCATGGTTTTAAAGTCTCCCACTCCATGGGCAAGTGCATAAGCCAGCCATATAGTGACAGGCAAAATTGTGTGGATGATTGTTAAATGTGAAAAGTCGAAATCCACTTATGTTAGATTTGAAGTTTTGTCCACTTTTAGACACTGGTTATATGAAATATTTTCTAACCGGCTTTTTTTAAAGCAATTCTCACAGAAGAAAAACAATTAAATTATATTTTAATAACTGAATTTTTATTTATTTCGGTTTGAGTCCATATTACTTATTTCTGACAATGAGAAATAATAATTTTTGTTGTACAATGAGAAAATCTGAAAAAAACTAATTGACAACCCAAGCTTAGTGGAGGTGGCGACAGCTTTCGGAAGAAACATCCCTTAATTCGTCAGCACTCTTTGATTGTCACTTTAAGTGTATTAGATAAAAATTAGCTATTTAAATGAACTTTAAATGAAAAAGAACATTTTCTAATTAGAATAATTTTTTAAAAAGATTTTTTAACGACTCGTCCCTTTTGCCACTCACTGTAAACGCGTATGCAGCAAATATTTTTCTTCATATGAAAACACACATACACATGCAGAAAGTTTGAATGATGGAACAAATGAACTTGTAACTGATTGTATGCACAGTCACATTTCGTGTAAAGAAATTAAAGTTGCCACAAATAGCAACAAATCAGAAAGACAAACAAAAAAATGCAACTTTAGCACAAATATGAGAAGCACATACATAAGAACGATTACACTGTGACCTCGTTTAACGCTAATTTTAACTTTTATCGAACTATTAGGAAGAATTTTAGAAGCTTGCTTCGAATAATTCGCAGAATTTTAAAACAAATGGCGCCCAAGCAAGGGTCCAATTCTGAGCAACAAAGCCGAAGTTCAAACGTTTCAGCAAAAATAATTACTTGACAACATTTTATAAAAAGTCTCGGATTCTGATATCAAAATGTGGTTTATTTCGTGTTATTTCAATAAAAACCAACTTTTGAACCAAAATTAAACAGCCCATCAAAAATTTATTTGTGGATAATTTTACTAAAATTTGTTGGTAATTTTTATTAAAAATTTACGCAATATATTGTTGAGGGTAGTCTTGGATTCGGCCAAGTCGAATTTAATTTTTTACAAACAATTTTGCGTTTAATCGAGCTTTCAGCTTGGCTATTACCGATTTTAATTTTTTACTTATTTCCGCATGCCATAAATTTCCAATTGTTGCATTTATCGTGGTCGCACTGTATTATGTGTTAACTATAAGTTATAGAGTAAGTAATACAAATTGCAGACTCCCATGTTCATATGGAAAATAAAATTTTTATGTAGAAATATCTCAATTCCACAATAACCACGCCTACAAAGTGATATGTGCTTTAAAAAAATTGTATTTCTACACATTTAATTGTAATTTATAACAAACGGACAAGTACTTAAAACAAAAATACTCGTATTACTAATCGAAAATAACAATTTTGTAACAAACTTCTATTTTAATTACCAAAATATACAACACTTCAACACCAATGCTGCCAGCGGGCAGAAATAGCAATTTTTTTAAACATTTTTGACAAGTTTAAAAAAAATTAATATCAGTCTGACGGTTTTCAAGATATCGCTATTTAAATTTTGATAGAATAGAACTTGAGACACTTTTTAATTTAAACTTAATTTGACCTAAATCCGATCATTCAAACCCGTGGCGCCCTTGTATGAAAATTTTGGAGGTTTGGAAAATGTTCACCTAAATTTGGAATTTTTGAAAAATAAAAAAAAAAAAATTTCAATAATTTTTGCATGCTGAATTTTTTCGAAAAATCGCCATTTGAAATTTGTTAACAAATTTTCAAAAATGCCGAATTTTTCTAACACTCAAGAATTTTTTTTTTATTTTTATTTCTATTGACTATTTGTAGAGCTTAAGGCAAACTTTCATTTATACACTCATAGAAATATCTTAGTAGAAAAATTAGTAAACCCATTGTAGATCAAGTTTTACAGAATAATGCCGTATTCAACAAAAATTAATGTTGATAACGTTGAATAATCAGTATAGTTGATTCAACTATTACACTCGCGTCTACAGAATTCAATAGATAAAACAAAAAAGAAAAAACATCCCTGTTCGTTCGTTTTTTTTTATTATAACGAGTGAACGAGTGAGTTGGTAGCAATGTGAAATGTCTCTTATAAAATTATTTAATGTGTTTGTTTCTTATAAAATTATTTAATATAAGAAAAATAAATAAAAATGGAACCTGATCTGTAAATATTTGGTAAGTAATAAAATACATTGATTACTTTATGTATTCATACTATATTAAAACTTTTTGTTTTTTTTAAGGATTTTGTTTGGTATCATCAGAAAACTGGAGAATGGCTAATGAGTGCATAACATGAATAAACGAAGTGTGTGTGAAAATCTTTGTGAACATCTTCAAATATTGCAGCTTAAAAAGCCGAAGATAATACAAAAATATTGTGATTTATGCTTAATAAAAGAATATTTGGGGCATTCCAAGCCAAATCACTCACTTTTAGACCCGACCCCTTTCGATTTATTTTATTTTTGGATATGTTTTAGTACTTACTAAATGCAACTTGGACACCAATTTTCAGCCTTTTATTTCAAGATGGTGTTGAGTAATCAATTTTTCAAAATGGCGATTTTCTCAAAAAAATTAAGAAATTGAAATTTTCAATTAATTTTGACCATTAAAAAATATAGATATTTTAAAAAAAGTTGGACAACGTTTTGTTGGTATTTAAATGTAGTTTTAGAAAAAAAATATGAAAAAATTATTCGAAGTAATTATCACTTATTTTTTGACGTTTAAAAATTAAAATCGACTTTTTAAAAAAGTCCGAAACCTTCGATTTTTTTTGTAAAAAATTGTAAAAATTATACTCTAAATTACGCAACTTTTAAGCCATAATTCGAGATGTGATCACAATTCTTTCTATTTTTTTTTTAAATTTTTAAAATTGCACCTTTTATTTTTTGGCTCTGATTTATTTTATATGGTGCTCCAAAAAAAATAAATTGGTAGATATTGACCCTTACTTACCCTAGATATATTCATTTCGAGGTAAAAATATGTCTCACAAAAATTTAGAACGATCGGAAATGGGTAAGGCGTTTAGCATGGTCCTTAAAGTTTAAAAAACGGATTACAAGGAAAAATATGATTTTTTTTTCTGTTTTCGCAATATTTTTGGTATTTTAAGTTAAGTTTTATTTCAAGCAATTACGGAATTGTGATGTAGAGTAAAATACCTTTCTAATAAGGTACTAAAAACTTAAATCGGTTGAAAATCAGCCAAGTTATTACAACTTCCCCAGGCATCTAGCGTGTGTCATACCGCTTGATTAAAGAATACGAGTCCCTTTTTTTAAATTTATTGAAATTTTCTACTGTAATAACATTTTTTCATTATTCATGTTTCAGTGTAATATTTTTTTGGTTTTTCCAAATTTTAAAACAACAAAAATTTTTTTTTTTTTTAAATAGAGATTTCAAAAGGGTGTTGAAAATGCAGGCATTTTTAGCATTAATTTAAAACATGTTAGCAAAACACAATATGAAAAATACTTGTCATCTAATTACATTTGAACTTGAAGAATAAAAAAATGTTATTACAGTAGAAAATTTCAATGAATTTCAAAAATCGGATTGTATTGCTAAATCAAGTTGTCTGCCACACGTTAGATGCCTGGGGAAGTTGTAATAACTTGGCTAATTTTCAACCGATTTTAGTTTTTAGTATCTTATTAGAAAGGCATTTTACTCTACATCATAATTCTGTAATTGCTTGAATTTAAACTTAACTTAAAATACCAAAAATATTGAGAAAAAAAATCATATTTTTCCTTGTAATCCGTTTTCTAAACTTCAAGGCCCATGAGGAACGCCTTACTCATTTCCGATCGCTCTAAATTTTTGTGAGACGTATTTCTACCTCGAAATGAATATATCTAGGGTAAGTTAGGGTCAATATCTACCAATTTATTTTTTTTGGAGCACCATATAAAATAAATCAGAGCCAAAAAATAAAAGGTGCAATTTTTAAAATTTAAAAAAAAATAGAAAGAATTGTGATCACATCTCGAATTATGGCTTAAAAGTTGCGTAATTTAGAGTAGAATTTTTATAGTTTTTTACAAAAAAATCGAAGGTTTCGGACTTTTTCAAAAAGTCGATTTTAATTTTTAAACGTCAAAAAATAAGTGATAATTACTTCGAATAATTTTTTCATATTTTTTTTTCTAAAACTACATTTAAATACCAACAAAACGTTGTCCAACTTTTTTTAAAATATCTTTATTTTTTAATGGTCAAAATTAATTGAAAATTTCAATTAATTTTAATTGAAATTAATTTAATTAATTTTTTTGAGAAAATCGCCATTTTGAAAAATTGATTACTCAACACCATCTTGAAATAAAAGGCTGAAAATTGGTGTCCAAGTTGCATTTAGTAAGTACTAAAACATATCCAACAATAAAATAAATCGAAAGGGGTCGGGTCTAAAAGTGAGTGATTTGGCTTGGAATGCCCCATATATATTATTGATCCATGATCGATTCTAAGACATTCTGTGAATGTCCGTCTGTAGATGGCACGATACAGTCCAAAATAAAAAAGCTAGCTTCCTGCAATTTGGCATGAATATGTCTTATGGTCCTAGGCAGGTTAAGTACGTAAATGGGCAAAATCGGCTCAGGGGGAAAAAAGTTCCCCCTTAAAGAACTGAACCAACCTCTGAAAAAATACCCTTTTTTACGTGTTTTTTTGTATTTTTGTTAAATAAATGAAACATTTGTTATATTTATCGGGATTGGAAGGTGCTCTCAACGTACCCCACTGACCCCCATCACCCCACCCCCCAAACAAACGCCCCTGACAATTTTTTTTTATATTTTTTTTACATTTTGGAGGGTATAAAAGATTCGGCACATCCGAATTTAACACTCTCACTTGTTTTTTTAAATTTTACAATTTTTTTTGTAATTTTACAAATTTCCAAGATAATTTTTCCAAAAACTCTAGTAAATTCGCGAGAATTCCTTGTAATTTTAATTGCGCCAAAAAAACTGTAAATTTACAATTTTATTAGTAAAAAGCTTGTAAAATTACAAAATTATTGGTAAAAAGCTTGTAAAAGTACTAGGAATTCTTGTAAAATAGGAGGTAGCAAAAAATCTTGTAATGTTATTGTTATGAAACCTCCTTGCAAAATTTTATCGTGTCAAAAAATTTGAAAATTTAAAATTTTATTGGTAAAAACCTTGTAAAATTACAAAATTATTGTTAAAAAGCTTGTAAAATTACTAGGAATTTTTGTCAAATAGGAGGTAGCAAAAGAAGTTACAATTTTTTCTTGTAATTTTACAATGTTTTTTCTTTAGTGTAGAATAAATTTTAGAGTTTTCCTTTTATAAAAACCCGAATATTCCAAGACCCTATAGAAAAATTTTAAGAAAAATTTAATAATTCTTAAGCATTTTTCTTAGTAAAAAATTCTTAGATTATTTCCTTTTCTTTTTTTCTTCCCCCCTTACTTCTTAGATTTTCCTGTATTAAAGTGCTCAGATTTTTCTTGTAGAAAAATTGCAGTAAAAAAATGTTCATTCCTTTTTTTTATTTCCTTTTTATACCCCCTCTTAGTCCTCATCGGAAATTGTATTATTTGCCTTAGGTCGACATTCGAAACCGATTCCAGATTTTATTTGGGGATTGAGGGTTTTAAGGGGATTTAAAAAAATATTTCGGGGATTCTTGAGGGTATTCGGAATTCAATTTAAATCCACAATTTGTGTGGTACAACCACATAGTTTTTAGGTCTAATGGAATAAAAATTTGCCCGAACACTTGGGAAAATCTTAAGCTGAAAAAAAATTTCAATCTAATGTGCATTTAAATTGTGGATTTAAATTGAATTCCGAATACCCTAAAGAATCCCCGAAATACTTTTTTAAATCCCCTTAAAACCCTCAACCCCCAAATAAAATCTGTTGTCCGTTTTGGAAACGGTTTCGAATGTCGACCTAAGGCAAATAATACAATTTCCGATGAGGACTAACACGTTAGCGTCGCTGGGGAATTATTTTAGTTTCGCTATGAACCATCTGGTCTATGTCACAGAAGAAGTCTTTGACTCCGCCACCTCTTACCTAACCTTACCTTTGATCGTATGAAATCCCCAAGTCTGGCAGCCCTGTTATAAATAAAAGGAATGAACTTTTCAAAAATAATATTAAAACTATTGCAAAATAACTATGTAAAGGTTTACCCCCAGTTTCTGTAACACGAACGTCATTCGTCTGAGTCGAATTTGTCTGTATTTTGTGTTTGTTACAACTTTGTCGCAAACGAATGACGTTCGTGTTACAGAAACTGGGGTTTAATCCAAAACGTATGTATAAGGGTTACTCTTTCTTCTTTATTGTATATATTGGAATAGGGAATAATCACTTCACTCTCCCTTTTTAAATATTAAAGGATATAATCGGATTAATGTATAATGATTTAAATACACAATATCGATAAGAAATAATAACAGAAATTACAAAATAGAAAAATCTGATTAATAAAAGGTTGGTTTTTCGAATTCTATAAAAAAAATCGAATAAAATTTTTTTTTTGTAAATTAAAATAAAAAATTTTACTTAATGAAAACAATTTTTTATGTAACGATAAAAAAAACTATTTTGGTATTGTAAGAGCTCTATTTTATAAGGATTCAAACGGTACATTATCTTCAACTTCCCATTTTTACACTTCAAAATCTGTTAATAATATTAAATTTTAAAAATCTCCCAAAAATTTCAACATATTTTATAAACACAATCATCTTCCTTATGATCTTTAAAAAATTCAAAAGTTCAAACTAACAACAAAAAAAAATAAAATATATTAAACTTTTATGACGACATTTACAAAACTACTTTACATCATGGATTCTAAATATGGGCGCCTATAACTTGGGCGTCACTAACGACAACACATCAACATAAATAAACAGTTTTTTTTTCATATTTTTTGTTCGTAAAAAACTTAAATAAATATAAATATTTAGTACAATATTATTATTATTTTTTTTTTACCCACATTTAAAATAGTAAAACAACACAAAAAAAAAACTAAAATACACAAAATCGTAATTTTGCTAATTTATGACAAACAGTAAAATTGAAATATTTTCTGTTTTAAGTTACAGATGATAGTATACAAGGCACTCGAAGAAAAATGTTAGTAAAATAAGGCGATGATACTGATGTGTGATCAAATAAAAAATAGATTTATTGTCATTTCTAAACAAAAACAAATTGGCATCAAAAAGTTTAAATAACCAGTGAGAGAGCTAAATTCGATTGTGCCAAATATTTTATACCCTTCATATGTAAAAAAATTAAAAAAAAAAAAATGTTTGACAAGGACGTGTTTTTGGGAGTCCCCTAGTCACCCCTTTCCCCTTGGTTTTTGCAGACCGGACTAACAATAAGATTAGGATTAACTCTATTTAGTTAAAAAAGTGGGTCAAATCAAGTCCAGATTTTATTTTATAACTTGTTTCTGAATCTACATACAATTATTAAATATAAACAGGAAAAAAATTTGCGTTGTTCAAAATGTAAAATGGTATAAATAAATCTGAGTTAATCCTAGGATTTAACTAAATTTATTTTAAATTCTTTACATTTCGGACAAAGCTTAATTTTTTTTCTATTTATGTTTACTAATTGTATGTAATTTCAGAAAAAAATTATAAACAAAAAATATGGCCTTAATTTGACCCATTTTTTAACTAAATAAAGTTAATCCTAATTTTGATCCGGTCTGCAAAAAACCAGCCTATTGTTTATTTTTTTTTTTTTGTCCACGCCCTCAAAAAACTAATCCTTCGCCAAATAGTTTCAGCCAAATAGGTTCAGTGGTTCAAAAGTTATTAGCAAAACTGTGAATTTCAGATTAGTTTCACCTTAAACTCACGTGTTGAAAATCCGTTAAACATGTTTTAAAAACATTGGTAAGTCACAAAAATATTTTACAACGTATTTTTGTCACTCAAAAATATTTTTCCACTAAAAAAAAAAATACACTCTAAAAAAATTTTACACTCAAAAAAAATTTTACACTCAGAAAAATTTAGTAAATTGTTTTTATACCCTACACCATACTGTGGTACAGGGTATAATGAGTTTGTGCTGATGTTTGTAACTACCCGAAATATTGGTCCTAGACCCACTTTTAAGTATACCGATCGACTTAGAATCACTTTTTGAGTCGATTTAGCGATTTCCGTCCGTCCATGTAAACGGTGTAAACACGATACAGTGGGGGTGTTCTGTAATTTATGCGAAAAGTTTTCGCATCGAAAAGTATGAAACAAAAAATTCCATCGTTTCTCGATTCTGGAAAAAAAGTTGTTTTTGTATATCAATGCGAAAACGGCAGCATTTTTATTGGAATATTCCAAATCAGCTGTCAAAAAGGTAAATAAGGCGAGAAAATAATAAAAATCACAACAAAAAAAAAACGCAATTTCACATTTTTTTTAAACAACACTCGTAACATTGGCAAACAAAAATGAAATAATAAATTAAATTATGAAAATAATGTGTAGTATATCATTAATAGGGCAAGTACTTTCATGCATCTAAAAATCGAAAATATGTGCCTATAATATGCACCTAAAAATCAAAAATATGCACTTAAAATTCAAAAGATATGCACTTAAAATTTAAAATAATGTATTAAAAGTGAACTGCTTTTACTAAAAAAGAGGTTTATTAACACAAATTAGATTTTTTTAAATACTTTAATGCCATCTACAATATTAAACAAATTTTTTTTTGGGCGGACTCAGCTTTTAATTAAAAAAAAAATTTTTTATTGACAGATTTTGTGATAAAAAATTTTAAATGTACAAATTTTTTTTAGAAGTCGAAAAATATTTCTGATACAAATTTTATAAATAAACAAGTAGATAGTTAAAAATCGACTTGGACGTAAAAAAGTGTTTACAAATGTTTACTAAAAATATTTAATTTGATGTCAAATACTTCTTTAGTAATTTTTGAAAAAAAATATATTTTTTGGGTGTAAAATTTTTTCGAGTCTAAAAAATATTTGAGTCGCAAAAATACTTTGGAAAATATTTTTGTGGCTACCAATCTCTATTAAACATGAAATCGGGATAAAGCCAATCTTAATTTCACGGATTTGTTCATAACTTCTTAACTTCTGTGCTAATTTCGCTAAAATTCAATATCAATCTGATCTGAAGAATAATAAAAGTTTTTGTATAGGCTTTTCTTTCCATTTTGCTGTAAGAAATTTTTAAATTTAAAGCTATTAAGAATTTAAAAATTTTATTTTCAGAAACAAATTTCTAAGAAACTGTCTCAGAATATCATTTCTATAAGAAAATATTTTTTTGAAATGGTTTTTGAAATGATTTTTTGAAAAAATGTTGATGAAAATTAAAAAAATTGCAATTTTTATGAAAATATGCAAAAATATGCATTTATACCAAAATATGCAAAAATATGCAACTACAAATCGATGCCATTTTATTGCAAATTTATTGATTCGGATAGATATTTAATTTATGTTATGTTTAGAGTGCGGAGTAAAAATATGCATTTTCATGAAAGAACTTGCCCTAATCATTAATAATATTAGTTGATAGTATTTTCTTGAAAAAAATATTGTTTTTTATTTATTATAATTCAAAAGTTGTTTAATTTACGAAATATCGCACCATTTTTAAATGTGAGTGATTTTGACACTTCAACTTCAAAAGTTTTCGATCAATTGGTTTACAGAAACAGTTTTTCTCGCATCTTTCCAATAATTTTGAAAAAAATCATATTTGACAGAAAGTTTCCGCATAACAAAATTACAGAAACAGTCGAATGCGAAAAGTCAGGTTTTGGCTGATTCACGATGTTTCTGTTTCGTTTTTCATGTTTCATGTGAGAAATCTTTCGATTCGAGAGTTATAGAACACCGCTACAGGTCGCAATTTTTAATCAATTGACTTTTGAAACTTAGGCCTCTTTTGGCCCAAGGACGAAGCCTATTGGTATTGGAAAAAATCGGTCCATATTAAGACCTAGCCCCCATACAAAGGCCCTCTTTAATTTTGGCTCAAATGACTCTAATAACCGCATTTTAATAGATATATTTTTGAAATTTGGCAGGTAATCATGTTATATCCACACAAATCACCATTCCGAATTTTAAAGGTTCTTCTTGTAGCCCCCATACAAACCACCTTCCCGATTTTCACATTTTTAATTAAAATTTTGTTTGTGTATGTTAAACGCGTACTTTAATAACCTTATCAAATCTGGTTCTCATCGGATCATTTTTGGACTTAGGTCCCATGTGAAAATTTAGCCCGATATTCAGTTGAAGCGGTTTATTGTCAACAAAAAGAAGCCTTTTCCACTAAAATTTGATTTGTGAGTGCTTTTTACACTTATTAAAGATTTGACAAAATATAGATCTAATCAGTCCATGTTTCAACTTGGGACCCATTTCCCCGGAAACTCTGGTGTAGGGTATTATATGGTCGGTCTTGACCGACTATAATTTTCTTACTTGTTTTTTTTAATTACTTAAAAAAAAAGTTTTTTACACAAAATAAAATATTTCTAATAAAAAATTTATTTTTTCACGTTAAAAAATTTACTATCACTTAAAAAGGGCATTGTAGAGGGTATTCATTAGAGATGGGAGCGTGAGTGATTTTTGACTCACACTCACTCACGCTCATGACAGGAATTTTTGAATCACGCACACTCACTAACGAGCATATTTTATCTACTCACACTCACTCACTCACAATCACGTGAGTAATTTAAATACAACTCACACTTACGTGCACTCACGCAAGCTTTACTCACACTCACGATGATTCACGCTCACGAACCTTTTATTTATACAAAAAATTAAAAACCAAAATTTTGAAAATCTTTCAAAATTTTCCACAAAATTTAAAGTTCATCGAAATTTTACATTTTTTTTTTTTGCTTTTTTCGGGACGAAATCTTAAGTTAAGCTAAATTTTACAATTTTTATGTTGCTTTTTTTGGTACGAAAGCAAATATGAAGAGAAAATAAATCACGCAAACTCACGCAAAAATCTTACTCACGCACACTTACTCACGCAATTTTTTTCTCTACTCACACTCACTCACAATCACGTGGGTAAAATTGAATTCAGTCACACTCACGCGTGAATCATGCTCTAATCTGCTCATGTGCCCATCTCCAGTATTCATAGATTCGGCCAAGTCAAATTTAACTTTTCTAATTGTTTGAAAAAAAATTGTTTTAGTTTTCCAATCTTTAAACTTGGTCTTCTGTTCGAAAGGTCCTAGAGAGATTAAACGCAAGACCAACCCCCATTTTTATTAACTCTTAACTTTTTCCCCAACAAACAAACACTCTATATCCAATTTCTAAGGGGACTCCCATACAAAACGAAATTAACAAAAAAATGTTTTTAAAGGCGTAAAAAACAATTTTTTGTTTATCTAATCGTTCCTTATCGAAATACAATTGGAATCTTCGAATTACAAATGGAATCTTCGATTTAGAATTGATCTTTTACGAATTACAATTGATCTTTTACGAATTACAATTGATCTTTTACGAATTACAATTGATTTTTTTTTGAATTACAACTGTTCTTTTACGAATTACAATTGATATTTTTCGAATAACAATTGATCTTTTACGAATCACAATTGATATTTTAGGAATTTCAATTGATATTTTAGGAATTACAATTGGAACCTACACTCAAAATAATTCTACAGTAAAGGGTTTAGTAAGTGATATTGTACCAAAATCTACTAATTGGTTACTAATTTTAGTATCTTCAAAGTACTAACATTAGTAATTTTTACTGGTTTTTACTAATATTAGTTAAAAATTTTAGTATTGGTTACCAATTTCTGCACTAGGTCCTTTTGGACTAAAATTAGTTAAATTTTTAGTATTGAATACCCACGTTTTTTTTTTGGGTGTACGAATTACAATTGGAATCTTCGAATTAAAATTGGAGCATTCGAATTGCAAATGGAATCTTCGAATTACAAATGGAATCTTCGAATTACAAGTAAAATCTTCGAATTACAATTGATCTTTTACGAATTACATCAGTAAATTGTATAGATAAGGCTATTAGCCTGTACTACTTTCTTCAATAAGGTGTTTTTATACCCTCTACTCTAGTGACAGAGTTTGTCATTCCGTTTGTAACACCTCGAAATATTGGTTCAGCGATGTCCGTCCGTCCGACTGTCTGTCTGTCTGTTGAAAACACGCTAACTTTTAAAAGACTTTATGGAGGCTCCTGAAGTTTTGCATATATGTTGGTCAGTTTCCTGGTCAGATTGGTATTGCAATTCAGCGAAATCGGTATAGTGGTTCAAAAGTTAACAAAAGAGTGAATTTCGGGGTTTTCGCAAATTTATGGGATAAAAAATACATTAACTTTCGAAAGACAATTCTGAGAATGCTGAAATTTGGCACATATAAGTTCCGTTCCCCTAGTCCGGTTCGTGTTGAATTTCAGCCATATCGGTGCAGTGGTTCAAAGTTATTAGCAAAACCGTGAATTTTAGATTGGTTTCACCTTAAATTCACGTGTTGAAAAAACCGAGCTTTAAAAAACAAGCATTAAAAACATTGATAAGCCCTAAAATTTCTTTACATAGTATGATTGTCATTCAAAAATATTTTTACACTAAAAAATAATTTAGACTCAAAAAAAAATTTACACTCAAAAAACTAAATAGTAATTTTTCTTTTTTTTTTTTAGAAAAATTACAAAAAAAAAAATTTTTAGTCAAAATTAAAATTTTTAATTCTTTTTTTAGAAAGTTTACTGTCCTTTAAAAAGAGCATTGTGGAGGGTATTAAAAGATTTGGCCAAGTCGAATTTAACTTTTCTACTGGTTTTGTATTTATTTCATAAATTTTATTACAAACATATTTTTTGAGTGTTTTTTTTGTTTAAATATAAGATGTAACTAACATACACATACTAGCACAACAACAATAACAAAAAAAAAAAAACTTGTAAATTTTAAGATGAATTACACAGATTTCTCGGGTAATCGAAATACGACTTCAAATAACCACTGTACGTACTTTGAACAATATGACGACTGGCTGGGTTGTAAAATTGTAAACTTTTTCTGTTGTTGTAGTTGTTACTATAAGTTTTAGAAAACAAAATACATTATTTACTCTTTACATACATTTGTAGTTACACACGTATGTATGTGTGTGTGTATGTAAATACAGCGGTGGTCAAAATAACAGTTGCATGCATGTCAGAAATTTGCAAAATGCCTGCAAAAGTCCCCGACTGTCTAACAGAAGTCAAAAAAGCTTTGTTAAATGCACCGAGTAGTGCAAGGTTGGTTCTAAGCTTTGCTAGAAATTACATTACTGCAACATTTACACAGTTGAACGGACAGCACCGGTCAGTACTTAAAAAGTAGTCGTTGATGTAGCTGTAGTTGGCTTTTTTTGTTTTCAAGGTAATAGGAGGGATGGATATGTGGCATAGTTAAGTTGGCAGTAAAGCCAGAATGGCTCAGCGGGTGGCATTTATAATAATACTAAAAAAACAACAACGATTTTACAAACAATCATGCATGTAACGAACTCATGTCGTGGTTATACGAATCAACAACCAACAGACGGGGGATGGATGGATGGATGAATGTTTTTTTCTTCTTCTAGATGATGTCTATTACTTTTTTATGATCAGGTTTACATACATAGTTTACGCAGCCTCCAAGATACCAACAACAACATTTTTATTTTAAAAATCTACTTCCACGGCCGGCATCACTCAGAAATGCAGATGATCATGCTGATGATGATGACGGTGATGAGGAGGTGTAGGAGAAAATAAATACTGCACAAAAATAGCCAAACAAAACAGCATCATCTGCCACTTTAACTGAGTGCTATCAGAGCTTTCGATCAAATTGGCTATCAGGTTGCCTGCCTTAAGATGTGAGCAGATAAAATGCCTGCCAGGATATTTTCATTTTCAAATGTTCGCTCGTAGTACAGGTTTTGAAACCTATATTATATTTATGAATTTTTTATTTGTGTTGAAAAATTCATTTTAATAACCGGGTGTAAAACAGCACTATTAATACATGACAATTATGAATTGGTTTTGGTGTCGTAAGAACGTTTTGCGTCTTCTCCGTATATTTTCTGTGGGATCTGTGTGTGTGTGTGTGCGTGCCCTTTTCATAGGCGCCCAGCATGGTCGCATGGTTGAGATGCCTCATTAATTTGTTGTTTATCGCACCTTGTTAAAATCCCATGAATGTGGATATAAAAAATGTCAATAGGCAAGCATTTAATAGCCTCAATTTAATGACATTGTAAAGAAAAGTCAACGCGAGAGGGAGAGAGAGCTGTAAATATGCGACAAATAAAATATAAAATATTTAAAAAATTTATTAAAAAGTTAAAAAAAAAGAAAATTTTTGTAATATGATCTACACAATGTGTTTTTAATATTTCCAGATTACTGATTTTAAATCCAAGTTGTTATAAATTTTGAACAGAAAATTAAGTAAAGAAAATTTAAAATAATTTTCTTGATGTTTTTTAATTTTCAAGAAATTCTTAAAATTTTGTATATTCTTGACCTTATCTACCTTGCAGTGGAGAGGTACGACAAAAGGATTAACAATTGCTTCGATGTTGAGCTGCATCTCTGGCTGTTTTGGGATCTAAACAGGGATGTAAACTGTCGAGAAATTCAATCGTGGAGTCTGGCCAGGTTGTCCGTCTTTTGCGTCTTAGACGGGTTTTAATTAGTCTCGTTTCAAACATTTGTTTGGGAATTTTCGAATCTGGTATTCTTATCATGTCACAAACGAAATCCCTAGAATTCCTTAGCGACGCTGATAGAACACGTTAGTGCTCAATGCGAATTGTATTATTTGTTTTAAGTCGACATTCGAAACCGTTTTCCGGTTCCCGAAGACATCAGTGGCAAAGAATATGTCCGGCCGTTTCCTCAGTGTTAGGTTCATCGCACCTCCTACCGCTGGCATCGGAAATAATTCCAATTTTTCTTCTATGATCCCTTATGGCAGTGCCAGGTGATTACTTCAGGGAGTGTACGCCGGTTCCATCTGGTAAGTGAGAGTAAATAGTTAGTTTTCCTCTGATTGTAGTTAGCTCTCTCGGTGTTAGCTCTCTCCACTTTCTGTTAGCCATTTCGGTGTTTAGATTGTTGCGTAGCTATCTGAAGTGCTGGATTGGTGGATCGATGTGTACAAAATACCTCGTTCCCTTGAATACATTTGTGACCTGGTACCGGTATTAGTTTCACCTTTTTTATATTCCCTAAATTTTGTAAGTTCCGCGAAATTTTTAAATTTTTTTTTGCTTTTTCGCACGAAATTCTAAATTTAGCTGAATTTTTATGTTATTTTGTTGATTTTTTGGTACAAAAGGAAATATGAAGAGAAAATAAATCACGCAAAAAAATTGACTCACGCAAAAATCTTGCTCACGCAATTTTTTCGTACTCACACTCACTTACAAACACGTGAGTAAAATCGAATTCAGTCACACTCAGGCGTCATCACGCGTGAATCACGCTCTAAGCTGCTTATGCTCCCATCTCATGTCCAAAGACAGGATAAAAGTCTTACCACCAACTCCCACGGATTATTTGGAGCTATCTGTGACCATATTCATAATTTTATTGCTATTACCAAGCGAAATTTCAAACAGAGGCCATTTTTCGGACAGGCTAGTGTCGGGCAGTTGTCCGATTCATCCCAGGCTCTCTTCCGATTTGGAAAGGTGAGAAGAATGTTAGTCGCCTAATGTAGGTAATAGTCCGTTGCCATTGAATAACACCCAGTTATCACCCTGAGGGTCGGATTCTGCGCTGTCTGGAGTTTTCCCCACCAAGTGTCGCCAACGGACGGCGACTAAACTGGGTCGGCATAATCGACAAGAGGATACCCTATGGCCTTGTACTGCTTTCAGTTCAGAAAAATTTCTGGTAGGATGCAACTATTCTTGTTGCAACGGTAACAATGCGTCCTGGTTGTTGATGAAGGTTTCTTAGATTCTAAAAAGCACACTTAAAACATCATTAAAACATTTTTTTCTTTAAACCCTGAACTTCTAATAAAAGAATCCATTCTATTTCACCTCTGCATACACCAAACACACACACAGCCTCAACTAAATTAAAAACAAAACTACACAAACAATGAACAATGACTTAAAAATAACAAACAAGCGTAAAAAATTGGCAGCAACTGCAGGAGTACTTCTCGTTTAACAAAAGTTTGTCTCACATCGTCGTCTATTTAAAAAAAAATACGTGCGCTCATAATGCACCATTTTTTTTTTCTTGATTCCACAACAAAGTCTTGTATAATGTTGTAACATACTATTTGTGCAACATGTTGTAGATCAACATAAATGAAACAAACTTAAAAGGTTAGCACGCATGTTGCAAGTGCTGAGATGGACGAAACATGCAACACAACATGGAACACAACATATGTTTCAAACTAAATTACATGAATTTTTCAAACATTTTTCTTATTAGAATTTAAATTTAAGTAAAACATTTGAATTAAGGCAGCATTTAAGCAAGGAGATGTACACGTGAGTCAATTTTGACTCACGTTCATTGGTAAATGCTGCAGTTCAAAACACACTAACATTTTTAACCGATTTTTAGTTTTTTAACTGTTTTGGATAGAAAAAGTATAAGACTTTTTATGTGTGTAAATTGGTCTATACATATAAGACCAATTTAGTTTTTCGAGTATATCGATTTTTTTCTGCTACACCCAGAGCTGCCAGACTTGGGGATTTATCTCCAAAGATGGGGATTTAATGCGAGCAAAAAGGACTAGAACTCTCATTTGGGGATTGGGGATTTTTATGGAGATTTCAAAAATTATTTTGAGAGTTTTTTTGGGGATATTAGAAATCAAATCTATTTAATACCACAAGCTAAATTAAATGTAATCAACAATTTTTAAAAGTAGTTTTAGAGAAAACCAATCATTGGTACGACATTACGATGGGATTGTTTACGCGTTTGGGGATTTAAAGGCATTTTTTAGTTGCATAATTTACGAAATAAAATTATAAAATTACCACCCATAATTTTTTTTTTAAATTGAAGAACAAATTTTTTGTGTAATTAAAAAAACACATATTTTATTGTTTGGGGATTTTTGGGGATATTTTGTTATATTTTTGGGGACAACTGAAAAAAGCTCCTGGCAACGAAGGCTACCTACAATCAAAACCGACCGAAATTACAAAATGTTTTCAAAATTTGAACACTTCGATTTAATTAAGATATGCTCTAATCTAAATTATCATATACGTATACTTATTATTAATTGTAATTTATTTATTAATCATACGCTCGGTATATTTTACTGGGTAAGTGAAAAGTTTGCGATTATTTCTTCAAGAATATATTTTAAAAAATTTTAAAAAAATTAGAAATTTAGAAAAAATTTAGGAAAATTAAAAAAATATGAAAAGTTAAAATACGTTAATATGAAATATTAAAAAAAAACTCTAAAAAAAGTTCGTGAAATTCAGAAAAAAATCAAGAAAATATGAAAGACGTTTAAAAATCATCTATTTCTAAATTAAGAAACCTTCTATCTTAATTAGCTTTGAATAAAATTAAAAAAAAATAAAAATACGTTTTAAAAAATTATAATATATTGTAAATGAACAACAATTGATTTAAGCCCAAATTTATAAAAAAAATAAAGCGTTTTATAACAGGTTTGGGCTTTTCTCTTTGATCAATTTATAATAACCGCCAAAAGTGTCGGTCCCCTAAGGGTAACTCACATGCAAAATATCACTCCGTTTATCTTCTGTCCCCACTTTGAGCCTCAAAATTGGGATTTTTGCAAAAAAGGACTTTAAAAAAAATAATTAAACATTTTTTTATTAAAATTAATTAAAAATTATTTTTGTTTAATATTTGATCGAAAATACTTAAATATGAAATTTAAAGATTTTACGGTATCATTAACCCGTTCACAGTTGATACCAAAAAATTGCATGATTTGGGGGGGGGGGGGGGGTTCTCAAAACTCCTTTTTTTAAAATTAAAAAATTTTATTAAAAAAAATTTTAAATATATAATTTTTTTTTCTAAATTCATTACGAACACCTTGGAGAAGCAAAATTTAAAATATGGCGGATATCCGTCGGGTCACTTTTTGGGAATGGCGGGGGGAATTTGTCGGATTTCAAGGAAATGTTCGTTTTATCAATAATTTGGCTTATTAAAATCTTATAAACCAAATTTTTTTTTGGCAAATTAACGATTTTTTGGTGTCGTGGCATTCTATTAGATAACTGTAAGTCTGTCATAAAATCTTACCGATCTAGGACGTCTTTAACCCACATTGGCTGGGCGTCAAAAATGCCCACGCAGGAAATTTGAAGTTTAGAGCCTAAATTTTGTGCCCCAACTATTATTTCGTATTAATATATTATCTTAAAAAAAATCATTAACCCTTCTTGGTAGGGGGTCAAAAATGGTCCATTCATTAAAAAATATATATTTTCTTTATAGAAAATTAATTTGTGGCATTCTATTAGATAACTTTAAATCAGCCTTAAAATCTTGCCTATTTAAGATACATTTAACCCATATTGGCCCGGGGTCAAAAATGACCCCGGCAAAAACTTTTAGGCATAGTGCTTGAATTTTTTAATATCAACAAAATATACATTTTTACTAAATGGGTCATTTTTGAACCTCTACCAAGAAGGGTTAACGATTTTTTTTAAAGATAATATATTAATACAAAATTATAGTTGGGGTACAAAACACAAAAGCCGTTTAATACTTATTTATAACACAACATTTAAGCTCTAAACTTCATTTTCTGCGGGCTTCATTTTTGACCCCCCCCCCCAATGTGGGTTGAAGACGTATTAAATCATGCAATTTCTCAGATTTTGAGAAATTTTTCATATTGAAAAACTTTCAGATTTTGAAACATTTTTCGTATAGAAAAAGTCTTAGATTCTGAGATACTTTTGTGTAGAAAAATTATCAGATTCTGAGACATTTTTCGTATAGAAAAAGTCTCAGATTCTGAGAAATTTTTCGTGTAGAAAATGTCTCCGATTCTGAGACATCTTTCGTATAGAAAAAATTTCAGATTCTGAGACATCTTTCGTATAGAAAAATCTCAGATTCTGGGTCATTTTCATATAGGAAAATGTCAGAATCTACCCAGCAAAAATTGGCATTACTAGTAATGGGTTTTGTAATCCGAAACAGATGTTAATAAGTAGTTACTTATTGAATGAAACACTAATTATTTTAACAAGGGCGTGAGACAAAAATAACTAGTGAAGAGTATGGAGATAAATAAGTAGTTACTGCCTCGGATTACAAATAAGGAGTAAAAACCCATTACCAAAAAGAAGTAAAATAATTAGTTAATTAAATCTTTAAAAATTTAACTTGTTTTTATTAAAACTTAAAAATTGCGTAATTTTTAAGTTTTTAAGTACTTTTTAAGTTAATTGAATTGTAAAGGTTAAAAACTGCAAGTGCAAGAAGATATTATTACTTATTGTTAGAGGTGCTTTTATAACATATTACTGAGAAGTAGTTACTTTTGGGCTTAAAATAATGTTAATAGTAATGGGTACTCATTATAAATAATGTACTTGGTAATGATTACTTTTCACAACTCATTACCATGTTTTTGCTGGGTAAGAACTTCTTCTTATAAAAAGTCTCTGATTCTGAATTATTTTTCGTTTAGAAAAAATCCAAGATTCTGAGACATTTTTCGTATAGAAAAAGTCTCAGATTCTGAGACTCTTTTCGTATAGAAAAAGTCCCTTATTCTGAAATATTTTTCGTTTAGAAAAAGTCTCAGATTCTGAAACGTTCTGAGACATTTTTCGCAAAGAAAAGTTTTCAAATTCTAAGACATTTTTCGCTTAAAATAGCCTTAAATACTGAGATATTTTTCGTATAGAAAAAGTTTCAACTTCTGAAACATTTTGTCATTTTCTGTGATATTTTTCGTATAAAAAAGGCTCAGATTCTGAGACATTTTTCACAGATTCCAAGACATTTTTTGTATAGAAAAAGTCTCAGATTCTTAGACCTTTTTCATACAGAAAAACTCTCTGATTCTAAAATATTTTTCGTTTAGAAAATTTCTCCGATTCCGACACACTTTTCGTATAGAAAAATTCTCAGATTTTGTAAAATTTTTCATATAGAAAAAGTCCTACCATTTTTAAGCTAAATTTTACTAAATTTTATGAATATTCATGAACTATTTTTAAGGAAATATTTTCTTAAATTTTAGTAATTTTTTTTTAAGTATTTCGTAAAGACTCAATGTCAATGCCCCTATTTAATTTACACAAATCAGGTGACCAAATTAATTTTAAACAGTATTTTTCTCTTTATTCAGAAATTTGCAGTTGCAGTTTTTTTTTTGTTTTCTAAATAATTTTAAGTTTTCAATAAACAAATTTACTCTAAATTCATAAGAATTCTCATTGTCATTAACAGACACACAACAAAAAATAAAAAAAATACGAAACAAAAAGAAAAACATCACGTGTAAATGTAGTTTGCAAAAAAAAAAATCTCTTACATATTTTGTCTATTCTAGTTATCAGTCGTTGAGCTTCTGAAATATTCGATACACATATAAACACCTGCCTGCTTGAATTCGACATTTGTGTATAAGTGTGTGAGTGTGTGTCTGTTGTATATGTTATACTCTTGACATTTCCTGCTACTGTTAAAAAAAATGGCTATAGCTACTACTATAGTGTTATATGCGTGATAGAGTGTTTTTAGGTGTGTGTGTGTGTTTATAATGGCCTCGAGCTGAATATCGATATACTTTATGTTAATGTTGTTCAGCTGTGCTTTGCTGTTGTGTGATGTGCTGTGCTGCTGTTCGTTGTGCTGTTAAACTACATTTATATTGTTCTTAATACAATCAACCATTTGACTACGATACGATACAAGACTCTACTGACCAACAAACAGGCTCCCAAATCAAATCGAAAATAACATTAACACTAATAAAACATAACTTGAGCTTTGCTATGTAGTCTCCTCATTAACCACAACAACGACGACGACGACCACAACTACCATAGCCGTTAGTCAAATTCAATATGTGTTTTTAATAGGAATGATTTGTACGTACTACTTATGTGGAAATTTTCAATATTGTACTAATTGTAGTATTAAATGTACTTTTTTTGTTACTCCTAATATTAACCCTTAACAGGAACATCAAATTAAAAAGTTAAATTCGACCATGCCGAATGTATTGATACCCTACACAATGTCGAAAATATTATATGAAAAAAAAATTTTAGAAAAAAAAATTTATAAAAAAATTTTGGTGAAAAAAAAATCTGCGAAAAAAAAATTTTTGTAAAAAAATATGTTTGTGCTGCTTTAAATACCAATTTTGTTCACATTTGTCAAGCAGCAGCCGAATTAAAGCATTTTGTATTTTTAGGTTATGTGGAATGTGCCAACATTTTTAAGGTGTCCTTACATGAACGAATGGACAGACAGACATCGCTAGAATGTCTTAGAAACGTTTTGAGGTCTTATACCGATTGTTTGATGAGTTACACATGGAATGACAAAGTGAGTATACCACCAAAGTATGGCTGGGTGGTATAAAAACATAAACAAATTTTACAAAAGACTATTTTCTTCCTAGAAATTTCAGTTTTTAAGACCCAAATTGCGCGACAATCCCATAAAAAGTAGTATACTTAAGCAAATTCACAAAATCGATAAGTACTATTCAGGAAATCTTTAAGGAAGAGATACCAAAACTTAAAAAACCAAGCCAAAACGTCATGAGTTTCTATTTGTACCAAAGTCTACAAATTTAGTGAAACGATCATCGGCTTGCAAAGCTATAAAACCTAAGAATAGTGTCTCATATTTATTGGCTTCCAGATCTTACGAAATCTTCGAAATAAGTCATAGCTTCTAAAACAACCAAAATTATATAGAGATATAAAAATATCAGAAAACCCCAGTTTAAAATCCTTAGAAAAATTATTCCACAAAATATTAGATAAGTTATCGTGATCGTGGTCTTGGTCTTGGACTTAACAAGAACATGATGAAGCTTGCTCTATTTGCAAGAAAATTTTATATTCCTGCTGTTGCTTGTGTTTATCTTGATAAAACTGAATCCGGAATCAACCCCAAATTGCATATAATTCTAAGAAACTGATCGTTAAAAGTCGAAGAAACGAATAAGTTTTTTACCCAGAAGTAGTTCCATTAGTCTTAACAGAGATGGAATATCCAATATTGATGTTCCATCTGTTAACATCCTCGATCTTATTGGATCCATCAAAGTAAACTTGAATATACTTACATCTTGAACATTCCGAATAGAACACACTAAATACATCCTTACACAAACACATTAAAGCAAGTTGAATTTGGAGTTAGTTTAAGAAGTTTGGGTTTAGTTTGGATTGAAAATTGCCGGTTTTACTGCAGTGCTTATAATTTTTTCTAAAATCTGCCACGGATAAGGTTCCTGGAAATAAAATATTACCTCAACTACCGTAAGTACTTAAATCAAAGTCCAATCAATTTGATATAACACCTGATTTAAAAAGGACAAAAGTGCGATTTTGAGGGAAATCACCATCAATACAATAACTGAATGTCTTCGAAGCAAATCAAAAGTTTCCCGTATGTTCATAATGTCTTACTGTCAGATTGCACTGAAAGCTCTTATTCGTTACGATGTATCACCCGGACTGGTCATGTATTGAGTCACTTAACGAACATACCGGAAACGAACGTGCCAATTGTATAGCATACCGTGGTGCCCGACAGCTATTCGTTGGTCCAGAATCATTCTTCGGTCAGCTATCAGAAGTTGATTTTCATTGGTTATGTTTGGAATCAAATTAAAGTCTCTAGACTCTCTTGACTACGACCTTATAGTAAAGATTTTAATACTAATATCCACAAAGTTAGGTTGGATGGATTTCCACTATTTGGCGAATTCACTCGAAAGCCATAAGGTCTATTGTGAATGCCTTAATAATCAAGTTCCTGCTATCCCTCTATTACAACGATCTACTTCTTAAACCACCCCGATTCCTCTAGATATTCTGCTCATTCCAGGTAATCGAAAAATCTTTGCCACAATTGCTTAAGGCGGCGCTTTATCAGATCTGAACTTTTAAACAACAAGTGCTTCAGTGAATCCTTCTTCTCCACTTCTCAACAACTACTACAAGAGTTTCAGTAACAGATTTCCGTTGCCGTTCGCCATTGCAATCAAACGTCAATACTCCCATCAATAGGCTAACCGTCCGTTTACCACAATTAAGAAGACTTTCTGTCCTTCTAGGATTTGGCAGTGCTTACAGGGTTCACGATATCCTACACGTAGTCAGTTATATCCACCTATCCTTTCCCTTATATATTGTCAATTTGGTTTCTTAACTCTACTACAGGAACAGATATGTCAGGTTCAAACTGCTTTCCCACCGACTCAAGACCCACATTAGCTTGACTTTGTTCTGTTAGATTTAGTGAAGGTATTGCATACAGTTTTACGGTGTTTGATTGCAAGGCCTGTTTGATTGCAAGGCCTTTAGAGCTGGGAAACTATCCACGAAAATTTTTATGGCGCAAGGATGTTAGTCCCTTGGCAAGTCATCTGTGCAGCTTTGTTAATTGCAAGGCTATATAACATGGGTTCGGAAACCCGTGAGTTTGAATCGTAAATACCAACTCCCACAACAGAGGTCATTTTTGATCCATCAGTATATTAGTTTAAGTTTCTTGTGTCTACAGATGGTTAACCTTCATCTCCATCTGGTCTACTTGGTATCACGATCTCAAATTTTCGTCCAAAGCGAAACTCTGTGTTTATCATATTCGACGGCATATTCAAGTTTTCTATGATTCCGATTGAAGGAATGATATTGGAGTACACGCTCAAGTTGCAAAGGTCATAGTAATCGAAAATCATTTTACGCGCAGCCATAGCCATTATTTGTAGAACAATGACGCACATCGCACTCGGTTGCACCCAATCCAGGAGATTCAAGATATACCTAGAATCTTCTGCCCAGATATGAAAGTTGTATTCCATCTTCGTTCGGATATAGGTGGTATAAATAGTGAGGAAATCAGACGGAGTGTAGTAATTCTTACACTGATTAAAGAAATCAAGACACTTGAATGCTACTTTCGACACTTGAAAAACATGTTGGATCCAACGAATATCACATTGAATGTTCATGCCTAGAACATCAAGAGTGACAGATTCCTCAATAGCTATACCACCTATGGATACAGATTCCACAATTCGTCTGTGGGTCAACATACAGCATTGGGTCTTACGAGCATTAAAATCTACTCTATTCGCAAGAACCCATTCGGAGATCACCGGAAGGTCATGATTGAGTGTGTCATTCATGTTCTGTCTCATAGCTTCAACCTCAGTAAGGCTTCCTGAATGATTAATGGAAAAAGAATGACAAATAAAAATGAATGACAAATGCTGCTGTCATCTGCGAAAGAATGAATAGGATTGGAAGTTTGACTTAGAAGGTCGTTAAGTAAAATAAGAAAAAGTGTAGGAGAAAGAACAGAACCTTGCGCTACCCCTGAATTTAACCGAAACTCATCCGACGTATAGTACAGTCTCTGAGAAAGCTCGATGTAAATCGAGAGAAATCACTACCGACATCAAACACAATAAGCTTCGAAACGAGTGTACCGTGCCACACACGATCGAATGGCTTGGACATATCTAGAGCAACTACTTTGCTTTCACCAAATTGGTGGATAGAAGGACTCAAACGTTCCGAATGAAACGCTAACAGGTCTACCGTTCTACTTCTACAAAGGCCATATTGTCGATCGGACAAAAGTGAATTGGACTCTAGATAATTTACAAGGTGGTGATTAAATATACTTTCCATTATCTTGGAGAGTGTAGAACAAATTGCTATTCCAGGTTCGTAGCCTCAGTCTTTTTATTCAACTTACCCAGGAAACCTTTTTTGAAACACATTCCCATTGCACTAGATTCTTGAATACATTCCACGAACCGATTGTTTGGAACGAAAATTTTGCTTCCGTTTCACAAACGATTGAAAAAGATCAATCACCGTAGTCTCATCAACTTTTTTTGAGGAATAACAGCTTCGTGGTATCACAACGGACAAGGAAGCTCCAACTGATGCCAACCTGGTTTTCATATTATAACCATATCTTTGGAAAAGTACCAAATTCAAATTAAACCTAACAAAAGTAAAGTACAATTGTACCAACCTTATCATTTCTGGTCTCAAAGCTCTGTTTAAATCTGTTTGTTATTATTATTAATGTTATTGTTATTAATTTTCTTGTTTCATTTCAGCTGAATATGGAGTGATATACAAATATTTCATTTTGTATCCATGTGTATGTTATGGATTTTGCACGAAAGAGAGTAAAACTATATTTAGTCCTCAACACACGATTTAAGTCCTCTGCAGCCAAAAAATGAAAACAGAAAAAACTTTTTAAGTTATTGGCATGGCATGGTATGGAATGTTGTCGTGTTGACGACGTTGCAGACGACTGTAGAGGAAGGTGTTTACGTTATTGTTGTTGCTGGATTTAGTAGTATTTACGTTATGCTGTGTCTGCATTACTCAAGTTTATATGACTGGCTGGCTGGTTGGTTGGTTGACTTGACTGGCTGGTTAGTTGGTTTTATTTGGTTGGAGTGCAGATGACGATGACTGGAGAGCTACTATGAGCTCTATACCACAGTGACTGTCTGACTGATGTACCTACTGTGTGCTGTATTCAGAGTTTTCTATATATTTTAAGTTTTCTTCTTGGCTGCATGGCCAAGATATTGTGTGTAGTTTTCTACAGTGCCTCAGTTACGTGTCGCATTTGGTTGGGTTCACAACTCAACTTGAAACGAAAAGAATTATAAAACGAATATAAAAAATACAACAAAAAACTAACCGACGTGTGTCAAAGGAAAATCAAATAAGAAAAAAAAAAACAAATACAAAAACGTACAAAAAAAATTTTTATAGAACCGTAAAACGAATCATCATCATCCATTAACGAAAAGTGGCAAAAAAAAAGAAAGAAAAGCTCATTATATAACGCATGAATCTCATTACATAATAAATCATTGTCATTCCAATAACCATTTGATTACGTTTATTGTAGAATCAAATAAATAATTAATTGGAATGTAGAAAAATAAAATAACAAAAATCATGTAATTTAAAGTGCAGTGTTCTTTTTTAAATTTTTGGTTTTTTAAAACCCTCATAATGTCTCCTGACATAGAATCGGTACAATCGGTTTTCGTTGATTGCAAAAAAAAAGTGTGAATAAAAATTTGTGTAATTGAAACTAGGACATCAAAAATTTAAGTGAAATATCTAAAACAGTGCTGCACTCTTGGTGGAAATTTGTTTTATTTAATATTTACATACATACTTATACACACACATACACTAATATATATAAATACATATATTTACATATACATAAATATCTAAGGAAGTGTAAATTTTCATAAGTCTTTGCTAAATTCCAAAAAGAAAGAAAGAAGAAAAAAAGTAGTTAATCTCGCCTAATAAACTTCCTCGTGTAAAATTAACAACCCCATCTGTCTGCTAGTAGTTTTCCCATACAACAAACAGTTAAAGAAAATTAAGCTCTCTTACATCATTTGTTTTACTCTTTTTCGAATTGTATCACAGCTAAGTGAGAGAGAGTAAGAGAGACATTGAGCATAACTTGGCTTATACTCTATGAAATTTTCGCACTCACCTGTCAACCTGGTTTGAAGTCAAATTGGCTGACATATAAAACTAAGCACATGGACAGGCCGACGACCTAGTGTTGCCAGATAAGTGATTTTTTTAAGATGGGGATTCATTGTAAATTTATTATAATTTGAAAAAAAGGATTAATTCAGAGCAGTCATATAAAATTTCCGAAATCTAATTGAAATTCAGAAATTTAAATTGAGAAATTTCTAGAAGAATCACTAAATCTTAGAACAACGTTATTGAAATTAAGCAAAGTGTAATTGAATTTCAGAAAATAAAGAACAACTGAGAAGCTTTTGTGCTTTTCTGTGATGGGATGGCAAATGGGAAAGCCCATTTGCAAATTCTGATAATTCCAATTCAATCCAAAATTTCCCATTTATTCAGAGAAGAAACAATAAAGCTCAGAAAATAAAATTCAGAAAAGCTCAATTGAAATTCAAAAAAAAAGACATGTGAAATTTAGAATAAATAAAAAGTTTAGCCTAATCTATAAATACCCTGAACAAATTACAAATGTGTTTTTTAAGAAAACCTTTTTGAGTGAAAACAATTTCTTTGCTTAACTCTTTCGTGGCCGCTTTTTTTCTGACATTTTAACCGATTTGTCTGAAAATTACAATTTAAGCTTCTTTTGACTAAAGGACGAACTCCATTAGAATTGGGAAAAAACGGTCCACTTTAAAACCTAGCCCCCACACGAACGTCCCCTAAAAATCATATTTTAAAAACCATATTTTAATAAGTATCCAATCGAAATTTACATACATACATCTATCAAAATTCATAAATATCTCAAAATTTCTTAAAATGTTTGCTTGCAATTTAAATCTAAATAGAATAAGGCCATTTTTTGGCTAAGCCCACATGTACAAATTTCGCCCGATATTAAGTTTAATCAGTCTGTTAGCCTCAAAAAATAAGTATAGTTCAAACCAAAGATGTATTTAATCGGTCCATGTCTGGACTAGGAACCTATTTTTAGGCACGCACAAGTATAGGGTATACAACTTAAAACTTAACTAAAACTATGTAAAAACAGATTCGACACATCGATATCATGCTATTAGGTTAGGTTGGATGAGCGAATTTGGAAATGGCCAAATTTGGCGAATTCGCTTGGAGGCCATAAGGCCCATTGTGATTCCATTAATTGTCATTTCCCTACTCCACTCTGATACAAAAAACTTTAAACTTCTTGAATCACTCCGATTCTCAATGAGGCACCGTTTAGGCAATGTAGGTCAACGAAAAATCTTTGCTCCAAATGCTTAAAGTGGCTTCATTTGTAGTAATTTTATAATTTTACTGCCCCCCATAGCGGAGCAGACACTCATAGTTACATTCTGTGTCTAAGGCATCAAAATATTGGTCTAAGACCTCATAAAGTTTATTTATTATTGATCCTTGATCGAATCTTTGGCATTTTAGTCATAGTTGGGCTATGATAAAAATTTGTATGAAGTAATGATTCAATAAAATCGATTTGATTGAGCATTTTATATGAAAAAATCAATGACTCAATGATTCATGCCCAACTCTGATTTTAGTGTCCCACTATCCTTTCCACCATCAAAACAATTTATGCTTCTAGCTCCAATACTATCGCCCTTTCTCGCTGACTGACTGATGACTGACTGATGACTCCCTGATGACTGATGACTGACTTACTGACTGATGACTGACTGATGACTGACTGATGACTGACTGATGACTGACTGATTACTGACTGATGACTGACTAACTACTGACTAATGACTGACTAACTGATGACGGATGACTGACTGATGACTGACTGATGACTGACTGATGACTGACTGATGACTGACTGATGACTGACTGATGACTGACTGATGACTGACTGATGACTGACTGATGACTGACTGATAACTGACTGATGACTGACTGATGACTGACTGATGACTGACTAATGACTGACTGATGACTGACTGATGACTGACTGATGACTGACTGATGACTGACTGATGACTGACTGATGACTGACTGATGACTGACTGATGACTGACTAATGACTGACTGATGACTGACTGATGACTGACTGATGACTGACTGATGACTGACTATTGACTGACTGATGACTGACTGATGACTGACTGATGACTGACTGATGACTGACTGATGACTGACTGACTGACTGATGACTGACTAATGACTGACTGATGACTGACTGATGACTGACTGATGACTGACTGATGACTAACTGATGCCTAGCTGATGTCTGACTGATAAATGACTGATGACTGACTGATGACTGACTGGTAACTGACGGATGACTGACTGATGACTGATAACTGACTGATGACTGATTGACAAACTAAGGCTGAATTTTGAAAATTACAAATTTTGATTCTACGGGAGTAAAACAAAGTATGAAATAATGAAATTTAAAATCCAGCGGAACAAACTTCGGAAAGTACTTTTTGGAATTTTTTATTACCAGGAAGCAAAAGGGGTGTACCAAGGTACACCATTTTAACCTATTTTCACCCAAAGAAATGAAATTTCCAAAAAGTACTTTCTTAAAATGTTTTTTTCTGGAGGATCCTTTATTACAAATTTTAAGTTTTTTGGACCTTTATTTCAGGAGATAAAAAAAAGTACCAATATACCGTTGGCTGGCCTTCAAGAAGGCCTATGTGCAATATTTTAAAAAAAAAATTTTACCAATGCCATTGTGGTCCTATGTGGTCCATTGTGGTCCTATCGAATGGAATAAATTCGTTGTGGCCCTTTGTTCCGAATAGGAACCACAGAAAAAACATTTAAAGAAAGTACATTTTGGAAATTTCATATCTTTGGATGAAAAAAGGTTAAAAGGGTGTATTTCGGAACCTTGGTGCTCTTTCCAATTTCCTGAAATAACAGAAATTTAAAATGTAGGATCCTCCAATGATCAATTTGCAACAATTTGGTAATTTTTTAATTCCTGATATAATGGTCATCCTCCACCAGAAAAAAACATTTTTAAAAAGTCCTTTTTGTTTGTACTTTGGTACTTTTTACAAAACCTGAAATAATGGTCCTAGAAACTTGAAATTATTATTTTAGGATCCAACAGCAGAAAAAAGGTACTTTTTAAAAATGTCAATTCAAAGGGGTTTAATAGGGTGAAAAAGTGTACTTTGGTGCTATTTCAATCTCCTGAAATGAAAGTCCTAACAACTTCAAGTGTATAATGTTGGATCCTCTTGAGGGTGCTGTGGCCTAGTGGTTAGCGCGTTGGACTACTAGCCAACAAGCCTGGTTTCGATTCTCATCTCAGGCAGAACAACATTTTTTTCAGATATTTATTAGTTTCTATTTATAACTAATATCTATCGCAGCACCCTCCTTCGTTGATAAATAGCACTAAAACGTCAACGAAGTAAAATAATAAAATAATGGCTATAAAACACAGCTTCAAAAATAATTCGCCAGATTAATAACAGATGGCGATGCAACAACTGTACTAAAAATTATCAACACGCGCAATTACAGTGTTGCCATACTGAAGCCCTTCTATCTTTCAAATCTTTCATCTCTCTTGTATCCCCTTTCCGAAAGAAGCATCACGGTTACATTAGTAATAGATAGGCAGCATTGCCTGAGTGTTGCTTCTTTAAAAAAAAAAAAAAAAGAGGGTAAAAAGCGGTACTTTGGCACTATTTTTACTTCCTGATATAATGGTCATAGAAATTTGACATTGGGAAAATGGGATCCTCCAGCAGAAAAAAGCACAAAAAAGTCTTATTGATAATTACCTTTTTAAAGGTCCAAAATAGGGTAAAAGGGTGTTCCTTTTATATTTCCCGAAATAATGGCACTTTTTCAAAATTTCAATTATTTCCTGAAATAATGGTCCTAGAAATTGAAATGTTGGATTCTGGGACGAAAAAACCTGACAAAAGCTATTTTTGAAAAGTTTCGATAGAAGAATAAAAAAGTGTACTTTAATACTTTTTAAGATCTTCTGAAATAACTGACAATTTTTTTTACAAAATTAAAAAATAGTCCTAGAAATTGCAATATATATGCCTCTGGCGAAAAATATCTAACAAAAGCTATTTTCAAAAAGTTTCGACTCTAGAAGAATAAAAAACTTTAATCTTTTTAAGATCTTCTGCAATAACGGATAGTTTTTTTTTTACAAAAATGACTAAAAAAGTCAAAATATGTTTACACTTTTTTTTTCGTTTAGAAAATTAAAATCACTTAAAAATTTTGTATTACTTAAATTTCCAACAAAATTTAAGAATAAAGGATGAACTAGTTTCCTGGTAAGTGGAGTTTTAAAAAATTACCAAAAAAAACAATTTCGCATTTCCCAACTGGGAATAAATCACAAAAAAATTTTCTGACTACACTGTAACGGCCCTTTTTACTATATATATGATTTTTATAGGCAGACAATGATATAAATGGAGAGCAAATTGAAGAAGAAGACGAAGAGAATTAAGATACGAGAGAGTAAAATAATTTTGACACTTGTGACATTCGTGACACACAAATCAATTATTACGTGAATTTCTTTTTTTTTTATTATTTAGCAAAAAACGGGCGATACACGCGATAAAGCACGTCTTGAATTAGTGAAAAAAATGTAAAAATCTGGATAATACATTTATTTCCTGGTTCAAACTCTAACGGAAGTGGTGTTTTAAGTAATTCAAACTAAAGTGATACGTGAATTTAAGTAAATTTTTATAAGAATTCTTGAAAAGCTAAAAAAAAAACAGAAAATCATTATTAACTATTAGTCTCTTTTTAAACCTTGTATTAAGTATTACATTAAAGTTTCCTTTAAATTTTCATTTAAAATCTTTAATTGAAAAATTTCCTAAAAATGCTGGTGTTTCTAATTGAAAATGTCAAGTTTTATTAAATTTTATTACAATTACAAAAAAAGGTTTTTCTATCACACAAATGAAAAAAAAAGTGTATTAAAAAAGAATAAATTTAATATAATGGCTGAATAATGAATTTTTGTACATAGTACATTTTACTAAAGTGAAATAGTGACTCTTTTAAAAAGTTTTTCTTTCTGGTATTTTTCATATAAATTTTCTTTCTCTTTTTTTTCTTTTTTGTTTTTGCTGTTTGTCGTCCTCACCCATACCACTCTCTGGGTTTATTTTTTCATTTTTTCAAGATTCACCCTTATTTAGAAAACCGCACCATTAAGTACAAACATTGGTGGCAATCGATTTTGTTTCCGGCATTTTCACGTGGTTGTTGTGGTTTTTCTTTATATCCTTTTTAATATTTTTTTGGTTTTAAGAAGTGTGTGATGTGATGTGGGTTCCTTTTTTTAAATAAAAACTACAATAAATATAAATTGTTGAACACATTAAAGTGAAAGTTAATCGATTATAAACGCTTAAAATTTTAACAATTTTTATAATTTTAAAATTATAAATATTTGTTTAATGTATTTTTTCCTTTCAGTCCCCTCTTGGATTCATTTAATTTAGTTGGCACGTTCTCATTCTTTAATTAGATGTTTAATGAACCAATGAAAATTTAATGAAATTTCAAATAGTTTTTTTTTGTTTTTAATTCGTATGACACATGTTTCATTATTTTAAACTATAAATAAACTAGAAATACGTAAGAAATGGACAAATAACAACTAAATAATATTTTTTTATAAATATCCTTTTTAATACCCTACACTTACAAGGGAAATATTCCAAACCTTATGAACCGATTTGCCTAAAACTTACAATATATAAAAGGGAAAATTTTAAGGTTGGGGTGTCTAGGCTTATCGGCCATATCAGGGATTTAGAGGTTCAAAAATGGATAAAAAAAAATGGCGAAAAAATCGTTTTTCGGATTTTCAGCTATTTCTTCTTAAGAAACTATACGATGTTTTTATACGAGAAGAGAAGTTTCTTAATACCTATCCAACGGTGCATAGTTTGGCTTCGTTAAATATTTTTTTTTTTTTTATGAAAATATGTCAATTTTGTGGGGTATTTAGTGAAGACATAGACCTACGATATCCATATAATTACAAAATAATCTTTATTAAATTTAAGTCGACACATGTTTTTTCTCTAGACGATATTCCTGTTAGTTCGGGAGTTATCGGAATTTACCCGAAGGTCCACATCTATTTCTATTAAGGTGTTTTTTTTTTTTTATTTGATTTTATAGATCGGAAATAATTAACCCGTGCCGCATCGAGGTCAACAATTTGAGAAAAGCCAAATTTTGTGAAAATAATCAAAACAAATTTTTATATTTGTATATTCCTTTATTCGACAAAAATAACTTACAAGGAAGGTTTGGCCCCAAATTTTTTTTAACTTCGAATGCAAAAAAATCATAAATTCACCTTTGTCGTAAAAGAGGTAATATTGGCACATAAAAATGGTAAAAAGAGCCTTCCTATCGCGATAAATAAACCAAATGTTTCATTTATTTAACAAAAATACAAAAAAACATGTAAAAAGTGTATTTTTTCAGAGGTTGGTTCAATTCTTAAAGGGGGAACTTGTTTCCTCCTTGTCCGATTTTGCCCATTTCCGAACTTAACCTGCCTAGGACCATAAGACATATTCGTGCCAAATTTCAGGAAGATAGCTCCTTTATTTTGGACTGCATCGTGCCATCCACAGATAGACGGACGGACGGACAGACGGACATTCACAGAATGTCTTAGAATCGATCATGGATCAATAATATATGGGGCATTCCATGTTAAATCGGACACTTGGAAATTTTTTTTTTTTTAGATTTTCCCAATTTGTTTACAGTTTTTAGTACCCTTTGAAAATTCCTTCGTGGTAAATTTTCAGATTTTTTTGATGACCTGTTCAAAAGATATGGAATTTTTAAAAATTGGTAGTTTGTGCCTTTACTCAAACTTCTTCAATAATAGTCCACATTTCAAATTTTTTTTTTCAAAATTTTTTTTTTTTTTACGTACTTTAAAAAAAAAAAATCCCAAAAAATTCTTAAAAGCGCTCTAGTATGAGATTTTTAAGTTTTAAAATTTAAATCTCATTTTTTGCACTCTTCGATTTTTTTAAAATTTTTTTGTGTAAAACTTCTATCGATTCTACAAATTTTTTGCCCAGGAGGATCGTGGGATAACGATTATTACTATTTTTTTAAATTTTTTAAAAAAATTTTGCTGTAATTTTCCAATCTTAAAATCATTTCTACTGCTCCAATGGTGCGTCATAGAGGGGTAATTTATAAGACCGACTACCATTAATTTTCACGTCTTAACATTTCTTTGAACAAAGTAATACCCTATCTTCAATTTCTAAGGAGGCTCCCACACAAAACAACATTTTTTAAAATTTGCTCCAACCGCTCTAACTGCCCTAATCGTGCCCTTAGAGCAACAAAATGTATGACCGACCCACAATATTTTTTTAGTCCAAACATTTTCTCTGAACACACTTCTATCTCTAATTGTTAAGGCGGTCCCCATACAATTTTTTTTATTTTTTGTAAATTTGTTTTATTTAATCAGCTTCTACCGGTCCAATGGTGTGTCCGAGAGGGGTCATTAGTGAGACCGACCTCCATTTATTTTAACCCTACAACATTTTTTAAAAACATACCTACGCCCTATCTCACTGCCTAAGTAGGCCCCAATACAAATAACAGTTGAAGCAAGTTTTATAAAAATGTAATTTTGAATGGAAGCCTACATAAGGAGTGAAGATAGGGCTGTGGTATGTTTTACAAAAATGTTGGAGGGTAAAAATAATTAGGGGTCGGTCTCACTAATGACCCCTCTCGGGCGCACCATTGGACCGGTAGAAGCTGATTAAATAAAACAAATTTACAAAAAAATAAAAAAAACCGCCTTAAAAATTAGAGATAGAGGGTAGGTATGTTCAGAAAAAATGTTTGGACTAAAAAAATATTATTGGTCGGTCATTTATTTTGATGCTCTAAGGGCACTATTAGGGCAGTTAGAGCGGTTGGAGCAAATTTTAAAAATGTCGTTTTGTGTGGGAGCCCCCTTAGAAATTGGGAATAGGGTATTAGTTTGTTCCAAAGAAATGGTGAGACGTAAAAATTAATGGGAGTCGGTCCTATAAATGACTCCTCTATGATGCACCATTGGAGCAGTAGAAATGATTTTAAGATTGGAAAATTACAATAAAATTTTAAAAAATAGTAATAATCGTTATCCCACAATCCTCCTGGGCAAAAAATTTGTAGAATCGATAGAAGATTTACACAAAAAAATTTCAAAAAAATCGAAGAGTACAAACATTTTCAAAAATGATATTTAAATTTTAAAACTTAAAAATCTCAGACTAGAGTGCTTTTAAGGATTTTTTGAGATTTTTTTTTTTAAAGTTCATAAAAAAACAGAAATTTTGAAAAAAAATTTGACATTTGGACCATTATTGAAGAAGTTATGAGTAAAAGAAGTTTAAGTAAAGGAACAAACTACCAATTTTTAAGAATTCCATATCATTTGAACGGGTCATCAAAAAAAATCTGAAAATTTACCACGAAAGAGTTTTCGAAGGGTACTAAAAACTGTAAACAAATTGGGAAAATCTAAAAAAAAAATGTTTCAAAGTGTCCGATTTGACATGGAATGCCCCATATATGCTTTATGGGGTCCCCGACCGATATTTTGATGCGTTACAAACGGAATGACAAAGTGAGTATACCCCCAAAGTGTGGTTGGAGGGTATTAAAAAGCGCCATGAGTACCCGTTTTTTTAAAAACGGTATTCGAAAAAAAACTCCGGGTAAAAAGACAAAAAAAGCACCAGAAAATACCCGAAAAGCGGGAAAATGGCAACACTGCTATCGCTTAAAAAATTATATTTTGGAAAATTTTCAGAGCCTGTTCTGAAATTTTTCATTTTTTAAAAAAGCCAAATTATTAAAAATCCACCCACATTTTTTATTTTTTTTAGGTTAGAATCTAAACTTTAGATGTTTTCCTATAAACACAAAAAATCAAGAGGGCATTTTTCATATATTTCAAGAAAAATTGCATTTGAATATGGATTTCAAAAAAATTCTCTAATTCTCTTGTATTTTATTGTGTCCAACATTGCGTATGTGTATTAAACATTTGCGAAATTTGTTGGTTTCGCAAATATTTGTTACTCATACGCGATGTTGGACACAATAAAATACAAGATAATTAGAGAATTTTTTTGAAATCCATATTCAAATGCAATTTTTCTTGAAATATACGAAAAATGCCCTCTTGATTTTTTGTGTGTATAGGCCAACATCTAAACTAAAAAAAAAATAAAAAAAACAAAAAATGTGGGTGTATTTTTAATAATTTGACTTTTTTAAAAAATGAAAAATTTCAGAACAGGCTCTGAAAATTTTCCAAAATAAAATTTTTTTTGTTGATAGCAGTGTTGCCATTTTGACGCTATTCGGGTATTTTCTAGTTTTTGTCTTTGTCAAGAAAATTACAGAATTTTTATAAAATCCAATATTCAAATGCAATTTTCTCGAAAAATACGAAAAATTTACTCCTGAATTTTTTTGTGTGGATAGGCAAACAGCTTTTCCAGCTATCAAATATTTAATGTTCCATTACATGTTTTAGTCACTGTATTTAGCTATGCGTAAATTATTGCCATCTCTTACAAATTTTTTTTCGCTCGAATTAATTCTGATTTAAACGCTATGCACTCTGCAGGGTCTTTATAAATTCGGCCAAACTGTATTTAATAGTTTCAGTTGTTCTATTATTATTTGCCAGTTTGACCTATCGACCGAATTGCGTGTACGTGCTACGGCCCTTATTGATTTTCATGATAGTGTTCTATGTCCTTTTGAAAACTAACCATACAAAAAAAAACTCATACATAATGTACATTATTTATTATAGATACATATGTACGAATATGTATGTAAACAGAACAAAAAGTAGTAAAATATTAAAATAAATGCTTTTGACCCATTTTTTAATGTAATTTTTATTACTCAACAATGTATTTTGTCCAAAAAAAAAACAAAATAAAATGGAATATCATAGCTTTGGTAATTTATCAAATTTTTTGAAGTAAGAAATTCACATAACGAAAGGAATTCACATAACGAATGTTTAATAATAAAACATTGTGACAGTAGAGCAGCAAACGTGAGTTAATTTTCACACTCACGCTCATGATAAAATCCAAAATGTTTCCCAATCACTAGCCTATTAAAATTTGTGGGTATAAACCCGGAATTTTTGCAAAATTGTAACATGGATTAACTTGTAATCAAATCAATTAAAAAAGTGATTGAAAAAAAAAAGATTTGTTGCGAGTTATGCTGAAAGTTGTAAAATGGATTAATTTTTAATCAAGTCAATTAAAAAAGTAATTGAAAAATTAAAAAAGAGCGACAGATTCGTTGCGAGAAGTGAGTTTTGAGACAAATTAAAGTTTCAGTTTTTATTTTGTCGCCTGTAATTATCAAAATATTGTTGAGGCTACAAAAATGCTTTGTTACAATAAAATTTATTTAACCAAATGATTTTGTTGATATCATAACCAAAAATTGGTTCCAATTTTTTCGACAGACAAATCTTTTGAAATGTGAATGTCTAAACATGAGTTGAAGACTCCTGTTGGGAACTTCTCTACCATTTGCAGGCTTATATTTCCAGGGCCGGGTTAAGGTATGCCGGGGGCCCTGGGCACACAAGTATTTGGGGGCCCCACTGGAAAAAAAAAATTAAAATCGAATGACAAGAAAAATTTTTTGAATTTATATTTATTATAGTTAATTGGTACAAATTCAATTCATGTTATTAACTGTTTTAAGAAACGGAACCTACACAAAAAAAAAACAAGTAAGAAAATTATAGTCGGTCAAGACCGACCATATAATACCCTACACCAGAGTTTCCCGGAAAATGGGTCCCAAGTTCAAACATGGACTGATTAGATCTATATTTTGGCATATCTTTAATAAGTGTAAAAAGTACTCACAAATCAAATTTGAGTGGAATAGGCTTCTTTTTGTTGACAATAAACCGCTTTAACTGAATATCTGGCGAAATTTTCACATGGGACCTAGGTCCAAAACTGGTCCGATGATAATCATATTTAGATTTTAGATTAGATTAGAATAACTTTATTGAGTATATAAAAAACAAATAAAGCAGTAAAAGGCATTGACATAGTGTCGTCAGCCTATATAATTACAAATGTGTTTAAACAATATTTCAGTGTTTGATAAGTTTTAAGCTTCATATTCTGTAAGCAAAAATTTTCGGTAACTTAAGGCATTTATTATAAAATTTGCTAGGTTTTTCCAGTTACAACCGTCGCATGTTCCGTTTAATAAACTTATTAGCGTATTTTGATCAAAATTATTTTTTCCGAAAAAGCGAACCCTAAATTCTCTAAGTATCGGGCATGTTCCCATAAAGTGTAACAAATTTTCATCTTCGCCCATGTTACATAAATTGCAGATAGAAGAGGTGTTACTATTAAACATACATTTTCTTAGAGGCAGCGTGTCACATCGTGCTTTAACAATGGCAGATATTTCGTTTATTGACAAATTTTCTTCAAGTATGTATGTCAAACCCATAGCAGGAGTGAGGTGCTTGTAAATACGAGTATTACTTGCTGTAGCAAGTTCTTCCATTTCAGAATGTTTGCTACTTTGAAGTTTGAACACAATTTCTAAACACTGGTTAATCCACTCATTCATAGATAGATCTACATCAAAACGTACATTAAACTGCTCACCAATTTCATTAATTTCCTTCGCCCAAAAAATGTTTTTATGAAGAACTAGCTTTGATAATTTATGTGGTAACCTTTCCGTACTATAGTTATATAATGTTTTAGTCAAATAATTAAGATGAAGACATAATGTATAGAAATGGCTATCTGTAGCTCCAGTTTCTAAAGCCAGTGCATAATTAGGTGTGAAATCAGGAATTTTTAATATTCTTTTAAGAAAATATCTTTGAAGTTTATCAACTGTCTCAAAAGCTGTAAACCCCCAGACTTGCGCACCATACGATTGTACCGCTCTGCATACAGCTTGAAATATTTTCCACTTTGAGCTCAGTGAAATATTAGGTTTTTCAAGTAATTCTGCCATGTTGAATTAATGCTGGACTTCGCTGCGTTGTTTCTCCGTTCAACGTGCTTTACAAAAGACATTCCTGGTGTAAAAATTACACCTAGATAACAAAATTCTGATGCTATTTTAATTTCTTCCTCTTTATAAAACCACTTTTCATCCCCTGCCAACCTACCACCTTGCCTAAAAACCATCATCTCAGATTTTTCCATATTTACTTCCATATTCCATGTTGTACAATAAGTTTCAAGTTTGTTAATCATTGCTTGCATAACCTTTTTATCCTCTGACAGTATAACTATATCGTCTGCGTATAAAAGAATTCGTATATTAAGTTCCTCAACCATAACGCCACCGCCCAGGTATTCGTGTAAATCATTTAAGTACATGGTAAACAATAATGGGGACAAAAGACAGCCTTGTTTAACACCCGCGTGAGTCCCAAAATAATCGGATAAGTCACTTCCCGTCCAAACAGCTGACGAAGTGTTTTTATATATATCTTCTAGCAATCTAACAATCTTTGTGGATAATCCCATCGTATGCAATTTAAAAATTAGTTTTTGTCTAGGTACCTTATCAAACGCAGCTCGGAAATCAACAAAAAATGCGTAAACCTTTTTCTTTTCCTCAAACTTGAGTTTCACCAATGACGCAAGATTGTATATATTATCTATTGTTGAGTACTGCTTTCGAAAACCGGCTTGGTATTCATTCAAAATCATATTCTTTTCTAACCATGAGCTTATCCGTTCATTAAGAATTCCCATAAACACTTTAGCTATGCAGTTCATAAACGAAATTCCTCTGTAGTTGCTAGGTAAATTTGGGTTTCCCTTTTTAAAGATTGGGAATATTATGCTGTTTGAAAATGTTTCATCAACCTTACCGGAATCAAATATTTTATTATATGTCTTTGAAAGTTGTAACATAAATTCGTTTGTAGAGTTTTGTAAAAATTCGTAAGTGATTCGATCTTCTCCAGGCGCTTTATTTTTTTTAAGTTTTTTTAATAGTAAATCTATTTCTAAAGTAGAAATATTTGTATCCAACTCATTGCACGAATACCACATATGAGCGTAATGTATATTATTTACCGTATCTTGCGGATTTAAGAGATTATCAAAATAGTTTTTAAAATCATCTGCTGAGACCGATGGGCTAACTTGAAAAGTAGTGCCTCGGATTTCATTCGCAATTTTCCACCAGTTTTTTGTATCTTGAACTCTATCAATCTTTCTCTCAAGTTCTGCAAAATACTCTAATTTTCGGTTTGCGCATACAGTTTTGTAGTTTTGCTGGGCTTTTAAGTACTTTTGTTTGTCTTCCATTTCATTTGAGTTTCTGTATGCGTTAAGCATTTCAAACGTTTTGTCCCTGGCACGCAAACATTTATAATTAAACCATTTTTGCTTAAATTTAACGTTATTCATTTGTTTTTGTTTATCTGCAGACTTTGTAATGGATTTTACTAAATCGTGCAAACTTAAAGCTTCTTCATCATTTACAATTAAACTTATATTTCTGTTCAATTTTTGTTGATATGTCGTTTTATAAGACTCATTCCAAGTTAATTTAGGCAACAGATGAAGTTTTTTAACGTTTTCTATATTATCAATCTTTAAGCATAGCTTTATTGGCATATGATCTGAACAAATTTTCTTCTCTACTTTAAAGCTTTGGATAAGGCCTAAACCTTCCTGAGAGACAGCACATATATCATTTACAGAACTTCCGACATTGTTCATAAAGGTAAAATTTCCGTTTTCATCTCCTATCGTTCGACCATTCACTATTATAAGTCCATAGTCATTGCAAAATTCTAAGAACTCCTTACCATTTCCACTTACAATATCATCTTTTGATTTTCTTTCTTTATTACCAGCTTGAAACATCACTTCATATATATCTTCGATATCTTGTTGCAAACTACCTATTCTAACATTGATATCTCCCATAATTATCGGAAGAGTTTCATTGTTCGTTTTAAAAAATTCTTTAACCTTAGAAAATTCATTCTTCCAATCTGCACCTCTTATGTAGAGCGGTAAAAGTGTAAATACTAATTCACCTGATTTAATTACTATCATATCAATGCCACTTTCACATTTAAAAAAATGTTTAATGCCTTTAAATTTTAAATCTTTCTTGACACCATACACGCAACCACCACTTGCTCTTCCAAATCTACTACTTCTTACTGCGGGCTTCCAATAAAGCTCATGGTTGCCAAAGAATTTGTTTACATTCGCAATATTTTCCTCTGTAATATGGGTTTCCAAAAGCATAAACACATCGATATTACCAAGATACTTAAAGAAATCAGGGAATATTTTTTTATTTTCTAAGCCATTTATATTAAAAGATACTAAACTGATATTATATGATTCATTTTTGCTTACAGAATTGACATTAACAATATTTTTATTACAAACATTTTTACTAACAAAATTATTACAATTAACATTAAAATTTTTACTTCTTAGTTTTTTGGATACGATTTATTTAACAAATACTCATAGCTCACATTAATTTGCAGCGATTTTTCGCCATATATCTCCTTTATAATAGATTCCGCCTCCTTGTTATCACAAACTAATTGCTTATTTTCATTCCATTTAAACCATTTTTCTGCAATACGCATTTTATCATCCCTCACAAGAATCCGATGGAAATCGCTGATACCTAAGATTTCTTTTTTTAAACGCAACATAACCTTTTTATCCTTTTGTCGATCTTCATTTAAATCTTTTTCAATGTAAATTTTAGAGCCTTGTAACTTGTTTGTATTTTTAAGCACAGTTGAAACGCTTTCTTCCGACTCCAATTCAACTAACACAGTAACAAATCCATCACGTTCGATAAGATTTCTAGTTGATTTAAGTACAATTGTATCAGGGATTTTTAAAATTTCTTTACAAATCTTTTTAATTTCCGATACTGGAGAAGTGCCTGCAGCTAAGCCTTTAAACACGAGATTTTTGTTTTTAAATTTTTCTTCTAAACGCGCAATTCTTTTTTTATCTGCATCTTTTTCAGCCTTCAAACATTCCATTTCATGCTTTAAAGACTCATTTTGTTTTTTTAAATCAGAAACATCTCCGGTTAGGTAATCTAATCTGTCTAACACCTCTTTATTACCTTCCCTTATTATTGATCTAAGGTCATCTACATTGAGATCGCTTACTTTTCTATTGGATGACTTCGGTTGTTGATCGTTAGGAGAAGTTTCAACTAACATTCTTTTAGATGGTGTGGTATTTACAGTTTGTCGACCGTTTTCAGTAATTGTGACGAATTTATCCATTTTGGATGAACAGACCTATTGTGTTTACAGTTTAAAAATCACTGTCTTCTTTACTTGTTTCACCCAGTTGATTTGTATAACTACCCTGTTAATTATTACAGCTGACAGCTTTCTAATAATTTACCAGTATTTTGTGTGAATAGATCAGCTGGTATTAACTTGTAAACAATGATTTGTGTTAATTTTTTTTTTTGGTTTGTGCAGAATGTTTTCTTTTTCTTGCAATTGAGTGAGATTTACCAAACTAAAATCAATTATTTTCAGTTTTTTTTCTTTCGAATTCATCTATTAATTATGATAAAAAAACCGGGCTTTTTTATCTTCTTTGATTTACGACACACCAAACTTCAGTTTTCATTAAGTCATTGTGGTAAGAACATCTTTATATTCAATATTTTTATCAAAAAACTTGGAGCTCACGCCAAACTCAACTTTAATCGACCACGGATTCTTCTTCTTTTTTGATAATCATATTTGATAAGGTTATTAAAGTACGCGTTTAATATACACAAACAGAATTTTAATTAAATATTTTCTATTTTCATGAAATTTGAGAGATTTATGTGAAAAAGGTGGTTTGTATGGGGGCTAGAACTGGTCCGATTTCTTTAAAATTCGGAATGGTGATTTGTGTATGAAACATGGTTACCTGCCAAATTTCGAAAATATTCCTATTAAAATGCGGCTATTAGAGTCATTTGAGCCACAACTTTGTATGGGGGCTAGGTCTAAATATGGACCGATTTTTTTTCAATTTCAATAGGCTTCGTCCTTGGGCCAAAAGAGGTTTAAGTTTCAAATTTCAAGTCAATAGATTAAAAATTGCGACCTGTATCGTGTTTACACCGTTTACATGGACAGACGGACGGACGGACATCGCTAAATCGACACAAAAAATGATTCTAAGTCTATCGGTATACTTGAAAGTGGGTCTAGGACCAATATTTCGGGTAGTTACAAACATCAGCACAAACTCATTATACCCTGTACCACAGTGTGGTGTAGGGTATAATAAATAAATAAAAAACAAAAAAATAAAATTAAAAATTATACTCAGCCTTATTGTTAACTCAACCGACTAAGTGTTATTGCATAAATTTGTATATAAAAAAATTTTTTTTTTGTAAGCGAATATGTTATACTTTCTACTTCTGGGGGCCCCCTTGAGGTCGGGGCCCTGGGCACGTGCCCAGTGTGCCCTAAGGGTTAAAGCGCTACTGTATATTTCCCTTGTGTCAGGGCACCCCCAAAGTGTCGATGTGAAGTCATTTTCATCAAAATCTTCCTATACAAAAACTCCTCAAAATATTTCTAATTACCCGTTATTCCCTTTCATTTCATGAGGCATCACTATGGATCAGGATCTGGTCTTGTGGACACTATGTCGACCTCTCAACCTAACCTAACCTATTCCCTTTAAATAATTTAACGATTTATGAACGTTTACGTAGTCTTTTTTCAGATATTCTTTTAGTTTTGTTTATTTTTATTTTCAAGTGTTGGAATAACAAAAAATCACTTTCAAAAAAAAAAAAAAACAAATCTCCACTTGCACAAATAACTTATTGCCATTATTAGTTTCAAAAAAAATAATAAAAAAAATAATATAATATTAAAAAAAAAATTAATTCAAAAATAGCAACTGTAAGAATATAAATTTTAATTAAATGTTGACTGGTATATATTTCAAACCGTAGCCGAATGCGAATCCAAATTACATGCAAAATAAATGGGTACAATGAGGCCAAATAAATACGATGTAAGTATTAATTATTTATAAAACATTAATTTTAGAATTACAATAAATAATTTTTTGTTATTTAAATTCTTTAAACATATAGATTTTTAAAAAACTATATTTTAAACTTACTTAAACAAGAACTGGCTGCTGGAGTCAGCATGTCATTGTAATAAAATCTATACTAATTGTAAGAATCGAACCCACGACCTACATACTTTAAGGTTAACATGCTATTAACTAAGCCTCAAGGGGGGTCCAAGTATGAATTTATTATATTTATTTGAACTACAATAAGTTTACAAAATACACGCAGAGAAATAAATGAGACAAATTAAATGTTTGATATTTGCACAAAAAAAAAACTTTTGGTTGTGTAACCTTTCAATTCGATTGTCTAAACAGGGATTTATTTAATTTATCACTAGTTAATAAAAATCAAGTAGAACATGCACAAATTTTAGCAAATTTTGTTTTTTTCGAATTTCGTAATTTTCGGGGTCGGGAAAGTTGAGGCCATGAAATAGCTCACAATGAAATAAGTACCAATGAAATAACTCCACATAAAATAAACCCCAAATAAAGTGAAATATCTCCCAAACCAAAAAAATTAAATAAGTTCCAAGAAAAATGAAATAAGTCCCAAACAAAAAATTAACAAAGTCCCAACGAAATAACTCCCAAGAGAAATGAATTAAATCCCAGTTTTTTTTTAATAATAAATTTTTAACTCCTTAAATCACAAAAACACTTTCAGCCTTACCACAGAAAAATAAAATAAATTTAATATCGACTTTTAATTTTATTTCCATACAAATTGGCCTTACCTAAGAAAAATAAAAAAATAAAACTTTCCACACATTTTTTGAAAGTCGATTTTAAAAACAATAACAATTTGTATGAAAATAAAATTAAAAATCGATTTTAATTTTGTTTTTTCTTATATGGTAAGGATGATTGTTTTTAAAATCGATGTATAGAAAATCGAAGGATCAAAAAATGTATAGAGATTTGAAATTTAAAATAAAACTTTTGTTAAAACGGACTCCTGAAAGCTTTTTGAAGCTTCAAGCATTCTGTATAATAAATATGGTAACAATACCAAATTTTTGTTTGTAAAAAAATTTTCGTCTGTGGCGCTTTTGTCACACCCATATGCATTTAAATATTTTCAAACAAATAACAACAAATATTTCAAAATAAATACAAGGGTGAGTGGTTTGTAAAAGACCGAAAGCAAATTTTGCGAAACACTTTAATATATCCAATGTGCCCGCCAAACCAACCGAATCCTAAAACTTTTTCTTACACCGGTTGAGGATGTTCAGTTTGTCATGCAATACCTCTTAATTTTCATAAATTAAAACCATTGTTAGAAAATCTAGAAATGTTGATCAATTACTCGCAGCGTGCATTTCGCCTTAAAGCAAACGTATTGTTTTTTGGATTTTATTGACATTGAAGTACTTCTGAATGATGGGTTTTCGGAATTTATTTTCAAAATAATCCAAAAAGCATTGAAAAAGAGTTTATTCTAGTTCGAGGTCATTTACTTTCCCCGTAATAAAATAAATTTTCCTGAAAATAACAAATTTTTATTATTTTTAATAAAAATTAAAGAAACTTTGAAATTCATAACTTCAGTTTTTATTTTCATAATTTACTCTCAAAGTGTTGGGAGTTATTTCTTTAAAATAATTTGGGAGTTATTACATAATGAAATAACTCCCAAACTTTAAAATTAAATAACTTGCACGGAAATGAAATAATCCCCACAGATTTGGGAGTTATTTCATTATGCAATAACTCCCAAATCGTATGAAAATTTTTTGGACTTATTTCATTATTTTTCTTGGGACTTATTTTATTGGGAGTTATTTCATGGCGCCGGGAAAGTTGCCTTTATTGGTCAATATTGACACAAAACAAGTAAGAAAGTTATAGTCGGTCAAGACCGACCATATGATACCCTACACCAGTGTTTTCCGGAAAATGGGTCCCAAGTCCAAACATGGACCGATTGAATCTATCTTTTGTAAGATCTTTATTTAGTGTAAAAAACAAACACAGATCAAATTTTAGTGGAATTGTTTTATTTTTTTGCCAATAGATCGATTTAACTGAATATCGGTCTAAATTTTTATATGGGGGACTAAGTCCAAAAATGGTTCAATTATATTTCGATGTGATAAGGTTATTAAAGTACACGTTTAACACCTAAACATAAAATTCAAATCAAATATTTCCAGTTTTATGAATTTTGATGGAATTATTTGAATATCGGGAGGGTGGTTTGTATGGGGACTACGAGAAGGACTGTCCCGATTTCTTTTAAATTTGGAATATGATTCGTGCATACAACATTTGATTACCTGTTCAAAGCGATATCTATTATAATACGGTTATAAGAGTCATTTAAGCCTAATCCAAAGGGGGCGTTTGTATGGGGGCTATGATTAAGTTTCAAATTGCAAGTCAATTGATTGAAAATTGTGGACGGACATCGCTAAATCGACTTATAAAGTAATTCTGAGTCGATCGGTATACTTGAAGGCAGGTCTAGGAATAATATTTCGGGTAGTTAAAAACATCAGCACAAACTCATTATACCCTGTACCACAGAATGGTGTAGGGCAGCGGTTACCAACCTATGGTACGCGTACCACTAGGGGGTACGCGAAACTGTCCTCAGGGGTACGCAAAATTTTAGTATTTTGGACATTCGTTTTAGATTATCCATTGCTGGTTCTGCATCTGGCTTCCAAAGTTTTCCATAACGTCAGGTTTTGAAGAAAGTTGAGGTCAAAGTTCATAAAAAAGGATTTTTTTGCAATTTAGAGAGCATTTTTTGCAATATTTTTGGATGATATTTTGAGATCTGGCCATTTTTTTCGATTAACATTTTGATGCTGATTCCGAATATGGTTCCCAAATTTTTCTATGATGTCAGGTTTTTGAGAAAATTTATGTAAAAGTTCTTAAAAAACTGGTTTTTGGACATTTTTGAGACGGCTAAAAATGCCCTTTCATTGTATATACGAGGGTGTTTCATTCACAAAGTCACGGAATTGTTTATCTGCCCTCGTATTAAAAAAAAAAAACATTTAAAAAAATTAAAAATATTATATTTCCGCCCCCTGTGATGGGTTTTCGGAACTTTTTTTAAGAGTTCAAAAACGTCCGTTGCTATAATTTTGTAAGCACAATCGAATGATGAAATCAGATTTACAAATTTTTTCAGCCATTTTTGCTCTGCAGAAAAATCAGCTCAAAATCCGTGTTTTCAGATGCATTGAACGACCCCAAGGAGCTAACATTTTTCCAAAAAAATACAAGTATTGTTTTGATCTCCCCTAAGTCCTTCAAAAAAAATTAACTCTAATATTTACATGTAAAGTTTTTTAATGAAAACAAAAAACTCGTTAGGGGGTACGCGGCTGATAAAATTTAAAATTAGGGGTGCGCGATCCAAAAAGGTTGGTAACCGCTGGTGTAGGGTATAAATACTTTTTTGCTAAAAAAAAAATATTTTTTTTTACAAACAAAAAACAACTAAGAAAGTTATAGTCGGTCAAGATCGACCATATGTTACCCTACACCAGTGTTTTCCGGAAAATGGTCCCAAGGCCAAACATGGACCGATTAGATCTGTCTTTATTTAGTGTAGAAAACACACGCAGATTAAATTTTAGTGGAATTGGTTTATTTTTTTTTTGTCAATAGACCGATTTAACTGAATATCGGTCGAAATTTTTATATGGGGGACTAAGTCCAAAAATGGTACAATTATATTCCGATTTGATTAGGTTACTAAAGTACACGTTTAACACCTAAAAATACAATTTTTATCAAATATTTCCATTTTCATGAATTTTGAGGGATTTATGTGAATATCGGGAGGATGGTTTGTATGGGGACTACCAGAAGGACTGACCCGATTCCTTTGAAACTTGAAATGAAGATTCGTGCATACAAAATTTGATTACCTGCTAAATATCTATTATAATACGGTTATTAGAGTCATTTAAGCCGAATTCAAAGGGGGCGTTTATATGGGGGCTAGGTCTTAACATGGACCGATTTTCTCCAATTTCAATAGGTTTCGTCCTTGGGCCAAAAGATGCTTAAGTTTCAAATTTCAAGTCAATTGATTGAAAATTGAGACCTGTATCGTGCTTAAACCGATAGATGGACAGACGGACGGACAGACGGACATCGTTAAATCGACTCAAAAAGTCATTCTGAGTCGATCGGTATATATAGGTAGGTCTAGGACCAATATTTCGGGTAGTTACAAACATCAGCACAAACTCATTATGCCCTGTACCACAGAGTGGTGTAGGGTATATTTGTAAAAAAACACTGTGCACGGTTTTAAAGCTCAGAAGTGCATTTATTATTGTTTTTTGACATTTTCCAAACGTCTTTGAAAAAAAAAATAAAAAAATACAGTAGGTCATAAAAGAAAAACCATGCCCATTGAGGGTTTTGGTCTTCTGGTAGTCTACTTTATTTTTTGGTCTCATTCAAAATACACTCGTTGACCTCAAATTTGTTTCACAGTTTTACAAGCGGTTTGTTTTTATTTAGTTTAAGCTTTTTTTTTTTTTTTGATTACTAACCATTTTGATAAATAGCTTAATGACAGTTCCAGTTAGTAACATGATTAGTAATGTGTGTAATCTGCCCTCAAAGTCTTTTATAATTTATTTTGTTTTTGCTTTTTTACTTAAGAAGCTAACAACTGTTCACACCTCTTAAATTAATCGTTAACTGTGTTTGCGGATTCTAAATCACACCCACAAAGAAGTATCGATTTTCATTATCGCGTGAGGTTTTTTTTGTTTTTTGTGTATTACAAACTACACCAGGATTATTTATCCACATTATTTTTCCAATCTGGACTCAATGCCTAAGGAAATTGCACAATTATTGTTAACATGTGCTAATGCTTCTGTAATTCAACACTTTTTATAGTTAGTGTAACTTTGCATGTCTCAAAGCGATTTCATATTAATACTATTCAAATAAAAACCAGCTACGATTACTAGAAGCAAAAAAAAATATTATTAATTTTTTATAGATTATTTTTTTTTGGTTCACAACAGGCTTTAACTTTTAATAAAAAAATTTTATGTAGCATTGCAAAATTTTTTAATAGTTTTTGTTTTATGAATAATTTTTATTACGATTCCCAACTATTTTAAAGATGGAGGCAAATGCAAAATTTTTCTTTGTTTGGTTGGAGTTAAAAAAAAAAAACTATTCTAATCCAATTGGGTTTATAAATCGGAATGAGAATTTGACTGCTTTTACTTCCGAAAAGTCGTTATCAAAGACCTAACCTAACAAAGATTAACAGTTATCAGCCGATTTTTTCCCTTCTTAAGAAATTCAAAACAAAACTCTATGAAAATTTTCAGCTTACTACCTTTTAAACCACCATTTCTCATACTCATTAAAATGTTTTCTTGTAACATAAATTAATCAAATTCTCACTGAAGAATTAACAAATTCACTGAACTCTATAAAGAAGGCATTCATCATTCATTAACTAATTCTTACTAATTCTAGCTCCTGTTACTGTTTAAGTTATTCACACGTTGTCCTTAACTATTAAGATGTTTATAAAACCATAAAATGTTTGAGGGGGAAAAATAGAAAATAGAAAAATCTTGCCTTAATCCTCTCCACATATACTAATCATCCAATTATCACATATCCATTTATTTAATCGTACAACTTGCATATAAAAAATTTTATGTGATATGCCTCAACAAAAAAGATGAAAAAAAACAAAATTAATTAAATTATATAAACAAACATACTTATTAAAAACATGTTTAGGAAATGATGTGAAAGAGCTTATTTATGTTAAAGTGAAAATGAAATAACCACTACTTTTTTTTTTTAAATAGGGGAAGGTGTGTTAAGAGATTAAGATAGTATATGAAAGAAGTTGGAATAGAAGGAGTTTAATAAAAGAATCAAATGAAGATTTAACCCGATTTCAAATAGTTGAAAATGAATCCATTTTTAATATTAACACGCTTCGTTCGAACCGACTTCAACCTTAAGTTGCGAACACTGTAAATGTCTTTTTTGTTTTTGAATTTGGTGTGCCCCACTACTTAATTTCGATAAAAGTCAAAATCTTCGCCAGAGCCGTTTTTGAAAATATCGCGTTCAAACGTCAAAAAATTTACATTTCAAGCTTATCTCGAAAACAATGAAAGGTATTAACAAGTAGAAAAATTAAATTCGACTTGGTCGAATCTACGAATACCCTCCACAATGTTATCTGATAGTAATTTTCTAAAAAAAATTAAAAAAAATTGCATTACAAATTTTTTATTAGAAATATGTATACTATTTTGAGTCAAACTTTCTTTTAATCAATCAAATTTTTTTGAGTGTACAATTTTTTTGACTGTCAACATTTTTTTGAGTCTGCCATTTCATTCAAAAAAATAATAATGTGTAAATTTTTTTTTTTTGAGTGTAACATTTTTTTTTTTGAGTGTAAATATTTTTTTAGTGTACAATTTCTTTGAGTAACAAATTTTTACTTTGTAAAATATTTTTGTTGTTGTATACCTATATGTAATACAAAAAAAAAAAAACTATTTCACATATTTTCCTCTTTTTATATTACCATCCTTTTCTTTAAAAACCAAAAACAAATTAACATTCAATCATACACATACTTTATTTGATTTTTTCCCGTTACATACAGTTACACTAACAATAACAAAACAATAACAAATATTTACTTGTCTAACAACTAAACTGCACCCCACGACCAGAAAACAAACAACAACAAGTGTTACAAAACTGGTATTTCACCATGCTATTAAAACTTGTTTAACGAGTTTTCAACAGTTTAAGGTGAAACAAATCTGAAATTCAGTGCATTGCTTATAACTTTTGAACCACTGAACCGATTTTGCTGAAATTCAAAACCAAACAGCGTTGGGGAACAACAAATATATATGCTAAGCTTCAGTCCCCTCAGAATTGTCTTTCGAAAGTAATAGTGGTTTTAATCTTGTAAATTCGAACAATACCCTTGCCGAAATTTACTATTTTGCTCATAACTTTTGAACCACTGGACCGATTTTGCTGGATTGCAATACCAACCTGACCCGGTAAATGAAGAACATATATGTCAAACTTCAGGAGCCTCCGTGAAGTCTTTCAAAAGTTAGCGTGTTTTCAACGGACAGACAGACAGACGGACGGACGGACGGACGGACGGACATCGCTAGATCGACTTAAAATCGATCAAGGATCATGAATATATATACTTTATGGGGTCCTAGACCAATATTTCGATGTGTTACAAACGGAATGACAAACTTATATATACCCTCTATCACTAGAGTGGAGGGTATAAAAAATTACTACAGCCAAAAAATTTTGGAGCAAATCCGATCAAATTTAAGGAAAGTAAGTAAATTAAAAAGTTATAATCCGGTATTATCAAATCGTTATTTTTTTACGAAAAACGCAAAGTTTTTAGCCCGGAATTTTAAAGTGCAATTTTTGACAACAAAAGCATTGAAGTATGTAAATAAGCAGTTTTGTTGCAATTTTCCCGAGGAATAATTTTTGTTCTGAGTAATTTGTTCATATCTCTCACCGTGTTCGAGATAAGCACGAAATATAATTTTTTTTTGACTTTTGGACACGATTTTTTATTAAAAACGGATCTGTTGAAGATTTAGATTTTTGTCGAAATATAGCGTGGGGCATCCGAGATTCGTAATCAAAAATGTTTTTTTTTTTTTTGAAAATTCCCATTCTTAAATAGTATAAAAGTGCAGTTTGGTACTACTTCTGAAAATAGAACCTCAAAATTTGTTGATCCTCTATCGGAAATGCGTTTTAAAACAAGTAAGAAAATTATAGACCATATAATACACTCAAAAAAAAACTTGTCAAATTACTAGAAAAAGTCTCGTAATCCCATTTTGCCAATATTTGACAGTTTTCCTTGCTTTTTAAAAAATAATTTTCGGTCTTGTAAGTTTTATCGCGTCAAAAAATTGTAAATTTACTATTTAGTCCCTACACTACACTGTGGTACAGGGTATAATGAGTTTGTGCTGATGTTTGTAACTAAGTATATCGATCGACTTAGAATCACTTTTTGAGTTGATTTAGCGATGTCCGTCCGTCCGTCTGTCCATGTAAACGGTGTAAACACGAAGCCTATTGAAATTGAAAAAAATCGGTCCATATTTAGACCTAGCCCCCATACAAAGGTCCTCTTTAGTATTGGCTCAAATGACTCTTATAACCGCATTTTAATAGATATCTTTTGGCAGGTAATCATGTTTCATCCACACAAATCACCATTCCGAATTTTGAAGAAATTGGACCAGTTCTTCTTGTAGCCCCCATACAAACCACCTTCCCGATTTTCACATAGATCTCTCAAATTTCATGAAAATAGAAAATATTTAATTAAAATTTTGTTTGTGTATGTTAAACGCGTACTTCAATAATCTTATCAAATCGGATTATCATCGGACCATTTTTGGACTTAGGTCCCATGTGAAAATTGAAGCGGTTTATTGTCAACAAAAAGAAGCCTATTCCACTCAAATTTGATTTGTGAGTGCTCTTTACACTTATTAAAGATTTGACAAAATATAGATCTAATCAGTCCATGTTTCAACTTGGGACCCATTTCCCGGGAAACTCTGGTGTAGGGTATTATATGGTCGGTCTTGACCGACTATAACTTTCTTACTTGTTTTTGTTTGTAAAAAGCTTGTAAAATTACAAAATTATTGGTAAGAAGCTTGTTAAATAACAAGGAATTTATGTCAAATAAGAGGTAGCAAAAAAAAGTTACAAACTTTTCTTGTAATTTTACAAGTTTTTTTTGAGTGTACCCTACACCTGTGTTTTCCGGAAAATGGGTCCCAAGTTAAAACATGCACCGATTGGATCTATCTTTAGTCATATCTTTGATAAGTGTAAAATACTCTCACAAACCAAATTTCGAATAAAAAATTTTTATATGGGGCCTAAGTCCAAAAATGGTCCGATTAAATTCAGATTTGATAATGTTATTTCGGGTAGTTACAAACATCAGCACAATGTATAAAAAGGATTTTTTGTAAATACGAACTAAACTAAATACGGACAAAAAGGGTTAAAAAATCATTATAAAAAAGTACTTTTTTAGAAATTTCGATTCTAAGGAGGCCAGGCGCGGATCCAGGAATTTCATTTGGGGGGGGAGGTTTTTTTTTTAAACAAAAAAATTTCGTAAAGCAATAAAGTTTGGTTGTTCCCCGGGGGGGGGGGGGGGGGGTGTTTTGTGAAATTTTGTTAATATTTACAATACTGTATAAATAAGAAAAAACAAAAAAAAAAGATTTTTTTTTTCACATGTGTGTAGAAAATACCTAAAAACTTTACAATAAAGGATCCAGCTTTTGGATTTTTTACTCCAAAATTTTTTTCACAAGGGAACCCTAACTGACCGATTTTCTCCATAAATAAGACCGTTATAGTCACAATTATGACAGCATTTTTATGCTGCAAATTTTTATGCTGAAAATTTTTATGCTGCAAATTTTTATGCAAAATAATATTAGACTGTATTCCAAATTTTTAGAAATGCTCTCGAGAATTGGGAATTTTTGAACTTTGTTGCAGGTTTGTATGGGAAAATATTAATATAATGACTTTACAGTCATAAAAATTAGCTTACATTAAAATTCTTATTTAAAAAATAAAAAATTATACTAAAAGTCCAATATAACGAAAAAAAAATCAATGAAGTATCACACTCTTAAACATCCCAGCAGAAATTTTGCTGAACTGGCAGCAGCTTTTGGAAAGGAAACTCGAGTCAAGGAGCGCATCCAAACCCGCTGAATTCATGCATGATTCTCGAAGGCGATGTCACACTTTAGAGCGCTAGTTGGATACACCGAAAAAGCGCTCTTAAGATGCTCTGAATTCACATCTCTTTAGAGCGCTAAAAAAATCGCTATAAAGATGCAGTGAATTCATGTATCTTTTTGCAGCTTTTTAAGCAGAATAAAGATGAAGCACATTTGACTGTTTCTGAAATACTAATTACAAAATCTGAAATACAATTGACATTTTACAATTTTCAACACAATTGACTATTTTGAATACCCCAGCAAAACTTAGATTACCAAATAAGGTATAAAATAAGGTATAGGATCTCTTATTTTATACATTGCAGCATTGATGATTTTAACAGGCGATGAGACTAAAAGTAATGCATCCACATTATCACAAAGAATACCAGTAAGGTATAAAATAAGTCATAAATTTATAACGAAGAATACGAGTAAGGTGTAAAATATATGATATTTTATAGGTTACGAGAAATGAAATAATATAGCATACCAGAAGATAATATATAAGGTGTTACGAGTAGTGAAAAAGTAATTTTGTATTAAATTTACTCACGTGATTGTAAGTGAGTGTAAGTAGATAAAATATGCTCGTGAGTGTGTGTCGTTAGAAATTTCCTGTCGTGAGCCCATCTCTAGTTTAAACTTATGCATTTTTTTATAAAATAATTATTTTTTATGTTATTGTAACGCATTATGCATCCAATTATAAATAATGCATTATTTCAAACTTTAAAATAATACATAATGTAACCAAATATAAGTCATCCATGATTTAATGTTTAGAAATAATAAATATGAAATACATTTTTTCCAATAATCATGCATTACGTAGCAAATTATTAGTAATGCATTATTTTTCACTTGAAAATAATACGTTGTGGAACAAATGTTTGGTAAGACATCATAAAATAATGCTACAAATAAGGTATGTACATTACCTGGTAATGTGTTATATAATCACTACCCATTACCAAAGTTTTGCTGGGACAATTTGAAAATCTTAATTACAATTGACTAATTCTGAAAATCAGTTGAATCCCTGCAAGCATTTGGAAGAAATATCGCCTAAGAGATCCAATTACATTTAAAAACTGTCCAATTATATTTAGAAAATTTCAAATTATATTTCAGAAACTTCCATTTATATTTCAGATATTACCATTTATAACCAAAAAATATTTAAAAACATTTCAGAAATTTTCAATTATATTGGAAATTTTTGAAATATAATTGGACATTTTTAAATATAATTGGAGAGTCTAAAATATGATTGGACATTTTTTGTAATATAATTTGTATTTTCTGAAACTAAAGTGGAAATGGTGTGCTCAATTTTTTTTTTTCATTCAAAATGTGTTAAAGGTGTTATGATTGAAGCACTCTTTGCAGCGATGATTAATGTGCAATAATGATGCAGTGAAATCATGTGTCTTTGTCCAAAACTCATGGATTTTTATTCAAAAAGTGTTTAATATATTTAAAAGGAAAGCATGTGTGAAATTTTATCAAAATATAATTTTATATTTTAAGTTTTATATAAAAAATCTTAACAAAAAATTTAAATTTTTTCCCCTTACTTTTACTGCATCCACAAGAGCGCTCTTTGGATGCGCATCGGTATGCTATAAAAAGATGCTGTGTCGCCGAAATCTCGATTTATTTTTGCTGGAATGTTTCCTTCAAAAACTTTCTCAGATGTTAAGACATTTTTACTTCAGAAAAACTTTCATATTCTAAATGTTTTTCATATTAAAACATTATCCATTTCTGAGATATTTTTCTTTAGAAAAATGTTAGGATTTCAAACCCTTTGATGTAAATTTTTTTTAATTCTCAGATCGTATTTTCTGCAGAAAAACTCACAGATTCAATATTTTCTTTTAGAAACTGTCTCAGATTTTTAAACTTTTTTCTATAGAAATATTCTGAGATTCTGAAACATTTCTTCCCAATAAGCTCCAAAAATTTAAAATTCAAGTGCTTGAAATTTTATTTGAATTCAAGCTGTTTTTAAGCAATTTTTTCAAGTGCAAATCAAGTCAAACCTTTTTTGAATTGTATAAGAAAAAATTGTCAAATCAAATTTCAAAACAAAAAAAAATCAAATTTCAAAACAAAGAACTGAAATAATCTCTTTACAATGGTAAGGAATATGTTTACATCGTTAGTGGCCAATTTTCTAATCATTTCTCTATTTTTTTTCGTAGTTTTCCACGACAAATATCTAGAGTTTGAAGAAAAACATCAATTTGCTTCAGTAGATAAAAACTGAATAAGACCTCCGTATATGCGAATAGAATTCTTGGATGGTAAGCCGATTTTCATCTGCAAGATTTTATCTGAAGTCCATCTTTGAAGTTTATGTAAAATTACCATTTTATATTCAAATTTGTATCCATTTCTATGTATTTTGTGTGAATAAATGAATAATAAATAGCAGTGCAAAAAGGCGGGGTGTTTTTTATATATTTAACAATGATGCTGGCTTTATAGAAATGAACTGGAAATAGACTTGAATTGCACTGGAATTGCACTGGAATTGGGCTTGAATTCAACTATAATTCAAGCCGAATTCAAGCCGTATTCAAGTGATTTTCCAACCATATTTTTAGGTTTGACTGGAATTACGCTTGCTTTTAGGGCTTGAATTCAAGTGTTTTTACACTTTTCTGTTCGACTTGAATTCAAGTATCCGTTTTGCTGGTATGTGCTATTGAATTACAGTATAATTCAAGTTGAATTCAAGGCTTGAAAATTGAAAATGTGACTGGAATTACGCTTGAATTACACTTGAATTCCAGCAATTTGGCTTATTGGGTTTCTATAAAAAAATTTTCCAAGTTCTGATAATTAATAATTCTCATATTTTAAAGTTATTCTCAGATTCTAAAAACTTTTTCGTATTCAAAAATTCTTAGACCCTGAAACATATATTTTAAAAGAAAATGATCAGTTTCCAAAACATTTTATGAAAAAACACTTTTCTAAAAATAAGACCATAAACTTAATAGCATTTTTCAATAAAAAAAATTTTACGGTTAAAGTGCCTTCTAATGTTTTCTAAGGTTCTGAAACATTTTTTTTAACGAAAAATTAAAATATTTAGAGACACATTTCCTATAGAAAAATTCTCAGAATCTTTCAACGGAAAAAAATTCTGATTCTTAGAGATATTTCGTACTAAAAAAATCTCAGGTTCTGATATAGTTTTCTATTAAACAATTTTCCATAAAAAAATATATTTTCCCATAGAAGAACTCAGATTCTGAAACGCCTGTCCTGTAGAAATGTTATCTACTTCTGAGAAATTTTTTTTACAGAAAAATTCTTGTTAGATTCTGGAACGTTGTTTCTAAGGAAAAATTTCCAGTTTCTGAGGGATTTTTTCTATAGAAAAGAGATTTTTCCTAAAATTTGATATACTTTTTAAATTAAAAAAAATTCTTACATTCAGAGACAAATAAGTACCAAAATGTTTCAGGAAACTCAGGAATTCTGAGTCATTTGTCTATAAAAAATATTTCAGAAAATACTTTTTCCTTAGAAAATGATAAGGATAGTTATTCGGTTTGAAAATTTCCATTACTTGATTGTTATTTAAGTTTCTCATACGGAATTTTTTTAATTCTAAAACATTTTATAGAGGCTATGTGTGCTGTAAATCATCAGCACACAAATACCACTCCTAAGGATTTTTTTACATCCTGGCCATATTCTTTCTATGTTTGTTCCTTTCCTTTCCTTTTCTTTCTTTTTTTTTTTTTAATTATTTTGGGGGGGGGGGGGAGAAATCCCATTTTCCCACCCCCTGGATCCGCGCCTGAAGGAGGCAAATAGTGTAAAAATTGTGCATGGGTAATTTTTCTTTTTCCAAAAATAATAGCACTAAAAACTTGAAATTCGTGATACTCTAGCTTGATTTTTTTTTTTGTACTTTTGTTAAATCAAACTCTAAGAGCACAAAAAGGGTAAGGAAATGTACTTTAGTACTCTTTCCATCTTCTGAAATAATAAACATGGAATCTTGAAATTTGATGAGTAGGGGCTTCTATCTAAAAAAGACGTTAAAAAAACTTTTTTAAAATTCCAATTCTGAGGGGGTAAAAAGAGTGTAATTTGGTACTCGAAATGGAATGATTTTTTTACTCAAATTTTTTTCACTTATTTTTTTTTTTTACTCATAAACTTCATTTTCCACTCAAATTTGTATACCCTCCAACTACAGTATGGGGGTATACTCACTTTGTCATTCCGTTTGTAACGCATCGAAATATCGGTCGGGGACCCCATAAAGTATATATATTATTGATCTATGATCGATTCTAAGACTTTTCTAGAATGTCCGTATGTCCGCCCGTCCGTCCGTCTGTATAAGACACGATGCAGTCCAAAATAAAATAGCTAGACTCGTTAAGTTTGGCACGAATATGTCTTATGGTCCTAGGCAGGTTAAGTTCGTAAATGGGCAAAATCGGACCAGGGGGAAAAAAGTTCCCCCTTGAGGAACTAAACCAACCACTAAAAAATACGATTTTTTTTACGTGTTTTTTTATATTTTTGTTAAACAAATGAAACAAATTTATGCAAGAAGAAGTTCAGAGTACTGCAGTAGGACCGGGGGACTAAAAAATTTAGTCTTTTTTTTGCCCGCCCCCTTTTTAGGGCGTGGATATAAAAAATAATTTAAATAATGATAACATTGTATTACTTTAGTGCAAAAAGCATAACAAATAAATTAGTAAACATTTTTCGAGAGGGGGAGGTGTCCCCCACTGCTCCCGCCGAATCCCCCTCCCAAAAAAATACGCCCCTGATTTTTTTTTACATGTTGGAGGGTATAAAAGATTCGGCACAGCCGAATATAACACTCTTACTTGTTTTTTTTTCATTTTAACTTCATTTTCCACTCAAAACTTTTTTTTACTCGAAATTTGTTTTCAATCAAAATTTTCTGATTTCATATTATAAGGGCTTAAAAATGTTCAGCCAAACGAAAGGACTCCTACAAAAGTTCCTCCATTTGTTCCTCTCTAAGTTTTATCAAAAATCACTTGGGATACCTTCATTTCTTATCATAGTAAAGTTGTAGCATTAATAGTAAGTCGCTCACTACTACTAGTACAAAAAAAAAACAACAGCAAAAAAATTCAAATGAATATTCAAATGATTCACCTAACAACATGTGGCAGGCTAATAGCTAAAAGACTGGCTACCACACAATGTTAGCAAAGTTGCAACTATTTGAAGAATGTTGCAAACTAACACATGTAATAACAGCACCAACAACAACAGCAACAACAACAAGAACAACTAATACAACAACTACGTGCATGCATTAAGGCTCTTTTCTCGTACTCGTGTATTCAAACAACGTTATTAATTTGCTGATAAATTTTAAGCTCCAATGACAGCGAATAACGACGACGTTGACGTGTAAGAAAGACAAAAAAAAATAAAAAATCAAGAAAATTGTCCATAAGTATCTTAGATGTCGTCATCTTTGGTGTTTTTGTTGTTGTTGTCAGTGCTGTTAGCATGGTTGGTTGGTAGTTTCTATATTTTTATTAGGATTAGACGACGCACTGCTTTACGGTTAAAGAGATCGATTGATCGTGTGGCCTGGCTTGGCATATCTTGTTGGAGGCATGCATTAATGTACGTATGCCACAGATTGATGTTGTTGTTGTTGCATTACGTGCTTTGTGACGCCAAAAATTACACTTCTTAATAGTTTTAAAAATATTTAGCCTGCTGCTGCTACTGCCATTTATTGCTACTTACCTACCACACGAATTATATTGCTTATGCATTTATTATGTATAGACGTTTTGTTTATATTTTGACAGGGTTACCAATTTACCAAATAATCCGTGAAAATGTACATAAAAAACTGTGCAAAATGAGACCAAAATATTTTCGCTGCAAGCGGTCCACTTATTACTGAGTGACCGACTAATTAAAATAAAACCACTGTGCACCATTGCGTATGATTGTTATTTAAATGCAATTCCAAAATTAAGTATGCGCCTCTTATAGAATTTTCAAGAATTATAATAATAGTTCACCAACTTTTAATCCGTGTAAAAAATCCAGCATTCTACTAAAACATGTAAGAAAGTTATAGTCGGTCAAGACCGACCATATGATACCCTACACCAGTGTTTTCCGGAAAATGGGTCCCAAGTCCAAGCATGGACCGGTTGGATCTACCTCTTGTTAGAATTTTTTTTAGTGTAGAAAACATATACACATCAAATTTAAGTGGAATTAGTGTATTTTTTGCCAATAGACCGACTTAACTGAATATAGGTCGAAATTATTATATGGGTGACTAAGTCCCGAAATTATCCAATCATATCCAGACTTGATTAGGTTACCAATGTATACGTTTTACACATCGTGAACCTATATTCAAAATATGCCAACTCAAATTTGACCAAAATGAGTTTCCGATGGCAAATAGCTCCCCTATGCAATACCCATCTGTGGTAAAAATTTCAGAGCAAAAAAATAATTTTTTGTCGTTTTACATCCATTTTTGTTATTCTGCTAACTCAAAGTACATATTTTTTTGGTGAAAATAAATGCCAACTCCCATTATAAATTTACAAAAATTTTTCAAAATTTAAAAAAAAAAAATTAGACCACATATCTCATTGCATTTGCCATGCTGAACACGAATCTGGTAAAGATTTTGATACCTAATGGCTAGTTTTCGAGATATTGATATTTTGAAAATATCGGTAAATAGTGTTTGCAAAAAAAATATTGCTTATATATATCAGATTGGAACATTATGAGTGGGGCAAATAAAGGCAATGACATAAGCTTTCAAAATAGCTAGTTTGGAGTGACCCTATTACAATACAGCGTGAGTTACAGAGTGCCAAAGTTGACCACCCTGAAATTAAAAGGCTTTCGGAGCTAGTAACTTTTAAAAATATGCAAAGATTTTTATTTTTAGTTTTTGGAATTATCGTACTAAGGATAACAAAATCCAAAACAAAAAAAAAAATAATAAAAATTTTTCAAAAAAAAATTATTTTTATTTTCCGACAAAATATGCCAACTCTAAAAAAATATTTGTTTTTTGATACAGTAATAAATGCCATCTCTGAAAAATACGTAAACAAGTGCAAAATATCAAATATTTGGCATAGGTTAAAATTGTTTAGAATATTTAAACCATCTTATGGAAGGTACATTGTTTATTTTTACAATAATATGCGAAATAACTAGTTTTTTAGCTCTCCTGAAAAGTAAGCTTTTTCGAGTTGGCATTTATTGAATATAGTTCGACGACATACAAATAAAATATTTATTATAAACACTGTGCTAGTCGCAAAAATTAACAAGCTGGGCACCCTGCTGGTAAAGCTAATTGGGGTACGCCGAATTTAATGGTGCTAGCCGTTTTTCGAAGTTAGTGCTCGTATTCGCGACATTCGATATTTAAAATTGTAAAACCTAGGTACAACAAAAATAAAATTTTTATGCTTTTGGGATAGATTTTAAATGTTAATTTTAAAAATGCATTGATTTTTTGAGAAAAAAAAAAAAATCCGCAAAAAAAATTTTTTTTCGAAAAATTTTGTGTCTGTAATGTATTGTATGTTACTCATTTTTATAAATTTATAGAAAAATAAAAAAAAATGGAAAAAAATTCCGCAAAAAAATTCGCAAAAAAATTTCGAGAAAAAAAAAATCCGCAAATAAATTTTTTTTGTATATTCAATAGAGTCTAGATAATAAAAATTCAACAATTGTCTAAATAATATAAAAAAATATTTTTTTTACTTAAAAATAAAAATAGAAAAGTTAAATTCGACTTGGCCGAATCTATGAATACCCTCCACAATGCCCTTTTTAAGTGACAGTAAATCTTCTAACGTGAAAAAAATAATATTTTTGATTGGAAATATTTTATTTTGTGTAAAAAACTTTTTTTAGTACTTTTTGAAAAAAAAAAAAAATAATTTACTAAATTTTTTTTGAGTGTAAAATTTTTTTTGAGTGTAAAATTTTTTATGAGTGTAAAATTTTTTTCGAGTGATTTTTTTTTTTTTTTACTGTAGAAATATTTTTGTGACTTACCAATGTTTTTTAAACATGTTCAACGGCTTTTCAACACTTGAATTTAAGGTGAAACTAATCTGAAATTCACGGTTTTGCTAATAACTTATGAACCACTGGACAGATTTGGGTGAAATTCAAGACGTACCAGGCCAAGGGAACGGCATCCGCATCCTCAGATTTGCCTTTCGAAAGTTAGCGTGTTTTTTACATCGTAAATTCACGAAAAACCTTTGCCGAAATTCAGTCTTTAGCTCATAACTTTGAACTACTGGACCTATTTCACTAGATTGCAATACCAACCATTGCAATACCAAGGAAAATGCCCAACATATATGCCAAACTTCTGGATTCTCCGTCAAGCCTTTCAAAAGTTAGCGTGTTTTCAACAGACAGACAGACGGACGGATATCGCTAGATCGTCTTAAAATCGATCGAGATCATGAATACTTTATATCGTAAACCAATATTTACCAATATTTGACAGTTTTCCTTGATTTTTGATCGAAATTTAAATTTTTTTTGTAATTTTAATTTTTTTTTTTGTAAGTTTACAAAAAAAAATCTAGTAAATTCACGAGAATTTCCTTGTAAGTTTTAAAAAGAAAAAAAGTCACGAGACCGCCTTGTAAGAGGGTATTTATACACAGCCTTTTTTTGCTTGCAATAAAGTCTTGCAACTTTTTTTTGTAGGCAAACGGGGGTGAAAAGCATAGAAGAAGGAAAACAGAAATCGTGATTTTTTTTCTACCCCGTTTTCTTTTCACCCCCGTTTGCCTACAAAAAAAAGTTGCAAGACTTTATTGCAAGCAAAAAAAGGCTGTGTATAAATACCGTCTAAGTTTTATCAAGTCTAATTTTTTTTAGTTCTAATTTTTTTTAAGCTGCCGACATTTTTTTTATTATTATAAAACTTGGCAACATTGTTTTGCTACTTGTCCTCAACTTTAAAGAAGAAGTTTGATGACTGCAACGGTGGCTAACAACTCAATTTGTAGACAGTTTTGCAATATTGATGACTCCAAATACGACGTTGATGACATACCAAATGATGTGGCAGTAAGACTTCATAATTAGCCGATATTGAAGACAGAAACTTATTATTTGAATATTTTTGTGTAATCACAAAAACTGCAGACAAAAAATAATAATTTCATGAATTTTGTTTTGCTAAATTAATGATATGCGTCAAAAACGTAACGCCTAGCATCTTTAAATTTAATATAATAACTGAAAATTATTTAGAAATCATTTTTTTTTTTGCAGCAGCAGCAGGTCCCCTTCTAAACGGTCTTATAACTGATCATTAGTAAAGTGTGTGGATAATTTAAAGAGATTTAAAAGAATTTATTCTTTAAATTATGAGAGGTAACTGTAAATCAAAAAAACTTATAAAGTAAAATTGGTCTCCATAAAAGATGATTTGTATAAGAAACGAACTACTTTTTTTAAATAACGCCTTTCTTCGTAAACAAATAAATAATATGGATAATTACTAAATACACTTATTCAATAACATTAGTATTTGAATTTTTTACAATCACAAAAATTGTTATATTGATTACTCAAGTAATTGTTTTAATTCTTTTAGTAATTGAACCAATTTATTGAGTAATCAATATTGCAATTTTTGTGCTCTAAGAAAACTCAAATACTAAAGTTATTGAACCAGTTTATTTAGTAATGGAATTTCTATTTTAATTTCTGTTTTTATTTGAGAATTGAAATAGTAATGCTTCTACGAATTATTATTCCTTGAATATAAAAAGAGTATTTTTAAAAGATTTTCCAAATTTTGATAAATGTTAATTCAAAATATAAATTCTTTTTTTTTACCTTTTAAATATTATATTTTGAGTTGGTTTATTCAAGCTCGATGTCATCTTTTTATAAAAAATTGGGTTTTCTTTAATTTTTTCTAAAATATATTTCTAATAAGATTCCACTACTTTAAATGATGTAAATGACTTTTTTTTATTCAATTTACCTAATTTTTGGATTAAGGCTAAAATCATAAATCGATTTAGCAGTGGAAAGTATTATAATGACTACTACTTTGATTGTCATTAATAACAGAGTATGCAAAAAAAATAAATACATTAATATAAATTGAGGCTTTTACTAATGACTTTTTCAATTACCGTAACAAAAAAAGAAAACAAAACTAATAATGGTTATAATAAATTAAACGGCAACAAAGTATGAATTATAAGTATGGATCAATAACGAAATTTATTAACACTCCAATGCAAAAGAAATTATTTATTAAACTTGATTTTTATAAGTTTTGTAACTGCCATTTTAAATTTGTTAGTATTAGAGATTTAACACAATTGGGGCAGCAAAAGATAATCTGTCAGAAAATGTAACAAAATCGATTGTAAAGTAAAATTGACAGATATGCAAGCAGGTCTCGAAAGAATTCATTCTTTAAAGAAGAATGAAAAATTGCAGACCTTCTCCCATTTTCTATAAAAAAAAAATAATTGACGTCTCCCACTTATTAAGAAGGTCTTTCAAGGATTCCCTTCCATGTTAACAAATTTTCCTTGTCATGTTTAAGACAAACAACAAATCATGTTTTTCTTGGAAATTTTCAGAAACTTTTGAGCAAAATCAAATTTTTAGTGAAAAAAAAAAATAATAAAATAATTTTTGTGTTTTTTGAGTAAAAAATTAAATTGAGTGGAAGTTGTTTTAAGTTAAACAAAATTTTAAGAGTAAAAATATTGTGTGAAAAAATTGTAGAAAAAATAATTCCATTTTGTTCATTGGTCCATTTCATGTCGTCACCCATTCTATTTAGTTTCCAGTTCCCAGTTCTATTTTATTTCTTTCAACGAGGTACCCATAAAATTTTGTTGGAACAGATTCCTAATGCAAAAGATTCTATAATACGGTACGGTTACCACAATAAAACTTTCTATGTAAAAAAAAATACTTGCGTTCGTGACAATTTCAAGTAAAAATCATCGATTTTGGCATGTTTAGTAGAACAAATTGCAGGATAATATAATGGGTTTTGGAATCAATTATTTGAATAGGAAAACATTGAGGATTAAGTCTGCTTGATCTTAATTTTGCTGGAGGATCCTACATGTCTTATTTGAAATTTTAAGGTTTTAAGCTCAATAGTTATATAAAAGTACCAGTTTTCCCCACTTTTAAAAATTGTCTTTTTTTTTTGATAGATGAGCCTAGATCCAAAATTTTAAATTCTGAAAACAATTAATTAAGGAAATCGAAAAAGTACCAATCTACAATTTTATCCCATTTTGCCTCCGAAGAATCAAAAATTTCTAAAAGTCTTTTTCAGAATGTTTCATGACTATTACATCAGGAGATCGAAAAATTACCAAAGTACACTTTTTACCCACTTAGCATTTCTTACATTTCTAAAAAGACTTTTTCAGAATGTTTTTTTCGGTAAGATGATTCCACATTTCTAATTTCAAGTTCCTGTGACTAGAATGAAAAATAATCAAAATTTTACTTTACTCTTTTTATATCCTAAGGATCGAAATTTCCTAAAAGTACATTTTTCGGAATGTTTTTATTCGCTGTAGGATCCTACATTCCAAATTTTTGTACAATTATACCTGGATATACAAAAATATACCACCCTAGAATCGGAATTTCCAAATACCTAAACTTAGGATATATATTTTCCGGGTGGTGAATATTCTTACAGAGGGCAACTTCTCTCCGGTTTCCTCATTTACGCCCAAAGAAAAATCGCCCAAAAAAGAAAATGAAATTTCGCCCAAAAATTGTTCATACAAATTTGGGGCGTATTTCATATGAAAAGTTGCCCAACATTTTTGGGGCACATTTTCATAGTCTTTGGGAAAAATTTCGAAATAAAAAATTGGGTCATTCTGCATTACGATAAATTGCCCAAAAATAAAATATGAAAAATTGCCAACTTTTGTATACCCTCCAGCCTCAGTAAGACTCCTGAAGTTTGGCACAAATATGCCACATGGTCATTAGAGCACCCATAAATACAAATGTGTTAATTTTTCCACTCCCCGCGCAATTTCCGGTAGTTTTGGTGTTAAAAATGATATCCGTGCCAAAACTGGACCTATCGCATGAAAACAGGCCAGTCACTTTCGACTTTTAGCCCTAAAAATGGACTAAAATTAGTACAAACATTTTAAACGCTATAACTTTTAATCTAAGGGCCTTAGGAAAAAAAGTCGTATAATAATTTTGATGCAAAATTATATGGCAAACATTTTTCTCATATGTCATTTTGAGATGTCTATGGCCCATCATGGTGTTTTAGGCAATCAAAATCAAAAATTGTGCCATAATAATTTTTCAAACGGCCCTCGTTATTTTATGGATGACTGTATTTCGGTTTGGTCATCGCAAGATCGTAGGGTGTTGTAAGTACTTTAAACTAGGAAAACAGTTCTATGAAATCTCATATCTGTTAGTCAGAATGTAAGGGTCAAAGTTCACGACTTTCTTTATATTAAGTTTTTTGTGCAAATATTGGGCTAAATATACGTCGTAGACAATAAATGTTTTCACGAAACGTGTAGAGAGGAAAATTTCCTACAAATATTGATATATGCATTTTTTTGTCCGATTGACTGCTTTTGAGATATAGAGCAAAATATCGAAATTTTACCAAAACTATTAAAATTAAACTATAGATTTTCAATGTGTACAGGACGAAATATTGTAAAACTAGGTCTGAAAGTGATATCATAAAAATTTAAGGAAAATCGAGGAACTCTAGCCCTTACCACTTTTTGAATTTTGGGCAAGAGTACCATAATTTAAAAAAAAAATATATTTTTTTTATGAAAATAATTAAATTTTTTTTTATGAAAATAATTAAATCTGCAATTCCAGATCATGTTGGTAACCCTTGCAAAATAATGTAAGAGACAAAAAAGTTGAAAGAAAGTATGAAGTGAGGTTGAGATTGCTAGAAATAGAATTGTAGTGTTGGAAACTGTCAAAATTTATTCTGTAGAAACTATAAATATTCACATATATAAAAAACAGTTTTCATTAACAAGACAAACCGACATTTAAAATCCTACTGAAGATGACACTAACTGGGGTGTTTGAAACCGGTATAGGAAATACCAGAAATGTCTATAATTTTTAGAAATTTAATTTTTCTTCTGCATTTTTTCAACTTGAACCCTTATAATTAAATTATAATTTTTTATTTATTCAGCTTTTAAATAGTTGGATAAAAAAATTTGTTTGTTATGACATCATTAACTCCGTTCAAAATTTTATGTAACAAATTCCATATTCACAAATAGAATGTATTTACAAATTCGAATGTCATTGAAGTCCACAAAACATGAATAGCTAAAAAAAAACAAAAATTAAACTCTCCAAATTCATAAAAAATTTAAACGTTTAATAAAAGGTTTATTAACAGAATTTCAATACAAAATTTGTTTAATAAACCTCAAATAATCCTCTTTTGATTTTAATGAATTTGAATCTTTAGGACGTATTTAATAAGTTATATTTCTTAATTTTCGAAATTTTGTTTACTAAAATTTTTTAAATATCGAAAATTCTCATTTGGAGTACCCCCCAAAATCCACGGTAATTTGTTGCATGAAATTTTGCACGAGTTATTGATGTCATAGAAAGTAAATTGTAATCAAAGTTTATTTTGAGTAAGTGCTAAATGAAAATATAATTTAATTAATTTCGTCAAAAAAAAATATTTTTGTTTTGAATTATTGTCCTTTGGTCCAATACTGGAAAATTTTACCTTAAAAAATCACGGGTTATTGTTCTTCGAGTTTCCTGAAATTCTTACCATATCATTTTTAGACCTAGTTACACAATATTCCGACCCGAATACATTAATATCTAAAGTTAAGTTTTAAGTGCCACTCTAATAATCAGTTTTTGTAAAATTTTGATATTTTGCTATATTTTTCAAAAGCAGCCAATCAGACAAATACATTTTTACACTTATATTTTTCGGAAATGTTCTGCTCTTCAAGTTGTGCGAACACATACATTGAGTGCGACGTATATTAAGGCAAATATTTTCAAAAAAAAAAATATGAAAAAATCGTGAACTTCGACCTTAATATTTTGACTAGCAGACATGAAATTTCTTGCAACTGTTTTTCCAGGTTAAACTACTAATAACACCCTACGATCTTGCGATGACCAAACCGAAATAGACTCATGCATAAATAAACGAGGGCCGTTTCAAAAATTATTGTGTCACAATTTTTTAATTTGATCGCTTAAAACACCATGATGGACCATAGATATCTCGAAATGGCGTATGACAAAAATGTGTGTCAACTAGTTCTGCATCAAAATGATTAAATGTTTTTTTTCGGTAAGCCCTTAGATTAATAGTTATAGCGCTAAAAATCTTTGTACTAAATTAAGTCCATTTTTAGGGATAAAAGTCAAAAGTGACTGGCCTGGTTTTATTCGATAAAGCCAGTTTTGACATGGATATTATTTTTAACGCTCAAGCTACCGGAAATTGCGCGGGGAGCGGAAAAAATAACACTTTTGACATTCTAGTGTATTTCATGGGTGCTCTAATGGTCATAGGTAGGTTAATTTTGCAAATGGTCAAAATCGGACCATGGCGAAAAAAGTTTCCCCTTGAAGAACTAAACCAACCTCCGAAAAAATACACTTTCTTAACATGTTTTTATACCCGTGGTTTGTGGGGTTGATCCATGATCGATTCTAAGACATTCTATGAATGTCCGTCTGTCCGTCCATCCGTCTGTCTGTAGATAACACGATGCAGTCCAAAATAAAACAGCTAGACTCCTGAAGTTTGGCACAAATATGTCTCATGTTCATAGGCAGGTTAAGTTCGTGAATGGGAAAAATTGGGCCAGGGGGGAAAAAGTTTCCCCTTGAAGATCTGAACCAACCTCTGAAAAAATACACTTTTTTACATGTTTTTTTGTATTTTTGTTAAATAAATGAAACATTTGGTGTATTTATCGCAATGGGAAGGTGCTCCCAACGTCCCCCACTGAGTTTTTACTTTTATCCATTTTTCTTTATAAATTATCTTTCTCATATTTAGAAAAAACTTTTCGCCTTTTTAGTTCCATCTAGATTTGAACCTGAAACCTCCAGTGTCTTAGTCCCACACCTAACTACTTGTTCCAAACTTTATTTTGAAAATTGTTTGTCTATTTAATACTTTCATGCTACTTGTTAGAGTTTGATTTTATTTTAAATAAATCGATAATGTTGCCATGTTTTTCTTGGAAATTGAAGAGTTGCCCAGATTAAAAATTCTAATTTAATATACTGCTATTCTGAAGACATTTCCTTTTCGACGTCTTAAAGGAATTGTCCACACTTTTAAAGCAAACATTCAGTGCTGACAATGTTAGGACATGTCATCTAGGATTACCAATGATTTGCCAGAAAATGAAGACACTGTAAATTTCCTTAGTGAAAATATTTTCCAACTGGGTTGTTAATTTTGAGCCAAGTTTAGTATTTTTCTTTCTTTTTTTGGTAATTTTTCATATTTTTTGGGCGATTTTGCATAACATTTTTTGGCGTTTTTGCCTACAGCCACTTTTTTTATTAGTAAGAAATAAATTATAATGTCTCAACGAATTCATTCTTTGAAAGCTCTTGCCAGATTTTTTCGTACTTAGAGAATAATCACAATTGCAGCGGGAAGCGGAAAAACGCTATTGTCCTCATAAAAATAGAATTGAATCTAGTTTGGCGGAAAAACGCGGCGGAATTTTGCTGTCATATAAAACGTGTGTGAACAGTTGCGGAAAAACGCTTCCAGCTCCAATTGTGTTTATTCTCTTACATCGATTGTAGGGTATAACAAATCAATAGAACAATTTAATCCAATATGAAAATCTATCAACAACACAACATTGTTACAATACCAAGCAAATTGAATTTATATTTAAAAGCGGCTTAATATTAAAAATGGCAACCTTACTCTATATATTCTGTATGTGGATATTTTTGGGACAAATTTTAACAATTCAAACGGCCAATTTATTAAGTAAGGTCTCATGGTATTCTACCCACAAATATGTTTAAATTATCCTTACAATTTTCTTGTTTTACCTTTGCCAAAGCACGTTTTATGAATTTCACAGATGTCAGTGTTAAGTTCAATCAAAAATATTTGAGCAACCTTACAACGTGGATTGAAAATGGCAGCATGAATGTAGAAATGACAACAATACAGGAACTACGTAATGGTCTGCGTGGCAATATTGAATTTCAAATAAAAATCCGCAACTCAAAAAGTTATCAGACTTTATTTGCCTACGATTTTGATTTGTGTAAATTATTGAATGAAATTTTTAAGGAAAGTTTAGTACGCACTTGGTTTCGAAATCTTTTAAAATATGGAAATCTAATGGAAAATTGTCCGATTATTGCTGTAAGAAGGAATTTAAATGAAATTACTATTTTCTATTACTCATTATTGATATTCTTTTGGTTTTAGGGTCATTATTATATACGAAATATGCGCATGGAATCGAATGCTATACCCGCCTATTTGAGGCCAGGCGATTATCGCATGAATGTCCATGATTACTATGGTAAACGTAAAACTAAAAAAGAAGAATTGGTGGTATTGTTTATCTTGGATATGAGAATTTACTAAGATTTAAGGCAAATTAATTATTTTAAATTAATTTCAAAAATTTTAAATTTTTTTTCAGAATATGTGACGATTGCAAAATTGAAACTTTTATTTTTATTAAACTTTATTTTTTATTAAAATAAAAAAAATATTAGTTCAAGTTCGAGGTCATTTATTTTTCCCATAATGACTTATCATTACATTATGTTAACTCTACTTTCTCTCTTAGGCTATTCTCCCAACAAATACTCATAGAGTTTCTGCTTTAAAATTGTTGGTTATTTTTAGGATTAAATTGATAATCGTTTCAGGAACTTTGCAATTATTTCTCATCATCAGAATTCTTTTACAAATCAATATTTGCTTTGTTGAGAAAATATTCTATGAGAACAAGTAGACTTTACATAAGTACTACTTATTAAGTTTGTTCATAATGAGAAAAATAAATGACCTCGAACTGGAAAAAAATTTTTTTTCATTTTAAAACGGTAACTATATTTTTTTAAAAGTTTTATTTTTTATGAAATATGTATTAGGGTGGAGAAAATTTAACTTTTTTCGAATTTCAAAAAAGTTGGAGTCGGAAAAGTTGTCTTTCAGGTTTAATATAACCACAAAAAAATATTAGACCAGTAGGGTTCCTTTTGTAATTTGAAAATGAAAATGTTCCGAACAAGTTTAAAAAAAAAATATTTTTTTTATAGTTTAAAATATTAGTTTACATTTGGTCATTACAAAAAGTTGTGATAGTTTTTCTAAAAAAGAAAATTAAGATTTTGCTGGAAATAGCCGTTTAGATAACGTTCAGATTTTTGAACTAACTATAGCAGAAAAAACAAGTAAGACTGTTAAAATCGGCTGTGCCGAATCTTTTATACCCTCCAACATGCAAAAAAATAAAAAAAAATCCCAGGGGCGTTTTCTTTTTTTTTTTGGGGGGGGGGGGGTTGTTAGTGGTAATTGAGGGGGGCAAATTTCCTCTCGAATATGTGTTTAAAAATTCATTCTTATGCTTTTTGCGCTAAAGGTATACAAGTTTATCGATATTTAAACAAAATTTTATTCCACGCCCATAAAAGGGGGCGGAACGAAGAAAACGACATTTTCTAATTCTTTGGGTCCAAATGCAGGACTTTGAACTTCTTGTAGCATAAAAATGTTGCATTTGTCAAACAAAAACACAAAAACAATCATTAAAAAATTGTGTTTTTCAGAGGTTGGTTTAGTTCTTCAAGGGGGTTTAGTTCTTCTTTTTCCCCCTGGTCCGATTTTGCTCATTTACGAACTTAACCTGCCTAGGAACATAAGACATATTCGTGCTAAATGTCGGGAGTCTAGCTCTTTTATTTTGGACTGCATCGTGTTAACTACAGACGGACAGACAGGCGGACGGACAGACGGACGGACATCGCTAGAATGTCTTAGAATCGATCACTGATCATAAATATATATACTTTATGGGGTTCTAGACCGATATTTTGATGCGTTACACACGGAATGACAAAGTGAGTATACCCCCATACTGTAGTTGGAGGGTATAAAAATAAATAAACTCCAAAAATGTTCAAAAAAATTAGATATTATTGAAAAAACCAATTCATATCTTTTTTATATGTACCGAGCAATTCACACACATAAAAAGCCTTATCCTTCTATCTAAAACCGTTAAAAAATTAAAAATCGGTTAAAAAGTTACTAACAAGGAAGGTCTTTCACAGGGCACCCACCGATTGTCCTGAAACTACAAAATAAGAGTTGCCTGTTTTTTATATAGCTGCCCAATCTTGCATTTAGCGGGTCAAAGGGGAGGGGGAAAATGGGACTTTTTTCGTTTTTTGAGGATTTTTGCAATTTTTTCAGAAGAAGCTATATAAACATTTTATACAGGTGGAAAGGTTTTTTGAAGACCTATCCAATGGTGAATCGGTCTTGTCCATATTCGGCTTCGTTAATTTCGTTATTGTAAAAAATGTATAATCGTTGGGGTAGATTATATGGAGATTTATACACGTATGACCACCAAAATCATACACTCAAAATAAATTCTCTGTCCAATCAGCAGAAAAATCTGCTGAAAATACACCCATTTTGAGCCATATGAGAAATCTGCTGATTTTAGCAGACACGGTTTGCTAAATATATGTCATAAGAGGTGAATAAATATAACAAGAAAAAAAAAAACATACGCCGCCAGCCAGCATCGAACTCGCCACCTTCCGATTTGAAAGTACACTTCTTAACGACTACGCTACGGAAGCTTATACTTTTATAAAACGCCATGGCGTTTTAGTTATTAAACATGTGTGTTGCTCGACATCAGAGAAATATGATTTTAGCAGAAATATCTGCTGATTTTAGCAGAAAAATCTGCTGATTTTAGCAGAACAATCTGCTGATTTGAGCAGAATAATCTGCTGATTTCAGCAGAACAATCTGCTGATTTCAGCAGAGCAATCTGCTGATTTCAGCAGAACAATCTGTTCTGCTTTTTTTTTTATATAAACAAATTTCTTGAAAAAAATAATGAAATTCAGCAAACAAAATCAGTGTAAACATTGTAAAATGTCTGTTATTTTCTTAAACTGAATGACAGAGATTTTAGTGAAAATATCCTTCTCAGCAGAACAATCTGCTAAAAGATTGCTAATTCAAATTGAAAGTCGTTTTACAGATTTTTTGTCCAATCAGCAGAAAAATCTGCTGAAAATACACCCATTTTGAGCCATATGAGAAATCTGCTGATTTTAGCAGACACGGTTTGCTAAATATCTGTCATAAGAGGTGAATAAATATAACAAAAAAAAAAAAAAACATACGCCGCCAGCCAGCATCGAACTCGCCACCTTCCGATTTGAAAGTACACTTCTTAACCACTACGGTGCGGAAGCTTATACTTTTATCTGGCGTTTTAGTTATTAAACATGTGTGTTGTTCGACAGCAGAGAAATTTGATTTTAGCAGAAATATCTGTTGATTTTAGCAGAAAAGTCTGCTGATTTCAGCAGAACAATCTGCTAATTTCAGCAGAATAATCTGCTGATTTCAGCAGAACAATATGCTGATTTCAGCAGAACAATCTTCTGATTTCAGCAGAGCAATCTGCTGATTTCAGCATAACACTCTGTTCTACTTTTTTTTATATAAAAAAATTTTTTGAAAAAATAATGAAATTCAGCAAACAAAATCAGTATAAACATAGTAAAATGTCTGTTATTTTCTTAAACTGAATGACAGAGATTTTAGTAAAAATATCCTTCTCAGCAGAACAATCTGCTAAAAGATTGCTAATTCAAATTGAAAGTCGTTTTACAGATTTTTTGACAGAGTTTTTCTTTTGAGTGTATATGTTTGTCTGAGTTTGTCGGTAAAAAAAGTTTTTGATAAAATAAGTTTTTAATGAAAAGATTACACAGATCGTGACCCAGCAACTAGGCCCACTAATCCTTATGTATTTTGACCTTCTGAATTCAATTCCGTCATCAAAATTGAACTCTATCGTTGGGTTTTCCTTTAATTTACAAGGAAAGTCCGAAAAGTGAATCACCTGATTTCTTTGTAACTTTGACAAAGTTAAAAATTGTTTAAACTTCATTACTGTATGTTAAGATCAAGTCTGATTTATTACGAAGAAAATAAGATATTTTTTTAATAAATTCCGTCAAAAATTGTAGAAGTTACATGCTTTTGAATAAAAAAGAAATCAATTCGATTTTGTTCAAATGCATGTAACTTCTACACTCAAAAAAAAAAAACTGTAAATTTAGCAAAAAATTTAGTTAAATTTAACTAAAAAAGCACCTGATTTTAAACCTACTAAATTTCTAGTTAATTTAACTAAAAATATTTAGCTAACTTTTCGTAGAATGAATGTAGCAAAAAAAGCCGTAACTTTAACTAAATATTCAGCTGAAAATTTTGTAACATTTTTATGTACATCTTAACAAAAAAAATTAATTGAATTCAGCTTAAGTTTTTGTTACTTTTTTGTAAAAAATTGTAAGTTTGTTAAATATTGGTTTTAAGCACTAACACTTCACTTATTTTTTTATTTTTTTTTTCACAGCATTAAGTTCAGCTTAAGTAGAACTTATGAGATTTGCATAGGAGGCTACACAAGAAATATATAAAAAATTTTCACTTAACAAATATGTTACGAGAAATCAACAAATTAATTAGTAAAAATTCGTAAATTCAGTTTAAAATTCAACAAAAAAAATTAATTCAAATTTTGTTCAAAACTAGTATTTCCGTAAATTGAACTTAACTTAAAAAAGTAGTTAAAACGCTGATTTTAACTAAAAATTTGCTAAAAAGCCAGTAAACTCGAGTTAACAAAAAAAATTTGTTAACTTTACAGTTTTATTTTTTTGAGTGTACCATTTTTGAGGGATATTTTAAAACAAACCCCCTTGTTTTCTTTGTAATAAATCAGACTTGAACTTTATATACAGAAATAAAATTCAAAATTTTTTTAATTTGTTCACAGCTACAAATTATGTACACTCAAAAAAAAAAAACTGTAATGCTAGCAAAAAAAGCTTGTAAACCTACAAGAAAATTTGCTGATTTTGAACCCACAATTTTTTTGCTAAAGTTAGCAAAAATGGTTTGCCAATAATTAGTTAACTGATTTTTTTTTTTTTTTAACTTAGTTCATACACATTTGAGGACCCCATTGGGTTCGGACCCAATAGGTCCAGACCCCTATGGGCCTAGACCTAGTTGGGTTCCTTAAAAATCGTCATAGTTTTTGATCCAAAATTTGTGTCCGTTTCGCTCTACCTTGCTTAGTTTTTGAGATACGTGATTTTAGGGGATCACTGGGGTCTTGAGAATTAAAAAACTCGATAACTTCAAAAATATTACTCGGAGAGCTTTTGGTTATTTTGCGGTCTTGTTCTACGTGTTGAGAGCTTTTTGTTGTGTCGGCAATATTTACCGAGATATGAGCATTTTAAAATTTTCGGGAATGCTAACTTTTTTGGATCCAAAGTTAGGTTCCATTAGGGTCCACACATGTGAAGAGGACCCGCGAAAGTATGGAGATTCTAAGAACCAAAAATGCCCTCCATTTTGCTCTATCTGGCTTAGTTTCCGAGATAGCGCCATTTTAAATTTTCTTAAAAAAAAAATTTACAATTTATTTTTGCTAATGTTAGCAAAAAATCTTGTATGTTGTCAACTCAATTTCAAATTTAGCAAAAGAAATTAGTTCAAAGTTTGTTTAAAATTGCTAATGTGCTAAATGAAGTTTACAAGAATTTTTTGCTAACATGCTAATCTCAACTAAAAATTTGCTAAAAGTTAGCTAACTAGCATTAGCAAAAAAAAAATAGTAAATCTACTAACGTATTTTTTTGAGTGTAGGTTCACTTTGCGGACATTCCTTGTTAATTACAGGAAAATCCAACAATATAATTCAATTCTGATAAAGGAATCGTATTCAGGAGGTCAAAATACATAAGGAATAGTGGGTCTAGTTTCTGGGTCAGAACCTTTTTGTCTTTTTGTAAAAAAATGAAAAAAAATAAAATAAAAAAATATTGATGAAAAAAAAAAATATTGATGAAAAAAAAAATATTGATGAAAAAAAAACTTTTGATAAAAAAATATTGATAAAAAAAATATTGATTAAAAAAACATTGATTAAAAAAGAAATATTGATCAAAACAAAAATGTTGATGAAAAAAAATATTGATGAGAAAAATATTAATAAAAAAATAATTTATAACAAAATTTATGGAAAAAAAAATATTGATGAAAAACAATTATGTTACGTTTTATTCACCTGCTAGAATAAATTTTTTATTCACCATAAGGTGAATTATTATCCAAATTACAAAACCACGTTACTAAAATATTTGGAAAATGAAAACTTATTTTCTTTTTTTGTTAATCGTTAACTGAGGAGGCGATTGGACCCTACAGGTCCAATATTTGTTTTTAGTAATATTGACCATAAAAGGACATTTTTCAATACCGATGTTTTTAAAATGCTTAACCCCTTTTTAATATTCTATTTTGTGCCACCCTAACTTCAATATTTCATAAATACTTTTTAAAAGAAACCAAGTGAGTGTGTTAAATTGGGCTGTGCCGAATCTTTGATATAAATAGTAAAAAATTTATTTGTTATGATTTTTGCAATTTGGTGAAAACATTATATCATTATTTTAATGTTTTTATACCATCCAACCACAGTTTGGGGGTATACTCACTTTGTCATTCCGTTTGTAATGCATCGAAATATCTGTCGGGGACCCCATAAAGTATATATATTACTAGCTAACTCGCCCGGTACTTCGTTACCGGTTAGCTGTAAAAAAAAAAAAAATATTACTTCAAATTCTTAGTAATTTTTCTTTAAACATAAAAATTGTTAGTTTCGACCTTTAAAATATTATATTTTGAGTAGATTTAAAGTTGAAAAAAAAAATTATTCTGGCGAAACGATCCCATAGTTCAAACTTTAAGTTTAAGTTTTCAAACTTTAAGGAACAATATGTACCAAATTGAAGCGAAAATTCAAAAATGTATGTAATTTCCGCGAGTGGATCGTAAAGTACCAATTTTAAGTATCTCTACTTTCTCCCTTTATCCCATTAGAAGCAGAATTTTCATAAAAGTACTTATTTTAGAATGTTATTTCCGCGAAAGGATCGTACAGTCCAAATCTCAAGTATTTAGGACCATTAATGCAGCAGATACAAAATTGCCGTACTTTCCCCATTTTCCCCTTAGAAGCTACTAAAAAGTGCTTCTTCCAGAATGTTATTTCCGTTAGAGGATCGTACAGTCCAAACTTCAAGTATCTAGAACCATTAGTTCAGCAGATACAAAACAGTTCAAAATTCAAGTATCTAGGACCATTAGTTCAGCAGATACAAAATTGCCCAACTTTTCCCCTATTTCCACCTATAAAACAAAATTTTTAAAAAAGTACTTCTTTCAGAATGTTTTTTTCGCGAGAGGATCGTACACTCCAAATTTCAAGTATCTAGTACCGTTAGTTCAGCAAATACAAAATTGCCCTAATTTCCCCCTTTTTCCCCGTAGAAGCGAAATTTTCAAAAAGTACTTCCATTAGAATGTTGTTTCCGCAAGAGGATTCAAATTTCAAGTTTACCCTACTTTCCCTCTTTTTCCCCCTATAGAAGCAGATTTTCCAAAAAAGTACTTCTTCCAGAATGTTATTCCCGCGAGAGGATCGTACAGTCCAAACTTCAATATCTAGGACCATTACTTCAGCAGATTCAAAATTGCCCTTCTTTCCCCCTTTAAAAAGTAATTTTCAAAAAAGTACTTCTTTCAATATGTTATTCCGCGAGATGATCCTATATTGCAAATGTCATGTTTTTAAGACCATTAGTTTAAAATTTACCAAATTGCCCTATTTTGACCCTCTTGGCCCTCCTTAAAACCAAAATTTTCAAAAAGTGTATTTTTCAAAAAATTATTTCCGCGAGAGGATCAAAACTTAAAGTTTTAGTTCAGAAGATACAAAATTGTCCTATTTTCCACAGGATTATAGAGTCCAAATTTCAAGTTTCTAAAACTATTAGTTCAAAAGATACAAAATCCCCCAAAGGGCCCTACTTTCCCCCTTTTCCCCCATAGAAGTGAAATTTTTAAAAAAGTTCTTTAAGTATGTTATTTTTGCGAAAGGATCGTTCAGTTCAAATTTCAAGAATCTAGAACCATTAGTTCAGCAGATTCAAAATTGCCCTTCTTTCCCCCTTTTTCCCACAGAATTTTAAAAAGTACTTTCTTAAGAATGTTATTTCCGCGAGAGGATCGTTCAGCCAAATTTCAAGTATCTAGAACCATTAGTTCAGCAGATACAAAATTGCCCTACCTTCCTCGTTTTCCCCCCTTGAAATCGGAATTTTCAAAAAAAGTACTTCTTTCAGAATGTTAATTCCAAGAGAGAGGATCGTGCAGTCTAAATTTCAAGTACCTAGGACCATTAGTTCAGCAGATACAAAATTGCCCTACTTTCCGCCTTTCCCCCCTTAGAAGCGGAACTTTTTCCGCAAGAGGATCGTACAGTTAAAATTTTAAGTATCTAGGATCATTAGTTCAGCAGATACAGAATTGCCCTACTTTCCACCTGTTCCCCCTTTAGAAGGAGAACTTTCAAAAATGTACTTCTTCTTCTAGTTAAGCAGATTCAAATTTGCCCAACTTTCTCCCTTTTCCCCCCGTGGAAGCAGAATTTAAAAAAAAGTACTTCTTTTAGAATGTTATATCCGCGAGAGGATCGTACAGTTAAATTTTAAGTATCGAGGACCATTAGTTCAGCAGATACAAAATTGCCCTACCTTCCCCTTTTTCCCCCTTAAAAGTAGAGTTTTCAAAAAAGTACTTCCTTGAGAATGTTATTTCCGCGAGAGGATCGTACAGTCGAAATTTCGAGTATATAGGACCATTATTTCAGCAGATACGAAATTGCCCTTCTTTCCCCATTTTCCCCCTTTAAAAACGAATTTTCAAAAATGTACTTCTTTTAGAATGTTATTTTCGGGATAGGATTGTACAGTTCAAATTTTAAGTATCTAGGACCATTAGTTCAGCAGATACAAAATTGCCCTACTTTCCCCCTTTTTCCCCGTAGAAGCATAATTTTTAAAAAAGTTTTTCTTTAACAATGTTATTTCCGCGAGAGGATCGTACAGTTGAAATTCCAAGTATCTAGGACCATGAGTTCAGCAGATTCAAAATTACCCCACGCACCCCCTTTTTCCCCCGGAATTTTCAAAAAGTACTTTCTTTGGAATATTATTTCTGCGAGAGGATTGTACAGTTCAAATTTCAAGTATCTACGACCATTAGTTCTGCAGATACAAAATTGCCCTACTTTCCCCCTTTTTCCCCGTAGAAGCGGATTTTTTGAAAAGTTCTTCAGTACAGTTCAGTACAGTTTAAATTTCATTATATTTTTAGCAGATACAAAATTGCTCTACCTTCCTCTTTTCCCCCCTTTAAAGCGGAATTTTCAAAAAAGTACTTTTTTAGAATGTTATTTCCGCGAGAGGATCGTGCAGTCCAGGCGAGAGGATCGTGCAGTCCTATTTGTTCAGCAGATACAAACCGGAATTTCAAAAAGTACTTCTTTCAGAAAGTTATTTCCGCGAGAGGATCGTACAGCCCAAATTTCAAGGATCTACGACCATTAGCTCAGCAGACACAAAATTACACTACTTTCCCCTTTTTCCCCCTTAGAAGCGAAATTTTCAAAATAGAACTTTCTTCACAATGTTATTTCCGCGAAGGATCCCATAGTCAAAATTTTTAAGTTTCTGGGAAAATTAGTTCAGAACATACAAAGTGTACCAAATTGTCCTATTATCCCCCTTTTTACCACCCTAGATGCGGAATTGAAAAAAACTTTGTTTCGGAATGTTTTTTCCGCGAGAGGTTCTTATAGTCCAAACTTTAAGTTTCTAGGACCATTAGGTCAGAGAAAAGAAAATGTACCAAATTGCCCAATTTCCCCCTTTTCGTCTTCTTAGAAGTGCCATTTTAAAAAAGTACTTTCTTCAGAATATTATTTCCGCGAGAGGATCCTTACTGAGGCCATTAGTTCATGTTTAAAATTCGAAATGTTTAAAATTGTCCTATTTCCCCCTAAATTTAAGTGATTAAATCAATAAATTCCCTAAAATTAAAAAATAAATGAGATAAAAAAAATTGAGTAAAAAATTTGAGTCAAAAAATTAAGCAAAAAATATTTTGAGTAAAAAAATTGAGTAAAAAAATTTGGGTGAAAACACCTTCTAAGTAAAAAATTTAATTAAAAAAAAATGAGTAAAAAAACTGAAGAATAAAATACAATTGAGTGAAAAAAATTTTTATTAAAAAAAAATGAGTAAAAAAAATTTTGAGTAAAAAAAAAATGTTGAGTAAAAAAAAAATTGTTAAAAAAAATTTTTGAGTGGAAAAAAATTTTGAGTGAAAAAAAAATTTGAGTGAAAAAAAATTTAAAAAAAAAAAAATTTTTGAGAGGGAAAAAATTTTGAGTAAAAAAAAATTTTGAGTGAAAAAAAATTTTGAGTAAAAAAAAATTTTGAGTGAAAAAAATGTGTAAAAAAAAAATTTTGAGTGAAAAAAAAATTTTGAGTGAAAAAAAAATTTTGAGTGAAAAAAAATTTTGAGTGAAAAAATTTTAGTAAAAAAATTTTTTTTCCCCGAGAGGATACTATAGTTCAAATATCTAGTTTCTAGGACCATTAGTTCAAAATTCACCAAATTACCCTATTTTCCCCCTTTTTGTACCCCTTAAAACCGGAATTTTCAAAAAAGTACTTTTTTCAAAATGTTATTTCCGCGAGAGTATCCTATATTCAAAATTTCAAGATTGTAGGACCGTTAGTTCAGAAGATACAAAATGTATCAACTTGCCCTATTTTCCCCCTCCCCCCACCTTAGAAACGGAATTTTCAAAATATTACTTTTTCCAAAATGTTATTTCCGCGAGAGGGTGCTAGACTTCAAATTTCAAGTTTCTGGGACCATTTGTTTAGAATATAAAAAATGTACCAATTTGCCCTATTTTCCCCTTTTTTCCCCCTTGGAGGCGGAATTTTAAAAAAAAAAAAATTCCGAAATTTTATTTCCGCGAGAGGATCCTAGAGTTCAAATTTGAAGTTTCTAGGACTATTAGTTCAAAAGATACAAAATCCCCCAAAGGGCCCTATTTTCCCCCTTTTGCCCCCCTTAGAATCGGAATTTCCAAAAATCCCTTCTTAGTGGGTGGTTTTGTCGGGAGCCGAACCTACATTCCAAATTTCAAGTCTCTAGCTTCAGCGGTTTGGGCTGGGCGATGATTATTGCCAATCAGTCAGTCAGTCAGTCAATCAGTCAGTCAGTCACCACACTCTTTTATATATATAGATTGATCCAGGATCGATTCTAAGACATTCTGTGAATGTCTGTCTTCCGTCCGTCTGTTCGTCCGTCCGTCCGTCTGTCTGTAAATGGCACGATGCAGTCCCAAATAAAAGAGCTAGCCTCCTGAAATTTGCCATGAATATGTCTTATGGTCCTAGGCAGGTTAAGTTCATAAATGGGCAAAATTGGTACAGGGGGAAAAAAGTTCCCCCTGTACCAAACTGAACCAATCTCTGAAAAAATACATTTTTTTACATGCTTTTTTGTATTTTTGTTAAATAAATGAAACATTTGGTATATTTATTGGGATGGGAAGGTGCTCTCAACGTCCCCCACTTACCCCCATCATCTCCCCCCAAAAAAAGGCAACTGACATTTTTTTTTAATCTTTTTTTACATTTTGGAGGACTTTTTTCTTATACAAAAACGTTGCCTTTGCGTTGAGGTTGTTTTAGTTCTTCTAGTGGGAACTTTTCCCTCTAGTCCGATTTTTCCAATCTCCGAACTTAACTATTACATGTGATAGTTTTAGAAACATCGTTAGCTGTAAATCGGTAGACTTTTTTACTATTAAAAAAACACAATATAATTTCTCAAAAAATGTATTCTCTAAAAGCCTTTGCCTGATTTTTTTTGTACTTACTTCGATTGTAGGGTATAACAAATCAATAGAAAAATTTTATCCAATATGAAAATCTTTCGACTAGACAACTTTGTTACAATACTTAGCAAATTGAATTTATATTTAGAAACTGTTAAATATTAAAAATGACAACCTCACACTATTTATTTTGTGTGTGGATATTTTTTGGACAAATTTTAACAATTCAAACGGCCAATTTCTTTAGTAAGTGCTCATGATATTCTATATGCAAAAAATTAAAAATTATCCTTTAAATTTTCTTGTTTTATCTTGCCAAAGCACGTTATACGAATTTCACGGATGTCCGTGTTAAGTTCAATCAAAAATATTTCAGTAACCTTACCAGCTGGCTTGAAAATGGCAACATCAATGTAGATATGACAACGATACGGGAACTCCCTAATGGTCTGCGTGGCAATATTGAATTTCAAATTAAAATCAGCAACTCGATCTATCAGACTTTGATTGCCTACGATTTTGATTTTTGTAAATTATTGAATGAAGTTTTTAAGGAAGGTTTCGTACGCACTTGGTTTCGAAATCTTTTGAAATATGGAAAACTAATGAAAAATTGTCCGGTAGCGGTTGTAAGATAGAGCTTAAATGCATTTTTTTTCTATATTACTCATTATTGATTTTCTTATGATTTTTCTTATTTAAAACATTTAGGGTTATTATTATGTACGCAATATGGGCATGGAATCGAATGCTATACCCGCCTATTTGAAACCAGGCGATTATCGCTTAAATATTTACGATTACTATGGTAAACGTAAAACTAAAAGAGAAGAAATGGTGGTATTAATAAACTTTAACATGAGGGTTTACTAAGATTAAATGCAAATTAAATATTTTAAATAAATTTAAATATTTTTAAATTTTTTAAAAATAAAAAATACGATTTTTTTTTAAATATGGGACGGTTGCAAAATAAAAACTTTTATTTTTTATTGAAAATAATAAAAATTAGTCATTTATTCGACATTTTCATTGTGCAATGAATAATAGTTAATTTCAGTTCGAGGTCATTTATTTTCCGCATTATAAATAAATATAACAAGTATGTACTAATGTTAACTCTGTTTTCTCTCTTAGGATATTACCCCCCAACTCATTGAGTTTTTCGTTCGAAAATTTTGTAATTTTCTGGATTGAATTGAATTTTTAAAGTACTTCTCATCATCAGAATTCATTTACAAATCAACTTTTGCTTTCTTGAGAGAATATTCTATGAGAAAAAGTAGAGTTAACATAAGTATTTATTATGTTAGTTAATAATGGGAAAAATATATGACCTCGAACTGGAAAAAAACTCTTTTTTAATTTTTTTTAATTGTTACTAGATTTTTTTTAAGTTTTATTTAGAAAATATTCAGTATGGTTTTAAGAAATATACATATATATGGGGCATTCCATGTCAAATCGGACACTTTGAAAATTTTTTTTTTAGATTTTCCCACTTTGTTTACAGTTTTTAGTACCCTTCGAAAACTCCTTCGTGGTAAATTTTCAGATTTTTTTTGATGACCCGTTCAAAAGATATCGAATTTTTAAAAATTGGTAGTATGTTCCTTTACTCAAACTTCTTGTTATGAGTAACATAACTTCTTCAAAAACTGTCCAAAGTTCAAATTTTTTTTTCAAAATTTTTGTTTTTTTACGTATTTAAAAAAAAAAAAAAAATCCCAAAAAATTCTTAAAAGCGCTCTAGTATGCGATTTTTAAGTTTTAAAATTTAAATCTCATTATTGAAAATGTTTGTACTCTTCGATTTTTTTTGAAATTTTTTTGTGTAAAACTTCTATCGATTCTACAAATTTTTTGCCCAGGAAGATCGTGGGATAACGATTATTACTATTTTTAAAATTTTTTGAAAAATTTTTTGAAAAAATTTTATTGTAGTTTTCCAATCTTAAAATCATTTCTACTGCTCCAATGGTGCGTCATAGAGGGGTCATTCATAAGACCGACCCCCATTAATTTTTACGTCTTAACATTTCTTTGGAACAAACTAGTACCCTATCTCCAGTTTCTAAGGGGGCTCCCACACAAAACGACATTTTTTAAAATTTGCTCCAACCGCTCTAACTGCCCTAATAGTGCACCTAGAGCAACAAAATGTATGACGGACCCACAATATTTTTTTAGTCCAAACATTTTCCCTGAACACACCTACCCTCTATCTTTAACTGTTGAGGCGGTCCCCATACAATTTTTTTTATTTTTTGTAAATTTTTTTATTTAATCAGCTTCTACCGGTCCAATGGTGCTTCAGAGAGGGGTCATTTGTGAGACCGACCCCCATTTATTTTTACCCTAAAACATTTTTTTAAAACATACTTACGCCCTACTTCCACTCCCTAAGTAGGCTTCCATTCAAAATTACATTTTTATAAAATTTGCACCAACTGTTATTTGTATGGGAGCCTACTTAGGGAATGGAGATAGGGCGTAGGTATGTTTTGAAAAAAATGTTGTAGGATAAAAGTAACTGGGGGTCGGTCTTACTAATGACCCCTCTCGGACGCACCATTGGACCGGTAGAAGCTGGTTAAATAAAACAAATTTACAAAAAATTAAAAAAAATTGTATGGGGACCGCCTTAACAGTTAAAGATAGAGGGTAGGTGTGTTCAGAGAAAATGTTTGGACTAAAAAAATATTGTGGATCGGTCATACATTTGATTGCTCTAAGGGCACTATTAGGGCAGTTAGAGCGGTTGGAGCAAATTTTAAAAAATGTCGTTTTGTGTGGGAGCCTTCTTAGAAATTGGAGATAGGGTATTAGTTTGTTCCAAAGAAATGTTAAGACGTAAAAATTAATGGGGGTCGGTCTAAATAAATGACCCCTCTATGACGCACCATTGGAGCAGTAAAAATGATTTTAAGATTGGAAAATTACAATAAAAATTTTTAAACAAATTTTAAAAAATAATAATAATTGTTATCCCACGATCCTCCTGGGCAAAAAATTTGTATAATCGATAGAAGTTTTACACAAAAAAATTTCAAAAAAATCGAACAGTACAAACATTTTCAAAAATGAGATTTAAATTTTAAAACTTAAAAATCGCATACTAGAGTGCTTTTAAGATTTTTTTTAAGTACGTAAAAAAATTAAAATTAAAAAAAAAAAAAAAATTTAAATTTGGACCATTATTGAAGAAGTTATGAGTAAAAGAAGTTTGAGTAAAGGAACAAACTACCAATTTTTAAAAATTCGATATCTTTTGAACGGGTCACCAAAAAAAACTGACAATTTACCACGAAAGAGTTTTCAAAGGGTAATAAAAACTGTAAACAAATTGGGAAAATCTAAAAAAAAAAATTTTAAAGTGTCCGATTTGACATGGAATGCCCCATATATAATTTATGGGGGCCTAGACCGATATTTTGATGCGTTACACACGGAATGACAAAGTGAGTATACCATACTGTTGTTGGAGAGTATAAAAATCTTAAAAATAATTTTTAAATTTTTTAAAACCGCTAAACTTTTGACCTTATCGTACGATTTCATTGACGCGAACGAATTTCTTATGCTTAAACAGCTCCTGATATTTTTGTCAACTTTTATCGATTTGCCATCAAAAAAATTACATATTTTTTACTCCGAAATTTAAATCTTAGACAGAACTTGTCATATATATGGGGCTTTCCAAGCCAAATCACTCACTTTTAGACCCGACCCCTTTCGATTTATTTTATTTTTGGATATGTTTTAGTACTTATTAAATGCAACTTGGACACCAATTTTCAGGCTTTTATTCCGAGAAGGTGTTGAGTAATCAAATGAAATTTTCAGTAATCAAATGAAATTTTCAATTAATTTTGACCAGTTAAAACTTTAGATATCTTAAAAAAAGTTGGACAACGTTTTGTTGGTATTTAAATGTAGTTTTAGAAAAAAAATATTAAAAAATTATTCGAAGTAATTATTTCTTAGTTTTTAACGTTTTAAAATTAAAATCGACTTTTTGAAAAAGTCCGAAACCTTCGATTTTTTTTTTTAAATCTAAAAGTTCTACTCTAAATTACACAACTTTTAAGCCAGAAATTGAGATGTGATCGTAATTCTTTCTATTTTTTTTTTAAATTTTGAAAATTGCAATATGGATTTTTTTCTGTTTTCTAATTTTTTTTGGTATTTTAAGCTAAGTTTAAATTCAAGTGGTTACAGAATTATAATACGGAGTAAAATGCCTCTCTAATAAGGTACCAAAAACTGAAATCGGTTGAAAATCCGCCAAGTTATTGCAACTTCCCCAGGCATCTAACGTATGGCAGACCACTTGATTAAGCAATACAATCCGATTTTCGAAATTCATTGAAATTTCGTACCGTAATAATATTTTTTTATTCTTCAAGTTCGAATGTATTTAGATGACAAGTATTTTTCATTTTGTGTTTAGCTAACATTTTTTAAATTAATGCTAAAAATGCCTGCATTTTCAATACCCTTTTGAAGTCTCTATTTTACATTTTTTTTTTTTTTTTTTAAATTGGAAAAATCAAAAAAATATTACACTGAAACATGAATAATGAAAAAATGTTATTACAGTAGAAAATTTCAATGTATTAAAGAAAAGGGACTCGTATTCATAAATCAAGTGGTATGACACGCGCTAGATGCCTGGGGAAGTTGTAATAACTTGGCTGATTTTCAACCAATTTTAGTTTTTAGTACCTTATTAGAGTGGCATTTTACTCTACATCATAATTCTGTAATCACTTAAATTAAAACTTAACTTAAAATATCAAAAAAATTGAGAAAACAGAAAAAAATTCATATATTTCCTTGTAAATCGTTTTTAAAACTTCAAGGACCATGCTAAACACCTTATCCATTTCTGATCGTCCTAACTTTTTGTGAAACGTATTTTTACCTCGAAGTGAATATATTTAGGGTAAGTTACGGTCAGTATCTACCGATTTATTTTTTTTTGGATCACCATATAAAATAAATCAGAGCCAAAAAAAAAAGGTGCAATTTTAAAAATTTTTAAAAAATAGAAAGAATTGTGATCACATCTCGAATTATGGCTCAAAATTTGCGTAATTAAGAGTAGAATTTTTATAGTTTTTTACAAAAAAATCGAAGGTTTCGAACTTTTTTAAAAAGTCGATTATAATTTTTAAACGTCAAAAAATAAGTGATAATTACTTCGAATAATTTTTTCATATTTTTTTTCTAAAACTATATTTAAATACCAACAAAACGTTGTCCAACTTTTTTTTAAATATTTATATTTTTTAATGGTCAAAATTAATTAAAAATTTTAATTTTGTAATTTTTTTGAGAAAATCGCCATTTTGAAAAATTGATTACTCAACATCATCTTGGAATAAAAGGCTGAAAATTGGTGTCCAAGTTGCATTTAATAAGAACTAAAACATGTCCAAAAATAAAATAAATCGAAAGGGGTGGGGTCTAAAAGTGACTGATTTGGCTTGGAATGCCCCATATATTTCAGAACATTCTATTTTAAAAATTAATAAATTTTTATAAACAAATAAAATCTAATATATTATTTTTATTTATAGGTTACTACAGCTTATGGTCTATGCCAAGATTATTTACCTCCTGATGGTGAGTACCAAATATATTACAATACACTTTTGTCTGCCACAGAACAATTTGGAAACAATAATTTTTTACTTATCTGAAAAAAAAAATAAATATATTTTAAATTAAATTAAAAACAATTAAAAGTTGAAAATTAAAAAAAATAAATTTTATCCAAAGTAAAAAAAGCGGCGCTACAAACAATTGTTCCAGCTGTACAATATTTGGGACAACTTTATTTCGCATACAGTTCTTAATAAAATCAAAACCACAACTAGTACAGATGAAATCAGCAAACATAAAAATGTTTAAATCAATTTAACAACATAGTAATAAATTAAATAACAAAAACCGACAAGCCTCTTTTACCAATACAAGCATGTGGACTAATTTAAAGTGAATTTTAATTAGGGTTTCGCTTATTTGTGCAAACAAATTTCAGAAGGACTTTTATAGTGTGTTTTTTTTGTGATTTTGAAATAAGTTTTTACGAACAAAATAAATCCACTTTACAAAAAATGCATTAATTTTAATTGTATAAAAGTAAAAGTTTGTAAGAACACCTTAATGTATGAGTATTACACTGTGCAACAGTGAAAAAAACACATGAAATTGACTATATAGGTTCGATTCTACTACATTAAATAAAAACCTTGTCAAATTACTAGTCCCTTGTTTTTGAATAAAAAATTTTTAATCGAAATTAAAATTTTTCTTTGTAATTTTACAATTTTTTTCGTAAATTACCAAATTTTAGGTAATTTTACAAAAAAAAAAAATTATTTAAGTCACGTGATTTTCTTGTACGTATTATCGCATCAAAAAAGTTTTAAAATTACAAATTTATTGGCAAAAACGCTTGTATTTAATGATTCGGAGATTTTTTTCCAATAGAAAAATTAATTCAAAACTTCTCAGGCATTTTGCTTATAGAAAAGCATTTAAAATTTATGAAATTCATGCTATAAACAATTCTTGGATTTTAAGATACTTTCATTAAGAAATTTATTATAGAAAACTATCAGATACTTAGGCAATTTCAGATACTTGGACAATTTTCTAACAGAAAAAATCTTATGTTTAGAAAAATTAGTCGTATTGACAAATTTTCAGCCTCAAAGACATTTTCTCAATAGAAAGCTTCTAAGGTCCTGAAATATATTTTTATACCCTCCACTCTAGTGATAGAGGGTATATATAAGTTTGTCATTCCGTTTGTAACACCTCGAAATATTGGTCTAGGACCCCATAAAGTATATATATTCATGATCCTCGATCGATTTTAAGACGATCTAGCGATGTCCGTCCGTCCGTCCGTCCGTCCGTCCGTCCGTCCGTCTGTCCGTCTGTCTGTCTGTCTGTCTGTCTGTCTGTCTGTTGAAAACACGCTAACTTTTGAAAGACTTTACGGAGGCTCCTGAAGTTTGGCATATATGTTGGACATTTACCTGGTCAGGTTGGTATTGCAATCCAGCGAAATCGGTCCAGTGGTTCAAAAGTTATAAGCAAGTGAGTGAATTTCGGCAAGGGATTTTCTGGAATTTACGAGATAAAACACACTGTAACTTTCGAACGGCAATTCTGAGGGTGCTGAAGTATGGCATATATATTTACCGTTCCTCTGGTCCGGTTCGTTTTAAATTTCAGCAAAATCGGTCCGGCGGTTCAAAAGTTATTAGCAAAACCGTAAATTTCAGATTAGTTCACCTTAAATTCACGTGTTGAAAACCCGTTAAACATGTTTTAAAAACATTTGTAAGTCAGAAAAATATTTTAAAGGGTATTTTTGTCACACAAAAATATTTTTACACTAAACCAAAAAAAAATACACTTAAAAAAAAGTTTACACTCAAAAAAAATTTTACACTCAAAAAAAAAATTGGTAAATTATTTTTTTTTTCAAAAATTAACAAAAAAAGTTTTTTTACACTAAAACAAAAAAAAAAAATACACTCAAAAAAAATTTTACACTCAAAAAAAAAATTAATATTTTTTGTTTTTTTTTCAAAAATTAATAAAAAAAATTTTTTTTACAGAAAATAAAATATTTCTAACCAAAAAAAAGTTTACACTTAAAAAAAAATTTTACACTCAAAAAAAAAAATTGGTAAATTATTTTTTTTTATTTTTCAAAAATTAACAAAAAAAGTTTTTTTACACTTAAACAAAAAAAAAATACACTCAAAAAAAATTTTACACTCAAAAACAAAAAAATTAGTAATTTTTTTTTTTTTTTCAAAAATTAATAAAAAAAAGTTTTTTTACAGAAAATATAATATTTCTAACCAAAAATTTTATTTTTTTCAATTAGAAAATTTACTATCACTTAAAAATGGCATTGTGGAGGGTATTCATAGATTCGGCCAAGTCGAATTTAACTTTTCTACTTGTTTTATTCTATTCTCAAACCTGTTTCCTTAAACAATACTCGGATACTGAGACATTTTTCTACAAAAAAAGTCTAAGAAACATCAAAATGATCAGATTCTGGAAAACTTTCTATAGAAAGTATCTGAGATTACAAAAAAAAACTTACGACTTTAATGCCTTTTAACATTTTTTGAGGTAATTTTCTATATTCTGTGAGATTTTTCCAAGACACAAAATATTTTGTAAGTAAATTCAACTGAAAAAACGTTTTAAACAATTGTTTCCCCTTTTAAAAAACGGTATACTTATATTTCATTTGAAACTACGTACTTTTTGAGTCATTTTAACCGTTAATAAATGACTAGACATTCCGTAAAACAAATGATATTTCAGTTATTTTAACTGTTTACAATTTTTTATTTTGTGGAGTAAAAATATTTTTTTTGAATAACAAAATGTAAAATTTATACGGTATAATAAGTCACAAATAATTTAACTGAAATAAGTATTTTTCAATAAATTTTGTAGTTTATTTTTTTAACAACTGTTTAAATCATTCAATATTTTAGTTTCCTTGAAAAACAAACGATAAAACTTTAAAACGACTTTAACTAAAAACTTTTTGAATAACCGTAAATAGTTAATGTAAAACTTTTCTGGGTGTATAGAAAAATATCGTTGTCTGATTTTCTCAGATTTTGAAACATTTTCTGAGACTTTTTTATACCCTCCACTCTAGTGATAGAGGGTATATATAAGTTTGTCATTCCGTTTGTAACACCACGAAATATTGGTCTAGGACCCCATAAAGAATATATATTCATGATCCTCGATCGATTTTAAGACGATCTAGCGATGTCCGTCCGTCCGTCCGTCCGTCCGTCCGTCCGTCTGTCCGTCTGTCTGTCTGTTGAAAACACGCTAACTTTTGAAAGACTTTACGCAGGCTCTTAAAGTTTGGCATATATGTTGGGCATTCACCTGGTCAGGTTGGTATTGCAATCCAGCGAAATCCGTCCAGTGGTTCAAAAGTTATGAGCAAATGACTGAATTTCGGCAAGGGCTTTTCGTGAATTTATGTGATAAAAAGCACTATAACTTTCGAAAATCAATTCTGAGGATGCTGAAGCTTGGCATATATATTTTTCGTTCCTCCAGCCTGGTTCGTATTGAATTTCACCAAAATCGGTCCAGTGGTTTAAAAGTTATTAGCAAAACCGTGAATATCAGATTAGCTTCACCTTAAATTCACGTGGTGAAAACCCGTTAAACCTGTTTTTAAACCATTGGAAAGTCACAAAAATATTTTAAAACGTATTTTTGCCACTCAAAAATATTTTTATACCAAAACAAAAAAAAAAATACACTCGAAAAAAATTTTACACTCAAAGAAAAAATTAGTAATTTTTTTTTTTAATGTAAAATTCGAAAAAATTTTACACTCAAAAAAAAAAATTAGTAAATTTTTTTTTTGAATGTAAAATTCGAAAAAATTTTACACTCAAAAAAAAATTAGTATTTTTTTTATTTCAAAAATTACTAAAAAAAAATTTTTTTTACACAAAATAAAATATTTCTAATCATAACTGTTATTTTTTTCACGTTAGAAAATTTACTATCACTTAAAATGGGCATTGTGGAGGGTATTCATAGATTCGGCCAAGTCGAATTTAACTTTTCTACTTGTTTATATAGAAATAGACTCACAAGGGAAGTCTCCATGGTGTCACCCTCCGATCTTCATGAAATTTGGATATGTTGTTAAGAACGAAAATTAATTCGACACGTATTTTTTTTTAGCGGCTCAAACTCATTTTTAGGGGGGGGGTCGATTTGTATGGGGGGAAATTGACCTTTTTCAGTTTTTTACGATTTACGCCTATTTAAACAAAATAAATATAGGCATGAGTGGTATCAGACTAAAGGTATTAAAAATACCTATCTCGTGGTCCTAACAACGGGCCAAAGAAGTTAATATTTTTCGACTTTAACAAAAATATCCTAAAATTTTGGTATTTTGCTCAAAATGACGAAAAGTTGTGCATGTTTTGGCACGTTCTTAGCACACGTAGATAGGTTTTCCAAGGACCTTTCATTTGGTATGTTACATGACTAGGTTTCTCTGCATAATATAGGAGATAAACAAAAAAACTGAAAAATAGCCTTGTCTTCCCCCCTCCTTTTTACCCCCTAAATATTAATTTGGGCCGCTAAAAAAAATATGAGTCCCTTTATTTTTTCTGGTCTAAAAAATAAAACCAACTCCATAAAGATCCGCGGGTGACACTAGGGAGACTTCCCTTGTCAGTTTCTAAGACATTTTCCAATCGAAAAAATCTGGGATTCTGAGATTTTTTTCAAATCGGAAAAGCCAGAGATTCTAAGACATTTTTCCAATCAAAAAATCTGAGATTCTGATATTTTTCGTGTAGAAAAAATCACCGATTCTGAAACGCTCCTAGTTGGCAACGTCCTCGAGCCATCCTCAGTGACGGAGCATGTCAGAGTCACTGCTGACATCCACAAGACATCTCTATGTACTGGGTTGAGGACAGTTTCATACAAATTTTCAAAATGTCCTCACTCAAAGTCAGCAGTGGTCAGGGCTGACCTTCTGGGGACATGTCACCTAAGACTTCTTTGGGGAAATGTCTGACGTAGGTCATCCGAAAATACAAAAAATTTCGTATTTCCTTTAGTTTTTACTTTTATCCATTTTCCTTTATAAATTATCCTCCATATTTAGAAAAAACTTTTTGCCTTTTTTGAAGTTGAAGAGTTGCCCAAATTAAAAATTCGAATTTAATATACTGCTATTCTGAAGACATTTCCTTTTAGACGTCTTAGAAGAATTGTCCACACTCTTAAAGCAAACATTCAGTGCTGACAATGTTAGGACATGTCATCAAGTATTACCCATGATTTGTCAGAACCTGAAGACATTTCCGCAAGGAATCACTGAGGAAATTTCCTCAGTGACACATTTTCCAGCTGGGCTTTTCCTATACAAAAAATCTCAGATTCTTGGGCAGTTTTCGTATAAAAAACGTCTTAGATTTTGAGACATTTTTCTTATAAAAAAGTTTCAGATTTTGGAGACATTTTTACTATAGGGAACATTTTTGATATTTCAAGAATTTTTTCTTACAAAAAATTTCTAAGATTCTAAGATTCTTAGACATTTATCAGTGAACAAAATTTTCAGATTATTTCCTTTTTTTAGAGAAGCTCTTTCCTTTTCTCCTTTTTTATTTTCTTTCCTTTCTTTTTCTCTTTCTTCCTTTTTTTCTTTTTTTCCTTTTTTACTTTCGAGTTCGGTTTGGGGTGGAAATTTCCTTTCCCGTCCGTGGATCTGCGCCTGAGCTTGGCACATACATTTGTTATTCCCCTGATCTGGTTGTTGTTGAATTTCAGCAAAATCGGTTAGGAGGCTCAAAAGTTATTAGCAAAACCGTGAATTTCAGGTTGGTTTCCCCAATGCAATAACGGGTTTTCAACATTGCAATGTTGAAAACCCGTTAATCAAGTTTAAAAAATTGGTCAGTCACAAAAATATTTTGCAACGTATTTTTGTCACTAAAAAAAAATTCACACTCGAAAAAATTTTTCACTCAAAAAAAGTTGTATTTTTTTTTACAAAAACGACTAAAAATAGTTTTTTTTTTTTTAACTCGAAATAATTCTTGTTTTTTTTACGTTAGAAAATTTTTCTGTTACTTAAAAAGGGCATTGTGGAAGGTATTCATGGATTCAATAAAGCCCATTTTAACTTGTCTACTTGTTTTGCGTTAATATTGACCCTAAAAAACAACTTTTACGAACACGACGATTTTGAATTTCGAAAAAAAGGAAAATTTGCTCCATCCTAGTGCATATTCATGATTTTATATAATTTTATCTATACGTATACTTAATTTTAATTACAAAATTCTTTATTCCCAAAAAATATTTTTCAAATTAGAATTCATGAACACAAACAAAATGAATTAATATTATTGCGCATAAATTTGACAAGTTTATTTTTCTTTTTTTCCTTTTTGTTGTTGTTGTTGTTGTTGTTGTTTTATTGAATAATATATGGCCCCGAAACCATGATCTATGCCAACAGACTGTTAAAAAATGTTAAAAATGTGTCTTTATCGTTCAGTAACTAAAACAACAAAATAATTAGTCAATAAATTGTTATTTTTTGTTGAATTAATGTACGAATAAAATTGTTTGAGTGTGTGTGTGTTAGTCAATGAGTTAGAGAATGTGTGTGTGTGGATTATTTAAGCAATATTTAAAATAATGAAAAAAAAGAAAAATAATATACAAAACGCGCATAAGAACATTTATTAACCCCACCGAATGAACAACAGCAACAAAATACACTAAATAAATAATAACAATAAAATTAAGACTTTAATGAACGAACACAAGTGAGATTATGGCCAAAAAAAAAAAAACCTTTAATGCCAAACAACAAAAACATACCGGCAACTCTTTTCACACTCACAGGAAATAAATTATAAATGTGAATTAAATACAAATAAACATTCGTACATACAAATATTTTACTATATCTTTAAACTATAGTATTGCCCTCACCACCCCCTTTCCCTCCCCCACCTCCCCCACAAACAAATGTTTATTTGTATCTTACTTTCGTACAACTTAAAGTGTGTTAAAATGAAATATTTATGGTAAACAAATTGAAAATTTCAACAAAAAAAATTCAAAAAAAAGTAAACAAATGGCTTGTCAAAAAGCTTATCTTTTTAACAATAACAATGAATTTCAAATGGATACGGACAAAACGGCGAAAGAAATGAAATGAAACCCAACCACTCATTCACTCCACTCACTGACAACAAAATCTAAGAACGTGTTTATGTGGAGCGCCACATAAAAAAATAAACACATGTTTTTTATTTTAAACCCCATAATATAACAGGCCCACTCCACCACAACTCTATCTACAATCCCCCTATGTAACCAAACATTCGACAAAGGAATCGCAGATAAATCCATGTGCTCGCTCAGTGCAGTTCAACTCAGCTCACTATTACCAACTATTCTGTACACAGAAAAAAATGTTCCCAAAAATATTTCAGTGGTTGATTAATTAATATCCCGTGTAAAATATTAAATATCCCGGTAAGAAATGTTCATACATGGACATTAGAGAGGCATATCGAGGGCGAATATTCAAAACTTGCTGTATGCAATATTTTCGGAAAAGAGTTTTCGAAAGAAATCTATTTACTGAATTAGTTGTCTTCTATCAAATCAACTTTTAACTGAAATATTATTTTAAAAACAATTGTTTTTAATTATATTGTATAAAAAGGATTTATAACAACTCGTAGAATTATCTAAAAATAACAGTTCTTTTTGATATCCTAAAAAAATTAAGTATTTATTTAAAATAAATTTTTTATTTAAAATAAATGGAAATATTTGATAAAAATAAAATTTTTATCAAATATTTCCATTTTTATGAATTTTGAGTGAATTATGTGAATATCGGTAGGGTGGTTTGTATGGGGACTAAGAAGGACTAACTCGATTCCTTTGAAATTCCTTCGAGTGGTGATTCACGTATACAAAATTTGATTACCTGCCAAATTTCAAAGTGATATCTATTATAATACGGTTATCAGAGTCATTTAAGTCGAATCTAAAGGGGGCGTTTGTCTATAAAAGGGTCTAGGGGGAAAAAATCTCAAAGTTTGTTTCCTTTGACACTTTCATGAAACTTGAGACAATCTTTCATTTAAACGTAATTGGAGCAAAATCCGATAATTTTAACCAAGGGAGCTCCACGGTCAAAGTTTTAGTTTTTTTTTTTTAATTTTCACCAAAATTTTTAATTTTTGAAAAAAAAACAAATATCTTGCGATACATTATTTTATTAATTTTAACATCATCGGCGTCGGAGTAGTTGAATAGGATTAATTCTAACACAAAAAAAGTAGGAAAGTTAAATTCGACTTGGCCGAATCTATGAATACCATCCACAATGCCCTTTTTAAGTGATAGTAAATTTTGTAACGTGATAAAGTAACATTTTTTATTAGAAATATTTTATTTTGTGTAAAAAAACTTTTTTTAAGTAATTTTTGAAAAAAAAAAAATAATTTACAAAATTATTTTTGAGTGTAAAATTTTTTTGAGTGTATTTTTTTTTAGTTTAAAAATATTTTGAGTGACAAAAATACTTTGTAAAATATTTTTGTGTCTTACCAATGTTTTTAAAACATGTTTAACGGGTTTTTAACACGTGAGTTTAAGGTGAAACTGAAATTCACGGTTTCGCTAATAACTTTTGAACCACTGGACCGATTTGGCCGATTCAATACGAACCAGGCCAGAGGAACGACAAATATGTATGCCGAGCTTCAGCATCCTCAGAATTGTCTTTAGAAAGTTAGCGTGATTTTTAACTCATAAGTTCACGAAAAACCCTTGCCGAAATTCAGTCTTTTGCTCATAACTTTTGAACCACTGGACCGATTTTGCTGAATTGCTGCAATACCAACCTGACCAGCTGATTGCCCAACATATATGCCAAACTGCAGGAGCCTCTCTCTGTAAAGTCTTTCAAAAGTTAGCGTGTATTCAACAGACAGACGGACATCGCTAGATCGTCTTAAAACCGATTGAGGATCATAAATATATGGGGCATTCCATGTCAAATCGGACACTTTGAATTTTTTTTTTAGATTTTCCCAATTGGTTTACAGTTTTTAGTACCCTTCAAAAACTCCTTCGTGGTAAATTTTCAGATTTTTTTGATGACCCGTTCAAAAGATATCGAATTTTTAAAAATTGGTAATTTGTTCCTTTACTCAAACTTCTTTTACTCATAACTTCTTCAATAATGGTCCAAATTTCATTTTTTTTCAAAATTTTTTTTTTATGTAATTTTTAAATTAAAAATCCAAAAAAATTCTTAAAAGCGCTCTAGTATGAGATTTTTAAGTTTTAAAATTTAAATCTCATTTTTGAAAATGTTTGTACTCTTCGATTTTTTTGAAATTTTTTGTGTAAAACTACTATGGATTCTACAAATTTTTTGCCCAGGAGGATCGTGGGATAACGATTATTACTATTTCTTAAAATTTTTTTGAAAAAATTTTATAGTAATTTTCCAATCTTAAAATCATTACTACTGCTCCAATTGTGCTTCATAGAGGGGTCATTTATAAGACCGACCCCCATTAATTTTTACGTCTTACCATTTCTTTGGAACAAACTAATACCCTATCTCCAATTTCTAAGGGGGCTCCCACACAAAACGAAATTTTTTTAAATTTGCTCCAACCGCTCTAACTGCCCTAAAAGTGCCCTTAGAGCAACAAAATGTATGGCCGACTCACAATATTTTTTTAGTCCAAACATTTTCTCTGAACACACTATCTTACTGGGCAAAAAATTGTAGAATCCATAGAAGTTTTACACAAAAAAATTTCAAAAAAAAATCGAAGAGTACAAATGTTTTCATAAATGATATTTAAATTTAAAACTTAATAATCACATACTAGAATGCTTTTAAGAACTTTAAGGGATTTTTTTTTAAAAATACGTAAAAAAACAAAAATTTTTAAAAAAAAAAATTTAAATTTTGACCATTATTGAAGAGGTTATGAGTAAAAGAAGTTTGAGTAAAGGAACAAACTACCAATTTTTAAAAATTTGATATCTTTTGAACGGGTCATCAAAAAAATCTGAAAATTTACCGCGAAGGAGTTTTCGAAGGTTACTAAAATCTGTAAAGAAATTGGTAAAATTTCAAAGTGTCCGATTTGACATGGAATGCCCCATACATATATACTTTATGGGGTTCTAGACCAATATTTCGAGGTGTTACAAACGGAATGACAAACTTATATATACCCTCTATCACTAGAGAGGAGGGTATCAAAATGTTTTGGGATTTCTTTTTTCAAAAAAAATTTCTTCTTCTTATTCGTTAAAACAAATTGTTTCTGGAACATAGAAAATTAAAATTTTTCGTGAATTAGAAAATTTTAATATTTACTATTGTCTTTGGTCACGTGATAAGTATTTTTCAGATATTTTTGTAATATGTCCCGTTTTCATCAGTCACGGGATATTTGATTTCGGATTGACCGATAACGATGTAATTTACACCAAAAAATATCAAAAATCCAATAAAATAAAATAAAAAACGGTAATATTTAAAAAAAAAAACAAGTAGAAAAGTTAAATTCGACTTTGCCGAATCTATGGAGGGTATTCATGCATTTTTTTTAAAGGGTAGTAATTTTTAACGTGAAAATATAAACAATTTTGGTTAGAAATATTTTATTTTGAGTAGAAACTCTTTTTTTGTCATTTAAAAAAACAAAAAAAAATTATTAATTTTTTTTTTTGAGTGTAAAATTTTTTTCGAGTGTAATATGTTTTTACTGTAAAAATATTTCTGAGTGAATGCACGTACGTATGTACACAAAAAATAGTCATTTTTGTAAAAAAAAACAAATTTTTTTTTGTGTACATTTCTTTTTGAGTGTAAAATTCTTTTGAGTGTAAAATTTTTTTTGAGTTTAAAATTTTTTTCGAGTGTTGTTTTTAAGTTACCAATGCTTTTGAAACTAAACAAGTTTAAAAAGCATTGCTTTAAAATTAAACAAGTTTGAAAAGCATTGTTTAGTTACCACTAGGGTGTTCAGTCGATTAATTCTTGTTCGATTAATCGAATAATTTTAGACGAATAATTGTTCGATTAATTTAAAATTGCTAATTTCGATTAAAGGATTAATCGAAGAATTTATGTCGATTAATCGAATAATAATAATATATAGTTTTTCTGGAAATATGTATAATTTTTAAAAGTTTTTAATCCAATAAACAAACTAAATGTATGTGGCCGTTGGAATTAAAAAAAGAAGCATTCATGTTAACTTGAGTGGTCCTTACTTTAAACCTTTTCGGATTTTCGCTGCCAAATTTTGGACCAAATCAGTTAACTATATGACCGCGCTAAAATCGGTCAAAGTTCCGAGTTTTTGTTTAAGATTTTCCCAAATGTCAAATAATTTTTTTTTGTGATATCGGTAATACATATAAATTTGGCAAAAACATTGTTTTTGAATTCTACACATTTTTCAAATCTCCAAAATTATTTTTCTCAAACAAATTAGCAGAAAACTTAAATTTCGCTTTGTTTTAATATTGGAATCAATATTGTTTATTTACTCAAGTACCAATTTTTTCTAAAATTGTCGAAAAAAAATTTTGTAATTTCGAAAATTTCTGAATTTGTAATTATTCGATTAATCGAAGAATTTTAAAATATTATTCGTTTAATCGAATAATTTAAAAATGGCTAATTTCGATTAATCGTTTAATCGAACAATAAAAAAACCCGATTAATTGAACACCCTAGTTACCACCAATGCTTTTAAAACTTGTTAAAACACGTGGCATTTTAGATGAAACTAATCTGAAATACAGGGTTTTACTTATAACTTTTAAACCACTGGACCGATTGAGCTGAAATTTAAAACCAAATAGACCCGGGGAACAGCAAAGATACGTGCCAAGCTTCAGTAGTCTCATTATTGTCTTTCGAAAGTTATCGTGTTTTTTATTTCGTAAATTCGCGAAACACCCTTGCCGAAATTTACTCTTTTGCTCATAACTTTTGAACCACTGCACGGTGGTCAATTCCGGCCAAAAATCAATAACTTCTTTATTTCTGCGTGTAAATAGCTTAAATTTAATATTCGAATTAAGAATAATATATTTGATACCTTGCCCCAATGTTGGACCTACAAATACAGTGGTTGGCCAAATAATCAAGGATCTCCCAAATGTATCAAACATGTCTGCATATAAACAGAAATAATTTTATATCCGAATTAAGAATAATATATCTGATCTCTTTTCAAACAGTTGGACATACAAATATAGTGGTTGGCCAACTAAGCATGGCGTGTCAAATGTATCAAACTAGTTAAGATGGGGGTTGGAAATTAAAAAAACCAGCCTAAGTGTTAGCAATTTAAAAAAAATAGATACGCAATACTTTTTAATTCTGTTTTTTTTTTATTTAAAATATTAACAATTGTAATAATTTTAAAAGTTTAAAAGACAACGAGTTGCCAGGATTTCCAGTTAATTGTGGGAACTGGGAACAGTCAATCGTGTGAAAAACATCACACGATGAACTGGCAACCCTGAAAATTCTAGTTGATCAAATTTTGTGCTATTAAATTTTTAAAAATACTAAAATTTTCTTTCTTTTAAATGAAAAAACAGAATTAAATAATGTTGCGTAGTTATTTTTTTATCTGTTTAAAAATTGCTTACATTAAGGCTGTTTTTTAGTTCCAACCCCCCTTAAACCACATTTTTTTTGTTACTTCGCTTTTTTAAAGTATTTTTTTACAGCAAATCTATGGGTTTTAAGTAAAATTGTTAGTATCTCTTCACATTCCCTATTTTGGTGGAGTTTGTAGGTCTAAAAAAGTCCACCATTTGTAAAAAATGAGTCCACTAAAATTGCTCTGGTTTAAAGAATCGGTAAAAGTAGGGGCTGAAATTTAAAATACTTACTTTTAATAGTTAAAAGTACAAACTCCTTTTTACAGCTAACCTCTAATTGATTTTTATGGTCTTTCAAAATTTATTTTTTTTTAAGTTTTTTATTGAATTTTTACCTAATTTTCATACACATCGATTTAAGACAAAAACGCACACAAAATCTGCAAAAACCACATGGAATAGTTATTTACTATAGGAATTAAAAAACCATGTGCGAACTTACAAAAATAATGTGAAGAAAAATGCATAGCGAACTTTTATTGAAAACTAAAATATACATTTTAAAAAAAGCTAAATTGTGAAGCAAAAAATACTAAACTTTGCACCACTTTGGACAATAATATAGTGTTACAAGGCCCATAAAAAGATTTCAGTTGTATGTTTTGAAGTATTAGCTATAATATAGCGTAAACATTTCATCAAGATTTAAAAAAAAAATAAAATGATTTTTGGCCGGAATTGACCACCGTGCACTGGACCGATTTGGCTGGATTGCAATACCAACCTGACCAGGTAAATGACAAACATATATGCCAAACTTTAGTAGCCTCTGTAAAGTCTTTCAAAAGTTAGCGTGTTTTCTACGGACAGACAGACAGACGGACGGACGGACGGACGGACGGACGGACGGACATCGCTAGATCGACTTAAAATCGATCGAGGATCATAAATATATATACTTTATGGGGTCCTAGACCAATATTTCGAGGTGTTACAAACGGAATGACAAACTTATATATACCCTCTATCACTTGAGTGGAGGGTATAAAAAACACTGGTAAAGCACATTTAGGGTTATTATTTCCAACAATAGAAAATACTCAATTTGAAAACTTCATATTAAAAATTTACTTATTTTTTTAATTTTTTCTGTGTACTTTACTTGTTTTATGACCGTTTGTTGTTCCCAAAACTTTATACATGAGAAGGCAGGGCATTGCAAGGCATGGCATGGCACCGCATATCATGACAAGATGTGTCGTTTTATTCAGTTTACAGATAGTATTGGCACTTAATGTTTTTTTAATCAATAATAAAAAAAAAATACAAATGATAAGATTAAGTTAAAAAACAATTAACCCATTAGTAAAACTCTGACAAAAGAGAATAAACAGATAGTTTAAGTTGACTTTTTTTTTTTGTTGTTGCTGTTTTTATTTGAACATAATTGACAGATATTTCTATAGCCAACTACAATATTGTTTTAGTTTAATGCGATTGAGATAAAAAAATAAAATAAAAACAAGTTAGAATAAACGTTTTTTTTTTGCTGTGCCAAATCAAAATCTACACAATTTTACTTCACACAATTTTTTATATTTTTTTTTTGATTTTTGTAAATTTTTCGGAATTTTTATTTTTCTGAAAAATTTTTTAAATTTTTTTATTTTACCTGAATTTATCTTAATTTTCTTTGAAATTTAAAAAAAATACTTCTAATTTTTTTTTTATTTTCTAATTTTTTCATAACTTTTATGATTAACGTACTTTTCCTCAATTTTTCCGAATTTTCCTTGATTTTTCTGAATTTAACAGTTTTTTTTTTTATTTTACAAAATATTTTAATTAATTTTTCTGAATTTTTTTAAATTTTAGTAAGTTTAAGATGTTTCTAACTTTTTTGCGATTTTACTTCTAATATTTGTTGACCTTTTCTGATTTTCCTTTTTTAAGGATTTAATTTGGAATTTTAAATTTTTCCCAAATTTTCCTGGATCTTTTTCCGAATTAAATACAGGTTCTTAAAGGATGCCCTTGTGGGTTGTTGAAAGAGTGCTAGCCTAAGAGTGAGTGAGTTCGATTCTCACCAAAAGCCCTTGGTCGATTTCGCTACAAAAAATCATTAAAAATGATTTGTAATTAAATGAAAACAAGTGATAGTGTAAAATTCGACTCTGCCGAATAACATGTTAAAAAAAAATTACAATGGCGTTTTTTTGGGGAGGGAAGGCTTCGGTAGGGGCTGTGGGGAACACCTTCCCCCCTCAAAAAAAATATTAACTAATTTATTTTTTTGCTTTTTGCACAAAAGCTATAGATTTTTATCATTATATAAACAATTTTTTATATCCACACCCACGCCAAAAAAAAAAAACTAAATTTTCTAGTCCCCCCGATCCAACTGCAGGACTCTGAACTTTTTCTTGCATAAACATGTTTCATTTATTTATAAAATATATAAAAAACACGTAAAAAAATCGTGTTTTCAGAGTTTGGTTTACTTCCTTAAGGGGAAATTTGTTCCCCTCTGGGCCGATTTTTCCCATTTACGAAATTTCAGGAGGCTAGCTCTTTTATTTTGGACTGCATGGTGCCATCTACATACAGACGGAAGGACGGACATTTACAGAATGTCTTAGAATCGATCGTGGATCAATAATAAATATACTTTATGGGGAACCCGACCGATATCTCGATGCGTTACAAACGGAAAGACAAAGTGAGTATAACCTCATACTGTGGTTGGAGGGTATAAAAATTAATAGAAACACTTGATAGTATTGATCAAATTGTTACAATATTATATAAGAGGGCGTCCCGACAAATTTAAAATTTCGAATTTCGTATAGTAATATCTGACAAACGATGGCCATTATTATGGAAAAATTTATAAAAAAATTTTGCATGGTCATCTTCAAAATTGGAAAAAATTAGGTATTTTGACAAAAATTCATGTCCGGATTTTTTGAGCAAATCGATTCTCACCAAAAGCCCTTGGTCGATTTCGCTACAAAAAATCATTAAAAATGATTTGTAATTAAATGAAAACAAGTGATAGTGTAAAATTCGACTCTGCCGAATAACATGTTAAAAAAAAATTACAATGGCGTTTTTTTGGGGAGGGAAGGCTTCGGTAGGGGCTGTGGGGAACACCTTCCCCCCTCAAAAAAAATATTAACTAATTTATTTTTTTGCTTTTTGCACAAAAGCTATAGATTTTTATCATTATATAAACAATTTTTTATATCCACACCCACGCCAAAAAAAAAAACTAAATTTTCTAGTCCCCCCGATCCAACTGCAGGACTCTGAACTTTTTCTTGCATAAACATGTTTCATTTATTTATAAAATATATAAAAAACACGTAAAAAAATCGTGTTTTCAGAGTTTGGTTTACTTCCTTAAGGGGAAATTTGTTCCCCTCTGGGCCGATTTTTCCCATTTACGAAATTTCAGGAGGCTAGCTCTTTTATTTTGGACTGCATGGTGCCATCTACATACAGACGGAAGGACGGACATTTACAGAATGTCTTAGAATCGATCGTGGATCAATAATAAATATACTTTATGGGGAACCCGACCGATATCTCGATGCGTTACAAACGGAAAGACAAAGTGAGTATAACCTCATACTGTGGTTGGAGGGTATAAAAATTAATAGAAACACTTGATAGTATTGATCAAATTGTTACAATATTATATAAGAGGGCGTCCCGACAAATTTAAAATTTCGAATTTCGTATAGTAATATCTGACAAACGATGGCCATTATTATGGAAAAATTTATAAAAAAATTTTGCATGGTCATCTTCAAAATTGGAAAAAATTAGGTATTTTGACAAAAATTCATGTCCGGATTTTTTGAGCAAATCCGGCTCTAAAATTTGGAAACTTTGCGCACTTTATTAGAAAAATATTTCAAAAATTTCAAAACCACGATTTTGATCCACAGACTTTGATTTTTGAACATAAAAATTATTTTTGAAATTTTTTTAATAGTTTTTCTGATTTTTTAAACTTTTTTCTGTGTTTCCCAAATTAGTCTTAATATTTCCGATTTTTTCCGATTTTCATTTGGTATTTTTTACTACCTTGAATAATTTTTTTTAAAAAAGACTCAGAACTTAGTCCCTTGATCCTCAAAACCAAGGTTGGTTACCGAAACGAATAACGGTAAGGGTAACGGTAACGGTATCTAATTTTTATTTATTTCGGTAAAGGTAATGGTAAGTGTTTTCAAATCGTTTCGGTAACGGTATGTACCGGTACCGAACCAACCAAACCGGTACGTACCAGTATTATTAATTTAGTTAAAAATTTGAAAAAAGATAGAACTGAAAGCTAAAAATATTTTATAGACCCAAAAACCAGTATAGATATGATAGGATTATTATTTTTTGTCATTTATTTTATGATAATTTGCAAATTATAAATTTAAAATTATGTTAGCAATTTGATTTTATTTTTTTGTTCGTTAAAATCCCTTAAAACAGGTAAAATTTTGAATACCGGTACAATACCGGTAACTTCTAATAATTATAACGGTAACGGTAAGGGTAACGGTATTTTAAAAATATTTTTAGCGGTATCGGTAACGGTAACGGTATTCGATTTGAAAGGGTTTTGAATCGGTAACGGTATAATAAGGGTAACGGTAACCAACCATGCTCAAAACAAATTTTCATTTAAACATAATTTAAGTCAAATATGATTTTTTTACCCCTTGGGCGATCGATCAAAGTTTTGGAATTTAGCAAAATTTTTAATTTTTCAAAAATTTTAAAAATAAAATTATCCAGCAATACTTGATTTTTATTCATTACGAATTATTAAATTCGAATCTCAAAAAAGAAATCTGAAATCGGTTAAGCAGTTCTCGAGATACATATCGTCATTTAAAATTTCTCAAAAAATTTTCAAAATGGCGGTTTTTCCTACGTTATTTTTATACCCTCCAAATACAGTATGGGGGTATACTCACTTTGTCATTCCGTATGTAACGCATCGAAATATCGGTCTAGGACCCCATAAAGTCTATATATTATTGATCAGTGATCGATTCTAAGACATTCTAGCGATGTCCGTCTGTCCGTCCGTCTGTCCGTCCGTCTGTGGAGGACACGATACAGTCCAAGATAAAAGAGCTAGACTCCTGAAGTTTGGCACGAATATGTCTTATGGTCATGGGGGAAAAAGTTCCCCCTTTAAGAACTAAACCAACCTCTGAAAAACGCCATTTTTTATAGATTTTTTGTACTTTTGCTTAGCAAACGAAAAATTTTTTATGTCAGAAGTTCAAAGTCCTGTAGTTGGATCCAGAAAGGTTGTCTCCCACTATCGAAACCCCCCCCCCCCCAAATAAAAATACGCCCCTGTTTTTTTTAACGTGTTGGAGGGTATAAAAGGTTCGGCCGAATTTAACACTCTCACTTGTTTTTTTTAAATCTCTAAAATTCTTTCCATTAACTTTTTTATTGAGATTCAGACAAAATCTGATCAACTTTATTACAGAGATTAAGACAAAATCCGACCATTTTACCCCCTGGCCCCCTTCGATCAAAGTTAAGCGTTTTTGGTAAATTTTTTTTTTATTTTAAGCCTAATGAATAATTTTGTAATTTTACAAGGTTTTTACCAATAAAATTGTAAATTTACAAATTTTTTGACACGATAAAACTTACAAGGAGGTTTTAAAATTTTACTAGATTTTTTGCTACCTCCTATTTTACGAGAATTCCTATTAATTTTACAAGCTTTTTACCAATAATTTTGTAATTTTACAAGATTTTTACCAATAAAATTGTAAATTTACAGTTTTCTTGTGCAATTAAAATTACAAGGAATTCTCGTGATTTTACTAGATTTTTTTTGTAAAATTATCTTGGAAATTTTTAAAATTACAAAAAAAATGTAAAACTTCGATTCAAATTTGTTTGTTAAAAAAAGGAAAACTGTCAAATATTGGTAAAATGGGATTACGAGAATTTTACTAGTAATTTGACAAAGTTTTTTTTTTTGTATGTGGGAAAAAATTGTTATTTTTTTTATTTTTTTAAATGTAGGCATTTTTTAAAATTTCAAATAGCAATGTATGTCTTGAAACCCCCCGATGTATTTTGTTTCTTACATATAGTAACTGAAAGAAAATTTCGGGGAAAAAAAACAAAAACATTTAGGAAAATCCAACAAAAATTAGAAAAATTTAAGAAATTTAAAAGAATTTCGAAAAAAAATTATCGTATACCAAAATCGACAAAGGTTTTCCAGTTATTGACCTAAATTAGGAAAATTCAATAAAATATCGAAAAAATTATCGACAGAGGTTCTCAAACTCAAGTTATTATTAAAAAAATTTTAAAATACTAATAAACTCCAAACGGATTAAATTAATTGACAAAATTTGATATAAAAAATAGTTAAGCAATATATGTGCTAAAACTAATCTGCTAACAATGTATTGATTAAATGAAAACAGCAAAAGTAAAATTGGTAAATTACGAAAAATTGAAGGTCATTCAACCCGACTTTTTGGCACCAGCCATTATTTGTTTTCTTAGCAATTTTTTTTTTTTTGCTTAAGTACTCTTTATTTTAAGTGTAGGAGTATGTTTATTGGAGTTGCTTGCAAATATTGCACAGAAAAAAATAAAAAAAATATTTGAGTAAATTTTTAATAGTATTGAGTAAAAAATTACTCAATTTTGCAGCAGTAAACAATTTAATAGTATTGAGTAAATTTTTAATAAAAATTTATTAAATGTTTGAAGAAAAAATTGAGTAAATTTTTAATTGACACAATTAAAAATTCCCAGCAAAACTTTGGTAATGGGTAGTGATTATATAACACATTACCAGGTAATGCATATAACTTATTTGTAGCATTATTTTATGATGTCTTACCAAACATTTGTTCCACAACGTATTATTTTCAAGTGAAAAATAATGCATTACTAATAATTTGCTACGTAATGCATGATTATTGGAAAAAATGTATTTTATATTTATTATTTCTAAACATTAAATCATGGATGACTTATATTTGGTTACATTATGTATTATTTGAAAGTTTGAAATAATGCATTATTTATAATTGGATGCATAATGCATTACAATAACATAAAAAATAATTATTTTATAAAAAAATGCATAAGTTTAAACTAGAGATGGGCTCACGACAGGAAATTTCTAACGACACACACTCACGAGCATATTTTATCTACTTACACTCACTTACAATCACGTGAGTAAATTTAATACAAAATTACTTTTTCACTACTCGTAACACCTTATATATTATCTTCTGGTATGCTATATTATTTCATTTCTCGTAACCTATAAAATATCATATATTTTACACCTTACTCGAATTCTTCGTTATAAATTTATGACTTATTTTATACCTTACTGGTATTCTTTGTGATAATGTGGATGCATTACTTTGAGTCTCATCGCCTGTTTAAATCATCAATGCTGCAATGTATAAAATAAGAGATCCTATACCTTATTTTATACCTTATTTGGTAATCTAAGTTTTGCTGGGTTTACTCAAAATTAATCTATTTATTTTTTTAAAAAGTTTAAAAAAGTTTTAAATTTTTTTACAAAACAAAAACAAAAAAACTTGTTTTTTTCAAACTTTACCAAATATATTTATGTCTCAAAAACATAAGAAAATTTTATGAAGACGATTACAAACTTTAAAAAAAAATTAAAAAAACTATTAAATTTTTATTAAATTGTTTACTTAAATTGTTTTAAAATTTTTAAGTAAATTTTTAATTGCGTCAATTAAAAAATTACTTAATTTTTGTTTTTAAATTTAAACAAGTGATTACTCAAATTTGTTTCCTCCATATTTTTTTCTGTGTGTACTTGTTTTATTGCGAATTTTGTTTTATAACAACCTCAAAAGGTGTGATTTTCTAATAATTTAACAAAAAAAATTTGGTAAATAAATAATTAAATACTTGAGGAATTTTACACAGTAAATTGACAACTTAACTACCGAATTTTGTCGTTAAAATTTTAAAAGTAAAATTCTGACAAATCTCTAAACACGTGTCGATTAAGTCTTGCAAAAAAAAAATGACCAACATAAATAAATTTAAAACAGAAAAATTATTTTCTTAAAAATTATTCTATGAGAATATCATAGTTTTAATTAGTAAAGCAAATAATGACCTCGAGCTAGAATAAACCTACTAAAATATTATATTTTAAAGGTCGAATAAAACTATTTTGATTTTTTAATAAAAATTAATCAGAATTTGAAGTAAAATTCTTCATATAATTCTAGTCCCACTATAATCTTTTTTTTCTGTGGCTACAAGCCAAAAGTTTTCTGAAATTTACGATTCGGCAAACACCAAAACCATTGGCGGAATCAGACTATTAAAGTTCTGTAACCACGAAAAAAATGCGTGCTTTCGAAAAAATTTTAAATACAATTTACGATATTCTAAAAAAAAGTTAATTCATTTGTTATAAAATATATGGATGCCATCCATATCTTAAATCCTATATACATATGGCGCTATCATATAAATTAGAGTGGTGGGAAAATTAATTTTTGACAATTTTACAATTTAAAAATTTATTATTAATCAAAAACTTTTTTTAATTTTGTTTAAAAAAAAGTATTACTTGTTCATTTTCAGTTAAAACGTTGTTGTATTAACAAACACTTTAATTGTATTGACAAAAAAAATAATTGATTTTATATTCAATAACACAATTTGTCAATACTATTAAATTGTTTGTTAATATAATAACGATTTAATAAAAAAAAAAAAACAAAAATACAAAAAAAAAATGTCTGGCGTTAATTAAAAAAAGCCTAATTTGCATAAAAATATATATATCGAGAGAAAATATTCAAAACTTGCTATCTGCATTGTTATAACATTACAGATAGCAAGTTTTGAATATTTGCCCTCGATATATTTTTTGATAAAATCAACACTTTCTCAAAAATGTTAATAAATCGTGATCAGTTCTTATGGAAATTTCTTAAATTTTTTATTAAATTAAGATATACCGGTATAAATTTTTAAATATCTACACTCAAAATAATAACTCTGTAAAATACTCTGTAAAATGACTGTAATCTCAATTCAACAGATATTTGACAGAGTTTTCTGTTAAAATATAGATTTAAAGAAAATACTTTGTATTTTGTTGTGACAAAAAACAAAGTTTCCTCTGTTATATTACTTTTTACTTTGTAATCTTAATTTTACAGATAATTAACAGTGTTTTCTGCTAAAATACAGATTTAAGCAAAATACTTCGTATTTTTTATAGCCAAAAAAGCTTTCTGTTTTGAGTAGTTTTTGTTACCAAACATTAAAATTTTTGAGAAAAAGTTGAAAAAGTATCAAAAAAGTTATGAAAAAAATCTTTTCAGAAATCTTATAGAAATTTTACAAAATAACATGCATTTAACTAAACTCTGTAAATTTACAGAGTTTTTTCTGTAATTTTTTTTTTTTTTGAATCAAATGCATTTTACAAATATATGTAAATTTACATAGTTTTCTTCGCTAAATGGTGGTTTATTTAACCAATATTTTACTAGAAACTCTGTGAATTAACAGTTTTTTTTGTCCAAATCATTTTACAGAGTTTTAAAGTAAAATTACAGAGTTTTCTCTGTCAAAAAGCTTTCATATTTAACCAATATTTTACTATAAACTCTGCAAATTAACAGTTTTTTTGTCAAAATCATTTTACAGAGGTTTTAGTAAAATTACCAAGAAATGTTGTTAGCTGGAAAAGTATGGTGTACTCTGTTAATTAGCAGAGTTTTTCTGTAATTTAACAGAGTTATTATTTTGAGTGTAGTTAATTTGAATAAAAAAAAACAAAATTTTTCAACCACCTTAATGATTTTGGTCAACATTTTTTTCATCAATAATTTTCTTAATTATTGTTATAAATTTCTTTGGTTTAAATATTTTTTTTTTAAATAAAAAAATAAAAATATTTGTATTTATATGAGCACATATATCATTATTGCAATAAAAATAATCAAAGTATGGCAATAAATATTTTTGAAACGTGATTGATATTATTGTTTGAACAAAACAAAATACCAGATAAAAACCACCAACAGATCTGGAAAAGTAAATTCACTCTGAATTTAAAGAAAAACAAAAAGTTTTTGTAAATTGACAAAAAGTTTAGTTTTAAAAAGAACTACACACAAAAAAACCTTGTCAAATTACTAAAAACAGTCCCGTAATCCCATTTCAGCAATATTTGACAGTTTTCCTTGTTTTCTAAAAAAAAAATTTCATTCGAAATTTTCATTTTTTTGTAATTTTACATTTTTTTTTTGGTAATTTTACAAATTTCCAAGATTTTTTTATAAAAAATCTAGTAAATTAACGAGTTTACCTTGTAAGTTTTATTGCACAAAAAAGTTGTAAATTTACAATTTTATTGGTAAAAGTCTTTTAAAATTACGAAAATTTGTAATTTTTACTAAGAATTCTCATAAAATACGCGGTAGCAAAAAATCTAGTAAAAACACGAAACACCCTTGTAAGTTTTATCGCATCAAAAAATTTGTAAATTTAAAATTTTATTGGTAAAAACCTTGTAAAATTACAAGGAATTGTTGTCAAATAGGAGGTAGTAAAAAAAAGTTTCAAACTTTTCTTGTCATTTTACAAGTTTTTTTAGTGTAAAAATCAATATTTTGAAAATAAACCCTATCAATATCTTTAAAGCTGAATTGATTTTTAGTGCTAAAATACATTTTAAATACTTTTAATGTGAGTTTGGAATTGAATGATGGTGAAAATTATACGTCTTAGTATTTGCTTTATTGGTTTTATTTATTTTGCTTTTAAGTGCATTTTTTGAAATTGAAACCCATCCATCCATCCATATATACACAACAAATTCAAGTGAATTCCACAAAATAAGTTAAGAATAAATCAATATGCACTGAAGAATAACAAAAATAAATAAAAACTTTTAAGGGCTATTATTTTTATTTTATTTTTTTTTTTTTTTTTTTGCAACGTCTCATTAAATTATACAGGGTGTCTTTTTTTAAGAATGAGGCCAAACGAATTGGACATTTTATTAAGGGCATTAAACAAATTTTCCAAAAAAAAAATATATAAACTTTCTTTAAAACATATAGAAACCTTTTTTGTTCAAATGCATGTAACTTCTACAATTTTTGACGGATTTTATTTAAAAATCTCTTATTTTCTTAGTAATTAATCAGACTTGAACTTAAAATACACACAAAAAAAACTTGTCAAATTACTAAAAATAGTATCGTAATCCCATTTTACCAATATTTGACAGTTTTCCTTGTTTTTTAACAAACAAATTTCGATCGAAATTTATATATTTTTTTTTTTTTTTTGTAATTTTACAATTTTTTTTTATAATTTTACAAACTTCCAGGGCAATTTACAAAAAAAAAATCTAGTAAATTCACGAGAATTCCTTGTAAATTTTATTTTGCCAAAAAAGTTGTAAATTAACAATTTTATTGGTAAAAAGTATGTAAAATTACAAAAAAACGTGTAATTTTTACTAGAAATTCTCGTAAAATAGGAGGTAGCAAAAAATCTAGTAAAGTCAGGATAATTCATTGTACGTTTTATGTAAATTTACAATTTTATTGGTAAAAAGGTTGTAAAATTACAAAATTATTGGTAAAAAGCTTGTAAAATTAAATTTAAATTAAAACTAGTGAGAGTGTTAAATTCGGCTGTGCCGAATCTTTTATACCCTCCAAAATGTAAAAAAAATTTAAAAAAAAAAACATGTGAGAGTGTTAAATTCGGCTGTGCCGAATCTTTTATACCCTCCAAAATGTAAAAAAAATTTAAAAAAAAAAAATTGTCAGAGGCGTTTTTTTTTTGGGGGGGGGGGGGGTTATGGGGGCAGTGGGGGAATTTGAGAGCAAACATCCATTAACAATAACACAAAAAAACACGTAAAAAACTGTATTTTTTCAGAATTTGATTCAGTTTTTCAAGGGGGAACTTTTTTCTGCCTGGCCCGATTTTGCCCATTCACGAACTTAATCTGCATATGAACATAAGACATATTTGTGCCAAACTTCAGGAGTCTAGCTGTTTTATTTTGGACTGCATTGTGTTATCTACAGACAGACGGACGGAAGGACGGACATTTACAGAATGTCTTAGAATCGATCATGGATCAATAATATATATACTTTATGGGGTCCCCGACCGATATTTCGATGCGTTACAAACGGAATGACAAAGTGAGTATACCCCCATACTGTGGTTGGAGGGTATTAAAATTGTCAGAGGCGTTTTTTGGGGGGGTGGGGTGATGGGGTCAGTGCGGGCCTTTGAGAGCAACTTCCCCTCACGATAAATATACCAAATGTTTCATTTATTTAACAAAAATACAAAAAAACATGTAAAAAAATGTATTTTATCAGAGGTTGGTTCAGTTTTTCAAGGGGGAACTTTTTCCCCCTGGCCCGATTTTGCCCATTCACGAACTTAACCTGCCTATGAACATAAGACATATTTGTGCCAAACTTCAGGAGTCTGGCTGTTTTATTTTGGACTGCATTGTGTTATCTACAGACAGACGGACGGGCGGACGGACGGATGGACAGACGGACATTCACAGAATGTCTTAGAATCGATCATGGATCAATAATATATATACTTTATGAGGTCCCCGACTGATATTTCGATGCGTTACAAACGGAATGACAAAGTGAGTATACCCCCATTCTGTGGTTGGAGGGTATATAAATTGCCAAATTTTCCTTAAAATTTTTTTTTAATTTTTCCTACAGAAAAATTCAAAGAAATATTCGCAAATTATTCCTATAGAAAAATCCTCAATTTTCCTATAGAAAAATACACAAATTTTTTCTATAGAAAAATTCCGTAATTTTTTGTCTAGAAAATTTTCCAAATTTTACGTCTAGAAAAATTCGCGGATTTTTTCGAAAGAAAAATTTTAATATTTTGAGACTTTTTTCAAATAGAAAAATTCTTACATTCCGAGACTTTTTTCTTTACAAAAATATAGAGAAAAATTCTTAGATTTTGCTTTTAAAAAAAATTCTAAGGTTTTTTCTATAGAAAATTTGCGAATTATTTCTTAAGAAAAACTTCGTCTGTCGGTCTGTCTGTCTGTGGAAATGGTGATCACGGACGAAATATTACACGGAGATGGTTGAAACTTAACAAAGTTGTTGGAAGTTCTCCCAAGAAGTTTGGTATTGCATTTGAGCGATATCGGTTCAAAAGTTATGAACGAAAATGTAAGGACACCTCAAAAATTTTAGTACATTCAACATAACCTAAAAATACAAAATGCTTTAATTCGCCTGGTGGTTGACATATGTGAACATAATTGAACACCAAATGGTATTTAAACAAGTACGAACATTGACAAAAAAAAGAAAAAATCGCGGATTTTTTTCAATTTTTTTTCGGAAATTTTTTTTCAAAAAAAATTTTTTTTTTCAAAAGTAATTTCCTTTTAAATGAAGTTTTTTGCAGTAATCTTTTTTAAAATTGTGGTATCACTACAATCGGCAAGGCCGAATTTAACTTTTTTACTTGTTTTCTTATGTTTTTCACTTTCCTTTTTTCCCTCCCCTTTCCTATTCTTTCCCTTCTATTTTCCTTTTGTTTTTCTTTCGAATTCGGTTGGAGGGGAGGAGAGGGAATTTCCTTTCCCCAAACGTGTATCCGCGCCAGTACTAATTACATCCCCCGTACACTCAAAAAATATATTATTTTTTTGTTAACACGAGTCAGCTAACTTTAAGTAAACATATTGTTTAAAAAAATATTGTACCAACTGCACAAATTTCTTGAGTGAATATTTACAAAAAATTTCCGCATTTTATAGTGGGATGGACGGTATTTGATAATTTAAGAACCTTTAATTAATATCGACACATTTAAGCGGAAAAGCGACAAGCTTAAGTCAATTTTACTTTATTGCTATCAAAGATAAAATAAATTATATTTCAACACTTAAATATTTATATGTTGAATAACACAAAATGTAGCACAGTGTTACGAAATTGCTAAAAAAATTTAAAAACAAAAAAATATTAAACAGAATTTTAATTTTATTTCCATATACAAATCGTATTAGATAAAAACTAAAGGAAATTCAAATGGGCAGAGTTGTATTTGAAAGTTAATTCTTACTAGATTTTATTAAAATCCAGTAGGAAATAATGATAGCAATATTCAAACTTGAATTTCGTTAAATCAAATTGAAAATAAAATTTTGCAAAAATAAATAAAATGTGTTTTTGCTCTAATAAAGTTGGTAGAACAAATTTTGTTGAATTTTTAAAATATTTATAATATATTTTGAGTAGGTTTTTTCTAGCTCGAGGTCATTATTTTCTTTACTAATTAAAACTATGATATTTTCATATAAAAATTTTTAGAAAATTGTTTTTCTGTTTAAATTTATTTATAATCAACACGAGTCAGCTAAATTGGGCAAAAAAATTACCAAAATAAATTTAAAACAGAAAAATATTTTGCCTGAAAATTATTATAAATTGGGTTTAGTGCTAACCGAAGGTTATAGATGTCAAATTTGTATGGGACTAACCGGAGGTTACGTTAACTTTGATTTAACTAGATATTGTGTTAACCGCACTTAAAAATTATTCTATGAGAATATCATAGTTTTAATTTGTAAAGAAAATAATGACCTCGAGCTAGCATACACTTACTAAAAATATAATATTTTAAATTTCGAATAAAACTATTTTTTTTTAATAAAAATAAATCACTCAAAATGTTATATTTTGAGTAAGTTTATTATAGTTCGAGGTAATTTTTCTTCAAAAAAAGTTTTCTTAAAAAATAATTTTCTTAAAAATTATTCTATAAGAATATCATAATGTTATTAGTAAAATTACCTCGAGCTAGAATCAACCTACTTAAAATATAATTTCCCATAATTTTTATCTGCCTCTTTAGACACTGTGCGAGGCGTTAAGACGCAACGATTAACATCCGCCATAAAAACAAAAAAAAAATTTTTAAATTTAAAACATATTCATTCAATTTGACACACATCTATACCGTGCGGTTTGGTTGGGTGGTTTGGTTATAAAAACCATAATACTGCCATGAAGTAAAACTGAATAGCTGCGCAATTAACAATATAATACAAATTGTTATCAGTTAAATACAATAGCGCATTTTCTGTGTTTTTTTTGGAAGTGCGAGTAGGTACAATAAATGCCATAGGAACTACAATATTGATAAATGGGAATTCCTTAAAGTATTATAAACTCAAGTGACTTTTGTTTCGTTTTATTTTTTGTTGTTTTATAATATTTACAAAGATTTAATCTCGTAAATAATTAGAGTATGAAAAAATATTAAGTGACATTAAATATATTGAGCAAATAATAACACTATGACACTGTGCAACAAATTTAAGGGTAATGTTTTTATTCTAAAGAGGAATGACGGGGAATCCGAAGTAGATTAGCAGACAAAATCCCCCAAAGAGTTTTGTAAACTTTATGCGTTTATTTTTTTAGAAGTTCAAAATTTTTTCCAGTTTTTATATATTTTACTTAAGTTAGTTATACTATATATATTCATGATCCCCGATCGATTTGAGAACGAATTTGAAATGTAGCTTTCCGAAAAGTAGATCCACTAAAGCTGGGGGTTTGGACATTCCGATTCTAAAGGGGTAAAAAATGTGTTTTTTTATTTTTTATATTTTCTGAAATAATTGTCCGACGGAAAAACATTCTGAAAATAGTACTTTTTCGAAATTAAAAGGGGCAAAACAGTAGTGTACTTTGCAGCTGTTTAATTTCATAAAAACTTATAATCAAGGAGAGGACTTTCATGCAAATGCATGTTTTTCCCCTTTGGTCATAGAACAGCATAAACAAGCTTTCTTTGCGAATCAAAGAATTTGCTTTAAAATGTCATCGATCGTTAGTGCATATTTTTGCATATTTTTCTTAAAATGCATATTTTTGCATATTTCGCTATAAATGCATATTTTTAGGTTATATTTTGTATACATTTTAGATTTTAAGCTATTTCTTAGTATTTTTATCCATTTTTAAGATTTGTTTGTGATATTTTTTTTTTGCATTGAAGCCATTATTAATTTTTTTTTAATAATTTTCATTTTTTTAATAACATTTTATACACACTGTATATTTAAGCTTAAAATGTCAGAATGAATTCAAATTTTATGTTTCTTTTTTAATAAAAGTAAAAAAACAAGTGGATATTTATGATTTTTAATGCATATTTTAAAATTTTTAGTGCATATTTCAAGACTTTTTAGTGCATATTTTAGGTGCCTAAAACATAATTTTTAGGGATGAAGGTCCTATCCCTGCTTATAATATTCTATAGCAAAAACTAAAAAAAAAAAATTCTGAAAATGCTACCTTTTCGAACTCTGATTTTAATGAAGTTAAATAATGGTTCTAAAGACTTGAAATTTGGAATACAGAACAATTCAGTGAAACACAAGTAGAAAAGTTAAATTCGACTTGCCCGAATCTCAACCATCGGCGTATACAGAGGTGGGGGGGGGGCCCAACAACAACAAATTTTTTTTTTTTATATGTATTGGAAAACACAAATCTCACGAAAAAAACAACAAAAATTTTTTTGTTGTTGTTGTTGGGCCCTGAAAAAACAGTCCTGCATACGCCGTTGCCCTCAACAATGCCCTTTTTAAGTGATAGTAAATTAAAACATTTTTGATTACAAATATTTTATTTTGTGTAAAACAACTTTTTTTAGTAATTTTTGAAAAAAAAAATTATTTACTAATTTTTTTTTGAGTGTAAAATTTTTTTTGAGTGTAAAATTTTTTTTCAGTGTAAAATTTTTTTTGAGTGTATTTTTTTAGTGTAAAAATATTTTTGAGTGACAAGAATACGTTGTAAAATATTTTTGTGACTTACCAATGTTTTTGAAACATGTTTAACGGGTTTTCAACTCATGAATTTGAAGGTGAAACTAATGTGAAATTCACGGTTTTGCTAACAACTTTTGAACCACTCTACCGATTTGGCTGAAATTCGACACGAACCAGGCCAGGGAAACGAAAAATATATGTGCTAAGCTTCAGCATCCTCAGAATTTCCTTTCGAAAGTTATCGTGTGCTATATCTTGTAAATTGACGAAAAACCCTTGCCGAAATTCAGTCTTTTGCTTATAACTTTTGAAGCACTAGACCGATTTTGTTGTATTGCAATACCAACCTAACCAGGTAAATGCCCATATGCTAAACTTCAGAAGCCTCCGTAAAGTCTTTCAAAAGTAAGCGTAAGGAATTTCCGAATGACAATTGATATTTTCTGAATTTCAATTGGAAAAAGCGTAGTAAAAATTTTCCTTTAAAGATTTTCCCTTTAAAAATTTCTATGAAAAACTTTCAGATTTTTTCTAAAAAAATTTCTATCAAAAAGTTTCAAATTTTTCTATGAAAATTTCTCGGATCGAGACTTTTTCCGCTTTTATTTTTTTTTAAATAACTTCTAGATCGACAGATATTTTTTAATAGAAAATTTTCAGATTTTTTTTATACTTTTTCTATGAAAAATTTTCATTTTTCCTATGAAAAATTCTCGGATTTAGAGCCTTTTTTTTCTTTGGACATTTTATTATAAAAATTTTTTTATAAAAATTTCTATGAAAAATTTTCAGATTTTTCTATGAAAATTTCTCGAATCGAGACTTTTTCCTCTTTTCATTTTTTATAATAACTTCTATTTCTATAATTTTCAGAATTGTTATATGAGAAATTTTTAGATTTTCTCTTTAAAAGTTTTTATATTTTTTCTATGAAAAATTTTCAGATTTTTCCTATGAAAAATTCTCGGATTTAGAGCCTTTTTTGTTTGAACATTCTTTACAAAAAGTTTCTATAAAAATTTCTATCAAAACGTTTCAGATTTTTCTATGAAAATTTCTCTGATCGAGACTTTTTCCTCTTTTATCTTTTTTTTAAATAGCTTCTAGATCGACAGATATTTTTATAAAAGAAATTTTCAGAATTTTTTTATGAAAAATTTTTAGATTTTCCCTTTAAAAATTTTTATATTTTTTCTATGAAAAATTCTCGGATTTAGAGCCTTTTTTTTCTTTGGACATTTTATTATAAACAAATTTTTATAAAAATTTCTATGAAAAATTTTCAGATTTTTCTATGAAAATTTCTCGAATCGAGACTTTTTCCTCTTTTAATTTTTTTTAAATAACTTCTAGATCGGCAGATATTTTTCATAAAAAATTTACAGAATTTTTTTATAAAAAATTTTTAGATTTTCCCTTTAAAATTTTATATATTTTTTCTATGAAAAATTTTCAGATTTTTTCTATGAAAAATTCTCGGAATTAGAGCCTTTTTTCTTTGGGCATTTTTTTTAGAAAATTTCCTTTTTTAATTTGGTCTGCCTTGTACCCGCGCATGAATTTAAATGATTTAAACAATGGTTCTAGAATCTTGAAATTTGTAAAGTAGAATCATTTAGTAAAAAAACATTCTGAAAAAGTACTTTTCAAAAATATCCATTCTAAGGGGTTAAAAAACGAACTTTTGTACTTTTTTGATCTCCTGAATAAAATATTTTTGAAATATAGAATGCTCCATCCAAAGAAAACATTCTAAAAAACAAGTGAGAGTGTTAAAATCGGCTGTTCGGAATCTTTTATACCCATCAACATGTATCAAAAATACAGGGGCGCTTTTCTTGGATGGTGTCTTCGGCGGGAGTTGTGAGGGACACCCCCTCGTTCGCGAAAAAAAATTTCTTAATAAATTATTATGTTTTTTGCACTAAACTATAAAATTTTATCATTATGTGTGCTATTTGTTTTATATCCACGCCCTCAAAAGGGGTCGGGACGAAAGAAATATTTTTTCTTATCCCCGGATCCAAGTGAAGGACTTTGAACTTCTTCTAGCATAAAAATGATTCATTTGTTACACAAAAATATTTTTCAGAGGTTGGTTTAGTTCTTTAAGGGGAACTTTTTCTCCTAGTCCGATTTTGCCCATTTACAAACTTATCCTAGGACCATTCGACATATTCGTGGCAAATTATATACGGACAGACGGACGGACCAAAATGTAAAAAAATGTTTTCGGTATCCAATTTTGTTCATATTTGTCAACCAGCAGCCGAATTAAAGCATTTTGTATTTTTAGGTTATGTAAAATGTACCAAAATTTTCTGGTATGATTTTCGAGGCAAATGAATTTTTATGTTAGAAGAAGTTCAAAGTCCTGCACTTGGAACCAAGGGATTAGAAGGTGCCATTTTTTGCCCAGCCCCTTTTACAGGCGTAGATATAAAAAAAAATAATTATACAATTGTATTACTTTAGTGCAAAAATTTTGATAAATAAATTTGTTAACATTTGTCGCGAGAGAAAGGTGTGTCCACAGATTTGTTCATATGGGATTTTTTTTCCTGTTTCACAGTGTTATTTACCAAAATAAATATTTTAAACTTGCTAATATGTAGTAGATACAATACTTTATTTTTACTAAAGTATGTCACATACACACATATTTTGACACCTGTTTTGATAGTCAAATTTTAATCTAGATAGATAGAAATTTTAATTTACAATATTTTGACCATTTCTTGGAATAATACAAATTTCAAGAATATAAGAATTTCTGAATTTTGAGTAGATAGAAGCGAAAAATTAAGTTGTTAAAATATTTTTCTTCGTGATCGATCACAACAAAAAAGTTCACGCAAGAATTTTAATTTTACTATCGATTCGCTATCTCGATCAAAGTAAGTGGCTTTAAAATTTGTACGTAAAACAAAATACTTAAATTTTGAACGGCATACCAAAAATATTTTTTAAGCAGGGTGGTTAATAATTTCACTTGAAACACCTCTATTTATTCGTGTATATAAATAAATCTTTAAATTCCGCAAAAAAAAAAAAAATTGTCACGTTTTTATCTCTATTTATTATTTTATTTTTGAAGAAGTTGTTTTTTTCAAAGAAGTCCCTTTATCTCTTAAAATTGATGAATTGTACTTGAATTTTTGTTTTCCTAATCAAATGACATATCTTAGAATTTTTCTTTTGGTATATTCTGCTGCTGTCGCCATAAATAATATTTAACCTTGTGTAATAATTTATAATTTGGCACATATGTGACAATTTAAAATACAACAAGTGATAGTGTTTAACATTTGGAATTTCCCGAAACCGTTTGATACCTTTTGACGATGTAATTGTGACAGTTTTGAATAGAATAATAAATTGTTGAATTAAAAAAATAAATGAGAAAATGATAGTCGGTCAAGATCGACCATATGAAACGCTAAACCAGACGGAAACGCTAAACCAGACGGAAAATTGGTTCTGAGTCTAAACATGGACCAATCGGATCTATATTTGGTTAGAATTTAAATAGGTGTAGGCTAAAACTGACTTTGAAAGAAGTAGACGGATTTAAATGAATATCGGCTGGAATTTTTATATGGAAAACACCAAAAATGGTGTGCTTACAATGGTCTGATTGTCATATATGCTTTCTAAAGTTCATTAACAAAAAAAATTTTTTGTTTGCTAGTGTAATTATTGATCCTTTACATTTCAACTATCTCTCTTGGACAACTTATCTAACTTTAATGTTAATACACCAGAAAATAATGTCATCAGTTCAATTAGCTGTGCAATTTTTTTTTTCTAGCAACAAAGTTTTTTACCACTGGTTTGTATTATTCAACATAATGTTGCATTACATGCTGCTAACATTTTAAGTCGACATACAAGTATGTAATGTTAACTACCCCTTTAAACATATTTCCATTGTAATCATACAAAATAATGTTGCATTGTAACATAATATGTTGTCAACCATGCTGCAGGTTTGAAGTGTTAAATATTTGTAAACCTTCATACTTGAACAACTTTCTCTCTCGTTTGCTGTAAACAAATTTAGCAACATGTATGAAGAAACATAAAAAAAATTGCTCAGACTTTGTAAATGTTGTAACTTAAATAAAAAATCTAGTGTTGCTTAAAGAGGGCATTAACATATAACATTGCTACCGTACTCATATGTAAATGTACAAATTATGAAAAAGTATTTTCAAATCTTATTAGAACCTAGATTTAAAAATTAAGAAATTAAAAAGAAAAAAAATCTTATTTCCAAAATAAATTTTTAAAATTTAAATAATTTTTGAAACAAAAACATTTCAATTTGTGGTTTTGCTAATTTAAGCCAAAATATGCACTTAAAATTTTGAAAAATGCACAAAATAAAAATATACATATTCACCAAATTTTTTGATTCGGAAAGATAACACTACTGAACACTTTGAAAAAAAACAAGTGAGAGTGTTAAATTCGGCTATCTATGATACCCTCCAACATGTTAAAACATATAAAAAAATCCAGGGTCGTTTTTTTTTGGGGGGGGGGGGGGGGGTGGTAAGGGATACTTTCCCCATCGCGATAAATGTTAACTAATTTATTTATTATGCTTTTTGCAATTTAGTAATACCATTTTCTCATTATTTTAATGTTTTTTTTAAATCCACGCCCACAAAAGGGGGCGGGTAGAAAAAAAACTAAATTTTACAGCCCCCTGCGTCTAAGTTCAGGAGTTTAAACCCCTGACATAAAAAGATTTCATTTGTTTAACAATAATGGCAAAAAAAGATGTAAAAATTGCGTTTTTTAAGAGGTTTTTTTTAGTTTGTTAAGGGGGAACTTTTTTCCCCCTGGCCCGATTTTGCCCATTTCCGAACTTAACCGGCCTATTAACATTATACATATTCTGACCAATTTTCAGGGGTCTAGCTCTTTTATTTTGGACTGAATCGTGTTTTATACAGACGGACGGACGGACGGACATTCATAGAACGACTTAGAATCGATCATAGATCAATAATATATATACTTTATGGGGTCCCCGACCGATATTTTTATGCGTTACAAACGGAATGACAAAGTGAGTATACCCCCATACTGTGGTTGGAGGGTATAAAAAAAACTTGATGCGACTGGGACGCGACCTTACACAGTTAACTGTAATTGTTCTAGTGATCACAAATCTGGTCTCTAAATTTTTCCATCACATCAGGTTTTTGAGAAAATTGAGGTTAAAGTTAACAAGTAGAAAAATTAAATTCGACTTGGCCGAATCTATGAATACCCTCCACAATGCCATTTTTCACAATTTTGATTAGAAATATTTTATTTTGTGTAAAAAAACTTTTTGTTTTGTAATTTTTGAAAAAAAAAAAAAAATATATATACTAATTTTTCTTTTGAGAGTAAATTTTTTTTGAGTGTAAAATTTTTTTCGAGTCTATTTTTTGTTTTTTTAGTGTAAAAATATTTTTGAGTGACAAAATTACGTTGTAAAATATTTTTGTGACTTACCAATGTTTTTAAAACATGTTTAACGGGTTCTCAACACGTGAATTTAAGGTGAAACTAATCTGAAATTCACGGTTTTGCTAATAAATTTTGAACCACTGGACCGATTTGGCTGATTCATTACGAACCAGGCCAGGGGAACGACAAATATATATGCTAAGCCTCAGTATCCTCAGAATTGTCTTTCGAAATTGTCTCACGAAAACCCCTTGCCGAAATTTAGTATTTTGCTCATAACTTTTGAACCACTGCACAGTGGATCGTGTAGAAGAAACACCCGGTCATTATTTTTTCGCTGTTTTTATTAATGAAAAAAGTCTTTTTTTTAGGGGGCTCTGACTCCGAATTTGACGAAAAAAAAAAATGTCAAAAAAATCAAAAATGGCGATTTTTATTTTTGCAATTTTGCAACATTCGCGGTCATTAAAGGCATACCATTATTATTTTTCTTTAGTTCAGCTTCAAATCCAATAGTTAAACTACAAAAAAAATAAAATCGGTCCAAATATGTAAAAAAAAATCTACACTGAAAAAACAAAAATTTTAGGTTAGAATAAAAAAAATTGCCCAAGTTCTTTAAAAAAAGTATGCACAGAAAACTAAAGGTGTTTACGTCCTCTTAAATTATCATATCGGTTTTATACCCATTTTCTTGAACCCCGCCGAAACATTTGACGGTTAAAATTTCAGAGTAATTTTTTTCAGTGTATTAATTGCCGAATTTGAAAATAGTGTTAGTCAAATTATAAGGATAGATGATATTTATAATTTATATAAAGCTTTATAACTTTTCATTTATATTTTTCGCGTTATATCGCGTTTTGTGAATTTAGCTTTCTGCGCAATTTTTTTGCAAACCAAGCATGCAATGTTTTAAAACAATTCCCTATTATCATATTAGCGTAAAAAATAACAATAAATTACACATCTTCTATAAAAAATTATATAAAAACTGAAAAAATCCAAAAATAAAAAAATTTCAGATGGACAGACGGACATCGCTAGATCGTCTTAAAATCGATAGAGGATCATGAATATATATACTTATATATTATAGACCAATATTTCGAGGTGTTTCAACCGGAATGACAAACTTATAAATAGAAACTTTTTCAGATCATGAGAAATTTTTTCAGATTCTGAAAAATTTTCCCTGTAGATTCTCAGATTCTACGACCTTTTTCCATAGTAAAAGTCTCAGATTTTGATATACAGTCGAACTCGGTTATAACGAACTCGGTTATAACGAATTCTCGGTTATAACGAACTAATTCTAAAGTCCCGACGTTTTGGCATCAATTTTCACACAAAATACTTCTTTTATAACGAACTCGGCTATAACGAATCCTCGGTTAAAACGAACTACTTATTAAGGCCCCACGAATAAAAGTTCATGTGTATTTACCTTTTTATAACGAACTCCCATAAATATTTCAGAATGTGCGGCAATCATGTTTATCGAACTCACAAAAAGTTGGAAATTTTTGGTTTTTAATATAGTTTTTATGACATTTATTTATATTTTGAATGTTTTCTTCGCAATAAGTAGTTTATTTACAAAAAAAACATCAAATAAATCAAAATTGAATCTATTTTTTGGGAAATAAAACTAGGTTGATAAAAAATATACCCCGCTTATAGCGAACTACGCTTATAACGAACTATTTTTACTGGTCCCTCGGAGTTCGTTATAACCGGGTTTGACTGTATTTATACCCTACACCACTATGTGGTACAGGGTATATTGAGTTTGTGCTGATGTTTGTAACTACCCGAAATATTGGTCCTAGATATACCTTCAAGTATACCGATCGACTCAGAATTACTTTTTGAGTCGATTCCGTCCGTCTGACCGTCTGTCCATCTATCGGTTTAAGCACGATACAGGTCGCAATTTTCAATCAATTGACTTGAAATTTGAAACTTAAGCATCTTTTGGCCCAAGGGCGAAGCCTATTGAAATTGGAGAAAATCGCTCCATGTGAAGACCTAGCCCCCATACAAACGCCCCCTTTGGATTCGGCTTAATGACTCTAATGACCGTATTATAATAGATATCGCTTTGAAATTTAGCAGGTAATCAAATTTTGTATGCATCATCATTCCAAATTTCAAAGGAATCGGATCAGTCCTTCTGGTAGTCCCCATACAAGCCACCCTCCCGATATTCACATAATTCCCTCAAAATGCATAAAAATGAAAATATTTGATAAAAATTTTATTTTTAGGTGTTAAACGTGTACTTTATTTACCTAATCAAATTGGAATATAATTGGACCATTTTTGGACTAAGTCCCCTTCATAAAAATTTCTACCGAAATCGGTATATTGACAAAAAAAATAAACCAATTCCACTAAAATTTTATCTGTGTGTGTGTTCTAAAGACAGATCCAATCGGTCCATGTTTGGACTTGGGACCCATTTTCCGAAATAACACTGGTGTAGGGTATCATATGGTCGGGCTTGACCGTCTATAACTTTCTTACTTGTTTTTTTATAGAAAAGTCGCAAATTCTGAAATTTCTGAGAAACTTTTAAAAATGTTAAAGTTGCTACAAGTCTCAGAAATTGTGTCAGATTCTAAAACACTTTTCTTTTGGAAAAAGTATCAGATTCTGGAAGCTTATTCCCATAGAAACAATGTTATATTCTAAGGTATTTTACTAAATGAAAAGTCTCAGATTTTGAGACCATTCTTAGATTCTAAGACATTTTTCCATTGAAAAAGTCGCGGATTCGACAGAAGTTATCTTAGATTTTGAGAGCTTTTTTCCCATTGAAAATTTCTCATATTCTGAGATATTTTTCTATATGAAAATTATCAGATTCTAAGAACTTTGTCGCATAGAATAAGTCTCAGACTCTGAGAACTTTTTCTTTACCTAACAAATATTCAGATATTCCAGACCAAAATCATGTTTGATTTTTAAATAAAATATTTTGCAAAAACATTTTTTTTATTGCTTTGTTAACTTTCAAAGTCTATTATTAAATTGGACTTTAACCTATTTTTTATAATAAATTGTTAAACTTAATTATCTACATACACCTGCACATACCTGACACACATTTGTTTTCTATATCTTATTAATACTGTTATTTATGAGAAAATCCAAAATGATTTCAGAATTGTTTTTCTAGTTTTTATTAATTTCCTTGTAGCTTATTTATATTGTTTTTATTGTACAAATTTAAGCAATTTTATTGCGCGCTTAATCCGTCTTTTTATTATATAGAATATTTTGGATTTGAAAGCCTGTAAAAATTTTAATTCCTTTTAAGAATTCCTTATAAAATGTTGTTTTTTAATCCAAATTATTAAATTTAATCTTAATCGCATGATTTTTTTACGATTACATTTTAAACAGGGCGATTAAACGCGATTACAATTACGATTAAAAACGACCGGTTTTGGAAAATGTGACCAAATGAGTTGTTTACAATTATAAACAGAGTTTTATAATTGAAAATTTTAATTTTTTTTCATGATAGATCGTTCTTAGGGGGGAAAAAGTTGCGTAAAAGAAAATTAAAATTGTTGTATAAAAGATCGTGAAAAACGTAGAACTTTATATATATTTTTATATATCACATCTTGATTCGAGATTTAAAAGATCAGTACTGAACCGAGATTTGAAAATTCAGTACTGATCCGAAAAATGGATTGCTAAGATTAAATCAGTTTTAATCGGACGTAAATTCTAATAAACCTGTTTGTGACTAGTCCTGAAACATATCACAAGTTGTTAATTAACTTCGTCCTAGGATTCCGTCATGTTTGGACGCAATGTTTGGACGTACACTCTAAAAAACGCATGTAAACTTACTATTATAAATTGGGTAAATTTTTGTTGAATAGCACGCATTATGTGTTAATATAAACACTAAATGCGTATAATAAATTCAAACCAATTAAACACAGCAAATTAAAAATATTATCCGTTAATTCAAATATTTTACACACAAATGCGTAAATAAAATTGTCGAACAACAAACACACACACATGTTAAATAACAAAAACGCCAGATAAAAGTATAAGCTTCCGTAGCGTAGTGGTTAAGAAGTGTACTTTCAAATCAGAAGGTGGCGAGTTCGATGCTGGGTGGCGACGTATGTTTTTATTTTTTTTTTTGTTTTTTTTGTTATATTTTATTCACCTCTTTTTTATTTAAATTGACCACATGTGGTCAATTTATTCAATTTACACATTCAGAGTAAAATTACCCAATTTATAGTAGGAGTCCAGTTTCCTACTATAAATTGGGTAAATTTCAACAAATTTTGATTAGAGTGTATCAAAGTTCAAAAAATACGGAACGGAAATTTCAAAAAGGAGTTTTATGGAGTTTCTCAATGCGGTTTAAATCAAAAGAGCTAGACTCCTAAAGTATGAGACAAATATTTCTTGAATGGGCAAAACCATACGAAGGAGAAAAGATTTTCCCCATAAGGAACGAAGCATTTCCAGAAAAACACCACTTTTTACATGTTTTTTGTATATTAGTTTAAAGAATGAAATATTTTTGCCATATGAAGTTCATTGACCTGCACATGGACCAAGGAAATTTACCTGTACATGGACCAACTAATTTGACCTGCTTTTGGACCAAGGAAATACGTGGTTTTGCGTGGTTAAGAATTATTATTTTTTACTTAATCAACACTCAGAGAATGTCCCCTATAAATGCAGAGAATTGTGTTGAGAATTACGAAAATAGATAGAAATATTAAGGAGATCGAGAGGAGTGAAGTACAACGTTTCAAGGAACCAAGACACTTGAATGCTTCTTTTGACACTTGAAAAACATGTTGATTCCAACAATTCATCTATGGGTCATCAAAATCGATCTTCATCTCCTGACCCCAATAAGAGATTGTCCTAGATACGGACGAGAATGCTGGTTCCACAATTGATCTATGGGTCAACATACAATATTGGATCTTGCGTGCATTAAAATTTACCGGACCCCATTCAGAGATTGTCAAAAGGTCCTGAGTGAGAGTGACATTCACATTTTGCCGTACTCGCTCAACCTCTAAAAGGGTTGGCCTATGATCAAAGGAAAATGAATGACAAATGTTGCTGTCGTCTGAAAAAGAGTAGACAGGGCTGTGAGTTTGGCAATGAACGTCATTAATAAAGTTAAGAAAAAGAGTAGGGGAAAGAACAGAACCTTGCGGTACCGCTGAGTTGAGTTGAAACCTATTCGATGAAACATCGGTCTCTGAGGAAACTCGATATAAATCGAGAGAATTCATCACCAGACACCAAAAGCAATTAGTTTAGAAACAAGTGCGTTGTGCCACACACGATCGAAAGTTTTGAAAATACCCAAAGCAACCACCTTATTTTCACCAATTTGGCGAATAGAAAGACTACAACATTTTATAAGGAACACCATCAGGTCTCTTGTAGAACGACGTTTACGGAAGCCATACTGACGGTCACTGAGAAGTGAGTTCGACTGCATATAGTCAACAAGATAGTGATTTACCATGCTCTTTACACCTTCGAGAGTGTAGAAAAAATTGAAAGCAGGAAAGGTTTGCCAATAGACGAGCTAACGCTGATGAGCACTGCTTTAACCCCAGTGCCCAGCCGAACTTAACACTCTTACTTGTGTGCAAAAATACCTTTGTTAAACGGATGCACTTTTAATAACCTACACCAGCGGTTACCAACCTTTTTGGCTCGCGTACCCCTAATTTTAAATTTTATCAGCCGCGTACCCCCTAACGAGTATTTGTTTTCGTTAAAAAAAACTTCACATATAAATATTAGAGTTAATTCTGAAATTTTATATCTACGGTATTATAACACCGCTCTACAAATCTGAGATTTGTCGATGCGTTTTGAATGAAACTGAAAAAAGTTTATAGGTAAACAAGTGTTTTTTAAATACATCAATCATAAAATAATGTTAAAATCGGTAAAATTATAAATTTTTGATCAATCGTGGGCATTAAAGCATCAAAAAAACCGCAAACGTAGGAATTATGTGAGATTTATAAAGAAAAACTAAAAATTTTTATGGTGTCTGTCAAAAAAAATGTTATAATGCATTTCTTTTTCTTTAAACCAAATTGTAGATTCTGATACATTTTCTAAAGTATGTCCTTTAAATCTATTATGAAAAATTTCGACAAATTTGACCAATAAAGTACTCTATCGGTGGTGTGTAAATTAAAACTTCCTGAGTTATCTATCCCTTATAAAACATTTCCGTTGGTATTTGAATTTTTTTTTAATAATACTTATCGAAATATTGGTTTCAAATTTTGTGGTAATCGCTCAATACGCAAAATACACTTACATTTTTAGCCAAGTTTCTGTGTAAAATACAACCCACCAAGTGTTTGTGTGTAAGTTAACCAAGTTTTTGTTTTAAAAAATTGGCTAAATTTCTCAAAAGCACTTGATGGGTTGCAAGTGTTTTTTGCGTGTAAAGAATTTGAGAAAAAATTTTTTTTTGGGATTTTTGGGGATGAGAAATTTTAATTTGGGGATGGCATCCAAAAAAAACTGGCGACCCTGCTTCCCGTTGATCCACGCCTGTATCCTCTTTCATGAGAGTATATAAACTTTCCGCCCAACACTGTCACTGGTACCAAACACCAAAGTACCAAATACTACCCACTTCAGCCCCATTACAATAACAAACAATAATCCTTTAAGCAACATACAACTTTTTCTCAATTTGTATTGACATAAGCAAACTTTAATAGGGAAATTTGTTGCAAGCATTATAATATTTAAGAGAGTCTGTAATAGAGCACAAGAGTTACACAAAAGAGAAATATACTGTAGAGTATACAATAACTCTAGAAGTTGTTGTTAAATTAGTTTGTGCTAATGCCTGCGCAAGCACCAACTTTTGACATGTTTTAATATTCAAAAAAAAAAAAAACTCATCTCAGACAAAGAGGAAACACAAGTAGAAGAGGAAGAAGAAGAATAAAAAAGTATTGATGATAGAGTAGAAATGTCGATTATTGTATTTGTCATCTGCTTTAGTGCAGGCACAAGGCAAAAGCAAAGCAAGCAGCAAAACAATCCACCACAGACGACAGACAGCCAGCCAGCCAGCACCAACATTGAAAGTTGTACAATTTGTACATGTTAATGTTTGTGTTAGTCGTGACAGTTCTACCACAACGTTCGTTTAGACCGCTTTATAACAAAATTTATACCGTTAATCCGACGCTGAGCAAACAATCATCAAACAATAAAAAAAAAAAAATACAAAACAAAAACAAACACCAGAGATAGTTTTTATTGTTTATATTGAATTTGAAAGATTGACCGAATGAGTGCTACCTACTTACAAATCTATACACTATCACACTGTCATCTTAATCTCTCGACTATTATTATTATTATTGATCAATATAATAAATAATCGAAAAGAAAAGAATAAAAGTGAATCAATAAAAACAAACAACAACAAATTAAATAAATAAAATTATAAAAATTTAAAAATACAAAAAATATGAATAATAGTGAAAACACGATTATTAAAAATCCATATTAAATATTATAATTGACGTTTAAAATGTCAATAAATTAAAAAAATAAAAAAAAAAATGTGAAAATATTTTAAAAAATGTTTTCAACAAAATATAACCAGTGATTTTTTTTTGTGTTAGAATGTGTGCTTGCTACTCTATGTTTGTTAGTGTGTGTTAACTGATTGTAATATTATTTTATTAGTTTATTATTATTGTAATTTTATTATTATTTTATTTTTTTTTTTTTTGGTATTTTGATATTTTCTCATGAAATGAAATATTTATTATTACAATTATTGTTATTAGTGCATTGAATGAGCAAAAACAAAAAGGGGTGTGAAACAGTTTATGCAAATTAAAAATTTAACAAAATACAACAACAAAATCGAAAGAAAAAAATTGTAGAATTTACTGCAAAGCAGTGAATGGCTAACTAAAAACTATGTTAAATTTTAACCGAATGAATGACGAATCAGTTAAGGCTGTTATTTTTATTTGTAAGTACAACAACACATGCACTGCAAATTGCAATAAATGCATATTTTTTATTTTTATTTTTTATTATTCCATAATTTTATTACACTAAATCGGAGTTAACAATGTTTTGTGTATTAATATATATGGGCACACTGTAAAACAGAGATTCTCAAACTACATTTGCTTGGAGTTAAAACACCTCAATTCAACCGAAAAAAAGTAGCATTTTTGGCAGCATGAAATAACCCCCCAGGAAATAACTCCCCAAAATGAAAATGAAAAAAGTCCCCAAAAATGGGGATTTATTTCATAATGAAATAACCCCCCAATTTCAAAAATGAAATAAAGCCCCATCGGAATGCAAAAACACCCCAAAATAAAATGAAATAATACCCCAATTTTGGGGTTTTGTTTCATATGAAATAAGTCCCCATTTTGAAAAACGAAATAAGTCCCCAATTTTAAATTCATTAAACACGCCCCCAAAAGAACAAATAAAATAATTTCAAAATATTTTTTTTTAATTTTGATGTTGAAATCATAACTTGTAACACAAACTCCGCATTTGTGTCCGTTGCTTAAAGTCTACGAATTTATAGTTTTGGTGTGGAACAATATTAATTTAGAAGATTAAAATTTTTTTAGATTTTTTTGTTCCATTATTTACCATAAGATGTTTTCACGGTAGAAGAAAAATTTTCGGAGTTTTTCATGTTTCCGTTTTTGCAATTAATTATTTTTTAGTAACAGTTTTGGCTGATGAACTGATTGTTCAGTTTTGTTGTAGAAACATATTGTTTGATTGTAAATCGGTTGGAAATTAAAAATTCGCGCGAATTTTTCATTTCCAACCGATTTAAAAAATATTAAATATTTTTAGATTTTTTTAGTTAAATTATTTATTTTGAGATGTTTATACGGTAGAAGAAGCATTTTTAGAACTATCCATGTTTTCGTTGTTGCAATTAATAGTTTGTTGATAGCATTATTTCTTAATAACAGATTTGGCAACGAACTATTAGTTTTGTTGTAGAAAAATATTGTTTGATTGTAAATCGGTTGGAAATGAAAAATTCGCGCGAATTTTTCATTTCCAACCGATTTACAATCAAACAATATTTTTCTACAACAAAACTAATAGTTCGCTGACTACAAAATTTAGTTTCCACTTTACCAATTTGTAACGAACTAATTACTAGTTTTGGTGGAGCAAAAATTTTATTTAAGTGTAAGTCGGTTGGAAATGAAAAATTCGCGCGAATTTTTCATTTCCAACCGACTTACACTTAAATAAAATTTTTGCTCCACCAAAACTAGTAATTAGTTCGTTACAAATTGGTAAAGTACACAAAAAATATAGAATTAATTTGTTAAAAACTCAAAAACAAATGATCACATATAGAGTTCAATAAAGAAAATTTGTACTAAAAATATTAATAATTCATAACACATTAAACAACAACTGTTATATAAATAAGTTTCCCAAGCTAATTCAGTCCAGCACCCAAAACCATAAAGGGGGCCAAAAGATACTCTCCTTAATACTGATCAGTATTCTCATAATTTTGCTGTATCACTAGTTGGGTGTACCACAACAAAACTACGCATTCTTGCCAGAAAGAGTTTCAAAATTTATCATTTCCATTTTAGAAAAAATGAAATAAGTCCCCAAAAATAATAATTGGGGGTTTATTTCATTTGTATTTTTGGGGACCTATTTCGTAATGAAATAAGTCCCCAAATAGAAAATGAATTAAACCCCCAAAAAACGAAATAACTCCCCAATTATCGTTGTTGTTTTTTTCTGTACAAATTTTTGGGGACTTATTTCATTTTCGTTTTGGGGACTTATTTCCTGGGGGGTTATTTCATGCTGCCGCATTTTTGACCTTACCCCTTTCGAATTTCATGAAACTTGGTATATAGTTGGGCCCTTACAAAAAAAATAATAGTGCCAAAATTTTGGACTTCTGGTAGTTTTTCTTCCCGAGATATGGGGTCTTGAAAATTGGCAAAATCGTATATATTTGACAAAAGTGTTCTGAGATAAATAAAGATAACTCAAAAAGTAATAATAATAGAGGTCTCAGTCATTAAATGGCATTCCCCAAGATTTTTTTGAAAAAGGTCAAAGGTCATTCGTTTTAACCTTAATTTTTGGAGAGCTATATCTCAACAAACGATATTTTTAAAATTTTGGAAAAAATATATGTTATTAAGGTCACCTATAGTACTTAAGTTTAAATTTTCAGGATGGATTCATTAGAACTTTTAATATTAATAGAAACATAGTGACAGGAAAGAAAAAGCGGTGTATTTTCCCTTAGAAAAAAAATTTTTTTTTGTCTTTGAGATTCTGGTACCAAAGTTCACTTTTCTGAATGTTTTTAATGTGCTTAGTCCATATATGACCTTTGAACTGACCTATCACTATTAGTTTTCAAGATATCTGCACATAAATGTGAGAAAATTGCTGAAATGCTATTGCTGTGTTTTTTTAAACATTTGGGTGCATATGTCTTGAAAAGTAATAGCGATAGGCCAGTTCAAAGGTCATATTTGGACTCAGAAGGTCAAAAACATTCAAAAAAAAAATATTTTAGTACCAGAATTTCAAAGGCAAATTTTTTTTTTTTTTTAAGGGTAATTACACCTCTTTTTCATTCCTGGCACAATGTTTCTATTAATATTAAAAGTTCCAATGAAGTCTCCATCCTGAAAATTTAAACTTAAGTAGTATAGGTGATTCTTAACAACATATATTTTTTCCAAAATTTTAAAAATATCGGTTTTTGAGATATAGCTCTCAAAAATTAAGGTTAAAACCAATGACCTTTTTCAAAAAAAAAATCTTGGGGAATGCCATTTAAAAGGCTGTATTATTACCTATTATTTGAAATCCGAATGAGAACTGTATTAATATTACTTTTCGAGATATTTTTATTTATGTCAGAACACTTTTTGTTTTAATTTTCAAGACCGCATATCTCGAATACTGGAACGACCAGAAGTCTGAAAAATTGTCAAAATCTCTTTTTTGATAAAGAAAACCCCAGTACTTAATTTCATTAAATTTAGAGGGGGTGCGGTCAACTCGTCGGTTGAATTGAGGTGTTTTAGCGCTTTCGTAAATTTGTAAAAAACTCGTTTTAATGCCTTGCTATTTTTATTTTGTTGCAAAATTGCACTTTGGGTGTCCCATATTAAAACAAGCAAAAAATGGACCTTGCTTAATGTAATCCTCCATAAGTAGTATTTACAAAAAAAAAACATTTTAAACAAAATTTTAAAAATATTCGCAAAAATTTTGTTAAAAAAATAAGTTTTTACTTTTTTTAATACCATTCGGTATCCACTTCTGTCCACATATTCAACACCTATAGGGTTAGACCCAAGCTAATATTAAGCATTTTATATTTTTAGGTTATATAGAATGACCGACAATTACAAGACTTTGTAATTTTAGCTTTTTACCAATACAATTGTAAATTTACCATTTTTTTGACGCGATAAAACTTACAAGTAGGTTTCGCAACTTTACTAGATTTTTTGTTACCTCCAATTTTACGAGAATTCCTACACTCAAAAAATTATGCCATTAACTGTTTGTAGTTTATTAAAAAAGTTTTACGTTTAGTCGTTTTTAAAAGAAAAAACATTTGTTTGATGTTCAGTTTTGATTAATGACTACTTCTGTCCTTTGTTTTAAAAATAACACACTAAAAAATAAAGACTTTCATTGACATTTAATGAAATTTATTCATTTATTTTTGTTATGTAAGTAAAAACTACTGATTATTCTTTAAATTTTTAATGATTTGTATAAGTTATTTTTTTTTTTTTAATTGTTGGTATTTTTTAATGAGATATCATTAGGTTTTACCTACACAAGTAGGTTATTTTTTGTAGAAAAAAAAATCAAAAAATTATTTATAGAAATATAAAAACATATTTGTATCAAGTGACTTTGGCACGGTGGGTAGAGTGTCTGGCCAGAATGTAGTTGATTGCGGGTCGGTTACCCAAAATTTTATTAAAAATTTTTAAAAAATTATTTCAATAGAAAATTGTAAAAATAACCTACGAAATCAATAATTTTTAATGATTTCGTAGGTTATTTTTTTGGAATTTGTTGGTAAAAATAACAGAACTATCATTATTTTTTAATGTTTTTGTAGGTTATTTTTTTCGAATTTGTTGGTAAAAAAGATAAAAAAACGTAACTTTTGAATGTTTAATGTTATTTATTTTAGAAAATTTTGACAACAGTAAAAAATAAATGTTGTTGTTTGTTAAAACAAATGAATAATAACTGGAATGGTTTTCAATTGTTTATTCACTGGTTTTAAATGTGTTTTTCATTTGTTTTTGCCCACAAAATATTTTGAGTGTAGTTAAAATAACGAGCTTTTTTGTAATTTTACATGAATTTCCCCAATAAAATTGTAAATTTACAACTTTTTTTAGCGAAATAAAATTTACTAGATTTTTTTGTAAAAAACCTTGAAAGTTTGTAAAATTACAAGAAAAACTGTAAAAATACAAAAAAAATGTAAATTTTGATCTAAAATTTTTTGTTAAAAAACAAGGAAAACTGTCAAATATTAGTAAAATGGGATTACCAGACTTTTTGTAGTAATTGACAAGGTTTTTTTTGTAGTGTTGTCTTATGTGTGTAATATTTTGGCGGTGGTCGCCATTTCAACAGACAGAATGACATCGTTATGGGGCTTCAGACCTACTATATTTCGATGAATTACAAACGGTATGACAAACATATAAGTAAGTATATACCCTCTACCATAGGGCGTTTCGCTAAAAAGATTTGTTTTTGATTTTTTGCAGCGCAATATGAATTCTTATGGCCTTAAAGACTTTTGATATTTTTGGAATTGGTTTTATTTTGTGGAGCAGAAAAAACAAAGGGACACGTATTTTTTTTAACGGGCCAAATTCATATATAGGGGGTGCAAATGAGGGGTGAAGAAATGGCAATTTTTCAGTTTTTTTCGTTTATCTGCTATATTATGCAAAGAAACCTAGTCATGATACATCAAATGAAAGGTCTTTGGATAACCTATCTACGTGTGAAAAGAACGTGTCCAAACATGTAAAACTTTTCGTCATATTGAGTAAAATACCAAAATTTCAGGACATTTTGGTAAATAAGTCGAAAAATAATAACTTTTTTGGCACGTTCTTAGCACCACGAGATACGTATTTCAAACACCTTTAATCTGATACCACATATGGGCTACAGAAAAACATTTGTCCCGTAAATTTCGGAATAGGTTGTATGGATAGTCCTATTTGGAACTAAAAAAATTGCGTTTTTGGTTTTTCAATTTTTCAAAAACTGGGCTCAGGAAAAATGGTCAAAATTTGTGTAGAGTTGCCTTGATTAAATATTTATCAAATTAAAACATTCTGGCATAGTTTTGTATGGGCTATCGATTAATTTTTTTTTTTTTGGGAAAATTTTCAGAACCCATTCTGAAATTTTTCATTTTTTTAAAAGTCCACTTATTAAAAATCCGGACACTTTTTTTTCGAGGAAATCGCATTTGAATTTTAAATTTCATAAAAATTTTATAATTTGCTTGGAGGGTATTTATACACAGCCTTTTTTTGCTTGCAATAAAGTCTTGCAACTTTTTTTTGAAGGCAATCGGGGGTGAGAAGCATAAAAGAAGGAAAACAGAAATCGTGATTTTTTTTTCTACCCCGTTTTCTTTTCACCCCCGTTTGCCTACAAAAAAAAGTTGCAAGACTTTATTGCAAGCAAAAAAAGGCTGTGTATAAATACCCTCTTGTATTTTCTTGTTTCAACATTGCGGATGAGTATTAAATATTTGCATAAAAATTACTCATACGCTATGTTGAAACACGAAAATTCAAATTACTAAATTGTTATGAAATTCAAATGAGATTTTCTCGAAAAAAATTAAAAACACATGTCTAAATTTTTTGTGTGGATAGACAAACATCTTAACTTTAAAAAAAAAAAATTAAAAAATGGCCGGATTTTTAATAAATTAACTTTTTTAAAAAATTTAAAATTTCAGAACGGGTTTTGAAAATTTTCAAAAAAAAATTTAATCGATAGCCCATACAAAACTATACAAGAATGTAAATTTTTGAGATTGTGGGGTATTCCGTTTTAATTTGATAAATATTTAATCAAGGCAACTCGACACAAATTTGACCATTTTTCCAATATTTTACCACGCCTCCTACCCAGCAAAAACTTGGTAATGACACATCATTACCATTCTAATTACTTAGTATTGACAGAAAATTACCTTTAGCATTATTTTGAAATGTAAAATAAGGACTTATTAATAATGACTAACATAAGTCATTATAATAAAATAAAAAAATTTCAGAACTAGATTTTCACTTTTTGACTCACTGTACATTATTTTGAATAAAAACAAAATAAAATTAAATATTTTTTTATTTTTTAAAATTTTTTTTTTTTTAAATAATTTTTTCATTACCTATAAGTATATATGTAATTAGTTATTAATATTGGTTTGATAATCATTACATTTGGCACATTTGCTTGTAAATGTAATGAGAAAGGTAATTCGAATCAGAAGTAGTTATAACTTTTGAATTTCTCATTACACATTTCATTACTTGGTAATGCAAGTTTTTGCTGGGTAAGCACAATTTTTGAAAATTTGTAAAACCAAAAACGAAATTTTCTTAGTTTCATAAAGGGCTATTCAAACAACCCATTCAGAAATTTACGGCAAACATGTTTATTTTCGCTGTACATTTGCTGTGGAATGCCCCATATGCCTATATTAATTTTGTCTCAAAAAGGTCAATTTCCCCGTACAAATCGACCTCCTCTAAATATAAGTTTGGGTCGCTGAAAAAAAAATACGTGTCGAATTAATTTTCGTTCTGAACAACCTATCTAAATTTTGTGAAGATCGGAGGGTGACACCAAGGAGTCTTCCCTTGTTTGTCATCATGTGTTTCGGAATTTGTCAGATTCCATTGTCAATACTATTTATCAAATTTAAAAACCTTATGCTACAAGGGAATTGAAATGAAAAAGGAAATTTAAATCACAAATCGCTATAAAGTTTTGAAAGGACATTATTTAAATCCTTTTTCATAATATGACTAAAAAAATGGAAAAAATATATTACAAAATTTAATCCGATTAAACTTTGAAGTGATTTTAAAAGGAAACAGGATTACGAAATGAAAAACTGTAAAAATGCAGTTTTATTCCAGTCAATCTTTACTTTTAGGCGTATATCATCCGATTCATGATTAATATTGGCTGTCGGACTGTGAAATTTAAGAGCGCCATAATATGGTTTAAAATTGCATCATAATATGTTGATAGCAATAACAAAATTTTTGTTGCAATCATATTATGGTCCAAAATTTAAAATTTTACGATTATTTGGGATCATATTATGATTGCTGCAAAAATGTTATGGTTGCTACAAACTAGTAATGATACAATTTTCAATCATAATATGACGCTCTTAAATTATGGTTGCCACAAACATATCTCTTCTCTGCGTGTGATTAATCCGCCCTTAAGGTTTAAGAAACCCTTTTTAAAAAAGATAATAAAAATAGAATTACCTTTTATTACTATTTTTTTCTTATTTACAATTAAGGGGGAGAAAAGGGGGAAGTTGGGTATTTATTACATTTTTCCTTTTCTTTTAAAGACTTGCTTCATGTATGGGTTTTACATTATTTATTGTTGTTGCTGTTGTTATTATTTTCTTTACTCACCCTTTCCCCTCCCCACTCCCTAACCCCCTTCGATATCATCTCATACATTGATTGTTTATTTCACCTTTCATTGATTCTCGCCTATTGTGTTACATTTTACATGTTCTTTTCTTTATTTTCTATTGACTTGATTATTTATTACATCGAATTTTGTCGATAATTACCAAATAATGCGTTTTTTTTACGACGACTAGATATTATTTGTGTTCTTTCTTGTTCTAAAAAGGTAGTTAGTTGAATTGGAAAAACGAGGTTATTTCAGTTAGGAAACAACACACAGTCATAAATAATCAAATATTTAGTGTTGTAAAAACAAAAAAACAAGTGAGAGTGATAAATTCGGCAGTACCGAATCTTTTATACACTTCAATATGTAAAAAAAAAATTAAATAAAAAAATTACATGGGCGTTTTTGTTTTTTTTTTTTTTGGCACTTGGTAGGGGTCTTTGAGGGAAACCTTCCCTTCGCGGAAAATGTTTACAAATACATTTAGTTTGTAATACAATTTTATCATTATTTAAACAAAATTGTTATATTCACGCCCACAAAAAAGGGGCGGGCCAACAAAAACTACAGTTTTTTATGCCATGGCTCCAAGTACAGGACCTTAAACTTCCCTTATCATAAAAATGCTTTATTTCTTTAACAAAAACGCAAAAAAAAAGACATGTAAGAAAGTAGGTTTTTGAGAGTTTTAGTTCATTAATTCAAAACTTCTTTTCCCCCCTGTCCGATTTTATCAGTTTCCGAACTTAGCCAGCCGATGACCAAAAGACATATTTGTGCCAAAACTTAGGAATCTAGCTCTTATATTTTGGACTCTATCGTGTCCTCTACAGAAGGACAAACATCAATAGAATGTCTTAGAATCAATCATGGATCCATAATATTTATCGAGGGCGAATATTCAAAACCTGCTATCTGCAATATTTTCGAAAGAGAGTTTTCGATAGAAATGTGTTCACTGAATTAATTCTCATCTATCAAATTAGTTTTTAACAGAAATATTATTTCAAAAACAATTTTTTTTAATTATATTGTAGAAAAAATATTATTAGTAACTCTTAGATTTACCTTAAAATAACAATTCTTTTTGATCTCCTAAATGTTCAAATGTTCATTATGCAGATAGCAAGTTTTGTATATTCGCCCTCAATATACTACAACGTCCGACAGCCAATATTAACATGAACCAGATCATATACGTCTGAAAGTATAGATCAAATGGAGTAAAACTGCATTTACAGTTTTTCATTTCGTGATCCTGTTTTCTTTTAAAAGGACTTCAAAGTTTTAAAGGATGACATTTTGTAAAATATATATGAAATATTTGTACTTGTCCTAGGATGACAGTGGTGATGGAAAATGAAAATTTTCCTGATATGTAAAAATAAAATGAAAATTAGGAGAGATTATCCCCTTACATTTGCTATCACTAGTAGCATCCCAGAATAAGTACAAATATTACAAAAATATTTTACAAAATTTAATCTTATCAAACTTTGAAGTCCTTTTAGAAGGAAACAGGATCACGAAAAGAAAAACTGTAAATGCAGTTTTACTACATTTTGTCTCTAGTTTAAAACGAATATTATCCAGTTCGTGTTTCATTTATGTCGGACGGTGCTATATGGGATCCTAGACCAATATTTCAATGCGTTACATACGGAATGACAAACTAAGTATACCCCTTACTATGTTTGAAGGGTATAAAAATGAAGAGTGGCGCATTGTAATGGGGACTATGAACGAGTATTATTGAATGTATCGTGAAAACCGATAGTGTAAACTGGTAGATAAGAAAATAATTATTACGCTTTCATTTACAAACATATAAATTATATTGACTGACTTTTGTAAAGGTGTAATAAAGGTGTAAGATTTGAAGTGTAAGCAAAAAAAGTTGATAGTTAAACATAGACAAATTTTTTTAAGAACTGTAAATTTTTTTAAAGATTTACTTCCTCAAAAGATTAAAAATTTGAAAAAAAAATAAGATTTTGACGATTTTTCAAGGCTTTTATTTGGAAATCAGATTTGAAAAGAATATGGCACAATTGTTATATGAACCGTTTTAGATTTTGTCAGTAGCAAAATTTTTTTAGACTTTGAATTTGTGTTAGCCAGGTTATTTTTGTTTTTAATCAACACAAAATGTGTAGTCTTTTGTTTTAAAAAAATTAAAAAAAAAAACTTTCCAGTTAGAAACAAACTTTCTAACCATTAATCTTAAAGTAATCATATCTGGTCTAGACCAAAAACTTATCAAATATTTATTTGACTAGATATTATTTGTCAATAACAACATTTTTCATGTTCAATGGAGCAAAATGGCAAACAATTGACAAAAACCACTCAATCAATCATTAAGAAATTTGTAAAAGGTGGGCGGGACAGAACTGGAACATTAAACCGACTATATCACAACGCAGACGGACTTTGGCAGAATCTTCGAACCTTCAGATTCGGAGACATTTTCTATAGTAAAATGTATCAGAATCTGAGACTTTTTTTATACGAAAATGTCTCAGAATCTAAAACTTTTTCTAAAGCAAAATGTTTCAAAATCTAAGACTTTTTCTATTGGAAAATGTCTCAAAATATGAGTTTTTTCTATACGAAAATGTCTTAGAATCTAAGATACTAAAATAACTTTTTCTATACACACAAAAAAACCTTGTCAAATTACTAGAAAATTTCTTGTAATCCCATTTTACCAATATTTGACAGTTTCCTTGTTTTTAACATTTTTTGTTTCGATCGAATTTTACATTTATGTAATTTTACATTTTTTTTTTTTTTTTTTTTGTAATTTTAAAAATTTTCAAGTTTTTTTTACAAAAAAAATCTAGTAAATTCATGAAAATTCCTTTTAAATTTTATTGCGTCAAAAAAGTTGTAAATTTTACAAATTTATTGGTAAAAAGCTGGTAAAATTACAAAAAAGCTCGCCATTTTTACAAGAAATTCTCGTTAAACAGGAGGTAGTAATGTTACGAAACCTACTTGTAAATTTTATCGCGTCAAAAAAATTTTAAATTTACAATTTTATTGGTAAACAAGTAAAAAAGTTAAAATCGGCCTTGCCGAATGTAGTGATACCCTCCACAATTTCAAAAAGATTATTGCCAAAAACTTTATTTAAAAGAAATTACTTTTGAAAAAAAAAAAAATTTTAAAAAAAATTTCCGCGAAAAAAATTTTGGTAAAAAAAAATCCGCGATTTTTTTCGTTTTTTGTCAAAAAATATGTTCGTACTTGTTTAACTACCATTTGGTGTTCAATTATGTACACATATGTTAACCAGAAGCCGAATTAAAGCATTTTGTATTTTTAGGTTATCTTGAATGTACTGAAATTTTTGAGGTGTGCTTACAATTTCGCTCATAACTTTTCAACTGCTGAACCGATATCGCTCAAATGCAATACCAAACTTATCGGGATAACTTTCAATAAATATGTTGAGTTTCAGTCATCTCTGTGCAATATTTTGCCCGTGATAGCATTTTCCACAGACAGACAGACGGACAGACGGACAGACGGACAGACGGACAGACGGACAGACGGACAGACGGACAGACGGACAGACGGACAGACGGACAGACGGACAGACGGACAGACGGACAGACGGACAGACGGACAGACGGACAGACGGACAGACGGACAGACGGACAGACGGACAGACGGACAGACGGACAGACGGACAGACGGACAGACGGACAGACGGACAGACGGACAGACGGACAGACGGACAGACGGACAGACGGACAGACGGACAGACGGACAGACGGACAGACGGACAGACGGACAGACGGACAGACGGACAGACGGACAGACGGACAGACGGACAGACGGACAGACGGACAGACGGACAGACGGACAGACGTACAGACGGACATCGCTAGAATGTCTTAAAATCGATCGGGCATCATGAATATATATACTTTATGGGGTCCCAGACCGATATTTCGATAAGTTACAAACGGAATGACAAACTTATATATATATACCCTCTATCACTAAGTGGAGGGTATAAAAACTTGTAAAATTACAAAACTATTGGTAAAAAGCTTGTAAAATTACAAGGAATTCTTGTCAAATAGGAGGTAGCAAAAAAAAAGTTAAAAATTGTTCTTGTTATTTTACAAGGTTTTTTTTGAGTGTAGGAAAATGTCTTAGAATCTGAGATTTTCTTTAAGAAAATGTCTCAGAATCTGAGATTTTCTTTAAGAAAATGTCTCAGAATCTGAGATTTTCTTTAAGAAAATGTCTCAGAATCTGAGATTTTCTTTTAGAAAATGGAGGAAACAAATTTGAGTAATCACTTGTTAAAATTTAACAACAAAAATTGAGTAATTATTTAATTGACGCAATTAAAAATTTACTTAAGAGTTTTAAAAACAATTTAAGTAAATAATTTAATAAAAAAATTTAATAATTTTTTTAATTTTTTTTTAAACTCTCATAGTTTTTTATACCCTCCACTCTAGTGATAGAGGGTATATATAAGTTTGTCATTCCGTTTGTAATACCTTGAAATATTGGTATAGGACCCCATTAAGTATATATATTCATGATCCTCGATCGATTTTAAGACGATCTAGCGATGTCCGTCCGTCCGTCCGTCTGTCCGTCTGTCTGTTGAAAACACGTTAACTTTTGAAAGACTTTACGAAGGCTCCTGAAGTTTGGCATATATGTTGGGTATTTATCTGGTCAGGTTGGTATTGCAATCCAGCGAAATCGGTCCAGTGGTTCAAAAGTTATGAGCAAAAGACTGAATTTCGGCAAGGGTTTTTCGTGAATTTATGAGATAAAAAGCACTATAACTTTCGAAAAGCAATTCTGAGGATGCTGAAGCTCGGCATATATATTTTTTGTTCCTCCAGCCTAGGTCGTATTGAATTTCAGCCAAATCGGTACAGTGGTTTAAAAGTTATTTGCAAAACCGTGAATTTCAGATTAGCTTCACCTTAAATTCACGTGTTGAAAACCCGTTAAACCTGTTTTAAAAATATTGGTAAGTCACAAAAATATTTTACAACGTAATTTTGTCACTCAAAAATATTTTTATACCAAAACAAATAAAAAATACACTCGAAAAAAATTTTACACTCAAAAAAAAATTAGTAAATTTTACACTCAAAAAAAAATTAGTATTTTTTTTTTTTTTTTTTTCAAAAATTACTAAAAAAAAATTTTTTAGACAAAGTAAAATATTTCTAATCAAAACGGTTATTTTTTTCACGTTAGAAAATTTACCATCACTTAAAATGGGCATTGTGGAGGGTATTCATAGTTTCGGCCAAGTCGAATTTAACTTTTCTACTTGTTAAATTCTCGTTTAGTTTATACTTTCTTGTATATGTATATGAAAGTTTTTAATCCTCTTTATAAAATGTTCCTATGTTTTTGAGACATAAATATGTTTGGTAAAGTTTGAAAAAACAAGTTTTTTTTTTGTAAAAAAATTTAAAACTTTTTTAAAATTTAAAAAAAAAAAAAATAGATAAATTTTGAGTAAATTTTAAATTGTGTCAATTAAAAATTTACTCAAATTTTTTCTGAAACATTTAATAAATTTTTATTAAAAATTTACTCAATACTATTAAATCGATAACTGGTGCAAAATTGAGTAATTTTTTACTCAAAAGTATTAAAAATTTACTCAAATATTTTTTTTTTTTTATCTGTGAACAATAAAGATTGTGGTAAATTTAGAAGTATAGTACGAAGATGAAAATTCGACAAGATTTTGGTAATTTTATAAATTCAGGATTATTTGACCAGATTTTGGCAAATCTACTAAAAATCTACAAAAGTATTTTATTAATTTTAGGAATCCCCGATTTCTAAAATTATCACAACAAGATTGTGGTAAATTAAAAAACGTTTTTTACTCGGGCTATTATATGTGCAGTTCTTAACTGAATTTAAATTTTCAAGTACTTAGGAAACAAGGAATTTGTCTTTATTGTAAGCGATTACAATCTTAACACTTCATCACGTGAAAACTTTTCTAATCACACTTTGTTTTTTTTTCAAAAAGTCTTCGACGAAAATAACAAAACTTTTACTATTTTTATACATTTATTTATTATTCGTATGTAAGTTAATGGCACATTTTTAGCAATTAATCTTAATTTAAATTTTTATAACGTAGTTTTTTTTTCTTTTTTTTTTTTGTTGTTTTATTCTGGTTTTAACTAGCCAATTAAAAAGTGTCCTTATCTAAAAATTCATTCAAACATATTTGGCCAAAAAACAGTCATTGAAAAAGAATTTTATTTTTTTTTTTGGTGGAAACTTTAAATTTTTTTTTAGATAGTGCAAAAAAAAATTCCATAGTTATGTATTTATTTCTACATAATTAAGGTATGTAAAACATAATTTCATTGATTTTATTTTCTTTCATACTACATACGACATTGAACTATTATTCTTAAGAAAAAAGAACAAACATTGTTTGAAAAAAAAAAGTAAAATTAAATGAAATTCCATATAATTTTAAAAGGCAAAGACATGAGTAAAAAATTTTAAAAATTTAAGAAAAAAAGCAAAAAAACAAGCAAATCAATATTATTTAATTTTTATTTGTTATGATAGAAAAACAAATTGATGACAACATGTTTTCCATAATGAACATTGATAGTATCTCCAAGATAACAAATAAAATATTTAGAAAAAATAAAAATAAATAACATGTTGATGCTGATGCGCGATAAGAGTTGATAGATAGATTGATAGAAAAGATACCGTTTAATGTTTATAAAATTAAAAAAAAAAAAAAAACTTTAGACCACATATGAGATGACTACATGGCATAGCATATCGCTTCATATACTTACATACGTATGAACAATATGCAATAATACAGTTTAACTGTTGTGCGTAAAATTATAGCAGACTTTTTTTAATTTTTAACTTTTTAAAAAGTAAAATTAAATTTCAAGAACACCTTAACGTATGAGCAATGAAAAAATACGTCAATTGTTTATTACTCATTCGTTCGGATTTAATTTTTTTTAATATTTGTTCAAAAACGAAAGGTGGCAAAGATTTACAAATTTATAACACCGTCCGATAAATTTTTAATTTGGCCGTACACTTGAATCGGATCAAAAAATTCTTACAAGGGAAGTATTACAACCCTTATGAACCGATTATCCTGAAATTTAAAATATATATCGTGAACCTATATTCAAAATATGCCAACTCAAATTTGACCGAAATGAGTTTCAGATGGAAAATAGCTTCCCTATGCAATACCCATCAGTGGTAAAAATTTCAGAGCAAAAAAATAATTTTTTGTCGTTTTACATCCATTTTTGTTATTCTGCTAACTCAAAGTACATATTTTTTTGGTGAAAATAAATGCCAACTCCCATTGTAATTTTTTTTTTTTAAATTAGACCACATATCTTATTGCATTTGCCTTTCTGAACACGAATCTGGTAAAGATTTTTATATCTAATGCCTAGTTTTCGAGATATTGCCATTTTGAAAATATCGGTAAATAGTGTTTGCAAAAAAAAAATTGCTTATATATGGGGGTTTTAGTGTCAACTGACACAACTTTTGAAACCGATGTCTTCCGATCGGGATGAAATTTGCACCAAGGTTAGTCCTATTGGATAGTAGTTCAGCCACAATTTTTCAGCGAGATCGGTCGAGGACTCCCTGAGTTAGAGGGGGTCGAAATTTGACTTTTTGGCCAAAGAGGTGTTTATTCTAATCCATGTAACTTCTTACCTATTGTTGTTAGCAAAATGTGTCCCAAAGAGTTTAGTTAGCTATTTGTTCAGTCTTTCGAAAAAAAATTATAAAAAAAATTAAAAAAAAAAATTTATTTTTTTTCTTAAAAATCTAAAACTTTTTTGACTTTTTCCTCAAATTGGGCCCTTTTTTTTTTTTTTTTTTTTTTTGATTCAAAAGAAAGCTTATGTGATTTCCTTTAAGAGCTATGGGGTGGCTTAGTGGGATGAGAGTGGGATATCTATGAACATTTTTTTTTTAACTTTGGAACACAAAAAACGGTTCTTCAATTTGCACTATTAGGCGTGGGATAGCTCACCAGTTTTCGAGTTCGATCCGGGACACCCTTTAATTTTGATAGGTTCAAAAAAGAAAGCATAAGCCAAAAAATAAGGGCGGTGGGGAGGGGCCATATGGCCCCACATCGGGGTCAAAGTTGGGCGTAAAGAGGGTAAAATCCTCAAAAAGCCCCAAAACTTCCCTAGAAACGCCCCTGGAGGGGTGCAATGTGAGACCGACCTCCAATAATTTTCTGTTCCCAACATTTTTCTTGAACATACCTTAACCCTATTTTCACTTCCTAAGGGGGCTCCCATACAAAACATTTTTAAAAAATTTGATCCTACCATTCTAACTTACCCTAAAGTGCCCCTAGTGGGGCCAAATGTATGACCGACCTCTATTATTTTATTAATTCCAACATTTTTTGCAAACATACCTACAATGTATCTTTAACCCTTAAGGTGGTCCCCATACATTTCTTTTATTTTTTATAAATTTGTTTTATTAAACCAGCTTCTACAGCCCCTACCGTGACTCCTAGAGAGGCAAAAATTACGATCAACCCCCATTATTTTTTAGTTACCAACATTTTGTCCGAACATTATAACACCCTATCTCCACTCCCTAAGGGGCTCCCCTACATTATAAAAAATGTATTTTTAAAAACTAATAAAAAAATAAAAAAAAAAAATGTATGGGGACCCCCTTAAGAGTTGAAAATAAAGTGTAGGTATATTCTGAGAAAATGTTGGAGTTGAAAAAATATTGGGGGTCGGTCATACATTTTACTTCTCTAGGGGCACCCTATGGACAGTTAGAACGGTAGGAGCAAATTTTATAAAAATGTCATTTTGTATGGGAGCCCCCTTAGGAAGTGGAAATAGAGGTTAGGTATGTTCAAGAAAAATTTTGGGGACAGAAAATTATTGGAGGTCGGTCTTACATTGCTCCCCTCCAGGGGCGTTTCTAGGGGAGTTTTGAGACTTTTTAAGGATTTTTACCTCTTTACGCCCAACTTTGAACCCGATGTGGGGCCATATGGCCCCTCCCCATCGCCCTTATTTTTTGGCTTATGCTTTCTTTTTTGAACCTATCAAAATTAGAGGGTGTCCCGGATCGAACTCGAAAACTGGTGAGCTATCAAACGCCTAATAGTGCAAATTGAAGAACCATTTTTTGTGTTCCAAAGTTAAAAAAAAAAATTTTCATAGATATCCCACTCGCATCCCACTAAGCCACCCCATAGCTCTTAAAGGAAATCACATAAGCTTTCTTTTGAATCAAAAAAAAAAAAAAAAAAAAGAGGGCCCAATTTGAGGAAAAAGTCAAAAAAGTTTTAGATTTTAAAAAAAAAAAATCAAAAATTTTTTTATAATTTTTTTTCGAAAGACTGAACAAATAGCTAACTAAACTGTTTGGGACACATTTTGCTAACAACAATAGGTAAGAAGTTACATGGATGAGAATAAACACCTCTTTGGCCAAAATGTCAAATTTCGACCCCCTCTAACTCAGAGAGTCCTTGACCGATCTCGCTGAAAAATTGTGTCTGAACTACTATCCAATAGGACTAACCTTGGTGCAAATTTCATCCCGATCGGAAGACATCGGTTTCAAAAGTTGTGTCAGTTGACACGAAAACCCCCATACTTATATGTAACTTTCAAACTATTTATCAGATTGAAACATTATGAGTGGGGCAAATAAAGTCAATGATATAAGCTTTTTAAATAGCTAGTTTGGAGTGACCCTATTACAATACAGAGTGAGTTACAGAGTGCCAAAGTTGACCACCCTGAGATTAAAAGGCTTTCGGAGCTAGTAACTTTTAAAAATATGCAAAGATTTTTAATTTTTTTTAGTTTTTGCAATTACCGCACTAAGGAAAACAAAATCCAAAAAAAAAAAAAAAATTATAAAAAATTTTCAAAAAAAAAATTATTTTTAGTTTCCGACAAAATATGCCAACTCTAAAAAAATATTTGTTTTTTGATATAGTAATAAATGCCATCTCAAAAAAATACGCAAACCAGTGCAAAATATGAAATTTTTGGCATATGTAAAAATAATTTAGAATATTTAAACCATCTTATGGAAGGTACATTGTTTATTTTTACAATAATATGCAAAATAACTAGTTTTTTAGCTCTCCTGAAAAGTAAGCTTTTTCGAGTTGGCATTTATTGAATATAGTTTGACGATATAAAAAATACAATTCTAAGATTGGAGTGTCTCGGCTTATCGGTCATATCGCGGATTTAGGAGTTCAAAAAATGGGTAAAAAAATGGCAAACAAAAACATTTTTATATTTTTAAACTTTTCTTCTTAAGAAACTATATGATGTTTCTATATAAGAAGAAAGGTTTCTTAAATAACTATCCAACAGCGGAATAGCCACGTAATAATTCGGCTTCGTTAAATATTTTCTTCACGAAAATATGTAAATTGTGGGGAATATTTATGTGAAGCCATAGACCAACGATTTAATTCGACACATATTTTTAATCTATACGATATTCCTGCTAGTTAGGGAGTTATCGAAATCTTCCCGAGGGTCCACATTGTTTCATAAGGAGGTAACGAAATTTTTAAACACTGATATGGCCGATAAACCGAGACACCCCAACTTTAAAATCTTTTTTTTTATATATATTTTAAGCTTCAGTCAAATCGGTTCATAACGGTGATAATCGGGATGTTCAGATCCGATTAAAAAAAATCTTTCGTTTTGATTTTTACCATTTTTTTAAGGCAATTGTCTAAACTCTGAGACGTTTCCCTTATGGTAAATGTACATACTGTTTCTGAGTCATCTTTCTATAAAAAAGTCTTAAATTCTGAGACATAGAACAGAAAAAATTGTATTGTGGGCTCATATTCGATAAAATCGTTGTTGTATTAACAAACAATTTAATTGTATTGACAAATTGTGTCGTAAAGTAAAATATTAATTATTTATATGTCAATATAATTAAAATGTTTGTTAATACAACAACGATATAATTAAAAATGACCCCACAGTACAAATTTTTTTTATGCGGGTTCTGGGACATTTTTCCTATGTAAAAGGTCTCACTTAACATATACAACAAAACTTCCTAAACAAAAGTCTCAACATTTTTCCTACACACAAAAAAAAAACTTTTTCAAATTACTAGGAAAAATCTTGTAATCCCCTTCAACCAATATATGACAGTTTTCCTTGTTTTTTAACAGATCGAAATCTAATTTTTTTTTTGTAATTTTACAATTTTTTTTTTGCAATTTTACAAATTTCCAAGACAATTTTACAAAAAAATCTAGTAAATTCACGAGAATTCCTTGTAATTTTTATTGCGCCAAAAAAACTGTAAATTTACAATTTTATTGGTAAAAAGCTTGTAAATTTACCAAATTATTTGTAAAAAGCTTGTAAAATTACTAGGAATTCTCGTAAAATAGGAGGTAGCAAAAAATCTAGCAAAGTCACGTAACCTCCTTTTAAGTTTTATCACGTCAAAAAAATTGTAAATTTACAATTTTGTTGGCAAAGAGCGTGTAAAATTACAAAATTATTGGTAAAAACCTTGTAAAATAACAAGGAATTCTATTTTCTATGATCTGAAAATATATGATTGCATCTGATTGTATATAATTATATCTGATCAGATTTATGTCAAATTTGAGCTAATGTTGACCAAATTAGATCTCGAGATATAACTAGATCTCGATTTTGCTCATTTCAGATATAATTATATGCAATCAGATACGATCATATATGAAAATATATGGGGCATTCCATGCCAAATCACTCACTTTTAGGCCCGACCCCCTTCGATTAATTTTATTTTTGGATATGTTTTAGTACGTATTAAATGCAACTTCCAGCCAAATTTTCAGCCTTTTATACCAAGGTGGTGTTGAGTAATCAATTTTTCAAAATGGCGATTTTTTCCAAAAAATGAAAAAATTTAAATTTTCAATCAATTTTGACCAGTAAAAAATATAGATATTTTAAAAAAAGTTGGACAACGTTTTGTTGGTATTTAAATGTAGTTTTAGAAAAAAAATGTGAAAAAATTATTCGAAGTAATTATCACTTATTTTTTGACGTTTAAAAATTAAAATCGACTTTTTGAAAAAGTCCGAAACCTTCGATTTTTTTGTAAAAAACTATAAGAATTCTACTCTAAATTATGCAACTTTTAAGCCATAACTCGAGATGTGATCACAATTCTTTCTATTTTTTTTTTAATTTTTAAAATTGCACCTTTTATGTTTTGGCTCTGATTTATTTTATATGGAGCTCCAAAAAAAAAAATGGTAGATACTGACCCTAACTTACCCTAAATATATTCATTTGGAGGTAAATATACGTCTCACAAAAATTTGGGACGATCGGACATGTGTAAGGCGCTTAGCATGGTCCTTGAAATTTAAAAAACGGATTACAAGGAAAAATATGATTTTTTTTTCTGTTTTCGCAATTTCTTTGGTATTTTAAGTTAAGTTTTAATTCAAGTGATTACAGAATTATGATGTGGAGTAAAATGCCTTTCTAATAAGGTACTAAAAACTAAAATCGGTTGAAAATCAGCCAAGTTATTACAACTTCCCCAGGCATCTAGCGTGTGCCATACAACTTGATTAAAAAATACGAGGCCCTTTTTTTAAATTTATTGAAATTTTCTACTGTAATAACATTTTTTCATTATTCATGTTTCAGTGTAATATTTTTTTGACTTTTCCAAATTTTAAAACAAAAAAAATATTTTTTTTTTTTAAATAGAGATTTCAAAAGGGTGTGGAAAATGCAGGCATTTTTAGCACTAATTTAAAAAATGTTAGCAAAACACAATATGAAAAATACTTGTCATCTAATAACATTTGAACTTGAAGAATAAAAAAATGTTATTACAGTAGAAAATTTCAATGAATTTCAAAAATCGGATTGTATTGATTAATCAAGTTGTCTGCCACACGTTAGATGCCTGGGGAAGTTGTAATAACTTGGCTGATTTTAAACCGATTTCGGTTTTTATGACCTTAATAGAGAGACATTTTACTCTACATTTCAATTCTGTAACCATTTGAATTCAAAATTAACTTAAAATACCTAAAAAATTAAGAAAACAGAAAAAAATGCATATTTTCCCTTGTAATCCGATTTTCAAACTTCAAAGCCGATGCGGCACGCCTTACCCATGTCCGATCATCCTAAAATTTTCTGAGACGTATTTTTACACCCAAGTTAATATATTTAGGGGAAGTTACGGTCAATATTTACCAAATTATTTTTCTTGGAGCACCATATAAAATAAACCAGAGTCAAAAAAAAAAAAGTGCAATTTTCAAAATTTGAATAAAAATAGAACGAATTACGATCACATCTCGAATTATGACTTAAAAGTTGCGTAATTTAGAGTAGAATTTTTTGACATTTTAAAAAAAAAATCTAAGGTTTCGGACTTTTTCAAAAGTCGATTTTAATTTTTATACGAAAAAAAACAAGTGATAATTACTTCGAATAATTTTTCATATTTTTTTTTCTAAAACTACATTTAACTACCAACAAAATGTTGTCCATCTTTTTTTAATATATCTATATTTTTTACTGGTCAAAATTGATTGAAAATTTAAACTTTTTCATTTTTTGGAAAAAATCGCCATTTTGAAAAATTGATTACTCAACACCACCTTGGTATAAAAGGCTGAAAATTTGGCTGGAAGTTGCATTTAATACGTACTAAAACATATCCAAAAATAAAATTAATCGAAGGGGGTCGGGCCTAAAAGTGAGTGATTTGGCATGGAATGCCCCATATACACTGACCTGAATAGATCTAATTCATTTTTATATGGGTCGTTTTTTTAAGTTTTTCTCAAATCAAATGCAAAATATCAATCCGATTGGAGTTTTTCGGAATTTTTGCAAAAAAAAATAATTAGTGAGGCAGTGGATAAAAAAAAATAATTTAGATAATGATAAAATTAAAGTAATTTAGTGCACAAAGCTGAATTAAATGAACTTGTAAGCATACACTCAAAATAATTCTACAGTAAAAAAATTAGTAAGTGCGTTGGTAACCCAAATCTACTAATAAGTTACTAATTACCAGTATTACAGTAGTTTTTTTAGTATCTTCAAAGTGCTAAAATTAGTATTTCTTACTGTTTATGAGTAATTTTTGTTGGTAGTTGAATTTACTAATTTTTTTACTATTTATACCCTACACCACTCTGTGGTACAGGGTATATTGAGTTTGTGCTGATGTTTGTAACTACCCGAAATATTGGTCCTAGGCCTACCTTCAAGTATACCGATCGACTCAGAATAACTTTTTGAGTCGATTTAGCGATGTCCGTCCGTCCGTCCGTCTGTCCGTCCGTCCGTCCGTCCGTCTGTCCATCTATCGGTTTAAGCACGATACAGGTCGCAATTTTCAATCAATTGACCTGAAGTTTATAACTTAAGCATCTTTTCGCCCAAGGACGAAGCCTATTGAAATTGGAGAAAATTGGTCCATGTTAAGACCTAGCCCCCATACAAACGTCCCCTTTGGATTCGGCTTAAATGACTCTAATAACCGTATTATAATAGATATCGCTTTGAAATTCAGCAGGTGATAAAATTTTGTATGCATAAATCACCATTCTAAAAAAAATCAAAGGAATCGGGTAAGTCCTTCTGGTAGTCCCCATACAAAACCTTCCCGACATTTACATAATTCCCTCAAAATTCATAAAAATGGAAATATTTGATAAAAATTTTATTTTTAGGTGTTAAGTGTGTACTTTAGTAACCTAATCAAATCGGAATATAATTGGACCATTTTTGAACTTAGTCCCCCATATAAAAATTTCGACCGATATTCAGTTAAATTTGTGTATTGAGAAAAAATAAGCCAATTTCACTCAAATTTGATATGTGTATGTTTTCTACTCTAAATAAAGATCTAACAAAAGACAGATACAATCGGTCCATGTTTGGACTTGGGACCCATTTTCCGGAAAACACTGGTGTAGGGGATTATATGGTCGGTCTTGACCGACTATAACTTTCTTACTTGTTTTAGTTCATAAAAGTACTAATATGCAGTAATTTAATAGGTTTTTAATTTATTTTTGTTAGTAATTATTCCGTAAGGGGGCGCTTGTTTACAAGCAGAGCTACAAACTGTTTTTTTTTTTTTGCAAAATCGTTAAATTTGAATTCAGTGTTGCCATTATGTTACATTTAGGGTGCTGGTTAGTGTTTGGGAATTCCCGGACTTTTTAATTTCCCGGGAAACGGGAAAAAAATAATTTATTTCCCGGGATTCCCGGGAATCCCGGGAAATTTTCATTATTAATATAAATCATAAAAAACAATAAAATTTGACCAACTTTTTATTAAAAACAGTTTTATTACAGATAAACAAGTAATTAAAACATAAAAAATAAAAAAAAATAAAAGTTAAAAATCCTGAAATACAATAAAACAAACCAAAAAAATATTGCAACTTTTTCCCCCACAAAAAAATCGCAAAAAATAGCTAAAAATCGCAAAAAACTCAAAAACTGCGTTATTCGAGCAAAAGTTTATACAGTTGGCAGCACTTTTAATATTTGTTCTGGAAATGTAAATTCTAGGTTCATAATTTTTATATTTTTTGACAGTCTTAGCAAAATTATTATTAATCGACGTATATTTTTTGACTTTTTGAGTTTTTTCATGATATTGTCATACTTTTTACACTTGGTCAGTTTTCCTATGAATATATATTTGCATTATTCTTCCAAATAGAAAAACTACAAAAAAAAACAAATGTAATTGTACCTGTATGTAAAAAAATATTACAAATTAAACTAAAATAAACATTTTTTATGTAAAATGGTTTATTTTATAAAATTCCCGGATTTCCCGGGAAAAATTAAAAAAATTCCCGGGAATTCCCGTCAGTCTTTTCCCGGGAATTCCCGGGAAATCCAACCCGGGAATTCCCGGACCCCAAACACTAGTGCTGGTGCTTTGTGATCTTGCCGTTTTTTAAATACGCGTTTTTAAAAATAGGGTATTTATGGTGTTTTTCCATTTTTTCGCCATATTTTTTTTTTTTTGAAATTTGTGAATTTTATATTATCAATAGATTTTGCTGAAATTTGAAACTTAAGCACAAGACCTAATGAAATTGGGAAAAATCAGACCGTGTTTTATTTTATTTTTTTGGTTATGGAGTTGTATTTTTGTAATGATGCAATCAAAATATGTATTTTTGACAGATTTAAATAAAAAAAATTAGGGGTTATTTTCGAAAATTATGTAATAGGCAAAACGCGCAAAACAGTGATATATAATTTTTTACTGATTTTTTTTCACTAAATTAATTTATCAATTGATATAGGTAGTAATTTTATTAACTAAAATTAGCAATTTTATTAACTAAAAATAGTATTTTTTTTTACTAAATAGGGCAAAAATTTGAAATATTTATGATTTTTTAGTAATTATATTTACTAAAATTGTAGTAAATTGCAGTAATATTTACTGTTTTGTTAGTATTTTTCATGTACTAGATATTAGTAACAAATTTTAGTATTAATTAGCAACGCCTGCACTAGATCATTTTGGACTAAAACATTAGTACTCGTAGCTAAATTTTTAGTATTGAATACCCACGTTTTTTTTTGAGTGTACACTGCGAGGAAAAGATGTTCCCCAACTCAAATTTTTTAAATATCACAACCTTTAAGATACAGACAATTTTTCTACGAACAATTTTTTTAGAATCAGTGATTTTTTTTATCGCAAAATCTTTTAAAATCTAAGAATTTTTCTATAAAAAAATTTCTCAGAATTTTAAAATCTGACAAAATCGCACACCCAAAGTGCGAAATTTTTACTTTTTTTATTTTTTTAACAGCGAATATATCAACGGTATGTGCTAGACAAAAATCGATGGCAGATTGGGATTCAAAAAAGAAAAATCTATAAGAATCACTTGAATATTTTACTGGGAGGTTTTTTTGTCGAACAGTGTAATTATTTAACAATAACTCGAAAATAGGATCAGCTAGGATTTTCGTGTTAATGATTTTTAAAGTTCAAAATAAAGAGGAGTGAAATGCCATTAGCCGATTTTGTCACCATTTTAACACCACCTAAACTTGCTTTAAGAAGGGTGCGCTCAGAATCTAAAAATGTTCGATCGAAAACTGAAAATTTTTTTATAGAAAAAAAAGTATGTTAACAACCATACTTGCCATCCTTTCCCTTGACAAGTCGTTGGTAAATCACCGCGATAAAGCTTAATATTACTCTACAAAAATTTGAAACAAGTTCCTAAATGTACGGAAAACAAGTCAATTTTATGTCATTGAATGGTTTGTTACGGTTTGTTAAGAACTACATACAAAAAAATCGGAGCGTAGGCCCCTACCTGATGGGTAATCCGGGTAAAAAAATACAATCAAAGGGTAAACGTTTTTCTTATTTTTCCGAACCTTTTATCCATTTGCACTCAATTTGACTATACTTTGTCTGTAATTGCAAAAGATTATTACAATATTGTATAACAGATATTGACATATTCCGTTATTTTTTTGATAAGACTAAAAATGAAAACTATTTTTACATTAATAATTGACAATTAAGTATTTAAAAGATTATTTGTAAAATGAACGTATGTAATTTATCTGTGACATTACATATTTTTGAAAAAAAAATTTAAGGTAAATATTATTACAGTACTTTAGACATATTTTACGTATGATTCACGAGAAATACTTTAAACTACTTGAGCTTAAAATATGTGTGCAAAAAAATTTCAATAAAACTTTATAGACTTTGATAAGAAAATTTATATACAAAGTTTTTTTTTTGTAAAAACTCATCATTAAGCGTGTAAAGGGAAAATTAATTGCGTTTGATTTTAAAATTGTCTGTGTTATTTAAATATCCCCTAAACTCAAGTGGTGGGACCTTGTAAAAACTGAAGTGTAAGTGAAATGATAATGAAAATAAGCAAAAAAGAAACATGATTGTGAGAATTATAATAAAAAAGGAAAAACATGATTGCGGCAATCGTATAATAAGAAGAGAAACATGATTGTGACAATGATAACACTGTGCGACAGAAAGAAAAAACTCAAGGTTGGTTACCGAAACGAATAACGGTAAGGGTAACGGTAACGGTATCTAATTTTTATTTATTTCGGTAAAGGTAACGGTAAGTGTTTTCAAATCGTTTCGGTAACGGTATGTACCGGTACCGAACCAACCAAACCGGTACGTACCGGTATTATTAATTTAGTTAAAAATTTGAAAAAAGATGGAACTGAAAGCTAAAAATATTTTATAGACCCAAAAACCAGTATAGATTTGATATGATTATTATTTTTGTCATTTATTTTATGATAATTTGCAAATTATAAATTTAAAATCATGTTAGCAATTTGATTTTATTTTTTTATTCGTTAAAATCCCTTAAAACAGGTAAAATTTTGAATACCGGTACAATACCGGTAACTTCTAATAATTATAACGGTAACGGTAAAGGTAACGGTATTTTAAAAATATTTTTAGCGGTATCGGTAACGGCAACGGTATTCGATTTGAAAGGGTTTTGAATCGGTAACGGTAAAATAAGGGTAACGGTAACCAACCATGAAAAAATTGTTAAAAATGAACTGGATAATGTATGTTTTAAACTAGATACTAAATGTAGTAAAACTGCATTTACACTTTTTCATTACGTGATCCTGTTTCCTTTTAAAAGGGCTTCAAAGTTTTAGAGGATTAATTTTTTGTAAAATACTTTTTTAAATATTTGTACTTGCCCTAAGATGCCACTCACTAGTGATGGCATATGAAAGACGAGGATCTCTATGAGGAAAAAGGAGGAACACACGCCTTTTCAAGCAAGTTTAGGTTGTGTTAAAATGTTAACAAAATCGTCTAATGGCATTTCACTCCTCTTTATTTTAAACTTAAACCAAAACTCCTGATATAAAATCTATCTCGTACCGTCTTTGAGATATTCGCTGTTAAAAAGTTAAAAAACTAATAATTTTGCACTTTTGGTGGTCCACTGTTACAGATGCTTCCAAAAGTATGACTTGATTTCATATAAAATGTACCTTCTGATTCCAAACTGCAATCCAAATTTTTCTAGCATGTCTCGTTTTTGAGATATTCGCGTTTAAAAACTTTTCCACGCTAAAATCTCGAATGCGAATATCTCGAAAACGGAACATGCTAAAAAAATTTGGATTATCCAATTTATATGAAGTCCTATTTGATGGAAGCAACATTACAATGAACCCCCAAATGTGCGAAATTTTTTTTTTTTTTTTTACTTTTTAACAGCGGATATCTCAAAAACGGTACGTGCTAGAATAAATTCGATGGCAAATTTGGATTCAGGAGATCAAAATCTATAAGAAAAATATTCACATATATAAAAAACAGTTTTCATTAACAAGACAAACCGACATTTAAAATCCTACTGATCAAAACACTAACTGCGGTTTTCGAAACCGGTATGGGAAATACCAGAAATGTCTGTAATTTTTAGAAATTCAATTTTTCTTCTGCGTTTTTTCAACTTGAACCCTTATATCCTAAAATGCAAAAGGCCCTAACTAACATTTTATTAATTTTACAGGAGAAGCAAAAAACAGTATTGAATGATATTTTAAATTTGTTAATAACTTTGTTGTTTTTTAATGAATTTGACTAAAACTTTGTGAGGACGTTCTTTTAATAAATATGAATCAAAATTGCCCAAATCACGTGTTTTTTTATTTGGCTATAAAATCGCAAACTTTTAATATGCAGCCCTAATTTTTTGTGGATATGTGTATGTAGATAAAATAATCCAGAACCAATCAAAAACTGATTTTGAAATTTTTGTTAGTTAGGGCCTTTTACATTTTAGGTGACGATATGTATGATTGTAGCAATCATGTTATGATCCTAACTGATTAAATTATGGTCAGAAATTATAATTTATTTTACAATTGTTGCTAAACATAGTATGATGTGATTAAAATTACAACAATAATTTTTCTTCTCGGCAGAATGAGGAAAAAGTGCAAAAAGTTTTATGTATTTCCCATTTTTGCTACATTTTTACTCTCAACTGTATTTAAAAAAATATATATATATTGTATATTTAAATTAAAATATTGTTATTATACATCATGCCGTTTATATCGCATTAATGACAAATATTAATTATTTTTACAGGTGGTGATTTCTGGTGCATTATGTACAGTAGAAGATTATGTAATAATGTCACAGTGTGCACACAACAAAGCCATATACTTAGCTGCAGAAGGAACAGTCTCAGTGACAGATATCTCACAAACACGTAAGTAGCCACCACAACAACAGCAATTCCAATTTCATCTCCATCATCATCATCAGAGTTAATTATCAGTTATAAAATGTTAATAAGCCTGGGAATTACAAACAACTAATAACGAGTTAATAACAAAATATATTTCGGTTTATTTTGTTTTCATCTATGATGCATTTCTAGGCGACAATAACAACTGAACACCAGAAAACAGCAGGAAAATAATAAGTAATATTCGGTCTTGCTAAATCTTTGAATGCCCTACATCTTGTTATATCTAGTTTTTCAGCAAACTAAAGTTGGTCAAAAATTTAAATTTTTGTTATAAAAAAAATATATTTTATATAAAAGCTATTTTTGACGTGGAAGATATTACGCCCCATTGTGCAAGTCTTTATCTTCTTTATAATATAAAGAAGATAAAGTCTTGCATACATAGTTATAGTTATAGTTTCTTAAATTTTTTTCATTCTTGTATTAATTAGGATGTGTCTCGCCCCATTGTCCTACTGCTCACATTGTGTTTTACTAAAATTCAATCACCCTTTTTCCTATTTAGATTTGGGTCGTAATTTCCATAAAATTTTATAAAATTAGATATAATTTTATCCGAAAATGGGGCACATTTTTACTTGGGTAGCTAGTTCATATCAAAATCTATTAAGGATCCCGCTTTTTGTGTTGCTAAGTTAATATTTTAATAAGTTACCAACACTCAGAAAATTATGTAAGTTACTGCATGTTAGTTTTTTGTATATTTTACAGTAGTTAGTTGTTTTCAACTACAAAGTCAGTTGTTTTTGTATGAAAAATATAAAACAACTATTTCTGTTAGTTATTTTAAGTCGTTTTTTTGAACAACTAACAAAAAAGTACTGTGATGTAGTAACAGTTATTTAAAGTAGTTAATTTTATATTTTTTATATCTGAAAAATTTTCAAAGTTTTTTTACAAAAAATAAAAATAAATTTTATTTTTTTATTATTTTTCACAACTTTAAAAAAAAAAAAATTGGTTTTAAATTTTTTTTTTTTGAAAAATTTTTTGAAAAAAAAAAAAATAAATTATGTATTGATTATTTTATTTTTACTTCATTTTAGTTGTTTTGACTACAAATGTTAGTAGTTTTTACTACATAAGTCAGTTATTTTTTGTCAGTTAAAATAACTAACATTGTTAGTTGATTTAACTGAAAAAGTAGTTGACCCCAAAACAACTTACAAAGTAGTTATTTTAAATGACATTTTCAGTTGATTTTACTAACATAATTTTTTGAGTGAACGGAATGACAAACTTAAATGTTTCACTCTCTTTCCTAAAGTGTAGGGTATAAAAAGAAATAAGAGAAATCTGATATTAATAAAGTCAGCAGTCTGCTGTATGTAAATGTAGTTTGTAATTCGTAATGAACAAACGACTAATAGCCCCGTTGCTGTATAATCTATACACAGCATGCATCAACTGGTCGTATATTCCTTTAAAATGGAGGGATACCAGAGTCGTATTTATCCCGAAGGCTGGGAAAAGTTCCCACACAGCTCCGAAGGATTTCAGACCAATTAGTTTGTCTTCTTTTTTGTTAAAGACAATGGAACGAATGATAGACTCATATTTGCGTAGAGTGATTGACCCGAGGTTGCTTTCGACAAAGCAACATGCATACAGCAAGGGACGATCAACGGAAACAGCTCTTCATGAGCTCGTTGGTACCATCGAGAGATCGCTTTCGGTAAAGGAGTACACTATGGTGGCCTTTCTTGATATTGAGGGGGCTTTTAATAATGTCATTCCAGAATCGATAATATTGGCATTGTCTGGTCTGGGAGTAAAGCGTGAAATCGTTTTAATGGTGGAAAACCTACTTGCCAATAGACGTATAACGTCTGAATTGGGAGCGTCCGTCATATCTCGATTTGTCAATAGGGGCACACCACAAGGAGGTGTTCTTTCGCCGCTTCTTTGGAACCTGGCACTGAATTCAATGCTACTATCTCTAGAAGCACGTGGTTGTCATGTTATCGCATATGCTGACGATGTCGCGATAGCGGTAAAGGGGAAGCATCTGCCAACATTGCGGGACATTCTTCAGGGTTCTCTGAAAGATCTGTCTAAATGGGCAAGAGACTGTGGTCTAGGAGTTAATCCCAGTAAAACAGAGCTTGTTTTGTTTACAAGGAAAAATAAGATTCCTGCTTTTGATCCTATTTCTCTGGACGGTACTGAAATCACCTTCTCAGATGGAGCCAAGTATCTTGGAGTATTTCTAGATAGGAAGCTGAATTTCAGGCGTAATATTGAGGAACGGGTGAGAAAAGCAACGATTGCGTTGTATTCCTGTAAAAGGGCCATTGGAAAACGATGGGGTTTTAGCCCTCAAGTCGTTCATTGGATCTATACAGCAGTGGTGCGTCCAATTTTGCTGTATGGAATCATTGTCTGGTGGCCTGCTTTGGAAACAAAAGCGAACTTTGTCTTTATCACGAAGGTACAGAGAATGGCGTCAATGTGCATCACTGGTGCTCTTCGTACTACACCTACGGCTGCATTAGAAATCCTCCTTCACCTGATACCCTTGGACATATTGGGTAGGCAGTATGCGGCTGCGTCGGCAATTCGACTTAATAGCACGCTGCAATGGAGGAGCAGTGATTGTGGCCATAGCGCGATCTTGAAAAAGATAACAATACCACAAAATGTGGACTGTGCTCCCTCTTTGAGCCTCTTTGAGCGCCACTTTACCACTATGATACCATCCAGGGAGTCTTGGATGGGGGATACTCCGGGTAGTGGAGCTACCATAAATTTTTACACAGATGGATCGAGGCTGCACGAACAAGTGGGCTTTGGGGTCTATTCGGAAGAGCTTGGATTGAGCCTGGCTCGTAGATTGCCAGATCATTGCAGTGTTTACCAGGCAGAGATGCTGGCAATAAAGGAAGTGGCTGACTGGTTGAGCTGCAATGTCTTGTCTACAACCGCAGTCAACATCTATACTGACAGTCAAGCCGCGGTCAAGTCCCTGGATTCAATGTTTCTGAAAACAAGATCTGCCCTTAACTGCCGCACGTCTTTAAATGAGATGGCCAAGCAGTTTAACATACGACTCATATGGGTCCCAGGGCACAGAGACATTCCAGGGAATTGCAAAGCCGATGAGCTTGCAAGACTAGGAACTACCTTACAGGTTCCAACAGAATTGGAATGTGTTGGTATGCCTCTAGAAACTTGCAAGCAAAACCTACGGCTTTGTTCTGCGACGGAGACTAATCAAAGATGGGCAAATGGATGGACGTGTGAGACAACACGACTGATTTGGCCTTCTCTTAATCAGGGGCGCACAAGTGAGCTGATATCGCTTCCAAGAGGAGAGATTTCGACGGTGGTTTCTATAATTACCGGACACTGTCTTATAGGGAAGCACGCAGAGCGGTTAAATGTGCCGTCGAATGACTTTTGCCGAAGTTGCATGGATGAAGAGGAGTTGGAAACTATCGAACACTTTATTTGCCATTGCCCGGCACTTTCTGGTCAGCGACTTGCTTCACTGGGATCTAGGGAGCTGTACGATCTTTCTGATTTGTCGGATGTCAAAATACAACATCTAAGGAGTTTCATAAGAAGCTCAAACTGGTTTAACGACAGGGACTAGTAGGGAAACCTATTACGATCCCGTGGTATCACAATGGACCTCAGAGTCTACGTGTGTTGACGTAAAACGTCAGCAGCCACTTACAACCTAACCTAACCTAACCTAATGAACAAACGAACGAGCGAACAACTAACGACTGAATGTATTTATTATTTATTGATTATATTAACACCATTCGGTTAGTAAATGACCAGGCCAGGCTGTAAAGCTACTTGCAGACATGTTTTTTATTTAATTTTTTGTTTTTCACTAAAACAAATACTTAAATACATTGTAGCTGTCTTATTTACATAAGTGTGCATTGAGAGAAATTTAAGCCCTAATAGAGAATTATTAAAAGTCCTGGAATTTTTAAAGCATAAAATGAAAGCTAGGTTAGAAATGACAGGTAACGCTTTACGTTAGCAAGCGTATATTATGCGGCTCGTTATGATACCACGAGAGGTGTGGTCCCTGTCGATAAACTTATCATATGAAGCTCTTTAGAGGTTGTACTCCGACATGTGTTAAGCCAGAGAGTTCAAGCAATTGCAAAGATCCCAAAAAACAATAATATGATCAGATAGAGCAGAACAATGCCATAGAAAGTGTTTTATATTTTCCACTTGCTCCTTATTCACACATGAATAAGGAGCAAGTGGTAGTGGCGACTAACTTTTGGAATTTTTGTACTAACCTGCATATTTCTAGGCTAGCTTTGGTTAGTGAGGATGACGCTAATCCTAAAAACAAAAAGTTTTGGGGGATGACATCCATAGATTCTACGGTTTGGCCCATTATGATTGCTGCTATTGTTCTCCTTCCTTCTCTCTGTCCAATTTTGTCTTACCCTAAAAAAGAAATTATGTACTATGTTTCCCACTTTGACAGTTTAATGAATGACATTAGTAGCCAAGGGTTTCTACCCTGTAGGTCCTGAAAGTCATGAAAAAAACATGAGAACCAATGCATTTTAAACTCCTAAATGATAAAGCTAGGCATTTACATAAAAAATGAAAACTATCCTCGACAGATTCATTGCACCATCTGCAAGTGTCGTCTGACATTATTCCTTTCTCACCGTGTGTTTCGCCAGTTTATTATGACGCGTGATAAAGTTTATTACCGCTCTTAGCTGTCTTTTATCCATATCCAGAAGACGTGTCTGAGACATCACGGCTGCGCAGAGTTTTGTCTTATTCTCCTGGGATACCTGAATAATTATTTTGGTGTGTGGTCTACCTTCAGTGGGAAGTCGCTGAATCTCCTTCTCAAGAAACAGCATTCCTATATTCCTTTAAAAAGGAGGGATATCAGCGTCCTTTTTGTTTCTAAGGCTGAGAAAACTCCCATACAGTTGCAAAGGATTGTATTATATTTTTGTAAATAAAATGGAAGGGTAGATCAACGGCAACAGCTCTTCATGAGCTCGTTGGTAGCATCGAGAGATCGCTTTCGGTAAAGAAGTAGGCTATGGCGGCCTTTCTTGATATAAAGGCGGTTAATGTCACCCGAGACTCGATAATTGTAGCATTGTCTGGTCTAGGAGTGAACCATGGGATCGTTTTAATGGTGGAAAACCTACCTGCCAATAGACGTATGTCTGACTTGGAAATGTCTGTCATATACCGATTTGTCAGTTTGGGGCACACCAAAGGGAGGTGTTCTTTCGGCGCTTCTTTGGAACCTGACACTGAATTCAATGCTGCTTCTCCAGAAGTACGTATTTGTCATGTTGTCGTATATGCTGACGATGAAACGGTAAAGGGAAAACCCCTGGTAACTTTAAGGGATATTGTTTAGGGTTCCTGAAAGATCTGACTAAATGGTCAAGAGACTGTGGTGTGGGAGTTCATCCAAGTACAACTGAACTTATCTTGTTTACAAGGAAAAATTAATATCCAGCTTTCCTATTTCTCTGGACGGCACTGAAATCGCCTTCTTAGATGGAGCAAGGTATCTTAGAGTATTATTAGATAAGAAGGAGTGAGAAAAGCAACGATTACTTTATATTCCTGTAAAATCTCCATTGGAAAACGATGGGGCTTTAACCCTAGAGTCGTTCACTGGATTTATACAGCAGTAGTACGTTCAATTTTGCTGTATAGAATCATTGTCTGGTGGTCAGCCTTAGAGACAAATAAGAACTGTGTCTTTATCAAGAAGGTATAGAGAATGGCGTCGATGTGTATCACTGGAGCTCTTCGTGCTATAACTACGGCTGCATTGGACTGTGCTCCATCTATGAGCCTTTTTTAGCGCCACTATACAACTATTATACTATCCAGGGAGTCTTGGATGAGGGGAATTCGGGGTAGTGAAGCCTCCACAAATGTTTACACGAATGCAGTATATTCGGAGGAGTTTGGGTTGAGCCTGGCTCGAAGATTGCCGGATCATTTCAGTGTTTACCAGACAGAGATGCTGGCAATAAAGGAAGTGGCTGACTGGTTGAGTTGCAATGTATTGTCTACAACTGCAGTCGGCATCTATTCTGACAGTCAAGCCGCGGTCAAGTCCCTGGAGTCAATGTTTCTGAAAACAAGATCTGCCCTTAACTGACGCACGTCTTTAAATGAGATGTTCAAGCAGTCTGACATACGACTTATATGGGTCCCAGGGCACAGAGACACTCCAGGAAATTGCTAAGCCGATGAGCTTGCAAGACTGGGAACTACCCTACAGGTTCCAACAGAATTGGAATGTGTTGGTATGCCTCTAGAAACTTGCAAGCAAAACCTACGGCTTTGTTCCGCGAAGAAGACTTATCAAAGATGGGTAAATGGTGCAAAGCCGATGAGCTTGCAAGACTGGGAACTACCTTACATGTTCCAACAGAATTGGAATGTGTTGGTATTCCTCTAAAAACTTGCAAGTAAAACCTACGGCTTTGTTTCGCGACGGAGACTAATCAAAGATGGGTAAATGGATGGACATGTGAGAAAACGCGTCAGATTTGGTCTTCTCTTAATCAGAAGAGCACAAGTGAGCTGATATCGCTTCCAAGAGGAGAGATTTCGACGGTGGTTGCTATAATTACCGGACACTGTCTTATAGGAAAGCACGCAGAATGGTTGAATATGCCGTTAAATGACTTTTGCATGGAGTTGCATGGATGAAGAGGAGTTGGAAACTATCGAGCACTACATCTGCCATTGCCCGGCACTTTCTAGTCAGAGACTTGCTTCATTGGGGTTTAGGGAGCTACACGATCTTTCTGGTTTGTCGGATGTCAAAATTCAATATCTAAGGAATTTCATAAGAAGCTCAAATTATCTAGTGGGGAAATCTATTTAAGTCCCGTAGTATCACAATGGACCTCAGAGTCTACGTGTGTTGACGTAAAACGTCAGCAGCCACTTTCAACCTAACCTAGTCTGCTGCTAACATTTTTTCTATTAACGTTTTTTTCATGACTCAAACTCCTGGTAAGTTTCAGCTGTCTAAGCAGATTTTTCTGCTAATTCAACAGACATTTTTTGAGTGTATGTATTCTACTTAACAAAATGCATATCATTAAAACTATTATTAAAATTATTTACAATTTTTTTCTTTTATTGAATTCTTACCTATTTTTTGGAATTTTTCCATCTTTGTCATTGGGAAACTTAAGTAGTTTACACAAAACGTTTCCATACATGCTTTAAATACTATAAAGAATTGATTACATACGTAACGTATGAATGGTTATTATGGCAAAAGGTACTTATACAATATTAAAGAGATTTACAACAATTTTATCGTTGTGTGGTCATTGTAGGCGTAAAATTGACAAAAGGACTTTTCACACAATAATAAATGGATTAAGCTCACGGGTACTTGTCGAACGAAGAAAACTAACGAACAAAAAACCCAACCAAAATGAAAACAATTTAATTATGGGATTTTACGTGTATGTTGGTTGGTTGGTACTCTCTCTGTATCTAGCCTCAAGTGCCAAGTGCCGCTGCTAATGCTTTCTACCAACATTCCATAATAATTTTTGCACCTGTAGTCTCAAGAGGCTGCTTGCTGACTTGGCTGGCTGGCAGGCAGTCAGCCTAGCTAACCTGGCTGCCTTGCTGTTTTGGGTGCATGAAATGAAATTTTTAAATTCTAAAGAATAAAAGAAGTGTACCTAAAAACATGACGATCGAAGAAGTTTTCTGTCTGTCCGTCCGTCTGTCTATATGTGTGTGTGTGTGTATTTGTCTGTTTTTAAATTGTTTGATGTTTTTAAAACACGTTTTAGTTTTTATATTGAAAATATTGTACTCGGATGAAGAGTCAAATGAATGTGTTTTACAATAATTTTTTTTTAAAAGGTTTTTGGCAAACCGTTAGGTGCTGCTTCCAATTCAAAAGAATAATATCTATGTCTGTCTGTCCATCCATCCATTTTATTTGTCTGACTTTCGATTTAAATAGTTTTGTTGCCCAGTGTGTGTGTGTGTTAGTCTGTGTTGCAAGTAGTTGGGTGCTTTTAGCTCGTGCTAAATGTGAAAACAATAGGCGTTGTAGTAGTAAACAACTATAGTTTAATTGTCTATACTATCTATAAACTAAACTAAACATATCTTTTATATGTACATGACACATACTACTAAACAATTGCGAGAGTATAGGAGTAGTACAATAATATAATGGCTATAATAGCAATTTAGCAAGGATGAGGTCAGCACAAAATTTCAAATGAATTGCAGATGTCTATAAAAAGCAGCTGCTTCACTGCTTTTAACTAAACTGCTGTTTGTTGTTTTGCTGCTGCTTGCTGCTGCCCTCACTCTTTATTCTTAATAAAAATACTAAACTCACTACACGTACTAAAACACCAAATTATTTTGAAGGTCATATCGTTCGATTTTTTTATTATTTATTGGTAGAGAAAATCTGAGACATAGGGGTGTTGTAGGTACAATTATACTAAATTGATGCTTTAATAAAAATTATTATTCAATACGGGTATTATGTGATTAGTTAGTGAAATTAACTAACTTTAGTTAAGTATTAAAGGGATGATTTAAATTGTAGTTTAGTTTCAAAAAATAAAATCAAACTTGTGGTGTTCTAAATACTACTGACGTCACTGAGATTACTTCAATCAGAAACCAAAAAGTTTTAGGGTTTAATTCCATAGAGTACCATATTTTATCTATTAAAATTCCTGCTATTATTCAACTTCTCTGTATCGAATTTTTAGGATTTTCAAACAAAAGCTTATCTTGATGAGAATCCTCTTTTTCATAACTACTCTTCCTCTCTTTGATATAAACTGTTTAATATTTTTTTAAAGTTATTATAGCACTTTAACTATTTTAGAAGAATTTTTTAGACGAGCCCCACGTTGGGCGCCATTTGACTTCAGTATAAAAGATTATCTAACAAACGTTACGTTCCCCAGGCCGGCCTGGAAGTCTATACTTAATATTGAGCCAGTGGATATCTACATCAAGAGCACAGCAGTAAAATCAGCTCTCAAAACCGACTATATCTCACCGCAGACGAACTTTAATAGAAACTTCGAAGTCCAAATACCAACCAGGGAAGACTAGGCGGAAATTTCTGTTATGACAGAGACTGCGATCTTAATCTTTACGTACAGATCGAAAATGAAGATGGGTACGGGTTCGGAAGTATACTCTGAATGCCTTGAAATCAGGGTATCAGTAAGACTTTCGAACAACTGTGGTGTGTTCCAGGCCGAGGAAGATGCAATTGATATGACAAAGGTCCTAAGTCCTTGCACCACTAATTTTTTCGTGTATAGTCTTGCAGTCCTGAAGATCTTAGAATCAAACACTGTAAATTCGGGAATTGTTAAGAATTGTATGCGATTCCTTGATCGAATAAGTTAGCACATAGCCAAGCTAATCTGGGTCCCAGGGTCGATGAAAATGAATTGGCTAATGAATGTGCAAGAAATGGCTCCAAATCGGTTGGGGAATGTGTCGAACCTGATATTTCAGTTCCTATAGTGGAATTGATGAACGAAGTTGACAGATTATCAGAGAATAGAATGTAGGCTAGGTTGATCAAATCCCAAGATTGGGAGTACTTTAAGGACAATGTATAATTGGCCAAATGGCCATGGAAATTTCTGATAGGGACTATTGTAGAAGTTGTGCGGCAGTGGAGGAGGAGGAGTCAGTGAAGCACTTGTTATGTGAAGGTCTGGGTCTAATGAGAAGCCGACTTAAGCATTTGGAACAAAGATTTTTCGATGACCTGGATTGCCTAAACGGTGTCTCATTGACATCTCCAGCAGAATATCCTAGAGAATCGGGGTGGTTTAAAAAGTAAAAACTTTTTTATCAGAGGGGGAGTAGGAAAAAAACAATTAAGGGAATCACAATGGGCCTTACGACCTCCGAGTGAATTCGTCAAATTGGCGGACGCCATCCAACCTAACCTAACTTTACGTTGATTTCCGATTCATTAAGTAGGACGAAGAGTTGGAATACAACAAATTCCTTGGAGACACAAAATTTATTGCAATGTAGAACGGCTCTTTTTGGGCCCTATGCTCCAGTAGTAGTAAATGAAAGATATTTTTTGATAATACAAATCAAATCCTTTTTTTACGACTAACAATAAGATGGTTTCAGTAATGCATGAGTATCTTGCTGAAACGAAACGTTTTGTCAACAAACGTTGTAACAATTTATTTTCACACTAATGCCGTGGTGAAGTCAATGTTTCTGAACATTGTACCTCAAGTTTTTAAATGTCATTACCAAGCTTTTTAAGTAATATTCGACTCATATAGGTTACTTGACACACGGGCATTCCATTGAACTGCATGACCGATGAACTTGCAAGTCCGGGAACTATCTCACAAGTGTTCACGAAACTGTAACTCATTGGTAAATTTTAGGAATTTGCAATATGAACTACGAATTTGTTTCGCTGACAAGTGATGGAAAAATAAATCGACATTGGCCTTAAATGAATCAAGAACGCACAAGCGTGCTCCTGTTGCTCCCAAGAGGGAAGATTTTAATGGTGATGGCAAACAAACTTAATGGTTACAAGTCCCATCAAATCATTACTGCCGAGTCTGAATGGATAAGAAAAAAAGTAAAAACTTTCCATCCCTTTCGATGTCATTGTCCTGCGCTTTCTAGGCAGAGATTTGCTCCACGTGGATCTATGCACTTGCTTGAACTTTCTTATTTGTTGGAGTTAAACATCTCAAGAGCTACATTCAAAGACTATAGGACAAATCGGACTATATTAAGCTCTTAATCGTAACGTAATGTCAACGCGGTCCTCAGAGTCAGGTAAAACACCTCATGTTGGCTCTCCAAAACAGCATGCGTCTATATTTTCTATAAACTATGTGCCAATTCCAAAGTTCGAGGCTTTTGCAAAAAATCGATTACGTACGATGAAATCTGTGTTTTAGAATTTCCCAAAAATTTTTGAAAAAAATGTTTGTAAAAAAAATTTCCGCAAAAAAAAATACAGTTTTTGGGTTAAAAAAATTGTAAAAAAATAATTTTATGAAAAAAAAAATAGCAAAAAAAAAATTTTGGGGTAAAAAATATTTTTTATTTCAAATTATTGTGCAATTTTTGTGCATAATTCTTGAATTGCTGAACCGATTTTGCTCAAATGCAATACCAAACTTCTCGAAGTAAAAACAAGTAAATATGATAAGTTACAGTCATGTCTGTGAAATATTTTGGCCGTGATTGCCATTTCAACAGACAGACGGACATCGTTAGAATGTCTTAAAATCAATTGATCACTGATCAATAATAGATATGTATACTTTCCTAGTCGGCAAAAAAATCACCCTGACATACTGCTGACTCTCCCCTAATAAAATTGCTGACATCTTCATACAATTTTTCAAAATGTCACCAAAGGCATGTCAGCAGTAGTTTACTGAAATGAATTGTTGGTGGCCACTAGGGATGCCAAACGGGATTGACATTTACAAATCCCGGGATTCGGGATTTTGAAATCGTAATCCCGGGATCCCGGGATTTTTCGGGATTTCGGGATTTTTCGGGATCCCGGGATTTTTCGGGATTTCGGGATTTTTCGGGATTTCGGGATTTATTAAAATTAAACTTTTTAACGTTATATTTAAAAAAAATATTTATAATTTAATATTTAATTACTTATTTATCGTATTGCACTGATACAAAACGATTTTAATTTTAGAAATACATATAAGCATTACGAGTTTAACAGATTCTACAACAAAGTTAAGCATATTTTGATGAAAAAGAATATAGATAAGAATTAGATATTGATGTCAATATTCTTCAGCCACTTACGGCATCTGGGTCAGCATTAAGGAACAACTTAACTCAACTGGTACTGCTCCAAGTCTGTGGATGCAGTCCAAACCAAAAGAGCTAGACTCTGCAGTTTATTTCATTAGTTCGTTAAAGGGCAAAAGCAGGCATTGGAAAACAATTTTCCCTATTTGGATTTAAATTAACTTCTGAAAGACGTAAATTTTTTAAACATTTATTTTGATGTCAAAGTTTTCAGTTACAGGGTATTTAAAAATTAATAAAATATTTCTTTAAATAAATACAAAATTTTATTAATAAAGTTGTTAGCATTTTTGGCAAGGGTAAGTTGTCCCCAGTATCTGACCTGCTGTTTTTCGCTGCTGTTTCTAACAAAAATTGGATCGGAGAGATATATATATTCAATTTTCTAACTTATAACGCTCAAATAAGAACAAAAACTGTTGAATAGAAACTTTACAGCTGGAATACTAAAAGCTCCGTTATAGAATAACTCACGGCGAAATTTAACTGTTTCATAAAAACTGTGTATTGAGTAATCCGCCCTAAAAATGTGATTTACCTCCCAAAGAGAGGGAGAATTTAAGCCCAACATGCCTCATTTGACAGGTATCTCAAAGGCCTTTCAAACAATATCCATTTTGTTTAAATTGTAAAACAAATACTGAAGAAATAGTCAATTTTGATTACGAAATTTAACAAAAAAATCCCGAAATCCCGGGATTTGTCGGGATTTGTCAATCCCGAAAAATCCCGGGATTGAAAAAAATAAATCCCGGGGTTCGGGATTTGTCAATCCCGAAAAATCCCGGGATTTCCGGATTCGGGATTTCCCGTTTGGCATCCCTAGTAGCCACCGATACTGGTGGATACTGCTGACCAACTGCAGACATGTCATTGGGGGCATTTAGAAAAATTGTACGAAGATGTAATAAATTTCATAAAGGGAGAGTCAGTGGTGATTTTATTTTGCCAGTTGGGTTATGGCCGATATTTCGATGAGTAACTAACGAAATGACAAACTTATATACATTCCTAAACGTACAGGGTACAAAAAAGGACACCTTCGCAATAATACATTGAAGCAAGCTTTTTTCCCCAAAATTCTTGAAGATCCCGCGAAGTATGTCGATTTTAAACCTTGGCTATCAAAATGTTTTTGGAGTTGATTGAATCAAACTTTTATCAAACAACTAAAATTAAGCTAAATTTAAGCAAGCGGTTCTTATGACAGTTGCACTGGTATGGACTAAAAGAGTCATATAAGTTCGGGATAATTTAGCAAAATAAATCATCTATGGCCAACAAATTGTTAAATGTTTGGGCTCACTTTCTAAAGGACTAATTATAAAATGTTCGGGAAGGTTTTGCCTTAGTTCTCTTGTAAGGCTTTCGAAAATATCCTGGTTGTAGTTTTCACAAAAAAGCAAATAAGGACGACAAACAACCTTAGAAAAAAATTATTTAAGTTGTAGCTGAGTTAAATGGACCGTTCCAGACTGTTGCAAAGCAAACGAGTTGTAATATCAGTACTTATAAGGCTTCTGTGAACAAACAGTCAAAGCGTTGTTAGGGAGCTCAGCTTCAAATGACTAGAATTCCTTCCCTTAGAAATTGAAGGTCTGTAATAAAGTCTCGCCTGAACGGGATCTTAGCTTCAAAAGAGTTAGAATACCTACTGAAAGCCTGATCATCCAAGGCAGACTTAAAGATTGTTCTAAATGTTTCCTTGTCCTTTATTAACCTTACCTAATTTAAATGACTTTTGCTTTTTTGCAAGACTCGCTCTTCAATTTGGTTCAATTAAGGATCACTTCCTAAAATTGAACTCGTTTTTATTAGAGTCACCCATTAATTTATCATTAAATTATCAATCTATCCACGTTTTATAAAAAATAAGTTTCGAAAAAATGTTGTTTCATCACAAACCACAAAAAACACTGTAAGGCCCTTGAAAAATAGCGCATCTATTGTTATTGAAATTTCTAATTATTTTCAAGAATATTATTTCTTTAAAAATCAGTTTCATTCAAGAAGCTGAGGATGGCATTAAACAACAAAAGAATTCGAGTTTTTTTTTTTTTTTCATCATTAAAAACTTCAAACACATCAATAGATATCAAGATTTGATGTAATATGCATACAAAGATATTCACGGTAAATAAATATTTTTAAAGTGTGTATTGAAAATTTATCGGCGCTTAAATAGTTGTTGCTCAGTAGTTTTAACAAAACTTTAAAATAACAAACATTTCATTTCAATGGAAATTATAGATGATGACAGAGCTTTAAAAGAATTTGATGCTTAAAAAGATTTATTTTTCAAAATATTTTTATAAGCTTACAACTTTGAAGTCCTTTAAAAAGAAGAAAATATCACAAAATAAAAAACTGATAATGCAGTTTTACTTTATTATACATCTAGTTTCAGGTGTATGTGGTCTGGTTCAATTCCAATTTTTACTGTCGCACTGTTAACGAAAGAAGTAACACGATTTGGAAATCTTTTTTTCTTCAACTTAATCTAAAAGAGCTGGTAAACGTTTATTTTGTTCCACTAGATAACAGTCCCTGCTTAGAACTTGTCCTATAGCAAGTTCGGAATGCAGGTTTATCTTCCGATTATTCCAAAATTTATTTAAATCGCGACCATATTCAAAAAATTGTTAAAGAAATTTTTTCATATCATTCCATTCCTTTTAACCCAAACTAACTTCATTAACTTAACCTCATCGTTTGTAGATCAATTCATTTAATTTTTTTAGTATATCATAAAATATTCTTTTCTGAGTGTATTCTTCTAAAAAACTTTACCGCCGTACAATCAACACCAGACAAAATAAAAATAATAAAAATAAAAAAAAAATTATTCAATATGCATGACATACTGTGTTTGCCCATTGACCGACTGTGGGAAAAAATAACATCACCTGAACGAACGAACGATCGATCGATGTAACGAACATACATACGGAGGTATAAAATCTCCATAAACTCAAGTGTTTTACAAGTGTAAATCAATGATTGTCATTAAAACAGCATAGAAAATAAAAGTTCATTCGTTTATCGTTTAGGATAGTTCGATTGGATGGATGGATGTATGGACAGACCTAAAGGGGAAACGTATGTGAATAGATAGATAAATACAATATAATGGCGATCGTTTAGATATGTTTGTTTGTATGTATGAAGTTAGGTAGTTATAATAAAACTGGACGGTTTGTTGGTGCTGCTGCTGCTGCTGATGATGGTCAACAAGCCAAGTAGTATACTTGTATAACTATGTATTCATACGTACAAAACTACTACACTTAATAGTTAAATGTTGCTGCTGTTGAACATAAGAATGTATGTAGTACACAGAGGAATACACTTAGGAAGATTCCATTAAAGGCATTCTGTTTGTAACATCAAATATTTTGCTGCTTTAAATTGCATGATCTATATCAAACAAGGATAAACCGATTTTTTATGGGCAGAGATCTAATTTTCAAAATTTCCCATCACCTCCAGTATTAGAGATATTTTTAAACAAAGTTCTTATACTTTGTTTAAAACTTTGTTCGACGTTCACCTAGCGAATTTTAAATGTTCCTTTTACTCCTGCAAGAAGCAAAGGAATGCCAAAAACGTCAGGAGGAACCCATGTCACTTTATGTACCCTTGAATGTGGAAAAAGCGTGCCACCAATTGCCAGATTGTTTGTTGTACAAGTCTCCACTAGCAATTCTCCATTCTCTGACAACCACCCCAATTCATGCTTTTCCATTGTGCTCTCATAATATCACCTCTGAAGTACTTACGTTAATACTCTAATAGGTTATGTTAGGATGGTGGTGACCAACTGACACCTCGCATAAACTTTTTGATCCATAGCGATACCCCAAACTATTTCGGCTAATGGCGCAAGTTAAACACGTTCATAGTCATTGTGAATCCTTTCAATGTTCTAAGATATATTCGCGTTGTATCCTCCAAAGTACCGAAGCCTATCTGAGCGGCGATGGATCGGCGACTCTTTGCCACTGATAATGCCAGTGTTTCATCCTTTTATCTACTCCAGGTTGAAGCGCATCTTTTACAATATGCTTGGCATTCCCTTCTCGTATGTGGTAGTAGATATTTAGTTTTCCCCTGGTCATAAGTTGGCCACAACGTTCCGCTGACTTCGCATTTTGCAAGTTCTTTGCCTTTACAAACAGGAAAGGTAGTGTGGAAGAAGTGGTAAAACTGGCGCCAAGTTTCACGAGTTCGTCTGCCTTTTCATTTCCCAGTATCCTGTTGTGTCCTGGTACCCACAATAAATTAACTTGGTTATTTAGACACATCTTCCGGATCACGATGGTCGACTGTCTGGAAAACCGTGATGCCCGTAGACCATTCATCGGTCCGGAACAATTCTTTGGTCTTCCAATGGGGCATGTTAGGGAAAAACTCAAAATATGGAGTGAATCTAAGATCATCGAACACTGGAACTTTTGTGCTGGTCAATGGCAGGCGAAGAGATTCATAACTCCATCAAGTTCGGCAGCAAAGCTGCTACTATCCTTGGACAAAAATTATCTCCAGATTTTAACGTCCTACCTAACTGGACATTGCAACCTATGCTACCACCTTAGGAAAATAAATCTATCTGACACGGACACGTGCAGATTCTGCGAGATAGAGGAAGAGACGGCGGAACATATTCTTTGTACATTCAAAGACTGACTGCTAGAAGGCTTCGACAACTGGGGGGACACTTGTTATATCCAACTGACATACGAAACTCTTTACCAAATAGGATTCTTGGCTTTATTAAAAGCCTGAATATTTAGGGCACCCCCTTTCAGGCTGCACAAACGATCATTCTGGTCGCAGTGCATAGGGCCTCTTTATTCTAAGACACATCTGTAAGTTTTGATAATTTGGCTGCTTATGTTTGTGCGTAGTATTTAAAGCATGTAAGATTACGGGTTCGAGTACGCATTCTTGCAATTATACATATTCCGGACCTCTTTCTACATTGCAGTGTAGATGTTTTTGCAAAAACTTCTCCATTCATTTCTATCTCGTGTCCTTGTTTTGGCTGTTCTAAGCTCGATTCTTCTTTCTGTAAGAATTTTGTTGATTGTATTTTGCTAGGTAGTTCTTCTTCTCCCTCTGCTTCTTGTACCAGTCGATCTTGCCTCTGACACTCGTTTTGGCAAGCGATCTTCTGGTATTCTTGCTACATGCCCAAACTATCTAAGCTTATTGCGCTCAATCATGTTGTTAAGCGGTTCTATTGACAGATTTTCTCGTAATGTGTCGTTTCGAATTCTGTCTCTTCGAGTTTTTCCTGCTATACGCCGTAAAAACTTCATTTCTGATGCCTGGATTCTACTATGATTTTTTGTTTCAAGCGCCCAAGATTCGCAGCCATATGTAAGAGTTGGTATATATGTGGAGTTGTACTCGTATACCGCTAGTTTAGTACTCGAAGTAACTTCTCTCTTACTAATAAAATTGTTGTTTAAACATTAGTATAGATTGGCAGTAGTAGTTTCCATCTTCACTTATTATGACTCCTAAGAAGCGGAAATGATCAACTTGTTTTAAAATTTCAGAACCTATATGTATTTGGTGTTGGCATTTGTCGGGACTTATTATCATAGTTTCTGATTTCTTTGTATTTATAAGAAGGCCCCTTCTAGACATCTATTCAGCGAAAATATTCAGGTTTTGTTCTAGAGATACAGCGGATTTAGCTATTATAGTTACGTCATCCGCATATGCTAGCATTGAAACTTGCAATTATAATTCGATCTAAATATGACTTCCAGTCGATAAGGGCTTTTATCGCTGGTTTTGACAATAAGATTCCAACCCAACCGGATCGAGGTTCATTACTTGTAGTTCCGAAATAGAGAAGGGTAAGATTATTGCCAGTTGTAAATTCACCTGAATCAAACTACCGTGTTTTGCACAGACCCAGCATAGTAAGTTAGATTAGATTTGATGGGCGTCCGTCATTTGGCGAATTTACTCGAGTTCCATAAGAGCCTTTGTATACTTCTTAAACCACCCTAATTCCCTCAAGTAGTCTGCTAAAGAAGTAAATTAGACACCGTTTAGGACATTAAAAAATATTTGCCCAAAGTTAACACAACAAGTGCTTCACTGACTCATCCTCCTCCACTTCCCCACAACTGCTTCAATAGTCCCTGCCAAAGATTCCCTTACGCAAGGCCATTTGGCCTATTATACAATGTCCTGTCAGTTTGACAGATTACACTGTCATTGTAAATTTTTATTTTTTAAATTCTTTGCAGAATTCTGCCAGGTAATCTGTTTTTGATAGCGTGGTTGCGCACGGATTTAGTCCATGTGTCTATGCGGTAAAACCGGTTGTAATATCGGATTCGTTCCATTTCATTCACATTTTACTTTGTTGTCCGTAAAAACTTACTCAACACTTGGTGCGCCCTTAGTATAATTTCATTAAGTGTTTACACGCCTGGCCTATGTGTACGTGCGACATGTACTACGTTATTGAAACTCGTGTGATTGCCGTCCAAGTGTATAAGGGTTTAAGATCTGCGGTAGGTAATCAATATAAAAAAAAAAAGGTTTACTCTTCACTTGTACATACATATTAACAAATAGTAGATAATACATATTTTGTACATAAATAATAAATTTTTTGGATATACATTAGAGTGTCTTTTTTTCATTAATTTTTGATTTAGCCAAGTGTCCCGGAAAATTTGTATTCTACTAGATCTAAAAAATGTGTGCTAAAAATTTGAGACCACTTGGATTAAATTAATCAATGGAGCCCGCCAATTAAAATTTTGAATTTTTGAAAATTAAAAAAAAATATTTAAAAAAAATTGCTACTCTGAACACGAATATCAAAAAGATTTTTAAATCGGTGGAATGGTTTTCGAGATATCGCTATTTGAAATTTGCAAAAAAAATAATTAAAGCCAAATCTGATCATTTTAACCCGTTACGAACTTCGATCAAAGTATTGTTTTTTTTTTTAATTTTTGAAAAAAATTTTAAATTGTCAAGAGGAAGAAATTTTGAGATTTTTTAAAAAATTCTTGAACGTAGGAAAAAAAGTCATTATGTGCAAATTTCAAATAGCGATATCTCGAAAACCGCTGGGCCGATTTTAAAAGTTGTTTCATATTTGTGTTCAGTGCATTAAAATTATAAAATGTTATGTATCGCAAGACATATATTTTTTTCAAACATTTTCAAAAAATTTAATCCGATTGGCTTCAAATATCTACCATAAAAGTTTTAGGTCTAGTAGAATGAAAATTTTCTCGGACAAAATCGGGAAAAAAAACTTTTTTTACTATACAAAGAGTGTCACTCTAATGTACATACATAATAAATAACATAAATTGTATGTACATAATTGTTTTCTTAAATATTGATTTTTGGTTTTTTAAATATAATTTTTTTATGTGTTTACGGAAATTCAAAGTTAAAGTTTTTTTTATATATTATGAGTTCTCCAAATCGATATGATAACACTATGCAACAAATAAAGACTTTTGAAAAAACACAAGAATTTGAGTATATAGGTTCGATTCCTATACCAACAGGTAGTAAAATCCTGTACTCGGATTGTTCAGTTAAGTGACCAGTTCCCTTTTATAGGCCTCCAAAGAAAAGCAGTGGGATTCACAAAATATTATGTCATCAGTTATCAGATATATTTGGCAATAATGTGGCTAATAGTCCGTTGAACAAATTCTCTAAACATTTTATGACAAAAAAATTATTTTTTCTTGGACTTTTTAAAAAAAAAAAATAGAAAAAAATTCTGTTCACTTTTTCAAAATAACTAACAGGGACTGTTTTCTCCCAATAGTATTTGGCAAAATTGTAGCCACGGTAAAACTGAACAACTCTTGGGAACAAACCAAGAACAATCTGAACGCAGTTAGGAATAGCTCGCAAAGATCACTCAGTACCTTAAAAACGATCGTTTTTGATTAAAAAAAAATCCACAAAAAGCGCCACAAGTGCCCCAAAGTCGCCCTAGATAAAGAAATTGAAAAAAATGTTAGGGGCAAATATTACTGGGGGTCGGTCTTACATTTTATCCATCTAGGGCGACTGCAGGGCAGATATGGGACTTTTTTTGGACTTCTTTTTTGTCAAAAACTGATATTTTTAAGCCACAAAGTGTGTTAGTTTGTTGCCAAGAGTTGTTCAGCTTTACTGTGGCTACAATTTGGCCAAATATTTTGGAAACGGGACTTAGAAAATTTTTCATTTTCCTAACAGCGTTTTTAAAGAATATTCTGATCTAAAATGCAAAAAAAATTGTCAAACATTTTTTTGTTGCTTGTTATTCCAAAACTTGTTATGTCCGGAAAATTTTTCAAAAATATTTCGGGACTTGTAAAATTTTTCAAAATTTATGAAATTTTTTGTTTCTAAAATCGTGTTTGATGCAAAAAATGTGTCTGGAACTTAACAAATATTATAATAATAATCCAGAAAATTTTTGTACCAACGATTTTTCAGTTTTTGAAAGAAAGGTCTTTCAAAAAGTTAATCTTAGAGACCTTCCAAGTTATAATATAAATTTTTCGAGATATTCGAGTTTGCTATTTTCGAGTGGAAAAATTTTCCAACGCGAATATCTCGAAAACCGAACATGAATCAGGAGATCCATTTTATATAAGAATGGAAGAATCTGCAATAGTGGACCAACAAAATTAACACAGAAAAAAATATTCAATGGAAAAAAACAATTAAATATTTGCTCAGCTTAAAATTTGACATTTAATTAAATTTTACTTGAATCAATTAACCATTTGCTCAAATCTGAAAAATTCACAAAAAAATTCATAAAACCAAAAAAACTCATCATAGTAGGCTTTGAGTAACAATGCGATGAACGCTGTTGCGTTTTTTGTTTTAGTTTTAGTTAGTCGTGAAATAGAAAAGTACTTTCACGCACACAAGACGAAAATAAACAAAATAATATAAAGCAAAAAAAAAAAACAATTTAAACAAAAGACTTGAAAAGACTGACAAAAAACACTACAACTGTAAAATAATGATTAACCATTCACTCAGAGCAAGCATTGGATTACTCAAAAATAACACAAAATTATTGATTAACCGCTCACTCAAATCAAGCATTGGTTTAATCAAGGAACAGTCAATGACTGACCTACAATTTTCGTGCTTGATCCAACAATTTTCCTCATTAGATGACTTTTAATTAAAATAATGCTCAACCTGGTGTATTTCGTGCTTGATCTAACAACTCATTTTTATCTGTGAAGAAACTATTGGTTTTTTGACTTTTTAACAGTGAATATCTCAAAAACGGTAGGTGCTAGAAAAAATTGGATGCCAGATTTGGATTCAGTAGAGCAAAATCTATAAGAAGCAGTTGGACATTTCACTGGAAGATTTTTTTGTGTCATACAGTGTAATTATTTAGCAATAATTTTCGTGTAAACGGTTTTTAAAGCTCAAAATAAAAAGGAGTGAAATGTCATTACCCGATTTTGTCCCCATTTTAACACAACCTAAATTAGCTTGAAGAGGGTGTGTCTAAGTAATTTTTCTTATCGCACATTTTAATAAATTTTTAAACAACACAATGAATTCACATGAATCTTTCCGAATCACATGATATCGAATTTCGTGTTCTGTTGATCACTTTTCATTCGAATTTTAAATTGAATAACTAAAAGCTGAAAGTTATAACGAAAAAAGTGCAGTCGTTTTACCTTCACCAAAAATTTTGTATATGTAACAAAACGAGTAAAAATATTCGGATGTAAAATCTAGAACACCAAAAAGATTCGGATATTTTCATTTTCACATTTTTTATTGAACTACTTTTTTGGAACAATGGCCTTAGTCTGAAAAAAAATAATTATGTCGAAAAGTCTCAGATTATGAGACATTCTAGCCCCTCCTGGCCCAGAAATCAAGTATTTGTAATAAAACCTTAAAACAAAATAAGAAAAATAATCAGCACACATAAAAACATGAATATTTAAAAATAAAAAATTCCCGGGAATTCCCGCTCTATTTCCCGAATTACGGGATTGAAAAAAGTCGGGTATTCTCGGTCCAATTCCTTTTCAGAATCTTTGGAGGCCTATAAAAGGGAATTGGTCCCAAAACTGGACAATCCAATTATAGAATTTTACTACCTTTTGCTTGTAGAATCGAACCTATATAGTCAATCTATTGTGTTTTTTTTTCACTGTTGCACAGTGTAATTCATTCAATTTATACACTCATATACACATTAAAGTTATTTTGACATAGACTTTAAGTGGACACACTAAAAGTCATTGGGAGCTAAAAAGTATTTAAATTGGGTCGAACATGGCCCAAAATACACGTGTAGAAAACTTAAAAAAAACAGTAACAGAAAACAGTATTGTTGACGTATTTTATTTGATTTATTACATATTTTTAACTATTTTTGATACGTTTACAACTAATGATAATTGATGTTACAACTCTTATAAATACTCGTACATTGGATATGTGGCAACAAATCATTATTCATTTATATCAACGCGTTGTAAGCCACGGTGAGAAGATATTATCTTCTCACCGTAGTATATTTTACACATTTACATACTGATGATGTTCCTGTTATGAACAGGTTCATTGCATGGCTATTATTGTTATTATTTTAGGGTTTGGTTCATCAACAGTGCGATTTCTGAGAATTATTTAAACAATTCTTAGGTGCAGTGCCGTGCAGTGTAGTGCAGGTAGCTTAGATTTCTAAGATATTTTTTTTTTTTATACATAAATACTCGGTACTATGTAAATAAATTAATGTACGCTTGAATTGTATTTTGTAGGTTTTTGAAGAACGGCTGGTGCCAAATGTTTCCCACATTATTAACACCTTAGTGATTATTGACCAGTTTCTATAGTTTTTACTTGTTTTCCATGTTTTAAGTATGTTTTAGAAATTTTATTAGTTGTTACGGAATTAAAAAAAAAAAACATTTAAAATAACAAGTGACTGAGTAGTTTAATGTCCGAAAGAAGTTTTAAATCATGGGATTTATGCGAAACCCATAAAATATTATAAACAAACATAAACGGAATTAGGTACCTACTTAAATAACAATGAACTCATCTTTTAGTTTTATCCTTGAAAGGTGCTAAAATTTGGTTTTAAGGTGTTTTGGCATTATAATAATCAATTGAGGGTTAATTTGTTTATAGGAATATTTGCTGAACTCACCTCTTGGAACTACTAACATTGTTAACATTAGAAAATATTGTTAAGGAACTAGTTCAGAAAAAGTGCATGCTAGATCAACAAAAAACTAATGAATATTTCATAAGTTTGTTTTTTTAAAATGCACTAATTTGGATTTGGCACTAATTAATTTTAAATAAAAGTTTGTCTTAAGCTCTATAAAAGTTTCAAGGAACAAAAATTTTAGATTTTTTTTTAACCTCTTGGCCGTAGGAAAAGCCGTAATTTTTTTGGAAATTTCAAATAGCGATATCTCGAAAACCGTTTGACCAATTTTAAAATTTTTTGGTATTCGTGTTCAGTGCATTAAGACAATAAATGTGTTGTATTCCAAAACACACTTATTTTAACTTAAAATAATCGGATTTTGTTTAAATAAAATTTGATTCAAAGATTGTCTCAAGCTGTTAAAAAGGCTCAAGGGAAAGAAATTTTGAGGTTTCTTTAAAAAATTCTTGAACGTCGGAAAAACTGCCATTTTTCGTAAATTTCTATTATCGATATCTCGAAAACCGTTCTATAAATTTTAAAACTTTTTTGATTTTCGCACATCAAAATTAATAAATATCAAGTATCTCAAGACATATTTTTTTTTTAATTTTAAAAAGTCCAAAACTTTGATCGCCGAGCCCCACGGGTTAATGTAATTCGATTGTGCTCAAATTTATACCACGTATGTTTTAGTCCTAGAAGAATACAAATTTGCCGGGACATTCAAAATCAGAATACTTTTTTTTCATATTCTTATGTATTTAGTAATAATCCCCATTTCTGTTATAAGGATAATATCCGTAGAGATTATGTCCGGTCATCCAAAAAAAGTCCACTCTAGTGAATCTCTGCCTTGTTAGTTTTCAAAATCGACCACTCTCTTGTTTATAAGTGATGCCGTTCAAAAGTTACAACCAAATCTAGATAAAAGTACTTTTTTCTAAAAAAGTAGTAAAAAATTTTACTTTTTAAAAAAGTAATTTTTTAAAAAGTACTTTTTTCTAAAAAAGTACGTATTTTTTTAAAAAAAGTAATACAAAAGTACATTTTTTTTAAATAGTACAAAGAACTTTTTTAGAAAAAAGTACTTTTTTTAGAAAAAAGTACTTTTTTAAAAAAAGTAAAAAATTGACTTTTTAAAAAGTATTTTTTTCTAAAAAATCCCTTATTTACTAGAAAGTACTTTTTGCCTAAAAGGAAAATTTTTTCTAAAATAATACTTAAAAAAGTACCATTTTTTGTAAATAAGTAATTTTTTTCTGAATAAATACGTTGTTTTTTTTCTTAAAAGTGCTATAGTACTTTTCTAAAAAAGCACTATTTTACCCAAAAAGTACTACTTTTTCTAAAAACGTACATTTTTTATTTTTCCTAAAAACGTACTTTTTGCTATTTTTCCTAAAAAATTACTTTTTTCCTAAAAAAGTAATGTTTTTTTTAAAAAAAAGTACTATTTTTTTCTAAAAAGGTACCATTTTTTTAAGAAAGTATTTTATTTCTTAAAACAATTATTGATAAAAAAAACATTTCAAATGTGCCATGAGCCCATAACTGGGCACATGTGCCCTTGTGTAGCACATGGCACATTTCAGATGGGACATCTACCGGTAGCATGGCACATCTGAAAGGTGCCGTACACATATGTCAGATGTGCCATGGTTTTTTTCTTACCATTGTACCATTCCTTTCCCTGATTTCAAGTGATAGAAAAAGTACCAAAATATAATTTTTTTAACTTTAAAATCCATTAAAATCGTTTTGTTTTTTGTAGAATGTTTTTTTAGCAAGAAGATACGATACGATTTCAAACCCCTTTAGAAAGTGCCCAAGTACAATATTTTACCCCTTAGAATTGGAATTTCTAACAAGTACTCTTTTTATAATGTTTTTTCTGCCAGAGTAACCAACATTCCAAATTTCGAGTTTCTGGTACCATTATTTCAAGAAATATAAAAGTACCACTTTTTCCCCCTTAGAAGAGAAGTTTTTAAAACCCCAGCCGTTAAGAATCTATTTTCTGGCAGGTTAATCTACATTCACCTCAGTGGTTATAGTTAGGGTGTTAAATCGATTAATTGTTGTTTGATTAATTGTACAATTTTCGAATAATTAAGTATTATTCTATTAAAAAATTGCTGATTTCAATTAAAGGATTAATTTAGGAATTTATGCCGATTAATCGAACACCTCGAGAAAGAAATACTTTTGTAAAATAATATTTCTGTTAAATTTTTTTTTAAATTTTAAAGTCAAAATCTATTGGAAATTATTTGCAAAAGCATATCAGAGGATGGACTAAATGGATTAGAAGTTTCAGAAAATCAAAAGCTATTAAGTATGTCACTTTTAAAATCTAAGGATATAAAAATTTCCGAGAGTGAATCTACAATTTGAAGTGACATGGACAAGTTTTATACAAAAAATTTGAGGGGTAGGTCTTTTAAAAATTTTGCTATCAAAAATCTTTGTAAAATTACAAGGTTTGCCTTAAAAAAAATCTCCCGCATATTATTTAAATTTTAAACAATATACATAAAATAAATTTTCAAAAATCATTTAAGAAAATCTAAAAAAGTTTGTTGTGATTGTAAATTTTCTTAAATTTAATTTGTCTTTAAAAACGTCGACACTTTAATGTGTTTACAATAAAATAGTAAATAAAATTCCAATCAATTACCACAAAATGACGTTTCATTTGACCTAATATTTGTCATCGTACGTTTTAAATGCACAATATGTTGAAAATATTTTATTTTTAAGTTAAAGTCGTTAATAATGTCCCATTTTTAAGATTAGAAATACAACACAACAGTCACACACAAACTTTACATGTATTCTTTTGAGTTTTGAGGTGTCAGACAGACAGGCTGCCAAGATTCAGTCAGGCAGTCAGCCAACAAACAACCCATCCGCCCACAACCACCCGACAACAACACATTACATCAGAAACAATAGACAACAACGATGTCATGACCGAACAGTGGCATAATAAATAAATTAAAATGCCTTAAATATCTGATATTAAGAAAACTAGAAGGAGGTACTACTTTAAGTTTTAGGAAAATTTTTTAGAAGGAAATTTTTAAATTTTCACTTAAAAATTCCATTGAAATTATAAATAGATTGATTTAAATTGAAAAAAGTGCAATTGAATTTGAAAAAACAATTGAAATTCGAAAAATACCATTGAATGTTCGAATAAGTAAAAATGTTAAATTCACCTTGGCCGATTCCATGAATTTAAATTTGAGTGCAAAAACACGCATGTTCGTATATCCGTTTGTCTGTGGAAAGCATAATGCAGTTCAAACCAAAAGAGCTTGGCTCTTGAAGCTTTCACGAATTCGTCTATTGGTTCTTAAATGAGCAAACTTGGACATGGAGAAAAAAATCCCCTTTAACCAAGGCAATAAGAAAATGCGATTATTTTCTTGCCGCTCCCTTTTGGGAACTTGGTTTCAGAATAATCAACAACAATGAATCCATTTGTGTTCTCACAATTTTCGTCAGATTACGGCAACTACTTCTGCGCGTGGGATGAATATCGATTACATTGACTCTCTCAACTTGAACGGGAATAGTAACTCAATAGGAATTAGGGAAAACTTGGATATACCGACGGATAGGATTAATTCTGAGCTTCGCTTTGTGATACCGATGCCGAGTAGAGTGGAATGAAGGTGGCCAATATGTGGACACTAGAAGCCTTAACTGGTATACTTACTGATCAAAAATGTCCTCTGGAGTTAGAGCTGGTGTTTACTGTCCAAACACGCGGTAGGTGGCCTTCAGTTTTTTAGGAGGATATTCAGGCTCTTATAATATGTGCCAGAGTTATTATTGCAAAGTGTATGAAGGGTACACAGAAAAAAAAAAAGAAAAAAAATTGAGTAAATGTTTAATACTATTGAGTAAAAAATTACTAAATTTTGCACCAGTAAACGATTTAATCCTATCAACATGATAATGAACCGTAACCCTGCAGGAAGAAGACAACAAGGCAGACCGAAGTTAAGGTGGATAGATAATGTGGAAGAAGACTTTAGGTCTATTAACATGAGCAGATGGAGACTAAAGGCGTTTGAAAGAGACGATTTTAAGAGGCTGCTTGAGGAAGCCAAGACCCACCCTGGGTTGTAGGGCTTATGATGATGATGATGAAACGATTTAATAGTATTGAGTAAATTTTTAATAAAAAAAAATATTAAATGCTTATTAAACAATTTTAGTAAATTTTTTAATGGACACAATTAAAAATTTAATTCAAATTTTTTCGATTTTTTTATGTATCTTTTTAATTGTGTCAAGTAAAAATTTACTCAAAATTTATCAATTTATTTGTTTAAAAAGTTTAAAAAAGTTGCACATTTTTAAAAAAAAAAGTTTTTTCAAACTTTACCAAATATATTTATGTCTTGAAGACACTTAGGAAAATTTCATAAAGATGATTTCAAACTTTCATATACATATACAAAAATTTCATAAAGATGATTTCAAACTTTCATATACATACACAAAAAACTGTAAACTAAATGAGAATTCAAAACACGAAGAGAATAAAAAAATTATAAAATTATTTACTCAATTTACTCAAATTTTTTTAATTTTTGAGTAAATTTTTAATTGCGTCAATTAAAATATTACTCAAATCTTATTTAAAAATTTAAACAAGTGATTTCTCAAACTGTTTTTCTCAATATTTTTTTCTGTGTACTTATATTTTATACCTTCTTTTATAGCTTTTATAGTTTCAATTTAAACTCACAATAGATTGTTTTGATAACTTCAAACAGCTGGCCGGGCAAAACAATTACCCTATTTTGGATGCCTCATCATAGAGGTTTTGAGATAGCGGATGAGTTTTCTAGAAATGCCTTCGCTACCGCACCCAAACTCTATTGTGGGGTGAATTGTTCCACCTTCTCAACCATGATTAGGGGTATAGATAGGACAAACTTCTTAAACTTGTGGGAGAATTGTGGGAGGTCCACGTCAATCCAAAGCACTAATCGCGCCACTATCATATGGACATGCGCGGGTACAAGGGGGGGAAAGGTGAAATTTTCCCCACAGACCAAATTTAAAAAAAAAAAAAAAAGAATAATAAAAAAAGAATAAAAAAAAAGAAGGAAAATTTAAAAAAAAAAATTCCAAAAGAAAAAAATCTTTAAATCCAAAAATTTTTAATGAAAAAAAAATTTAAATTTTTTGAAGGAAAAATCTAAAAAAATTTTCAGGGAAAATCTGAAAATTTTTAAAGGAAAAATGTGACTAAATTTGGTACAAAAAATTGTCTTTGACTTTTTCTATAGGAAAATGTCTTTTCTTATAGGAAAGGTCTCAGATTCAGAGACATTTTTCTTATAGAAGGGGGGGAAAGGGGAAGCAAAATGTCTCAGAATCTAAGAATTTTTCTATAGGAAAAACGCCTCAGAATCTGAGACCTTTTCTATAAAAAGAAGTTCTCAGAATCTGAGTCTTTTTCTATAGGAAAAATGTCTCAGAATCTGAGACTTGTTCTATAGGAAAAATGACGCATAATCTGAGACTTTTTCTATAGGAAAAATGTATCAAAATCTGAGACTTTTTTATGGGAAATATCTCAGAATCTGAGCCTTTGCACATCGTCTTTGTGTCGACTTTGTCTGCGTTGCAATTTGTAGGATCAGAAGACGGTTCTTAGATAGGAAATTACCTAATTCTGAGGATTAGGCAGGCCTCGCCATCCTCTGTTCTAATGTTCATTAGGAATGTTAATCAGAGTTTGAAAAAAAATTATAGATCTTGGCACAAAAGACCCATAAGGGTCGAAGTGCCGACCGTAAGGGTCAGATCTCCCCTTGAATAATAAATAATAACTGATTTTGTAGAACTTCAATTGAACAGTTCATGCGAATAAGGACGAATAGACCATTTGTATAATTTTACAAATGACGATAAAAACACAGGAAACGGTTAAAAATTATTTTTTTTGTAAACTTTTTTGCATTAATGGATTAATGCATTATGCAAAAATGTAGAAAAAAATATTAGTTTTTAACCCTTTACTGCGTTTTTATCGTCATTTGTAAAACTATTCGTCCTTATTCTTATTTGTTCGAATTTCAAATGCTTTTTTATACGGTCCAAAAACAGTATATGGGTATACTCACTTTGTCATTCCGTGTGTAACGCATCGAAATATCGGTCTAGGAACCCATAAAGTATATATATTATTGACCAGTGATCGATTCTAACACATTCAAGCGATGTCCGTCCGTCAGTCTGTAAAGGACACGATAAAGCCCAAAATAAAAGAGCTACACTTCCGAAATTTGGCACGAATATGTCTCATGGTCCTAGTCTGGTTAAGTTCGGAAATGGGCAAAATCGGATCAAGGGGGAAAAATTCACCCTTGGAGAACTAAACCAACCTCAAAAAAAAGGTATTTTTTTTGCAGGGTTTTTGTACTTTTGTTAGACAAATGCAACATTTTTATGTCAGAAGAAGTTAAAAATCCTGCGTGTTGACCCAGCGGATCAAATAACAACAACAAAAAAGTTTGACCCCCACTTTTGTGGGCGTGGATAAAAAAATGTGTTATAATAACGATTAATTGGACTATTTAATTGCAAGAATCATATAAAGTCCATTTGACATTTATCACAAGTGGGAAGGTGTCCCCAAAGTCTACCACCAACCCCCCCCCCTCACCAAAAAAAAACCCTGGATTTTTTTATACCCTCCACTTAGTGATAGAGGGTATATATAAGTTTGTCATTCCGTTTGTAACTCATCGAAATATCGGTCTGGGACCCCATAAAGTATATATATTCATGAAGCCCGATCGATTTTATGACATTCTAGCGATGTCCGTCTGTCTGTGGAAAAATGATATCACGGACAAAATATTACACAGAGATGACTGAAACTTAACATATTTATTGGAAGTTCTCCCGAGAAGTTTGGTATTGCATTTGAGCGATATCGGTTCAGCGGTTCAAAAGTTATGAACGAAAATGTAAGCACACCTCAAAAATTTCAGTACATTCAACGTAACCTAAAAATACAAAATGCTTTAATTCGGCAGCGGGTTGACATATGTGAACAGAATTGAACACCGAATGGTATTTCAACAAGTGCGAACATAGTTTTTGACAAAAAAATCGCGAATTTTTTTTATCAATTTTTTTTTCGCTAAAATATTTTTCAAAAAAATTTTTTTTTCAAAAGTAATTTTCTTTTAAATAAAGTTTTTTCCAATAATCTTTTTTTAATTGTGAAGGTCATCAATACATTTGGCAAGGCCAAATTTAACTTTGAAGGGTATAAAAGATGGCGTACGGACATAACGCCCAAGTGCATATCGCCCAATTTAAAAAAGTCATTTCACCCAAAAAAAATGTGTGTTAGTTGTTGTTGCAAAATTTTTTGGACGATATGGCCATTATTTTTGGGTATTTTAACAATTTTCTTTAAATTAATATAAATTATCAAAAATGTCATATTAACCAAATATCAAAATGTTGATTTTAGAAAATGTCTTAGCGCCCAAAAAAATAATTATAAAACTCACCAATTTTGTTTTTTTTAAGACAATGTTTTAAAGATTTTGTGCGTAGCCGGCCTTCGGCCGGGCTTATGGATTACAAAATCCATGCATTAAACCCACCCTCTCCGCAAAGTAAAGTTTCTAGGGTAGCAAGCCTTAACACTCAAATTTGTTATGCATCAAAAAGGCCTGATAACCAAAATAGCTTTGGTTTGCAGAGAGGGTGGGTTTAATGCATGGAGTATGTAATCCCTAAGCCCGGCCGAAGGCCGGCTACGGAGAAAATCTTTATTGCAAAAAAACAAATCATAGAAGTCGTAATTTCGACATTTCGCCCAAAAAAATATTTTGGATTTTTTGACAATTTTGTTTTGGGAGAAATAACATTTTTAGACCTTTCATTTTGGGCTATATGTCGCAGCTTGGGCGATATGACATTTACGGCTTTGGGCGATAAGACCTTGGGCGCTATGTCCGTACGCCATAAAAGATTCGGTATAGCCGAAATTTAACACTCTCACAATTGACTTTTGAATTTCATTCGATATTTTAACTGATTTTGTAGAATTTAATTGGTCTTTTCGAATTTAAATTAATTTTTGAAATTTCCATTTATATTTAAAAAAAATTTAAATATTTAACGAATTTCAATTGAATTTTTTCGAAATTTATATCATGTTCTTAAAAATATTAATTGATTTTATTCGATATTAAACTGATTTTGTCGAACTTCAATTGATGAATTTCGAATTTTAATTATTTTTTTCGAATTTCAAATGATCTTTTTGAATTTAAATTTATCGTTTTGGAATTCAACAAATTTTTCAGAACCGATATTTTTCGAAAAAGTGGGTCAATACAATATCATAAATATAAAAAAAAATTTATTTCAAACATTTTTTTTTTTAGAAAAATATAATTTTTATTAACCCTAAATACCTTTAAAGTTTAAACATATTTGGAATATATCATAAGTAGGGATGAGATTTTCATGCACTAAAAAATCGAAAATATGCGCTTAAAATATGCGCTAAAAAACTCAAAATATGCACTAAAAAACCTAAAAATATGCACTAAAAAATAAAATGGGCGCAAAAAAAATATTTTTTTATAGGAAAATCTTCTTAAAAAGCAAAAAGTAACGCCGGGTTTAAACAGTAACATTTAAAACTTTATATAAGCAAGATTTTTCAGAACTTAAGACAATCTATAAAAAAAAATTAAAGAAAAAAAAAAAATTTTTTCTTATTTCCAAAATAAATTTTTAAAATTTTAAATAGTTTTTGAAACAAATAAATTTCAATTTGTGTTTTTGCTAATTTATGCCAAAATATGCAAAAATATGCACTTAAAAGTTGGAAATATGCACAAAATATGCATTTAAAACCAAAATATGCAATAATATGCATTTTCACCAAAATATGCAAAAATATGCAAAAACAAATCGATGCCATTTTAACGCAAATTTCTTGATTCGGAAAGATAATTGGTCGATATCGTGTTTAGACTATCGACAAAATACATGCATTTGCATGAAAATCTCATCCCTAATCATAAGTATTGTTGAGTTTTTGTTTATTAAAATTTTGTTTTTCACTTATGTATGTAAAATTCTTAACCTAAATTCTCAGTAAAAGTGTAAATAAACCGTTTTGTTGCAATTGAACAATAACGGCTTTTAAACACACAACAGTTATCTTCCTTCCACTTTTTCTTTTCCGGTTAAACATTCAAGTGTTACCAGATTATTTAAAATAAATTTAAATATTTTTTTTATAATTCGTGTATTTTGGCAACTAAATATTTTTTCTTTCATAAATTTTTCTAGATTTCTACTCATACAAACGGTTTAAAAAAAATCTTTAAATGCTGTTTAACCAATTCTTATATAGATTTCATGTTTAAACGAACTGTTAAATGTGTTAAATAACTAATTAGTTAATTGCAGGCGCCCAAAATTCATCAAAATTTAATACGCATACAGATTATTGAAATGTTTCAAACGCCATAGTAATGTCACTCTATTAGAGACACATTCAGTGATACAACATTTCATGTTGTTGCAACCCACCAGAAAAAAACAATTTAAAAACACACAACAAAAATACAGAAATTCCCCAAACAATCGTGCGTTAAAATTTTAAACAGAATCCAACAAACCCAAAGTGTTTAGAATTCCAAAAAGAAAAAAAAAGAAACAAGTAAGAAGTTAAATTCGGCCTTGCCGAATGTATTGATACCCTTCATTAAAAAAGAAATTACTTATGAGAAAAACATTTTTGAAAATTTCCGCGATAACAAAATTTTTAATAAAAAAAATCCGCGATTTTTTTATTTTTTTGTCAAAAAATATGTTCGTACTTATTTTAATACCATTTGGCGTTCAATTCTCTTTACATAAGTCAACCAGTAGCCGAATAAAAATATATTTTGTATTTTTAGGCTATGTTGAATGTACCAAAATTTTTAAGGTGTCCTAACATTTTCGTTCATAACTTTTGAACTGCAAAACCTACATCGTTAAAATGCAATACCAAATTTCTCGGGACAACAACGAGTAAATATGTTGAGCTTCAGTCATATCCGAGTAGTATTTTGGCCGTGATCGCCATTTCAACAGACAGATGGGCATCGCTTGAATGTCTTATAATCCATCACTGATCAATAACACTGTCCGACAAACATGAAAAAAGTCGTTAAACACGAACTGGATAATATACGTTTAAAACTAGAGACTAACTGTGCGATTCGCTATCTCGGTCGAAGTGAGTGACTACAAAATTTGTACGCAAAACAAAAACAAAAAACTCAAATTTGTTTTTGTTTTACGTACAAAATTTCTAGTCACTCACTTTGTACGATATACTGAATCAGGGCATAAATGTAGTAAATCTGCATTCATTTCGTCATCCTGTTTCAAAGTTAAAGAGGATTAAATTTTAATATTTGTGCTTGTCCTAGAATGCCACTAGTGATAGCAAATAAAAGAGGAGGATCTCCCCAATTTTTTTGTTATATTATTTTTACATATCAGGAAAAAGGAGGTAAGTAACGTCCTTTCAAAACTTTATCCTTCAATATCATTCAAAATTTTTAACAAAATGCTTTGATAAAGTTTCCAAAGGACTTTATTCACATCCTTTTACCCTTCTATGGCAAAATAAAAAACTTAAAAAATTAGGGGAGATCCTCCTATATCATTTTCCTACACCAGCGGCATCCTAGTACAAGTACAAATATTTCAGAAATATTTTGCGAAATGTATCCCTTAAAACTTTGAAGTCCTTTTAAAAGAAAACAGGATCACGAAATGAAAAACTGTAAATGCAGTTTTACTCCCTTTAGTCTCTACTTACAGACGTATATCATCCGGTTCATGTTTAATATTGTCCCAGAAAGATATTTCGAAAAGTTACAAACGTAATGACAAACTTCTATATACCCTCTACCATAAAGTGGAGGGTATAAAAAAAAAATATTGAAAATGTTTCATGTCGCCACCATTAATGGCTTTTAGCTACTCCAGTTTAAAATGCTACTAATTGTAAAGAAGTGAAAAATACATGAAAATGAGGAGAGAATCGTCGACAGCAACAGAAAAAAAAACTGTGAAACGTGTAAAACTAATTAGCATCTGAGGAAACAGAAAATATTAAGCTCATAAGTCTATTATTGAATTTTAAACAGATGTTATATGGTGCATATCAATGTATTAAATTTCCACTGCGTTTTTGGTACTTGCTGCTGGTGATGGTAATGATGATGATGGTGATGGCGCTGCTGATAATTCTACTGTTTTTGATTTTATTTTTTTTTTTTGCCATTATAATGAATTTTAAGAAATCAAAGTTTCTTAGAAACGTGACAATCATTTTGTGTGTCCATACAGAAGAATTGAAATCAGAGGAAGTACGTGTGGAACACATTACTTTTGAAACAACAATAAAACAAATATTCAATGGTATTATTCTTGAAATACAAAAGCTTATCACCACTAATCTGACCAATACAAAATTTATATAAAATTTCTTGGAATGCATTTTCACATCAATGAGAATGAGTAAATGAGCAAATATTTTAGTAAAGGGAATATTATTAATTACGACCATAGTTTACAAACTGCAAATACTTTTAGGAAATATGCTATGTGAATTAACAAAATTGGAAGAAATTATCTTAGAAACGGCTAAAAATGAAGTGGAGATGTCGGTTGTAGATAAATTTCCCATTTTGTTTAAGTTTTTGTAAAAGATAAACTTTGCTAAACCGATAGCGATTAGGTCTACAGGAAAATTCTTCCAATCTTCTTTTGCATAAATTGTCAGATGTTTAGGTGTTGTTTAAAGTTATATAAAAGTACTTTTTTCAAAGCCAATGAAAAATTCAAGTTTGGCCCCATGGTGGGCGCCAAATATCAAATGGATTTCTAATCAGGTATGGAAGAAAAATGATTTCAAATTTCTTACGATTCCAGAAAATATCTCTAATTTTTCTATATAGGAAGTTTAAAACATAACATATGAAGAAGTGTTATGATCACTAGCCGACCAAACGGGGTTGTCATGACAAACGTAAATCAACAAAAAAATCAGTGTTGTTCAGAATTTTACCCTACTTAGAAAACACTTTGCAATAAAAAGACCACGCACTGCGACATCGAGAAGTGATTGTCAGTGTATTTTCATGGCAAACAGGAAACGGAGAGTACAAACAGAACTACCAGAATAATCTGAGTTACGACCTCAGGAATATACTTTCTGTTAACCTCGCTTCTCACTTTCTCTTAAGAGAAGGGAATGTCGTTTACTTACGGGAGTCACAAGACACTGCCTAATTGCTCTTATCTTTAGTTCCACTTGTAGAACTTGTAATGAACCAAATACGGATGGAACGGTTAAAATATCCAGTAAAAAAAATAGACAAAGTAAACTCGAGAAAAATCGTAGTTTTGAAGGAAATCGCAGTTTTGGACCTTATGTCAATTAAACTGTTTTCAACATGAACTATCACGTTTTCTCCATGTCGCTGATAGAACATGTAGTGTAGCTATTTTAAGCTCCACCCCTCCTAACCTACCACTCCTTACCCCACTCCCCAAATAGGAAGAACATACCTTTAATAGTGGACTATATAGACTCAATGTATAAGCGAGACTTTACCACACATAAAACTTCAAGGATATCTCAGTTCACAAGATTTCAGGAAATCAAGAGCGTCTTCTTAATTAATACATGGGTCGAAATAAAGGAACCATGTTGGTCTCGGAGTGTTATCAAAGTGTTCACTGCATTAACTAACAGATAGAGGTGTTGGCAATGAAGAAATTTGCAGTCATAAACTGAAACAGTAAATCCTCGATCAGATCTCTGGCGTTCGAATAAGAACGTCGTTACTGGTATGCATCGCAAAAAGGTGAAATCCGAGTGATGCGAAAAGGTTTTATATGAATGGCTTCTCCGTGCGAAGGTTCTTTCTACTCCTCGGGTAGCAAGACCTTTTGGTCGTTCGTTAAAAGAGTAAAGGATAGTGCTAGGTTTTCTGTTCTAACTCTTTTAAAGGATGATCAACTATTCACCGACCCGGTTGAAAAGGCTAACCTCTTTGCTAAACTCTTTGAAAAAAATCTCTTTTACCGGAAGGTTATAAGCCACATCCCGTTCTTGAAAGAGAATCATATACTATGACTTCAATTTTCTTTCGGGCCCGAGCAGTCAAATGGTTTTTTGCGGATCTCAACATAAACAAGTCACCGCACAGTGCGACATTTGGCCAATCTAGGTGGACAAAAATCTAATTTAAAAGATCCTGGCTTGAAATTTGGTTTAATAATAATGTAGGACATAACTAATATTGACAACAAAATTTGGAACAATCGAACAATTGCCACGCCCATTTTTTGGGAAATTAACTATTATTTAAGAAATTGCTTAAATAATTTGAAAAATTTTTTATAAAATTTTGTAAAAAAAATTATTATTTGTGTACCATTTTGTAAAAAAATTGTACACAATAACTTCGAAGATAATTATTGATGGGCGGTGTACGCCCACTTTTTTATAACAGATATTTAAACTGTGTTTAATAACCTTGGGCTAGATTTCATTTTTTGACTTATGTACATTGTAAAATTAACTCTATACTGTAACAAAAAGGGGGCGTGGTCCACCCACTATTTGCAGTTTTATAAATCTATTACACACAAAAAGATTTTACTAACTGTACATTTATTATTTAAATAAAAAAAACGCGTTGCAGCTTTTTAAAATTAAAATAGAAATATCAGTAGTGTAATTTATTGAAATCGTGGGCTTTGTATCACTCATATTTTAGAATTTCAAACAAAAAAATTTAAGTTATTTGGTTTTCATTATTTTAATTTCATTGCGAATTCTACGAATTTAACAGTTATCAAATTTTCCCATATTTTATACAAAAACTAAACATCGTTAAAAAATGTAATGCCGTTAAACAAGGGTTTGGTGTAATAACACATTACATTTTATATTACAATGTATTCTTACATAATCATTCAATTTTATGTGTATTTTTCAAATACACTCAAAAAAAAAATATTGTAAAACTAGCAAAAAAAATGGTTAAAATTAGCAAAAAAAACTGTAGTTTTGGACGTTGCAAAAATTTTGGTAATATTAGCAAAACCATTTTGCTAACCAAAAAATTAGGAAAAAAATGGTAAAATTACAAGAATACCATTTTATTTTTGTAAAAAATCAACCTTGTAAAATTATCAAAAAATATGGTAAAATTACCAAAAAAAAATGGTAAAATTGAAATAGATAAAAAAAATTGTAATTTGGTAAAAAAAACTGTTTTATTTAGTAATTTTTTTTCTCTGATTAGTAGTTGATTTAAAATTTGGTGAATATACTAAAAAAAATTTTGCCTGTTTTTGAGCAACACATTCTTTAAATGTAGTAATAGCAGCATATTACTTCAGTTGTTGGATGGTTTCTTCGGCTTGATGGTGGCAGCATCTTCTTTTGCCTTCTTCTCAGCAGCTGTAGTTGCAGTTACTGGACTTCCAACAACATCAAAATCTAAAATGATTTTTTTTTTTCACTTAAACACTTTAAACAAAAAATTTAAAGAACAACACTTCACTTTTTTTATTTTTTTTGCGTCATTTTTTTAGCTTAAGTAGAACAAATGAGATTTGCGTAGTAGTCTACACAAGAAATTTCTTACATTTTCAGGTAAAATTTGTAAAAAATTAACAATTTTTTTTCGAATTTTTAATTTTTTTCACATGTATTTAAAAAAAAAATAAAAAAAAAACTTTGGGATATTGAAGATTAGATATCTAACTATATGTTAAATTTTTAAAAAAATAATTTTTCAAAATTATCAACTTTTTATTAACAATTTAGGTGGCAAATTTTAAAAAATTTTCATATAAAATTAGCAAAAAATATGGTAAAATTAGCAAAAAATATGGTAAAAAATACTAAAAATTGTATAGCCTATTTTTGAGCGCACATGCAGTTGATGGATGGCTACTTTGCTATGGTGTTGGCAGCATCATCAATCTGCAATGATTTTTTTTACACTAGAATACTTGAAACAATTTTTTTTTTTAAACTAAGAAAAAAAAAATAAAAATAAAAAGTATTACCATTTCTTTAAGGAAAATACTAATATTTTTGCTAAAATTATAGTAAAATAAAAAAAAAAACTAGCAAGAAAATATAGTAAAAATACCAAAAAATTTTTGTATTTTACCAATAGTAAATTGCCAAAAAAAACTGTAAAAGTTAAATTTTTACAATTTTTTTTTGCTAAAGTTTAGTTGAAGTAAATTACAACACCTTTTACTAATATTTTGACTAAGTTATTTTTTTGAGTGTAGTTAAAATTAAAAATCTCTGGAATAAAAAAAAAAATCAAGCAAAAAGTCCATTTTAGACGTTCACTAAACTTTAAAATTCTCTATAAATCGCAAAAAATCGCCAGCAAACATGGTTTAATCTCTTACTACAGACATTCCAACACCTGCCATATGCATAGGTCGTGTGAGGGAGCGTGAGGAAACTATAGTTTTATTCCAACGAAGTTTCCGTTTTTATTTTATTCTTTTTTTTAATTTTAAATTTTTGTTTTTAATAAATTACAACAATAAGTTTTCGATTAAATTGAAAAATGAGCACGGATTTAAAAACTAGATTAAAAATGCTGTATTTAAAAAAAAAAAATGGACTTATAACTCCAACAACAAAAAAGTTATATGTGTTTGAAGTTGGGGTGGTGCTCAAAAATATATTTTATTTCTCAAAAGTCTGTTATAAGATGTGACTTTAAACTCCTGTATCAAATGAAACAGCACTTTTTTCGTCATATTATGGTTATTTCCATAGTATATGGATTGTTTGCTGTCACATTTATTTAAATTATAACAATCCGCCAACCTTTGTTTTCCGATTTTTGTCCACATAGATTGGCCAAATGTCGCACTGTGCACCGGGGCCGATAATGGCATATCAGCATTGGTGCTGAAACAGCGCTGTTCATTGGGAAAACTTTTTAGCTCTTCGTGCCGTGCGGGAGTCTTCCCCTCATGCTGGAAGGTGGCCAATGTCCAGCCGATCCCTAAAACGGGTGCGGCTAACAACCCTGAAAATTACCGCCCAATCGCAATTTGCTATGCGCTCTCCAAAGTAATAAAGAGCATGGTTAACTACCATTTTGTGAAATATTTAGAGAACAATTCACTTTTAAATGATCGACAGTATGGCTTCCGCAGCGGTTCCTCCACCATTATGGTGAGAGTAAAGTGGTTGCTCTAGATATTTCCAAGGCATTCGATCGTGTGTGGCACCGGGCACTCGTGGTTAACTACCATCTTGTGAAATATTTACAGACCAATTAACTTTTAAATTATCGACAGTATGGCTTCCGTAGCAGTCGATCTACGGGAACGTTGGAGTCGGTTCCTCCACCATTGCGGTGAGAGTAAAGTGGTTGCTCTAGATATTTCCAAGGCATTCGATCGTGTGTGGCACGGGGCACTCGTAGCTAAGTTTGACGGAGTTTTCTCAAAGACCGCACTATACGTGTTGCGTTAGATGGAGTCTCATCAAACGAGTTTCAGCTCAATTCAATGGTACCGTAAGGTTTTGTTCTTTCTTTTACCTTTTTCTAATTTTTATTAATGACCTTCTTGGTCAGACCTTTAAACCTTTTCACCTCTTTTGCAGATGACAGCAACACTTGTTTTTAATTTTCGTTCGATCGCAGGCCAAGCTCTTTGGAGATAGGGTGCATGCGGCAGAACATTAATGATACACTCAACCAGGACCTTTCTACAATCTCCAAGTGGGGTCGAGCGATTAAGGTCGATTTTAATGCACGCAAGACCCAATGTTATATATTTATTAACACTGTCATCTGTAGCTATGGATGGTATAGGTACTGAGGAATTGGATACTCTTGATGTTCTGGGCATGAGAATACAGTGTGATGTCCGTTGGAATAAACACGTGTTTCCAGTGTCGAAAAAGGCATTCAGTGCCTGGGTTTTCTGAAACGGTGCAAGACTTATTTTACTCTATCCGATCTTCTTTCTATTTATATCAGCTATATCTGGCCGAAAATTAACTCACGCTACTAGTTTATCATGCTAAAAGCAAGGAGGGAAGTGGAGATCATTGAACACTGGTCATTGCCTTGCTTCCTGGCTCGGATGTCGAAATAGAACACTTCAAAACCTTTTTAAGAATCTGTGATTAGTTCTACAGTAAGGACTTAGGGAAACCTCTATTTCCCAGTGATATCACAGCAGTCCTTTTGACAGCCACTCTTAACACTAAAGAAAATTGTGGTCAATTCATTTTGTTGTCAGTTAATTGGAATAACGCGTTGAACAATGCTCAATTTCTCTAAACAAATCAACCACCTTCTCAGTATCCAGAATCTATTAATATTAATTAAATGAAGTCAGAGTTCACTTTTTAAAGTTCATATCAGAACAGAATCTTCCAAAACTGCCAAAGATCCAACTATGTTCAAGTTTAACCTCAATTTCTTCTAAAAGGGATAGAAAAGGTCAAACTAGGTACACACGTGCTTACCAAAATTTAATAAGTTTAAAGAGGTATGGGATTTTTTTTTTAGTAATTAAAGTTTAAGTCACGTTTTAAATTTAAAAAATTTGATGATGCACTCGCCTGTTGCCCATTTCCACTTTTTCAAACTACAATATCGTTATTTTTTTTTTTCTTCTTTTCAAATTGCACTTTATTAGGCACACGCCTTTGAAGTGCTAATGAAGTTTCTTTGCAAAAAAAATGTCAAAAAGGTGATATGGAAAGGATTAATATAAAATTTCTTCTTACCACCAAAATATGCCATGATTGTATTGTATGTATAAAAATGAATGACTCTATTATTAATACAATATAGTAGTAGAGAGTATAAAATTATTTTTTATATATTTTTTTTAAGTCATAAACTCTATTGTGATTATGATTCATATTTGAAGAGACCACAAGTTTATTACCTGTCAAGACTGAATTCCTAAAAGAAAATCACTCAGGCGGTCGGTCTTTTTTAGCACAAACCTACAGCACTCAATTTACCACGTATTGCAAACAAAATAAATGCCCCAGACAATATAGTACAGATGTCACTCGTTAAGTGCAGTGGGTGTAATATTTTCAAAACTGGAGGGTTACTGAAAATACTTATGAGTAAATTCAAAGTTATTGCCGGTAATAACTAGTCACCGTTTAATAGTGTAACAAGTGGATATCCTAAGGATGCTAATGACCTCTATAGTCATGCAGAAGTGGATAGGTCACACACTATCTTTGTCATTGTTCTGCGGTTTCGAACACAATGGACCTTAGAGTATATGCCACTTGCAATCTAATTTTCGCTTTCGAGACAGAGATATATTCCAATCCCTAAAGTTACCTGATCTCAATAGTTTCTTAAAAAACCCCGGTTTGTTTAAAAGTTGAGAATAACAGGAATATTGATCCTGTGTTATCACAACAGACCTCAAGACCAAAATTTTAACCCATCGGCGTAATACAAGTAATAACTGTACGATTGTAGATGGGTAAACAAACCGACATACAAACATTTCTAACCATACTCCTCAGCAGTTATGACACATACAAGGAATATGAAAATTATGAAATATGAGCTCAGTGATTGCAAAAACCAAAAGAAAATTGAGAAATTCAACAGAAAAAAAATAGGAGCTTGCAGAAAGTTCATTTATGTTTGTACTAGTCTATACATAGTATAAAATATATGGATGTATGTACACATAACTTATCAGACAGAGACATATGTATAGTTTGTATATCTGGATATTTATGTTAACTACACTTAGCAAAGTGTTAAGTCTTATGAGGATTTAATTTTGCTATTGGAATATGAAATGAATCCATGAAAGAATGTTACAGCAAATTTGAAAGAGATCTGGTGAAGGTTTATTCCACATTCCCTCTCGTAAGAGTTGAGAGATAACAAGCGGTGTTGACTTATCTCCTCAAAAATAGAGTTTGACAATACTCAAAGGATTCAATAGAATGTGGATTTGTCGAACACTTTTTCAGAGCCAATGGTGCTGTTGGGTGAAAGTTTCCAGATACCTTAAGAAGTCATAATAAGCTAATGTTAGGTTGTAAGTGGCATACGTAGACTCTGAGGTCCGTTGTGATACCAAGGGAATAATAGGCTTTCTTAGAGACAAACTGCTGGACAATCACACAGACTATATTCAGCTGTCTTATCATTTATCTTAATAAATCAGCACGTTTAGGTCGTTGAAAGGTTATGGATAACAATGTTTTGTGAAATACCCCGTAAGTTCTCTTATATCCACTTTGTTAAGAGATATAATCTGCTGGGAAATCTTCTTTGCGCAGAATTTAATATGTTTGCCTAATTCTTTCCTACGATTGTGTTCGAAGACAAACTCAACTTTATTCCATTTTATAAGTTTTTCATTAATATACCCTTTATATATACTAAAGTATGATTCCAGAACTATAAGGGGTTAGTTTTCGGCTTGTTTCTTATGTGAGCCCGAAGTAAGTTTGTTCTTTTTTTTCAAGATCATTTAAATGTTCTACTCAGTCCATCACCAGTTTAGATGACAATTCGTTATCATTAAACTTACGGACCTCAGAGTGAATTTGAGGTTTGGTTAGGTAAATAACGGTTGCCTCGCTATGCGTGGGCATACATAGGCTCTGAGATCCGCAGTAATATCATGGAAGCAATAAGCGTCCCTCTTACTATATACTATTGAACCAAACATAGCTTCTTATAAAGCTGTGAAGGTTTGTTTTCTTTTATCCGAGAGATCGGTAAGATCATGCAACTGCATAGTGTCAAGTGATTTGTATCTCTCTGGAAATCGCCAGACCACTAAATCCTCTCATCGTCCGTACAGATTTGCAGAAGTCATTGGTAGAGGCCTATTGGCGTTCTATTACGCATAGACTGTCTATTAATACGGCAGTATTAGAGACCACAAGGAATCTCAAACAGGACGCAACTTCCTTTATTCCAAGCACCTCTGCCTGGTATTCTTAAAGTCTGGATTTGACCACACTTCTTTGGTTTTGCTCTAAAACTAACATGTTTTTATAATTTTGATCTGTTAGTATAGAAAATTATGGAATGTTGTCTCCCCGAAATTTTGTTTCATACCAATGGATGAAGTATAGAATGAATAGGAACGATGGTGTTGTGCGAAAGGCTACAAACAGGGGCATTCTCTGCACACAGAGGTACTTTCTGAAAACAGAGGCATTCTCTGCATGAGACAAATTTTCTGCATACAGAGGCATTCTCTGCATGCAGAGGCATTCTCTGCAAACAGAGGTATTTTCTGAACACAGAGGCATTCTCTGCACACAGAGGCATTCTCTGCACGCAGAGACATTGTCTGCACACAGAGGTATTCTCTCATTCCAAGAACACTAAGGTTTCTGCACACAGAGACATTGTCTGCACACAGAGGTATTCTCTCATTCCAAGAACACAATGGTCAGCGCTGTTTTGGAAAGCAGGCAATCCTTATATTTATAATATACGTTGTTTATAATATACAACTTCCTGCTTAGAAAAACTCCAAAAAACTTGATGTAATTAATTTTAATAACAGGATCACGACATGAAAAGCTGTAAATGTAGTTTTACTCCATTTGATCTCTACTTTCGGACGTATATCATCCGGTTCATGTATAACATTGGCTGTCGGACGGTGTTATTATTATAGGACAGTGATTGTCTATTATTACCTTTGAAATACCCCTGTGGAAAATGAAAGCAACATATCTTATTACACCTTCTTTGTTTATTCCCTGATGAAGGCAATGACAGCGCTGTTAAGAGAAATAGGATCAAATTCCGGAACTACATTACATTTCTTTGTAAAATAGTGAAAGTATAAATCCAAGACTTTCCTGCCTAAACAAATCTTCAGAGAACACTAAAATGTAGGTAAGGTTAGGTAGTAAGTGGCTGCTAAAGCTTCACGTTAGCACACATAGACTCTGTGACCCGTTGTGATACACCTAATGGTAATTGGTTTTCCCTACTAGTCCATGCCTTTAAACCAATTTGAGCTCCTAAGATAATGAATTTTGACGTGCGTCAAATCAGGAAGATCATGTAGCTCCCTAGATCCCAGTTAAGCAAGTTTTGGACCAGAAACTGAAAGATAACCGTTGACGTATAAAATTCCATCATCAGTGTTTTAAAAGTGAAATAAACTAGATTCAGCGCCAGGTTTCATTTCAGTAGTCTTTCTAATACAAAGCTCCTTCCAAATTCTTCAAAGGATTCCTTTTTTTCCACAGTGTAGATTCGAGTATGTGCAAACAATTATGCTGACTTGTAGTTAAAAACGTCGAACAGCACAACACAAACAAACAAAACAGAAAACAATAATAAAACTCTGTGCAAAACGTACGATTTTTTACAAAGAGTATAAATTTAATTACCACCACCACAAATAGCAGTTGTAGTACAACCAACGACGAGTATTAGTAAGTAGTAAGAATATAAAAAACATTACCATGAACCCAAACTGTAAATAAGTAAACGACGCCAATGCTACCTACCTACCAAACAACCAACACCTTCACCGCCTTCCATGCCCAAACCACATTACTAAACCCATCCAACTCCACCACTCTCTACTCCATGCCATACTCTAACTAATGCCGCAAATGGCAAACAAAACAATATGAAAACAACGAAATCAGAAAAAAAAACCTTTAAGACTTACGTTTTTTCAAAAGCACGTATGTATGTACGTAAGTAGTTACCAGTCAGTTGTCCGTCGTCAATGTTTACTGCAATCGCAGCCAACCAACTAACTTCATTTCGTTTTATTGTTGTCGTTGTTGTTTTCTGTTAGTTATTTTTGTTCCGCATTTACGGACACAAAAGGAAAAGTGTCGAGTCGGCCTCCGCCACCGATCAATGGTGCTAAAAGACCTGTTTTCAGCAAACAACAGCCAAATGAATTATAATGGTAGCCAAACAAGCCGCTTACTGATTTTTATGTACTTACTTATATTCATTCTATATAAGATTAAAAAAATGGTATGAGCCACCTCAGTGGACGACAGTTGTACGATGAGTATGATGAACCTAGTCAGTCACCCATCAATCTATGCATCTTGCCACTCGAGTGGGGGCTTTCAAATATTTCACTTTGTTTATTAGTGCAATAATTGAGTGTGGCATGTGGAGATTATGACGTTGATGTTTATGATGTTGAAGGTGGCTGTCAATGGCAAAAAAAAAAACATCTAAGTCTAACCAACAATAACAACAACAACAACAAAAAGTGTGAATAGTACAATAATAAATATGTAAAGTTCAATATCCCCGTCAAAAAAGAATTGTGAATACTTAATAACTTGTTCATACATCCATACGTAGATATATGTATGTATGTAATGTTTGTAATAGTTATACATGCGAGGCATGCAACAATGTACATTATGTAAACAAACAACAGCAACAAAAAATCGAAAATATCTAAGATAATGAATAGTTGAGGTAGTATGTAAGTAGTTAGGTCCGAACATATAACTGCCCTATATTAAAAATTCTTTGAATGGAATGTTAAATACATGTATAGTTCATTTAAAATTAGTAGATTTGGAAGTTATAACTATTGAGTACTTGATTGTTAAGAATGGGTTTACCTAAGCTGCGCCTCAGAACTTATGTGTTAACAGGCTGTCCTGAAGAAAGGAGCAAAAAATATATATAGCAAAAAAGGATGGTCATGTTTTACGGTATGATTTCGTAGTTGAAATTTATTCCAGAAGTTTGTTCTTTCCGGATAGCAATCAACCGCTATTTGTTCTTGAAAGTGTGTGAAAAAACTATGCCCAAGATTTTCTTTCGAACTCGAGTAGTCAAATAGGGTTCTTTCGGATCATAATGTAAGCAAGTTACCAGTGCTGAATGGCATTTCAGCATTGAAACAGTGCCGTAGTAACTGAAATGAACGAAAATGAGCTCTCACTCAATTGAACGATTAAGCACAAGTCTAATATTTGACTTGAATTTGTAAAAGTGTTAGGAAAAACATATTACACATACGAAATGTTTGAGCAAAGAAAGAATTTTCTCTATAGTAAGCTATGCGTGAAGTGAGAACGATAAATACAGAAATTATTGAAAGACGTGTTGGTAGTACTATTTGTAAGGACTGGTATATACCATATAGGATAGTTTTTGAGAAATCGATCAGGTACGCTTTTTCATCCATTGATAACTATAAATCCCGTGGACATATTCCCTACGATGCTGAAGAGTAATGGACATATCCTAGTGAAGATCCAGTCTGGCTTATGTATGTTCCATCATCTTGGTGCGATGTGAATGTTGTTTTTATTCCCAAACCTGGAAGGGAAGGACTACACCTACACTTTGATAATGCTACATTTGATTCTATGAAAATTTCGGCGGAATTGCATGGCGTGGATCCAGTTCTAGTTACAGGGATTCAGAGATTATTGACGGCTGAAGGTGAGTTGGGCTTTTGTGCCTAACTCACCTTCACCTTAACGGCTGAGGTTATCAGAGGCTGCCCCCAAGGAAGTTTCCTTTCTCCTTTAATGTGATGTTTTGTTTGAAATACAAGCTCTAGGTGTACATATACAGGAATACGCCGACGATGTGTGCGCATTAGTATCCGGAAAGTCGTTTAATATGGTATGCAAAAGAATGATGACCGTGATTGACTTGACGGACAACTGGTGCAATCGACATGGATTGTCTAACAATCCAAACAAGACAACACTCGTGTTGTTCACGCGAACAACCAAACACAATGTTAGGTTAGGTTAGGTTAGGTTAGGTTAGGTTAGGTTGTAAGTGGCTGCTGACGTTTTACGTCAACACACGTAGACTCTGAGGTCCATTGTGATACCACGGGACCGTAATAGGTTTCCCTACTAGTCCCTGTCGTTAAACCATTTTGAGCTTCTTATAAAACTCCTTAGATGTTGAATTTTGACATCCAACAAATCAGAAAGATCGTACAGCTCCCTAGATCCCAGTGAAGCAAGTCTCTGACCAGAAAGTGCCGGGCAATGGCAAATAAAGTGTTCGATAGTTTCCAACTCCTCTTCATCCATGCAACTTCGGCAAAAGTCATTCGACGGCACATTTAACCGCTCTGCGTGCTTCCCTATAAGACAGTGTCCGGTAATTATAGAAACCACCGTCGAAATCTCTCCTCTTGGAAGCGATATCAGCTCACTTGTGCGCCACTGATTAAGAGAAGGCCAAATCAGTCGTGTTGTCTCACACGTCCATCCATTTGCCCATCTTTGATTAGTCTCCGTCGCAGAACAAAGCCGTAGGTTTTGCTTGCAAGTTTCTAGAGGCATACCAACACATTCCAATTCTGTTGGAACCTGTAAGGTAGTTCCTAGTCTTGCAAGCTCATCGGCTTTGCAATTCCCTGGAATGCCTCTGTGCCCTGGGACCCATATGAGTCGTACCAAACACAAGAGTCTTCGGCTTCCTACGTTGAAGGTCGTAACTCTTCAACAGTCTACAGAAGTTAAGTATTTAGAACAAAAAGTCTCAGGGGGATTTCGGATTTTCTGGTAGTGTCGGAGAGCTTTTGGGAAGACACGGGGTATAAGACCTTCTAATGTGCAATGGATGTACTTATCAATAACACCGTCCGACAAAAATTAAAAAAAGTTGTTGAACACGAACTGTATAATAACCGTTTGAAACTAGAGACTAATTGTAGCAAAACTGCATTTACAGTTTTTCATATCGTGATCCTGTTTCCTTTTAAAAGGACATCAAAGTTTTAGTAATATTTCCAAGTACGGAAAACTGGGGCAACCCAGAAGATCTACTTGCAAATTGTACTGTCACTTTCTACATGGAAGGATTTTGTACCTTAAATTGCTCTGGGTCTAGTTGATATTTGGACGATGCGACCAAATGCTATATGGCTATGGGAAAAATGGCTACAGTATTTTAAACTGAAAACAGATGAAGAGAGAGGAGAATCAGTATTTAAGGTGACAGCCAAGCTGCGCTTAGGCCAATAGATTCTCCAGTCACATCATCTAAAATTGTTCAGGAGTGTAGGAGTAGACCCAATGAAGTCTCTTGTGGAAATAGGGTATATCTTCTGTCGGTTCCCGGTCATAGGAGAATACAGGGAAACGAGATTGGAGATTGTTTGTGGCTGGACATGGATGATGCGTTGAATCAACTCTCACATGAAATCAATTTATATGAAAAGATGGTCTAATGAGTCAATATGCAAGAATACTAAACGCTTTGTGATCAGACCAGACAAGAAAGTGGCTTACTGTGGCAGACTTACTAACCTAATTACGGGAATGCCGTGTTCGTCATATGACGAGATTGGTTGTCTTATCAGACCCCTAGTGTGCATATTGTCTCGAGGATAAGGACGCAACAGAACACTACGTCTATTGTTGTCCAGCGTTATCAAGAGCTTGACTGCGGATAATCTGTTCTGATATTCTGTTCAATGACATGATTCATAGACTTCCTTGTCTTATTTTCTCAAGTTTGTGAAAGCAACTGAGAAACTTTAAACAAGTACTTTTTACTCTGTTTTTCTTCATCTAACCCTTCACTTATTTCCTTTCCGGATAAGATACAATCGACTGTTGTAAGTCTGAGTAAGAAAGACACACTCTTTTTAGGGATTGACTGTACATTAGCAACCTTCCAATAAGCGGGAAGGACTCCCGCACGGTATGACGAATTGAAAAGATTAGCCAGTTGACGTGCTAACGTCAAACAGCAAAGTTTTAGCAACAGTGCTGGTATACCATCCGGGCCTCGTGACATATTTACGTTAGGATTACATGAACCTTTTTAGGCTTCTACATCACTCTTAACAGAGGAAATTTGTTTTTCATTTTAACCTCTGCTTGTTATAATTTTTCTTTAGGATATTTTCTTAATTTCCTGAACATCGAGCTTATGTTATCTACAATAAGCTCTCAAAAATTACCTAAATCCCTACTGTAAAGAAAATGTTAGTAACCAGCTTTGTATTTATCAAAATAAGTAATTTTCCTAAACGACTATGTATAATCTCACCCATCTCCACTTCAAGTTCTCCACAACAAAATCATCCTTTGTATGCCGTTAACACCTTGAAATCTGACCGCTAAAGTGTATTCATATTTCAAGTGGATCATGGAAATATTTTATTAAAATTGAACAAAAAACTGAGCAGTAGCAACAATTAAATATCAAGCAGCCATACATATTGATAAATGACTTATGATAGTGTCGGTATTATGAGTAAATGTTTGCAAAAAGTACTTTCATCTACATACTTTCTTTTGAAAAACTCCATCCTTTAGAGCACATGTTTAGTAGTACTAATGAAGAGTAGAAAAATAAATATTTTTGAAAACAAAACAACAATTGAAATATACAAACTTGCATTGTTTTTTTTTAATAAACTATTGAAAACTAAATTATTTTGTTTTCCATAGTTTATTGATCTCAAAAAATCAATGTATGTAGGTATGTGCGACCCGATGAACGACAGATAGACAGAATGACTGACCATCTTATGGTCAGTCATTCTGTGGAATGGAGTTATAAACATTATGTATGTCTGTCTGTCTGTGCATATGTACAATTTTTGCTAAATGAAAGGTAAATATTTGTATTTAAAACTGTAGAAATATGCAAATATAATATTTTTACTTAGACATCATACATCTCATACATGAACAAACACTTACGCATGCTCAGAAACACTTATTGAAATCAACAACTAAATAAGAAGAGAATACTGACTTGACTCTAAACTGCCTGACTGATGGATGGATGGATGGATGGATGGATGGATGGATGGAACGACAGACGACTTGTGGTTAAAATAAACAAAAACAACATAACAAAAAAAATAGCACGGTGTACCGCAATTTACATGACATATGAAGAATACCTTTAAACGCATGTGTCTACAAACATATGTAGGAATTATGCATTAGGGTTATTCAAAAGAAAGGACATAGAATTCAACTTTAACCTTATGAAGTTTTTTTAAAAGAGTATCGAATGAACCTAGAATCTTTTTTGTGTGAGTGACTATACCATTACTCATGTGTCACCAATGAAGCTAAAAGATTCGATAGATTTGTCTAAGGTAGTGGCTTGCAAAGGTTTGCAATTTTTAACTATATAGCAGGACAGATTTTACGTTGCAGTTAAAGAGGAGGAACGCGACCTTATACTCTTGATTAATTTTGTTTTGCCGGTCAAAAATTCGGTCTCCAAACTTTTCCATCATAACAGGTGATGATATGATGGAAAGTCAAAGTTCAACATTTAGGTACATTCTTCAAGGTTCTCTGAAAGATCTTTCTAAATGGGCAAGAGACTATGGTGTGGGCGTAATCCACTGAACCTGCCTTGTTTACAAGGAAAAATAAGACTCCTACTTTTGATCCTATTTCTCTGGACGGCTCTGAAATGGCCTTCTCAGATGGAGTCAAGTTTCTTGGAGTATTTCTGGATAGGAAGTTGAATTTCAGGCGTAATATTGAAGAAAGGGTGAGAAAAGCAACGATTGCTTTATATTACTTTAAAAGGATCATTGAAAACCCGATTGGGCTTCAGCCTTAAAGTCGTTTATTGGATTTATACAGCAGTCCTTCGTCCAATTCTGCTGAATGGAATCATTGTCAGGTGGCCTGCTTTAGAGACAAAAGCGAACTGTGTCTTTATCACGAAGGTACAGAGAGTGGCATCGATGTGTATCACTGGAGCTCTTAGTACTACACCAACGGCTGCATTAGAAATCCTCCTTTATCTAATACCACTGGATATATTGGGTAGGCAGTAGAGATGCGCGCGTGACACGAATTTGTCGTAATTCACGCGTGAATCACGAGTGATCGTGATTGAAATTTAGTTTTACCTACGTGATCGTGAGTGCGCGTGATTAGAAACAATAGTGTCATGCGTAAGTGTGCGTGCGTAATTTTTGTTTGGTGAGTTTGAGGGATTGTTTTGTGCTGTTTGAAACAGAAAACAAGTAAGAAAATCCTTATCATATCTAATTTAGAGGTTAATAAATACAAAATTATAATTAAAATAAATTTATGTGATTCTATTAGGTAAATTAAATACTTTTAGTGCCAGAAATCGAAAAATATATTAACAAACAAATTATTTTTGTTTCGTGAATCTTCGTAACCGTTATTATGTCGTGAACGTGAGAAAAATTTATGTAACTGACATGAGCATGCGTGAACGTGAGAATAAACAAGAGTTTCGTGCATGATAGAGCGTGAGCAATATTTTTAATTCATGAGCGTACGTTAGGCAAAATTCACTCACGTGCCCATCTCTTGTAGGCAGTATGAGGCAACGTTGGCAATTCGACTAAATAACACACTGCAATGAAAAAGCCGCGATTGTGGCCATAGAGCAATCTTGAAAAATATAATAATACTCCCTCTATGATCCTTTTTGAGCACCACTTCAGCACTATGATACCCAGCGATGCCAATTCAGCGCGTTTCGCGCTAGATTTAGCGCTTTCTGCCCACCCAAAAAGCGCATTTTTTAAATTTAGCGCGTTTTTAAAAAAAGGCGCTAAACCGGCGCGTTTTCACTTTTTCATTTAGCGTCTTTAGCGCTTTCTTTCTACAACTAATCATTTAAAAAAAAAACGTATATTTTACAACAGAAACGTCCTTATAACGAATTTAAACCTTTATGCAAACACAAAAACAACAATCAAATAACAACAACAGAAACGTCCTTATAACAGTCGTTAATCTATATTTTTCACGTAGTTGTTGTAGTACAACAATAGAACTGTGAAACTTTGTTGAAAATTATATTTAGCAATTTTTAAGACTTATTCTGTGAATGGGTCTGATGATTTTATAAAAATTTATATTAAATCCGTTAAATTAAAAATATTTTTTCAGCGCTTTTTACTTAATTTAAATTAAGCGCTTTTTGAGTCACTGTTTTGCGCGTTTTGCCTGTAAGAAGTTCGCATCACTGATGATACCATCAAGGGAGTCTTAAATGAGGAGCATTCCGGGTAGTGGAGATTCTATAGACATTTACACGGATGTATCGAGGCTGCACGAAGAAGTGCGCTTTGGAGTCTATTCGGAAGAGCTAGGATTGAGCCTGGCTCGAAGATTGCCAGATCATTGCCATGTTTATCAGGCAGAAATGCTGGCAATAAAGGAAATGGCTGACTGGTTGAGTAGTAATGTCTTGTCTACAATCACAGACAACATCCACTCTGACGGTCAAGTCCCAGGAGTCAATGTTTTTTTAAAACAAGATCTGCCCTTAACTGCCCCACGTTTTTAAATGAGATGGCCAAGTTTGACATACGACTCATTAGGTCCCACGGCTTGCAAGACTGTGAACTACCTTCCAGGTTCCAACAGAATTGCAATGTGTAGGTATGCCTCTAAAAACTTACATGCAAAATCTACGGCTTTGTTCCGCGACGGAGACTAATCAGAGATGGACAAATGAATGGAAGTGTGAGACAAAACGACAGATCTGGCCACTACCTAATCGGAAGCGCATAAGTGAACTGATATCGCTTCCAAAAAAGAGATTTCAATTATCTAATTAGCTATAATTACACTGTGGAACAAATTCAGGTTTACAAAAGTTAGGTCGATTCTGAGAGTGAGGGGTAAAAATAGAGGCTAAATTAGAAGATGGCGACGTTTGTTTATGTTAGTTCGATTTTTTTTTAATCGACCTTCGAACTTTGCAGTCAAATGCCGATTTTCAGCATATTAATTATATGGCTTTTTGGCTATAACTGGTCGACTAATTGATATTTTTCTATCTGTAAAAGCCAAATTTTTGCTAGAGATCTGTCCAACAATTAAAATGTTTTAAAAAATTGGTTTAGAACATTTTTGTGGTGCTTATGAAGCAAAATGTTGGTGAATATTTTCAAAAAGCATGAAAAAAAATAATTTTTCCAACATTTTGCCTCATAAGCACCACAAAAATTTTCTAAATCATTTTTATGATTTAATTGTTGGACAGGTCTCTAGCAAAAATTTGGGTTTTACAGATTGAAAAAATATCAATTAGTCGACGAGTTATAGCCAAAAACCCATATAAACAATATGCTGAAAATCGGCATTTGACCGCATATTGGAAGGTCGATTAAAAAAAAATTCGAATCGACCTAACTTTTGGTAACCTGAATTTGTTCCACAGTGTTACCGAACACTGCCTTATAGAAAAGCACGCTGAGCGGTTAAATGCGCCGACAAATAACTTTTGCCAGAGTTGCATGGATGTGGAGGAGTTGCAAACTATAGAACACTTTATCTGCCATTGTCCGTCACTTTCTGGTAAGAGACTTGTTTCACTGGGATCTAGGGAGCTTTATAAGAAGCTCAAATTGGTTTAACTAAAGGGATTACTAGGGGAACCTATTACAGTCCTGTAGTATCACAACGGACCTCAGAGTCTGTTTGTGCTGACGTTAAGCGCCAGCAGCCATTTGAAACGTAACCTAACCTAACAAGGTTAAAATCTTTTAAATAATTTTATATAATTCATGAAATCGTTAGGAATAGAAAATACGCTAAATTGGTCGTATGAGGGTACTAATGAGTTATGGAGATTTAAAATGTTATAATGTACTCACTTTTTCTTCCCTGATCTGAAAAGATATGTTTAAGAAATGTAATTCAGTAAGCAAATTGATTTAGCTAAACCAGACTCGCTTATCTTAAGGGCAGTTTACATGTTAACTACCCTTGACCAAAATTATCTACTATTTTCCAGTATTGGGGAAATAATTTGCTGGGTTTAAATAATTTTAAATAAAAAATTATTTAAAATTGGCAATTGTTATGCCCCAATACTGGGAAATAGTAGATAAAGGTGGTCAATTTCAGAATCTGTTCAGTTTTTTTTAGGGTTTGCATATTTTCGGTATTATTACTTATCTCCGAACAAGTTTTCTTATTCTTATTGGTAATTAATACAATAATAATTTTTTAATTTTTTTTTTGTTTTTTTTCAGAAAATATAACAATAGTTGGCCGCCCGGATTTTGTGAACAACAATTTCAAAATAGCTCTGTATGCAAAAGAAACACAAAGATATCTGTGTTTCAACGATCATTGGAAACTAGTTGGAATGGTAAGAAAAACAATCCTAAAGTAAATTATAAAATCTCTAAAACTCTTATAAATTTAATTCACTTACATACGAAGAAGTACTCCCAAAAGAAACATTAAATAATTTCCAATTATTTAAAAATATTTTTTTTTCTTCTTCAAAATTCATGTTTAACATAAATGTTGTTTAAATGCATTCATCTGCATACTTCAATAAAAATTGTATAAATATTTTCGTTTTTTTGGGGTTTTGCTACCACAACATTTCAAAATATTTTGAAAGAAAAGATCATCATTATGTAAACTAAACTGTTGGAAATTTCAAGTGTTTTATAAATAAACACTTTAGGTGAATGTTTAGTGTCAAAGATGGCAACATTAACACGCATTCACGCAGACGCTCAATTTCGAAAACAAAACCTCTACTTCTAAAAGGCAATTGCCGGTTTCAAGATTTTTTTTCAATTGTGTTTTCATTTCTGACGGATACTTGTGGTACTTACACAGACAGGCACGCACGCACACTTATACACTCATAAAATCTATACATAACACAATTAACGACATATGTGTTGTCTGTTTCAATTTTTGTTTCCAAAATTTTTTTTTTTGTATTTATAGAAAGAACTCCAAGATACCTGCTATTTCAACGAAGCTATTGTTCACGGTTATTTCGTGTTCCGGTCTGTAGTCGATTTGCAGCGACGCATCGGTTTCACGCAACGAGGTAGAGCTGTTGGTCCCAAAAAATCTGTAAACGATGCGTGTTATATGTTTACTAAAATTCCAACCGATCAATTTTTCCATCAACACACACACTTTTCAGCACCCACGAAAACGAAAAGCACCACTAAAATACCAAAAACAGAATATACAAACACACCCTACTCCATACATCCTGGCCGGGGAAGTGGAGGAGGAAGGCCAAAGCAAAATCGCCCCAAGAATCAGCATCGTCTGGAGGCAACGGTTCCCAGCCATCTCAACACTAAAAAGAATAAGAACAAACAGAGGAACGGCAATAAGCAGCGGCAACAAAAACAGGATATGCAACAAATTCGAGGCCATAGCTACAATTTAAGCAACCCAAAAAATAGCACTAACCTAAATAGTTCTAGGCAAAATTTAGAATTAAGTCAACATAGTATAACAAATCATACAAAATCACAACAACATAATAATAATAATACTAACCAACATCACCACCACCCGCCTCCAAATCATCAGGTCAGACATCATCATAATGATCCCAACAAGGTGGCCAGAAGACAGCAGCATGACCAAAAGCAAAAGACAAAAGTTCGGCAACGAGTAAGACCTAGTCCATCAGCAGCAACAGCGGCAGCAACATCATCGAGAGCAACGACAGCATCATCAACATTATTGTCAACATCAAAAACAATACATTCATCTAAACCTCAATATGCTACTACTAGCACAAGCTATGCTGAAATAAATCCTACCAGTGTTGTTCAGCAGATATCAACGGATGCATCTGCAAATCGTAATGCACTGTCATCCACAGTAGTTGTTACTAAACGTAAGGGACGAAGAAGAAAGAACGATAAGCTCCACAAAAAGGGACTGCAAAAGAAACAGGAACCAGATCATTCGGCAGAACTAGCAAGGTTAAAATCTCAAAACTGGAGGCATGATAGTAAATCCTATACTTCATCCGTTGAACCTGCCACGCTACCCTCATATGATGATGAAGAATTTATGAGCAGTTCAACCGATTACGCCTGGATTAACAATGATATTATGTTATCATCAGTTAAACCGACCTCTGCCAGTCTACCGACTTGGGAAACCTGGTACCCTTCTTCATCTGCTTCTTATTCCGATGAAGACACAGACTACTCGTTGAGCACCTCCGTCACAGCAGCTTCTATTACCGCAATGGATACCGAAAAGCGATACTCTACAACTCTGGTATCATCCTCAATGACTGATATTGATAAAAACACTTTGTCTTTGCAGACGTCCTTACCGCTTCCAACATCAGTGTTTACTACTATTACTACTCAAACCGAAAATAATATCGATGAAACTATATCACCGACAGTAACTACAGACTTAGGAACGACAACAATAAATACCTCAACCAATACTCAATCAGATTTTTGGTCAACGACCAGTTTGATCGTAAATGGTGAAGACGATTTAGATGCTAATGAATTTGTTAAGGATACAGCTGCAACACCCAATTTGGATGAGGCTCAAAGTACTGTAACTTTCGATAGTTACTTTGAAGAGGCAAATGTGACCGATAATAAAGATGATTCGGATAATGCAACCACAACAGTAACAGCAGCAGCTGAAGATGTGCTGGTTAGTACATCTAACACACAAGCGTCCACAGAAGTTAGTGAAACCACATGGGATACTAAGCCTGCCAAAACGTCAATTTCTGAGGAGGAGACAAGTTCGATGATGGCTGAAGAGACAACGCCAACATACACAAACGACTGCGCTAATAGCACTGCTTCCATTTTCAATGGAAGTAAAACTACGACTGATTGCATGTATGCAACGAAAACTGCACCCATTGCCAATAACCACAAAAATAGTCGACATAGAAATGCCAGCTTCAACAATGAAACCCCAAAACGAAATTTTATTGAAAACAGCTCTGAAAAAAAATTGGAAACCGTTTCCAGAGCGACAACAAGTATTATTTTCGAAACAACACCCACAAGAAATGATAAAACCACAACGACAACAATAACCACAAGTTTGCCTGAATCACCGCAGCAGCCACCACCATTATCGCCACCGTCATCTTCTGCAACTCCAACAATGCAATACCATTCTGTGCCCAAACACGATACGACCTTGTCAACGGCAGACAATACACAACAAATCCAGGCTACACCAACGCTTAGCTCTACGACTATATTGTCCTCTAGGTCGTCACTACCACCTTCGCCTTCAACCACACGAAAAACTTTGCGCAAATCAACTCAAAGACTGTTGGCAACACCATTTCATCAACTAACATATGTGCGCAATGAAGCCGGTGACATTGATATCGATAGTATCGATAACATTAGTATATATCCCGAATTATTAGACAATGATAACGATGAAACTGTTGTGAAATCTAGTACTAGTCGTTTAACAATGATTAGCGGATATTTACCAACATCTGCTACGGCGACTTTACCCGAATCAATACGTATAGCAAAAATTAAAATTAATCGTGAACGCAAGCGTATATTACGTTTACGAAGTGTTGGTAACTATGCGTAGCTGTCGCTTAAATAACAAAATAAAATAGGAATTGTACCGCCATCATTACCATGAAATTCTCATTGACAATATATGCATCGACTTTTAAATGAATGAACAAAAAACTGACTCATATTTTCGATATCAATTCGACATTATTTGAAAGCATGTACTGATTGTAGTGTGAAAAATAATTTCAAATTAGAATAGTTATTTGCATGATACTAACTAATGACGATGGTCAAACATTGACACTACTTAACTTAATTTTATTGACAATTTGAGATTGAGTTGTCAAATGACTTCTGTATGATACAGAACATATTAGCATCGACAAACCCAATCTGGGTTATTTTAAAAAAGAATTTTGTTAAAATCTTGAAGAGTTTTCTTATTTGACAAAATGCATTTCTTTTCATACCAAAGTAGCAAATGAAAATTATGAAATCGTATGGAAAGTAAAAATATCAAAGATCTCAGTTTGGAAATGCTTGTGAGGAGTTAATAATAGCGAATTGCGAGAGCTCAGTTATAATTGGAGTGGCATAAGATGACTGTAAACAAAAATTGGTAGGTAACTGTTGTAAAAGGCTCCCGTATCTGCAATATTTTTATCTAATACCATTGTTGTTCAAACATCATATTCCAAACGGATATTTTGTCTCGAATTTTTATCTTTTTGATCCATTGTGCTACCAATGCTCTTATTAGTCCATTGAAACAACTGCTTATTATTGTAAAGATTCTATCCCAGTAATTTGAAACTCTGCTTCGAAAGCACAAGACAATGCCTAAGTTAATGATTGCTAGTCTAGTCGTTCACCAAAGTGGTTGCTCTAGATATATATCCAAGGCGTTCGATCATGTGCGACGCGGTGCACTCATTTCGAAGCTTATTGTTTTGGTGTAGGTAGTGATTTTTCACGTTTTATATCAAGCTTCCTTAGAGACCGTACTATACGTGTTTTTATAAACGGATTCATATCAGATGAGTTCCGGCTAAAGGTTCCTTCTCGTACACTTTTTCTTATTTTCTTAATGACCTCCTTAGTCCAACTTTGTCATTCGTTTTCCTTCAGTCATAGACTAAGCTTTACTGAGGTTTAATCTATGAGGCAGAATATGAATGACACACTCGTTCATGGCATTTCTATAATCTTCGAGTGGAGTCTTGCAAATAAGGAATAGTTATGTTGACCAACAGACGGATTGAAGAATCAGCGCCATATGTATCCGTGTGTGGTGTAGCTTTTAGGAACCAGACAATCTCGATATTCTAGGCATGAAAATTCACAGTTAAATTTGCTGGAGCCAACATGTTTCTTAGGTCCGATCTATCACTCCGTCTGATCTCATTATTTATACAGCCTATATCCAACATAAGATGGAATACGACTTCCATATTTGGTCACGTTCTTCAAGGCATACCTTGAAGCTTCTGGATCGGGTGCAGATGAGTTCGGTAAAGCTCATCTATGATAGTAGAACATTAAGCTCTATTGAATCATTGGAGCATCATCGGAATGTGGTTTGTGCGTCAATTTTCTACCGCTATTACCACGGTAAGTGTTCACCTGAAATAGACAAACTCATTCTGTAGTAGGTAGCCGTCTTTCTAGCAGATCACATACTTTTTTGGCGACTGTATAATGTTTCGCACAACGCATTACAGAGAAAATTCGAAAATTCATCTTCTCATAACCTATTTTATAATAGGTTATGAGAATGCTAATGCATTGCATTAGTAAAGGGAATTTCCTGAGTACTGGCTCAGAGTAAAAAAAGCAGAGCGCGGTTATGACTACCACTTGTGTTGATACAAAAAGGCATCGTGCGACATACGATCGACTATAAAAATTTCCGAATCCAACATTCCGAAAGGAACGGTAGCCCTTCATACAATCATTAGAAAGTAAGTTAAGGAATAAGTAGTTATGCGAACAAAACATAGTGTGCCTTTGATGAATCAGCTGGTTGTTTTTCTTATTTGAGAACCTGGGAGAGCAGTTATGCTCTCTTTTAGATGGTAACAGGATTTTATATGTGATTTATATTGATATGTTACGGTTACCGAAGATTTCGTTCGGATAACTACTTACGCCTTTAGTCTTTGTTTCGTTCAGATTCTTCAGTTATTTTAGAGATTTTGTATCAGCCTTTGTAATAAATTCAATTATGCCATTGTGTCTGCCGGAGATAAGTAATGTGCCCAAGACTCAAAAGTTTTCTACCAACAAAACTTGGGAAATTACAAAGAATATGTTCTACAGTATCTTTCTCTAACTTGCAGAATCTATCTGTACACGATAAACCTATCTTTAATCAATGAAGATTAGGTTTAAAGTGGCTGTAACTAGACATTGGGGTCTTGTGTGACTATCAGTTTTAAAGATTACAGTGCCCAGTTAGTAAGCATGAATGAAATCCTTTTCGAATGAATTCTCAAAAAAATCAATTAAATTTTTATAGTCAGTGAATGCATTCGATTTCAGAAATCAAGAATGAATGCAGTCCTTGGAATTCATTCGATTAAATGGAAAAAAATTAATGCATTCGATTTCTTGTTCATTCGATTTAGAAAAATCGAGTGCATTCGCCTTTTTATCATTCCACTGCAAATGCAATCGATTTTTTAAATAGATACACCAAAACGGAGCCAAATTTTGGTCAATAGTATCGCCGACTCTCTTTACATACGATGGCCCTAATGGGCCCTAATTTTGAATCCAAAAAAAATGTTGTTCCCGAAAATTTTAAAAATGCACATATCAACTGCCTACACGACAAAAAGTATAAAGAGTGTTGCCGATACAATGGAAAAAAATTGGATCCGTTTTGCTCTATCTTGGTTAGTTTTTTAAGTTTTATATGCAATGAATAAATAAGCCATTCGATTTTTCAAATTGAATGAAAAGAAAATTGATTGCATTCGCAAGTGAATATTGAATGAATTCGATTTTTGAAAGTCGAATGAAAAATAAATCGAATGCATTCGCTATTTATAAATCGAATGAGTCTAAAGTGAATTCATTTATTTCGATAAAATGTGATTGGGGAATGCAATCACTAAATTTTCATTCAGAATGACAAATCGAATTAGGGAATGAAATCTTTCGAAGCTCTGGCAGTTACCCAGTTGGAAAATGTGTCATGTGGAGTTATTTATAGTGATTCCTTAAGGAAATGTCTTCAGGTTCTGACAAATCCTTTTAAATGACATGTCCTACCATTGTCAACAATGAATGTTGGTTTTAAGAGTGTGGAAATAATGGCGTCACGATAGGTTTTTCGAACAAGGTAAAATATTCAGGATTAATCTTGACAAATCTCTGACATGGAATCCTCATCTAAATAGTACAACCTAAAAGGCAACTAGGTTGTACTATTTTGATAGTAACCCTTACATGATATATTGGTCATTTCTTACGATCATACGACCAATCCCTTATAACGCTCTGGTTTGGTGGCCAAAGGTGAAACAAATTATGGCCAGATCTATACTGGACAAAGTATGTCATCTGGGCTGCATTGGCATACGATGGCGGAAAGATCCTGTCCAATTTATGCCAATGCTAAACCTCCCACTTTTACATATATCTCTAAAGGAGAATGAAGGCAGAAGTGTCACTAGGCTGACGGAATTGGGAACATAATTGGCGAGGACTTACAGGGCCACATGAAGATAGCAGGATGACTCATAGGGGTCCCGTATGTAAAGATCTCTGACAGAATAAACAGGTCTTCATAATTTTTTTTTAAATACATATTCCGGAAAGGAGCATATGGTCTAATAACTCTTGGAATTCTGAACCGGGTTCTCAAGTTGGTTAGCTTATGAGTCGAAGCAAAACGAAGGGGACTCTGGTACTGAGATATTCGATCCCAATTTCCAACGCGCATTATAGAACTAATAAACTGCAGGTTCCAGGTTGAAAAACAGTTAAAACTGAAAACGGAGAAAAGTTATTTTATAATATGCCTGATACATCAGGCATTATCCCAAAGACTACTTAATAGGAATGTCAGTATCCCCTGATCACTGCTGATCATGACTGAGGACATTTTGAACATTTAAACTGTGTTCAACTTGTTATACAGAGATGTCTGGGGAATGTCAGGTGTGTTTTACACATGTCAGTGTCCCGTCACCTAGGATGTTAGCTTTGAATATCAGCAATTGCCCATTGGGTTTCTTTATAATTTGTCCAATTACAATTATAATCACTCCAGTTTTGTACTGTCATCAAATGTCGTTCCAAAGTAGTGTTTATGCGAGTTGTAGTACTTACTTTAGGGATAAAAGAATTGAATCCAATAACACTGTAAGTACGTGAAATTGACACACCAAAACGCCGAGACACGTAAACTTAATTTTGGGTCAAAGAATACAGTGGGTCATAGAGTACAGTGGCGTTCTCCGTTTTGACAGATCAAGTCAATATTAAGAGTTATTTAATTTTAAAGTTTGTGATTTTGAAGCGATTTTTTATTGTTTTTTATGAAAATTGAAAAATTGAAGAAAACTATTTTATTTTACTTGCCCAAATTAATCGGCCATCAATATTAGAGTAAAGTTTCGACTAAGAAATACTAAATAAAGTAATTCTAAAAGAGTTTTTGAAAGATATTCCCAGGAAAATTTAATAAAAACTCGTTGAAAATCGCAAAACTTTAAAACGAAATATCTCTTGATTTCAACCTAAACTGGCAAAACGGAGAATGCCACTGGATTCTGCGACTCAAAATTAAGTTTACGTGTCTCGGCGTTTTCGTGTGTCATTTCAAAAGTTAAAATTATACTTACAGAGTAATAAGAGTTGAAGTTTCCAATAAAAAATTAAGGACATTTAAAACCATGACAATAACAGCATACATGCACATATACATTTAAAACATACTCCTGTCTGATTTCAACAGTTTATAAAAAAAGAGGAAATTTCCTACGCCATGGTAGACAAATGACAATTTTTGGTTGTGGCGTATGAATTTTCCTTTTTTTCTGATATCTAATGAAATCACGCAGGATGAATCAAACATTCAACATTGATATTAATTAAGTGCGTAACTTTGCAACGATCTATAGAGTTCATTTATATTGTTCAAATAAAAACAAACAAAAAATAAATTAAATAAAAAAAACTTAATGAAAATAATTAAAAAAATAAAAAAAAACAATTTTATCTAATAAGTACTATGGGAATTTTTTATATAACCAATAATGAAAACCAATTCGCACACCAAACACCACTTCCAGTTGTTACATTTTTTATGAGAATTTAGAAGAAAACAAAAACCAATTAATTCGTTTAATCAAATATACAATTTAACAAAAAATAACAAATAAAAAACAAATCGAGAGAAAATAAATTAAAAGCAACCAAAATCAAATAAAGTTTATTCAAAGTTATAAAATACAAATAATTTATTAAATAAATTCCTATTAATCAGATTAGAATAACAAAATATTCTTAAGAAAAAATTAAAGTAAAAAATTTAACAAAAAAAAAAACGGTAAATAGTAGAAAATATCAAAATTTAGATTTCATTTAGTTATTACAAATAGAACGAGACAGGGAGAGAGAGATAGCGAAAGCGATAGAGAGATATAGAAAAAAACAACAACAAAAAAAACACCAAAACTATTATAAGTAATTCATATTTCAAACTAAAACTTTTTTGATTTTGACATTTATACTCGAAAAAACACATACAAAAATCAGTGGCAACAAATTAAAAGCTTTTGTGACCAAGAAAGAAATTTTTAAAAATTTTGAAGACATCCACACGTCTAACATAAGAACTAAGTTTTTCATTAAGATTTTCATTGATATGATGAAACATTCATTAGTTTTCATCATATTGACGAAAATCATTATGTTATTGATGAACATTGGTTTCATATTAAATGAGCTTTTAGGAAAATTCACTAAAGCCCCTATCACACTATCTTTTTTTTGTGTTGATGAAATTAATGCGAACAGTGCAAATATATCATCATAGGAAATCTGAACAAGAATGAATTGTAATAAAATAAAACAATAAACGTCAAATTTTATTCTTGTGTTATCGATAAATTAAAAAATTGTACATATTTTTTGACATTTACGAATTTATGATATTAAGTGTTGCCAACTTTTCTGTTTTTCATTAAACGAAGCGATTTTTTGTTTGTTTTTGGCGATTTTTGGTATTTATTCTGCAAGTTTTTATTTAAATAAAAGCAATCATCACTATTTGTTTGTTTTATGTTTCATTTTCATTTCTTCTTTTGCTGTTTAATTCTATCAATTAATACAAAATAAAATACAAGAAAAAGCGAGTGTCTTAGAGGCTTAAATATAAAACTAACAGAAATGTTGAATGGAGGTAAAAATATGGAAATTTTTTTCCTACATCAATTTTAAGAACCATTTCTCATCCAATTCGTAGGAAATAACAATGTTTTTAATTTTAATATTATCATTCAATATTATCATAAAAACTTAATTTTATTAAGTTTTTATGATTAAGATTTTCATTAATGTGATGAAAAATTTAATCATTTTCATCAAATTGACGAAAATATGTTATTGATGAAAAATTTGTTCAAAATGAATTTTTAGAAAAATTCACTAAAAGATGGTTTCATCAAATTCATGGGAACAAATTTTCTAATTTTACCTCCATTCGAATGTTATACCATAAATATTAAATTGTTTATTAAATTTTCCATTTATATAACGAAACATTTATTAATTTAAAGAAAATAGTTATGTTTTTGATAAAAACTTTAAACATATTAATAATATTTTTAATTGGACGAAAATTGATGAAACATTTTACCATATTGATCAAGCTTCAATTATGCTTTCAATTTTATTGTGCAACAAATTTTGGATTATTACGGCCCCAATTTTTTCAAAGCAAAACGAAAGAAAATCTTCAAAAAACGAAGCCCCAAAGTACTTCGAAATAAGTCGCAAAAATATAAATGTAAAATTCAGTAACGCAAGTAGCAGAAAAAATCAACTGTTTTTTTTTTTTGGTGCTTTTTAAAATTCGAAAAAGATCATTAAAATTTAATTATTTAAAATTGATAAAAAAAAAACTAATTGGATTTGGGGAATATTAAAAAAAATGGCAATATTAATAGAAATTTGATAAAGATTAATTAAATATTATTGTAGATCAAATTATGTATATAAGAAAACAGATTTTTAAATTCGAAAAATTTTAATTTGAAGAGATCTAATTGAAATTTGAAAATTTTAAGAAAAAATCTACTGATATTTTTCAAATTTAAAATATATTTGTTTAAAATCTTTTAAAGTTTCATATTATTCTACTTTAATAAAGTTTTTACATACGCTGGACAAATTTTCAGCCGTTGAGAAATCGAAATTGCAGAAAATTTTAAACACCTTTTTAGCTGGAGTTTTATTTTTTTAATTGGGGGGTTCATATTTTTAAAGGCGCCTTTAAACGGGAGAGAAAACAGCTACACTCAAAATAATAACTAGCTTAAATTACAAATATACTATGCTGAGCCAGCAGAAAATAACTTTCAAAAAATTTTGTAATTTTACGAAAAAACCTCTGTAAAATTATTTCGATAAAAAAAAGTGTAAAATGTTGTTAAATGCTTTAGTTTTAAAGCAAGTAGTGTTGACAATAAATAATTGCATACAAAAATTTGGGAATTGCCATCGTTTAAATGCGCTAGCTTTAATGCGTCAATAGTTACAAAAATGTAAATTTATAACATTTAACACGAACTTTTTGTACTCTTTTATTTCTGTTGAAGTATTTGGAAGTTTTTTAAAAACGGATTACAGAGCAATTAGTAAAATTGCAGATGAAATTTTGTTTTTTGGTAACAAAAAAAATACAAAGTATTTTGTTTAAGTCTATATTTTTTCAGAAAACTCTTGTTTATTATCTGTAAAATGAAGATTACAAAGAAAAAAGTAAAATGATAGATAAAATTTACTTTGTATTTTCTTAAAATCTGTTTTTTGACAGAAAACTTTGTCAAATAGTATATGTCAAATTGAGATTGAGAAAAGAGTCATTACTTTGAGTGTAATGGAAACATATTGAAAGCCAAAGAAAATTTTGCAAAAACAAAAATTTTTGGCTAAAAATAAAATCAGCTGGAAATATTTCTAGAGTTTTTCACTCCTATAGCTCCACATATGTATATATATTTCGCTATATCTCTACCGTCTAGACCCGTCTTAAGAAAATAGCCCACTTTAAGTTATTATTGCTTTCATTTTCTGTTAGCACCATTTTAACCAAATTTTTCTAGATGTACTGACAAGGGAAGCTCCCTGGTGTCACCCTCCGATCTTCATTAAAATTGAATATGTTGTTCAGAGCAAAAAATAATTCGACATGTTTTTTTTAGCGGCCCAAAACCATATTTAGGATGGTCGATTTATGCGGGGGCAAGTTAACCTTTTTCCGTTATTTACGAAGTTTTGGTCTACTAATGGTATTTAATTTTTTCCCCCCATTCAAGGTACTTTTTTTGTGTCCCATTCAAGGTACACTCGGTGGCCCTAAATTTGTTGCACAGTGTTATTTAAATCAGATTTAGGTTTTTATACCCTCCACTTAGGTAGAGGGTTTATATAAGTTTGTCATTCCGTTTGTAACTTATCGAAAAATCGGTCTAGGACCCGATAAAGTATATATATTATTGATCAGAGATCGAGTCTAAGACATTTTAACGATGTCCGTCTGTGAAAATGGTGATCATGGCCAAAATATTAAGAAGATATGACTAAGACTTATCATATTTACTTGTTGTTGTCCTAAGCAGTTTGGTATGGCATTTAAGCGAAATCGGTTTAGCGGTTAAAAAGTTATGAATGAAAATGTAACGACACCTTGAAAATTTTGGTAAATTCAACATAACCTAAAAATACAAAATGCTTTAATTCGGCTGCTGGTTCACACATCTGAACAGAATTGATCACCGAATGGTATTTAAAGTACAAACTCATTTATTTACAAAACATTTTTTTGCGGAGTTTTTTTTTTATTTTTTTTTTGCAAATAATTTTTTATTTTATAGTTTTTTTTCATAGTGGGTATCAATACATTCGGAAAGGCCGAATTTAACTGTTTTAATTGTTTTTTATAAATTTTTTTTAATAAAAAAATTTTATAACTTTCTTAACAATTTCTAATTTTTGTTGCCACTGATTTATACCATTTGAAATATATTTGAAATTAACGACGAAAAATTACAATAAATTATTTAAACAAAACCAAAAAAAAAAAGAAAAAAACATTTAAATTATTAAATGAAGAAAGGAAATAAAGTAGCATCTATGTATCTGTATTTTAACAATAACAAAAAGTAAAATTTAAAAAAAAAAACGCTTTAGCCATATACTACTTAAATGTATTTATTCGAAAAAAATATATAAAAAAAACACAAAACTGTATTGAAAACTACTAGAAAAATGAAATTGTAATTGAAAAAATGCTTGAACATCTAAAAAAACATTAAAATACTTGCATATATACACAAACACACATCTAAACATCATTAAAAACGAAAAACGGAAATTAAGTAACTGTAAACATACACACACATATATACAATTTTATTTTCAATATTTTTGTATTTGAAATGTAAGAAAAAGAAAGAAAAAAAAAACACCAGAAAAGGAAATTAAAAATACATAAATCTTTTTTCATAGACTTCAGTTAATAAACGATGCACAGATATTCATTCATTCATCCATCCATTGAACTCATTCATCTATCTATCCTTCTACATAAATTGTCAAAAAATCAGATTATCGATTTACAAAAAAACCACACAAACCAACATCACCAACAAAAAAAGAGAAAGAATAACAAAATTAACACAAAAAAAAATTACAATTACAAAATTTTAGTGCCTTTCGAAAATGAATATAAAATAAAAACAGGAAAGAAAAGAATTTAAAAAAAATAAATAACAAAATTAATTCGAATTGGATAGCACATGCGTAAAGCACACTTTAAATAATATGACTTTTGGCTAGGCTTTACCCATACACTTACTCACACACATCCCTTACGGGAAATAAAAAGCACCTATACAGAGACAAAACACTAAAGTAAACAGTAAAATTTTGGTTATCCGATTTCCTGATGGTTTTTACATCCGGTCGAACCAATAAAGTATTTCATAGGAGGATGCCCAGAAAATCTACACCATTTTTAATTGTATTTCAGAAATCGTTAACTGATTTTCAGAAATAGTCAATTATATAGATTGAGGATTTTAATTTGATTTTGACTACATTTTCATGAGACTTGCAAAACTTGACGAACTATGGTTGTATTTGTTTGTAACACTTTAAGGACTTCAAGGATACACTTTTTAAGGATTGCAAGGACATGCAAAAAAAAATTTTGGTTAATTTTTTTTAATATTCCTGCCATTTGATGCAGTAGTAATTTTTTATGACACTAAAAACATTTTTAGGAGTTATAATATTAAAGATTTGATTTCCGAAATAAAATAATTCAAAAGACGGTTAAAATATGCTTAGACCATGTATTCGTGGTTATATGATCTTAATCCACACTTTAAAGTCTTATAACTCAAGAACGGTAAAATTTTTTGCCAATATAATAAGTGTGGTTTGTTCCTCGTAATGTTCTTTTAACACATTTGCTGTGTTTTTCAAAAAGTGGATTTATTTTCAGATTAATTTTATTTTGTTTAAAAAAATATTTTAAAATACCAAAACAAATTTGGAATATTTTTTTCCGTAATCTACGATAAATTAGCAATTATACTCCGAAAAAATAATAAAAAAATTTGGAGAATGATAAAAGTTATAAATAAATCAAAATTAATCCAAAGTGGATTTATTAAATCCTAAAATTTTATTGGATTAATTTTGATTTATTTATAACTTTTTTAATTTTCCAATTTTTTTTTATTATTTTTTCGGATTATAATTGCTAATTTATCGTAGATTACGGAAAAAAATATTCCAAATTTGTTTTGGCATGCTAAAATATTTATTTTAAACTAAATAAGATTAATCCGAAAATTAATCCAATTATTGAAAAACACAGCAATTGTTACCGAAAGTAAAATTTTTGTATGTTTTTGTGTTGTATTTAATCAAAATTTTGCGTTAGTTCACTCCCAATTTAAATAAAAATATAAAAATATACTAATTATTGCACTTTCAAAGTAATTTTTATAGCCTTAAAAGTCAAAATTTCCCCAAAATGTCTGCATAGGATTGTAGGGCTCTGCTAATAAAATGCATTTATGCAAAAAAACGTGTTTGCGAAAAAGTGGTCTATTCGTCTTTATTCGCATGAACTGTTCAATTGTTTAAATTTTTGAATTTATTTTTATTGTTCTGCCCAATATTTCGGTATACTCCGTTGATCATCTTCAGGGATATAAAATATATTTTTTTTTTTGATTTTCCAATCGTATTTAAAAAATATTCAATTGTATTTCAGATTTTCCAATTTAATTTCAGAAACAGTCAATTGTGTTTCAGATTTTCCGATTGTGTATCTGAAACAGTCAATTGTGTTTCTGATTTTCCAATTGTATTTTAGAAATAGGCAATTGTATTTCAGATTTGTTCAATTTTATTTCAGAAAAAGTCAATTGTATTTCCGAAATTAATAATTGTATTTTAGAAATAATAAATTAAATTTCAAAATTAGTCAATTGTTTTTCAGAAATAGTAAACTGTATTTCAGAAATTTCCAATTGTATTTCAGAAAAAACTATTTTATTACATTTAGAAATTTACTGAAATATAATTGGAAATTTCTGAAATACAATAAGAAATTTTATTGACTGTTTCCTAAATACAATTGACTATTTTTGAAATTCAATTAACTATTTCTGAAACACAAATTAACTATTTCTAAAATACAATTGACTATTTCTTAAATACAACTGACTATTACTGAAATACAATTAGATGACTCAGAAATGCAAATGGACGAATCTGAAATACAATTGACTATTTTTGAAATACATATGGAAAATCTGAAATACCATCGAATATATATCTGAAATACAAATGGATAATCTGAAATACAATTGACTATTTCTGAAAAACAATTGATGGTTTAAAATAGTGATGGAAAAGGTGAAATATTTTTAAGCATTCCAATTTTATATTTAGAGGGTAAATGGAGGAATTTCATATTAATAAATTTACCAACAAATTCGAAAAAATAACCTACGAAAACATTAAAAATTAATGATTGTTGTGTTATTTTTACCAACAAATTCGAAAAAAATAACTTACGAAAACATTAAAAATTAATGATTTCGTAGGTTATTTTTTACAATTTTCTATTGAAATATTTTTTTTAAAAATGTTTAATAAAATTTTGGGGAATCGATCCCGCAATCAACTACATTCTGGCCAGACACTCTACCCATCGTGCCAAAGTCACTTGATACAAACATGTTTTTATATTTCTATAAATAATTTTTTGATTTTTTTTTTTCTACAAAAAATAACCTACTTGTGTAGGTAAAAACTAATGATATCTCATTAAAAAAATACCAACAATTTAAAAAAAAATACTTACACAAATCATTAAAAATTTAAAGAATAATCAGTAGTTTTCACTTACGGAACAAAAATAAATGACTTTAAAGATTAAATGTTAATGAAAGTCTTTATTTTTTAGTGTGTTATTTTTGAAACTTAGGACAGAAGTAGTCAGTAATAAAAACTGAACATCAAACAAATGTTTTTTCTTTTAAAAACGACTAAATGGAAAACTTTTTAAATAAACTACAAACAGTTAACGACATAATTTTTTGAGTGCAGGGATGAGATTTTCATGCACTAAAAAATCGAAAATATGCGCTAAAAAATTCAAAATATGCACTAAAAAATCTAAAAATATGAACTAAAAAATAAAATGTGAGCAATAAAAATCTTGTTTTCGTACACGCAGAAAAGAGATATGATTGTGGCGATCACAGTTCAAGAGCGTCATATTATGATTGAAAATTTTACCATAACTTGTTTATAACAACCATAATTTTGCAGCAATCGTGTTATGATCCTAAATATTGGAAATATTGTAATTTAGGACCATAATATGATGCAACAAAAATTTTATGATTGCATAAATATACTATGATACAATTTTCAATCATAATATGAAGCTCTTAAATTATGGTTGTTACAATCATATCTCTTCTCTGAGTGTAGAAAAACTTCTTTAAAAGCAAAAAATAACGCCGGGATTCAATAGTAACATTTAAAACTTATCTTAACTTATCTTAAATCTATAAGCAAGATACTTTTGGAAATTAAGAAATTTTTTTTAGAAAAATTAAAAAAAAAGATTTTTTCTTATTTTCAAAATAAATTTTTAAAATTTAAAATAGTTTTTAAAAAAATAAATTTCAATTTTTGTTTTTGCTAATTTATGTCAAAATATGCAAAAAATATGCACTTAAAAGTTGGAAATATGTACAATATATGCACTTAAAACCAAAATATGCAAAAATATGCATTTTCACCAAAATGTGCAAAATATGCAAAAACAAATCGATGCCATTTTAAAGCAAATTTCTTGATTCGGAAAGATAATTGGTCGATATTGATTTTAGACTATCGACAAAAAACATACATTTACATGGAAATCTCATTCCTATTTATTACAATATTTTTTTTATATCCACGCCCTAAAAAGGGGGACGACATAAAAACAAACATCATTTTTTAGTCCCCCCTCCCCCCAGTCCTAGTGCAGTACTCTGACTTATTCTAGCATAAAAATGTTTCATTTGTTTAACAAAAATGAGTCATTCCATATCAAACCGAACGATTTTTGGTAAAAATTTACTTTGATGATTTGAATTTGTTTGAAACTTTTTTTATACAGGGTGATTCAGTCACGACCCGCCGAATTTTACCAGCGTATTCCTTGGCTCATTTCAAGAAAATATGTCCATTACGACCATCCCCGATAATGCAAATGTACGAAATGGCAGCGGTTTGCAAATTTTCAGATTGGTGATCGGAGGGTAGTAGGGTAAAATTGATAACTTCTGAACCAAGGGCCCGATTTTTTTGTTTTTGGGTTTGTTGGAAAACTTTTTGGACGACCTTTCAGAATCAATAACAAAAAAAATAAAAAAAAGTGAGATTGTCGAGATACAGAGTTTTTAAAAATAAAATTTGAAAAAAAAGACATAAGATTTTAACTAATGTTTTTTTTTTTCCTTGAAAGATAGCCCTACCCCTTACCTTTCCAAAATGCCCTAGAAGAAGCCCATAGGTCTTACCGTTCCAAAGTTATGACCATTTGAAAAAATTGTTATAAAATAAGATCTTAAACTTAATAATTTGCAAAAACAAGTGAATGTGTGTTGTTATTTCGCCTCCAAACCCAAAAAAAAAAATTGTTTTCTTTTCAGTCAATTGGTCATAACTTTAGAACAGAATGACCTATGGGCTTCATTTAGGGCATTTTGGAAAGGTAAGAGGTAGGGCAATCTTTCAAGGAGAGAAAAAACATAAGTTACCTGCCATCTGGCTGAGCAAATTGAGGTTATGTACAAACTCTAATGTCGTTTTGTTCAAATGTTATTTTTAAAAGCTCTGTATCTCGACGATTTTACTTTTTTTTAATTTTTTTGTTATTGATTCTGAAAGATCTACCAAAAAACTTTCCAACAAGCCCAAAACCAAAATAATCGGGACCTTGGTTCAGAAGTTATCAATTTTACCCTACTACCCTCCGACCGCCAATCCGAACATTTTCAAACCGCTGCCATTTCACACACTTGCATTTTCGGGGGTGGTATGTAATGGACATATTTTTATGAAATGATCCAAGGAATACGCTGGTAAAATTCGGCGGGTCGTGACTGAATCACCCTGTATACTCTACTTTTTTTGCTAAGTTTTTTGCATTTAAAAATCGATAAAAACATGAAAACGCTCCATCATACCAACATTTAAGACGTTGTTATTCAAAAACTAATCAAAGGATTTTAAAAAGTAATAGCTCATTTTTAAGGTAATTGATATAATTTGGCAACCATATATAATTTGATAAAATTATATATAAAATTATATATAATTTTATCAAATTTTATAAAATTAGATATAATTTTATAAAATTTTATATAAAAAAATATATATATATACATAATTATATCTAATTTATCTAATTTTATCAAATATATATAATTATATATAATTTTATCAAATTATATATAAACTTTTTTCCTCGGGTAGTTATTATAAAAGAATGAACAGATTTATAGAAATCACAACCGATTACAAGGAGGGCCTCTTCTTGATACTACCAAATCGTTTAATCAAAATTTTACTGTTTTCTTAAACCAATTACCTAACTTGACACCTCATTAAAACTATGTACTTAAAATACTCTTCTTCTGTGCGACGTTTTTAAAAAAATGAATGAAATGAAAATTTATAAATTTTTTTGTTTAAAAAAAAAAAAAATCATATTATACCATACCATAACCATACCAAACATACAAATTCTTTTGTAAATTCTATTTAACAAAAAAAAAAAAAAACTTTTTAGTTTTTTTTTTTAATTCTAAATATTCTATTATTCTCTTTTGTATTATATTACAATATTATCATTGCTTAATGTTAAGTTTTGTAGATACATTATTATTTATTTGTATTATTTTTTTATTAATACTACTATTTTTTATATAATTTTTTTTTATAATTAATATTTTTTTAATTCATCTACATTTACATCATCTACTCTACATGTAAGAATTATTCATTTAATTTCTATAATTTTTAAATTGTATTTATGTATAGTTCAAATATTTAATGAAAAAAAAAAAATAAAAATAGATTTTTTAACATTAAAAAAATAATAATAAAATAAAAAAATAATAAATAAAAAATGGCAAACTATTTGCGCTCGCCTACACCTCTACCTACACGTTTTTTCCCAAAATTTATTATTAACATTATTATTATTATTATATTAAATTATTATTATTAACTATTATTATTATTATTGGTTTGATCTTGACTTGAACCTACTATGTATGCATACACACAGTATTAAAATTATAATATCTCTTTTCGTTTAAGAAATTTTGAAATGATAGTGTAAAACGAACAAAAAATAAAACAAACAAAAAAAAATTAATAAATCCTAAAAGTCGTAAAATATTTAAGAATGAATTTAATTAATTTCATATTCAACGTCTCAAATCAAATTTAACGGCAAACAAAAAAAAAATAATAATAAAAAAAAAACCAAAACAAATTAAAACAAAAACAATCCTTATTAATTCAAAATAAAAATGCAATATTTAAACAAGGACATAAATTTTTAATGTGTTTTATTTATTAATATATGGGGCATTCCATGTTAAATCGGACACTTTGAATATATTTTTTTTAGATTTTCCCAATATGTTTACAGTTTTCAGTACTCTTCGAAAACTCCTTCGTGGTAAATTTTCAGATTTTTTTTATGACCCGTTCCAAAGATACCGAATTTTTAAAAATTGGTAATTTGTTCCTTTACTCAAAATTCTTTTACTCATAACTTCTTCAATAATGGTCCAAATTTCTGTTGGAACCTGTAAGGTAGTTCCTAGTCTTGCAAGCTCATCGGCTTTGCAATTCCCTGGAATGTCTCTGTGCCCTGGGACCCATATGAGTCGTATGTTAAACTGCTTGGCCATCTCATTTAAAGACGTGCGGCAGTTAAGGGCAGATCTTGTTTTCAGAAACATTGAATCCAGGGACTTGACCGCGGCTTGACTGTCAGTATAGATGTTGACTGCGGTTGTAGACAAGACATTGCAGCTCAACCAGTCAGCCACTTCTTTTATTGCCAGCATCTCTGCCTGGTAAACACTGCAATGATCTGGCAATCTACGAGCCAGGCTCAACCCAAGCTCTTCCGAATAGACTCCAAAGCCCACTTGTTCGTGCAGCCTCGATCCATCTGTGTAAAAATTTATGGTAGCTCCACTACCCGGAGTATCCCCCATCCATGACTCCCTGGATGGTATCATAGTGGTAAAGTGGCGCTCAAAGAGGCTCAAAGAGGGAGCACAGTCCACATTTTGTGGTATTGTTATCTTTTTCAAGATTGCGCTATGGCCACAATCACTGCTCCTCCATTGCAGCGTGCTATTAAGTCGAATTGCCGATGCAGCCGCATACTGCCTACCCAATATGTCCAAGGGTATCAGGTGAAGGAGGATTTCTAATGCAGCCGTAGGAGTAGTACGAAGAGCACCAGTGATGCACATTGACGCCATTCTCTGTACCTTCGTGATAAAGACAAAGTTCGCTTTTGTTTCCAAAGCAGGCCACCAGACAATGATTCCATACAGCAAAATTGGACGCACCACTGCTGTATAGATCCAATGAACGACTTGAGGGCTAAAACCCCATCGTTTTCCAATTGCCCTTTTACAGGAATACAAAGCAATCGTTGCTTTTCTCACCCGTTCCTCAATATTACGCCTGAAATTCAGCTTCCTATCTAGAAATACTCCAAGATACTTGGCTCCATCTGAGAAGGTGATTTCAGTACCGTCCAGAGAAATAGGATCAAAAGCAGGAATCTTATTTTTCCTTGTAAACAAAACAAGCTCTGTTTTACTAGGATTAACTCCTAGGCCACAGTCTCTTGCCCATTTAGACAGATCTTTCAGAGAACCCTGAAGAATGTCCCGCAATGTTGGCAGATGCTTCCCCTTTACCGCTATCGCAACATCGTCAGCATATGCGATAACATGACAACCACGTGCTTCTAGAGATAGTAGCATTAATTGCCAGGTTCCAAAGAAGCGGCGAAAGAACACCTCCTTGTGGTGTGCCCCTATTGACAAATCGAGATATGACGGACGCTCCCAATTCAGACGTTATACGTCTATTGGCAAGTAGGTTTTCCACCATTAAAACGATTTCACGCTTTACTCCCAGACCAGACAATGCCAATATTATCGATTCTGGAATGACATTATTAAAAGCCCCCTCAATATCAAGAAAGGCCACCATAGTGTACTCCTTTACCGAAAGCGATCTCTCGATGGTACCAACGAGCTCATGAAGAGCTGTTTCCGTTGATCGTCCCTTGCTGTATGCATGTTGCTTTGTCGAAAGCAACCTCGGGTCAATCACTCTACGCAAATATGAGTCTATCATTCGTTCCATTGTCTTTAACAAAAAAGAAGACAGACTAATTGGTCTGAAATCCTTCGGAGCTGTGTGGGAACTTTTCCCAGCCTTCGGGATAAATACGACTCTGGTATCCCTCCATTTTAAAGGAATATACGACCAGTTGATGCATGCTGTGTATAGATTATACAGCAACGGGGCTATATAGTCCAACACTTGCTGCAACTCAGCCGGGATTATACCATCAGGTCCCGGAGATTTATAGGGCCTGAAGCTTTTTATCGCCCAGATTAATGTTGGCATATTTATTATTTCCGAAGCAATTTCAGATGCTTGGGCGTCAGAACGTTCCAAAGCTTGAAACGGCGTCATGGAATTGCCCGGAAAATGCGTGTTTAAAAGGAGATCCAGCGACTCTCCACTGGAGGAAGACCACACCCCATTAGGATCTTTCAGGTATCCTAGGGTGCAAGGAGAAGAAGCCAGAACCTTGCGCAGCCTGGATGCCTCAGAAACGTCTTCTATGTTTCCACAGAAGTTTTTCCAAGAATCACATTTGGCATTTCTGATCATCTTTTTATAACTCTTAAGTTGCAGCCTGTATGCAGACCAGTCCTCGTCCGCTCTTGAAAATTTAGCCTTATTAAAGAGCTTTCTGCAGGAATCTCTGCTCGTCTGCAACTCATTTGACCACCAAGGTGGCTTTTTTTTCCCTCTAGGCTTTGCAGAAGGGCAAGACGCATCCAGGCACCTATTACAAACATCTGTTATATGGTCAACCAGACAGTCAATTTCCGCTAAACTATGCGGTTCAGATAGGGGTACTTCATCCAAAAGCAAAGAAAAAGTCTCCCTATATTTCACCCAGTTTGTTCTTCTCAGATTTCTAGAGACTGTCTCAACCGGGGCACGCTCCCTGAGTAAAAACTCAATGTAGCGATGATCTGAGAAAGAATGCTCTTCCAAAACTCTCCAGTCATCAATTCTATCAGACAATGTATCTGATACAAGTGTTACGTCAAGAACCTCTTGCCGCGTACTTGTAACGAAAGTTGGTTCACTACCCTTGTTACAAATATACAGGTTAGTGCTTAACAAAAACTCCAAAAGTGATTCGCCTCTATCATTTGTGTCTGTACTACCCCATATCGAATGATGTGCATTAGCATCACAGCACACTAGTAACTGGTGTCCCCTAGATTCAGACTCCCGAATCAGACCGCCAACCTTCTCCGGGGGTATTGGCCCCGGATTAGGAAAATACGCAGAGGCGAGCCAAATAGATTTCCCATGAAGCTCTAAGCTAGCCGCTGTAACATCCATATCACTAAAAGTTGATAAAAAGAATATATTTAAGCCATTTTTCGCCAAGATGCAGGCTCTTGGTGAGCCCTCACCTTTGGCAACCATCAACTTAAACCCAGGGGTCTTCAATCCGCAAACCCTGCCACCCCGCACCCAGGGCTCTTGGATAAAAACCAAGTCAACTGCTCCTGTCGTCAGGCGCAGCAATAGTGCAGCTGAGGCTGCCTTACAGTGATGGAGGTTTATTTGTAGGAACCGCAACATCTTGCTTTTTTTCCACCATCCTTTCCACCACCGTGTTATTGGCTTCATCCTCCGTGTTATCATAGAGGTCGCATTCGTCCCCAGATTCGGTTTCGAATAAGCCAGATATGTGTCCCATCTGTTCTGAATCGGAGGCAACAGAACTCTCCGAATTCCTCACTGCATGGGCCTCGTCCTGAATGTCACCCATAGTGGCATCAGCTTTATCCTCCGTGCCATCACAGAGGTCGCATTCGTTGCCAGATTCGGTTTCGAAAATGCCAGATGCATCTCCCATCAGCCTAGAATCGGTCAGCTGAATATCAACCTTTTCCAGATTCTCCTCCCCAGCCGACTCTGCCACTGGCTTGTCTGCTTCCAAAATAGGCTTCTGGTCGCCCTTGTAGACATTGACTCTTATATGAAAAAAGCCAAATCTAATAATGCCGTCAGTCCTGGCTAAAAGCGGAAGCGATTCCTCATTAACCAAGACCACTGCTTGACGACGAGCGCCCTCCATCTCACCCAATCTGGCAATTTGCCAATTCTGAGTTGGAAGGTCAGGATTGCAGACTTTTATCATCTTTAGAATCACCGCAGTGTCACTTGTAGCCATTGGGATCCATGCATGAGCTCTGGGTTGCGAGGGGATATCATGTTTTTCCACAACGTCCAGTCTGGCTCCAGGCCATAACTCTCCCACTTGGCTAATGGCAACCTTAAACACGGCTGCGGATCTTTCGTTTCCAAAAGCAACGAGTTTTACTCGCCCCTGATACCAACCTGCGTTGACAGTAGTAGGGAGAAAATCAGGCATACTCTCAAGAAGCCTATAGTAGATTTCATTTAGTTTAGTTTCAACTAAACTCCACTTGTCCCTTGGAATACTACAATCCCCATTTTGCCTGTTTATCACAGCCCTAACGAAGTTACCTTTCACCACTTCACTAAAAGACTGAGTCCAGACGTTGCCGGTCACCTTAGATCTTTTAGGTAAAGGTTTCTCGTCGGGCGAGCGCAACCTTTTACCAGACTTCGATGACGAGGCTGAAACAGCGCTCTGTTTGTCAGATGCGCGCATTGCCGAAAGTTTGTCCTGTTCTTCAATGACTCCTTTCGCCCATGATAGCGACGCCTTCTCACGTTCGGAGAGCTTCGTTCCATCGAGTTGGCTTAGTCTGTTAATTATTTTCAAACAAAGCCTTCTCTGGTTGTGCCTGACCTTTGATGGCTTAAGTTTCTTTTTCTTTTTACCACCAATATTAGGCTGAGCACCCCTACCAGAATCAAGGCCGGACTTCAAGGTCGCAACCCTAAGACCAGTGCTAGGACCAGCACCAGTCGGTGAGGCAGAGCCTCGAACTAAATCGGTATCATTTGTGTCCATATTTTCATTTTCCTTGATGTGGTAATGAAAATATCACAAAAATACCTATTACGAACAAACCTATTACGAACAATTTTAGTAATTCAATTTATAGCACGGAGTTAAAATAAAACACTTCCACACTCGTCAACAGTTGAACGATTACGTTCAACTGTAATCGTTCAACATTTTGTTGCCCTTAGAGCAACAAAATGTATGACCGACCCACAATATTTTTTTCGTCCAAACATTTTCTCTGAACACACCTACCCTCTATCTTTAACTGTTAAGGCGGTCCCCATACAATTTTTTTTTAATTTTTTGTAAATTTGTTTTGTATTTGTATTTAATCAGCTTCTACCGCTCCAATGGTGCGTCCGAGAGGGGTCATTAGTGAGATCGACCCCCATTTATTTTTACCCTACAAAATTTTTTTAAAACATACCTACGCCCTATCTCCACTCCCTAAGTAGGCTCCCATACAAATAACAGTTGGAGCAAATTTTATAAAAATGTAATTTTGAATGGAAGCCTACTTAGGAATTGGAGATAGGGCGTAGGAGATAATGTTGTAGGGTAAAATAAATGGGGGTCGGTCTCACTAATGACCCCTCTCGGACGCACCATTGGACCGGTAGAAGCTGATTAAATAAAACAAATTTACAAAAAATAAAAAAAATTGTATGGGGACCGCCTTAAAAATTAGAGATAGAGGGTAGGTGTGTTCAGAGAAAATGTTTGGACTAAAAAAATATTGTGGGTCGGTCATACATTTTTTTGCTCTAAGGGCACTATAGGGCAGTTAGAGCGGTTGGAGCAAATTTTAAAAAATGTCGTTTTGTGTGGGAGCCCCTTTAGAAATTGGAGATAGGGTATTAGTTTGTTCCAAAAAATGTTAAGACGTAAAAATTAATGGGGGTCGGTCTTATAAACGACCCCTCTATGACGCACCATTGGAGCAGTAGAAATGATTTTAAGATTGGAAAATGTCAATAAAATTTTTTCAAAAAATTTTAAAAAATAGTAACAATCGTAATCCCACGATCCTCCTTGACAAAAAATTTGTAGAATCGATAGAAATTTTACACAAAAAAATTTCAAAAAAATCGAAGAGTACAAACATTTTTAAAAATGAGATTTAAATTTTAAAACTTAAAAATCACATACTAGAGCGCTTTTAAGAATTTTTTGGTGATTTTTTTTTTATAAGTACGTAAAAAAACAAAAATTTTGAAAAAAATGAAATTTGGTCCATTATTGAAGAAGTTATGAGTAAAAGAAGTTTGAGTAAAGGAACAAACTACCAATTTTTAAAAATTCGATATCTTTTGAACGGGTCATCAAAAAAATCTAAAAATTTACCACGAAGGAGTTTTCGAAGGCTACTAAAAACTGTAAACAAATTGGGAAAATCTAAAAAAAAATTTTCAAAGTGTCCGATTTGACATGGAATGCCCCATATGTATGATTGCTATTTGTACTCAAGGAGAAAACTGATCAAATTAGGAAAAAAAAAGCTTGGGATAAAAATAATTGCTATATGAAACTTATTTCGTTTCGGCACCATTGGTTGATTATATCCCACTGTGCGGGCTCAATGAAAACAATGGTACACTCAAAAAAAAAACCTTGTAAAATTACAAGAAAAGTTTGTAACTTTTTTTTTGCTACCTCTTATTTGACAAACATTCCTTGTTATTTTACAAGCTTTTTACCAATAATTTTGTAATTTTACAAGCTTTTGACCAAAAAAAAATTAAATTTACAGTTTTTTGACGCGATAAAACTTAAAAGGAGGTTTCGTAACTTTACTATATCGATTTTTTTCTGCTACACTGAAAAAAAAATTTACCATTTTTAAAGCATGTTGAAATTAATTTAAAACAAGTAAGAAAATTATAGTCGGTCAAGACCGACCATATAATACCCTACACCAGAGTTTCCCGGACCATGGGTCCCAAGTTCAAACATGGACTGATTAGATCTATATTTTGTCAAATCTTTAATAGTGTAAAAAGCAATCACTAATCAAATTTGAGTGGAATAGGCTTCTTTTTGTTGACAATAAATCGCTTCAACTGAATATCGGGCGAAATTTCCACATGGGACCTAAGTCCAAAATGGTCCGATGATAATTAGATTTGATAAGGTTATTAAAGTACGCGTTTAACATACACAAACAGAATTTTAATTAAATATTTTCTATTTTCATGAAAATTGAGAGATTTATGTGAAAATCGGGAAGGTGGTTTGTATGGGGGCTACTAGAAGAACTGGTTCGATTTCTTTAAAATTCGGAATGGTGATTTGTGTGTATAAAACATTAATTCCTGCCAAATTTTGAAAAGATACCTATTAAAATGCGACTACTAGAGTCATTTGAGCCAAAACTAAAGAGGACCTTTGTATGGGGGCTAGGTCTAAATATGGACCGATTTTTTCCAATTTCAATAGGCTTCGTCCTTGGGCCAAAAGAGGCTTAAGTTTTAAATTTCAAGTCAATTGATCGAGAATTGCGACCTGTATCGTGTTTACACCGTTTACATGGACAGACAGACGGACGGACGGACGGACGGACAGACGGACGGACGGACGGACATCGCTAAATCGACTCAAAAAGTGATTCTAAGTCGATCGGTATACTTAAAAGTGGGTCTAGGACCAATATTTCGGGTAGTTACAAACATCAGCACAAACTCATTATACCCTGTACCACAGTGTGGTGTAGGGTATAAAAAGGAGGGTATGCGAGGGCTCCAAAGATATTAATTCTTCTTCCAAGTATATTTTTTCCAAAAACATAGTAATGCATTTACTTAAATATATCTTAAAAGTAAGTAAAATTGTACTTAATATAAGTTTAATTGTTTTTATCCAGAGGAAAAATATTTTTTTAAAATAAGTAAAAATTTCCTTAAAATTACGGATTCTGTGGACCGTATGGAGTTTTAATGTGAGGACCCTGCGGGCCCCCAATATATGGGGTCCGCCCATGAGTATGAGCATACACTATTATAGGGTCACTAATGATTTTGATCCAAAATTTTGGTCAGAATCGCTCTATCTTGCTTAGTTTTCGAGATATGGAAATGGGGTCTTGAGAAATTTGATCATGAAATGACTCGAAAACTATTACTCGGAGGGCTTTTGGGTCTTCGGCGGTCATATTCTACAAGTTAAGGACTACAAAAATGTCTTTAGAATTTTTTTCGTATCTGTAATATTTGCAGAGTTATAGGCATTTGAAAATTCCGCGAAAATCGAAATTTGGATTTAAAGTTAGGGTCTCATGGGGTCTCCAGATGGGGCCCCCAGATGGGGTCCCCAAAATACCTAATGCAGTTTTTCTTTACGTTAAGTAAATTCTTTCTTAAACTGATGAAGATATGGATTCAAATAAAGTCAATGAAATCAATAAAATAAAGATCACTTTTTTCTTAAATTAAAACAAAAATGAATTAAATTGAAGAAAATGCGTTTTGGAATTAAAGATTAGTACTTATTTGATTCAATGTCTTGAAAATGTCTGTACTATTTTTAAGTAAGTTACGTACTTATTTATTTTTTTTGCTCACAATTTAAATTTTTTTCTTTTAAGTAATACAACATTTTTTAATAAACCCTTTTTTTCTTAAATGCAATCAATTCGCCATAAATGTAAAGAATATTTAACTTAATTTAAAAAAACAAATTAAGGAAAACTTTTGTGTTTTTTTAAGTATTTGCATGTACTATCTTCAAGTTTATTTTCTTTGTTTTAAGTAAAACCACCTTATATTAAGATAAGTTGTAGTAAATTCCAAAAAAAATTGTTTACTTAAATTAATAACAGTGTTTCTTTAATTTCCGTATAGTTATTTTTTTCAGTGTATAGTTCGTTCAACAATATTTATATTTATAAACGTACACTCAAAAAATTATGACGGTAGATTCCACTACAAAAGACAGTTAAAACTACTACATTTGCTGTTGTTTAGGCGTCCACTACATTTGACGGTAAAATCAACCAAAAATTGTTATTGTTTTTAACTATCAATTAACAACTACAAAAAACGGTAAAAACTACTTCAAATTACAGTTATTTTTACTGTAACTAAAATTGTCTGAATTTTCTTCTGAACTTAAAAATGGTTAAAATTATTTGGAAATAATTCCTGCTACTTCTAACTCGTTCAACACATCCGTTTTTCTAAAAATTTCTAGAAAATTATAAGTTTTTGTATAGACTAAAAACAACTACATAAAACAACTGTTACTACAATGTAATAATTTTTCTATTTATTTTTTAAAACGACTACAAAAAACAGTTGTTTGAGATTTTTCACCCAAAAACAACTGAAGTTGTGGTTGAAAACAACAATTACTACTTACTACACAAATGACCAGCATGTAGTAACTGCAATAATTTTCTAAGTGTATTCTTAAAGAAGATTTAATTGTGAATACGATGAGCTTTATGCCGAAAAAATCGAATAACAATTGACAGAGTTGTGATAATTTTTCTAAAAAAGAAAATTAATGTTTTACATGAAATTGCCGTTCGGACAACCCAGACAAAAAAAAATAAAAAAATAAACGAACATACTGAGAGGTCACGTATCATTATTTTAAAGGTTTTTGGCCCTCTGAATTTGAATTTGACCTTGAAATTGCGCTATCTTATTAAGTTTTTTATATCTCAATTTATGTTAAATATCTCAAAAACCTGACGCGATAGAACAATTTAAAGGCTAAATTTGGATTCAGCGCGCCAAAAACCTTTAAAAATATTGTACATGACCTGTTATGATAATTTTTTTTTTTTGCCTGGGTTATCTGAAGGGCGATTTCCTGCAAAATCTTAATTTTCTTTTTTAGAAAAATTATCACAACTCTGTCACTTCTTATCTGATTTTTTCAGGATAAAGCTCATTGTATTCAGAATTAAATTTTCTTTAAAAATATGTTTATAAATATATAGGTTGTTAAACGAACTATAGGAGAAAAAAATCGATAAATTTGAGAATTTTTCAAAAAATAACAAAAAAAAATAGATATTATAGAAAAAATCAATAGATATCTTTCTTATATGTGTAGACTAGTGCCCCCCATTTCCCGGTTCTCGGTATTCCCGGGAATACCGGTATTCCCGGTTCTGGTACCGGTTTCCCGGTTCTAGGTATATTCCCGGGAATACCGGTTCTGATCCTGGTACCGGTTCTCAAAAACCAAAAAATTGCTATACCATAAAGTATTTAAATTACACTATTTAATCAGTATATCAGAAATATTTAGTTGTGTTTGTAAAATTATTTGAAAAACATGTAACTATTTTTTCTTAAATTCAAAAAATAAAATGAAAATGTTAGTTTTCACAAGTTTTGTATTTTTTTTTTGTACAAGCAAAGAACAATTTTTAATTGTGCAAAATATTACAAAATATACATACCGGTAGTCCCGGGAATACCGTCAGAACCGGAACCGGGAATACCGGTATTCCCGGGAATACCGGGAATGAATTAATAACCGGGAAACCGGTACCTAATCCCGGGAATACCGAGAACCGGGAATACCGGTATTCCCGGTACTACGGTACTGACCGTAGGCACTAGTGTAGACCACTTCACACACATGGAAAGCCCTATCCCTCTTCTATCCAAACCAGTTAAAAAATTTAAAATCGCTTAAAAAATTTCTGAATTACACAAGGTTTAGTGAGCAAAGTCCCAAAAAAACGTTTTTTGACAATAACTCTAAAATTTGGTTTCGACAAAACCAACAACCTATACCATGTCACATCAGAAGTATTTTTTCACTGTAGCACAGTGTTATTTGTTAAAAAAACAAGGAAAACTGTCAAATATTGGTAAAATGGGATTACGAAACTTTTTTTAGTAATTTGACAAGGTTTTTTTTTTTGAGTATACTAAAGTAAGAAACAATTTAGCAAAGCTGCTTATCATACAAAAAAATTCAGCCCAATGTGCAGTTTTGCACTCTTCTCTGATTGGAAACAGATACCCGAGAAAAGTGGCCCACCCTGCATAATAAGCTTATCAAGCAAAATTATAATAAAATAGTGGTATTCAGAGTCTTGCTTGCCAGCCCTGGCACTAGTGGTAAAAAAGCACTTTTAAAAATTATGTTTTTGGTATGGGTATGTCACTTTTCCCGGCTAGTCGTATCCGATCAGAGAAAAACGGCCCATCCTAATGTGCAGTAACAAAGAAACCTCTAACGGTTTTTATATTCTGTCGAGTAATTGAATAAACTTAAATAAAAAACATATTGCTATTTGCAGCTCTAAAAACCTTTTAAAGTTTTTTTTTTTATATTTTGACGATACACAACAATTTTTTAATTAAAAAAATATTATATTTTTCAATAAAAATAAATATTTGACAACTCTCGATTTATTAAACAAAAGATTAGATACTTCATGTTACACTCGTACAAAAGTGGTTTTCAGAAAATTATTAACGTGTTGTACTTCTTAACAAAATGTCTATAGCAACAAATTAAAAAAAAGTACAAGTAAAAATGATTGTTAAAATATTTATGTATAATTTTTAACACCCGTGTAAAAATGAGATGATTCGTTAAGATTTTATTACTATTTTTAAAAAATTACACAAATGAAATAGAGATTATTCCAGTTCGAGGCCATTTTTATGTTCCCCATTAGGAATTAACATAACAAGTACTTATGGTAACTCTACTTTCTTTATTGGGATATTTTCTCACAAATTTTCTACACCCAAAAAAACGGGGGTATTCAATACTAAAAATTTAACTAAATTTTATTCCAAAAGGACCTAGTGCAGAAATTGGTAACCAATACTAAATTTTTTTACTAAAATTATTGAAAACCAGTAAAAATTACTAATTTTAGTGCTTTGAAGATACTAAAATTAGTAAATAATTAGTACATTTTGGTACAAAATCACTTACTTAATCTTTTACTGTAAAATTATTTTGAGTGTAAAGAATTCTGATGATGGAAAAGTTAGAAAATCCCAGAAACGATCGTTAATTCATTACTAAAAATTGACAAATATTTTAATGGGAAAATATCCCATTAAATACTCATAGAGTCAGAAGCAGCACTGATTTACCGCTATATCAAAGACTAAACAGACGCAACACTTATGACAGGTGTCAAAAAAGCAATCTTGAATCATAGGAAAGTGTTAAGTTAAAACTAACCCAGCAAAAACTTGGTAATGACACATCATTACCATTCTAATTACTTAGTAATGACAGAAAATTACCTTTAGCATTATTTTGAAATGTAAAATAAGGATTTTTTAATAATGACTTACATAAGTCATTATAATAAAATAAAAAAATTTCAGAACTAGATTTTCACTTTTTGACTCACTGTACATTATTTTGAATAAAAATAAAATTAAATTAAATATTTTTTTATTTTTTAAAAATTTTTTTTTTAATAATTTTTTCATTACCTATAAGTATATATGTAATTAGTTATTAATATTGGTTTGATAATCATTACATTTGGCACATTTGCTTGTAAATGTAATGGGAAAGGTAATTCGAATCAGAAGTAGTTATAACTTTTGAATTTCCCATTACACATTTCATTACTTGGTAATGCAAGTTTTTGCTGGGAAGTAAAAAATGCTATGTTTTCTCCTAAAATTGCTTAATTCTCCCTATATTTTTACCATAGGGGTAAAACAGGGCTGTTTCGGACATGCTTATGTATTAGTGACAGCCAGCGCATGTAACTTTTGACATTTCATTTAAAACATAAACAAACAACGCTAAATTATTTTAGATGCCTCTATATTGAGAGTACCAAAATATATATGCTTGTTGCATGTCTCTATGATCTATGGTTTCTGAGTCTGAATAAAGCAAGCACCGCAAGGTAAAAAAAATCCAGTTGTTAGAGAAAAAACCCCTAAAACAATAACGGTGAACGGCCAATTTTTGATGAAAAACTTATATAATTTGAGCATTTTCGTGAATATTTTGTTCTTTTTTTAAAATTTTTAAGAAAACAGAATCTTATTCAAAAAAAATATGTAATTTTATAGCACCCATTTGATAAAAACAATACAAAATTTAGTATTTAAACTTGATTTCAGTCAATTGTTTAAGCAAACATCGATTTCCGTTTAATTTTCTTTTTTCTATAAATTTGGTACTCGAAATTATACATACATATATGTATTCTCTTCTTTATTATTTAAAATGTAAATAGAAAATTTAAGTAAATAAATAAAAGTAAATTAACTAAAACAATTGTCAATTAAGTCATTAACAAAACTACTCAAACGGAAGTAGTTAACAAGTACCGCAGTATTATTTTTTAAAGATATCAAGATATTTCAAATATCATGTTTTTCTAAATTGCGTTTTAATAAAAAAAAATAATTTAAAAACAAAATGTTTACAAGTTAAGATTATTTAAGACAGACTTTAATCGTTGGAAACATTTTGGATAAAACTTAAGTAGACAAAACTACTATACCTAACCAATTTTGTGAGAAATTTCAATTAGAAAAAAAAATAATTTTAGAAATTTGACAAAGGTCAATTGGAATTTAGTTATTAGAAACTGATAATTCGAAAAAAAATACAGTCGAAATAATTTTAAAACTTAAAGACACGTGTTTTTTAATTAGAGCCCCAGAGTGGGCGCCAAAAAGTTTACGTTGGTTTTTTAAGTTTTAAAATTATTTTAATTGTAATTTCAGTTTATGATAAATGATCCTAAAAAAATTGTTGATTCAAATTGAAAAAAGATCAAAGTTGTTTTACTAGGATCCTGCAGAAAAAGGAACTGGTCCTTGAAAGGTCAAGTGACATATCACCAGAATCCAAAAAACCTATCACAATCTTTAAACCTTTCATATAAAAAATCCTGTCACTTTTGTTATAGTATGTTTCCAGTGGCATGATTTGGGAAATTAGACTGTTTTGAGGAAATCATGTCATTTTCTACATGTTTTCCCATACATTTTTCATATGCGCAAAACATCTCAAATTGGGTGTTTTGGTACAAAACATGTCGACTTTTTAAACTCACCACCCGTTTTGGTCAGTGCAATACTGTATTTTATATTCGAAAATAAAAGCTACCGATTCGTAGTGAGTATTCGTTAGAAGAAGAAGACATTTAATTTTTTTATTATTAAAATTATTTACAGAGTAGTAACCGGTCAGTCAATGATTAAGGACGTGTAAGCTGACGCGTTGTAGTTGATTAAAGTTAAAGACAAAACTGTACCGCGTGTTTTTTTTGTTGAGCCTGCTAATTCACTCGGCATTGCGTCGGACACTTGTGGTCTGATTATATGTCTATCGGCACTTGGGAGCATTGTTTTACTGCCTCCATTGCGAAGGCAATGGTCGTTTTTTGTGTGCAGAGCCAACTTGAGTGTCTAGGCTTTAGCGTGGCGTCATCATCAATAACGTAGGCCATAAGGCCCATTGTGATTCCCTAAATTGTAATTTCCCTACTCCCCCTCTGATACAAAATGTTCTACTTCTTTAACCACCCCGAATCTCTTAGAATTTTTTTTTAAATTTTTTCGGAAAATTGAAAAAAAAATCTAAAAGCATTTTAAATGAATTTTTTACCGTAAAACGCAAAAAAAAATTTAATATTTTTCGAAACTTTGAAAATTGTTCAAGTTTTTTTTTTTCTTCAAAATTTTTTTAATAAATTTTTTTACTCCAAAACGCAAACAAAAATTTTTGTCCGGGACTTGGTTTTTCTAAAATCATTTTTAGTTAAATTCTCTACTAAAAACTCCAACAAAAACTTGTCTGACTTCAAAAATTTTGAAATTTTGTTCGCGAATTGTACAATTTTGATACATTGACATTTAAAATCCTACTGATGATGACACTAACTGGGGTGTTTGAAACCGGTATAGGAAATACCAGAAATGTCTATAATTTTTAGAAATTCAATTTTTCTTCTGCATTTTTTCAACTTGAACCCTTATAACAAATATAATTAGAGCCCGTGCTCGATCTGTACTTACAGAAAAAATCAAATAAAATTACTGACAAAATATGTCGCCATTAGGCACGTCTCCGAAACAGAAAAAGCAAATTCCTTCATTTGTGTCTGCAATTCCAGATCATGTTGGTAACCCTTGCAAAATAATGTAAGAGACAAAAAAGTTGAAAGAAAGTATGAAGTGAGGTTGAGATTGCTTGAAATAGAATTGTAGTGTTGGAAACTGTCAAAATTTATTCTGTAGAAACTATAAATATTCACATATATAAAAAACAGTTTTCATTAACAAGACAAACCGACATTTAAAATCCTACTGATGATGACACTAACTGGGGTGTTTGAAACCGGTATAGGAAATACCAGAAATGTCTATAATTTTTAGAAATTCAATTTTTCTTCTGCATTTTTTCAACTTGAACCCTTGATACGTTCTATTGTCTCCGGTCACGGGTTAAGCTGTTTTGAGACAGTTTAGTGACAAGTCCAATTTTTACCTGTCCCGTGATAGGCATTTTAGTTTTATATCCCGTTTTCATGAGTCACGGGATAGGATCGAGAGACACACTTTTCCTGCAGGGATTTAAGAGATGAACTTTCTGCATATAGGTAGTTTTCGAACTCAAATTAATGTTTTTTGAATTATAACTGAATTAAACAAATAAAATATTAGACATTTTGTTAAAGATTACTAAAATTTTTTATTGCAAACTCATAGTTTAACAATCAGAACAAATTTAAAACTAAAAGACACAAGTCTTTCTATAAAGGCCCCAAGGTGGGCGCCAAAAAATTTGTGTAAGTCTTTGAAATTTTAAATTATTCTGATTGTACTTTTAGTTTAATTATAAGATAACAATCACTAAATTTTAATAAATCTTTGTAAAATGTTTTCCTTTTTTTTTTTGTTTTATTCAGTTAAAATTCAAAAAGATAAATTTGATTTCAAAGCCTTAAAAAATTTAGAAATTCTATCACTTTTCTACTTTTAAAATAGGTCAACTTCAAGCAAATATTCTTTAAAATTCATTAATCATAAACTAAAATTTAAAGATAAAAAACAATCAGAATAATTTCAAATCGAAAAAGATAAAGTCTTTCTATTAGCACCCCAGGCTGGGAGCCAAAAAGTTAGTATTGGTTTTTTAGTGTTAAAATCATTGTGGTTGTATTTCTTTTTTAAATTAATTTGCCATAAATAACACTACTAAACATTGAAAATGAGACTGAGACGCGACCTTATACACTTAATTGTTTTTCTGGTCAAGAATTCGGTCTCCAAACTTTTCCATCACATCAGATTTTTGAGAAATTTAGGAAAAAATGCCATTTTGGGCATTTTAGGCAACTCATAGCGGATGAACGCGACTTGTTGGCGACTTAAAAATAAGTAAAGTTAAAACATAACTCTTTGAGATGCAGAACTCATTTGGTAAGGGCACCAATTGTCTTGCAATGGTGTCTTATTCGAAAAAAAAGTTTTTGATGAAAAGACTCAGTAAAAGACTTCAGCAGTTAAAGCGACTGATCAAATGAGTTATGTATCTCAAAGAAGAATGTCTAAACTTCACCCCTGAATTATTTGAAAGTCGTCAGCACATCGGGTTCATCTGCTATGAGTTGTCAAATATGTACAAAACCGCAATTTTTTCAAGCTTCTCAAAAACCTGATGTAATGAAAAAGTTTGGAGACCGGATTTGTAAACAGGAGAATAATTGTAATCATTTTTATAAGGTGGCTTTTCCATCGCATAAAGTTTTTTTTTTTATATGAGGGAATTATATGTGAATTAGACATAACTGAAAGACACTTGGTGCCCCAAGGGTTAAGGGACAAAAAAAGTTCTGCATCTTTAAGCGTAGTGTTTAAGTTTTTCCCTTGACTTATTTTTAAGTCGTTATTACATCGGGTTCATTTGCTATGAGTTGTCAAAAATGCACAAAAAGCGTTTTTTTAACCTAAATTTTCTCAAAAACCTGGGGGCTAATTCTCGCAGTCGTGATCGAAATTATTTTGTTTCGAGTTAAATATCGATAGTTCGAAATTTGCGGATGATGGGACTCGTTACTTTTCGATTCGATTTTATGTTTCAGTGTTTTTGTATTTTTTATAGCATAGTTTTAGGCATGTAATAAACGTATGATTTGTTTTTGTTTTTAATGTAAAACATGTTTTTGTCGCTCAGCCTAAACATATGCATTTATAAATATTTAGTTTTATTTTAATAATTTCGAATTATAACAGGCCTTTATTGTTGGCATACTTATCAATGTTCTGCCATACAAAGTTCACGGTTATGTGTTAACGTCGAAAATTCGGATAGATAATATTAAATGCAATACATTGTAATTGAGTTTTTAATTGTAAAAAAAATTTTTGCCGTCAAGCTGAATTGTATTACACTCTAATTAAAATGAATTCAGTTTCCTACTATAAATTGGGTAAATTTACACAAATAGGGTATTTTTACTTAAAATTATTGGAAATTTACCCAATTTATAGCAGTATTTTATTGGAGTTTGTTGAAATTTACCCAACTTATAGTAGTGAAAAAAGCAAGTATCATATCAGAGTTGGGCGTATGAGTAAATTTTGACTCACAGTCACTTACGTTCGAATCACTCACTTAAATTTTTTGTTTTAATCACGCTCACTTACTAATCACGTGAGTAAAAAAAATTGTTCACTCGTGACTAACGCCAGATTTTTTTCAACTCACGCATACTCACAATCACGTGATTGAAATAAAAATCGCTCACGCGTGATTCACGCAAATCACGTGACCATCGCCCATCTTTAATACACACTTCAAAAGCATTAAATACAAAGTTAAACTTGTTGAATAAGATTTTCCGTTTTTTTTTTGTATTTGTCTCTTAAAAAATGTTTTTTGTAATTTTATACAAAAATTTAATACAGTACTATCATAGGATACAGAAATAAACGGAATATCGAAAGCTAATTTGCTATCGAATGAAATACCGCACGATAACGTATAAACACTCGCTCGATATCGAATGACATCATTAGAAATTTCGATACACATAACTCGATCACGAGTGATATCATCCCAAAAGAAAAAAAAATGCACGTTCGAGTAGAATTTCGATCGCTATCGACTGCGAGAATTAGCCCCCTGATGTGATGGAAAAATTTTGAAGACCACATCTGTGATCACTAGAAAAATTTAAATTATTTGTGTAAGGTCGCATCCCAGTCGCATTCTTTTTTTTTAAGTTCAGTAAAGTAATTAATAAAAATAGAATTAGAATATTTTTAAAACTAAAAAGTTTTTCTCTTGGGCCCAGAGTGGGCGTCAAAAAGTTTTTGAAAGTCATATATAGTTTAAAATTATTTAGATTGTGTTAATTTTTAAATTTTAGTTTACAATACATAGTTTTTAAAGAAAAGTGGTTTCAAATTGGTGATATATAAGTATTAACGTTTTTTAAAGTTTAAAAATATTCCAATTGAATCGAATTCCAATTGATTTTTTTTTAATTATAACTGAATAAAAAAAATAAAAGGTTAGAAATTTGACAAAGATCAATTGAAATTTATTTATTGTTATCTGATAATTTGATACAACAATCAGAACAACTGTAAAGGTTGATTTACATGTTAAATAACCTTGACCACCCTTATCTACTATTTCCCAGTATTGGAGGATAACAATTGTCAAATTCAAATAATTTTTCATACAAAATTATTTAAACCCGGAAAATCGTATCACCAATACTAGGAAATACTAAATAAGGGTGGTCAAGGGTAATTAACATGTAAACTGCCCTCAAAACTCAAAGACACAATGGATTCTATTACGGCCCCATGGTGGGCGCCAATAATTTGGTGTAAGTCTTGTAAGTTTAAAATTATACAAATTTTAGTATACGATTAATAATTTTTAAAGTAAAGTTAATTCAAATTAGTGCCTATGGGAGATGAAGTTTTCAAATTCAAATTGATCTTTTACAAATTATATTTGAAAATTTGAAAGTTTGAACTAGATTAAAATGCAATAGGCCATCACCTATAAGATTCTTTGAGACTAATTAGAAAATAAATTTCTTATTTAAACACATATTAAAATACATACATACAATGTTTTATATTTAATGAAATTCCCACACATAAAGTGATTCTTTGAGTGTTACCATCAAAGACTTAAAAAACAACAAAGTCCAAAGTAAAGGACCACACAAGTGGCACGTGTAGCTTTGATGCTGTTATTCGTTTTTATTTTTTTTATTCTGATTAAGACCAAAAACAAGAATTGCAATATATAAAAAATACATAAATATAATGTAATATATTGATGCACATACATAAATAAAATATGTTAATATATGAGCAAAACCTTACAAATTTTAATTTTTATAGTTGAAAACTAGAGCAATGGAAAACAAATCGGGGATTGGACAAATTACCGGTTATAACACTCAAATTGGTGGTAGAATTTATGACCGCTTTAAATCTAAATCTAACACCAATGGAGATATTTGTTAGAATTATGACGAACAAATTTTTGACCAAAACCCCCATTAACAGAGCGAAAATTTAGTTTAACTTGGCAACCCTGCAGTGCATTGTGTTGGTAGTAGGAAAATAGGTTATGAGGAGGAAGAACGAGGGAGTAGTGTTTATGAACATTTAGTTTAACCTTTTCCAGATCGTAGTTGACTGGGAAGCCTTCTGAGGGGAGTGAATTCAACATACGACTAGTTCGACTAAGAAAATAATATTCTCTATAATTCGTTGCGCGATTCATTGGACTATCGACATCACACGAACGTGATCTACTGTATTGGCGAGTATTGTAAAAATACACCCGAGTCTTGGGTATAATTTCACTTATCTCAGCAGACATTTATCATGGTAATATCAATGGAAAAAAGATGCACAATCCACATTCCGACGATGCTCCAATGAATAAAAAGAGTTGGATACCCTACTGTCATTGATAAGCTTCAACGGACTCCTTTGCACCCGGTCCAAAAACTTCAAAATAGATTTTGCCCAGAAATGGGAGTTGTATTCCAACTTCGATCGGATATAGGCGGTTAAATAGTAAGGAGATCAGATGGAGAGAAGTTTTTCTTACACATTTTTTCGACACTTGAAAAACATGTTGGTTCCAACGAACATCACATTGTATTTTCATGCCCAGATTCCTCAATAGTAACGCCGTTCATGTATACAGATGACGTTGAATCCACAGATGGTCTGTGGGTCAACATACAACACTCTAAGTTCATCGTGCCACACACGATAACTTCGTACTTGTCAGGGTGAAAAGGTAACACAAGGTTTAACACACGGTATATGTGTTGGATCATTTACTAGTGGTACAAGGTGGTTGTGTGAGGCCAGGAAGAATTGTGTACATTGAAATCGCCAGCAATAACTGTCCAGGAAATTCTAAAAAATCCTGATGATGTAATAAAATGCACTACGTGACCTCTCCGTTCACATGTTTTGGTTTCTATAGAGGAACCCGAAGTGGAGAACATGCGAACTTATTTGCAGCATTGACATTGTCATCAAGTAAACAGAGCTTCCAGTTGAAATGTCGAAAGAAATTATGGAGCTGAACCCAACGAGCCTTTTCATGGACAAAAACCGAGAGTTTCGCAGCTGGAATCATTACGAATTGCCGAATCTCTACGAATTGAAGAATCACTACGATTTGCCGAATATGAAAAGGATGCAGAAATGATAAGGTGATCCGATTTTTCGAGAGACGCATGTAACTCAACTTCGTACTTTCAGGGGGAGGAAAAGTTCAAGAATATTATGAAACTGCCCTTTAACACACGGAATATGTGTTAGATCATTCACCAGATGCACATGGTGGTTGTGTGTAGCGAAGACCTCAACATATTGGCCCTCAGCAGTCGTGTGGCTGAAATAACGAAGCCAGGAAGAATTGTGGAACAATTTCACTGTCGGAAAAGGAGTCAAAGAATCCGTTCCCATGTTTGAATTTCTATAGAGGAACCTGATGTGGAGAACATGCTCCCTGAGTTGGAATTTAACCCAGAGGGAGTTAAATTCCAAATCACGAGATGTATCTTTTTTTTTGAAATCGTACACTGTAGTACAGAGAATCCCGATATTGTGAATCCAGCTTAAAAGTTAAAACTTTTTGAATCTTGATCATATATTTATGCAAAAACAAAACGGCATAGTACATGTATACTATCATTTCTACATCTTGGTAGTCGGTTTTGTTAATCGACTCTGATAGTATTTAGTTGGGTTCGTTTTTTGTGTGTTGGTATAAATGGTGGTAAGCATACACGAGTTTAGACCTTTTTGTCAGTTAGTTTTGTTTTTTTTTTTATTTTTTGTCGGATTTCTTTAATTAAAACTAAGTCCCAAATCCGTGCTATTAAAATTTTTAGTTTCGAATACATGCAAGTTGGTTCTCAATTTTTTTTTTGTTATTTTAAAGAAGCAGGTGCCATTGGTATTATGAAAATTATTTTTAGCTTTAAAACTGGCTTTTTAACAGGAAATAATTATGTACATATGTGTGTATGCATATATAAACCATACTTACTACTACCACCACCTTAGCAATTGAAAGAACAGCAAATTCAGCCATCATCAGCATCAGTATCAGTATCAACCAGCAAGTAAGGATTGTTCTTTTCAAATTTACCGCCTTTAAAATATGAACTAAAAGCCTTGTGTTTTTAAATAAACGACCCCATATGAACGTTTTGTCATCTTTGTCTACATTTAACAAAAATAAATAAAAAAATTAAGCGGACTATGTATGCAATGCCATAACTTATTTAGTATGTCCTCCGCCTCCTCCATCTCTTTGCTCTGTTTTAGTTGTCGTTTTTGATTGCAGAAAACAGATTTATGTAAATATTTTGAATGGCTATGTAAATGGACAAACTTAAGAGAGATTATATTACAAAAAAAGAAAAACAGCAGTTTTTAAATGACTAAAGATCAAATAATTTTAAATGTTTAATAACACTTGCTAAATAATTTATTTTTCCAATTTAAGGGTTTACTTCATAACACCGTCCGACAGCCAATCATAAAAATGAATCGGATGATAAACGTCCGAATGTAGAGATCAAATAGAGTAAAACTGAATTTACAGGATTAAGTTTTAAAAATAACGTGACTTATCTACTTTTTCCTGATATGCCAAAATAATAAAATTGGGAAATTAGGGGAGATCCTGCTCTTTCATTTGACATCACTAGTGGCATCCTAGGACAAGTACAAATATTTAAAAAATACAAAACTTAATCCTCTAAAACTTTGAAGACCTTTAAAAAGGCAACAGGATCACGAAATGAAAAACTGTAAATGCATTTTTACTATATTTAGTCTCTAATTTTAAACGTAAATTATCCAGTTCGTGTTTAAAACTTTTTCTTCTTTTTGTCGGGCAGTGTAATTTATTATAGGAAAATTCCCAATTAGTCAAATTTTGTTCTTATAGTTTTTTAAACTTTAAACAAACATAATGAAAAATATTCCAACCGTTATGAACAGATTTGCCCAAAATTGATAATATATATAAAAGAGACGAGTTTGAGGTTGGGGTGTCTCGGCATATCGGCCATATCAGTGTTTAAAAATTTCGTTTCCCCTTATGAAGCAAATGGAGCTTCGGGAAAATTTCCATAACTCCCGAAATAACAGTAACATCGTCTAGAGCAAAAATATAGGTATAAAAAAACTTTCTTCTCATATGAAAACATCATCTCTGTGTGAGGCTCGAAATTTAAATAATGATAAAAATGAAATACTTAAGTCCAACAATCACAACAAATAAATTTGTTAAAAATTATTGTGAGGAGGTAGGGTTCCTCAAACTACCCCCAAATTCCAACAGATCCCTAGTTGTTAGTTCGGATTCAAAATGTTTGTCCGTCTTGCTCTACCTTGCTTAGGTTTTTTTGATACGGTAATTTAGGGTCCTAACATGGTCTTAAGAGTTTTAACAACTAAGGCTGGATTACTCAATGCTCCGTTATAAAATAACTCTCCGTTAAATTTAACTTTTTCATACAAATTTTGACATAAGGCTCAGTTAAATCGGCAGTTAGCAGCTAACTTTTCATTGAGTAATCCGCCCTAAATCACTCAAAAACTTATTTGGAGGTCGTGTTCTACAAGAGCTACAAAAATGCTTCTGATACTCTGTTACAGGTAATATTAAATATTAGATGAAAAAAGAATCCGAAATAGAGTCCGCATTTCTAAAATTCTCCCCTACGTTTTTTTAACATGATAATGTTTTTAGGCTGGTGTCTAATTTTAAAAAAGTTGCAGGACGCCACCTCAGTTTGACTATATAAGCTAACGACTAACAAAAAAGAAAATTGGAATTACTGTTTTCGTTTTCTTAAAACCAAAAATTTTACTAACTTGGGTTTGTAACTTGGATAATAATTCACCTCGTGGTGAATAACAAAAATATTCACCAGCTGGTGAATAAAATGTAACATAATTATTTTTATCAATATTTTTTTTTTTTTCATCAATATTTTTTTTTCATCAATATTTTTTTTTTATCAATTATTTTTTTTTTCATCAACATTTTTTTTTTCATCAAAATTTTTTTTTTTTCATCAAGATTTTTTTTTCATCAATATTTTTTTTTTTTTTCATCAATATTTTTTTTTTCATCAATATATTTTTTTTTTCATCAAAAAAATTTTTTTTTCTTCAATATTTTTTTTTCATCAATATTTTTTTTTTTATCGAAAAAATTTTTTTCATCAATATTTTTTTTTTTTTTTCATCAATATTTTTTTTTTTCATCAATATATTTTTTTTTTCATCAATATATTTTTTTCATCAAAAAAATTTTTTTTTTCATCAAAAAAATTTTTTTTTTCATCAATATTTTTTTTCATAAATTTTTTTTTTCATAAATTTTTTTTTCATTAAATATTTATTTTTATCAATAAAATTTTTTCATTAAAACCCTTTTCTTCATCAAACACTTTTAGTTATCGAAAAACATAGACAAACAGATAGATGGATATCACTAGAATGTCTTAGAAAGCTTTACGGATCAATAATATATAAACATAATGGCGTCCTCGACCGATATTTCAATGCATTTTGCATATAATGACAAATTAATATAGCGTTATTTTTCCTAGAAAAATTTTGCTTTGGAAAGAACACCTACTTGTACAGCAAAACATTATCATGATTTAATGGTTTGGGCACGAGTACAAACTTCGCAGACATTTTTTTCAAAAAGTTTTCAGAATCATTAAAGCAATAAAATTAAAAAAACCCGTTTAGCCCGGAATTCATTTGAGTAATTTTTGTTTCGTGAGTTTGCATGATTGATTTGTGCTGTTTGAAACGGAACACAAGTAAAAAAATCGTCATTATATTGAACTTACAAGGAAGGTCTTTCACAGGGCACCCACCGATTGTCCTGAAACTTGATATAGGAAAGAGGGGAGCAAAATAGAGTTACCTGTTTTTTTATAGCTGCCCAATCTCACAATAAGCGGGTCAAAGGGGAGGGGGAAAACGGGATTTTTTTGTTTTTTTGAGGATTTTTCACATTTCTTCAAAAGAAACTATATGAACATTTTATACAGATCGAAAGGTTGTTTGAAGGCCTATCCAATGGTGTATCGGTCGTGTCTGAATTCTTCATCGTTTAGTACGTTATTGTCAAAAATGTATAATCGTTGGGGTAGTTTATATGGAGATGTATATACGTACGACCACCAAAATCATAGATAATAATCTCTATCAAAATTAAGCTGACCCGTATTTTTTCGTTTGGCGAAATTCCTGCTAGTTCGGCTTTTATACGGATTTTCCCGAAAGCCTTTAATTTTTTCATAAGGTGGCAACCCTATTTTAAATTTGAGATTGGGCAGCGAAAAATAAACAGTTAACTCTTATTTTTTCCCCATCATTCCCATATTAAAGTTTCAGGACAATCGGTTGGTGCCCTATGAAACACCATCCTTGTTAGAGGGTAATTAAAACAAAATTGGGATTTAAATAAATTTTGTATTATTGTTGTAAGGAAATTAAATACTTTTTGTGCAAGAAATCTTTAAAAAGTAAAATAAAAATTTGTTAATTTTAATTTCGTGAGTCTTCGTGAGCGTGATTATTCCGTGAGAAAAATTTTAGTTGCTCACGTGAGCGTGCGAGAACGTGAGCAGAAAAAACAATTTCGTGCGTGAGCAATATTTTCATTTCGACAGCGTAAGCATGCGTGAGTCAAAATTCACTCACGTGCCCATCTCTATAACATATATGTTAACTTCCTTTCCGAATTACAGGAATTTCCAAAAGTTACTTTTTCAGAATGTTTTTTTTTTCGGCCGGAGGATTTTAAATTTCATGCATCTATGAGGACGAGAAAGAAAAGAGTACCAAAATACACTATTTTACCCAAATTTACCCCATTACCATCTGAATTTCCGAAATGTACTTTTTGGAATGTTTTTATCGAATGCTTTTTCCGCCGGTGGATCTCGCGTACCAAATTTCTAGTTTATTTCACGAAATTTAAAAAGTATCAAAAGTACACTTTTTACCACTTTTTACCAACTTAAAATTGGAATTTCCAAAAACCCAGCCTTGGTGGATCTATTTTCCTGGAAGTAAACCTACATACCAAATTACAAGTCTCTAGCAAAGACTTATACAGACTCGACATAAGAAAAATTAACCATATAGTCCTTAACCATATGGTTAATTTTTCAAATTATTCTACGAATTAGGTTAGAAAGAGAATGCTAATATAACGCGCCATAAGAAAAATAGATGCTAAATCGGTTTTTATTGTTTCCCTCACTCCTAAGTCGTAGAAATTGTTGCCATATTAGCTTAAAACTAGCTGTCTGTATATAGTCTGTGTCTCTAGCTTCAGTATGTTATTTATGTTAAATTTAACTTTTTTGACATCTGTCATAAGTGTCACGTCTGTTTAGTCTGTGCTAGTGCCATATCACAGACTAATACAGACTCGACATAAGTGACAGGTGTCAAAAAAGTATTCTTCAACCATATGCTTAATATTTTAAAATTATTCTACGAATTAGGTTAGAAAGAGAAAACTGATATAACGCGCCATAAGAAAAATGGATGCCAGATCGGTTTTTGTTGTTTCACTCGCTCCTAAGTCGTAGAAAGTGTTGCCATGTTAGCGTAAAACGGACTAAAAACCGCTGTGTTTTCTCCTAAAATCGCTTAGTTTCCCCATTTTTTCTTATAAAACTCTACTGTCGAGTCTGTATTTAGTCTGTGGCCATATATTTAAATTGTTACATTCTAAACTGTTGTTCCTTAAGAGAAACCCCTTCTGAAATAATTTTCTTTAAGAAAATGTCGAGATTCCCGGAGGCTACAAAAAGATTGATCTAAATAAGCTAATATAAAATTGAACAGGTCATCATTAAAACTCATAGTTTAAAGCTGAATTTCCAATGACAGAGTACTCTGTGCCAGAGAGTGGCACGCAGAACAATAATCGAATCACTCACGAAAATGTTTGATAACGTGCACACTTACTCCAGATTCAATAACGCTCACGCGTGAGTCACGCAAGCTCTACTTACGCTATTGAATTCTCATGCTATTTTTTTTTAACTAACGCTCACTCACATTACGTGATTAAAGTTACTCATTTTCACGCGTGAATCACGCAAATTACGTGACCAGCGCCCATCTCTACTACATTTAATTAGAATCGATATCATTTCATATCTAAATACACTTACTCCGCAAACTGCTACCGTTTAAATGAAAACAATAACATTTTAATCTATAATTGGTTAAATGTACATGTAGGTAAGTGTATGTATGCAGGTATGCATGCACGTCAAATCGTAAGTAAATATGCGTGCATAAACTTTAACTAACTTAATGTACCTGTGCCAATGTATCGGCATTATGAACAGAAAACATACTTATCTACTATACACTTATGCAGACGAACGCGTACATGTCACTCTGTTAGCCATGTCCCTCGAGCCTTTTGCTTTTTTTTTTTAAGCGAAACTCAATTCAAGTTAATGCTGTCAGAAATGATTGTCGCCTGAGGCGTATTTATGAAAATATGACATTAAAATATAAAATATTAAGAATTCATGTGTGTCACAATATCCCCAGCATATGAACCACAGTACATAAATAGTAGGCAAACAGGGTTGCATAGAATGTGAACAAGTATTAGTGACAGCACACGGTGTAATTTTTGACGTTTCATATAAACAATACGCCAAAAACTGGAATAACTAGAAAAAGCAAAAGAACAAAAAAAAAATTTAACTAAGAATCGTGAGTATTATTTATAGAAAAAGTTAAATAAATCAAAAATAAACTATAAATTTATTTAAATAAAAGAAAACTAATATTTTTCAATGAACAAACAATTTAAGTATACATGTAATGTGTAAAATAAAATGATAAGGCATTTTTTTTAGATCTAATTAAAATTTGTAAGTGAAGAACAAGCATATTTACCGTCACATTGAAAAATACTTCAAATACATCCCTGTTTGCTTACTACTTATGTGCTGTGCTATGAACATAACGAACCAACCAACAAACGAACGTACGAACGACCTATCAAGTATTTAAGGCTTTTAAAGGCACTTAAGGCAATAATTTACAACCTTAATTCATGCAATTTACCGTAAAGAATGAATGAGAAAAAAATTGATTTGTACCAGCCAAATGATGCTATACAGGACCGAATTGAACAAAAAACACAAAGTATTAAAAACAGGTAATATCTATTTATACCCTACAATCATCACACTCTATAATAGTACACTTAAAAAAAATGGTACATATATAGGGTGATCATTTTTAATAATTTTCTGAAAACTCTTCTATGGGAAACACTGATGATTTCTTCTACACTCAACAAATTTCGGTTAAACTAACAAACTTGGGGTCAATTAGTATTTCAGTAAAAACAACTGTTATTATTTTCCAGAAAAAAAGAAAAAAAGAGGAAGAGAGAAAAAAGAAAGTGAAAGGAAAATTAAATAATCTGAGAATTGTTTCTATGCAAAACGTCTAAGAGCCTTATGTCAACATTTTTACGAAAAAGTTAAATTTAACGGAGAGTTATTTTTAAAGAAGTAATCCAGCCTAAGAAACTTAAAATTTTTCTAAAGCAAAAATGTCTCGTTCTCTTAGATTTTACTTTATGAAAAATTTTTTGAATTTTTCTAGGAAAAAGTTAAAAAAAAATGCATAAGAATATTTTGCGAACTTTTTTATGGGAAAAACCTTAAAATTTTCTATACAAGACATCTGAGAATTTTTCTGTTTTATGATAAATGTCTAAGAATCTTAAAATTTTTCTAAAGAAAAAATGCGAATTTCTCTCGACAAAAAATATGAGAATTTTTCTCGACAAAAAATTTGGGAATTTTCTAGACAAAAAATTTGGAAATTTTTTTATACGAAAAAATTGTTTTTTTTTTAGAATTTTGATAAATCTGAGAATTTACTAAAGGAAAAATCTTATCATTTTTTATTAGAAAAAATCAAATAATTCTTCTTTGGAAAAATTCTGAGAAGAAGATGGGTAAAAATGAAAGAAAGTGGAATTAATGCGCCTTATTACCTCACCGAACATCTCAGAATCATCTGGATCATGCAATTACATTTATTGTATTCATTTTTTAAACTTGCAATATTGCAATCCGGGAATATTTTTGAATTAAAATTGCTTAAATTCTAAGAACTGTTCTGTAAAAATGTGTTCACATTTGAGAAAATGTTTCAGAATACAACAATTTTTCTATACAAAAGAAGAAACCAAAAATAAGTGTGATTCTTCCAAAACCAGTTCTGGAATTAGTTCTATTAAAGTTCTGAAATGAGTTAAAAAACAGTTATGCCTACCTGATCTACAGAAGTGGTTCTAAAAAATGGATTTTGAGTTAAAAAAAACTTCCTCCCCAAAACTCAAGAGCTGGATCCGCCCCTGCTATCAGTGCCAGAAAATAGTGATTTAAACTGTGACGTCGCCCACAGAAATCATGCATGAATTCAAGTGGTTTCGATTCCTTTCCAAAAGCTGCTTTCAGTTCAGCAAAATTGCTGCTGGCAACTATTATGTTATTGGACTTCGAATCAGCCAGTATTGTGGGTATCTAAAGCACAGACTAATACAGACTCGACATAAGTGACAGGTGTCAAAAAAGTATTCTTTAACCATATGGTTAATATTTTCAAATTATTCTACGAATTAGGTTAGAAAGAGAAAACTGATATAACGCGCAATAAGAAAAATGGATGCCAGATCGGTTTTTGTTATTTCACTCACTCTTAAGTCGTAGAAAGTGTTGCCATGTTAGCGTAAAACGGACTAAAAACCGCTGTGTTTTCTCCTAAAATCGCTTAGTTTTTCCACATTTTTTTCTTATAAAGCTCTACTGTCGAGTCTGTATATAGTCTGTGTCTAAAGTCTCGGCAATCTGAGTTACCGGAAACATACAGTTTATCATGATATTCCCGCCCAGTGTTCAATAAATGAAAATTCCCTATAGTTAATCAACATTTTATTTATTTGTGATTTACATCAAACTTTCAACTCCAAACTCTTTGAATGCCCAAAACCCTTTTATTTGAATATATTAATATACAGATGTCACTCACAATTTCAATTGCAATACCGTTAATCAAATTTTAATAAAGTGTCTAGTCAATAATAATGAATGCATAAATAAAATATCTATTGAATTTTCGTACTTTCAGATACATGTATAATTCAATTACGAATACTTTAATATAAAAAGGGGATTTTTTGGCGGAATTGAATTGAATTTGGTAAGAAAGATAAGATAGATTTTTAAAAGGTAAACAAACTATCTATTAAATAGATATTGCGGGGGGGTGGGGGGGGGGGGGTTGCAAACGATAAAAAGTGTATCTAATAAATTAAAGAAAACTACTACTCATTGTCAGTTTCATAAGAAACTAATCTGTTTCAATTCCAAACACTCAGAAAAGTATAACAGTTACTAAATTAGAGTGACATTTTTTCTTTAACTTTTAATATTCTCAAGTATCCGGTTAAATTTTTATTCTACTAGACCTAAAAATTATGTGACTAAAATATAAGGTCAATCTGATAAAATCAACCCGGCGATTAAAGTTTTGGATTTTTGAAAATTTTTATAATATACACCGAAAAAATTTGAAAGGGACTTCAATCAACAAAAACGCGTATTCAATCAATTTGTTGATTGAAATTCCTCCAATCAACAAAATTGTTATACCAATCATCAAATTGTAGGCAATTAATTGACTATTTTTCCAATCAAACACTTTTTCGATTTTGATCACATATTTGATAAATTTTTTATTTATAGTCAATCAACATAATGATTGATTTAACGAATGAATTGTAAGCTTGTGATAAAATTATGAAAAAATTTATCTTTTTTGTTTTCCAATATGTTGCCAACAATAAAAAAAGTAAAACTCGATTATTTATATTATTGAATTAATGTTTTAAAAAAAATTAAAGCGAAAAAAAATCTGGTATGTTGAAAATTTGTAATTCGACAGTTAAAGAAAATAACAAAAATTTTAATCAAAACATTGATTGACTTTTTGAAATTTTGTTGATCAATAGACTTAATTGAAAATTTTTAGCCAATAATTTTTTGTGTGTAAATAATTATAGGTCTTGTGAAATTTCAGATTTATCAATTTTGATGCGCTTAACACGAATGCTAAAAATATTTTGAAACTAGTCAAACGGTGTTCGAGAAATTTGCAAAAAAAAAATCGCCTTTTTTTTACTACGGTGCACCGCGGTGTTGAAAAAAAAAATGTTTCCTTGACCATTTTATAGAGAGTGAGCCAAATCCGATAATTTTACCCCTTGGAGGACTTTAATCAAAATTTTAGTTTTTTAGAAAATTTTCACCAAGAACAATGGGTTAAAATTGTCTAATTTCGCTAAAATTTGTTTGATACATACACTCAGAAAATTATGTAAGTTACTACATGTTAGTTGTTTGTATATTTTACAGTAGTAAGTTCTTTTCAACTACAAAGTCAGTTGTTTTTGTATTAAAAATATCAAACAACTATTTCTGTTAATTATTTTAAGTAGTTTTTTTTAATAAATAACAAAAAAGAACTGTGATGTAGTAACAGTTATTTAAAGTAGTTAATTTAATTTTTTTTATCTCTGAAAAATTTTCAGTTTTTTCCAAAAATTAAAAATAAATTTTTGTTTTTTTTATTTTTCACAACTTTTTTTTAAAAAAAAAAAACTGAAAAAATTTGGTCTTCAAATTTGTTTCTAAAAAAATTTTTGAAAAAAAAAAAAATATTTATTGATTATTTTATTTTTACTACATTTTAGTTGTTTTGACTACAAATGTAAGTAGGTTTTACTACATAAGCCAGTTGTTTTTTTGTCAGTTAAAATAACTAACATTGTTAGTTGATTTAACTGAAAAAATAGTTGACCCCAAAACAACTTACAAAGTAGTTATTTTAACTGACATTTTCAGTTGATTTTACTAACATAATTTTTTGAGTGTAAGTTTTTAAGAGTATGTACTGTCGAGTAGAGTTTTATAACAAAAAATGGGTAAAAACCACAGACCATATAGACATGCAACACGAGTGCATATTTTGGTACTTTCAATATGGACGCATACAAAATACTACTAAATTTACTTCTCTGCCTACACGCAAAAAAAAAATCTGTGTCAGATTGAGCAATCCTACTTGGTAAAAATTTTTTCATACCAAAAAAAAATTTTTACCAAGTTTTTGCTAAAATTATGCTTGTCGATGTTAAAGTAACATAATTCATTTTTTATGTAAAATAACCAAGTAGCTTGAACAATAACGCAAATTACTTGCACAAAAATTTAACGAAAGAAAACAACAAAAAAAAAACAAATACAGACCGCCATTTTCATTTTGTATTTTTGTGTGCGTGGGTTGTTTATTTTTTGTGTTATAAAAACGTAAAAAGGAAATTGATAAATAAAATTAAAATAAATTAATAAATAAAAATAAATAGTTTTTAAAAGAAAAATAAATGTAATATAAAAAAATGCTAAAGTTAATTTTGCTGTCATAACTTAAAACACCATTCATATAGCAAAACCAATGGAGTCCCAGACGTTTGTTTCAATGAATTACAAATGGAATGATAAAGTGAGTACACCCCTATTCCGAAGACACCAATAAGGTTTAATAGATTTTTAGTTAAAAATTCGTGTTTGGTAATAATTTTCTATTTTTACAGGGTACTGCTAAATAAATTTTTGAAGCTATGGCAAATCCTTCACTACAATAAAAAGCGTGGGCACCATTCCTCCCTTTAGTCATAAAATTAAAACCTAAAAACTCATTTATATAGCAAAGCCAATGGAGTCCAGACCTGTTTTGATGAGTTACAAATGGAATCACAAAGTAAGTGTTCCTACTAACCCAAAGACCAATGGGATTTACTAGTTTTTTCAAATTAAAAATTTATGTTTTGTAATAATTTTCTATTTTTACAGGATGCTTTTAAATAAATTCGCAAAGCTATAGCGGATCCTTCACTTCAAGAAAAAGCGTAGGCAGCAGTCACTGGAGAAAATTGTACATAAAGGGTCAGTTGGTCGGTGGTAAATAAAATCCTACACAACATTTATTATATTAATATGGATTTATTCTGTGAAAATTTTAAATTCAACAAATATACAAATTTTTACAAAAATTTTATAGAAAAATTATTTTAGCATAAATGTGGTAATTTTTAGCATTATTTTTAGTCACCTTTCCTAATAATTTTGGTATATTTCACCATATTTCTTTTGGTATATTTTACCAAGTTTTTGCTTAAATAGCATTAGCATTTTCTTCAAAATTTTTTACATAAGTGTTTTGGCTAAATTACGAAAACTACTTCGTCGGTTGTAGTTTTAGCATTTTCTTGGTAAAATTATGCCAGATTTTTGCTCACTCCGACACAAGTTTTTTTTTGCGTGTAGAATACGTGTGACTGTACGTGTGAGCTTTTGCATTTGTATTTTCGTTGTATCCCAGCAAAAACTTCCATTACCAAGTAATTAACTATGGGATTTATAACGAAAATGAGTAACTAGTTACGTCCCAACTTTAACAAGGCGATGTCATTGGAGGCAAGGCCTTCTTTGTTCGCTTACGAAAAAGCTAACAAATAATAGCCCATTCCTAGCTCGCTTACGAAAAGTTGAAAAAGTCACTGCATTGTTTGTTTAGTTGCTCTTATTAAATGAGAGAAAACAAATTAAGAGTAAAATTGTTTTTTATATATTTTTATGAAAATTCAGATTGCAAATCATTTACATCGTAAGTTAAAAGTAAGGCCTTTTTTGGGGTATAAAGTAACGCAGCGAGTAATTAGTACTCATTACCAGGTAATCCAATTGGGAATGGGTACTCATTACCTAGTTTTTGCTGGGTTGTTTACGTTTTGTATGAAACGTCAAAAGTTACACGCGCGTGCCGTCACTAATACATACACATGTGCGAAACTTATTCGTTTCACCCCTATGGTAAAAACTAAACAATTCTAGGAGAAAAGATAGCGGGTTTAGTAGTAGCTAGTTTTAAGCTAACATGGCAACACTTTCTATGACTTAGGAGTGAGTGAAACAATAAAAACCGATCTGGCATCTAGCTTTCTCTTTCTAACCTAATTCGTAGAATAATTTGAAAAAATTAACCATATGGTAAAGGCACAGACTAATACAGACTCGACATAAGTGACAGGTGTCAAAAAAGTATTCTTTAACCATATGGTTAATATTTTCAAATTATTCTACGAATTAGGTTAGAAAGAGAAAACTGATATAACGCGTCATAAGAAAAATGGATGCCAGATCGGTTTTTGTTGTTTCACTCACTCCCCTGCAAACAAAACGATACGACATCGATTCGCCGGTTGTATTACCGATACGATAAATGTTATTGCGGCAATTATCGAATTCGTATCGCCGGCGATACACCTTTCGGGAGAAACTGTTACCCGACGGCAATACATCCCGGCGATACGAAAACGATTCGCCTTGGCGATAAAAGGGCAATATCGCCAGATAATCGTATAAACGAAAAATAAAAGATTTGTATGTATCGCCGGAGTATCACCAAAATGATAAATCGACGATACAGCTATATCGATTCCCTGAAGCTAAAAAAAGACATTATTTTTTTTCATTCCTATTTTGGTCATGTTAACAGGACTTAAAACATTTACATTCACCTAAAAAATGTATCCGCAACATTCGCTGAATTTTTTATTTTATCTTTGAAAGCACATTTGTGTTTTTCGGCCAAATTTATATTCTTTCAAAGATTTCTTGTTGTGCTTGATAAATTTTTTTATTTTAAATTGACAAAGAAATAAAAATTTTCAATATTTTTTTTTTGTTTATCGCCAAAATATCGTTCGTATGAGAAAACGGCGATATAATAAAAATACTACTTTGATTTTTTATTGAAATGATAAATTTTCGTATCGCCGCAATATCTTTTCGGCGATATATCGCCCTAATGTTTGCAGGGTCCTAAGTCGTAGAAAGTGTTGCCATGTTAGCGTAAAACGGAGTAAAAACCGCTGTGTTTTCTCCTAAAATCGCTTAGTTTTTCCCCATTTTTTCTTATGAAACTCTACTGTCGAGTCTGTATTTAGTCTGTGGTAAAGGACTACTTTTATTTTTGCACCTATCACTTATGTCGAGTATGTATTAGTACGTGCCACAGTACAGACTAGTAGGCAAACACTGGTGCTAATTGCGTACTTTCCAATATGGTGGCATGGTTTTTAGTACAGAATGATCATCGCTGCCTAGTATACGTGTGCCTGTACGTGTGAGCTTTTGTGCATGTATTTATGATGTTTGTTTATGTTTTGTATGAAACGTCAAAAGTTACACCGTGTGCTGTCACTAATACTTACACCCATCAGATGCAACTCTGTGATACTACTACTCATGTACTGTGGTACGTGCTGACAGTCTCTCTGTCTTTCTGCAGTCTCTACACAGAAAAAACTTTTTCATGTACAGAATGATTTTGTTCATACACTGTATGAATTTAACATTATTTTTTTTTCCCAACAATTTTTTATTAACAGTATTAATTTGTTCATACATATTATGAACAAATTTTTGACGATTTTTGTGTTAAATTTTGGAAATTTTTTGTAATTTATGAATAATTTGGTGGACCATAATATCAAAAACATAAACATTCGTAATTTGGCATCACATAAGATGATTTTTTTCTAGTTTTATTTATTTATTGGAAACTTACAAAAAATTTATGTAAAAATGAAATAAAACCATTAATTCGCGTAATCGCCAGCTTTGTCTTCTAATGGAATAGTTTGAACTTTAAATTTATCATGCTTGGAAATGTGTAGCAGAAGATAAATAGGGATTTTGTATGCATCAGGTCATTCTTGTTGACGGGATATCTAAAAAGATGTTAAACAAAATGCTCTTAATAAATGGAAGTATACAATACATACATATTTATTCAAACACATTGCACTTACCCTTTCATCTTCCATGTTAAAGGATTCTTCCATGTTAGAGGATTCAAATTAGAGGATTCTTCTTTTTTCAACAAAAAAAATACACCAAAAAATTTGACAATTTATTTTTTTATTTTAAACTAACCTGTTTGATTTTTTTTTTTTGAAATTTAAAAATTAAAACACGTACATAAATATTATGAATTTATGCATACACAGTTTGAACTGAAATTAATGTACGCAATTCATTCTATTTATGTACAAAATTTGTTCTGTGTATGCATTTAAAAAATATTCTTTGAAAAAAAATTTAGATTTTCAAATTCTGAAATGATTTGAGGGCTTAAAACACAAACTGTCACTGCCTCTGTGTGGTATATGCCAACCCAATTTATTTGTGACAACCTATATAATTTTAAACTGTTTTTATTAACCTCTCCTAGATTCCCGCCTCTTTCCACGACCCTGATGACAACGATACCTTTTACAAAAAAAAAAAAAAAAAAAAAAGTATATTAAAATTCTTTTGTTAAGTCAATGATAACTTCATTTAAGTGCGAAATATAAACTTCCAATACTCTGAAAATCAGCGGGAGATAAATTCCAAAAACCATTTTTTAACAGTTGCTGAAATGGAATTGTTTAAAAATGAAGCGGCTTATTATGTTCAGCTTACCAGGTGGTTTAAGAATAACAACGATGACTTAAAATACCAAAAAATATATATAAAATATAAATACCTTAAAGCTTGCGTACGATGCCAACGCTATTTTGTACACTGTCAACATTATTTTAGACTAATCCTGATTAACAATCGAACATTGATACCATTTATACCTAAACACTTTATTTAATGGGCTTTTTGAACAGTGATTCACAATCATTTTTTTTTTTTTTTATGCTATATACTTTGTTTTCTACACTTTCAATACCCATGAAATCCAATTAAAAATTTATTTAAGGTTTTTGTATACTTAAAATGGCCTACTTTAGGGACCCCTGGTGCGTCCAAACTAGTGCCCCTCATTTCCCGGTTCTCGGTATTCCCGTGAATACCGGTATTCGCGGTTCTGGTACCGGTTTCCCGATTCTAGATATATTCCCGGAAATACCGGTATTCCTGGTTCTTATACTAGTACCGATTTCAAAAAACAAAAAATACTATAGAGTTAAAACACCTCAATTCAACCGAAAAAAGTAGCATATTTGACCATACCCCTTTCTAATTTGATGAAACTTGGAATATAGTTGGGCCCTTACATTATTTTATAGCGCCAAAATTTTGGACTCTGGTAGTTTTTCTTCCCGAGATATGGGGCCTTGAAAATTTGCAAAATCGTATATAAGTATTTGACAAAACTGTTCTGAGATAAAAAAAAAGATAACAAATAATAGGTAATGAGACAGCCTTTAAAATGGCGTTCCCAAATTTTTTTTGAAAAAGGTCAAATGTCATTGATTTTAACCTTAATTTTTGGAGAGCTATATCTCAAAAAATGATATTTTTAAAATTTTGGAAAAAATATATGTTTACTCAATGCTCCGTTGTAAAATAACTTTCCGTTAAATTTAACTTTTTCATACAAATTTTGATATAAGACTCCGTTAAATCGGCAGTTAGCAGCTAACTTTTCATTGAGTAATCCGCCCTTATTGTTTTGGGCAAGAGCTCAAAAATCGCAGGCATTTTTTTCATTATACTCACTTTGTCATTCCGCGTGTAACGCATCGAAATATCGGGACTAAAAAATCTACTTTTTTTGCCCGTCCCCTTTTGTAGGCGTGGCGCCTTATGTGAAAATTTGTATGAAAATGTTAAGTTTAACGGAGAGTTATTTTATAACGGTGAATTGAGTAATCCAGCCTTATTTGGTTATGATTATTTGATCAGTTTAATTATAAAAAATTAATTTCACAATTTGAGAATCGCTGTTTTATATTATTAAGATTGCCACTGGCTCCATATATACATATTTTTACCCTCCGATCATTGAAGATCAATTTAAACTAGAGTTTTTAGTTATAATTATAAAAATGAAAAAAAAGAAGACATAATCATAATGGAGCAATATTTTATATTTGGCATTCATAGGAATAAGGTAAAACATAATAAATCAATTCTTTAACAATAAATTTTAACACAGCAATAAATGTATTCAAAATATGTAGAATCTAGGGTAAATTAATCTAGAGCGAATGCAACCCAGAGCGCAGCAGTTAAAAGAAGATCAATTTTGCATCAATAATGAATTTAACCAAAAATTGTTTTTTTTTACAAAAATCTTATGAAGTCTTTAAATTCTACAAAAAAGAATTCTTTAATTTTAAATATCTTATAGTGCATTCACATTGGCATCGAAAGCCCGTTTAACGAGGTTTCGCCTCAAACCTCATTTGAAAGTACGTGTTTTCCCATACAAATTAAAAACTTTTTGTTATGAATTTTCAACGAAAGTACGTTCGAAAGCTCTTAAATTTCATAAAAAAATAAATTAAAGAAAGTGTCAAAAATAAAAAATAAAAATATTTAAATATTTTCATAAAAAAATAGCATTAAATCAAAAGATTTACATAAATTATTGTAAATAAGTGCGAAAATTAATTAATTGTGTGCGATTAATGTCGGTATGTTCGCAAATTTTATTCGGTAATTTTCGAAAACGTGATAACCGTCAAAAATTTCGTGTGTGAACGGTTATGTTTTCAAAATGAAAGTACGTACTTTCAACGAGGTTTCGAGCTGAGTGTGAATGTAGTACTATTATGAAACAAAAACAAAATTGGAAATAAAAAATTAATTAAATTAAAATTAAGTAAATTTAAAATAAGCACACTGCACGTTGAGGCAGCCTAAGGGGCAAAAAGTCCAATTTTAAAAATTCGAATTTTTTGCAAATTATTTGGCAAATCTTAAAGTTAATGCCTTGTCGAAACTATGTAGTTCCGTTTTGCATTTTAAGATATTCCATTTATTGGGATATAATTTATTAATAATTTTTTCATATTAAAAAGAGGTACTAATACACACCTCTCTTCGAGCAGAGCAAGTTTTAGTGGTGTTAAAATGGTGAGAAAATCTGCTAATGGCATTTCACTCCTCTTTATTTTGAACTTTTAAAATCGTTAACAAGAAAGTCCTAGCTGATCCTGTTTTTGAGTTGTAGCTAAATAATTACACTGTTCAACTTTAAAAACCTCCCGTAAAATATCCAACTGATTCTTATAGATTTTGCTCTCCTGAATCCAAATCTGCCATCCTTTTTTTTTTAGCACGTACGTTTTTGAGATATTTGCTGTTAAAAAGTCAAAAACCAATGCAATCCAAATTTTTCTGGCATTTTCCGTTTTAGAGATATTGGTGTTTGAAAATTTTTTCCACGCAAAAATGTCGAACGCGAATATCTTAAAAAAAACATAGAAAATTTTATTCTTGGAAAACAGTACAATTTAAAAATAATTAACAATAAAAATTCAGTTATAAAATATACAGTCCAACAATATATAAACACAATTAATACACAACTCATAAGGTACATTGCAATTTAGTAATATTTCTAAGAATTAGAAATATGAAACAAAAATTCAAACCTAACGGACATTTTTCAAGATTTGAAAAGTCCTACTAAGGGTTAACAATGGGAAAAATACAACTCTGTTAAAAGTTAAGATGGATTAAGTTTCTGCCAAATGAATACAACACGAATTAATGGTGAAAAGGGGTTATTCAACACAAAGAGGAGTAATTCCAATTCTTAATTTCTTCAAAAGTTTCATTTAAATGTCTAATTTTAATCTGACACACATTAAGTGTGTGGCAATCGAAGGAGTGCTGATGATGGAAGGGTGGCATCTTCCGAAAGCTGTCGACATCTCCACTTAGCCTGTGTTGTCACTTAATTTTTTTCAGATTTTCTCATTGTACAACAATTATTATTTCTCAGAAATAATTAATATGGACTTAAACCGAACTAAATAAAAATTCAGTTATTAATAATTAACACTTCAAAAAAAACTTAGAAAATGTTCTTAAGTTTTTTCATGCAGATTTTTCTGTTGTCTCGACAGATTTCTCTGCTGATTTCACCTAGATAATCAAGACAGATTTTTAGCAAACCGCGTCTGCTAAAATCAGCAGATATCTCATATGGATTAAAATCGGTGTATTTTCAGCAGATTTTTGGTTATTTTTAGCAATTTTCGTCAAAAAAACGACACCCTTAAATATTACATTTTCACCGATATCTCGACAACTATAGCTTGGATCGTTTTTATGTCTTCGACAAAATTGTAGCTTATCTTATTGCGCATCTACTTTTTTGGCACTTTTTCGTATCTGTCGTATTTACCGAGATGTACGAGTTCGCGCAAAAGCTATTTTTAGCAAAAATAGGGATTTTTTTCTTTTTTCATTTGAACCAAAAAAACGCTATTTGTAAAAAATTCTGACGACCTCGGGGCCTTTGAGGATCTTGTAGAGGACGTAAAAACGAAGACGATCGTGTTTTTGAGAAAGATGCAATGATATTTTCACCGTTTTTCGGCGAGTGCGCTTAAGCACTATAAATATTTTCAAAAAATAACAATTTTCACTTTTCTTTCTCAGATAACTCGAAAACTAAGGCCGACAATAACGCTTTTGGCACTTTTGTCATAGCGGCACTATTTACCGAGATATGCGCGATTGGAATTGAGAACGACTCAAAAAGTGCTATTTTTTATTCAAAGCTGCCAGATTTTCATGAATCGCTTAACTGCGGATAGGTAAAAGATTAGGCTACAAATTCTTCTCGAGGCCCGACATCGGAGGTCTTGTAGTTTCCCCAGAAAATTAAAAATAGCACTAAAAAACAGTTTTTCCATTTTTAGAATTTAGAAAACTCTCGGGACCGGAACCAAAAAATAGGTAAAGGTCCAGACTACAAGTTCGCCTTTGAACCCGAGGCTCTACGACCATTATCTTTGGCTATTTTTCACGAAAGGTAAGTGAAACCAATTTTTTTTAATTTTTGAGTAGTCACTTGCGCCCTCTACAAAACCCATTAGAACTATTTTTCTGGCATCTGGCAGCTTTGAATAAAAAAATAGCACTAAAAAATATCACTTTTTGAGTCGTTCTCAGTTCCAATCGCGTATATCTCGGTAAATAGTGCCGCTATGACAAAAGTGCCAAAATCATTATTGTCGGCCTTAACCAGAGGAACATTCGTGCCGAAGACCTGAAAGCCCTCCGAGCGTTAGTTTTCGAGTGATCTAAGAAAGAAAAGTGAAAATTTTAATTTTTTGAAAATGTTTATAGTGCTTCTGCGCACCCGCCGAAAAACGGTGAAAATATCATTGAAAATTTTTTCCAAAAATTTTTTTCCAGCAAACCGCGTCTGCTAAAATCAGCAGATTTCTCATATGGCTCAAAATCGGTGTATTTTTTTAGACGATTTTTCTGCTGATTGGACAGAGAATTTATTTTGAGTAAAGAGGTAAACACTAAAAAACCTAAACTACAGATTTAAATCCGATCTGAGGTTACCTGCAAAAAAAATAAAAAAATTGAAATAAAAAGAAATTCCCCCACCAAACCCAAGAGCTGGATCCTCGTCTGACCCTTGGTAATACAATATGCTTTTTTGTTGCATATGTTTCTATTTAGGAGTGTAATACCATATATGGGGTATTCACCATGAAATTTTTTTAATAAAATTTTTTTTTTGTCCTCAATTTTTTTTTACCACATTTTTTTTTATTTTTATATGCACTGTTTTCAATACTTTTTTTGAATTAAAAAAAAATTATTAAGGAGTGAGATCATAAAAATGTTAACACACATTTTTGCCTACAACTTTGGTGTAAAGCTTCCAATTTTTTTTTTTTTTCGGCAGTTTACATTTTAAAAATATGTCAGTTAATAAATTAATTTACATCATGAGTTTTAATTTGCAATTTTTTACACAATGGACGATGAAAGAAAAGTGCGTTCAAAAATAATTAAATATTTTCAACAAAACCAAACATGGACATACAAAAAAATTGCCAAAGAAACTAATGTATGCCGCCAAACAGTTTCAAAAGTGGTAAGGTATCTGGAACACCTAACAATTGAAAGTAAGCCGGGAACAGGAACAACGACTGGTTATCGTAACATTGGTAAGGCATATAAAGTTAAAAGCATCCTTAAGAGAGCTCCTAACACATCTGGCAGAAAAACAGCTCGGTTAGCCCAATGCTCAGACTTTTTTGTACGTAAAGTGAAACGTAAGGCGGGACTAAAGTCCTACAAAGTTCAAAAAGTTCCCGATAGAAACGCTTTTAAAAATTTGGAGGCCAAAACCAGAGCTAGAAAATTGAAATCAAATTTTATAAAAAAATGTGTAATGGACGACGAAACTTATGTCCTGGCTGATTTTGCGCAGCTCCCTGGTCAAGAATTTTATGTTTCCGATGTTCGAGGAAATGTTGCGGAAAAATTTCGGTCAAAAAAGCAAACGAAATTCCCCAAAAAATTCCTAGTATGGCAAGCCATATGTAGCTGCGGCCAAAGAAGCCAGTCATTTGTGACATCTGGCTCTATAAACAGCGAAATTTATATCAAGGAGTGTTTGCAGAAGAGACTTCTTCCGTTCTTGAGTCAGCACAATGTATCCACTTACTTTTGGCCCGATTTAGCATCTTGTCACTACAGCAAGAAAGCGCTGGAGTGGTATAATGATAATAATGTGGTTTTTGTACCAAGAGAGGCAAATCCACCAAACTGCCCGGAGCTCAGGCCAGTGGAGAGATATTGGGCTCTTGTTAAAAAAGAATTAAAGGGCACAAAAAAGGTCTCCCAGGACATGCAAGATTTCAAACGTAGATGGACCACCTGCTCTAAAAAGGTGACAGAAACTACCATAAAAGCCTTAATGGGAGGGTTTCCGGAAAAAGTGGATAACTTTGTTCGTAGTGGTTAGAGTTCCATGCGGTTTTTTTGTTATGATTTTGTATTAAATTTTATTTAATAAAAATTTGGTTTGAAGTCTTAAAATTCAGTAGTCTGTTTTTTATTTAACTTTATGTGTGTTAACATTTTTATGATCTCACTCCTTAAAAAAAAATGTTCATAATTTTTTTTTTTTTCGTAATTTTGAAAAATCATTTACCATTTAACCTGATTAAAATAACTTAAGGCTTGATGCCATCTCATTTAATTATGTAATCTTAATATGTTATGATTGAACTTAATATGCCTACATAATCAATCGTAAATTCAAAATTAATAGCAACACTTAAAATATTTTTTTTTTTCTTTTGGTGGTTTATTGGTCTTATGATAATTTTGTAGAGTGTATTAATAATATCAATAAATTACATTTATAGGCATTTCCAAGTCAAACCGAATAGAAACCTTTTCATTAAGAGACACACTTTGTTGTAAATTACAGCCAAAATGTCAAAATAAATTAATGTTGTTGGCGTTATCATTGAATCAAACTGTGATCAATTACTAGCACTTTGTCAAAAAAAAAAAAAAACTAAGTCGACAAACAAGCTTAAAACACCTTAATATTTAACAACAAATAAAAAATACTCTCACACAATCTGGCATACATTTTTTAAATTTATTTTTAATAAAAAAAAATACTGGCTTTTCATTCATTTTAGTTAATGCAACATTGTGGATTTACATAATTATAGAAAATTGGAGAAATTTTAGAATTGCGTATACAGCATTTTTTGTTAGGCCACAAACTAAGCAGACGCGACACTAATGACAGGTGTCAAAAAACAAATAATCTTAAACCATATGTTAAATTTTGTTCTACTTTTTGGGTTAGAAAGAGTTAACTAATATATGAGAGCGGTATTGAAAATCAGAAATTCCGAGATTCGGGATTTCCCGGGATTTCCCGATTGGAAGCCCTTATGTGAACGAAATTCTTTCGACAACGCATAAATTACGAGCTGCTGTACTTCAAGTAGATGAAGAACAGGTCGGATCGATGTTGCTAGGTTGCAGGCTTACCAGATGAGTATAAACCTATGATAATGGGAATTTTAAATTCGGGAATAAAAATAACAGAAGATTCCATAAAGTTAAAATTATTGCAAGATTTAAAAGCAGAATCAGCAGATTTGGCATTTGTTGGTCGAAAGAAAGATTTTTGGAATAGGAGACCGAAACACTGCAGCTGCAATCAATACAGTCATATAGCTGCAAAATGTCCAAAAAAATCTCCGGGATCAAATGAAGAATGTCATGCTTTCATTGGAGCATTTTCTGTACGTGAATTCAATAAGAATGATTGTTTTTTTGATTCTTATGCAGCCAAAAGTCAAGGAGTTGTCAAAACGCCCACGTAAGGCGCCATGCAAAAATAGATGCCAGACTGGTTTTTATTGTTTTAATCACTCATAAACAGTAGAAAGTGCTGCCATATTAATTTAAAAATAGTTAAAAACTGCTTCGTTTTTTTCCTAAAGTTGCTGTCGCGTCTGTTTTAGCTTTTCTACACCATTTCCAATTGCATTTTAAAAATTTCCAAATGTATTTTAAAATTGTCCAAATGTATTTTAAATTTGTCCAAATGTATTTTAAAATTGTCCAAATGTATTTTAAAACTGTCCAAATGCAGTTTAAAAATTTCCAAATATATTTAAAATTGTCCAAATGTATTTTAAAATTGTCCAAATGTAGTTTAAAATTTTCCAAATATATTTTAAAATTGTCCAATTGTATTTTAAAATTGTCCAGTTGAATTTTAAAATATTCTACACAGAATTATACATAGAATATTTTAAAATACATTTGGAAATTTTTAAAATACAATTGGACAATTTTAAAATACATTTGGACAATTTTAAAATACATTTGGAAAGTTTTAAACTACATTTGGACAATTTTAAAATACATTTGGACAATTTTAAAATACATTTGGACAATTTTGAAAATAATTTGGAAATTTTTAAAATACAATTGGACAATTTTAAAATACATTTGGAAATTTTTAAAATACATTTGGAAAATTTTAAACTACATTTGGACAATTTTAAAATACATTTGGACAATTTTAAAATACATCAGGACAATTTTAAATACATTTGGAAAATTTTAAACTACGTTTGGACAATTTTAAAATACATTTGAACAATTCTAAAATACATTTGGACAATTTTGAAAATAAGTTGGAAACTTTTAAAATACAATTGGACAATTTTAAAATACATTTGGACAATTTTGAAAATAATTTGGAAATTTTTAAAATACAATTGAACAATTTTAAAATACATTTGGAAATTTTTAAAATACATTTGGAAAATTTTAAACTACATTTGGACAATTTTAAAATATATTTGGAAAATTTTAAACTACATTTGGACAATTTTAAAATATATTTGGGCAATTTTAAAATACATTTCGACAATTTTAAAATACATTTGGACAATTTTAAAATATATTTGGACAATTTTAAAATACATTTGGACAATTTTAAAATACATTTTAACAATTTTAAAATACATTTGGAAAATTTTAAACTACATTTGGACAATTTTAAAATACATTTGGACAATTTTAAAATACATTTGGACAATTTTAAAATATATTTGGATAATTTAAAAATACATTTCGACAATTTCAAAATTCATTTGGACAATTTTAAAATACATTTGGACAATTTTAAAATTCATTTGGACAATTTTAAAATACATTTGGACAATTTTAAAATACATTTGGACAATTTTAAAATTCATTTGGACAATTTTAAATAATATTTGTACAATTTTAAAAAACATTTGGACAATTTTAAAATACATTTGGAAATTTTTAAAATACAATTGGAAATGGTGTAGTGAACAGAAATTTTAGTTTTTTTCAACTATCATTTTTAGTTAACTTAACTAACAATAATTGGTTGACTATACTAATAAAAATATTTTATAAATATTTAATTCGAATACTTACAATTTATTAGATTAATATTTATAATTTGTTTATATGCAATTTATAATTTTTGTAATAAATGTTTCAATTCAGCATTTTGTTTTTGCAAAAATACACATTCGTTGTCAATTTGTGCCCTTTTCTTTAATACTTCCAGATAATGATTGAGACCATGTTCCACAGACTTCCATATATTTTGCTTATCTGTTGACATATATGACAAGAACTGTTGCCAATACTTACATATATGATCTTTATCATATTGTAACAAATCCACTTCATATTCTTGTCGGCATATTCTTTAAATAAGAAGAAAAAATATTATTATAACAGAAATTTAAAGTACATATTTACTTTAAAAAGAACTTTCATTAAAAATTGGTGAGAGTAGATTTAATAAAATAAAATTTTACACTTAAAATGATAACGTTGTAAAATATTTGTAATCTTTAATTTGTCAGATATTTAGCGTTGGGTTTTTTTGCTGAAATTCAGATTTGAGCAAATTAATTGTTTTATCAGTAATTTTACTTATTATTTAATGTATTTTAGAATTAATCAAATAAATTTAAGAATTTAAAAAATTTCAATTTTATGTGGATTCAATATCTTAGAATATTGCTTATTAATTATGCCTACCTCGTTTCCTTTATATTTCCCTTTTTATTTGTCTGTTGACTAGTGAATTCATTTAGAGAAGTTAATACTAAAGCTGGTTCCATAACTAAAACATGGTTGCGACAAGCAAGGGAATGATCTGAAATCTGAAAAAATATATATATATTTTTTTTTTGTATTTAAAAATTAATTTTTTAAAGATTTTAATTCATATTAACCGTCGTTGTCTCAATTCCATTTTTTTCATCATCCTCAGCATCAAGTTCTCTTTTAAAAGAGTATAAGCTTTTAAGAGTTTTTGAAGTCAGACCCGATGAACAATTAGGACACCAAGAGTATGGCTCAAAATATTGTATTAAACTTTCAACGACTTGAACATCTGTTATACGTAGAGCCTAAAAATATATAAAAAAAAACATATTAGGACAAAATCACAATGAGTCTGTATCAGGCAATTAAAATAAGGAAATAATACCAAATGACCAAAATTACGTATTTGTATAAAATATTGCTGGGTGTGTAAGATTATCTTATATATTAATTTTTAGATCTACGGATCGGGTGTTAAGCGCCAGCCGTACTTTAACTAGCATTATTTCAAATTGTATTTTAAAACTTTCCAATAAATATCAAAAATGCAACCTAATTAAAAAAAAAAAACAAGTAAAAAAGTTAAATTCGACCTTGCCGAATGTATTGATACCCTCCACAATCTAAAAAAAATTATTTGCAAAAAAAAAAACAAAAAAAAATTTGTTTTGAAAAAAAAAAAAAAATTTTTGGTGAAAAAAAAAAAATTGGCGAACATTTTTTTTTGTAAAAAAGTATGTTTGTACTTGTTTAAATACCATTCCCGATCAATTCTGTTCGCATGTGTCAACCTGCAGCCGAATTAAAGTATTTTGTATTTTTAGGTTATGTTGAAAGTACCAAAATTTTCGAGGTGTCCTTACATTTTCCTTCATAACTTTTGAACCGCTTAACCGATTTCGCTCAAATGCAATACCAAACTGCTTAGGGCAACAACAAGTAAATATCCCAAATCTTAGTCATATCTGTTTAGTACTTTGGTCGTGATCACCATTTCCACAAACGGACATCGCTAGAATGTCTTATAATCGATCACTGATCAATAATATACATATACACATTATGGGGTCCTAGACCGATATTTGGATGAGTTACAAACGGAATAACAAACTTGTATATACCCTCTATCACTAAGCAGAGGGTATAAAAAGGTGCAATCTTACACTTTTTCAGGGGTTCAAATTTCTGAATTTAAATTTAACACTCCTCTTGTATTAAAACCAAATATGTAAACTAATTTAGGCTGCGAATGAAATCAGCTTTTAGATTCTTATTACAAAACTTTATTAAGTTTAAGAGTGATTTTCAATCCAAAAAAAAGATTTTTTATAAAAAAAAATTAAAACTCCAAAAAAATTGATTGTGAAATCCTCAACAAAAAAAAAATGATTTTACCATAACTTAAAATTTCTTTAAAAAAATACCTCCATATATGAAAATATTTTCTTACCGAAAATATATTATCAATTCTAACCAAACATTTCTCTTCGTCAGTATAGGGTTTTAAAATTTCCAAAAGTCTTTCCTCGACTAAAAAACCCGCACGATCTGATATCTTATGTAATATATCATGCAATTGCTTTTGCTGGCGTATAGTAGTAGTTGATTCCTGGTTCAAAGAAGTTCGAATTCTATATTGTTCAGATTGTTTATTTGACTTGCCGCCTGTTTAGAGAAGAAAAATAAACATGGTATTAAAATGAAATTAAAATAATTATTTTAAACTTAAATACCTGAAGTTTTTACTTTCTTAGTATAATCTAATTTATCCAAGTCAACATCTGGTTTCTGCCATTGTCTAGCCAATTGCTGTTCATACAAGATGCGATCAATTTCAAAAACACTAGTCAGCAAATCTTTAATTTCATTAAAATTTATACTCCAAACTTTGGCAAACTATAAAAAAAAACTTTTTTATTGAAAATAAAACACAAAAAGTGATAATGGAATTCACGTCAGCCATTTTAGTCATGCAAAAATGCGAAATGATAACATTGCAACTTTATTTGCATCTTATTTCGTAAAAAGTAGCAATGATAAGTATTACTATTGAAATAAAATGAGAATCTTTTCTGGCAACAACGCATCTTATGAAAAGTAATAGAAAAGTGTAAAAATTGATTCAACACTTAAAAAAAAAACTTGTAATCTGGCATTTTTGCAAGGGTAAGAAATTCTTGTAAGAAATTTTTCACTGCTTTAAAACTGCCTCAATATGGTTTGGCCGCAATAACCATATTTTTGGGGCATATCACAGACTCAATTCCGTTCGGATTTGGAATAAGTAGTTTACTCGTAAAACCCAAAAGGATTTTTTTTTAATGAAATCACTTTCAAAATTAAAATGAAATTAAATTGCAAAGAAGTAGTTTTACTCAGAAAAAACTATTCGTTTTGCTTTTTACGAGTAAAGTACCTATTCCAAATCCGAACGGAATTGAGCCTGTGACATGTCCCTTTTAAATTACCTTCTTTCGATTATTTTTTCGAAAATTTTCCGATTTAATTTGTAAATCATTAATACTAGCATGTAATTTTTGTATGTCCTGGGTCATTCTTTCCATTGTCTGCTTGTTATTTAGTTTCAAGGCTGCCAGTTTTCTTTTTAACATTAATATGGATTCGTTAAATTTTGCTACACGTCTCTTCTGCTGATTATTTATTATAATATTCTCCTCATTTCTCTTCTGTAAAACTTGATAATTATAATCGATTTTTTCGGAATTCATTAGTATATTGGCCCGTGTTTTTCGTATTTCCAACTCTAGCATTTCAGCATCTTTCTCTAGCCTAATACGCGTTGATCGTGTAATTTCCTCTTGTTTGTTACGTATCTTTTCCACTTCTTGGGCATAGAATGTTTGTTTTTTCTTGACGATCTCCATTTTATTAACTTCATTAAGCGAAAGATGTTCATAGACGGCATTCCACTTGTCTTGGGCATCTTTAAGAATTTTTTGCTTTTCATTATCAATAGTATCCTGAAGTTCGTAAATGTTTTCCCTATATGATTTTTTTAGCAATTCTATTTGAGAATCGATTCTTTCGACAAGAAAGCACACATCTTGAGATTGTTTATTTTGATCCGCATAATATTTATCGTTGATGCGTTTAAGCTCATTCTGGCATTTCTCAATAAGTTCATCTTTGCTGGTCATTAAATTGGTAATATTTTCTCGCTGTTTTTGCATGTCTTCGTAAATTGACATGGGTTCTTTTAAAGTGTTCATTTCCTGCCATTTTTTTGTTATTTCATCGAATTGTATTAAGGATTCAAAAGCTTCTTTGCGCAAATCCTCCTGCAGTTCTAGAAAAACAAATTTTTAAGTAAGACCTTTGAATTGATTTACAGACACTAACCTTCTTCTCGTCGATTTTTGTTCTGACTTTGCAAGAGTTCTTGCTGTTCATTAGCACCTTTGATATTGTTGACCAATTCGTTTCCAAAATTTAAAAGTTCTTGTAAACGTACTTCATTTTTTGACAGTTGTAATTCAATATTACCGTTGCCTTTTTCTGCGGTTCTAAACACAAATATAAGATGAGGAAGTTATGGTTTTATTAATATTAAACTTACGGCTCCTGGTCCTGTATCTTTTCACGTAGAGCATTGAATACTACTTGACTTTTCTTATAAAATTTTGAAGTTTTATCTTTTCTTAATGGCACTAATCCAATTTGCAAACTATTTTTTAAAGGCTCCTCCATTTGTGCTGTATCAGAGATTTTATCTATACATTTATCCATTTTTTATTGTAAAATATATCAATACTAAAAAAATAATAAATAAATTCAAGCAATTCACATATAATAAAAAAAAGTCCGTTACCTTGGATATAACAAATGATTGGCAATACTAAGAAATGTAAAATCGACCATATGGTAATCGATATAGAGAATAATCACAATTGGAGCGGGAAGCGTTTTTCCGCAACTGTTCACATACGTTTTATATGACAACAAAATTCCGCCGCGTTTTTCCGCCAAACTAGATTCAATTCTATTTTTATGAGGACAATTGCGTTTTTCCGCTTCCCGCTCCAATTGTGATTATTCTCATAAGCTGATACAAGAAATGATTGGCAATACTAAAAATGTAAAATCGGCCAAATGGCAAAACTGAGTGTTTCTTTACAATACAGCAGCAAGCAGCAGACAGCAAAATTTTTACATGCATTTTGTTGTTGCGGCTACAACAAAATGCATGTAAAAATTTTGCTGTCTGCTGCTTGCCGCTGTATTGTGATGAAACACTGATATGATTTTATTATCTGGCACTTTGTGCTGGCTTGAAGAAGAAGAAGAAAACTGATAAGAGAATAAACAGAACAATCACGGCACGGCACTTTTCATACGATTTGATAAATAAAAACCGTGATTGGCACTGAACAAATTTTTTTTTTATTTTTTTTTCGTCTCCATATACTTAAAATCAGTTTAAATGATTTCCCTACAATATATCCGTGTTTCCAAAAAAAAATTTTTTACATGGAGCTTGACAAATTTTTTCATGTGAACACGAAAATAATATGCATCTTCAATTTTGCTATAAAATGGACATTTAAGATTTTTAATGATTGTTTTTTTTTATATTTAAAAATTTTAGTTTTTAATAGTTATTATTACGATTTTAAGCGTTTCAAAAATTTTCACGTGAAAAACAAATTATTTAGCTTTTAAATTAAACAAAATGTTCGCACTGACAATTGTTTAAAAAAACTCTTCTCTTCGTTTAGCAGCGGCTGTTTTTTATAATAACTGTCAGCTGATACAAACACAGGGTTGTTATTATGTGTTTAAATTTAAAATTGGCATGACAATTCGGATATTCTATAAAAATTTTTTTTTTTTATTTTCATTAGATCCATACAGCAATTATTATTTATTTACAATAACTTTTTGTCTTTCAATATATAAGGGGTTCGTTTATTTTTTGCTACTTGCTGCCTGCCGCTGTATTGAGAAAAACCCCTATATTTAGCGTTTCAATAGTATGGCATCTACACACAAATAAATGTGGCATCATATAAAGCATTTTTGTTGAAAAAATTTCCAATTTTGATATACCGAAAAAAAGTTTTCCGATTTTATTAAAATTTGCAATTTAAAAAGTTATTATGGAATATATACAAGTGGTGGAAGATGATGGAGACGATCCAATAGAATTACCAAGTGAAGAGGATGGAAGCTTATTGTTGTCAACATTACAGGCCCAATTTCCTGGTGCCTGCGGACTGAAATACATAAACGAGGATACTAAATGCTTTCGTGGTGTACGCTCCAATGAGGGCAAATTTTTTCCACCATACATTGAAACTGGTTGGGGTTCACACATATACCATTGTGTTTTCCCAAAAGGTAATAATTGATTTAATTAACTGAAGAGTGCCGGCATAAATTGAGATTTAAGTTCACCTCTTGAAATATGATGAAACCTTATGCGTCGAAAGAGGACATAATTCCGGGTCGTGTGGTTGAAGTCTCTACATGGTCAAACACCTAAAAGGTGGTTTGTATAACTTTAAAAAATGTGATTATTTATTGTAAATGGACCAAATCAGATATTCTGGGCATTATAGGGTTGTTTTCAACAAAACAGGGTTGTCTACAACGCCCACAACATGGTGGTTGCAACTTAAAGGTTTCAAGTTTTATAATTCTCATACCTAACAAAGCCGTCTAGCAGTATCATCAGATTTGGATGGGTGAAGGTAATCTTGATTTATGCCGGGGATGTGTACGACTTTGAAGTTTAGAATAAATGGAACAAGTAAGGTACACTAGCATTAGGGATTGTTTAGACACATGTCAGGATTTCCGACAACTCTCCCTGATTAAACTTTATCCTCCAAAAACTTCATTGCGTTTAGTTGGAGAAAACGCTCACAAGATGGTTTTTGCAACTTTAAAGTAGCCAGCCAATTGTGTAATTTCAAAGCCGAACGAAGCCAGTTGAGCAAAAAAAATGTGTGGACTTCAAAATTTAACTCTTCGAATAGACCGGCTGGTCCATATTTTCATACATGTGGGGTTCACACTTACTGGTTAATGGCTACCTGTTTAAAAAAGTCTTTGTTCTGTGTCAATTACATTGAACCTCGTATCAGCTACGAGGATAAAAGGCGTTAGCCCATGTTTTTACCAAAGTTCAGTATTCATCATAATTTTGGGTGGTGGAATTACAAATTTAACTCTTCAAAATGACCGGCTGGTCCATAGCGATACCATATGTTCATTCAGCGACGTGGATTAAACTCATTAGTCCATGTTTTTTTTTTTTACCAAAGTTCAGTATTGATCAAAATTTCCTTTGATCACGAATGCCGTTATCCGGTACCAATTTTATTAAAATTAGTTCCATACTATTAAAATCGCAAGTATGGACTCCAAACCCGTGAAAATCCAGATTCACAAGTTCTGATTTGCTTAGTATTCGCTCTTGATGTCTGGCCAATGCGAGCCATTTGCATACAGGTTAGGTTGTAAGTGCCAGCTGACGTTTTACATCAGCACACAGAATCTGAGGTCCGTTGTGATACCACGGGCCATTTGCACTTAATATGTTCAACTGTTTCATCAGTATTCGGTTCATCACATCATCTACAATTCGAATCAAAGATAAGTTATAGGATAAGAATACCAGAAATGTCTATAATTTTTAGAAATTCAATTTTTCTTCTGCATTTTTTCAACTTGAACCCTTATAAGTTCAATCGTTTTTGGGTGGAATGACTTGTACCTAAATTTGACAGTGTTTCTTACTCCTAAATTATTATTTTTTTCCTCTTCTGACACTAAAACTGCTTAAACGCAAGGTTAAATACTAATTAGGACAGTCCATAGGATCAATTCCACAATGCCACCACAAATCGCCACGCTAAAGCCCAGGCAATCAATTTGACACACCTTACAATACAAACCAGATCACAGGTGTCTGACGCAGTGCCAAGTGAACCAACCGGCTCAACAAAAACACAACGCGGTACAGTTTTGCATTTAACTGAAATTAACGGCAACGCCGCAGTTTACTCGTGCTCAATCTTAAAGTGACCGATTGCAACTGCATTTCTAAATTACTTTTCTGGTTTTCAAAAAAAATTGTACTAATCCAGATTTTGTTTTTAATATTTCTTTAGAAAACAAACGCAAAAGTGATGATCAATTGGAAAATTCAACGGCTAAAACAAAGCGTATTGAGTCAAGGTCACGTTGTACAGATCTCATTGTTCTAGGTTTACCTTGGAAGACCACCGAGGAAAGCTTACGAACATACTTTGAGAACTACGGAGAAGTATTGATGACACAAATTAAGAAAGATGTAAAGTCTGGACAGTCGAAAGGATTTGGTTTTGTACGCTTTGGATCGTATGATGTACAAGTGAGGGTGTTATCCTCGCGTCATTTGATTGACGGACGATGGTGTGAAGTTAAAGTACCCAATTCGAAGGTAATGTGCATATTTTTTTCATACTGTTCTAGAATATAAAAAAACAAGTAAGAAAATTATAGTCGGTCAAGACCGACCATATAATACCCTACACCAGAGTTTCCCGGACCATGGGTCCCAAGTTCAAACATGGACTGATTAGATCTATATTTTGTCAAATCTTTAATAAGTGTAAAAAGCAATCACTAATCAAATTTGAGTGGAATAGGCTTCTTTTTGTTGACAATAAATCGCTTCAACTGAATATCGGGCGAAATTTCCACATGGGACCTAAGTCCAAAATGGTCCGATGATAATTAGATTTGATAAGGTTATTAAAGTACGCGTTTAACATACACAAACAGAATTTTAATTAAATATTTTCTATTTTCATGAAAATTGAGAGATTTATGTGAAAATCGGGAAGGTGGTTTGTATGGGGGCTACTAGAAGAACTGGTTCGATTTCTTTAAAATTCGGAATGGTGATTTGTGTGTATAAAACATTAATTCCTGCCAAATTTTGAAAAGATACCTATTAAAATGCGACTATTAGAGTCATTTGAGCCAAAACTAAAGAGGACCTTTGTATGGGGGCTAGGTCTAAATATGGACCGATTTTTTCCAATTTCAATGGGCTTCGTCCTTGGGCCAAAAGAGGCTTAAGTTTTAAATTTCAAGTCAATTGATCGAGAATTGCGACCTGTATCGTGTTTACACCGTTTACATGGACAGACAGACGGACGGACGGACATCGCTAAATCGACTCAAAAAGTGATTCTAAGTCGATCGGTATACTTAAAAGTGGGTCTAGGACCAATATTTCGGGTAGTTACAAACATCAGCACAAACTCATTATACCCTGTACCACAGTGTGGTGTAGGGTATAAATATTATTTGTAATTTTTTAGGGTATGGTTACTCAGATACCTTGTAAGGTATTTGTTGGACGTTGCACTGAAGATATTGAAGCAGATGATCTAAGAGACTATTTTTCAAAATTCGGAGAAGTCACAGATGTGTTTATACCCAAACCCTTTCGAGCATTTAGTTTTGTTACGTTCTTGGATCCCGAAGTAGCCCAGTCTTTGTGTGGCGAGGATCATATTGTTAAGGGTATGTATTTCTGTTGGATAATACATCATTAAGATTTTTTACTATAATTTTTTTTGTTATTCAGGCATTTCCGTACATGTTTCAAATGCAGCACCAAAAGCCGACCAAGTGCGTAATCCAGGATATCAAGGTATGGGAAATAATTCTATGGGCTCAGATTCCATGAATTATGGCGATGGCAGGAGCGGTGGAAGCGATCATCCAAGGGGTTCATATAATTCTGGTAGAGGCGATGCCAATGCCATGAATCCAAATGCACTTTTAAATATGAGGGGAGGAGGCTATGGCATGAATAGTAACAACTATGGTGGTGGGGGCGGAGGTGGCAATAATTTTGGTAATCCTTTAGCTAACAACTTAGGCATGAATGGTGGCGGTATGATGGGCAATAACGCCGGTGGTGGTCCCATGAATCGTTCGGAAAACTCAGGATCCTATCAAAGAAGCAACAGAGGCAATTATGGAAATAATCAGATGGGAGGACCACCACATCATGGCAACAATTCCGGTTGGAATAACAACCAAAATCGAAATTTAGATATGCCCAATTTGCAGACGTTAGGCATTAACTCCCAGGGACCGAAGAATACGCCATCTGGACAAAACCTTAACAATGCATTGGGTGTTGGACTAAATCTTAACTCAATGGCCATGAACCCAGCTATAGTAGCTGCAGCACTTAACCAATGGAGTATGCTGGGAAATCAATTACAAAACCAAGATCAGGTAATGAATTTTTTTAAATTTTATTTGTTCCAGTCCTAGTAGGAGCTTATAAAAAATAGTTTTGTTAGATACAGATTTACAAGATTTAATTACTCTGCAGAAAAGTAACCGGTCCATTTCAGAATCAATGATTTTTGTTTGAAATTGTCCCAAAAGCTATCTTTTTTTAGAGCAAGCAAGGTAGATTTATAAAGGTAATATTTTATTTTTTATTGACGTAAATGAAAACAATTTTCTTTCAAAATCATTTCAGTCGGCAAAAACGACTTAAATGTTCAGTGCACACATTAACCAATTTAAACGCTTTTTAAGCCTTTGAAATTTTAGAAAACAACTAAATTATAAAAAAATATTGAAACTCAAACGAAATCCTTTTATTTTCCAAGACACAATTTGAAAAAAATTCAAATATTTTTAAGCATAAATAGTGTAGTGTGAACTCAAGTCATTTGTGCCGAAAAAAATATTTTTATTTCGTTTTGAAAATTCGTAAATATTATTGTTTTAAAATTTGTCAAAAAACTTACTATGGAGCATTGTAAAACTATAACGGTACTATCATTAGAAAAAGTAATCAAAAATATGTAAACAAACATAAAACCCCTTGACTTCAACAAATCCAAATAATAAAGCAACCCAACAAACAAAGAAATAAGAAGAAGATTTCCAATCGCTTTTCTTGGAGAAAAATGGCTATTGTTGCAAAAACTGTGTTCGTATTGTGAATATTAACCGATTTGTTTAAAACCGTGGTTTAAAGTTTTGTATATGGGCATAAACATAACCACTTTTTGGAATATATTTTCAAATTGTCTGCTGGGATTTCTTGTTTATTTTGTTGTTTATATTTTTTTTTTTGTTTTGATTGTTTTATTTATTTGAATTTTTATTTTTAAAATTTGAAATTAATAGGTGGACGTTGTTGACAACAAATTCTAATAATACTACCTGGTATTATTGTGCCATGCTATGGAGGAAAAGTTAGGTTAGTGGATAATACCTTTTATAAATTTACCTTGAGAGCAAGTATTTTTTTGAAAAATATATTGATATTCCGGCGATACATACAAATCTATTGTTTTTCGTATATACAATTATCTGGCGATATTGCCCTTTTATCACCAAGACGAATCGTTTTCGTATCGCCGGGATGTATTGCCGTCGGGTAACAGTTTCTCCCGAAAGGTGTGTCGCCGGCGATTCGAATTCGATAATTGCCGCAATAACATTTATCGTATCGGCAATACAACCGGCGAATCGATGTCGTATTGTTTTGTTTGCAGGGTATTTATTTTAAAAATACATTCAAGAATCTATTGTAATAGGAACCTGTTCCAAAAAAATTTCCTGATTGGACTTGTTTTACAGAACACTTCACATATTTTTATACGGGATTTAGAAAAATTTTCAAAATTTGTAATTTTTTATTCCTTAAACCATTTTTAATGATTTTTTTACTCCAAAAAATGCCAATAAATTTTTGTGTCTTGAATAGAAAATTAAAAAAAAAAATCGAAGCTTAAAAAATTAAAAAAAAAAAATGTTTTTCTAAAAGCATTTTGATATATTACCTTAGTGATAGAGGGTATATATAAGTTTATCATCCCGAGCCGACGTTTGTATAGGGGCTTGGTGTCAACATGGACCGATTTTTTCCACTTTCAATCGTCTTGGTCCATAGGGCAAAAGAAACTTAAGTTTAAAATTTCAGCTTATTTCAGTTACAAACATCAGCACAAACTCATTATACCCTGTACCATAGACTGGTGTAGGGTATAATAAAATGTGCCAAGTGCTCTTATTTTATATATATTAACCAAACCATAGGAAATTCCATAATATTTATAATTTTTTTTTATTACAGACTGGAAATTTTCTATCATGGATGGCGCACTCTAACAATTCCGGCAATTCCAACATGCATGGTGGTGGTGCCAACAACCCCAGCAATAAAATAGCCAACAATGGCAATAGGTCACCATCTATTAATCAGACCACAACTGGTTCTCCATGTAATGATTCTTCTCAAGTAATATCGTAAACAATAGGTTTTTATAAATATTTTCAATTATTGTCTCATTTTCATACAGAATGCCAGTGGCCCAAAAATCTCCAAAGTTACAGCAAGCGGTGGCAAATGGGCTCGCCCAAATAACAACTTGACCGAAACTAGCAGTTTTAACTAATATCTCTAAACATTTCTAATTTAATCAACAAAAATATGCTATAAAACATATTTTTAACTTAATAACGTGAAAAAAGTTGATGAACAGCCTGAATATTTGCATACAAATATTTACTAATAAAAATACACAATAGTTGGGGTTTTCACAGTGACGATTAAATTTGCCTTTTTTAGTTTTGTATTTGGCAAATGTGCCAAACAAAATGCCAATTTGAATGTGGCATATTTTTCTTAAAATGCCGAAGTCAAACCTTGTCTAAAAACAAAATTTCGAACGCGGCAACAAAAACATTTAAAAGAAAAATACAAATTTTTTGTATTTATTTTAAAATTGTGAATGTAAAAAGTTATTAAAGTTAATTAAAGTTATTTTGTGCAAATTATTAACCAAAATAGCGCTCACGATATGTAAAGAAAAAATGGTGGCAAATACTTGACGTTTAGTAAAATAGGAAATTTGCCAAATACCACACTAAAAATGGCAAATTTAATCGACACTATGAAAACCTCAAGTGTGTTTTTCACAGTCACGGTTAGTCTGGTAAATGGGAAAATTGTCAAACGTCAAATAATTTAACTACACGTAAAAAATATTTACCGATTGCTTGGTATTCTCGTTTATAAAGTTTTTTATTATTATGCAAAATTTAAACAGAAATAATCAAAAACTTTTTGGGTGTAGTAAAATTTTGTCAATTACCATACAAAAATTCCAGAGATCGTAAAAACCCCTAATATAAGATGATTTTGAAAGCAGATAAAAAACTTTACGATGTATTTAGTTCTTAATAAAAGTAAAAATTATACGTTTTAAATATGTATTGATTAATAAAGTCAAATGATCATAGAAAACAAAAAAAATATTTTATTTCAATTAGATAAACAAATGTATTTTATTTCACGTGTACACTATGTAGTTCCGTCTCTAACTCATTGAATTATAACAAAATAGAAAAATATCTTAAGTTTGCTTGGACAAATTTATATAGTCCTTTGCTTGATGCATACTTGGGACTGTTTAAATTAATGGACTAATTGTCTATTTCATTAGCATTAATTTTAGCATTGACATTTGTTGTGTTTTTCAATAAGTGGATTTATTTTCGGATTAATCTTATTTAGTTTAGTGGCATGTTAAAATGCCAAAACAAATTTGGAATATTTTTTTTCCGTAATCTACGATAAATTAGCACTTATAATCCAAAAAAAATTATAAAAAAATTTTGAAAATTAAAAAAGTTATAAATAAATCACAATTAATCCCATAAATTTTAGGATTTATTAAGTCCACTTTGGATTAATTTTGATTTATTTTTAACATTTTTCATTTTGAAAATTTTTTATAATTTTTTTTGGATTATAAGTGCTAATTTATCGTAGATTACGGAAAAAAAATATTCCAAATTTGTTTTGGTATATTAAAATATTTTTTCAAACAAAATAAGATTAATCTGATAAGGCATCTGTTCCAAAAAAAAGTAATTCACATAAAAAATGTGAAAATGAAAATTTCCGATTTTTTTTTTTTTTTTTTTTTTGTTTCACATAAATAAAATTTTGTGAAAGTAAAACGAATGCACTTTTTCCCAATAATTTTTTAAATTTTAATTGTTCGATTTCAACTTCGAATGAAAACGTGATCAACAAAACATTAAACTTGATTTCATGTGATTAAAAAATTAAAAAATTTTCATGTGAATTAAAAAGTTGTGAAAGACAGAACAGAGGCCTAAATCCACTTTTTGAAAAACACAGCAATTGTTTAATCAATGCCGTTGTTTAATACGACCGAAACCGAATGTTAAGTCGTACACTATTAATTACACAAGGCAACATTTTTTTTTTGACCGGGTTCTTGTAAATAATTATGGTTTAATTACCCAGTCGGAAAAAAAAATCACACCTGACATGCTACTGACTCTCCCTTTATAAAATTGCTGACATCTTCATAGAATTTGAAAATGTCAGCAGTTGGTCAGCGGTTGTTTAAACAAATTGTTAGTGGCCACCGATACTGGTGGACACTGCTGACATGTCATTGATGACATTTTGAAAAATTGTATGAAGATGTTAGCGATTTCATAAAGGTCAGGTGTGATTTTATTTTGCCAACTGGGTATATACAGCCTAAGGAAACTACAAAAATAAGCGGTTTTTGGCATGTTTGCAAGCCGTTCTTTACCAACACTTATCTTTCATCAAAAAAGTGAAAAACGATGTTGGGTATGTCAAATATGCTTATTCCAAAAATGCTCTTGCTTTTTTGAGTCATCTCTAGTTTTCGAGGTATCGCTAAAATAAAAATTTTAAAATTGTCCTTTTTAAAATTTTTCACACAGCATAACTCTAGAGTTTGAAGACACGATTTAGGCTTGAAAAGCAACTTCTTCTGCCATTTGCAAAGGTTTTGTACACTTATTTTGACTACGGCAAAGTCCGTTTTTAGAATTGCAATTAACTTTTCCGAGTCAGCTCTATTTTACGAGAAATTGCACAACAAAAAATATTGCGAAATTTGCTTTCGTTATAACTCGAAATCTAAAGCTGTCAGAAAAAAATTAATACCAGTTTTGGAATCCTCGTGCCCTTCTTCATTACCTACTTTCATTTGTTTGTAAATGGGTGGAAATTGAATTTGAAAACAAAAATAAGTAGGTAATGAAGATCAAAATATAAATATTTGCAAATGTTAGTATTCAAAATCGACTAAACTCTTGTTTGTAAGTGATGTCGATGACCTTAGGCATTAAAGACCCCCCCCCCCCCCCCCAGTTTCCGTAATTTGAAGAAGGGAGAATTTGCATGTATTTTGTTATTGTTACGTCGTTTAACAGAAACTACCGGTAAATCTTAAATAATTCTACAAGAATTAGTCTACAATCAACATTTTTTTTCGTTATTAATATACAGACAAAATTTTGGTTTATAAAAACTATTTTTATTTATTTCTATATTACTGATGTTTTTGTAATACAAATTATTTAGTTAATAATGCTTAATTCTTCTTGCTATTAAGAATGATACCATCGTATTTCTGTTGGAACCATTTCATGGCATCTTCCTTGGTAAGACGGTGAGGGAAACCGACTGTACCAGATTTACGTTTTCTGTGTGCAACATTATATCCTGAAAAGAAACAAAATATATTTTAAATTAGCTGGTCAATTTTCTTAATCTTAAAAACACTATTTTAAGTAAAACACTTTGGTTTCCAAAAAATCATTTTAAAAAATTAATGCTGAATTTAAGTGTTGAATTTTTCTAAATATGTATATAAAGCGAAAAAGTTGACAATGAATTTTATTATCATTTGAGGATTAAACCTTGTCTTAAGGTCCCCAAAAGGTAAGATTTGTAAAAGAGCCAAACATCTAAAAAGTGTAAAATTTCCAAAAACTTCCTTGCCAAAATCTACGCTACCTCTAAAAAATAACACATTATTATAAAACAAGAAAAAACGTTCGGCCTGGCCGAATTTTTTTTAGATTCGACACACACGAAATAAACAAATACATGCAACTGTTTTTGTATAAAACTGAATTTTAGCATTTTATGCAACTTCTACAATTTTCGACGCATTTTATTAATAATAAATAAATAAATTTTGTTATTTTCTTCGTAATAAAACAGACTTGAACTTTACATACAAAAAAAAAAATTAAAACATTTTTAATTTGCAAGAAGAGTCTCCCTGGTGTCACCATACGATCTTCATGAAATTTTGATATATTGTTCAGAACGAAAATTAATTCGACACGTATTTTTTAACGGCCCAAACTCATTTATAGGGGTCGATTTGAATGGGGAAGTGGACCTTTTTCAGTTTTTTACGATTTACGCTTATTTACTCAAAATTAATATAGGTATATTTGGTATCAGATTAAAGGTATTTAAAATACCTATCTTGTGATGCTAACAACGTGCCAAAAAAGTAAATGTTTTTTGACTTTTTAACAAAAATGTTTTAAAATTTTGGCTCAATATGACAAAGAGTTGTGCATGTTTAGACATGCACACACGAAGATAGGGTTTCAAAGACCTTTCATTTGGTATGTAACTTGACTAGGTTTCTTTGTATAATATAGAAGATAAACGCAAAAAACTCCAAAATTACAGTTTTCCCCCCTCATTATCACCCCCTAAATATGAATTTGGGCCACTAAAAATATACGTGTCCTCTTATTTTTCCTGCTCTACAAAATAAGACCAATTCCATAAAGAGCGGAGAGTAACAGGGAGAAGTAACACAGGGAGAAGTAACACAAATCCTTCGATTTCCAGATATATTTTTATTTACTTCAAACTAGAGATGGGCACCAATCACGTGATTCACGTGAATCACGCATGAATCATGTGATTCGTGAGTAAATTTTTTTCTACTCACGTGAGCGTGCGTGAGCGTGAGTAACAAAAAAATTCGTGCGTGATCGTGCGTGAGTAAAATTCTTGCGTGAATTTTTCGTGATTTTATTTGTTTCCCCGATTTTTTTTGTTCGGTTACGTTTTCTTGATTTTTTCATGGTCTTTCAAAAAAATTATAAATTTAATAAGTTCTTTTCATGTGTCATTGGAGAATTTTCATAGTGCTTCCATGAGAAAATGTCTTCAGACTCTGACATATAATAGGTAGTTCTTGAGGACATGTCTTAACATTGTCATCAATGAATGTTTGTTGTAAGAGTGTGAAAAATCCCCTAAGACGTCTATAAGGAAATGTTTTCACAATTCCAGTATATCAAACTAAACTTTTGCATCTAGGCAGTACCGTTTCAACCATTAGGGCACACTGGGCACGTGCCTAGGGCCCCCACGTAAGGGGGCCCGAAATACCAATAAATTCGGTTGTACGAAAATTAAGATTTTTTTTAATTTCTTTTAAAAGAAAATTTCTTACACAAAAAGTCTCAGAATCTAACAGATTTTTCGTATACACTGAGACTTTTTCTATAGGAGAAATTTGTAATATATCAAAAATCTCAAATCCAGGTAATGAGATAGAAAAGGATTCAGAGATAGAAAAGGTCTCATTAAAACCAATTTTTTTTTCACGATTATCATGGTTTTAATAAGTAAAGAAAAATGACCTCAAGCTAAAATATCACTACCCAAAATATATTTTTTTTTTGTTTCTTTTTCTTAAAAACAGGTAATAACATGAATTTAATTTGTACCAAAATAATGTTTTTTTTTTTTTTGTCTTGCGACCATCGACGTATACAGGGGGGGGGCCCAACAACAACAACAAAAAAATATTTTTTTTTATATGTATTGGAAAACACGAATCTCACGAAAAAAACAACAAAAATTTTTTTGTTGTTGTTGTTGGGCCCTGAAAAAACAGTCCTGCATACGTCGTTGCTTGCGACTTTTAACTTTCCAGCGAGGCCCCAAATTCTTGTGTGCCCAGCGCCGTACTATAAGACGGCCTTGAATCTGAGAACTTTTCAATTTCTGGGAAAAACATCGGAAAGTCGAAATGTTATTTCTTAATTTGATTAAGATAATTTATAAAGGAAAATGGATGGAAGTTTAAACTAATGGAAATACGAAGATTTTTTGCATTTTGGTATGACCTATATCAGACATTTCCACAAAGACGGCTTAGGGAATGTCAGCACCCCCAGACAACTGCTGATTATGATTGAGGAAATTTTTGAAATTTTTTATGAAACTGTCCTCAACTCGGTATATAGAGATGTCATGGGGATGTCAGATGTGACTCTGACATGTCAGCGAGCCTTCCACGGATGGCTCAAGGACTTTCACAACTGGGTAATGCATAAAAAAATATGACATACATTTTTTTTTTACATATTTTTATTCGTGAGTATTTCGTGATTACGTCGTGAGCGTGATTAAATTTTTTTTCTAATCACGTGAGCGTGAGCAGAAAAAAAATTTTCGTACGTGATCGTGCGTGATTAAATTTTTTTTCCGTGAGCGTGCGTGATCGTGATTGAAAAGTCACTCACTATCCCATCTCTACTTCAAACCACTTTTTTAAATATAAAATTTGGCAAAATCTTAAAAACTTTTCTAAATTTTAACTTTTTAAATTCATTTTCGGATTTAGCGCGCGATTTAACATGGAAAATGAATGTTAAGGCCGCTGTTCCAAAAAAAGTAATTCACATAAAAAATGTGAAAAGGAAAATTTCCGAATTTTTTTGTGTTCTAGATTTCACATCCAAATTTTTTTGCTTGTTTCACATAAATAAAATTTGGTGAAAGTAAAACGAATGCACTTTTTTCCTTATAATTTTTTAAATTTTAATTATTCGATTTTAACTTCGAGTGACAACGTGATCAACAAAACACTAAACTTGATTTCATGTGATTCGGAAATTTTCATGTGAATTGAAAATTTGTGAAAGACAGAACCGAGGCCTTAATATCGTAAATCGAATAATTTTTCAAAATTTGTAATATGTAATTCCACTTAATAAATTAAAAATATATGAAAGCTGAATTTCTGCATTTTTACTCAAATGCATGTAACTTTTACAGTTTTCAACGGATTTTCTTAAAAACCCTCTTATTTTCTTTATAATAGATAAGACTTGAAATGTAAATAAAAGGAATGAAATCCAACTATTTGGCTCAGAGTAATTTTTATTTATGTAAAACCACTTTTTCAAAAGTTGAAAATATGAAAAGTTAATTTTTGTCAACAATGAAAAAATGTTTCATAAAAAGGCTTATTACAGATCACAATTCGTTTTAAAATTCTTATTTTTTCTTTAGTAGAGAACGTAATGAAAAAATTTTCAGAATGATACCGTTTTTAAAAACTTGATTGGAATTATCCTAAACGATTGAAAGTGATTTTAATTTAATGCAGGCCCAGATGTTTCTTCTTGGCACTTTTTGCCAGGTGGGTGACACCACCGATATAAATTCATCATATTCTATACTGATTACAAGTAAAATTAATTTTGTAAAAAAATCACCGTGTGTTTTCATTATAAATATTATGAAAACTCATTAAGCAATTCTGTTTTGGTAAACCATTTAATTTTTGCACAATGACTGAGTATCTTAAAAATGGATGGATTACCCCATAGGAGCAAACACTTAAAAAAGACACCTAATTAAGTGCACTACTATTTTTCAATAACTCTTAACCACTAAAAACACATTTTGTAATATTTACCTGGACGGCCGAGGACAACATAGAAATCCAAACCATAGATACCAATTGAGGGATCGTATTTGATACCCAAATCGATGTGTTCTTGAATACCGAAACCAAAGTTACCGGTGGCAGAGAAATTGTCACGTCTCAATTCGTATTCACGTACTTTAAGACCTCTTTCTAAGATTTCTTCAGCCTTGGCACCACGAACAGTGCAATGTACGGCAATCTTTTCATTACGACGGATACCGAAAGAACGCACGGTATAACGGGCTTTGGAGAACACAGGTTGCTGTCCAGTCAATTGTTCCAATACCTAAAATGGACAAGAAATGTAGTTTACAAACTGCCCTTAGGTTTTTAATGAATATGTATCTATAAACTCACCTTAGCGGCACGAGTCAATCTATCACCAGATTCACCTACACAAATGTTCAAGCATAATTTTCTAATATGCAGATCACGCATAGGATTCTTGGCGGGATCTCTTTTAATTTTTTTTCCAGCTTCTTTAGTAGCGGCCTATAATTAAACACATAAAAACAAGACCAAATTTAAGAGTTTTTTAGTATTATTTCAGAATTTTTCACAAAACAAAAAAAGTATCACGCACCGTCATATTGAAATCGGAAAAGGAAAAGAAAGAAAATTTCTACCACGCCAGTTACTGTTCAGTGGATCTGTCAAATTTGACAACTATCAGTTGGCAACAAATGACAACTGTCAATGAAAAGTCTGGCCACTTCTGCAAAAATTTTAATGCAACACGCAAAAAAAATCTGTGTCGGAGTTAAGCTAAGTAAGTTGTTCACCGGTGAAAAAAAATGTTTCGAAACATCAATTAATTTGTAGCGAAATTTGACAGTCATATGTTTGGTTATGTTTTGCGCGTCAGAATACATAAAATAACTTTAAATAATATTTTTTTGGTAATTTATGTGATATAATTAATGTTTACAGTCCCAAACACTTATAATTACTTCATTTAACATCTGAATGTTAAATTTCACCGCTTTTTAAATGGTCTGTACAATTTAAAAAAATGTTGCTTATAGTGTTGATGCGTATTGATGCAACATATACCGGGTTATTTTGCCGGTTTTTCACCAGTGAACAGAATACCTCTTCAGCGAAATTTTTACGCTTTTGTAAAGCCAGTGTGAAATTTATGTTTTTTTATATGGAGTTTGACAGATTTTCACGTGAAAACCGAGCAACTTACCCACCTTTAGCAAAAATCTGGCATAATTTTACCAAAAATATGCTAAAACTACAACCGACGAAGTAGTTTTCCTAATTTAGCCAAAACGCTTATGTAAAAAATTTTGAAGAAAATGCTAATGCTATTTAAGCAAAAACTTGGTAAAATATACCAAAAGAAATATGGTGAAATATACCATAATAATTAGAAAAGGTGAGTAAAAATAATGCTAAAAATTACCACATTTAAGGTGGGTAAGTTGCTCGGTTTTCACGTGAAAATCTGTCAAACTCCATATAAAAAAACATAAATTTCACACTGGCTTTACAAAAGCGTAAAAATTTCGCTGAAGAGGTATTCTGTTCACTGGTGAAAAACCGGCAAAATAACCCGGTATATGTTGCATCAATACGCATCAACACTACAAGCAACATTTTTTTAATTTTTAAGCTAAGTAAGTTGTTCACCGGTGAAAAAAAATGTTTCGAAACATCAATTAATTTGTAGTGAAAATTTGACAGTCATATGTTTGGTTATGTTTTGCGCATCAGCATACATAAAATACCTTTAATTAAAATTTTGTTGATAATTTTTGTCTATTTATGTGATATAATTAATGTTTACAGTGCCAAACACTTATAATTACTTCATTTTATTTCTGAATGTCAAATTTCACCGCTTTTTAAATGGTCTGTACAATTTAAAAAAATGTTGCTTATAGTGTTGTTGCGTATTGATGCAACATATACCGGGTTATTTTGCCGGTTTTTCACCAGTGAACAGAATACCTCTTCAGCGAAATTTTTACGCTTTTGTAAAGCTAGTGTGAAATTTATGTTTTTTTTATATGGAGTTTGACAGATTTTCACGTGAAAACCGAGCAACTTACCCACCTTTAAGCTAAGTAAGTTGTTCACCGGTGAAAAAAAATGTTTCGAAACATCAATTAATTTGTAGCGAAAATTTGACAGTCATATGTTTGGTTATGTTTTGCGCGTCAGAATACATAAAATAACTTTAAATAATATTTTTTTGGTAATTTATGTAATATAATTAATGTTTACAGTCCCAAACACTTATAATTACTTCATTTTACATCTGAATGTTAAATTTCACCGCTTTTTAAATGGTCTGTACAATTTAAAAAAATGTTGCTTAAGGTGCATACAGACGACGCAATATTATGTACAATATTCAATTATATTGATGGAGTGTGGGTAAGATTGACCATTGTACAATCGTCAATATTACCCACACACCTTCAATATAATTGAATATTGTACATAATATTGCGTCGTATGTAGGTACCTTTATAGTGTTGATGCGTATTGATGCAACATATACCGGGTTATTTTGACGGTTTTTCACCAGTGAACAGAATACCTCTTCAGCGAAATTTTTACGCTTTTGTAAAGCCAGTGTGAAATTTATGTTTTTTTTTATATGGAGTTTGACAGATTTTCACGTGAAAACCGAGCAACTTACCCACCTTTAAGCTAAGTAAAGGTACCTACAGACGACGCAATATTATGTACAATATTCAATTATATTGACGGTGTGTGGGTAATATTGACGATTGTACAATGGTCAATCTTACCCACACACCATCAATATAATTGAATATTGTACATAATATTGCGTCGTCTGTACACTCATAGAAATATCTTAGTAGAAAAATTAGTAAACCCATTGTAGATCAAGTTTTACAGAATATTGCCGTATTCAACAAAAATTAATGTTGATATCGTTGATTAATCAGTAAAGATTAGAGTTGTCATTCGATTAAGAATAATTCGATTAATCGATCAAATAAAACCCAACTCTTGTTCGAATAATTCAAAAATGACGATTTTCGAATAACGAATAAATCGATTAATTAATGTCGATTAATCGAACAATTTTTTTTTTAATTAAAAAATTAAATAAATGCTAAGAATTTAATTTATTCTCATAAATTTTGAAAGATTTTATACAAAATGTAGGAAAGTTAAAATATATTGTAGCCATAGCCCTGGATAGCACATCCATTATAGAATTAGGAAAAATTAATAATTCTTTTGCATCAGACTTACTAAAACGTATTAAAATAAGAATTAATGAGAGACGTATAAAAATGTTAAATACGGTAATAATTTTTCTAAATTCTGGAAATTTTCCGAGCAATGAAAATTTCTTAAAATTTTCTCCAAAAAGCGAAACAAAATAATATGCAAATGAATTATACTCCAGATTATTTTATGTTGAAAGTAATCACAATAATTCAGATAAAAGTATTGAAATAGAGGAAGTTATTAGTAATGAAAATAATAATCTTTTATGCGAGTTAAATAATTCAATTCAAAGTACATATTAAAAATTCAGAAAATAAAAAGGACTTCAGCGATATATCAGACGATATGGTATATTTGGGAAAATCTGAAAAAGAACAGAAAAATTAGATAAACTTTTGTATGCTCTTCTTACTATATCACCTACTTCAACAATTAGCGAAAGAATCGTTTGAAAGCAAAAAAATTAAGTCAACTTTTATTTGTAAAAGATTATTTCTTAAGAACAACTTAAATTGTCTTATTTGACAAAAATTAAAATCATTTATGATATATTTTGTCTAAATTCTTCAAATAATAATTTGTATTTGAATTATTTCTCAACAAGTATTAAAATCGACATCCGTTAATTAAAAGTGATCTCAGTTATTCAATTTTTAAGTTTTTTTAACTTTTAAATATTTTATTTTTAAGTTTTTTATGCATTTTTTCGTTAATAAAAATTTTGACTTTCTTATTTTAAGTTATTTTATATGAATCGTTTATTTTTTTTGTTAATACAAATATTTTTTAAAATAATTTTTTTATTCGTTATTCTCTTCGATTAATCGAATAAATTTTGATCTTTAATCGTTTGATCGAACGAGGAAAAACAATTATTTGAATTATTCGAACAAAGTTGAAAGTCGAATAATTGACAACTCTAGTAAAGATGAATCAACTATTTACAACGCTCATACAGAATTCAATATATAAAACCAAAAAAGAAAAAACAACCCTGTTCGTTCATTTTTGTATTATCAAGTTGGTAGCAATGCATTGCAATGTGAAATTTGTTTGTCTCTTATAAAATTATTTTATGTGTTTGTTTCTTATAAAAATATTTAATATTATAAAAATAAATAAAAATAGGATCTGATTCTGATCTGTAAATATTTGGTAAGTAATAAAATACATTGGTTACTTTATGTATTCATACTATATTATATTTTTGTTTTTTTAAGGTTTTTGATTTGGTGTCATTAGAAAACTGGAGAATGGCTTACGAGTGCATAACATAAATAAACGAAGTGTGTGTGAAAATCTCGTTTTTAAATATTGCAGCTTAAAAAGCCGGTGATAATTCTAAAAAATATTGTGATTTTTACTTAATAAAAGAATATTAACAAATAACAACAAGCTTTTTTTTATTAATAAAATTTCTTATATCAACAAAAATATGAGTTGAGTTTACAAAAAATACGAGTTGATTTACAAATAAACGAGTTGATCAACTTTTACAAAAACTGACAACAATTTTTATTGAAATCAACATAAATATTTGTAGGGTCAAAATCAACATATTGTGCAAGCTACTTGGTTATTTTACATAAAAAACTAATTATGTTACTTTAACATCGACAAGCAGAATTTTAGCAAAAATTTGGTAAAAAAATTTTTTGGTATGAAAAAAATTTTACCAAGTACACACAAAAAAAAATCGAGGTAATATTACCTAAAAACATAGTATAACTTTATCTAAGTGCCAAGATAACATAGAGCCTACAAAGTTTTTAGACAATATTTTTTTTTTTTTTTTTTTTTTTTTACGATGAACCAACACTCAGGGGATGCCCCTACTAATGCAATGCATTGTGTTGATATCAGGAAAATAGGTTATGAGGAGGAGGAAAGAGGGAGTAGTGTTTGTGTATATTTGACTTGAATTTATCTACATTGAAAGAAACTGGAAAGACCTCTGCGGGGAGATTATTCCACATACGGCTAGTTCGACTGATAAACGAACCTTCTCTGTAATGCGCTGTGCGATCAACTGGACAATCGACAACAAACGGATGTGATCTACTAGACAGCCGAGTGTTTCGAACAAAAACTCGGGCTCTAGGGATAAGTTCACTTATCTCAGCAGAACACTTTCCATGGTAATATCGATAGAACAGAGTCACACAACCCACATTCCGACGATGCTCCAATGAGTCAATAGAGTTGGATACCCTAGTGTCATTGATTATCTATTTTATTTTGTTAATAAGCAAACTATTAATAATTCCACACTCAAATAAAAAAAATAATTGATTTTATTATGTTTTTATTTGTAAAAAAATATTTTATTTCAATTGTGAATTACAATTTTTTTCTTATCTTTAAAGAATATTCTGAGATACTTTTTCTACAGAAATAATCCCAGATACTGAGACTTTTTTTATAGAAAACATCTCAGGTATTGAGGCATTTTTTTCTATAGAAAAAAATCTCTGGTATCAAGACATTTTTTTATAGAGAAATTATCAGATTCTGTGAAATTTTTTTTTTATAGAAAAAATCTCAGATTATGTGGCATTCTTTTTATAAAAAAAATATTAGATCTGTGATATTTTTTTTTTTTTATAAAAAAAAAAAATCATAAATCCTGGGACATTTTTCTATAGAAATTATCTCAGATTCTGAAGCATTTTTGATATAAAAAATTTCACATGAAGAGACATATTTGCTATAGAAAAATTGCTTATTCTGAGACACATTTTCTGTAAAAAAATTTCAGATTCTAAGATAATGTCTCAGATTCTGAGACATTTCTATAGGAACAATGTCTCAGAAACTTAGACTTTTTCTATAGGAGAAATGTCTCAGAATCTGAGACTATTTCTATAGGAAAAATGTCTATTAGAAAAATGTCTCATAATCTGAGACTTTTTCTATTAGAAAAATGTCTCAGAATCTGAAACTTTTTCTATAGAAAAAATGTCTCAGAATCTGAGACTTTTTCTATAGAAAAAATGTCTCAGAATCTGAGACTTTTTCTATAGAAAAATTGTCTCAGAATCTGAGACTTTTTCTATAGAAAAAATGTCTCAGAATCTGAGACTTTCTATTAGAAAAATGTCTCAGAATCTAATACTTTTTCTATAGGAAAAATGTCTCAGAATCTGAGACTTTTTCTATAGGAAAAATTTTTCCTTAGAAAAAGTCTCAGATTCTGAGACATTTTTCCTATAGAAAAAGTCTCAGATTCTGAGACATTTTTCCTATAGAAAAAGACTCCGATTCTAAGACATTTTTCCTATAGAAAAAGTATCAGAATCTGAGACTTTTTCTATAGGAAAAATATCTCAGAATCTGAGACATTTTCCTATAGAAAAAGTCTCAGATTCTGAGACATTTTTCCCGTAGAAAAAGTCTCAGATACTGAGACATTTTTCCTATAGAAAAAGTCTCAGATTCTGAGACTTTTTCTATAGGAAAAAGAAAAAGTCTCCGATTCTGAGACATTTTTCCTATAGAAAAAGTCTCAGATTCTGAGACATTTTTCCTATAGAAAAAGTCTCAGATTCTGAGACATTTTTCCTACAGAAAGTCTCAGATTCTGAGAAATTTTTCCTATAGAAAGGCTCAGATTCTGAGACATTTTTCCTATAGAAAAATCTCAGATTCTGAGACATTTGTCATATAAAAAAGTGACAGATTCGGAAACAGTTTTCCTATAGAAAAAGCCTCAGATTGAGAAACATTTTTCCAATAGGAGAAGTCTCAGGTTCTGATAATAAAAATTCTATATTACAATATTACGCTGGTCCGTGGTGCACCTTGTGACGTGGATTGTGTTATAAATATAATCGTCTGGTTTGTTTGCCGATGACTCATTCAAAGCGTTAGTACAGCTCGAAAGGCGACGAACTAGTTAGTTCCTGTTACTGCTCATTCCTATAAAGAATGAGAAGCAAAACATTAACAACTAACCCCCAGTTTCCGTATAACGAACGATAGACGAACGTCAAAAATTTACATGTATTTTGTTATTGTAACAAAAACAAAATACATGTAATTTTTTGACGTTCGTCTATCGTTCGTCATACGGAAACTGGGGGTAAATAAGTTCTTAATTTTAATTTCGTTATCACTTACCGCGTTGAGATATCAATGTGACAACGATATAAATTAAGGAATGTTGGGCTCATCAGAAAGTGCATTGAAGATGGAATCACTGAGTATCTTCATTATTATTGTTTTTTTTTATATTTATACATACATATGTATGTATTAATAAATTATTTACAATATTTTTTACAATTTATGTACAATATATTTTTTTAATTAAATTTTTTTTTTACAACGAAAATTCAAAATGACACTAAAAAACAAAATAAAACTAAATTCGAAATTTTATCTATTTTCCTTTGTAAATCTTACATGGTTAATTGTTGAAATTGTAAAGTAAAATTATACTGGTGGCATAGGTAATAAATCGTGGCTTTTAAGTTTCATACAATAATAATTCACCTAAGCCAGCCTAGATAACATTACCTCGACTTTTTTTTTCTGTGTAGGATTGCTCAATCTGACACAGATTTTTTTTGCGTGCACGTACAACACTGTTGCCCAGAGTCATAGCACAGACTAATACAGACTCGACATAAGTGACAGGTGTCAAAAAAGTAGTTCTGAACCATATGGTTAATATTTTCAAATTATTCTACGAATTAGGTTAGAAAGAGAAAACTGATATAACGCGCCATAAGAAAAATAGATGCCAGATCGGTTTTTGTTGTTTCACTCACTCCTAAGTCGTAGAAAGTGTTGCCATGTTAGCGTAAAACGGACTAAAAACCGCTCTGTTTTATCCTAAAATCGCTTGGTTTTTCCCCATTTTTTCTAATAAAACTCTACTGTCGAGTCTGTTTATAGTCTGTGGTCATAGAGTAGTCCAACAAATGGCATTTGAAAAAGTAGTAAACAAAAACCATATGGTATTGTTTACGAAATTTTATCACAAACCGAAATTCGAGCGAGATGAAAGATACCAGTTTTACAGTGAGAATGCAGATTTTTTTTTTGTCTCTCTTTGCTTTGCGTTTGAACTTTAGTTTGGCATTGCCAGAATTTTCCAATTATCTTTGGTGATGCCAGATCTACAAAACGGTCGATGGATTACTATGTCACTATGTGTGTGCCCATAGTGACATAGTAATCCATCGACCGTTTTTTAGATCTGGCATCACCAAAGATAATTGGAAAATTCTGGCAATGCCAAACTAAAGTTCAAACGCAAAGCAAAAGGTACCTACAGACGACGCAATATTATGTACAATATTCAATTATATTGATGGTTTGACCATTGTACAATCGTCAATATTACCCACACACCTTCAATATAATTGAATATTGTACATAATATTGCGTCGTCTGTAGGTACCTAAAGAGAGACAAAAAAAATCTGCATTCTCACTGTAAAACTGGTATCTTTCATCTCGCTCGAGAGCTGTTTTGATGAGTTATAAATGGAATCACAAAGTAAAGCTGCCCATTCACTTGCAATAAAATTGCTCAACTTAAAAAAAAAAAATATTTTACAATATTATTGTCGTTTTACCCTACACAGCAAATAAAATTGCTCAATACTTAAACCCAATATATTGTACAAGATATAAACATAAACATAACATAATAAAAGTTGTACAATATAGACAACACACTGATAAAATATATTGCAGTATTCTTGTTTGTACAATAAATATCAAAAGTGTTTTGATATTCTCCAATATATTGCACAACCGTAAATATTACATACACACAAGCGATATTATTGTACAATTTGAAAAGTTGAACAATAATATTGCAAGTGAATGGGCAGCTTAAGTGTTCCTCCTAACCAAATGACCAATGGGGTTTAAGGTACCTACAGACGACGCAATATTATGTACAATATTCAATTATATTGAAGGTGTGTGGGTAATATTGACGATTGTACAATGGTCAATCTTACCCACACACCATCAATATAATTGAATATTGTACATAATATTGCGTCGTCTGTATGTACCTTTACTAGTTTTTTAAATTAAAAATTTATGTTCGTGAAGCTACACTCATAGAAATATCTTAGTATAAAAATTAGTAAACCCATTGTAGATCAAGTTTTACAGAATAATGCCGTATTCAACAAAAATTAATGTTGATATCGTTGAATAATCAGTAAAGTTGAATCAACTTTTTACAACGCTTATACAGAATTCAATAGATAAACCAAAATAGAAAAAACAACCCTGTTCGTTCATTTTTTTTATTATTAACGAGTGACGAGTGAGTTGGTAGCAATGTGAATCGTGTTTATCTCTTATAAAATTATTTTATGTGTTTGTTTTTTATAAAAAATTTAATATTATAAAAATAAATAAAAATAGGATCTGATTTGTAAATATTTGGTAAGTAAAAAAATACATTAGTGGTATTCATTTAACCGTATATTTATACGCGACTCGTATTTGTGTAATTATACGAGGTGGTTTTTATGAATGCCCCTTTTTGATTACCTGGTATTACTTACACAATTGTCAAAACAAAAAAATAATTTTTGTATTTGGAAAATTTACAATGCCACTAATAAAACAAAATTTCAAACAATTAATAAATTTTAAATAAATTAATAAATTTACTGCAAACAAAAATACTTTTTCATTTTATTTTTTTAATATTTGTCATTTTTAACAAGATTGCCAAATTGTAAAAAAACAAAAAATAGCAAAAAAATATCAAAATTATTTGAACATTGGCAATCCTAAACCTGTATAATTATACGATACAAGTTTACGCACCAAAATATGTGTACAAATATATCAGGCCTCGTAAAATATTTTTGACAATAATTGTGTAAACTAACCAGATATACACGGTATACGAGGTGTTTGTACGGTTAAATGAATACCGCTATTGATTACTTTATGTATTCATACTATATTAAAACTTTTTTGTTTTTTTTTAAGGATTTTGTTTGGTACACGCAAAAAAAAACTTGTGTCGGAGTGAGCAAAAATCTGGCATAATTTTACCAAAAATATGCTAAAACTACAACCGACGAAGTAGTTTTCGTAATTTAGCCAAAACACTTATGTAAAAAATTTTGAAGAAAATGCTAATGCTATTTAAGTAAAAACTTGGTAAAATATAACAAAAGAGATATGGTGAAATATTCCAAAATTATTAGAAAAGATGACTAAAAATAATGCTAAAAATTACCACATTTATGCTAAAATAAATTTTCAATCAATTTTTGTAAAAATTTGTATATTTGTTGAATTTAAAATTTTCACAGAATAAATCCATATTAATGTAATAAATGTTGTGTAGGATTTAATTTACCACCGACCAACTGACCCTTTTTGTACAATTTTCTCGAGTGACTGCTGCCTACGCTTCTTCTTGAAGTAAAGGATCCGCTATAGCTTCACGAATTTATTTAAAAGCATCCTGTAAAAATAGAAAATTATTACAAAACATATATTTTTAATTTAAAAAATTGGTAAACCCCATTGGTCTCTTGGTAAGGAGGAACACTTACTTTGTCATTCCATTTGTAACTCAAAACAGGTATGGACTCCCTTGGCTTTGGGTTTTTAGGTTTTAATTTTATACCAAAAGGCAGGATTGGTGTCCACGCTCCTTATTGTAGTGAAGGATTCGCCATAGCTTCAAAAATTTATTTAGCAGTACCCTGTAAAAATAGAAAATTATTACCAAACACTAATTTTTATAAGGGTTCAAGTTGAAAAAATGCAGAAGAAAATTGAATTTCTAAAAATTATAGACATTTCTGGTATTTCCCATACCGGTTTCAAACACTAAAAATCTATTAAACCTTATTGGTGTCTTCGGAATGCGGGTATACTCACTTTATCATTCCATTTGTTATTCATCGAAACATACGTCTGGGACTCCATTGGTTTTTCTTAATGAATGGTGTTTTAAGTGATGAAAGCAAAATTAACTTTAACATTCTTTTATCTTGCATTTATTTATCTTTTAGAAAACTAATTATTTATTTTTATTTATTAATTTATTTTTATTTTATTTATCAATTTCCTTTTTACGTTTTTATAACACAAAAAATAAACAAACAACGCACACAAAAAAAATGAAAATGGCGGTCTGTATTTGTTTTTTTGTTGTTTTCTTTCGATAAATTTTTGTGCAGGTAATTTGCGTTATTGTGCAAGCTACTTGGTTATTTTACATAAAAAATGAATTATGTTACTTTAACATCGACAAGCATAATATTAGCAAAAATTTGGTAAAAATTTTTTTTTGGTATGAAAAAAGTTTTACCAAGTAGGATTGCTCAATCTTACACAGATTTTTTTTTGCGTGTATCATCAGAAAACTGGAGAATGGCATAACATGAATAAACGAAGTGTGTGTGAAAATATTTGTGAAAATCTTCAAATATTGCAGCTTAAAAAGCCGATGATAATACAAAAATATTGTGATTTATGCTTAATAAAAGAATATTTACAAATAACAACAAGTTTTTTTTATTAATAAAATTTCTTATATTAACAAAAATATGAGTTGAATTTACAAAAAATACGAGTTGATTTACAAAAGAACGAGTTGATCAACTTTTACAAAAACTGACAACAATTTTTATTGAAATCAACATAAATATTTGTAGGGTCAAAATCAACAATGATTTCTGTTGAATTTACAATGATTTTCTTTGGGAATACAATGATTTTTGGTTGAGTGTAGAAAAGAAGAAACTAAAGGCTCCCATACATTTCAAACAAATTGGATGACTTGTTGGATGACCAATGTAATTTTTCTCGTGTATGGGGCTGTCGGATGGTCGGATGGCTGGTCGGATGAAAAATCAAAAAGTTTTGATTTTTCGATGGTCGGATGAAAAGTTGGATGACATGTCGGATGGTGTATTGACTTGTCATCTGACCGTTGTACGAACAGAGACGTTTTAATTCATTATTTGTTATTGTTTTTCACAAAGTAATGTTTTTGTATAAAGCAATGATGTTAAAAAGTAAATTTTAACCTAAATATATTAAAAAAACATAAAAAAGAGTTGAAAAATAAAAAAAATTTTCATGTTACTCCTTCAAGAATTCTAAAAAAATGAGCGGTCATCCAACATGTGTATAAATATGTCGGATAAGTGTATTTTGAAAATATTTTTTCGTCAACTAACAAGTCATCCAACATGTATTGTGTCTCTGGGCGGCTTAAGAAAATGGGAAAAACGAGCCACCATGTATTTTGTTTTTGTATCTGTCGTTCTAAAGAGATTTCACTTCAGGTGCACGCAAAAAAATATTTTGCCAAGCGCTTGGGAGTAATCACGTTAAACAATATTTTTTCGTATATTATGCAAAAACGTATAACATTTTACCAAGCGTTTGCTTGTTTTATCTTAAAGTTAGTAAAATTATGCAAGCTCATGGGAAATTTCTTGAAACGTTTGCAAAGTTAGGTATAATTATGCAAGAGCTTGGTAAAATATTATTAGTTCTCGCATAATATGCGCAAAAATCTTGTTTAATGTGATTCCTCCCAAGCGCTTGGTAAAATATTTTTTTGCGTGTGTGAATTGGGCATGAATCGATTTTCGTTAAGATTTGAGTTTACGTAGTAGACCAAGGGTTCCCAACCTTTTTTACGCCACGCCCCACTTTTAAGTTAAAAAAATTGTCTTGTCCCCCTACACTAAGGAAAAATTTGTTGGTTTTTCTTATTTTTGTTTCTAATGAAAAATTACTACTTGTTTACAAAGTTTTTGTAAAATAAGCATTTAAATTAATTTTTTAGTAAAAATGTTAAGAAATTAGCAATATTTTTTTGTAGTTAATTTGGCAAAAAAATAGTTTTTGTAGTTAATTTCACTAAAAAAATCTTGAAAATTTGCTCAAATTGCCCCCCAGTGGGCGAGAATCAAAGGTTGGGACCCATAGCAGTAGACCCTCAGAATTTCAAAAACAGAAATTCGTTACAATTTCAAGCAACCACTGGAAATGCCCTTAATTTTTTTTTTTCAATTACCGGTTACTACGTTACCACTTACTCGATAACCGGTGTCATTAATATTGGGTACTTTTGCAACACTACTTTTCGCAGTGATTTATATTGTACAGAATAAAGTGAGTAAAATTTCATAAAAATCTTTAATTCATATAAAATATAAAATTAAAAAAGAAAAATTCTTAAACCGTTCAATACCATGTTCAAACAATTCCTGGAATTCAGTTGTACTGTGTACTGGAGTTATAGTATTTGTGTAAAAATTAACTAATTCCTGTGCTGGTTTTTCCCCTACACACCAATAAGAAAATAAATAATAAAGAGAAGAAAAAAAATATTAATAATTTATATCTACACTGACTGACTGGTAGGTAGATAGATAATATTTTGTTGCAAAGAAAATTTTGTGTGGATTTATGTTTCGAATTATATATTTTCGTCGTGCATTTCTATTCTTCTATCTGTGTTGTTGTATATTGAGACAAATTATTTTATTAATGATATGAATGATATTTTTAACACCAACTATACCCATTCAATAATTCTTTTTTTTTACTCTCATAAAGATAAAATGTTTATATATACATAAAACGTCAAAAGAAAAAAAAGTGAAGAGGTTAGAGAAAAATGGCAAAATAAAATCTAAAAGTGAAATATAAAAAAAAAAGTTTTTATTTGATTCAAATATGTATAAAATTATAAAATATATTGAGTTGGGTATATATTTGGTGTCTATATATATATAAATAACCAAAGTTGGATGTATATAATAAATCCCCCCAATGTATGTATGAATGTTCAATATATATTCACAGTGTTATCAAAAACGACCGACACTAAAGGTAAATGTCGTCCGTAGATTTATCTACTTAAATATCGGATCAGATTTTCCCAAACATTCACCAACTAAACTACGAAATACCCTACCATCTGTCGATATAAACACCACATTCGTTTGTAGTTATTGATGAAAAAAAAACACTGACGACGATGACACCAGAAGAAGTAAAAACAGATGCGGCAACAGAAAATACCACCGAATAAGCATACACAAATTTTGTACCCCTCGTATTTTAACACATATAGAGTATAGGTAGTTAGTATAAATACACAACACAGGCGCGTAGACTAGTTGAGGGATTCGCCAAATTAAAGTTTTTTTTTGCGAAATTCCAGTTTGCGCGGTACACTTTTAAATAATCAGGGTATCCGCTTTAGATATTGTTGACCCTTGCAACAATATTGCAACTTAAAAAAAAAAATTATTAAAATTTTTATTTTTCTATTACCTTTTATATGATGCGTCGTTACAAGAAAATATTCGCAACTTATTTTAATAGTAATACAATTGCTTCTATTTACAAAGAAACAAGCAAAAAAAACAAATTTTGACATTGCTCAATTTGGCAAGACTAAAATTTCTGACGTAAATTGCATTAAAAAAAATTGGATTTCGGAATAATTTGTCTTTTTACAATTTTCACTTACAATAGCTCCATTCGATTACCCAAATTTCTTACTATTTTTTACTACAACTGGAAAGTCTTGTTTACTTTTTGTATTGAAAATTTCCAGCTGTAGTAAAATGAGTAAAAAATAGTAGATTGTAGTAAGGTAATCGAATAGACCTAATGAGTTGTAGAAGGTATATAAAAGTTTGTCATTCCGATCGTTACTTATCAAAATATCTGTTGGGACCCTATGCATTATAAATGCCAAATCGCACAATTTCGGACATGATCCCCTTCGATTTGGCTAATTTTTTGATATGTTTAAGTATGTAATAAATGAACACTCCGATCTTCATGAAATTTGAATATATTGTTCAGAACGAAAATAAATTCGACACGTATATTTTTAGTGGCCCAAACTTATTGTTAGGGGGGTTCGATTTGTATGGAGGGAAGTTGACTTTTTTCAGTTTTTTATGATTTACGCCTATTTACTCAAAACTAGTATAGGCATATTTGGTATCAAATTAAAGGTATTCAAAATACCTATCTCGTGATGCTAACAACGTGCAAAAAAAGTAAATATTTTTTGACTTGTCAAAAATATCCTAAAATTTTGTTATTTTACTTAATATGACGAAAAGTTGTGCATGTTTTTTTTGCACACGAAGATAGGTTTTCCAAAGACCTTTCATTTAGTATGTAACATGACCAGGTTTCTTTGTATAATAAAGGAGATAAACGCAAAAAGCTGAAAAATTACCGTTTATTCCCCCTTATTTTTACACCCTAAATATGAATTTGGGCCGTTAAAAAAATACGTGTCCCTTTTTTCCTGCTCTACATATTAAAGCCTATTCCATAAAGATCGACGAGTGACACCAGGGAGACCTTCCTTGTTAGACATCAATGTTTAGCCTTTTATTCTAACAAGGGAAGTATCTCAACCCTTATGAACCGATTTGCCTGAAACAGACAGTATATATAAAAGAGACAATTCTAAGGTTGGGGTGTCAGCTTATCGGAGATTTAAGGGTTTAAAAAATGGGTCAAAAATGGCGAAAAAATAGTTTTTTGTATTTTTCAGATTACACACGATTTTTTGACAAGTCTTACTTAATACTCAGTGGTATGATATAAACACAGCTTTAGCAATCCATTCAAGACGAATTTAACCAAAATAGGTCTTATTATTATCAAATAAGTATTTTTGTAAAAAGTCCTGTGTATGTAATTAATCAAGCTTTAATAAAAGCTAAATGGCTTCAGATTGTGTAAATATTAAATGTGCTACGAGGGTCGAAATGGAAATTGAAAATATTGAAAGACCTTTTTTCTAAAATTCTTAAAAATACTTTCAGTTTGATTTTGTCCAAGCTGAAACATTAAAAATTTAAAAAATAGTCTAATTGTTTATATTCATTTATTAAATAATTTTTTTCAAAGACCCAAACAAACACCAAAATTTTTAAAACACAGTAGAAGATATCCGAATTTTTTGACCTCCAATTCTTTTGACCACTAATTTTTGGTAAACAAAGAGCCGATTTAATTGCTTAATAATTGTAGTATACCTAAGTGTATAGTAATGAGATATGAAAATAAGTGAACACTTCCTTTGTTTACAAAAAATTGGTGGTCAAAAGAATTATAGGTCAAAAAATTCGGATTTCTTCTACTGCATTTTAGAAATTTTGATTTTTGTTTGGGTCATTGGAAAATTTATTTGATAAATAAATACAAACTATTAGACTAATTTTAAAATTTTTAATGTTTCAGCTTGGACAAAATCGACCTAAAAGTATTTTTAAGAAATTTTCTAAAAAAGGTTTTTTAATAATTTCAATTTCCATTTCGACCCTCGTAGCACGTTTAATATTTACTCATTTTGGGCGCCATTAAGCTTAAATTAAAGCTTGATAAATTACCTACACAGATCTTTTAACAGAAATACTTGTTTGATAATAATTAGGTGTATTATTGTAAGCTTTGTCTTAAATGGATTTCTAACTGATATCTAACACACGAAATAAGCTGCGAGTCACTGTAGTTTAAAAAAAATAAGGGAATTCACGTTTTAGTCTTGCAAAATTGCGAAATGTCAAAATTATAACTTTATTTGCTTGTTATTTTGCAAATAGAAGCAATTATATTACTATTGAAATAGATGGCAAATCTTTTCTTGCAGCGACGCATCATGTAAAAGGTAATAGAACAATAAAAATTTCATTCCAATTTTTTTTAGAAAAAAAGTTGCAATATTGCACTGTTGCAAGGGTCAAAAATTTCTGAAGTGAATACCCTAAATAACAAAAAAAAATTCGATGTAATTATCACTTAGTGCGGTTAACACAATATCCAGTTAAATCAAAGTTAATTAAACCTCCGGTTATCCCCATACAAATTTGACATCTATAACCTCCGGTTAGCACTAAACCCAATTTTTAACTTTTAGTGCGGTTAACACAATATCCAGTTACATCAAAGTTAACGTAACCTCCGGTTAGTCCCATACAAATTTGACATCTATAACCTCCGGTTAGCACTAAACCCAATTTATCTTCCGGTTAGTTCGTTTGTGTTATCGGCCCTTAAAAATATTTTTTTTTTTTTCAAATTTTGTATATTAGTGGTATTCAGAGTCTTGCTTGCCAGCCCTGGCACTGGTGGTAAAAGAGCACTTTTCAAAATTACTTTTCAAAATACATGTATTTTTCGAAAGAAGTAGTTCCACCTAGATATATTCATTTAGTTTTAAAAATAAGTCCCAACAAATTTAATGATAATCGGACATGGGTAAGGTGTGCCGCATCGGCCATGAAGCTGAAAAACGATTACAAGGGAGAAAATATGTCTTTTTATTAATTTTTTCGATATTTTGATTTAGTTTTGAATTCAAATGATTACAGAATTGTGATTTAGAATAAAATGGCTTTCTAATAAGGTACTAAAATTAATATCGGTTGAAAATCAGCCATGTTATTAGAACTTCCCCAGGATTATAACGTGTGACAGACCACTTTATTAAGGAATATGAGCACCATTAAAATTTATTGAAACTGTCTAGTTTAATAGCATTTATTTATTCAATGTAATAAGATGATAAGTATTTTTCACATCATGTTTTGCTAAAATGTTTTGAATTGAGGCTAAGTTATTAAGCCTGGACTGTGAACACGTAAAACGATAGTTAACTATCGTCGATTTTTGGAGCCTTGTCATTCCTAAACTAATGAAAATATTTCCAATTTTTTTTATGTTTCTGGATTAGACACTCCTTAATAATTTAATACAGAAAAACTTTCAAATTTCCCTTCAAAACGATATGTATTTTGATGTCAAATAACATTTCATCAAATCACTAAATGTCTATCACGTGACAGGTAGAAATTGGATTTTCACTAAAAAGTCTTAAAAATACTTATTTCGTGACCGTAGACAAAAGGACATCTCAAAGTTTTACAAGTCCTAAGAAGTTTTCTTTTGGAGTAAAAAAAGTTTTGTTTATGCAAAAAATTTTACCTGTTGAAGACATCAAGAAATTAATTATTTTTTTTTAATTTTCTTTAATTTTTTTTAGAATTGCCATAGCACAAATTTTATTGCACAAAAATCTGTAACAACAAAATACAAAGATATATCTTAATAAAGGAACAAAGTTTTGAAAGAAGAAGAAAATTATTTTCCACTATACACTTTTTTAAACTAAATCTTACAAATAAAAAAATATCGACAACTCTGGCTTCTAAATAAAGAAAATAATTTAAAGAAATTAACTAACATAGAGCTTATTTAGACTGGCTCAAAACGAAGAAAACGGGGGCGCTGAGTCTCCCGACGGTACCCAAGAAGGACGTGAAGCGTGTTGGTGGATTCCTTGGTCTGCAATGGGTTGCTTCGGTTCACCCAGCTCTAAGCAATCTGATATAAATTCTGAAGATACAAGAAGTCAGAAGCGTCGCAGTGATGCCATTTCCAAACAATTACAAAAGGATAAACAGCTCTACAGGGCTACCCATAGATTGTTGTTGCTAGGTGCTGGCGAATCTGGAAAATCAACTATAGTCAAGCAAATGCGTATTTTACACGTTGATGGATTTTCAGAACAAGAGAAAAAACAAAAAATTGATGACATTAAAAAGAATATTCGTGATGCTATATTGGTACGTATTAACATTTTTTTCTTTTTTTTTTAGATTCGGCCAAACTTTTTTATATGTTTATATAAAAAAGTTTTAATTAGTTTTTATACCCTCCAACTACAGTATGGGGGTATACTCACTTTGTCATTCCGTGTGTAACGCATCAAAATATCGGTCTAGGACCCTATAAAGTATATCGAGGGCCTATATTCAAAACCCTCTATCTAAAAAAACACAACTTTTCAGGAGAGCCAAAAAACTGTTTATTTCGCGTATTGTTAGAGTAATTAAAATTCGATATTCTACAATATTTTTTTAAATCAACTACTGAATCTCACATATGATTTGTTTTTAAAATTTTGCTGGGGATTTTAGAGGATAGATAGAGGGTTTTGTTTCTCAAAAATATTAAGTATATGAATGAAAATGACCAGATAGAGGGTTTTGCATTTTAATAAAAATTAATTATTATGATTTCATTTCCGACATCGGTAAATTTTTAACGTAATTTATTAACGATAACGGCTTATAAATAATTCCGAAATCGCGGTTTTGGTCCACAGGTGCTGATTTTTAAGACAAAAATTATTTTTTTACCGAATTCGTCTCAAAAGTTGACTCAACAGTTTGAGTTAGTTTTGTAAAAAATAGTAAAAAAATTAAAAACGCGATTTTGGTCCACAGATGCTGATCAGCATCGGGATTTTTAAGATTAAAATTTTTGTTTCATAATGTACACAAGACATCCAAATTTTGAGCCATATTTTTCAAAAAAGTCAAACAAGAATTTTCAGAAAAAATTAGCATCAGTGGACCAAAAACGTGGTTCTGGAATTTTGTTGGATAATTCATGTGCAGCATGCAAAAATTAGTATGAAAACATGTAATGCATGATGAAATTATTCTAAAAAAGTATTTATAAATTAATTATTTGAAAAGATAGAGGGTTTTGCATTCAGAAAAGTTAATTGTGTAAGAGATAGAGAAAATCAAAAATGCAAATAAAAAAGCAAAAAAAAAGTTTTTTGTTCTGAAAATTACACCATAGATGAGGGCCGTTTTACTGAATATTTTGCCATCAAAAAGTCATTTTCGTGAAAATGGAAGATAGAGGGTTTTGAATATAGGCCCTCGATATATATTTATTATCAGTGATCGATTCTAAGACATTCTAGCGATGTCCGTCCGTCTGTCCATCCGTCTGTAGTTAACACGATGCAGTCCAAAATATAAGAGCTAGACTCCCGACATTTGGCACGAATATGTCTCATATTCATAGGCAGGTTAAGTTCGTAAATGAGCAATATCGGACCAGGGGGAAAAAAGTTCCCCCTTGAAGAACTAAGCCAACCTCTGAAAAATGTATTTTTTTTACATTATTTTTTGTGTTTTTGTTTAACAAATGCAACATTTTTATGCTACAAGAAGTTCGAAGTCTTGCATTTGGACCCTGAGAATTGGAAAATTTTGTTTTTTATGGGCTTGGAATATAATTTTTTTTTTAAATTTTGAAAACTTTTATTTCTTTAGTGCAAAAAGCCTAAGAATGAATTTTTAAACACATATTCGAGAGGAAATTTGCCCCCCCCCACATTACCACCACCGACCCCCCCCCCCCCCAAAAAAAAATAAAACGCCCCTGATTTTTTTTTTATTTTTTGTATGTTGGAGGGTATCAAAGAATATACAACCGAATTTAACACTCGTACTTGTTTCTTGTCAGTTAACACAATATTCAGTTGTTATTTCGAAGTTAACATAACCTCCTGTTGGTCCTGTTCAAATTTGACACCTGTAACCTTTGGTTTATACAAAACACAAATTAAAAAAATGGACGTTTTTAGGGGGTGAGGGGTCAGTGGGGAACGTTACAAAAGTCTTGTTTCAATGTACATATTACCTTAGATTAGGCAATTTTATTATTATTTGTAATATTTTTTTAATCCACGCCCACATAAGGGGCTGAGGAAAAAAACTACATTTTTAAACCCCTGGGTACAAATGCAGGACTTTGAACTTTTATTGTACAAACATTTTTCATTAGTTTAACAAAAATACCAAAAAAAAAACATGTAAAAAACTGGTATTTTTCAGAGTTAGGTTAAGTTCTTCAAGGAGAAACTTTTTTCTTCCATGTCCGATTTTTCCCATTTCTGAACTTAACCTGTCTGTGACCATGAGACATAATCGTGCCAAACCTCAGGATTCTAGCTGTTTAATTTTGGTGTGATCTACAGACAGACGGACATTCATAGAACGTCTTATTATCGATCATGGATCAATAATAAATATGGTTCATTCCATGTCAAGTCGGACACTTTGATATTTTTGACCCAATTGAAAACTCCATCGTGGTAAATTTTTAGATTTTTTTGATGACCCGTTCAAAAGATATTGAATTTTTAAAAATCGGTAGTTTTTCCTTTACTCAAACTTCTTTTACTTATAACTTCTTCAATAATGGTCCAAATTCCAATTTCTTTTTTTAAGTTTCTAAAAAATTCTTTGAGTGATCTAGTATGCGATTTTTAGGATAACGATTATTACTATTTAAAAAAAAAATTATTGTAACTTTCCAATCTTAGGGAGAGGAGATGGGGTATACGCATGTTTTGAAAAAATGTCGGAGGGTGAAAATAAATGAGAGTCGGTCTCACTTATGACCACTCGCACAATTGGACAGGTAGAAGCTGATTAAATTAAACAAATTTATAAAAAATAAAAAAATAAATTGTATGGGGATCGCCTTAAGAGTTAAAGAAAAAGGGTAGGTGTGTTCAGAAAAAATGTTTGGACTAAAAAAATATTGTGAGTCGGTCATACATTTGACTGCTCTAGGGGCGCTATTAGGGCAGATAGAGCGGTTGGAGCAAATTTAAAAAAAAAAATCATTTTGTATGGGAACCCCCTTAAAAATTGGAGATAGAGTATTAGTATGTTCTGAACAAATGTTTAGGAGTAAAAATTAAGGGGGTCGGTCTTGCAATTTACCCCTCTACGACACACCATTGGAGCAGTAGTGATGATTTTAAGATTGGAAAATTACAATAAATTTTTAAAAAATTAAAAAAATTGGATCCCACGATCCAACAGGGCAAAAAGTTTGTAGAATCAATAAAAGTTTTCCACAAAAAAAAAATTCCAAAAAATCAAAGAGTAAACACTTTTTCCAAAATGAGATTTAAATTTTAAAACCTAAAAATCGCATACCAGATCACTAAATAATTTTTTAGGATTTTTTTTTTTTAAGTACGTAAAAAACAAAAAATTGGTATTTGGACCATTATTGAAGAAGTTATGAATAAAAGAAGTTTGAGTAAAGAAACAAACTATCAATTTTTAAAAATTCAATATCTTTTGAACGGGTCATTAAAAAAATCTTGAAATTTACCACGAAGAAGATCCCGAAGTGTACTAAAAACTGTAAAAAAATTGGGAATATAAAAAAAATATATATATTTAAAGTGTCCGATTTCACATGGATATTATGCGTTACAAACAGTATGACAAAGTGATTATACCCACATACTGTGGTTGGAGGGTAAACAATTGTGTCTGAGACTCATGATCTGATTTTGGCCGTTTCCGATTAACATAATTTGTTTGCGGATGGATACCCAATAAGTAAAATTGGGCGTTGCAGTTAATTATGGACAAAGACATAATAATTAATAAATTTTTATTATAATATAATTTATGATCTATCTGATAACATTAACAAAAATCTTTTTCCATTTAATTTTTAGACTATTACTGGTGCCATGAGCACTTTAAATCCACCTATACCATTGGAAAAAAAAGAGAACGAAGCCAGAGTTGAATATATACAGGACTATGCTTCAAGTAAGTACATTTGCTATTTTATTAAAATTTTCAATAAAAATTTTAATAATATATTTGTTTGTCAATCTATAGGTCCAGATTTTAACTATCCTCCAGAATTTTACGAGCATACAGAAGAATTGTGGAAAGATAAAGGTGTATTGGCAACTTATGAGAGATCAAATGAATATCAATTAATTGATTGTGCAAAGTAGTAAGTACACAATTGGCTAAATTTTTAAATATAATACACACATATAAATCTAAATCTAAATATTATATTTTTCAGCTTCTTGGATCGAGTAAGCATAATTAAGCAACCCAACTATACACCGAATGAACAAGACATATTACGGTGTCGTGTTTTAACTTCTGGTATTTTTGAAACAAGATTTCAAGTTGACAAAGTCAATTTTCAGTAAGTATTTTGATAGTTTTCAAAGTAAATAATTTGTATTAAATTATTATAATCTACTTTGCAGTATGTTTGATGTGGGAGGCCAACGGGATGAACGTCGAAAGTGGATACAGTGCTTTAATGACGTTACTGCAATTATATTTGTGACAGCATGTTCTAGCTATAATATGGTTTTACGTGAAGATCCAACACAAAATCGTTTGCGTGAATCATTGGAACTATTCAAAAGCATTTGGAATAATAGGTAAAACATCAGAGCAATTTTGTCTTTTATTCAAAATGTAATGAGGTAATTTCTAATTGTCAGGTGGTTGCGTACAATATCTGTAATTCTATTTCTCAACAAACAAGATTTGTTAGCTGAGAAAATAAAAGCTGGTAAAAGTAAACTTTCGGACTATTTTGCCGAATTCAATAAATATCAAACACCAAGTAAGAAACAAAACTCTTTCCTGTTTTTCGTTTCTTTGAGAAACTCTATGAATCATATGAATTTGTTGTTGTTTCTGATTTAGGTGATGCAATAATCGAGTCTGGAGACGATCCCGAAGTCATAAGAGCTAAGTATTTCATACGTGATGAATTTTTGGTATGTCCATATTTATTATTTTTCTCTAATGGATATTTAATTGTTTTTCTACCTTTCTAGCGTATTTCTACTGCAAGTGGTGATGGCAAACATTATTGTTATCCTCATTTCACATGTGCTGTAGATACTGAGAATATTAAGAGAGTATTCAATGATTGTCGAGATATAATTCAAAGAATGCACCTTCGTCAGTATGAATTGTTATAGGTTTATTCTACAAAAAATCACTTAATAAAAGTAATGTGCAAATAATACAACTAATCAATCACTTTTTCTTTCCATTCATCAAAATCGAAATTTTATGATACAAATATTTCAACAAGAAAATAAGAACAAAAAATTGGCAAACCTAAATTTTCCCTGATGTGTCTAAACAAATAATGGGTATATTGTTACAAATTCACTAAAGCGTAAGTGTGTCCTGTTAATTATACTTATTATGAAAATATATTATTTATAATAAACTCTGATTCAACTTAGGGCGGATTACTCAATGAAAAGTTAGCTCCTAACTGCCGATTTAACGGAGCCTTATGTCAAAATTTGTATGAAAAAGTTAAATTTAACGGAGAGTTATTTTATAACGGAGAATTGAGTAGTCCAGCCTTAATATATGAGGCCATCTACAATAACACTAGTTTACAAAAATCAACATATTATTTGTACATCCTTTCAAAGGTTTTTTTATACCCTTAATGGGACTCCATAAAGTAACTTAAAATATTAATTTGTTGTTGCCTTGAGAAGTTTGGTATTGCATTTGAGCGATATCGGTTTAGCAATTCAAAAGTTATAAACAAAAATCTAAGGACACCTCGGAAATCTTGGTACTAAAATAAAAAATTCTTTAATTCGGCCGCTGTTAAACATACATGAGCAGAATTGCATACCGAAAGATATTTTAACAAGTAAAACCTATTTTTTACCCCAAATTTTACAGTAACATTTTTGGCAATTTTTTTTTTTGGGATTTTGAGTAGGGTGACCATTTTTTTCTTAACTCAAATCAGTTTTACGTTTTGTTTTTTTGTTACTAGAAATAACTCTGAAAACAATTTTCTAGGGAAAAATATTGCTGAGTTTTCATCAACCAGTGCATGCAGAACCAGAGAGTATATAAAAAATGTACATACGAGGGCGGTTTGATAAGTCCGTGACTTTTAGTATAAGCAATTCACCACAAAAACATTTTATTTCTCAATTCTGTCTTACAACTTTTCAATTCACTTGATAATTTCCGAATCACATGAAATCAAGTTTAGTGTTTTGTTGATCACGTTTTCATTCGAAGTTAAAATCGACAAATTAAAATTTAAAAAATTATAAGGAAAAAAGTGCATTTGTTTTACTTTCACCAAATTTTATTTAAGTGAAACAAAAGGAAAAAAAATGGATGTAAAATCTAGAACACCAAAAAAATTCGGAAATTTTCATTTTCACATTTTATGTGAATTACTTTTTTTTGGAACAGCGGCCATAGACTTATTTTAGCCCTATACATTTAGTCCTGAGTTTTTAAAATTTGTTTATCCCTTTTAAATAATAGGTTTTCTAAAGGTCCTTAAAAAGGGTTTTTTTAAGTGATTATTTCTTCATTCGACCCAAATCTCTTACATCCAAGCAATTTCTTCAGGTTTGTAACTAGGAAATAGTCGATGGGGGCTCAATTTGAAAATATGATAGGTAGTGTAGAAAAAAACTAGCCCTATTTAGGGTTTTTTGTCATGGTTACACAATTGCGCTTATGACCGAAAATAGGCATTTGCGGCAGCAGTTACACGGATAGCTTTATCATGTCCAAATATTCATGTAAAATATCGAGGGCTTATATTCAAAACTTGCTATCTGCAATATTTTCGAGAGAGTTTTTAATAGAAATGTGTTCACAATCAAATTAATTTTGAACTGAAATACTATTTTAAAAACAAGTTTTTTAAATACTTTTGTGAAAGAAAGATTAATTATAATATATATATATATAATAATCTTTATTAGATTACACTGTGCAACAGTGAAATTGGGGGGTGAACCAAACCAAGACAGAATGATAGTATTTGGTTAGTATAGTAAAACCCCCAAAGGTTTTGGCGCTGTGTGGGTACAGTCAATTTTTATGGCCCACTGAAATTTTTATTTTTTTCCCAAAGGGGTTTGAGAAAATTCGATAAAAATGAAGTTTATAATAATCTGAGCCTTAAATTTAACTCAGATGGTTTCAGTAGAATTTGATGGGGATTATTTTTCTAGAATATATTAACCCTCTATCTGCCTTATTTTTGAGTCATTTTAGTCAATTTTTTAAGGAATGACTTAAAAGTCTACAAAGATATGCGTTTAAAGGGTTAAAATATTCTAAGAATATTTTGTTCATCAAATTTCACTAGGGGTCTTCACAGGCGGAAAGTTAAACCGGTTTGTAAAAAATGTCTAAAAATTAAAAATTGTAAAGTCTTATTAATTTTTGATATATATGCTGGAAATTGCTTACGAATGTATGCAACAAATATAGGATAATTGTCTGGGGGGTGGACCCTTCTAGCACAGGATGACAGTATTTGGTTAGTGCAGTAAAATCCCCAAAGGGCTTGGCGCTGGGTGGGTACAGTAGGTTTTTATGGCCCACTGATTTTTTGTTTTATTTGTCCAAAGAGGTTTATACAAACGAAAAAACAAATGCTTACGTTACTCTGAGCCTAAAATTGAACTCAGGTGTCTTCAGTACAATTTATTGGGTATAATTTTTCTACAATTCATTAACCCTCGATCTCCACTTTTTGGGTCATTTTAGTCCTTTTGTTAAGAAATGACAAAAAAGTCTCCTTAGATTTTCTTTAAATGGGTTTTACAACACACAGCGCCAAGCCCTTTGGGTGACTTAAATATGAAAAACTAATAAAACTAGTGTCCCTTTTTTGGTGTTTTTGGTAAGCTATCAAAACGTTCTGTCTTTAAAGATCCCTATTGAAATTGGATGAAAAAACATTTGTCAAATCCTTTTGAAGCAAATCTAAGAAAACTTCTTTGTCATTTCTTAACAAAAGGACTAAAATGACTCAAAAAGTGGAGATAGAAGTTAAATGTATTCTAGAAAAATTGTACCTATTAAACTCTACTGAAGACATATGAGTTAAATTTTAGGTTCAGAGTAACATAAATATTATTTTTTTCGTTTTTTAAACCTCTTTGGACAAATAAAACAACAAATCAGTGGGCCATAAAAACCTACTATACCCACCCAGCGCCCTCTTGGAATTTTACTGCACTAACCAAATACTGTCATCCTGTGCTGGAAGCGTCCACCCCCAGACCATTATCCTATATTTGTAGCATACAATCGTAAACAGTTTCCGGCATATATATCAAAAATTAACAAGACCTTACAATTTTAATTTTTTTGGCATTTTCTACAGACCGGTTTAACTTTCTGCCTGTGAAGACTCCTAGTGAAATTTGATGCAAAAAATAATCCTAGAACATTTTAACCCTTTAAACTCAAATCTTAGTAGACTTTTAAGTCCTACTTTAAAATAAGGACTAAAATTACCCAAAAGCAAGGCAGATAGAAGGTTAATATATTCTAGAAAAATAATCTCCATCAAATTCTACTGCAGATACTTGAGTTCAATTTTAGGCTCAGATTAATATAAACTTTATTTTTCTCAAGTTTTCTCAAACCCCTTTGGGAAAAAAATAAAAATTTTAGTGGGCCATAAAAATTGACTGTACCCACACAGTGCCAAACCCTTTGGGGGTTTTACTATACTAACCAAATACTATCATCCTCAGTTGGAACGGTCCAACCCCCAGACTAATATCCTATATTTGTTGCTTACAATCGTAAACAGTTTCTGCCATAAATATGAAAAATGAATTAGACTTTACAATTTTAAATTTTTAGGCATTTTCTGTAGACCGGTCGAACTTTCCACCAGTGAAGACCCCAAGTGAAATTTGATGAACAAAATACTCGTAGAATATATTAACCCTTTAAACGCATATCCTATTAGACTTTTGAGTCATTTCTTGAAAAAAGGACTAAAATGACCCAAAAACAGGGCAGATAGAGGGTTAATATATTCTAGAAAAGTAATCCCCATCAAATTCTACTGAAGCCATCTGATTTCAATTTTAGGCTCAGATTAATATAAACTTCATTTTTATCGAATTTTCTCAAAACCCTTTGGGAAAAAAATAAAAATTTCAGTGGGCCATAAAAATTGACTGTACCCACACAGCGCCAAACCCTATGGAGGTTTTACTATACTAACCAAATACTATCATTCTGTCTTGGTTTGGTCCACCCCCCAGACCATGACCTTCAAATTGTTGCACAGTGTTATTAATTAGAAATATCTAAAAATAACAGTTCTGTTTGATCTCCTAAAAAAATTTATTATGCAGATAGCAAGTTTTGAATATAAGCCCTCGATATGATGTATCCACTTAGTTGAGATGTATACAGCCTCAGCCACCTTACCCATTTTTATTCTCCGATCGTTCAATATCATTCCATAGATTTTTTCAACGATTTTTGGTGTTACGACCTCTTTTGGGAAACCTGAACATTAGTCGACTCTTGTACTAATATAGGCACTATGGATTTGAGTAAACCACTCTTTAACCACTGAAAATAATTGAGCAGTGTTCCGATAATTATTATATAACATTTCTTAGATTTAAGTGATGTGTTTTTTTTTACGAAAAAAATAATGCTTTTTCATTATTTTAATTTTTGTCTAAATTCTCGAGGTTGTCTCCTTACAGTGGCTGTAAAAAACAACAGAAATGGCATAGTTTTTTAAAAAAACTACTTGATCAAGAAATAGTAGTTGACCTGGGCAGTGTTGATTTTTTGTTAGCTACGTGGGAAGTTCACAAAGTCACGGACTTATCAAACCGCCCCCGTATCTCGCTAAATACTCTCGACACAAATAAATCCAATATATAATTGGCCATGAAGGCTTCCATGTATGTATTGAAATTAAAAACTAAAATAAAATTGTTGGTCCATTTCGCCCATGTTGGTCAGTTTAGCGTTATCTTGCTTAGTTTCCCAGGTACTGCAATTTATGGACCCAATAGGGTCTTAAGATTTTTAGAAACTGAATTACTAAAAATATATTACTCTGAGGGCTTTCGAGTATTTGGCGGACAAGTTCTAAAAACCAAAAGCAACAAAAATGTTTTTGTACTTTTTATTATGTTGGCAATATTAACCGAGGTATGAGGATTTTTAAATTTTCGGAAATGCCAAATTTTTCGGATTCAAACGAGAGGCGATTCTAAGAACCGAAAATTTAGGAGTTAGTTTTGCGCCTTAAAAACATCCATTCAGAAATAATGAAAATATTTTTCATTTTGATCGATTTTGCTAAATTTGTAAAATAAAACTAAATTTATAAAAGGTCAAAAATTTCTTAAGAAATTAGGTATTTATTTTTTAATTCCATAGAAATTTGAATCTAATTTAAAACTAGTTAAGACACTTCCAACTCCTGTTGATGAGGTTTCGTTTAATACATATAAGTTACAAATGAAACGCCAGCAAATTCTGATCTCTCCAAATTGTATATTTTTGAAAAGCTTGTTAGAAAACTGAAAAATAAAACTTCGGTTTGTTGATGATTTAATTTTACTAAAATTTAAGTTATACATTTTATCTACTAAATATTAATGGAGTTCACGTCAGAAATTATAGACTTGCAAAAATGCTAAATGTCAAAATTGCAACTTTGTTTGCATGTTATTTTGTAAAGAGTTGCAATTATATTACCTACTATTGTAATAATGTACGTATCTTTCCTTGCAACCACGCATAATGTAAAAGGTAATATAAAAGTGTTAAAATAAAATATTGCACTGCAGCATGGGTAAAAATTTCTAACTTGAATACCGTCATTATGTTTCTGTTGGTACAATCTTTTGATTTTTAGGATACCGTATGTACAATTTGATTAAAAAATAAGTCCCTTAAACTTGTTTGAAAGTTTAGATACGTGTTGGTCAGTTTATCCGGGTTGGCCCGCTATAATTACCTTAACATTTTATGTTTTATATTTATCTAATTATTTTATTAACCAATAAAATTTTATTTAAATGATTTTTACTTCTATTCTTTTAAGTTTTGAATAGAATTTTTTATCTTAAATTCATAATTTGTTATCGCTAACAATAACATGACTTTAAGCATTTTCTTTTATACATACATAAAGATTCATTAGTCGATTCTACAGATTCTTGTGAGATAAGGCCAGTTAGTTGTATTTTTTTATTATTTTTTTTTTTTTTTGGTATATGTTTAATCTCATCAGATATTTGGTATAGCCCATAATTTGGCAGTTTTATCCGCTGAAGTGGTTAGTATAGAAAAATCTCTTGGATGCCACCTAGCCGAAATAACTTTGTCGCCATGTTCCCCAACTGCGACCGACGGCAGAGATAGAGTTAAATTGCCTTGTAGATCTGTTAAAATGATTTTGTTATCATAACCACATGTTAATAAATAATAGGCAGAAGGTGAAAAACGTATGGATCTAGAAGGAATATATAAAAAAATATTTTGAGTAAACAAAACAATAAGCAAAAACAAACCTTATATCTGCAGAGTGCGGCTGGAAACATTGAATTTGTCTATTTCTACGTATGTCATATAAAACACATGAACTATCTTCATGACCCGACACCAGTAATCGTCCAGTAGGATCAACGCATACTGCTGTCACTGGTGAACCCAAAGAATCAAAATAACACGATGGAAGCACAGTATTAATACATTCATTTACTCGTAAATCCCAAAAACGTACAGTTTTGTCCTAAAAACAGAATACAAAATTATGTTATAACGGATTTGTGTAATTCAAAATACATTAATTTAAAAGGTCAGAAGTAAACTTCATCACTGAGGTAAGTGGCGTTTATTAAATCTCAGGTGGAATTTATATGGTATCGTAAATATTACGGAATTAAATAAAAAAATTATATTAGAATTACGTTTTTATTTCAATATTTTGTTCACGGCAAAAAAAAAAATTGCATTAAATTCATAAAAAAAAATCCTCTTAATATTTTTTATTTCAATATTTTGTTCACGGCAAAAAAAATGCATTAAATTCATAAAAAAAATCCTCTTAATATTTTTTTCTACTGATAAAAAAACAAATTCGGTTAAAAACTTTTTTTAAATAAAAAAAAAGTTGGTTCGTAGCCGCAACAACTTTTTTAACAATTTTAGAATCTCAAAATTATTGAAATCAACAAAAGGTCGACTTTTCAATTTCTAAAAAGTCAAATTTACGACTTTTGCCAAATTTAACAAGTAAACAAGTAAGAAAGTTATAGTCGGTCAGGACCGACCATATGATACCCTACACCAGTGTTTTCCGGAAAATGGGTCTCAAGTCCAAACATGGACCGATTGGATCTATCTTTTGTAAGATCTTTATTTAGTGTAGAAAACAGACACAGATCAAATTTTAGTGGAATTGGTTCATTTTTTTGCCAATAGACCGATTTAACTGAATATATCCGTTGAAATTTTGATATGGGGGACTAAGTCCAAAAATGGTGCAATTATATTCCAATTTGATTTGGTTAATAAAGTACACGTTTAACACCTAAAAATAAAATTTTTATCAAATATTTCCATTTTTAGGAATTATGTGAATATCGGGAGTGGGCGGGGTGGTTTGTATAGGGACTACCAGACGGACTGATCCGATTCCTTTGAAATTTGAAACGATGATTCGTGCATACAAAATTTGATTGCCTGTAAAATTTTAAAGCGATATCTATTAAAATACAGGTATTAGAGTCATTTAAGCTTAATCTAAAGGGGGCGTTTGTATGGCGGCTAGGTCTTAACATGGACCGATTTTTTTTTTTTTTTCAATTTCAATAGGCTTCGTCCTTGGGCCAAAAGATGCTTAAGTTTCAAATTTCAAGTCAATTGGTTGAAAATTGCGACCTGTATCGTGCTTAAACCGATAGATGGACATACGGACGGACGGACATCGCTAAATCGATTCAAAAAGTGATTCTGAGTCGATCGGTATACTTGAAGGTAGGTCTAGGACCAATATTTCGGGTAGTTACAAACATCAGCACAAACTCATTATACCCTGAACCACAAAGTGGTGTAGGGTATAAAAAGTTAAATTCGGCTTTGCCGAATGTATCAATACCCTCAAAAATGACAAAAAACTAAATATTTTCTTAGAAAATAGTACTTAAGTAGCTCTGCTATTTGTTAGCATCCTTTAAGGACTACACATTTTAATGTTTATGATTTAAATAGACACCGGTCAGGTAGGCAGCTGACTACTTTGACAAATATGATGTATGTATGTAGACTAGGTGGGATCTATTTTTTATTTTTTTTTTCTATTTTTCAAAAACGGAAAGAAAAGTTGCGAATTTATGTTAAAATAATTTTTGTAAAGGTTTCAGCTTAATTGTATTAAAATTCGACAGCGCTTTAAATATGGGGCGTTAAAAAATCCAGATGGCATTTTCTACTTTCCTGTGCCCAAGTACAGGACTTTGTAGTTCTTCTGACAAATAAATGTTTCATTTACTTAACAAATGTAAAAAAAAAAATCTGTTAACAAATTTAATTTTGGGTTGGCTTAGTTATTTAAAGGTAGTTATTTTTCCCCTGGTAAATGTTTGCTCATTTTACGAACCTGTCTTTGTTTGGGCTGCAGTATGCTTTCCACAGTCGGACGGACATGCGTTACACACGGAATGACAAAGTGTGTTTAAAGGGTATACAAATTTCGAATGTATAAAAAAAATTCAATGATTTTGAATCCAACTGACAAGGGAGGTCTTTCAGAGGGCACCAATTGATTTTCCTGAAACATTTATATGGGCAAGAGGGGAGGAAAATAAAAGTTACCTGTTTTTTTCTTGACTGACCAATCTCACGTCTAGCGTGTTAAAGAGGAGGGGAGAAACGGTATTTTTTAGTTTTTTTGAGGATTTTTCACATTTTTTAAAAGAAACTATATGAACATTTTATACAGATCAAAAGACTTTTTGAAGGACTATCTAATGGTGTATCGGTCGTGTAAAAGTTCGGCTTCGTTAAGTTCTTATTTTCAAAAATGTAAAAAATTTTCAGGTAGTTATATAGAGAGTTACATACGTCGTAGACTTTTTGAAGGACTATCTAATGGTGCATCGGTCGTGTAAAAGTTCGGCTTCGTTAAGTTCTTATTTTCAAAAATGTAAAAATTTTCAAGTATTTTTATAGAGAGTTACATACGTACGACCGTCAAAATTCATGTTAGTTTGGATATTATTCAAATTTTTCGGAAAGACCACATTTTTTCATAAGGTGCCAACCCTTTTTTAAATTTGATATTGGACAATCAGTGTGTGCCCTCTGAAAGACCTCCCTTGTGAGCTAAAACCTTTTCGAAAAAATATATTTACATTCATTTACAACTTTTTCAACTCACCCGTTTTTGAAAATCGAAAAAGACTAAAATCGATCCGGCCTAATGCACACCAATATTAATTAGAAGTACTGTACAAATTGTTTAATTTACATACCTGAGATCCCGTTACTAACATATTATTTTCCCAACTAAATATTGAAAATATATGTCCACAATGTCCTAAATATGTTTGTAATTGTGTCAAAACTCCACAGTCGGTAATATATACTTTGCAGTTACCAGCACCTCCGCTAGCCAATAGTTTTCTTTCATTGGAACCGTCTTCCATAAAGCACAAATCTCTTACCGTGCCATCATGCATGGTCAATTCAATTTCACGTCCCTCCAGTTGCTTATTCTCATTGCTATATTGCATTATTTTAATTGATTTATCATTGGAACCTGTTGCGATAAATTTACCATCTGTTGACCAGGCCGTACAATAAATGGAACCCTTGTGGTGTTTAGTGCGTTTAAAAATTACACTAGTTTGAAATGTCTGAGTTTTACTGAAAATCCAGAAATACATTTTAAATGCTCCCAAAATGGTGGCGTTATTTTTTTTTATTTACCTAACATTAATTTGTTGAGGATACATGCAAATCCTTAAAGTTTTCGAATTCGAACCAACCGCGTATATTTTACCATCTGGATGAAACTCAGCACATCGTATAGCTTGGACATCATTCAATGTATTAATTGGCACAAAACACAAAGGAGTCTTATTTGACTGCAAAAACAAAAAAACATAAAAATTTTACAAATTCTGTAAATTTTATAAAAAAAATGTTAAATATCCATTATAACGGTTTTAATCAATTAGTGTTTGTTGTTTTTCTATTCAACTACAAGTTCATTTGTTGTATTTATTTGCATATGTAAAAGTATCTGTGGAGAAATCGCTTTTAAAATAAATTTATTTATCAAGCGTAAACTTTTTCTGGCTATCTTGGAGTTTCTTATTTCCTCCATTTCTCTGTTTAATTACCTTCATATTTTGATAAGAACTTTTTTCGGAAAACATAATTATTTACTGGCTACTTTTTCATTACAAAAATTTTAATAATTTCTTTTAAATAATTACAAAAATTACAACATTTTGACTGGCTAAAAGTTGCTTCTCGAAATGCATATAGCGTAAAATCATTAAAAATATAAAACTCCAATGGAGAAATATTTATATGTATAGATAGTTAAAACTGGTTCAGGTGCATATGCTACATAACCATGGTGAATATTGAAGAGTTTACATTATTATGATTAAGTTAATATAAATGAAAAGGTTTTCTGAAATGTTTTAAAATATAAAAAAATATTTACACTGGAAGTTATAACGATCTATACCTATAGGGAATACTTTTGCGAGCTATAGTTTTTCCTTAATTTTCCCTTTAACCGTGAAGTTAACGGACATACATATTTAAAGTTCCCTTAAAAAGCAAATTTTTTTACAAATTACAACGTATTCTATAACGAACATCTAAAATTTATATACATATTTGTGAAGAGAATAAAATACGAAAATGCATATCAAATTTGACAGACACCCTAAAATTTTAATCATATTATTGAAAAACTGTTTTTGTGGACTTGGTAGGCTCAATTAACTAATCCAGAAAAATATAGGTAAAATTTGGGGCAGGACTAGCAATAAAAAAACTACTATTTAGGAATAATTGGTTCTTTAGAACCATTAAAGCAAGAGGGATTTATTACCTATTCTGAACCTATTCTAAAACATGTGCTCCAAATACCGGTTCTTAAACTTTTCCTGGGAAAAATTAAAATTCGGTGTTAATTAAATGCAATTTTGAATTTTTTAAAAATTCAAGAAAAAATTTTAAAAACATATAATTCTAAAAAATTTTATTTAAAACTCATAGGGCGGATTACTCAATGAAAAGTTAGCTGCTAACTGCCGATTTAACGTAGCCTTATGTCAAAATTTGTATGAAAAAGTTAAATTTAACGGAGATTTATTTTATAACGGAGCATTGAGTAATCCAGCCTTAAAAGAATTTTATAAAAAAATAATTTTATTCTTTTTAACAAGTATATACCCACGCAGAAAATGCCAGCGGTACAAAAAATAAAGTACTGCCAAAGCACTTGTTTTTGTAAAACGAAGCGCTTTGCCAACGCTTTAAATTACAACCTTAAAAGTTATTTGACGTTTGTACAATTTTTGTTACAATATTTTTTTTTATATTTTTACTATTTATTATATTCTTTTATTACAATTATTTGTGTAACAGTGCAATAGCAATTGTTTCATCATTAAATTTAGTTAGAATACTCTTTACCTAATTAATATCCCAGCAAAAAATAAACGAAGTGGTTCAAAAAGAATTAGTAGTTTCACTACATACAAAGTAGCGATAGGTGCCGAACTTCATATTCCGTAGGAAGTACTTTTAAAATCACTTCCAAAAATGCTACAAAATAACAATAAAAACATCTTTTAGCAGTTATTTGCTTAATGATTTTGAAGTACCTCTTTCATATGTTCTTAGGAATTAAATCAAATCACCATAACATATGAACTTCATTTTCAACTGAAACACTTAGAATGGGGGTGACACACGAAGTATGCAATTTGATTACACAGGGCAACACTTTTTTTTGCCCCAGGGCAACACTTTTTTTTGCGATTTGCTCGCGAACGCGAGCTGATGGAAACAATTGGATAACAGATCAGAACAAATCAGTTGTCAAAGGTCAGGCAAATTGAAAAAGTTAAAATTTTGTGAACCTGTGTTATCAATGAAATTAATTTTTCTATCACGTAAGGTTTTTAAGATATTCGCGTTTGAATATTGAAATATTTGGGTCTCCTCTGTAACGTATTCTTAAGTTGCTCAAACACAATTGTACTCGATTTAGTTAAAATAAGACATTAACCCCCAGTTTCTGTATGGCGAACGTCACTAATTTACATGTATTTTGTTTTTGTTACAATAACAAAATACATGCAAATTTTTGACGTTCGTCATTCGTTCGTGATACAGAAACTGGGGGTAAATAAGACACTAAAATTTTCAAACGTGAATATCTCAAAAACAGAACATGCTTTAAAAAATATGGATTGCAGTTTTGGAATCAGGAAGTCCATTTTATATCAAATCAAATCCTATTTGGTGGGAGCAACGTAAGAATACGTAACAGTGGACCCCTAAAAGTGCTAAAATATTGTTTATTTTTGTTTTTACTTTTTAACAGCGAATATCTCAAAAACGGTACTTGCTAGAAAAATTTGGACGGTAGATTTGGAAGCAGGAGACCAAAATCTACAAGGACCAGTTAGAAATTTCACTGGGAGGGTTTTGCTGTCGAACAGTGTTTTTAGTGTAAATATTACAAAAAAATACTCTTTCAATCAATCTAACAAAAATATGTGAAAAAAGAACTTCTAATTTAGAAGTTCTAAATCACCAAATAAAAATGACATAATCACACCCAAAATGCCAAGAAATATGTACTTCTAAAGAAGTGATGAAAAAAGTGCTTCCAAAAGGTCAAGTTATATTAACATCCGGATCACTACTTCAGAAGTTGTGATAAAAACACTTGTGATGTATGTTATACTTAAGTGTCAATCTTTCGCCACTGAAAAGTGGCGAAAAAAAGAACATACTTTGTGTGTCACGCCCATATTAAATTCATCAATGTTTCAGTTGAAGAAGATGTACATCTGGTTCATAAGTTGTGGTGAATTTTGTAGTGAATGGTAAGCTCTTTTTTTGCTGGGTATTTAATTCAACATTATTTTTATCTCAATTTTTAACATTGTACAATCCAATTTCTTTTGAAGACAATGATGGGTAGTTAAAAAATGTTTTCAGAATTCGTTGATATTTATAAATATTTTAAAAATGTTTGAGAATTTATTTTTGGAAAAATAAAATTCTATTTTTTTTTTGAGAATTTTATTTTTGGAAATAATAAAATTCAAATGTTTTTGAGAAATTTATTTAAATAAAATTTTTATTTCAAATACCTTATGAATTTTAAATAAAATTCGAATTTTTTCCTTGTCTGCTCATAAGGGAATTCTTCCAACCGTTATACAACGATTTGCCTGAAACTTAAATACAGTCGAACTCGGCTATAACGAATTCTCGGTTATAACGAACTAATTCTAAAGTCCCAACGTTTTGGCAGCAATTTTCACACAAAATCAGTGTTGCCACCAACAAAATTGTAAATTACACGTGGATCATGCCAAAATTACACATGAAATCACGAATTACACATGGATCATGCTAAAATTACACATGAAATCAGCAATTACACACACTTAGAAAATTATTGCAGTTACTACATGCCGGTCATTTGTGTAGTAAGTAGTAGTTGTTGTTTTCAACTACAACTTCAGTTGTTTTAAGTAGAATGAAAAATCTCAAACAACTATTTTTTGTAGTCGTTTTAAAAAATAAATGCAAAAAATTACTACATTGTAGTAACAGTTAGTTTATGTAGTTGTTTTTAGTATATAAAAAAACTTGTAATTTTCTAGAAATTTTTTGAAAAACGGATGTGATGAACGAGTTGGAAGTGTCAGATGCAGCAGAAATCATTTCCAAATAATTTTAACCGTTTTTGACGTTTAGAAGAAAATTCAGACAATTTGAGTTACAGTAAAAACAACTGTAATTTGAAGTAGTTTTTACCGTTTTTTGTAGTTAGTAATAAATAGTTAAAAACAACAACAATTTTTGGTTGATTTTACCGTAAAATGTAGTGGACGCCTAAACAACAACAAATGAAGTAGTTTTAACTGTCTTTTGTAGTGGAATCTACCGTCATAATTTTTTGAGTGCATGCTTTTTTTTAATAACGTTTTTTTTTTTTGTAAATTTAAGTCGATTTTGACATAAAACTCCGTTAAATTGACAGTTAACAGCTAACTGGACATTGTGTAATCCTCCCTAAGTCTGGTTTTTACTGCTCAAATCAGAAGAAAATCTGAAAAACAGCAAAAAAATATATTGATTTCAGCTGAATATCTGCTCATTTTAGCAGAAAACCCTGCTGATTAAGCAGAAAAATTCAGTTAAAATATTCACAAAAATATTTTTGTAAACTCAGCAAACAGAATCAGTAAAATTATTAAAAAAATTTTTGTTATTTTTTAAAACTAAATGACAGAGAATTTCATTTAAATATCCATTTCTGCAGAAAAATCTGCTAAAAGTTTGTTTTTTTTTAAATGAAAGCCCGACAGAGAATTTTGTTAAAATGTCCATTTCAACAGAAGAATCTAGTAAAAGTTTGCTTTTTTTAACTGAAACCCCGTTTTACAGTTTTTTTTTAACATGTGAATTCGGTATGAAATCCATCCAAAATTTACGGTTTTGCTTGTAACTTAACAGAATTTGTGAAAACAAATTATGAAAATAAAAAATGCTCAAAAAGTAAAAATTTTAAATTACACATGAATTACACATGCAGACAATTACACATGGGCTACACATGAAAAAACAAATTACACATGATATGTATAATTACACATGAGGTGGCAACACTGCACAAAATATCTCTTTTATAACGAACTCGGTTATTACGAATCCTCAGTTAAAACGAACTACTTATTATGGTCCCACGAACACAATCTCATGTGTATTTTCCTTTCTATAACGAACTCCCATAAATATTTTGAAATTTGCGGCAATTATGTTTACCAAACTCACAAAAGGTTAGAAATTATTGGTTAATATTATATTTTTTTTTCATATTTTAAATGTTTTCTTCTCAATGAGTACACGCAAAAAAATCCCGTGTGTAAAATTATGCAATCATGCTTGGTAATTTTTTTTTTCTATAGAGTTTTAACATTTTTCGCAAGCCTTGTTTTGTTTTCCTCTGTCAAAGCTAAAATTTCATATTTATGTTGCTACCAAATATTACCAAGTTTGCTTGGCACATTGCAAGTACTTTTAAACATTATGCAAAACGACTTGTTTATTATTGCCCGCTATTAAATTGATTTATTTTTGTGAAAACTTGGTAAATTTTTGCATAGGCGTGTAAAAGTGACCTAATACAGTACGAAAAAAATTTGCAGTTCATTTAAACTAGTTCAATTGAACTAGTTCGTTCAACAACTCTAGTTTCAAGCGTCTATCCAAATGAGCGTGTCAAGAAAAAAACTATGTACATATATAAACAAAAATTCATTTCGACAAGGTTAGTATGAAATTAATTTGTAACTTTTGTTTGCTTTTGTTAAAATTGTTTTTTTTCAGGTTTACGACTTTTTACGGCCGATGGAAGATGCAGTTTATACGGGGTTCACACTTGCTGTTTTGAAGTGTTTAAGAGTGAGATGTTTAAAAAAGTCATTGTTCCGTGTCCATTACGTTTTTATTCTGTTCCTGGTGTTTTGTTCAACAACTTGGTTAAGGTCGCAAGTGTGAATGCCATATTAGATATGTAAGTTTTGTGTTTATTGTATTTAATTGTATTGTATTTAATTTTAGTTATATTAAATAAATAATGAAAAAAAAAATATTACTAAATTTGTTTTATTTTTTATACAAAACAAAATTGATTATATTTATTAAGCATTAACGTTTTCTTTTTAATAAGACATGAATGGCAATATTTGCCAAGCATTTTTGGGCAAATATAGTTAAAATTTTGTTTACAGGGATGTTCCTAAGCGTTTTGGCAAAATATCAAAATATATTGTTTAATGGGATTCCTCCCTATCTGCTTGGTAAAATTAGAGCATTTTATTATGAAATCGCACCCAAGTTTTTTTTTGCGTGTAGTTTAATTTCAAAAAAAAAACCTTAAATAAAACAAAATTAGAACTTTTTTTTGGAAATAAAACAAGTTTGATATAAAATATACCCCGCTTATAGCGAACTTCGCTTACAACGAACTTTTTTTACTGGTCCCTCGGAGTTCGTTATAACCAGGTTTGACTGTATATATCACGAATTCCATCAGAGATTTTATAAAATCTGACTGAGGGTCTTCAAATTTGTCTAATTTTTTTTACACATTTACACTATGGAGCAATGGATATGTTTTCCATTTTCAGTTTTTTTAATTTAAAAAAAAATTCCGTTTTTTGCGAATTTAATTTTCTTTAAAAATTGAAAAAAAAAAATCGAAGGGGAATAACGTTTTGAAAAATCTAAAAATCTAAAAATTGCATTAAAAACATACTTTGGCATAAATAAAGTTCACCGAATATTGTTTAAAAAAAAAAAATATTTGACCTTAATCCTTGGACTGTTAGATTTCGAGTGTGGTATTCAAACCCGTGGGGACGTACCCCGTTTGGGAAGGGCAGATAAATACTTTCGAAGATACATATATGTATGCGCCAACCAGAACCGCTGTGTTTTTCAAAATTTTTTGAAGAGAATTAGCTTTATTTTGACCTTTCGCGGTGCTTAAAAAAATATTTCCTCCTTAAATATTTAAATAAAATGACAAATTTTCTTTTTACATTAATTTGAATAACTAAAACTTATTTTTTTCGCTTTCAGTCCATAATGTGGCATTCACACTGTTTTGAAGTGTTCAAGAGTGCGATGTTTAAAAAAGTCTTTGTTCTATGTCCATTTCGTTTTTATTCTGTTACTGGTGTTTTGTTGAACTTGTTTAATACCAAATTCGCATTCATTTTTTTAAACATGTTTAACCACTTAAACATGTTTAAATTTAAACTTGTTAAGGTACATAAACATGTTTAAGTGCTTAAACATGTTTAAAAAAATGAATACGAATTTGGTATAATACCATATTCGCATACAATGTTTAAAACATCGTTTAACTTTTGTGTTTAAAATTAAACGAAAGTGTTCGCATTGCCAGTAGTTTAAAAAGGCATCCGCTTCTCTTCTAGTTCGTTTATGCCTTTATGATACTTGCTTTTTTCAAGTTACTTGTTGCTGCATTTATTAGGGTTTTTCTATGGGAATTTCGATAAATTCAAAATTTTTGGTTGAAGTTATCGAAATTTTTATAGAAAAACCCTAATAAATGCAGCAACAAGTAACTTGAAACAAGCAAGTATCATACGCACTTTAGCAGCGGCTGTTTTGTTGATGACAACTTAACACAGGGTTGTTATTTCGTGAGATGTTTTCTAGATGTTTAAAATTAAACGATGTTTTGTTTTAAATGTATGGGAAAACACATGTTTAAGGCCTAATTTTGTAAAACGCAACGCGCCTTTTCACCTCGCGTTGGAAAATTTTCTATTTTGCAAAACGCGAGGACTGAACAGCTGTTATTTTCGCGTTGACTTACGTGTTTTGAGAACAAATTGTATGGAAAACGGAATTTTGTAAAACGCGAGAGAGTGTTTTTCCATCACTTGAAGTGTCAAAATGATCACTTGAAATTTTGGGGCGTTGATGTTACAAACAGACCTTTGAAGAATTAATTCACTTTTTGATTTGATTCGCAAAAAGATTAATTCATATTAATAAATCAAGGAATTAATTCTTGATGATTTGATTCAAAAGAATTAATTTCAACTTTTTGTTGAAAGAATTAACTAATTTTTTGTTTAATTCCTTGTTTAAATAAAGATTCAAATCAACTTGATTCAAATCAACAAAGAATTAATTCACTTGATTCAAATCAATTGATTCAAATCAATTGATTCAAATCAATTTGATTCAAATCAATTGATTCAAATCAATTTGATTCAAATCAATTGATTCAAATCAATTTGATTCAAATCAATTGATTCAAATCAAAAATGTTTTGATTCAGTTGATTTAAACATTTTTTTCTTAAATCAAAGTATTTACTTTACACACGCACACACATACTATAACATATATTCTTGTGCGGTAGTAGCAAGCAAAAAGTCAAAGCAACAGAATTTTATAGTGTACATTTTATTGGCAGCATTTTTTAAGGCCTAGTTAGCCGAGAAAACGTAACCGTAACCCTAACGTAAAAAGTCAGCTGATTGTTTTTGATATGCGTAAACTAATGAAAACGATTACCGAATTCAATTGTCACGTAAACGGAACGTTCCGACCTGTTTAAAATAGAATTTTACAACGTTTCTACGTGACATTTGTAAACAGCTGATTTTCGGTTTGTATATTTCCAAAAAAAATGTGATACAAAACTAAAAGTGCAAAACAAATAGAAAAATCACTAATTCGATTTAAATAAACAAACTAATTTAAAGTCTACATGTAAAAAACATAAATAAAATGACAAAAATGAACGACGAGTTTTGTTTTACGTCAAAAACATATGACACGTTATTAAGTTTCGATAATTGCACTAAATAAATACGCTACAGTTAGGGTAAAGATACGGTTACGTTTTCTCGGCTAACTAGGCCTTTAGCCTATGCATGCATAGGAATCACAAAAATGCAAGACATTGCTTTAATATAACATTTATTAATTTGCACATATACATTAAGGGTGGGATAATGCACGACTTTTCGATATAATGGAAATGTATGTGTATAATAAAAATGTAAATAATTCATTGTTTTTGTGTTAAAAGTTTTTTTTATGCTGAAGAGCCAAATTCGTTATTGACTAAAGTAAAGATAGGCGCGTGAGTGGATTTTGACTCACACTCACTAACGCAAAAAATAATCGGATCACTCACTAATCCCTCACGCAATATTTTTTTACTCACGCTCACTCACTATCACAGTACATGAGTAGTAGGTTCACACACGCAAAAAAAAAATCTGTGTAAGATTGAGCAATCCTACTTGGTAAAACTTTTTTCATACCAAAAAAAAATTTTTACCAAATTTTTGCTAATATTATGCTTGTCGATGTTAAAGTAACATAATTCATTTTTTATGTAAAATAACCAAGTAGCTTGCACAATAACGCAAATTACCTGCACAAAAATTTATCGAAAGAAAACAACAAAAAAACAAATACAGACCGCCATTTTCATTTTTTTTGTGTGCGTTGTTTGTTTATTTTTTGTGTTATAAAAACGTAAAAAGGAAATTGATAAATAAAATAAAAATAAATTAATAAATAAAAATAAATAATTAGTTTTCTAAAAGATAAATAAATGCAAGATAAAAGAATGTTAAAGTTAATTTTGCTTTCATCACTTAAAACACCATTCATTAAGAAAAACCAATGGAGTCCCAGACGTATGTTTCGATGAATAACAAATGGAATGATAAAGTGAGTATACCCGCATTCCGAAGACACCAATAAGGTTTAATAGATTTTTAGTGTTTGAAACCGGTATGGGAAATACCAGAAATGTTTATAATTTTTAGAAATTCAATTTTTCTTCTGCATTTTTTCAACTTGAACCAGGGATGTTAAATGGGGTTTTCAATTTTGTACCAACTTTCAAAAACAATTGTACTTTTTTGACCATTACGGTACCATTTTTTTTTAATTAATAAAAACTTAACTAAAACAAATGATAGTGTTAATTCGGTGGACCCCCACCCCCCCCCCCCCCCCCCACCCCAAAATACAAATTAAAAAAAAACGTTTTTCAGGGGCGTTTTTAAACAATTTCTTGAAAGCTATTCTGCAGAAAAATGTCTCAGTGTCCGATACTTTTTTCTAAGAATTCTAGAATTGTTCGACAGTAAAAATGTATCTGAGTGGGTAAACACGAAAATTGTGTCAAGATCTCAGAATTCTTCTAAAGATTAAAGGTCTCAAAATCTGCAATGAAAACTATCTTCACACTCAAAAAATTATGTTAGTAAAATTAACTGAAAATGTCAGTTAAAATAACTACTTTGTAAGTTGTTTTGGGGTCAACTACTTTTTCAGTTAAATCAACTAACAATGTTAGTTCTTTTAACTGACAAAAAACAATTGGCTTATGTAGTAAAAACTTCTTATATTTGTAGTCAAAACAACTAAAATGTAGTAAAAATAAAATAATCGATAAATATTTTTTTTATTTTATTTTTATTTATTTTATTTATTGATGATTTTTTTTTTTTATTTTTTTAACTTAAAAAAAAATGTTCGTGAAAAATAAAATTTATTTTTATTTTTTGGAAAAAAAACTTTGAAAATTTTTCAGAGATAAAAAGATAAAATTAACTCTTTAAATAACTGTTACTACATTACAGTACTTTTTTGTTAGTTATTCAAAAAAACTACTTAAAATAACTAACAGAAATAGTTGTTTGATATTTTTTATACAAAAACAACTGACTTTGTAGTTGAAAACAATGAACTACTGTAAAATATACAAACAACTAACATGTAGTAACTTACATAATTTTTTGAGTGCATTGTCTTTAAATAACTCAGTGATTGTTCTGTGGAAAATTCTGAGACTTTTTGTTTGATAAAAATGAGTAAGAATTTTTTCTTAAGTGTCTAATTCTGAAACTTTTTTCTTTGTAAAAAAAAATTTAAAAAAATTTCATTTGAAAATTGCTTTAAACTATTGTAAATCAAGGAGTAAAAACTAAAAAAGTGTTTCATTTATGGTGTAAATCGGTCTAGCATTAGTACCCTTGTGAGCATATTTTAAAGAAGAAAAGCTTTTTCGATGAGTTACAAAGAAATTGAATATTTTGAAATTGTACCAAATGAGTCGCGGTAGTACCACGGTACTTTTGAAAATCAAAATGTACCAAAAAAAGTACAATTGTACCAACTTTAACATCCCTGGTGCATTGTCTTTAAATAACTCAGTGATTGTTCTGTGGAAAATTCTGAGACTTTTTGTTTGATAAAAATGAGTAAGAATTTTTTCTTAAGTGTCTAATTCTGAAACTTTTTTCTTTGTAAAAAAAAATTTAAAAAAATTTCATTTGAAAATTGCTTTAAACTATTGTAAATCAAGGAGTAAAAACTAAAAAAGTGTTTCATTTATGGTGTAAATCGGTCTAGCATTAGTACCCTTGTGAGCATATTTTAAAGAAGAAAAGCTTTTTCGATGAGTTACAAAGAAATTGAATATTTTGAAATTGTACCAAATGAGTCGCGGTAGTACCACGGTACTTTTGAAAATCAAAATGTACCAAAAAAAGTACAATTGTACCAACTTTAACATCCCTGACTTGAACCCTTATAAAAATTAGTGTTTGGTAATAATTTTCTATTTTTACAGGGTACTGCTAAATAAATTTTTGAAGCTATGGCGAATCCTTCACTACAATAAAGAGCGTGGACACCAATCCTGCCTTTAGGTATAAAATTAAAACCTAAAAACCCAAAGCCAAGGGAGTCCATACCTGTTTTGAGTTACAAATGGAATGACAAAGTAAGTGTTCCTCCTTACCAAGAGACCAATGGGGTTTACCAATTTTTTAAATTAAAAATATATGTTTTGTAATAATTTTCTATTTTTACAGGATGCTTTTAAATAAATTCGTGAAGCTATAGCGGATCCTTTACTTCAAGAAGAAGCGTAGGCAGCAGTCACTCGAGAAAATTGTACAAAAAGGGTCAGTTGGTCGGTGGTAAATTAAATCCTACACAACATTTATTACATTAATATGGATTTATTCTGTGAAAATTTTAAATTCAACAAATATACAAATTTTTACAAAAATTTATTGAAAATTTATTTTAGCATAAATGTGGTAATTTTTACCATTATTTTTAGTCATCTTTTCTAATAATTTTGGAATATTTCACCATATCTCTTTTGGTATATTTTACCAAGTTTTTACTTAAATAGCATTAGCATTTTCTTCAAAATTTTTTACATAAGTGTTTTGGCTAAATTACGAAAACTACTTCGTCGGTTGTAGTTTTAGCATATTTTTGGTAAAATTATGACAGATTTTTGCTCACTCCGACACAAGTTTTTTTTTGCGTGCAGGTTTGCATTTGATGTGTGTAAGTATTAGTGACAGCACACGGTGTAACTTTTGACGTTTCATACAAAACGTAAACAAACACCACAAATACATACACAAAAGCTCACAAGTACAGGCACACATACACTAGGCAGCGATGATTATTCTGTACTAATAACCACGCCACCATATTGGAAAGTACGAAATTAGCACCATTGTTTGCATACTAGTCTGTACTGTGCTCCTATTCACGTGAGTAATAAAAAACTTACTCACACTCACGCGTGACTCACGCCAGATTCAATCACGCTCACGCGTGAGTCACGCAAAATCTACTCACGCAATAAAATTTTCTTACCAAAAAAAAAAAAACTCGAAAAAAAAAATTTTTAGAAAAATTTTAAACAAATTGGGCAAATCAAAAAATTGTGCAAATCAAAAAATCTAATCACGCAGACTCACGCAAAAAATAAATGACTAACTCACTAATTTTCAAATCGCGCTCACTCACAATCACGTGATTGAAATGGAAATCACGTGAATCACGCAAATCACGTGACCAGCGCCCATCTCTAGACTAAAGGTACACATTTAATAATACTGTACAATTTGGAGTGTTGTTAATTGATGGCGTGGTGTGTTTAAAATTGACGATATTCCAATGAATTTAACGCAATCAGACCTGATAAGATTTTTATAATGTGCATTTTTAGTGTTTGATTTAAGTGAAAAAAGTTTAAATCAAGTTGATTCAAACCAAAAGTGATTTGAATCAGTTGATTTGAATCAAAAGTGATTTGAATCAGTTGATTTGAATCAAAAGTGATTTGAATCAGTTGATTCAAATCAAAATGTATTAATTCAATTGATTCAAATCAACGAATTAATTCTTTGCAATGAAATTAAGTGATTTAAATAATGAATTAATTCTTTTCGATTTATAGAAACAGGGAATTAATTCAATTATCTTTAATCAGATTTAATAAATTGAATTAGGGAATTAAATCTTCAAAGGTCTGGTTACAAATATGCTTTTAAATAGCAAAAAATAAATAAATAACGTTGGAATATGTTAACATACAATAAAAAAGTAATAAATGTGTAAGAAAAACTCCTCCGGCAGGAGAAAAACATCGAAAACAGCTAAGATGCTCGTTGTGATTTTTGTTGATTTTTTCAACTAATTTATGTAACTTTTTTTTGTTCTCTTTTTTCTCAAATATTCTCTTTGCAGGTGTTGCCTTATTATATATATATGTGTTTCCCCACGATAATGGGTGTGTATCCCCTACAAAATGGGTAGGCAATTTGATCAATTTTAGAATGTCTGGCAACACCGATTCTAATATAATTGACATTTCAAGTGATAACGTAATAATTGAACGCAATAACGTAGTGATTTACAAAATTTCATTTTTTAAGCCTCGCGTTCACGTTAACGTTGGTGATGCGTTCAACGCGAGTGATTTACAAAATTAGGCCCTAAATTTAAACATGCCAATGTGAATATGGTATAAGGTCGCAAGCATAGAAAAGATTAGAAGGTACGCAGTGTTGTATTTGATGTATTTTCCAATATGGTGGCAAAATGCTTGTTCTTCCTCATCTCACATGTATTTAATATCAAATTAGATTCTTTGTTTATAAAAAATGGAATTGTCTTTCATTTAATTAAATGAATTATTTATTTTGCTTTATTCAACGTTTTTTTTTAAAGATAATACGCACTATTAATAGTTTAAAAACTTTTTTTCTCTTTTGTTATTTTTGTTTTGTTGTTGTTCTCCTTTATGTTGCATTGTTTTTTATTAAACGTCAAAAGTTACATAATGTGCTGTCACTAATACTTAAAGGCCTAGTTAGCCGAGAAAACGTAACCGTAACCCTAACGTAAAAAGTCAGCTGATTGTTTTTGATATGCGTAAACTAATGAAAACGATTACCGAATTCAATTGTCACGTAAACGAAACGTTCCGACCTGTTTAAAATAGAATTTTACAACGTTTCTACGTGACATTTGTAAACAGCTGATTTTCGGTTTGTTTATTTAAAAAAAAAATGTGATGCAACACTAAAAGTGCAAAACAAATAGAAAAATCACTAATTCAATTTAAATAAACAAAGTAATTTAAAGTCTACATATAAAAAAACACAAATAAAATAACAAAAATGAACGACGAGTTTTTTTTACGTCAAAAACATATGACACGTTATTAAGTTTCGCTAATTGCACTAAATAAATACGCTACGGTTAGGGTAAAGATACGGTTACGTTTTCTCGGCTAACTAGGCCTTTATTCAAGCGAAATACGACTCTGTTTCATATCTATTTTTTTCTATGGTCGCAAGTGTGAATGCCATATAAAACAAAAATAAACTGATGATCTGTCAAAAGTCTCGCGTCTGTTCAGTCTGTAACACACGGTTGGAAAATGTGGCACAATAGTAGGCGTTTTTTGTTGGCATAATCAGAGTCATAGAGTAGTACAACAAAATTTAATGGCGTTTGAAAAAGTAGTAAACAAAAACCATATGGTATTGTTTACGAAATTTTATCACAAATCGAAATGTGAGCGAGATGGAAGATACCAGTTTTACAGTGAGAATCCAAATTGTTTTTTGTCTCTCTTTCACAGTACAGACTAGTATGCAAACAATGGTGCTAATTTCGTACTTTCCAATATGGTGGCGTGGTTATTAGTACAGAATAATCATCGCTGCCTAGTGTATGTGCAGGGGTAACTCATGAATAGTAGTGTCAGCAATAACGAAGTCGTTATCTACAGATGGCAATCTTGTTTTTGGGAACGATTTGGGAATAACGAAAAATAAACATTAAAAAATTTTAAAATTATGAATGAAAATTATTGTTGTGTCACTTGAAAATAATAAAATACATAATAAAAAAACGAAATGAATATAATTAAATCAAAACAACCAGCAAAATTAAACGAAAAATAAAAGGTAAACAAAATTTCCAGCTTTCCCAGATACCATTTGTAAAACTAACACCACCTTTAAACGTCAAAAAGAATTGACTATTGCCTAGTCTTTATATATTTAAGTTTTTGTGTATGTGTGCCCAGAGTCATAGAGTAGTCCAACAAATGGCGTTTGAAAAAGTAGTAAACAAAAACCATATGGTATTGTTTACGAAATTTTATCACAAATCGAAATGTGAGCGAGATGGAAGATACCAGTTTTACAGTGAGAATGCAGATTGTTTTTTGTCTCTCTTTGCTTTGCGTTTGAACTTTAGTTTGGCATTGCCAGAATTTTCCAATTATCTTTGGTGATGCCAGATCTACAAAACGGTCGATGGATTACTATGTCACTATGTGTGTGCCTGTACGTGTGAGCTTTTGTGTATGTATTTATGGTGTTTGTTTACGTTTTGTATGAAACGTCAAAAGTTACACCGTGTGCTGTCACTAATACTTACACACATCAAATGCAAACCTGTGAACCTACTACTCATGTACTGTGCTCTCTTTGCTTTACGTTTGAACTTTAGTTTGGCATTGCCAGAATTTTCCAATTATCTTTGGTGCTGCCAGATCTACAAAACCATCGTTCGATTTGTAGATCTGGCATCACCAAAGATAATTGGACAATTCTGGCAATGCCAAACTAAAGTTATAACGTAAAGCAAAGAGAGACAAAAAACAATCTGCATTCTCACTGTAAAACTGGCATCTTCCATCTCGCTCAAATTTCGATTTGTGATAAAACAATACTATATGGTTTTTGTTTACTACTTTTTCAAACGCCATTTGTTGTACTACTCTATAGGTGCCCATACACTTGCAGTCTCGTTGTACAGCTTGCTGGATAGACATGTGAATTTTGTTTTTGTAATGGTCGTCCAACCAGCCCATACACGATCAAAATCACGTTTTCATCCAGCCAATTGTACAGCATGCAGTATCGTGTATGGCCCCCTTATGACTCTGATGCAGTCTTTATATATTTAAGTCAAAGTTATAAAGTAATCCATCGACCGTTTTGTAGATCTGGCATCACCAAATATAATTGGAAAATGCTGGCAATGCCAAACTAAAGTTGAAACGTAAAGCAAAGAGAGACAAAAAACAATCTGCATTCTCACTGTAAAACTTGTATCTTCCATCTCGCTCACATTTCGATTTGTGATAAAATTTCGTAAACAATACCATATGGTTTTTGTTTACTACTTTTTCAAACGCCATTTCACAGACAATAAACAGACTCGACAGTAGAGTTTTATAAGAAAAAATGGGGAAACACTAAGCGATTTTAGGAGAAAATAGAGCGGTTTTTAGTCCGTTTTACGCTAACATGGCAACACTTTCTACGACTTAGGAGTGAGTGGAACAACAAAAACCGATCTGGCATCTATTTTTCTTATGCCGCGTTTTATTATACCCTCCACTCTAGTAATAGAGGGTATATATAAGTTTGTCATTCCGTTTGTAACACATCGAAATATTGGTCTAGGACCCCATAAAGTATATATATTCATGATCCTTGATCGATTTTAAGTCGATCTAGCGATGTCCGTCCGTCCGTCTGTCTGTCTGTCTGTCCGTTGAAAACACGCTAACTTTTGAAAGACTTTACGGAGGCTCCTGAAGTTTGACATATATGTTCTCCATTTACCGGGTCAGGTTGGTATTGCAATCCAGTGAAATCGGTCAAGTGGTTCAAAAGTTATGAGCAAAAGAGTAAATTTTGGCAAGGGTATTTTTCGAATTTACAAGATTAAAACCACTATAACTTTCGAAAGACAATTCTGACGGGGCTAAAGCTTAGCATATATATTTGTCGTTCCCCAAGGCTATTTGTTTTGAATTTCAGCAAAATCGGTTCAGTGGTTCAAAAGTTATAAGCAAAGCACTGAATTACAGATTTGTTTCACCTTAAACTGTTGAAAACTCGTTAAACAAGTTTTAAAAGCATGGTGAAATACCAGTTTTTTGAAACTTGTTGTTTGTTTTCTTGTCGTGGGGTGCAGTTTAGTTGTTAGACAAGTAAATATTTGTTATTGTTTTGTTATTGTTATATATTATTTGTAACTATATGTAACGGTGTATAGTAAGTATTTTTTGGAAAAAATCAAATGAAGTGGGTTTTATATGATACAATGTTAGTTTGTTTTTGGTTTTTAATGAAAAGGATGGTAAAATAAAAAGAGGGAAATATGTGAAATAGTTTTTTTTTTTTGTATTACATATAGGTATAAAACAACAAAAATATTTTACAAAGTAATTTTAATACTCAAAGAAATTATACACTAAAAAAATATTTACACTAAAAAAAAATGTTACACTCAAAAAAAAATGTTACACGCAAAAAAAATGTATACATTAATTTTTGTTTTTAATGAAATGTCACACTCAAAAAAATGCTGACTGTCAAAAAAATTTTACACTCAAAAAAATTTGATTGATTAAAAAAAAAGTTTTACTCAAAATAATATATTTCTAATAAAAAATTTGTAATGCAATTTTTTTAAATTTTTTTAGAAAATTACTATCAGATAACATTGTGGAGGGTATTCATAGATTCGACCAAGTCGAACTTAATTTTTCTACTTGTTAGTTTTCTCTTTCTAACCTAATTCGTAGAATTATTTGGAAATATTAACCATATGGTTCAGAATTACTTTTTTGACACCTGTCACTTATGTCGAGTCTGTATTAGTCTGTGGCCATTTGTTATCCTACTCTATGACTCTGATTTACTGTGTGTCCTGATTAGCAATCATCACTTCTATCATACGTCACAATTGATTGTAATGACTGTCATTGCTAATCTGGACAGTTTATACAATGATGGTATACAATTGATGGTAGAGCGCCTGTTCTACTATAGATTGCTAATGGTTGCTAATCTACACGCAAAAAAAACTTGTGTCGGAGTGAGCAAAAATCGGGCATAATTTTACCAAAAATATGCTAAAACTACAACCGACGAAGTAGTTTTCGTAATTTAGCCAAAACACTTATGTAAAAAATTTTGAAGAAAATGCTAATGCTATTTAAGCAAAAACTTGGTAAAATATACCAAAAGAAATATGGTGAAATATACCAAAATTATTTGAAAAGCTGACTAAAAATAATGCTAAAAATTACCACATTTATGCTAAAATAAATTTTCAATAAATTTTTGTAAAAATTTGTATATTTGTTGAATTTAAAATTTTCACAGAATAAATCCATATTAATATAATAAATGTTGTGTAGGATTTAATTTACCACCGACCAACTGACCCTTTTTGTACGATTTTCTCGAGTGACTGCTGCCTACGCTTCTTCTTGAAGTAAAGGATCCGCTATAGCTTCACGAATTTATTTAAAAGCATCCTGTAAAAATAGAAAATTATTACAAAACATAAATTTTTAATTTAAAAAATTGGTTAACCCCATTGGTCTCTTGGTAAGGAGGAACACTTACTTTGTCATTCCATTTGTAACTCATCAAAACAGGTATGGACTCCCTTGGCTTTGGGGTTTTAGGTTTTAATTTTATAACTAAAGGCAGGATTGGTGTCCACGCTCTTTATTGTAGTGAAGGATTCTCCATAGCTTCAAAAAGTTATTTAGCAGTACCCTGTAAAAATATAAAATTATTACCAAACACTAATTTTTAACTAAAAATCTATTAAACCTTATTGGTGTCTTCGGAATGCGGGTATACTCACTTTATCATTCCATTTGTTATTCATCGAAACATACGTCTGGGACTCCATTGGTTTTTCTTATTGAATGGTGTTTTAAGTGATGAAAGCAAAATTAACTTTAACATTCTTTTATCTTACATTTATTTATCTTTTAGAAAACTAATTATTTATTTTTATTTATGTATTAATTTTTTTTTATTTTATATATCAATTTCCTTTTTACGTTTTTATAACACAAAAAATAAACGAACAACGCACGCACACAAAAATACAAAATGCAAATGGCGGCCCGTATTTGTTTTGTTTTTTTTGTTGTTTTCTTTCGATAAATTTTTGTGCAGGTAATTTGCGTTATTGAGCAAGCTACTTGGTTATTTTACATAAGAAATGAATTATGTTACTTTAACATTGACAAGCATAATATTAGCAAAAATTTGGTAAAAAATTTTTTTTGGTATGAAAAAAGTTTTACCAAGTAGGATTGCTCAATCTTACACAGATTTTTTTTTTGCGTGTAGACCGGGTGTTAGCAACCACCAAAGCAACCATAAACGGTGTTCAGTGTTACATTTGACGTTTACAAACGCCAAACTCGATAGTAAGCAATGGTTAGCAATTTCATATAGACACTAGATTACTAGCAATCTATAGTAGAACAGGCGCTCTACCATCAATTGTATACCATCATTGTTTAAACTGTCCAGATTAGCAATGACAGTGATTACAATCAATTGTGACGTATGATAGAAGTGATGATTGCTAATCTAGACACACTGTAATCTAGACGGGGTGTTAAGTTTTTGACTTTGGCAAAACCACAGTACATGAGGGCAAAACACACAAAAAAGTATTCGAAAACGACAAAATAATAACGAATTAGCATCACTATTATAGTTGCTTAAAAATTATACAACACTGATAACAGTTGTAATGAAATGTTACTTAAAAATACAACCATGATCTGCAACTGCGCAGACTTTTCTGCAAAGGCGTGGTTGCTTGCATAAATACGAGTGAAAAGCTTTTCGGCATTTCAGAAAGTGTTTGACAGTTTGCCGTTGTGGTTGTGCGCAAAAAGTTTGTCAGATTTGCATTTTACTTGATATAAATTAATTTTAAATAAACCAAATAATACAAAATGAGAGAAATCGTACACATTCAAGCCGGTCAATGCGGAAACCAAATCGGAGCTAAGGTATGTTTAATCAAAATATATTGATTGGTCCAGAATGTTTTTTTTTTTGTTTTGCAAAAAGTGAAAGGTTCAATAGATTTTCTCTTAATTTTTCAATTAGTTTGCTATTTAAAAGTAAGCATCACTCCGCCATTTTGTTGTCTGCTAAATTAGTAGTTTTGTGTTATTTTGCTATACATATGTACATGCCGCTATTTTTATAAAAAGAAATGGTGACGCTATGCGTTAAACTTGTTTTTTTTTTTTTTTAAATATTTGTTTGTTAAACCGGCATCTTTAAACATTTAAGTTTTCTTAATTGTTATAGTTTTTTTCTCTTAAAAATCGATATAATAGGTTTTTTTTTATAATGTACAGTTGTGGCAAAAATTTAGCTTGGTAGTTTTTGCAGTATATACATGTTTCGGCCAAATGTAAAATAATTATCTTATATATTTTTACCGTCTGTACTTTCAAGTATGAATCATATAAAAAAACTAATACTTCACTAGTCTTGTGTAGAAAAGGAAAAAAAGTTTATGGGTGCGGTTTATTGGCTACAACTGTAAATGAAGAGGGGTAGGTTACAGAAAAAAACATCTGCAATGGAATGTTGAAGAAAACGGCAACTTCTAGATGTAGATACATAGTTCTGTAAAATGTATTAATACAAAAAAATGTCATTTACATATACAAATTCAATTTTCCACTCTTCATGTAAGCTTAGTTGTTTATTGATTAGAAATCTATAAGTAGATAAGATAATTTGCAAAAAATGCATATGAAAGAATATTTATTTATAAATTTAATAAAATACTTTGAAAAAAATTTATTTTTCGAAGAAATTTTATTTATTTAAAATTGCATTTTATAAATGCAGCTGCAATTCAGGCTGCACATATCAGTATTACTTTTCAAAACTAAAAAAATTGACTTGGGAAAAGAAATAATCCATATTTTAATTTTGAACATCGATTGATTTATTTTTTATCTGCAGTTTTTTTTTTTTTTTTTTTCTATATTTTGCATATTTTTAAGATTTCCTTTTTTGATTTTATACTCAGGGTATCCACTTAAGAATTTTTTTACCCTTGCAATAATGCAAGATTGCAACTTTTTTTTAATTATAAATTAACTTTTTCACTTTTCTGTTACGATTTACATGATTGCAAGAAAAAAAATATTCGCACTTTATTTCAATTATTCAGGGTATTCACTTCAGAATTTTTCAGCCCTTGCAACAGTGCAATATTGCAACTTTTTTTTAACAAATTTAAATCAAATTTTTACATGATGCGTCATTGCAAGAAAAGATTCGAAATTTATTTCTTTAGTATCTAATCGCTTCTATTTACAAAGTAACAAGCAAATTAAGTTGCAATTTTGACATTTCACAATTTTGTTTTTCATTAGAAAGACAACAAGCAAATAAAACTGCAATTTTGCAAGACTAAAATTGCTGACATGAATTCCCTTACTGTTTTCAAGATTTAATTCAGAACACAATGAATGAAGAATTTGGTCTTATTTAGGTTTTTTTTTTGTTAGTTATTTTACTTTTTCTAAACTACGAGATAAATTAGGGCCAAAAAAAACACATTAAACGGCAGATAAGTTGGGTTTGATGCTAAACCTAAAGTTTATAATTGTTTATTTTTTGTGTGGGACTAACTGCAGATTACGATAACTTTCCGATAACTGGAATTGTGTTAAAAAATACAAAAATAAATTATGATTTTCTTACCTAACAAGCCTATCTTGCATCTGCAATTTTTATTAATTTAATCAGCGGTATTTTAAAGTCCCTCTAGTCTTTAAAGTTTGCATTTTTTTTACAGAACTCTTATAACAAATAAGTTTCTGTAACACGAACGTCATTCGTCTGCTTCGAATTTGCATGTATTTTGTTCTTGTTACAACTAAAATAAAAAAAAAATTCGATTTTGATTTTCCCTTAATGCATTCGATTTGAAAAATCAACATTGAATTCCTGGAAATGCATTTGCCTGAATAAAAAAAACAATTTCTTTTTAATTGGATTTAAATAAACCGAATGCATTCTTGAATTGCGACTTTTTAAAATCGAATGCATTCTTAATATTTATTCATTTCTTATTCATGCTACTTTTAAAAATCAATTTCATTCGATTTTTATAAGTCAAATACATTTGATATTTTAAAATCAAATAAGACTAGATGCAAATTCATTCAATTCTTTAAAATGTGAATAGGAAATACAGTCATTAAAGTTTTATTTGGAACGAATAATCAAATTAAGGAATGAAAACCCTAGGAAATTACATCAAAAGTTCTGAATTTTTTTTTTTTTAATATGACAGACTGACTTGGGATGGGCCACTCAATCATCTGTTAAATTTTAATTTTACAAAATTTGACATCATGCTCGACAGTGAGTAGCTAACTAGACATTGGGTAATCCGTCCTTAAAACGAGTTTCTGGGTTGCAAGTTAAATTGAGTTAGTTTCAAGTGAAAATAATTTAATCAGACTACCAAATGTTTAAATGTTTGTAAATAAATTATCAATTTAACTAAACAAAGTTTAACTTTAATCTCAAAAACACGTTTTAAAAAGAAATTTGACTTCCCATTAATTCATTTTTCAAAGCTACCGTTAGTAATTAAAACAAACTATATACATACAAAACTATTTGTACAATAACCAATTTTAGTAGATTTCTTTAATATTGGTTTTTGGTACGCGTAAGAAGGTTGAAATAACTATCATATCACCATATGGTGTGTGGTAGGTATGGTGGTGATCTCACTCGACCTTTTTATTCTACCTCCACAAACATTGATTCGTTTTTTTTTTTGTTAATTGCTTGCGCTTGAATGATTGTGTCATACATTTGTAGTAGTAGACGACGACGAATTTTCAGTAGAAACAGTAGTATATATGACATATGGCATAAATAGCGTGTTTGTTGGTGGGTTGGTTGGTAAAGTTAGCAATTTATGAGATGTGGAGAGTGAGAGAGTAAAAAACGCAACTCCTACGTACTACTTGTATTTATGTTCAAGTTTAATTATTTCAACATTAAATGTTGTCTGTGGGTATTTTACAGACAACTTGAGACATTGTTCAACCTACATATTTATTGGTTGACTGCATTGCAGTCGTCTCTCCGTTTATGGGCATCTTAAAAAGGTGATGTCAGCGGCGGTAGTAATACATACCACTTAACTTATTATGTCAACTACTTCTAAATGGCTTTTCTTCTCCTTCCATAAATAGCATTATAGACTTAACTAGAGGTTTGTCATTATGGTTGCAACAGCAACGATATGTTTTTCTAGTAGTTATGGTGAATGAAAAGTAACACACCAAGGGAAGGGTTTTATGGGTGGAACAAATCAATAAATAGAAATAACAAAAAAAAAAAGTTATCCGTGAGTCATTGTTTTGAGTATGTGTTGGTTGCCAAGAGACATACTTCAGCATTCAACCCTTATAAGGACATAACAAATAGGATGACTCATTGTGTATTGCAGACCTACCGACCCTAGTCTGCAAAGGCTTTTACATGTACATTATATTTAGTCCTTTACATATATTATCTATTGATTTTGGCTGACTCATTTTTTTTTTCTACATTAACTTTTTTTTTTTATATTTTTTACTTATAGTTCTGGGAAATTATCTCTGATGAACATGGCATTGATGCTACTGGTGCCTACCATGGCGACAGTGACTTGCAATTGGAACGCATTAATGTGTATTACAATGAGGCTTCGGGTGGCAAATATGTACCTCGTGCCGTTTTAGTCGATTTGGAACCCGGTACTATGGATTCAGTCCGTTCCGGACCTTTTGGACAAATTTTCCGCCCTGATAACTTCGTTTTCGGTCAATCCGGTGCCGGTAATAACTGGGCCAAGGGTCATTACACAGAAGGCGCAGAGTTAGTCGACTCTGTGTTGGATGTAGTACGTAAGGAAGCTGAGTCCTGCGATTGTCTTCAAGGTTTTCAATTGACTCACTCGTTGGGCGGTGGTACCGGCTCCGGTATGGGTACTTTGCTAATCTCAAAGATCCGCGAAGAATATCCCGACAGAATCATGAACACATACTCCGTTGTACCTTCCCCCAAAGTATCAGACACAGTTGTAGAACCCTACAATGCCACATTATCAGTCCATCAGTTGGTTGAAAACACAGATGAAACCTACTGCATTGACAACGAAGCTTTGTATGACATCTGCTTCCGCACATTGAAACTAACCACTCCCACATACGGTGACTTGAACCATTTGGTGTCGTTGACCATGTCTGGTGTAACCACATGTCTGCGTTTCCCCGGCCAATTGAATGCTGATCTCCGTAAATTGGCAGTCAACATGGTTCCCTTCCCCCGTCTTCACTTTTTCATGCCTGGCTTTGCTCCTCTTACTTCAAGAGGTTCCCAACAATATCGTGCCCTCACTGTTCCTGAACTCACACAGCAAATGTTTGACGCCAAGAACATGATGGCCGCATGTGATCCTCGTCATGGTCGTTATTTGACAGTGGCCGCCATTTTCCGTGGCCGCATGTCCATGAAGGAAGTTGACGAACAAATGCTTAACATCCAAAACAAGAACAGTTCATACTTTGTTGAATGGATCCCCAACAATGTGAAGACCGCTGTTTGTGACATACCACCCAGAGGCTTGAAAATGTCTGCCACCTTCATTGGTAACTCTACCGCCATCCAAGAACTGTTCAAACGTATCTCCGAACAATTTACCGCTATGTTCCGCAGAAAAGCTTTCTTGCATTGGTACACCGGTGAGGGTATGGATGAAATGGAATTCACAGAAGCCGAAAGCAACATGAACGATTTGGTATCCGAATACCAACAGTATCAAGAAGCCACCGCTGATGAAGATGCTGAATTCGAGGAAGAACAAGAGGCTGAAGTTGAGGAAAACTAAACTAATAAAATTAAAACCCCCAAACAAAAGATCTAAAGCAAAGAAAAAAAGTTTCGAAAAAATAACAAAATAAAAACAAAATGTTCTAATTTAACATATAATTTCTGGATGAGTTTTATTTAAAGACTGGTTTTGATTTTACACAATAGGTCAATAGGTATTTACTTAAAATTGTACTACATATGGAAATTAATGTAATACAAAAAGTAAGTAAAATATATCCGTTCCATTACCTTACTAAAATCTACCATTTTTACTAAAGCTGGACAATTTTATGCCTATTCGATTACCCAAAATTCAAACTAGTTTTACTACAACTGAACATGTATTGAAAATTTTTCGGATGCAGTAAAAATAGTAGATTGTTGTAAGGCACGCGAACGGACCTATTTAAAAGAAAGTAGTAAGACAACTGTAAGTTGGGTGTGATTTACTAATTAAAATGGACAGACTCGGTAATTTGAAATTTTATAAAATCACGTCATCTTGCCTTTGGTAATGACCATCATACGACGACTGAAAAGTGCATCGAACTCTTACGGCAGGTTGTTAAATTAATACGATTTATTAAGTTTTTGACGTCGTGTTTGGGGGGGGGGGGGGTGAAAGGGTGGGGGCAATATAAACATTTAATTAAAGAAAATTCTGTTCACTGTAATGATCATTTTGATAATTTTACAAGTGCTTACATTTTGAATAATAAAGTTTTGTTTTCTTGTTCAAATTGTAAACAAATAATGATTGTTATTGTATTGTTTATTTATTAATGCGTTATCTTTTTTGTTTACAAAATTTAATACCTAGTAGATACGCACGCATTGCCAAAATTTCATTCATAATTTTTTGTTAATAAACACATTAACCACTTTACGGTCGCATACAAAATATATACGCATTTTTTTCATTTGGAATGGCAATGGTTATCTACTGTGGGGCATGTCACAGACTCAATTACGTTCGGATTTGAAAAAAGTGGTTTACTCGTAAAACGCAAAACCAATCACTTTCAAAAACCAAAGTGGAATATAATGGCATAAGTGGTTTCATTCCGAAAAAAAATATTAGCTTTGCGTTTTACGAGTAAACTACTTAGGCCTCTACAGACGATTCAAACTAGTTTAAAAATTTAAACTAGTTTGAAAAAATGATGGGAATACGGTATGATACCATATTGGCATGTTTAAATTTGAAGAAGTGTTTCCCCACGCATTCAAATCAAAACGTTAAATTTTAAACATAGCGGAAACACATAACAACCCTGTGTTTGTGTCAGCTGACAGATGTCAACAAAAAACAGCCGCTGCTAAACGAACCGAAACAAAAGCGGTTGTTTTTTAAACTACTCGTCAGCTGATTATTGTTTTAGCCTATAGCTAATATGGAGTTCACACTAGCGACTTTAAACAAGTTGTTTAACAAAACACCAGTAACAGAATAAAAACGTAATGGATACAGAACAAAGACTTTTTTAAACATCTCACTCTTAAACACTTCAAAACAGCAAGTGTGAACGCCGTATAAGTAAGTTGTTCACCGGTGAAAAAAAATGTTTCGAAACATCAATTAATTTGTAGCGAAAATTTGACAGTCATATGTTTGGTTATGTTTTGCGCGTCAGAATACATAAAATAACTTTAAATAATATTTTTTTGGTAATTTATGTGATATAATTAATATTTACAGTCCCAAACACTTATAATTACTTCGTTTTACACCTGAATGTTAAATTTCACCGCTTTTTAAATGGTCTGTACAATTTAAAAAAATGTTGCTAATAGTGTTGATGCGTATTGATGCAACATATACCGGGTTATTTTGCCGGTTTTTCACCAGTGAACAGAATACCTCTTCAGCGAAATTTTTACGCTTTTGTAAAATTAATAAATTAAAATGATAAAATTCAAATAAATAAAAAAAATAATTAGTTTTTAAAAGATAAATAAGATAAAAAAAATGCTAAAGTTAATTTATAATTTTCTTTTTTTTGTATGCTAAATTTGCTTCATGCAGCGAAACAATGTTCAATGAATCAAAAAAATGTGGATGTAGAGCAAAGTCGATGCTTAATATCCCAGATTCTATACGAGATATCAAAATATTTAGTTCTGAATTTGAAAGAGAATATTGACGCCACACCCAAAAAATTTCCCAGTTACTGGCTACTAAGAATTTAACTAAGTCCCAGTTAAAATACACCTAACTGAGCCCCAGTTGATTTTACTCGGTTGATGGTAACTAATTTTATAAACCGTTTTGAATTCAACTGAATTTCCAGTTAATGGCAACAGAATATGAGCTAAATTTGTAAAATCGTTGAAAATAGTTGGTAATAACTGGTTAATAAATAAAAATTGTCAATGGGAACTGCAATTTTTTTTTTTTTAATTTGACCATTAAAAACATACTTTTTATTTTTAACACTGTTATTTTATTTAAGATTTTATTAAGATGTATTGTATTACATTGCACCAACCATTAAAAACCAGGGTTTAGATTAATATATCCCATTTTTAGATGACCAAATTTTACTCCTTAAATCCTCCACATGCTGCTTTCACATATTCTCCATCTGAAAAAAATATTACTTATTTTTTTATAAAGAAAAAGGCACAAATTAGAAAATAAAACTTACAATTTAAAAAAAAATCCGTTTTTGGTTTTTCCTTTTTTTATTTTTATAAAAACGATGTTGATTTTTAAAATTTGTAAACAAATCAAAAAATATTATTAACAGGGTAACTGATAGATAGTTTTAATTTATTGAAAATCCAGTTGTTCGTTACTAACCCAGTTATTTTAAATTTATTTCAAATCAACTAAGAATTTTCGTAACTATCTAACTGGGGAATTTTTTCGGTGCATATATAATCCATTCCTAAAGATACCTACAGACGACGCAATATAATGCACAATTTTTTTAACGTTTCCCCACAAATGGCGTATATAAATGTACTGTATAAAATATTGGACTGTATAAAAATACATGCAGATTGTACATAATATTGAATCGTCTGTATAGCTGCCCATTCACTTGCAATATTATTGTTCAACTTTTCAAATTGTACAATAATATCGCTTGTGTGTATGTAATATTTACGGTTGTGCAATATATTGGAGAATATCAAAACACTTTTGATATTTATTGTACAAACAAGAATACTGCAATACATTTTATCAGTGTGTTGTCTATATTGTACAACTTTTATTATGTTATGTTTATGTTTATATCTTGTACAATATATTGGGTTTAAGTATTGAGCAATTTTATTTGCTGTGTAGGGTAAAACGACAATAATATTGTAAAATAATTTTTTTTTAAGTTGAGCAATTTTATTGCAAGTGAATGGGCAGCTTATAGGCCTAAAATCATTTTTTTTCAAAAACGGTGTACTTGCCAAAACAATAATCAGCTGACGAGCTGGTATCACCGCCCGTGAAATAAAGTACATTTATTTGAATCACCCTCCAATTCAATTGAAAAAAGGTGTGAAGCAAACTGTCAGACTATTCTGGCTCTGACAGCTAACTGTGCTATCTTTTCTTTTACCTTAATTCTTTAATTTTGCTGTGAAAAAAGAAAATATTTTACCATTGACTATTCGTAATAAAACTCTGCAACAATTATATGCTTTTATAGAAATTAGAAATAGTGATGAATTCATTGCGCGAATGTGTGCAGTTCTTAAAGCCAGGTAAATATAAAATATCCAGTATTTAAGTAAATATTTTTTGTTTATAATTATAATATACACACACAAACACCTAACACATAGCGTAGTGTTTTTTTGTTTTTGGAGCATATGGATATTTAAATTGCAAATTTATTTAGTAACTTGAGAATTAAAATGACGCAAATAGGACGATGATATTCTTAAAAATATTCTTAATAATTGTCTGATAAATATAGAAGTTACGATCATTGGACAAAGATCACAAACAATGCAGAGTCAAATGTGCAGGTATTTCATTATTGTGTTAAGTTGTTTCTACAAAGAAAAATACCTATAAAATGAAGATGCATATGGGGATGCTGAATTCTTGAAAAAGTTGAAGAAACATTTAATTTAGGAAAGACAGTCATTTGCTTTTTAACTTCCCAATAGGAATGGTTATATACCAGAAATGTTTAGAATTAATGAATTGAATTAATGGGCGATTTACAAGTTATCTATTTACATTTCCCAGTATTAGGGCTACGATTTATTAATTTAGCATAAACATTAATAATACTTTAAAATACTTTAGGACAAATGGTGTAGAATAATATGGGTCATCTTCAGTACCGTTTTAACCTTTAAGGCGACCGGGTACGTGCACAGGGACTCTCGATATCGCAGTGGCCCGAAAAGCCAATAAATTTGTTTACTCGAAAAAAAGAATCTTAATTTTTCATGATCATTTTCGCTTGCATACAGAGACCTTTTTTCCAATTTTCAGATTCTAAAACTTGCCCATAAAAACTGTATAAGATTCTGATTTCCTAGAGAAAAGAAAAAATAACTCGGGCTAGAATAACCCTAATGAAAATATATTATTTTTAATAATTGCAAATAAAATAAATATAAAATCATTATTTTATTTTTTCTTGTCATGCGACTTACTTTTAAGGTGGCCCCCAAATTCTTGTGTGCCTAGGGGTGCAAACATATCTTAAGACGGTCCTAAACATCTTAGAAATTGTGCAATGAACTACTCGCTTTTTTATTTGCTTAAACAAAATCTTAACATAAATATATAGTGGTCAAAGTAAATCCCTTATTCAGCATTTCCCAAATAATATGTGATCAAATACAATTAAAACATTTGACACTGTACAAATAACCTTGATCTTCAATAATATTAGTTATAGTGCATTCACATTGGCGTCGAAACCCCGTTTAATGAGGTTTCGAGCCAAACCTCATTTGAAAATACGTATTTTCCCACACAAATTGAAACCTTTTTGTATCGAGGTTTCAACGAATGTACGATCGAAACCTTTTAAATTTCATAGTTCTCCTTTTTTTTACAACTGTTATAATACAAGAAAATAAATTAAAGAAAGTGTCAAAAATAAAAAAATTAAAAATATTTAAATATTTGAATAAAAAACAACAATAAACAAAAGATTTTAATAAATTAATTTAAAATATCCCGTAAATTAATTAATTGTGTGTTTTTTAAGCCGGTATAGTCGCGAATTTTGTTCGGTAAATTTTGAAAACGTGATAAGTGTAAAATTTTTCAGGTGTGAACGGTTGAGTTTTGAAAATGAAAATACGTATTTTCAACGAGGTTTCAAAGTCAGTCTGAATGTACTATTAACATTTTTGTAGAAATTATAAGTACAGTGTTATAATACAACTCATATGGACATATCACCTAAAATGTAAAACAATGAAGCAACTCGTTTTTTCAAAATTGATTTATTGATTGATTACGATGCATTTTATCGAACTACATTCCTCCAAAAAAATTTTGTTCTTCACGGTAAAAAATAAAAGCAAATATTTCATGGAGGGCCTAAAAAAATTATTTAGGTTAAAAAAATGGCTCTGGTTAAAAATAATGGCCCCGACCAAATTTGTTTACAATGCCACCACTATAAATTTGTCTAATAACTTTTTAAGCTCTAAAACCGTATCTGCTTTAAGAATTGATCTATCTCATTCGGTTCTTAAGTTTTCGATTTACCATACCGCCAAAAATTAAAATTTTCTCTTTGTTCGGGAACTATTAAAACCGCGATTTTTTTAACCTTTAAACTTTTCAGCACATCTAAAAATAATAATTTTTCTCTTCAGAATGTTTTTCGAATCTTTCAGATATCTTTTTTCATCACGTAGATATCGATCGAAGAAACTATTGCATTATCGGCCCTAAATATCTTTCAATAGGAAAACAAAAAGTTTTGAGTTGAGCTCATCCGCCAATATTTTCAAGCAATGCCAGATTTTTATTAAGCGTACGGTGTATTTTTGATGTAGCGTTCGGCATAAAATATGTGGTTTCAGTGTACTTAAAAATCTTTACTTGGGTAAACATTTTGGAGGGCATTTTAATTAATAAAATTATACATAAAATTCGGGGTTTGATTGCCAATTTTAATATAAAATTAATTTTATTCGGTTAATCGAATAATTTAAATTTATCCGATTAATAACCGATTAAGTCTGTTAACTTTTCTTTTCTAACTGTTTTCTATGTTTATTTTTCCAAGTTCAAACATTAAAAATTTAAAAAATGGTCCAATAGTTTTTATTCAGTCATCGACTATTTTCAAAAGAAAATCTTTAAAAAGTTTCTAAAAAACGTCTATAAATAAATTCATTTTCCAGATCAACCCTCGTAGCACATTTAATATTTGCTTAATCTGGACGCTATTTTATCACCCACCGTTTATAGTTTTTTTATTTTATAAACAAATTAAAATTTAATAATTGACTTCCATACAAACTTATATCGTTTTTTTATAATCCACCAATTTTAATAATTTTTTAGATTAAGCTTATCTTTTACTTAATCAGTATTGGTAAATAAAATATTTTTTTTTCTTGAATTAAAGCTTATCTTTTGCCTAATCATTCTGAAAACATTATTAAAAACGATATAGCTTAAATGTGATCATTATTTAATTTTAATCTGTTCATAAAATAAGTTAGTGGATGTTATTCACGTCATTTATAAAGGGGGTCAAAAACCTTTAATTTTGTTCTATGTCTATATAATTTTTAAAACAACATAAAAAGCAAACCATTTTTTTTTTTCAAAGATCGGCTATTAAGGATCGTTGTGGAATTTCAGTAGCTACAATATAAGAACATTTAAAACCGGTTTAGAACTGTCGATCTGTTAATCTAAACGTTGTATAAACGATAAAGGTCGCAAATATCAATATATTTGGATGAAATTTGAAGCTTAAGGACGATAACTATTGAAATTAAAAAAAAAGTGGGCTCATGTTTAGACCTAGCCCCATTCAACGTCCCCTTAAATTTAGATTTATTTTCCCTATAACGGAAAAAAGTAGGTACCCTTTCGAAATTTGGTTCTTAAATTTATTTTATATTTATTAATCATCATTTTGTATTTCAAGGGATTTTTTTAATACTAACAAAAAAAGGGAACACAGTTTTATATAAAAAATGCCAGGTGGCTACTAATTACAGAGGCCAACAAACTTTAACCCATAGACCAGAGGTTACTTTTCTAAGTGTTTTAGTAGCGCTAAATCCGAATCTGGTCTCAGAATTTGCCTATCACATCCGGACTTTCAGACTACATATCAGGTTTTATAAATAAAGGTAAATTCGCGCAGTTATGACGTCTCGAATATGGCGAAAAACAGGAGTTTTTCAAACTTTAAGCTAAGATATCTCGAAAACCTGATGTGATGGAGAAATTCTGCACAGCTCAAACCCTTAGAAAAGTATATGTAGTACCGGGGTTTCGACCTTTTTAAAAAATTTTGTTGGCCTGTGTTATGTAACATGATAATCGTCAAATCGTATCATTAGCTCATTCCATTACCATATAGTGTCATTTTGTGGTAATGGAATAATGAGCTAGCGATACGATTTGACAACTATCAAGTTACATAATTACTAGTGTCCGACCGAACGCACTTTTTCAGACCGAACCCGTACCCGAACCCGAACTTCGGTAAATTTTGCAAAGTTCGGCCGAACCCGAACCCGTATCCGAACTTTTTTATATTTAAAAAAAAGGTGTTTTTGCGAATAATTATGAAAAAAACAACTAAAAAAAGTATTTTTTTATTAGCTGTACTATTTTATAGTTAAAAAGTAAATATTTTGTACTTTTATATACTTAAAGAAAGTGGAAAAATATAGCTCAAGTTGATTTTTTTGGAAAAAAAAATATATTTCTTTTTAACAATAGCCCGATTCGAGGTGTAAAGTAGTTGCACTGATAATATGGCTTAATTTTAAGACGATAAAAAGCAATACATACAAAAGTTCGGTGTTCGGTAAAGTTCGGCCAAAATTTGGCCGAACACCGAACAGTGGCCGAACGTCACTTTTTACCGAACTCCGTAACCGAACCCGAACGTTCGGTCGGACACTAATAATTACCCTTCATTTGCTTAAAAACAAGTTAAGTGGTAGAAGTTTTTAAAAATGCATCTAAAATTGTAATGCATACATTTGCATTTAAATATTAATCCCCAGTTTCTGTAACACGAACGTCATTCGCCTGTGACGAATTTGCATGTATTTTGTTTTTGTTACAGTAACAAAATACAGGGGAATTCGTCGCAGACGAATGGCGTTCGTGTTACAAAAACTGGGGGTAAGTTTTTTTGAGTGCATTTGTAAAAATAGTCGTTTGAAACGAATGCTTTTTAAATCGTAGAAATCCGATAAATACTTTTTAAGATATGGCTCTTCAAAAATACATCGTTGAACTATATTCAATTTGAGCTATCTGATATGTTATAAACCTGCAGATAACTGAAATTATATATAACGACATACTATTCTGGAAAAAAATTGGTTTTTTTTTAATTTAAAAAACTTAAAACGAAGGTGTTTTTTATTTACTCATTTAATCAATGTTACACAAAAACTGAGCCCAGAGGGCTCGGTTTTTTTTCCATCGGCTTTTGGCTCCATAAAGGAAATGTGTACAAAAAAATTTTAGAAATTTGAAGACCCTTAGTTAGATTTTATAAAAATATGCAGTCAAAAGAATGTAGTGAATAGAATGACAAACAAAATTGTCACAAAATTCCATTGAAAACAAAATGCTCTCAAAAACTCAGTTGTAACAGTTAAAATTCCTAATGGTAATATAAAAAAAGATGTGAACTTTCCTATATCGATTAAGCAGCGAAAAATCTATAAAGATCAGTTAGTACTAGTACAAGAAGGATTTAAAACCGACAATATAATTATACCCCCACTAACCATAATCAATTACATATTTAGGGGCATATTACAGACTCAATTCCGTTCGAAGTGGAGTTAGTGTTAGTTAGGTTTACTCGTAAAAAACAAGCTTTATTTTTTTTCGAAATGAAATCACTTTCGAATATTTAAGTGTAATTGAATTGCATGAAAATGAACTTCATTCCAAAAAACGTTACGTTTTTAGAGGAAAATTTTGAAACCACTCCCGAACGGAATTGAATCTGTGACAGTCCACTTATATACATACATGTATATTTAGTAGTTCACAACATTTTAGTAGATTTTTATAAAAACTTTGTTTTTTTTAATCCATTTGGGAAATATTTTTGAATAACAACATACCCTTCTTATAATTTTAAAATCAATTGCAGATAACGAACAAGAAGAGGTATTAGCTGGCTATGAGAATTTATCATTTACTAGCACATCTGTGGATTTCTCAAATAATAACAGTTGTAGAAAGAACATAGTGTATTGTATTGAAAAATATCAAATAACTATTTTAGCAACAGAAATTGGCATAGGAAATGTTAAATTGCCTCAGGTAATTAGAGTTAATATTATTATGCGCAATAGTAACGAAAGAAATACATGACCGAATTTGAGAATTCAATTAAGGCTCTGTTTTAACGAAGAATGTGATTTATTAGGTTTATTTAATATTAGGCAGGAGTGGTAAATAGAAAATACCAAATTTCAAGTTAATTTTTACATATATTTGGATTGTTCCTCTTTTGTTTCAGATATCACCATATATTCTTTAATAATTGTCATTGTATCGATCACTGAAGGCTTGTTTTTAATACAGGCAGTTTTATCGTAATCATAACCTTAAATAATTTGCATTGTTATCGAAAGCTACTACTAACAGCTATAGTCACCGATCGATCGATCACCATCGATTGAACAGGAACCATCATGGTGGGCCCAAGTAGTCAAATTAGTAAACTTTTACTTGGACTTTTAATTATTTTGATTATTTTCTACATATATATGGATGTCCAACTGTACCTGCGTATACAAAATTACCCCTTAGAGAGAAATTATCATTTTAATACAACCACCGATATACCTCAGCGTAGTGAGATAACATATGAGTCGCAAACTTGGTTATCATGCGAACTAAATCCGCTGTGTCATGTGACTGTAAAAGCTATTCTTTTGGATCATACCAATCACTATATTTTTGCACCATTGGCTACCGTCTTTGACAATATCATTGGATTTTCCAAGTCAACTTTTATAACACCTAATATGATATCGTTTTTCCACGTTGGTGTGGCGTGCGTAGCCGGAAAATTGGTTTCATCGGACAGTTTAGGCTATAGACGCCTGGGAGTAGTGATGTTTCAGTTCCGCACCTTTTTGGATGACTTAGATGGTCATGTAGCCCGTGTTAAAAAGAACATCAGAGGGGAACGTTCCGAAGTCGGTACGACGGGTTACTATGTTGATGGTATTTGTGATGGTTTGGGTTGCATAGCTCTTATACTGGGCATATTCTTCTATTTAAAGAATAATCCTCCTCGTCGGGGATATCTTCAGTTGCCGATGGTCGACACTCGAGTATCAGATGCTCCGACAAAGACTAATAAACTAAAGCCCACCACCCGCAAGGTAGCCAAGAAGGTTATCAGTTTCACGGGTCAACTACTCCTAAGCTCCACAGCCTGGAATCGTTATATTGCTGTATATCAAAATATGCTGGAACGAAACGATGTCACTCCATTACAAATTTCGAGACAACAGATCGTCTTCAAGTCCACTTGGTTCTTTTGCGTAGCTTGGCTGTGGCGTATCGTCAATGTGCACTCTCTCATGCATTGTGTCCTCCTAAGTATATTCTGCGACAAGTTGTGGGAATTCCTTAAAGCCATTCAATATAGTGGCTATGTTATATTGCTCGTTTGCATTTGTGTCACAGAAATGCATTTATTGGAGGCGCATAACTTTATTTTCAATACAGGGGGCAGCAGCAGTAACATTACATCTTTTTGATAAATAGTTAAGTGATTTTTTTTTTCTTTTTATTAATTTTATTCTTATTAATCAATGTGTTGTTAAACATAAATGTATGTGTGTAAATTAATGTAATATTTTGCATAATCAAAAGTAAATTGTATGTATGTACTCACAAAAAATTCTTTACACTATTTATATTATTATTTCGAATAAAACCAAACAAAAGTGATTTAAATAGACAATGTTGTAATTATGAGGTCAGTTAAATTGGGTTAAGCTTGATTCACACGTTAACTACCCTTGACCACCCTTATCTACTATTTCCCAGTATTGGGGGATAACTATTGTCAAATTCAAATAATTTTTCATACAAAATTATTTTAACCCGGCAAATCGTATCACTAATACTGGGAAATACATTGGCGTAGGAAGCCAACATTTCTGGGGGGGGGGGGCTAAAGCCCCCCCAGATTATTATTTTTTTTTTTTAATAGAAAACCCCAGACCTATTTCTGAAGCGTTCCCTATATCATGTGTCTAGGTGTCCTAAAAACGAATGCCCTCCGAAAGCGGTTAAAAATTCATATTTTTTTTAAACAAATTTTGATTCTGAAGATTTTTTGGAAATTTAGAACTCCCAGATATGTTATGAAAATGAAAGATTTTTAATGTTTTTCCTATAGTAAAATCATTAGATTACTATGATTTTTTTCAAGAAAAAGTTCTGATGATTGCAAAAGTTGATGATTATTAGTCAAAATTCTCAGATTCTTTCTTCCAATAACTTTTGTCTATAAAAAACCACTTAGAATTTATAAACTTTTTTAAATCAAAGAACTTAAAATGTTTTCCTGAAGTTAAAATCCTAAGATTCGGTAAAGTTTTTATTACTGACAAAAACATCAGATTCATATAAAAACTTTTTGCAATAATTCAGACTATTTTTCAATAGGAAAAACTATTAGATCTAATATAATAATCATTACGAGTCCTTAAGACTCGTAGAATAATCATAACGAGTCCTAAAGACTCATTATTATTATTTATTGTTGCAAAAATTAATGAAATCATTAAGTTATTAAAAAAAAATTGTGAATGATTAAAATTCTGGGGGGGCTAAAATTATTCTGGGGGGGGCTATCTACGCCAATGGGGAAATAGGAGATAAGGGTGGTCAAGGGTAGTTAACGTGTAAATTGCCCTTTAAGTGCTACAAATAGTTTTTTTTTTTTTTGTAAATTGGTCATACCTAACCTGACCAACTGCTTTTGACTGAAAAGCGGGATCGAAAGGTTGAAAAAGCGGGATTTTGATCTAAAAAGCGGGATTTTTTTAATAAGTGAAATTTGCCGTGAACGAACCAACGAATACCCTCCAAAATGCACAAAATTCTGGAAATACATTTATGGGATTGTAATTTTTTTTATGTAAAAAAATGCATAAGAACTTTGACTAGAAAAATTTTATTTTGATTATGTCAGCAAACATAGTCTAAGGAATTTTTTTACCATAGTCTAAGGAATTTTTTTCAAATTGCATATGAAAAACTAAAAGTAAATTAGAGTCGTAGACTGAATCTGATAACTCTTCTTATCATTTTCTAAGAGAAAGTAAATCTCATATATTTTTTATAGAAAAATGTTTCCGAACCCGAGACTGTCTTTAGAAAATATTTAGATACTTATTTGACTAAGAATTTAAGAATATTTTAAAAGAAAAATTATCTAAAATTTTAAGAATTCTTTTGTAGGAAGAATGTTTAAGAATCTTAATAATTTTCTATAGAAAAAAATCCATTGGCAACTGTTAATTTCCTTAGAATAAATTATTTTAGAGTCTGGACAAAATTTTTCTGGAAAAAAAAATCTAAAAGACGTTTTTCCACAATTTCAGGATCTGATCAGATTCAATTACGGATCAGAGTTCGAAATTGTAGACAAAATTCGTATCTGGTAGATCTTATCAGATACAAATCACATCATTAAATTTTTACAAATTAGACCAGATCTAATCAATTTTTTTCACGGGGCTATAAAATTTAAGAATTTGTTTTTAGAAATGGGTATCAGATTTTTTTTCAAGGAAGAATTTTTTAGAAACCGATAATTTTTTTGAATCTGAGATTTTTCTTTTATGAAAAATGTTTCAGCATCTGAGGATTATTGTAAACAAAAAAATTCTAAGAATCTGAGAATTAGGAAACATGTATTTAAGTTTAATACTTTTTTATTGAAAGCTTTTTTCGGAATATTCGAAGTATCACAATGAAAAAATTTTATATAAAAATTTAATTTTAATTTATTTTTGATTTAAATCAGTCCAGTAGGGTTGTCTTGTAAACAGTTTTTTTGAGTAAACAAAATTTTTCTTAAAATTTTCTTTATACGGTAAGAAATAGTCAATATGCTCAAAAATATAATTCTCAAAATATTATTAAAATAACCTAAAAATTGTACATACTTACTATTCCAAAAGTCAAAAAGCGGGATAAAGCGGGATGAAGCGGGACTTTTGTTTAAAAAGCGGGATCGGAATTCAAGGCGGGATGAGACATCAAAAAGCGGGATAATCCCGCCAAAAGCGGGATGGTTGGTCAGGTTAGTCATACCCCTTCTTCAAGTAAGTTTAGGTTTTATAAAAATGGGTTCAATATCCGGTAATGGAATTTCATTCCTATTTATTTAGAACTTTAAAAATCGTTAATACGAAAATACTAGCTGATACTGTTTTCGACTTATTGTTAAATAATTGCAATGTTCGACAACAAAAACCTCTTATTGTCAGTGAAATCTCCAACTGATCCTTTTAGATTTTTCTCTAATAATGAGTTAATCGCTGTTAAAAAAAAAAAACAATAATTTACTTATTCTTATGTTTCTTCAAAAAAAAATTGACCTTTAGATTCCAAAACTGCAATCCAAATTTTTTTAGCATGTTTTATTTTTGAGGTATTTGTAATTTTTCAATATCTCGATCGCGAATATTTTTAAAACGGAACATGCTAGAAAAATTTGAATTGCAGTTTTGGAATCAGGAGGTAATTTTATATGAAATCAAGTCCTATTTTTTGGAAGCAACGTAAGAATATGTAACGTTAGACCACCAAAAGTGCTTAATTATTTGTTTAAACAGCGAATATCTCAAAAACGGTACGTGCTAGAAAAATTAAGATGGCAGATTTGAAATCAGGAAAGCAAAATCTATAAGAATCAGTTGTGTATTTCACTAGGGGTTTTGTTGTCGAACAGTGTAGTTATTTAGAATTAACTCGAAAACAGGATCAGCTAGGGTTTTCGTGATAACGATTTTAAAGTTCTAAATAAATTGCCAATACCCGCTTTTGTCGCCATTTTAACTAAACCTACACATGCTTAGAGGGGTGTGTGGTAAAACAAATAAATTTTTATTTTTTTTTTAATTCGATGAGTTACAAACGGAATGAAGTGCTTCAGAAAATTTTAATGTATGTGATTGTAATTGTATTTGCTGTGAATTCGTAACAAAAATTTGTACAGAAACAAATCTTGATGGATATTGGCCTAATTCCGTAAATAATCAATTTTCACCAATAAAAAAAAACGGAATTTAAAAATTATGGCATACCAATAATTTATGTATTTCATTGATCCGTGATCTAATCTAAGACATTCTAGCTATGTCTATCCGTTCCTCTGTAGAAGGCAATCCTATGGTCATGGATTAATGGGCAAAATAACTTCGGAAACCCCCAAATAAAATGATTTGTTCTTTTTGCTCGCCTGAAATCCTTAACTGGGGATCCCTTTGTTTTCTCCTTAATCACATGTTTTGTTTTATTTTCCAGCTAACAAGGGAAGTCTCCCTGGTGTCACCCTCCGATCTTCATGAAATTTGGATACGTTGTTAAGAACGAAAATTAATTCGACACGTATTTTTTTTTAGCGGCCCAAACTCATTTTTAGGGGGGTCGATTTGTATGGGGGAAATCGACCTTTTTCAGTTTTTTACGATTTACGCCTATTTAAACAAAATTAAATCGGCATGTGTGGTATCAGATTAAAGGTATTAAAAATACCTATCTCGTGGTGCTAACGACGGGCCAAAGAAGTTAATATTTTCGACTTATTAACAAAAATGTCCTAAAATTTTGGTATTTTACTCAATATGACGAAAAGTTGTGCATGTTTGGACACGTTCTTAGCACACGTAGATAGGTTTTCCAAAGACCTTTCATTTGGTATGTAACATGACTAGGTTTCTTTGCATAATATAGGAGATAAACGAAAAAACTGAAAAATGGCCTTGTCTTCCCCCCTCCTTTTTACCCCCTAAATATGAATTTGGGCCGCTAAAAAAAATACGTGTCCCTTAATTTTTTCTGCTCTACAAAATAAAACCAATTCCATAAAGATCCGCGGGTGACACTAAGGAGACTTCCCTTGCAAGTAGGAAATATTAAGAACACTTCAAATCGTTCAGCATTTAATGAGTTCCTTAAAAAATTGGGTTATGTTTTTTCTTCGTTATCATTATTAAAATGATTTTAAATATTTAGCTCTTTTTTTTTGTTTTTTAGTACTTGGAAGAGCTAGGTTGGATTTTAAAAGGTAATATAGCTGTAGTAGATCGCAATAATGATACTTTTGTGCGGCAATCTGAGTCGTTTTCTTATGATTCAGATAATTGTAAAATCAATGTAAGTTCGTTTATAGTTTTCTTCATTATTTTTATTTACACTTTTTTATTTAAAAGACCACAAGTTGAAATTAAAAAAACAAAAAACACTTGAATAACTAAAAATGTTGTACTCATACTATGTTAAACCAAACATATTTATTGCCTAGCATGGTCCGTCTTAATATTTTTTGCAGACATTATATTTTAAATAGTTTATTTAACTCAAAAAACTTTAAGGTTTTGTTTCTTCGAGCAATTGAAAAATATTTTTAAAAATGTTTTTTGGGTGTCGAATAGTAATTCTGCAGGAAACGTTAGCGGTCCTTAATAGGTCACGTGACATATCACTCGGATCCAAATGACCTATTACAAACTTGAAACTTTTATATGTATAAAGTTTCACTTTTGTGAGGAAATGACTAAAGGAAATGCCAGGAGTGAGGAGGACAGGACTTTTTTCGGGACTTAGAAAATTTTTCTTAAAAGCATTTTAATAAAAAAAAATGCAGACTAATTTTTGTGTCCGGGACTTTTAAAATTTTAAGAAGCATTTTAATGATTTTTTTTACTTAAAAAACAATTTTTGTGCCGGGAATTCGAAAATTTGCTAATTTTCGAGACTAAAATTTAGCTATGTCATATTGTCTCCGGTCACCGGGTGTTTTTGAAACAGTTTAGTGATAAGTTATATTTTTACCTGTCCCGTGATACCATTTTTAGACATTTTAGTGATTTGTTACGTTTTCTCCAGGTGTCGGTCGTTCAGATCGAACGACACCTTTTTCCTGCAGGGTAGTTAAAAAATCGGGATCATTAAATTTTACAGATAATCGTTTGGTTTGACATAGAATGACTCACGCATACACACTTACATAAAAATAATAACAAGAAGTTTAATTAATATAAACACTAGTACATTTCGGAAGAACACTTGCTGCGAGATCTATTTCTTGATCCCATACTTACCAACTATGGGGTCATTATATTGAATGATGTACATAAGCGACATGTTTTAACGGATACTGTTTTGGCGTTGCTAAAAAAAATTGTAAGAAAGCGTTCAACATTAAAAGTTGTACTAGTATCTAATACAAAGGAGGCTTATTTCTTTGTGGAATATTTTAATACCCACAAGCATCATAAAAGCAATCAGATAACGTGCACAGTTTTGTCAATTGATGAGCAGGTCACAAAACAAGATATTTTTTATCTCAAATCTTCCTGTGCGGATTACATTTCTAAATCTATCGAGACTCTAAGGAACATACACCAAAAACAACCACCAGATGGAGATATAGTGATATATTTAGCTGAAGATGATGACATCACACAAGCCATGGAAATATTAAAAAATTACATAAGTATGGATCATATTAAGAATTTGAATTATTTTAAATTATCACAAATTGCCAACGAAAAACAATCGGTTTTCTTTCCTAAAATTGAGGGGAAGCGAAATGTAATATTTACCACCAAATTGTATCAGGACTCTGTAACACAAGATCGCATCGGCTATGGTAATAATGCATAAAGATATGCTATTATTGTGAAGTTTTGTTTTCTAATTTGATTTTGTTTTTTTATCTAGTAATCGATTGTGGTTTCATGCAGCTAAATTGGTATAAACCAGAAAGTAATAGAAACAATAAACTTGTCGTGCCCGTAAGTAAATTTACCGCAAATCAAAGAGCTAAATGGAGAAGTAAATATAGAACAGCAAAAATTTTCCGTCTGTACACAAAAGACGATTTTCAAAATCTGCCAGAGAGATCAATTGCAAAAATGCGAAGAACAGATTTGTGTTCGGTGGTTTTGTATTTAAAAACCTTAGCAGTGGACAATATTTTGAGATTTGATTTTCCTTCAGCACCACCAGCTAAAAATCTTTTAACAACAATGGAAACGTTATATGCTTTAGGTAAGTGAGATTAACTAATGGCGATTTTTTTTTTCTGAAAAAATGTCGCACTTTCTTTGCCTTATTTTACCTAATGGCGCTTTGTGTACAGTAATGAACAGTATTGACATATTTCGCACCAAATGAAATGTTTCTTAAGACGTTCTAATAATATATCAAATAATAAAAAACTCTTTAGTTTTTGTGTTGGAATTTTGTTTTCCTGCCTTCGGCACAATTGTAGCTATAGACTGGAAGAAAAAAGTGTTTAACAAACTAACACGAAAAACTGCATTTAGTGCATAAAAACATTTTAATTTTTTGTATCTTTTTTTAATTAGTTTCATTATCAGTTTTGGACAATAGCTGCCAAACTGTGGGAAATTCAGTAAAGTAATCTTCAGAAAAAATATTCCTTATAATACAGGCAAGTTCTTTTTTTACATGTTGATATAATAAAATCTCGAATTTTCAATGTAAAATACAGCTGGAAATGTGAAAAAAAAATTTTTTTTTCGTATTATAATGTTCAGAAGATTTGTGAATTATATCACCGGCCGACAGCCAAAATTAAACATAAACCGGATTACATACGTCTGAAAGTAGAGATCAAATGGAGTAAAAGTGCCTTTACAGTTTTTCATTTCGTTATCCTGTTTCCTTTTAAAAGAACTTCAAAGTCTTAAGGGATACATTTTGTAAAATATTTCTTAAATATTTGAAGTTGTCGTAGGATGGCACTGGTGATGGCAAATTAAATAGGAGAATCTCATTCCATTTTTTATTTTGCCATATCAGGATGGATTTTCATGTGAATTTGAAAGTTGTGAAAGACAGAACAGAGGCCTTAATATGTTTTTATTTCGACCTTTTAATTTATTAAAAAAATATTTTATAAAATGTAATCCTTTAAAACTTTGAAGTCCTTTTAAAAGGAAACAGGATCATGAAATTAAAAACTGTAAATGCAGTTTAATTACATTTAGTCTCTAGTTTCAAACGTATATTATCCAGTTCGTGTTTAACGATTTTTTTCATTTTTGTCGGATGGTGTATTATAAGGATAATATTTTCTGAAGCTTACCTTACTGAATTTCAGTTTGGCAGCTTCGGCCAAAAATAATGAACATTTTTTTCGACACTGGCAATTTTAGGCACTAGATTGAGTTTTTTCGGGCTAGTTTGTTTTCCACTTTTTTCTAATAGTCTATAACTAAAGTAGTGCTGAAGACAGAAAAACAAAACTCCAATTGGTTTCCGAGAAAAATGCAATTTTTTTCGGATAAATCTAGTTTTAGCCAAAATTTCCATGAGGCCATAAAATCCGAACATAAGCTAAATTAGCAAAGCCCAAATGGGGTTTTGTTAGTTTTGATAAGTACTTTGAAAAACCACACACAAGAAAGAGTTTGCATTTTATGTGTTATTTATCTTTTGACTGCTATAACAACAACAACAGGAAAAGTGCGAAATTTTTTCCAGAAAAAAAACTCCATAAGTAATACCACATGTATAATTATTTCCAAATAACATTAATTGATGTAATTTTTTTAGGAGCTTTAGATATTCAGGGCCAGTTAACACATCCCTTGGGATTCTTTATGGCAGATGCACCTTTTACTCCGTATCTCAGTAGAGCATTGTTTAACTCGGTGGAATTGAAATGTTCAAGTGAGATATTAACCATTGTAGCCATGCTTCAAGTAGAATCGGTTTTTACTATAACAACCAACAACATGGCAGATCGCCATAAACAAGTAGCCAGGAGAGCATTTGATGCTGCTGAAGGCGATCTTATAACGTTACTAAATGTTTACACGGCATTCATTGAAAATGACAAAAGTAAAGACTTTTGTGCTAAATACTATCTAAATTATCGTAGCCTAATGCGTGTGCACAAACTTCGCAGTAATTTTGCCAACACTCTGCTACATAAATATAACATGTCTTTGATTTCGTGCAACGGAGATGTTGAGAAGATTTTGAAGTGCATTACATCTGGTTATTTTATGAATGTAGCATACTTGCACTCCTCCGGAGTATACAGAGGTTTACGCTGCAATTCAGAATTTTATATAGATCGAGATTCATCAATTTATTGCTTGCCACAGCCGAAGTATTTAATATATTGTGAACTTTATGAAAAGTTAAAAATATTTATGAAAAATATAACAGTTATAAAAGAGGAATGGTTATCAGAACTGGCACCTCATTATTATGAATCAAAATAAAACTTAATACGTTTAAAGATATATGAACTTTATATATACCCATTTTTTTTTAATAAAGTTTAATGTTTTATTTACCTGAATATCAATTTTTTATAAATCTTCACAAGTAATAATAAATATATCATCACCTAAAATTCCAAATGCATTTATTAACAACTTTGTTGTTTTTTTATCAGGAGAAGCAAAAATCATAAATTGAAAACTTTTTAAGATTAAAAATTCAAATTCTGCAAATAAAATATGAACGAGTAAGAAAATTATATAATACCCTACGCCAGTGCTTGCCGAAAGATGGGTCTTAAGTCCAAACATGGACCTTCCTATATTTTTGTTATATCTTTAGTATAAAAAACACACACCAAATTTGAGTGAAATTAACTTTTTATTTTTTTGCCAATAGACCGATTTAACTGAATATCTAGTAAAATTTGATTATTGGGGACACCAACAAATGGGCTAATTATTATCACATTAGATTAAGTTTCCAAAGAACACGTTTAACTCCTACAAAAAAAATTTTAATCAAATATTTAGTATTTTGATAAGTTTTGAGAGATTTGTATGAATATCGGGAGGGTGGTTTATATGGGAAGTACAAGAAGAACTGAACTGGAAATTTAAAATGGTGATTTATGAATTAAATTTCGAAGGGATACTAACTAAATTGCGCTTAAAAAGCCATTTAAGCCAAATTTAATGGGGCCGTTTGCATAGGGGCTAGGTCTAAAACATGGACCAATTTTTTTTGAATTTCAATAGCGTTCTAATTTTCATACAAATCGACAAAAAAGTTTACATTGACAAACGGACGGATCGCTAAATCGACTCAAAAAGTTATTCCGAGTTGATCGGTATGTACCACAGAGTGGAGTAGGGTATAAAAATAACGGCGTTGCAAAAAACACTTGCTCTTATTAGAAAAGTTTTTCTGTAAAATACAACCCACTTAGTGCTTTTGCGTAATTCAGACAATTTTTTAGAACAAAAACTTGGTTAACTGAAGCAAAAACACTTGGTGAATTGTATTTTATACCAAAACTTTGCTAATAGTACAATTGTTTTTTGCGTGTAAAGTCTTGTTTCCGTCGGCGGTTTGTTTATCATTAAGATTATAAAATGGCTATATCTCGAAAACTAAGATAGAGCAAAACGGAACAAATTTTTGTACATTATAGTATCGCCGGCCCTCTTCACATGTGTTCTACCCAATGTGTTCTAATTTTGAATCTAAAAAAATTGGCACACCCGAAAATTTAAAAATGCAAATATCTCACTAAATGCTCCCGATACAAAAAAAGTAATATTTTTAGTTGGTTTTGCCTATTAGATCTAATGTATTGCCACAATATGGTATTGAGAAGTTTCAAGAACTGAATAACTAAAATACTATTACTCTTGGGTTTTTGGCAGTCGTGTTTTATGAGTCAAGAGTTACAAAAATGCTTTTAGAAGGTGACACTTTAGTTTTCCTAGCTTTATCCAGTATGTGTTTAAATTTCATATTCTGTTATTATTTCTCCGATTTTACATATATGTATAATCGACGACAGATCGAAGACACCTCGAAAAATTTGGTACATTCAACATAACCTAAAAATACAAAATGCTTTAATTCGGCTGCTGGTGGATACATTCAAACGGAATTCAATATAGAATGGTATTTAGATGAGTACAAACATTTAATGTAGATAACTATAAAAAACATTTTTTCCAAAAAAAAAAATTCGCCAAAAAAAGGTTTCAACATTTTTTTGGTCAAAGTAATTTTGTTTTACGAATTTCGTTTTCGACAAAAATTTTTACCGAATTTTTGATATAATTATGTTTACATTGTGGGGAGTGTCAATATATCCAGCATGGTCAAATTTAACAATTTAATTCTAAAATCTTCATTTAAATTAAAGTTTTATTATATTTAGAATTTATGGGTGTTTTTATTAAATGCAATGGTAATGTTTTTTTTTACGTTTCATCATTTTTTTTTTTTTTTTCAAATACGGTTTGCTCTGAAGTGCGTCTCTTTAATGTTTGTTCAATTATTGCAAATTAACCGTGTTATGCAATATACATATATTTATATTGTATTGTGTATTTGTGTGTTTAATAAAATTTGACAAATGTTTTAAACTTGCTGATGTTTCTTAATTTTTGTTTTTCTTTACTTTGAAAGCGTTTATCTTTGTTATACTCTATATATGTATGCCATATGTGCGCACTTTTAAAGTATTTTTTGTTTGTTTTTATATATATACATTTATATGTGATGGTTTTAATTTATTCAATTAGGCGGTTGGCGGTTACTATCGCTGTTATTGGGTATATACATAGGTACTGCGGAAGTATAAGCAGAAGGCCGTTGGTAAGTGTCATCCGCCACACCATTCATAGCAAACTCGTCTACCTGAAAATGAAAATAAATTAAAAAAAAAAGATAATTTTCATTGAGATATTTGGAAAAATACCATTTGTCGGAGCATTTGTGGATCTTGGCAAGATCGTTGTTGTTGTTGCTGCTGCTGTTGTTGTTGCTGTTGGGTCTGTTGTTGTTGTTGGTCATCTTTATTTCTGCCAGAACTGTTGGTTCCTCTCTGTATTGTTCGATCCTCGTAACGAGTGCGCCCCTGTGAAGCCATAGGTCTGTTTAGTGTACTGTTTGAGTTATTGGGAGAATGGGCAGAAGCACTGTGCGAATCGATAAATTTTGTTAGGAAATCTTGTTCCTTCCAACCGTGCTTTTTATAAACATCCCGCAACTCGTGATGTTGCCACATTGTAAACAAGACCTGACTAGCAAACTTATTAACACATGATGTGTATTTCTGGCGATGATTTGTGATATTCATGAGACGTTCAACCCCACCCGCATCCAAAAGGGACCTAGAGAATTCTGCATTTTTTTTTATGACCTCATTGATGGTTGCCAATACTGCCGTTATAGTATCGTCGGAGGTATTTTGATCATGCTGTGGATTACCTGATGGCAATTTTTGTACTAAGTCCCGCATAGCGTATTTGCCAATCAACTCTTTATTTCGCTGATCTATGGCCAAATTTCTTAAGGCCGTAGCAACAGCACACACTACTCGGTCCACTTCCATGCGCAACAATTCAACCAATATAGGTAAACCCTTTTCTTTGCGTACTGCAGCTCTTATATCTATACTAGGCTGCCAATAACAGGCTGATAGATTTTGTATTGCACCAGCTGCGGCTTCCAAAGTTTCGGGATTGGAACAACTTTGCAATAAAGCAAGATAATATTGCACAACCTCAGGCTGCCACAAGTGTTCATAGCCCTTCAGAGGTCCTCGATTGGCAGAATCGGTTGAGTTTTTTGTAGATCCAGACTGTGCACTACTGCCGCCACCTTCGTTCTGTTCATTTTGAGCCTGTGCTTTTTTCTTTTTGCTCGTGCCAAAACAACCGAGATTTTCTCCTAAAAAATTTTACAAAGTATTAAAAAAATAGTTTTTATAAACAAAAAAAAGTCGTATCTCACCTTTCCCCTTAGTAGATGATAAAGCTCTAGTGGGTACTGAAATAGGTTGCTTATCATAATTGGGATCTTCTACTTCTTGACAACGATACGAAAGATTGCGCAAAATGCACACACAATTCTCTACTGTCTTATTACTAATATTATTTTTCTCAATAGCTTGACGCACAACGTACAGTAAGCACTCCACTAAATGGTCACAATTGCGTAGCTGGGTTCGTGCATATTCGCCAGCTGAGCTGACATTGCGCAGCACACCAGAGGCGTTGCGAAATACTGTAGAAAAGCATGTTTCACCGGGGCATACGGGATCCCAGCCGGAATGTGGATGTATTATATTGCTGACAACAGCTGCTAAACACTCATCAATGATGAAACGTTTAATGTCCTCACAGGAGGACATATTCCAGAGAACACCCGTCACTAGCTCTCTGACTTCTGACTCTTGCGTGCGACACAATAAATTAACCAATGCCGCTAATCCACCGGCATTTTTAATTTCGCGTTTATTTTCATCATTTTGTCGACCATACGACAAATTACGCAAAGCTCCACAGGCATTCCTTAAATGAGAATTTATTTAATATTAGTCAAGATTTTTTTGTATTTCCCTGCATAGGGTTCTATATTTGAAAAGTCGATTAATCGACTTTTTGTATGAAAAAAACGATTTTCTGGGTTATAATCATTTTGTCTACACCATTTACAGATGTAATTTGAAAAATATCAATAGTAATACGAAAATTCTACTTGTAATTTAAAGATTCCATTTGTAATTTTATTACATTTTGCCATAGTGAAAATATTGAATTTGTGAAATATTGAATTCTAATGGTACGTCTTTGGCCTTTTAGGCTTATTGTACCACAAATAAATAAATAAAAAAATCGAAGATTCTACTTGTAATTCGAATATTCCATTTGTAATTCGAAGATTCCAATTGTAATTAGAAAAATATTAATTTTAATTCGTTAAAGATCAACTGTTATTCGAAAAGGATCAATTTTAAATCGTAAACGATCACTTGTAATTCGAAAAAGACCCACAAAAATATTTAACAAGACGATTTTGTGGCTCAAAAGAAACTAATGAACAAAATTCGCACTAGAAAAATATTTTGTTATTTATATAACTTAAAACTGTTATTTTTTCATAAAATAAAATTGTTCTAGTCAATATTTTTATAATCTCTTAAAAGTTAAAAATATATTAAGTTCGGCCAAATAAAAACTTCTGAGTAACGTAAAATGATAAATTAGGTAAACTCTCATATTCTATTTCATCAAAAGTTCATTTAAATAGCTAATTTTATTCTGATACACTTTTAGTGTGACAAATGAAAACTGCTCATGATGGAAAGCTGCTGATCTGAAAGCTTTCGACATACTCTTTTGCTACATTGGCAGGGCTGGCAGCAAGACTCTGAATACCTCTATTGTTTCTTAGAAATAATTAATATGGGCTTAAACCGAACACATTTAAAATTAAATTTTAATAATTTTTTTTTAATTTTTCTTTCCGCTAAAAAATTATAATCACTAAAAAACGTATTCATGAATTTCGACAAGCAGCATTAAATTTTTTACTTGGTGTTTTTTTACTCTAAAACTATGTGGAAATTATACAAAAAGATAAATACGATACTTACTTGTAAATCTCTGGTGCTTCATACGATAGCAGCCTTATTAAAGGCGGTATGCCACCTAAAATACGAGTTCGTTGTTTAATGGGATCATCCATGTAACATAAATGCTGCAAATATGCGGCTGCGTTGGCTTTAATTGCATTATTGGGATTATTTAAGAAACTAATGACTTCCGACAGATTGGGATCGCGCCATCGCATAGTCGAACAAATGTCGCTGCATGAGCCATCTACAATTTCATCCTTGACACCGTTGCGCATATGTTGCGAAACGACACCAAAAGAGCTTATAGTAAGCTGTGACATTTTATTTTGAAAGTCGTGTGCATCCTGAAATTCCTGCTGGGCAAGACCCATGGCACTAGCTACTTCAGCCCCGTTGCGATTGTCATCGAACATTGGTTGTCTTGAGACGTATGCATTTTGTTTGGCACTTACCGAGGGCATAACGTAGTTGGCCTCCGAAACATAGCCATATGCGACTGGTGTATCTTCACCATACTGGGACTCAGAGGGGAATGGAATAACCGGATTGATGCCATACTCTGACATTTCTTCGTATTGTGATGGTTGCATATATCGGAGATTTGTTGCCATCATGCCTACCTGATCTTGCGGTACACCGACTGCGGCATTAAGCTCCTGCACAGAGCTAGTTAAATTACTTTGTGAACCAAGTATTTTGGCCGAAGTATGTTCGGTACGATAAGAACATTGGGAACCCATGCGAGCGACTGCCATGCCAGCAGACGCTTTAGTAGCATATAACGGAGCATTTGGATAGACTGTAGTGTACTGGCCATATTCCTGTAAAGGTGCATTTTGGGCATCAAAATCGGCCTCATCCGATAAGCATACCGAAGGCTCCATTCTGTGCTGATCAATTTCTTTATCTCTTGTATTGCTTTTAACAATAACAAATTACTCGTCTATAATAAATAAAAAAATAGTTCCAGTTGCAATTATTCTTAATTTGGATAAACAAAAAAAGAATATTATAAAGGAGTATTATTAACTACCGGTTAATAGATCTTCATGCCAACACCATTCAATTCATTCATCTTATGGACAATTCTATACACATATCACCACTAACTATGAAATAAGTATTTTTTCGAGAATATTGTATTAAAGCTTTTTTGTTTTGGAAAATTGATAGTTTATTGCAACTAAGATGAGTAAATGCATTCCATTTTAGGTGCCATCATTCGTCTCTATGTATAATATGAACTGAAAATTTGGGCGTAAAACGTCAAAAGTTGCAAGATAAAAAAAAGAGGAAGAAGAATCATCAGCAGCACAAAAGACGACGAACGAGACAACGAGCGAACAAAATTTACCACCGTACAAGTGTTTTACAATTTAACGTACATAGAAGGAATGTATGTATATTAAAGTGGACTGATATATCGAAAATGTAAAAACTGTGGAGCAAAAAACAAACAAAAAAAATTAAATATTAGATTTGCAAGTAGAATCTTTGAAATGCAAATATAATCTTCAAATTCAAATAAAATCTTAAAATTACAAATTAATCTTTCAATTACAATCAAATTCAAAATATATCTGTAAATGGTGTAGATATTGTCGAGTGCATTAAGAAAATGACCTCCTAACTTGTTAGGCATCGTAAATGTTTCAAGCTTTTAGGGGACTTAAACACAGTTAAACACTTGTAACACAGAATATTTTTTTTAATTAATGGAAAACCCCTACACCATTTACAGCTGTATTTCGAAAAGATTGTACATAATTGTAATTTAAAGATTTTAATTGTCATTCGAAGTTTCCATTTGTAATTCGAAGATTCCATTTATAATTCGAAGATTCCATTTGTAATGCAAATATTTCAATTGTTATTCGAGCAATATTAATTAAAATTTAAATGATTTTTGAATTAGAATTGGAATCTCCGAATTACAATAAGAGTTTTTGAATTAGATTTTTCATGCATTGTTCATATTTGCATAATTTAACGTGTCATCCACATCAAGAATTATTTGACCTAGATCCCAAACAAGCGGCTCCTTTAAATTTGGCTCAAATAATTTTATTAACATTATTTTTTTTTTCTCTCAAACGGACCCACATACCCACCCTAACCGACCGAGAGAATTCGTTTCAATGATGGAGGAACACGTTCAAAACATGGTCCGAACCGTAGCGAATAAGGATGTACAAAATAATGATAGTAATAACCCAACTACAGACCCTTATTAGTCATCAATCGGTTTATTATGTACACAGAAAAAAATATTTGCCAATGAACGAAATTCATAGTATTTATGTACAAATACATAAAAAAAAACTTTTTCATTAAATTATTGAACTTTTTCATAGTATTTATGAACAAATTTTAAATATTCTTAAATTTCACTTATAAGTATTATGGAAAAGTTAATAAATTTTATGAATTTGTTCATAAATACTATGAAAGTCTTTCATTGGAATTTTTTTTGTGTGTAGACACTAATGACCTAATTTTGTAATAACCCAACTGCAGACCCTTAAGTCATCAATCGGTTTTTTATGTAGAGAATAATGACTTAATTTTGTAAAACGCAACGCGCCGCGTTGTCAAAATTTACAATTTATTGTTGGGTTTTACAAAATTAGGGAGTAAATACATTTATATACTATTACTACATAATTTCAAAAAATAATTAAGTATTGATAATCCTGAATTAACTACAAACGTTAAAAGAAACTAAAATAGTCATCGTCACGCAATCTTTTCAAATTTATCAAAATAGTTGATTTTAACAAGAGCATAATTCTTAGAAGAGTCAACAAAATTGTATTACGAGTTAAAACCAATGCACATTCTGCGAATAGGATCTGCACAAGCATAATTTGTACGAAAAATATCAATATGTATAAAGAAAGCTGTAATATCTAGTATCCAGAAAATGGACATTGAATAAAAACTTCCCAACAAGAAATTTAGAATCAACTTCTCTCGAAAAAATTCGGTCAACGCAATTTATCTGCAATATTTGCGCAGTTTAATTTTTTTTTGTCAGCCCACTTTAATATATATGTATTCATACGTACGTAAGTAGTAGATTCGTCGTTGTACAATATTGATTTTTTTGAAAAGGCCGAGAAAATTATACATTTACATACCTACTTACATATATTCTTGTTATACATTTATATGTTTTGAATTGATATTTAAGAATGTACCAACATTGCCTATAAATTTTTAAATATGATTTCTGTTTAATAATAAATAAATTGCCTGCACAAAGCATAAATTGTAATTAGTAAAAGAATTTGCAATCAACTTTCACTACCCTAGCTTTTGTTTTGACCGCACCTGTACATACATACAAACAGATTTTCTTACACATTAATCAATAGATTTTTCAATAAAATCATTTACCAGCGTACTTAGTTTAATTGTTTTTATGTTTTTTATATGTTTAAATACATATCTCGTCCATTTTAAAGAATTTATGTTTGCTATTTTGTTTTCTTTTTTCTCAATAAATTTATGTATTTTTATTTTAGTAGTCTCTTTAAAAAGTACACAAAGAAAAAAAATTTGAGACGCCAGTTATTGTTCAGTGGAATGTCAAAAATGACATTTGTCAGGATTGTGGACACTGTTGCCAACTATTTTTAACCAAAAACCTCTAAATTTCACGAAAAAAGCGCTAGAAACCGCCAAAAATTAATTTAGCGGGGAAAATTTAAAATTTTCCCGCTAAATTACAAAAAAAAGCGCTAAAAACCGAAAAACTTGGCATTTTTGTTAAACAAAAAAGAAAAATTTAAAAAAAAACCTCCAAATTATTTTTTCTACGAAAATTTAATTTTCATTAAAAACGCGCAAGAAACGGTCGAAAAAATTTTAGCGGGAAAATACAAAATTTTCCCGCTAAATTACAAAAAAAGCGCTAAAATTCGACAAACTTGGCTTTTTCGATTGAAAAAAAAAAGAAAAATTGGAAAAAACCTCTAAATTTGACTCACTAAATCCAAATAAAAAGCGCTAGATTTTCCCGCTAAAGCACCGTTCCCGCTAAAATCAATTTTTCCCCGCTAAATCCAAACAAAAAGCGCTAGATTTAGCGGGAAACCCTCCAACTTGGCAACAGTGATTGTGGAAGATAAGCACTGATGCCAACATTTTTTTGGTAAAAACCCGCTAAATCAGAAAAAAAAAAATCGTTAGAAAACACCAGATTCAAAAACGGAAAACAAAAAATTTCCCCTACTAAAGGTGTTAAGGTACCTACAGACGACGCAATATTATGTACAATATTCAGTTATATTGATGGTGTGTGGGTAAGATTGACCATTGTACAATCTTCAATATTACCCACACACCTTCAATATAATTGAATATTGTACATAATATTGCGTCGTCTGTAGGTACCTTTATGATGCTCAGTGGGTGTCAGATTATATGGGGCCGAAAAAAATGCACTCTTTTTTTACAAAGGAAAAAATGGTTCTCTTTAGGTATGAAAATATCTGCAAATTTTTAAAAAAATGCTGCAAAATCAGGGGAAAAAGTAGAAAGGGTAGGCAAAATGCTCCAAAATCAGGGGATAAAGTAGGGAAATTAGTTAAGAGAGAATTTTAATAACAGGAATAGTGGTAATCCTCTCAATACAGATTGGTAATCCTCTCAATAATAGGGGTAAAATTTACTCATTTTCTAATTCTCTTTGATCCTTTTACAAAATTTTTAAATTTCTGCAATACATTAAGTTTACCAATTTTCATAAACTTGCAGACTGATTTTGGGTCCTTTCAAACTCTCTTACTTTCCTTACTCTATGATGATAACACAGACTAATACAGACTCGACAAATATGACAGGTGTCAAAAAAGTATTTTTTAACCATATGGTTAATGTTTTCAAATTATTCTACGAATTAGGTTAGAAAGAGAAAACTGATATAACGCGCCATAAGAAAAATGGATGCCAGATCGGTTTTTGTTGTCTCACTCACTCCTAAGTCGTAGAAAGTGTTGCCATGTTAGCGTAAAACGGACTAAAAACCGCTGTGTTTTCTCCTAAAATCGCTTAGTTTTCCCCATTTTTTCTTGTAAAACTCTACTGTCGAGTCTGTATTTAGTCTGTGATGATACCAGTGGGTGTCAGATTATATGGGGCCGAAAAATATGCACTCTTTTTTTACAAAGGAAAAAATGGTTCTCTTTATGTATGAAAATATCTGCAAATTTTTAAAAAAATGCTGCAAAATCAGGGGAAAAAGTAGAAAGGGTAGGCAAAATGCTCCAAAATCAGGGGATAAAGTAGGGAAATTAGTTAAGAGAGAATTTTAATAACAGGAATAGTGGTAATCCTCTCAATACAGATTGGTAATCCTCTCAATAATAGGGGTAACATTTACTCATTTTCTAATTCTCTTTGATATTTTTACAAAATTTTTAAATTTCTGCAATACATTAAGTTTACCAATTTTCATAAACTTGCAGACTGATTTTGGGTCCTTTCAAACTCTCTTTCTTTCCTTACTCTATGATTTGTATGCCGTCTGATGGGCCCTTAACCAGAGTCATAGAGTAGTCCAACAAATGGCGTTTGAAAAAGTAGTAAACAAAAACCATATGGTATTGTTTACGAAATTTTATCACAAATCGAAATGTGAGCGAGATGGAAGATAGCAGTTTTACAGTGAGAATGCAGATTGTTTTTTGTCTCTCTTTGCTTTGCGTTTGAACTTTTGTTTGGCATTGCCAGAATTTTCCAATTATCTTTGGTGATGCCAGATCTACAAAACGGTCGATGGATTACTATTGGTGTTTTCTTTTCTGAAAAAAAATGTTTGCCATTTTAGGGTATACATTTTTAAAATGTTTAACTCACACCTTCAAAAAATTGCATTTTATTTGACTGGAATAGAACACAACATACCTCAATACTCTGCCCTGTATTTATTTAACAGCTGTTTTGGGAAAACAACACAGAAAAAGTCAGCTGTTGTATAAGGCAATTTCAACCCCGTGATTTTTTACGGGGTAAAAAGTGCAAATTTTTTGCACTTTATATGGCAGACATTTTTAGAAAAGAACACGATATTCTTTATAAGGGTTGACATTTTTTTAGAAAAGAACACAAAAACATAATTTTCGGGGCGAAATGCAAAAAAAAGGTACATTTTTTGCCAGAAAAGAAAACACCATATATCACTATGCCCTTAACCACAGACTAAATACCACAGACTATATAGACACAGACTAATACAGACTCGACAAATATGACAGGTGTCAAAAAAGTATTTTTTAACCATATGGTTAATGTTTTCAAATTATTCTACGAATTAGGTTAGAAAGAGAAAACTGATATAACGCGCCCTAAAAAAAATGGATGCCAGATCGGTTTTTGTTGTCTCACTCACTCCTAATTCGTAGAAAGTGTTGCCATGTTAGCGTAAAACGGACTAAAAACCGCTGTATTTTCTCCTAAAATCGCTTATTTTTTCCCCATTTTTTCTTGTAAAACTCTACTGTTGAGTCTGTATTTAGTCTGTGATATAGACATGCAACACGAGTGCTTATTTTGGTACTTTCAATATGGACGCATTCAAAATACTACTAAATTTACTTCTCTGCCTAGAATACGTGTGCCTGTACGTGTGAGCTTTTGCATCTGTATTTTTGTTGTTTGTTTACGTTTTGTATGAAACGTCAAAAGTTACACGCGCGTGCCGTCACTAATACATAAACATGTGCGAAACTTATTCGTTTCACCCCTATGCTAAATACAGACTCGACAATAGAGTTTTATAAGAAAAAATGTGGGAAAACTAAGCGATTTTAGGAGAAAACACAGCGGTTTTTAGTCCGTTTTACGCTAACATGGCAACACTTTCTACGACTTATGGCCTAATTTTGTAAAACGCAACGTGCCGCGTTGTCAAAATTCCAATACAATTTATTGTTGTAACAAAAACAAATTACAAAGAGATTTTGACAACGCGGCGCGTTGCGTTTTACAAAATTAGGTGGTTAGTGTTTCTTCACAATACAGCAGCAGGCAGCTGAGCAGCAAAATTTTTATATGTGTTTTGTTGTTGCGGCAACAACAAAATACATGTAAAAATTTTGCTGCTCAGCTGCTTGCTGCTGTATTGTGAAGAAACACTTAGGAGTGAGTGAAACAACAAAAACCGATCTGGCATCCATTTTTCTAATGGCGCGTTATATTAGCTTTCTCTTTCTAACCTAATTCGTAGAATAATTTGAAAACATTAACCATATGGTTCAAGACTACTTTTTTGACATCTGCACCATAGAAAAAAATAGAATTGAAACAGAGTCGTATTTCGCTTGAATAAGTATTAGTGACAGCACATTATGTAACTTTTGACGTTTAATAAAAACAATGCAACATAAAGAAGAACAACAACAAAGCAAACAACTAAAGAGAAAAAAAAAAGTTTTTAAACTATCAATAGTGCGTATTATCTTTAAAAAAACGTTGAATAAAGCAAAATAAATAATAAATGCAATTAAATTAAAGACAAATTCCATTTTTTATGAACAAAGAATCTAATTTGATATTAAATACGTGTGAGATGAGGAAGAACAAGCATTTTGCCACCATATTGGAAAAAACATCAAATACAACAGTGCGTACATTCTAATCTTTTCTATGATCTGCACAGAAAAAAAAAGTCGAGGTAATGTTATCTAGGCTGGCTTAGGTGAATTATTTTTGTATGAAAATTAAAAGCCACGACTTATTACCTATGCCACCAGTATAATTTTACTTTACAATTTCGACAATTAACCATGTAAGATTTACAAAGGAAAATATATAAAATTTCGAATTTAGTTTTATTTAGATTTTTTAGTGTCATTGTGAATTTTCGGTTTAGAAAAAATTTAATTAAATAAAAATAAGTATATTGTAAAAATAAGTATATTGTAAAAATATTCATTAATACATATATTAGGAGAAGAAGATACTCATCTTTATCTATCCAACATTCATAAATTTACATCGTTGTCACTATCATTTCCCTGAATGCGGTGAGTCATTACGAAATGGAAATTAAGAACTTATTTGATTGCCAATGTTGTGTTTTTCATTCTTTACAGGAATGAGCAGTAAAAGGAACTCTAGGAACTCGCTGATTCGTCGCCCTTCGAGCTGTAATACATCTTGAGTAATCGGCAAATAAACCAGGCGATTATATTAATAATACAATCCACGTCACAAGATGCACCAAATGCAGGAACCGAACAAACACAGCAAGGGGGACGGTTTTGGAATTTACTTCAACGTATCTTAATATAAGGTGGTTTTACTTAAAACAAAGAAAATAAACTTGAAGAAAGTACATGCAAATACTTCAAAAAGCACAAGAGTTTTCCTTAATTTGTTTTTTTAAATTAAGTTAAATATTCTTTACATTTATGGCGAATTGATTGCATTTAAGAAAAAAATGGTTTATTAAAAAATTTTGTATTACTTAAAAGAAAAAAATTTAAATTGTGAGCAAAAAAAATAAATAAGTACGTAACTTACTTAAAAATAGTATAGACATTTTCAAGACATTGAATCAAATAAGTACTAATCTTTAATTCCAAAACGCATTTTCTTTAATTTAATCAAGTTTTGTTTTAATTTAAGAAAAAAGTAATCTTTATTTTATTTATTTCATTGACTTTATTTGAGTCCATATCTTCGTCAGTTTAAGAGAGAATTTACTTAACGTAAGGAAAAACTACTTAAGGTATTTTGGGGACTCCATCTGGGGACCCCATCTGGAGACCCCATGAGACCCTAACTTTAAATCCAAATTTCGATTTTCAAGGAATTTTCAAATGCCTATAACTCTGCAAATACTGCAGATAGGAAAAAAATTCTAAAGACATTTTTGTAGTCCTTAACTTGTAGAATATGACCGCCGAAGACCCAAAAGCCCTCTGAGTTATAGTTTTCGAGTTATTTCATGATCAAATTTCTCAAGACCCCATTCCCATATCTCGAAAACTAAGCAAGATAGAGCGATTCTGACCAAAATTTTGGATCAAAAATTAGTGACCCTATAATAGTGTATGCACATACTCATGGGCGGACCCCATATATTGGGGGCCCGTAGGGTCCTCACATTGGGACTCCATAGGGTCCACAGAATCCGTAATTTTAAGGAAATTTTTACTTATTTTAAAAAAATATTTTTCCTCTGGATAAAATCAATTAAACTTGTATTAAGTACAATTTTACTTACTTTTAAGATATATTTAAGTAAATGCATTACTATGTTTTAGGAAAAAATATACTTGGAAGAAGAATTAATATCTTTGGAGCCCTCGCATACCCTCCTTTTTTTAAATTAAGTTCAACATGCTTTAAAAATGGTAAATTTTTTTTTCAGTGTACAAAAATGTTTCAGAATCTGAGATACTTTCTATAGGAAAAATGTCTAAGAATTTATGATTTTTTTGTATAGAAAAAATGTCGCAGAATCTAATATTTTTTCTATAAAAAGAATGTTGCATAATCTGAAATTGTTTTCTATAAAAAAATGTCGCAGAATCTGATCTTTTTTCTATAGAAAAAATGTCTTAGACTATTCTTTAAAGATAAACAACAATTGTAATTTCCTATTTAAAAAAAAATATTTTTTACAAATAAAAACATAATAAAATCAATTAATTTTTTTATTTAAGTGTGGAATTATTTATAGTTTGCTTATTAACAAAATAAAATAGATAAACTACCAAAGTTTGTGTATAAATATTTACTTTACTAAACTTTGTAAAGTTTACAAAGTTTCCTAGGAATATTTCCTAAAAGCATAGTTAATTTTTCGAACATATGATTTTTTAAAAATCACCTTGGCTTTTTAGTAATATTGTCTAAAAACTTTGTAGGCTCTATGTTATCTTGGCACTTAGATAAAGTTATACTTTATTTTTAGGTAATATTACCTCGATTTTTTTTTGTGTGTGTCACTTATGTCGAGTCTGTATTAGTCTGTGCCTTAACTTTGGTTTTGTAGTTCGAAAAATATCAATGGAAATACAGTTGATATTTTTCGAATTACAATTGGAATCTTCGAATTACAATTGATCTTTTACGAATTACAATTGATCTTTTACGAATTACAATTGATCTTTTTCGAATTACAATTGATCTTTTTCGAATTACAATTGATCTTTTTCGAATTACAATTGATCTTTTTCGAATTACAATTGGAATCTTCGAATTACAAATGGAATCTTCGAATTACAATTGGAGTATAATAATAATAATAGTTTTGATCACATGATCAATTATTTTTATTTATTTTTTCTATTTATTTACAACTCATTTTTAATAAGCTCAACCTAACCGAGAACTGGTAACAATGACCGTCGTCTCGTTATAGCGAAAAAAACCAAGGGTTCAGGTGGGAATCACACCCACGACCCCCACGTTGAAAGGCTAGCACGCTACCAACTAGCCTACGGGGGCCCCCCTACAATTGGAGTATTCGAATTACAAATGGAATCTTCGAATTACAAATGGAATCTTTGAATTTCAAATGGAATCTTCGAATTACAAATAGAATCTTCGAATTACAATTGATCTTTTTCGAATTACATCTGTAAATGGTGTACTCATGTACTGTGATTGTGACAAAGCACGAGCACGAAGCAGTGAATCAAGCCGACCGGCTCAAAATCGGCTGCGCGCAGCCGCCTGACAATTTTTAACTTTTTTTCGCGTAGCCGCCGTTCAAAAAACAAATTTTACAACAAAACTAGAACAGCAAAGTTCAGCCGACACTGAGCCGCCGCCGAGCAAAATTGGTCGAGCCGCCGCCGCCGAAAATTGGGTCGGCTTGATTGAATGGCACGAAGGAGAATCATTTTTTGGTAATTTTCTTTTGTCTTCGTTTTTCGTAATTAAAAAAGTGTTGCTGTGTAGTCAAAAATTGTTTTAGTCTTGCTGTGTTGTTTTTATATTTTATAAGCGAAAATGCCATATGCAACTATGAAAGAAAAAAAAATAGAAGAGAAAGAAAAAAATCAGTTGTTGAAAAAATGGCTGACTGGTTAATTTTTTTTGTATCAAGTGTTTAAATAAATTCTATTTAAAATACAAAATAATTAAAATTAAATCATAAAAAACTTAACAAATGTAATAATTAATGTTTTTTTATTAAAGACATTTTAAAAAATCATAAGATTTTCACGAGAAAAGGTAAAAAAATGTGTTTGATAAAAAGTTGGCTCAGCAGCAAAAATGTAGATAAAAGAAGTGTAATTGAAAAAAATTGGAGTAGACATATTTATTCTGTACAAGACAGAAATGAAAAAAAAAAATAAAGTGCAAAATAGCGGCATAAAAAAACTTCTTAAAATATACATGCATATTGTAGATATATATATTTTTTACAATTTAAAACTCTGTATATGTATGTATGTATGTTTGTTCATTTGAAAATCTACTTTAATAGTTGTAACTAAAATTTAAATTATTTAATTTCATGTTGACAGCCGGTTGATTATTAAATGTTCTGAAACATTTGATGCTTAATCAATGTTGCTCCTTTTTTCCTCTTCAACAATGTTGCTAATTATTATATTTAGGGTTACCAACGTCTTAAAAAAATTTAAAAATAAGCGAACAACTATGTCTGGCATTTATTGCGTTAAAGTTAAAAGCGAAATTGTTATCCAAAACCACTTTATTTGTATTATCCCCAAAACGTACACAATGGCCCTTACCACAAAAAAAAGTCTATTTTAACAAAAGTTTTATTTTAAATTTCAAATTTTCAGTACATTTTTGAAAGACAATTTTAAAAACAAAAACAATTTGTATGAAAATAAAATTAAAAGCTCATTTTAGGGCTGGTAACTTATCAAAAGCTAATCAATGATTAGCACTAATCATTGATCAATTTCATATAAAATTGACGTTCGGAAACAATAATTAGCACTAATCATTGATTATATTGTGATAAGTTACCAGCCCTTAAACTTATTTTATTTTCTTGTAGTAAGGCTGTATTTTTTTATATTTTTTTTGTGTGTACATTTTCAAGTTTTTAACATTATTCTTTTTAGAAAAACTTGATTGGTTTTGGTTTTAATGAAATTTAGATAGTTTAATAGATATTAAAATTACCTTTCCAACGATACCCTATTCATTCCGATAAAACTTTTTATCTTCGTTATTTCTGTTTATAACGTGTATTTTTGGGCAAAATTGCAGTTTTTTAATAGGGACATTTAAATTTTTTTTTTTTGTTAAAATTTTTTTAACAAACTCCTTAAATTAATTTAGCGGCTTCTCTAAATAAAGTTTATTTGTGAATGAAGGCTTTTTGCAGGTTAAAATTATTGCTAAATTCGCTACTTTATGGGGGGCTCACCACCTCCGCAAAATTAAGTTTTAAAAGTTATTTCAATTACCTTTCTAACAGTACCAAATTTATCTCAATACTAAAATCTAAAGCAAAATTACATGTTATAATAACAAAAAAGAAAATGTAACCAAAATACACCAGAAAAAAAAAATTTCGCTTTACTTTGAACATTAATAACATCGTTCCTAGAAGAGATATGGGATCGAAACTGATTGCAAATGAAAGCTTATTTCCTTGGCTTTAATACTACAAAATAAAACTATGGTACTATATATGCGTTCTTTTTAGATACATTTTAAAATTTTTAAAAATTTTCTTATTAGGCTGGATTACTCAATGCTCCGTTAAAAAATAACTCCGTTAAATTAAACTTTTTTTTTACAAAATTTGACATAAGGCTCCGGCAGTTAGCAGCTAACTTTTCATTGAGTAATCCACCCTTAGAAAAACTTAATTTTAATGAAATTTGGATAGTTTAATAGGTATTAAAACTACATTTCCAACAATACCCTATTCATTCCGATCGGACCACTACAAGCCAAAATATAAGCGATTTCGCTTTAAAGCGATATATCTCGCGAAATATTTCTCGCCGATCCTTTATTTTTTTTGTTGGAATCTGCTTGGCGAGATCTATGAATAATATACATTTTTAGAGGTTTGGAAAAATGTCAGCAATTTTGGGGATTTTCGCTATTCCTAATTTTATACCATTATCACATAAACGCAAACAACACTTGATTTGTATAGAAAAAGTCTGAGATCCTGAGACATTTTCCGTAAAGAGAATTCTCAGATTCTAAAACATTCATCGTACAGAAAAATTTCTTGTAAGAAAAATGTCTCAAAAACATATATAAAAATGATCAGATTCTGATACATTTTTCGTATAGATGATTCCGATTCTGAGACATTTGTGTAGACAAATTCCTGAATTCTTAAACATTTTTCGGAGAGATAAATTCTAAAAAAAAACTTTTTTTCATTTATTGAATGCGAAAACTTACAGATTCTGAGACAAAAAGCTCTTAAATTCAAAATATTTTTTGTTGATTAAAATTTTCCAGTTTTATATACATACACTGAAAAAAAATGACTATACTGAAATTAAGTAAACACTGTTATTAATTTAAGTAAACATTTTTTTTAAATTTATATAACTTAATATAAGGTGGTTTTACTTAAAACAAAAAAAAAAATATACTTGAAGAAAGTACATGCAAATACTTAAAATAGCATAAGAGTTTTCCTTAATTTGTTTTTTTTTTTTTTAATAAAGTTAAATATTCTTTACATTTATGGCGAATTGATTGTGGGTTTTCGCTATATTCATGGTATTTTTTCTAAGAATGCAAATTCGATAGATTTTTGGCCTTCATTTTACGGCAAACTGATAAAAGTCTGAAATTTACAATTTTTTAAACAAAATGTTCATTTTTATATGATGAATACATACTACCACGTGCTAGCGAAAAATCGATCGAACTTGCATTCATAGCAAAAATATAATGAATGAAGCTGGGTTTTCAAACTTCAGGTTACAATATCTCGGAGATGGAACAAGATATTACAAAGGTTAAACATTCATTTTAAAAGTCACTTGTAGAACTTATCACGTTTTATTAAACCATCTACCACATTATTAAAAACTGCCCTCAACGTAAGTTTCATGGTAAAATGCAGGAACTTAACAATGCTAACCCAGATGTCGTTCAGTGGCTAAAGAATATTGATATCACTATAAAAAATTACTATTTAAAATCCTTTTTCATAAAAAATTTCTTATGTATGAATCTCTGTTTAAAGGTAGAAACAGAACAAGCACGGCACGGGGGACGGTTGCCGTTGCCGGAGAATATAGGCCCAAAACAATGACGGGGGACGGCGACGGCAAAAAATGTCATTTGTTTGTTCAGTGGTGTTAACTTTTAATAAAATTAGAGTAATTTTACGGAAAAAAATCGCTTATCACATATTTAATGTGATTAAGTTGGCACTACTGTACGTTTGTTACACCATTGTGAATGAAAAAATAAAAAATTGTTGTGAAAATGCGGCAACCCTGGAGTGTGAGAGGGAGGGAGATTGAGAGAACCCGGAGATAAAATAAAATAAGTTTTAATTTTTTGTCGTGCCGGTTACGGTTTTTAACTGTCAAATCGTATGGAAAAAGTCGTGCCGGGCTTGTTCTGTTCAGACCTTAACTCGTAATGTTTGTGTTTCTTTATTTTGTTTTATACTTGTTTTATTGCCATAACATAAACAAAAAAATTTTCTCCTTTTTTAACTACAGCTGGAAACTTTCAATATTAAAATTAAATTAAACTTGATTGTAGAAAAAATATGTAGCTAACATGTAAATAGTTGACGAAAATAAAGGCGATTAGACCACGTTTTTGAAAACGCATTTTTTTGCACAAATACCATTTCTAGCTCAATATACTTAATATGTAGACTTGTTAGTATGGAGTTCCACAGGTTTCTTTTAAATATATATTAAGCTTAAAAGACGACCATTGCCATAATTTTCATAATGTGAATTATTTGCACAACCTTTGTCATTAACTATGTTTTAAAACTCTGCTAATTTACTTAAAACAAATTAATTTCCTATTAGGTTTCTCGTGCAAAAAATCATCCCCATTAATCGAAAGTGTTTTTATATAAGTACTAAAAAAACATGATGAATAATCAATTTAATACCACAAATATAACTACCCAACACGGCATACAAATGGCACAGCATGTTGCCTCATCACCACCTCAAACATCAGCTGCCGTATTAAACAACTTTCTTAATGCTCAGCAACAGCAACAACAGTTGGCTGCGGCTGTAGCAGCAGGAGCTTTTTATGCGGATCCCAGACAAATACAACTTAACAATAATCCCCTAGAAAAGAACTATTATACGACATCTACAGCAACTTTAGGAGCTTTAGGAACACCACAACGTTTCTTTACGACCAGTGGTCCAGCTACAGCTACAACAAATCCGTCAGTAACTGGAACACATCATCCTAATACCATATTGATTACAAATAATTTTGCACACCAACAACCACAGCAATTGAGCCCAGAACAACAGAGAAATTTAAGAATTGTAACTTCGTCTGCTAATCCTTTAAATGCAGCGGCTAATGCTAATTTGGCAACCACTGCAGGTGGCTATCAACACTCTCAACATGTTTTTAACTTGAATAACAATAAACAATTGCAACATTTGTTTCCACAACATTTGCTACATCAGCAAAGCTATCATCAGCCTACAACGACTACAGAATTGTTGCCCCATCATTTTGCTGCTCACCATTTTCCAGGAACAAATCAGCAACAAAATTCCACAGCTACGGCAGCAATTCAAATGCCTCAGTTTTATGTTTCACCCGAAAACACTGTTCCTCAGTTGGTGGCTCCAAACTCTAAGATAATTACAAATATACCTTCGAATAATGTCACATCTGCTGGCGGTGCTACCTCAACTTCATTGGTTGGTGGAAGTGGTGGTAATAATCCCAATAATTCTACAGTTGTGTTAGATCGTATAAATATTTGTATTAATAATTTATACACTGATACTTCATCATCATCTTCGGCATCAAATTCATTGGCTTCTACGCCTGCCCAACAGCCATCACCCATAATACCAGCCATACAACATAAGGCAATTATAGAAAACGGCCCCACTTTGCCCATGGCTGATATGTATGACTCAAATATATTAGTTATAGATGAACCAGATTCTACTACAACTGCCACTACTCCACACACTCCACCAACTACACCAGAAAATACACCTCCTTCTTTGCCAAATATTGTTAATGCTAACAACAGTAATATAATTACTACCACAAGTTCTATAAATAGTCCTAGTACTTCGTGTAATTTGGAAAATTTGGAAAAATCGAATACCATAACAACAACAAAACAAAATTTTGCCTTAGTGGCACAAAACATTGAAGAAGCAGCACAAGATACTTCTACAATTATTATAAAAAACTACATACAAACTTTAAAGAACGGTACAATATCACCAACACCACCTCTACCACCGCTACCACCACAAACTATGCATTCAATAGCCTCCTCTAATACTCCATTGACACCTCCTACACCACCCTCTCCTGAAATTTCTACAAATCAAGAATTCTTAAAAGAATCTATGGAAACGCCAACAGCACCACCCCCACTGTCACAAACGCAATCAGTTCTTTTTGCAAGTGGAGAAGATGTTTTCATAAAACGTCAGGATGGCCGTTTCTATCTAGGTACTGTTATTGATACGGCACGCAATCAATTCCTAGTGCGTTTTGATGACAAAACCGAACTTTGGTGTGAGGCTGAGGAAATGCGTAAATTGGGTGGCTCCTCAAATAACAACAATAGCTCATCTTCGGCCGAGGAGAAAGTTGTAGATCAACCTATGTGTGTAGCCTGTAAGCGTTCTCAACTAGATTCAATAGTAGAAATCTGTGAACGTTGTGGACGTGGTTATCATCGTATATGTACATCAGAAACTTTGCCTGGTAGTGAAGTTTGGCTGTGCAAACGCTGTGCAAAACCAATGAAATTAAATGAATCTTTAAAATTCGGCTCAACAGATGAGGAAACCGAAATTGAAACTTGTCTTCAATTACCATATGATGTAAGTTTATATTTTATTGGAAGATCTTGGGAAGTAATAATATAAATAAATGAATTAATTCTCCATTAGGTGGATTCTTTGACATGGGACGATAAACATCGTGTTAATGAAGAACAAATCTATTGTTATTGTGGTAAATCTGGAAAATTTGATCACAATATGTTGCAATGTTGCCGATGTTCAAATTGGTATCATACTCACTGCACGCAAAAGTTTAAAGGCAATATTATGAGAGGGGACGGGTAAGTTAAAGAAAAAATTAAACTACAGATGTTATTTGAATAAGATATTTGGTAATTTAATGATAATACTTCGTTTTAAGATTTTACTTGTAATCGAAGATTCTACTTGTAATTTTAAGATTTCATTTGTAGTTCGAAAATTCTACTTGTAGTTCGAAAATTCCATTTGTTATTTAATAATTCCTTTTGTAATTCGAAAAAGATCAATTGTAATCCGGAAAAGATGAATTGAAATACGAAAAAGATCAACTGTAATGCGAAAAAGATCAATTGTAATTTAAAAGAAATCAATTGTAATCCGAAAAGAATCGATTGTAATCCGAAAAATATCAATTCCAAATGTAATTCGAAGAAGATCATGATATTTTTCGAATTTCAGTTGATCTATTTTGATTTGCAGTTCTTTTTTTTCGAATTACAATTGATCTTTTTTGAATTACAATTTTATTTTTGGTATTGCATGAACTTTTTTAAATTACAAGTCATCTGTTTCGAATTACAATTGGAATCTTAGAATTACGAAAAAAAAATTGAATTACAAATGGAATATTCGAATTAAAAGTAGAATTTTCGTACAAATAGAATTTTCAAATTACAAATTGAATCTTCGAATTACAAGTAGAATATTCAAATTACAAATGATCTGTTTTTATTGATTTTTATTTTAATTATTTTATTTATTTGTTATTAACAGATTTTTTGTTTTTTGTTGCTCGGTTTGTAATTATGGTAATGAGTATTTGAGACGTCTTCAATTGAGTTGGGTTGATTTGGTTCATATGATTTTATATAATTTGTCTACCATGAAAAAACATCAACATCATAAGTATCATCATTTACTAAAGGATATAAATCCATTTGCATTAGAGAAAAGAGCATCATTACCAATATCAAAAGAGGTAAATAACAAAATTAAAATATATATAATTCGGCTAGGCCGAACTTAACATATTTCTTTCATTTTGTTACAGTGGATTTCTATGCCCGAAAAAGATTTTTTGGATAAAATCAAAAGCACTCTTCAAGAAACTTCAGAACGTTTTATTTGTGGCAAGGAAATTAAAAGAGATCATTATTTCTTTGCATTACGCTCAATGGGACCACCTGTTATTGATAAAATTCCCATTAAACCACATGATACTTTAAATGATGATCTAATAGTTAACAGTTTAAAACTGAAACTATTGCCAGAAGCACCAGAGAATTCAGATTTAAAATTGGTCAACTTGTGTTTAGATAACTTAGATAGTACACCCAAATCTAAACCAAAATTAAGCGAAGATTCGAGTTCACATGATATTTATGAATTTGATGATACTTCAGAAGATGAAATTCCTATTAAACACATACTGGATAAAGTTAAGAAAACCAAAGTGTCACCTCTTGTAGATCATACAAAAGAAGAAGAAGAACCTAAAACTCCCAGTAATAAGGCCACAATAATAACAACAACATTGGAAAAAATGGATGTAGAGGATGATAATGCTAACGATAATATAATAACTGAAAATACTAAATTACAACCTGAAACAATTCCTCATATCTGCACGACCAAAGGTGAAACAAAGCTAACACCTACAAAAGAAACTAAAGAAATCAGTTGTCTTAAAAGCTCTTCTGTTATTACAATTGGTAAAGAAGAAAATTCTTTACCACTTACTGAGAAAAAAATAATAAACAACAAACATACAGAGAAAAGTTCGCGTAAGCGAAAAGCTTTTACTTTATCCAAAAGTTATGATTCCCAACGTTTATTTGATTCTTCATCAGATGAAAATTCTAGCAGTAGTTCTAGAGGTACTTCATTAGATTTGATTATACCACCACCGAAGAATTTCTTAGGACAAAATAATCCTTTTAGAGTTATTTCGCCCAAAAAGAGTTATGACACTTCGGCTACAACTTCTACTGGTAAAAAATCGGTAAGCTTTGGTATTTTTAATACCACAGCATTAAATTTTAGTTCAAAATTGGCTGCGTTAAAAAGCGCAGGTTTGTTTCCAAAATTAAGTACAAGCAATCTGGCTAAGGCTGCCGGTCAGCCTAGGACAGTACGCACTATAAAGCGAAGACTGAGTGCCAAAGATATTACAATCGGCCCAAATCAAGAAGTGCGCAGAAGGCGTACCAAGAGACTGTCATCCAATATTGAGGTAAGCAGTTTTTTAAACAAGCTTTGTATAAATTAACACCCCGATTCCAAAAAATATTGTCATCAGAACAAATTGTTATAGAATTTTGTATTTTGATTTTTTTTGTTTTTTTGTGTCAAAGCAGGTTTTGAGACTAATTTATTGGTATTAAACTTTTTTTTTAGTTATTTTTGTAAAAAAAAGAAAATGACAAAAAAATTTTGAGTGTACAATTTTTTTCGAGTGTATTTTTTTTGTAAAAATATTTTTGTGTTACAAAAATACTTTGTAAAATATTTGTATGGCTTACCAGTGTTTTTAAAGCTTGTTGAACGGGCTTTTCAACACGTGAATTTAACCCAGGAAAATTTTTTGGAACAAATTTCTGGTTCAATAGATTCTTAAATACATTCTACGGTAATCACAACAACATTTTCTATGTAAAATTATTTTTCAAAAAAACCACTTGCTCTAAAAAACGATTGCTTTCGGGACAATTTCAAACAAAAATCATTGATTCTGGAATGTTAAGTAGAACCGGTTGCAGGGTAGTTTGATGCGTTCCGTAACTGATTATTTGGAACAGAAAATTTTGCTGGGAAGGTGAAACCAATCTGAAATTTACGGTTTTGCTCCTAACTTTCGAACTGATTTTATTTAAAAATATCTTATTTTCTTCATAATTAGTCAGACTTGAACATACAGAAATAAAATTAATTTTTTTTTAACTTATAAGGGAAGTCTCCCTAGTGCCACCCTCCTATCTTCATGAAATTTTGATATGTTGTTCAGAACAAAAATTTGTTAGACACGTATGATTTTAGCGGCCCAAACTCAGTTTTAGGGGGGTGGGTTGGTTTGCACGGGGGAAGTTTTATTCCTATTCCACATCTGATATCAGGTATTTAAAAGTTCTATCTCGTGATGCTAACAACGTGCCAAAAAAGTCAATATTTCGCGACCTTGGGACAACAAGGTTCTATCTGTGCATAATTCTTTAAGCAAATAGAACCTTGTTGTTCTAAGGTCTCGATTTTTTGATTTATTAACAAAAATGTTCTAAAAATTTAAGCATTTTACTCAATATTAGGAAAAGTTTTGCATGTTGAACACTTTCTTTGTACACTAGGTTTCTTTGCATTAAATAGGAGATAAACTCAAAAAACTGAAAAATGGACACCTCTTCCTCTCCCTCATATTCACCTCTAAATATGAATTTGGGCCGCTAAAAAAACTACGTGTCCGTTTATTTGTTCTGCTCTACAAAATTGAACAATCCCATGAAGATCGGAGCGTTAAAATAGGGATAATTCCCTTTTTAGCAAATTTACAAAGAAATTAGGTAGGTTCACTTTGCAGACTTTTCCTGTAAATTAAAGGAAACCCCAACGATAGAATTCAATTCTGAAGGTGGAATCGAATTCAGCAGGTCAAAATACATAAGGAATAGTGGATTAGTGTCTGGGTCCGAACCCTTTATCATAAAATATGTTTTACAAAATTCGCAAACTGTAAAGATATTTACGTAGAAAATTGGCCTTGTAATAATTTTGTCATTTATTATAGATGAAATTTTTTTTTGGATAGAGGGTTAAATTAAATTATTATAAAAAAAATCAAACTATTTTTTTTTAAATTTTATTTTTAAACATAAGAGATAAATTCTATTACCCATTTTATTTTTACAGGTTATTAGTACAACTACAATAAATCCCATTCCTACAAACTTTTTCCCTATACATGCCAAAGATTTATTAGCAGCCGCCGCAGCATCGACGACGACTGCCGCATCTTTATTTACCACAACACAAACTAAAACTTCTACTTCGCCCTTAACTACTAACAGTAGTTTTTCTGCTTCTGTAACTTCTTCTCATAATACAGCACTGCCCAATATAAACACTACAGTTGCACCTCCACCACCACCAACAATTATACCTGAGATAAATCCATTACCACCCACACATGGTCGTCGTTTACGTCAAAGACCTCCAAAGAATTCACCCAATACAAGTCGACGTAGTTCAGTATCGTCTAACCAATCTTCGACTTCTTCAACATCTGCTGCCACAGCTGCGACAACTTTACCAACTACTCAACCTCAGCGATCCCGAGAAGATTTAAAACAAACTGTTAATAAATACTTTGGTATTGTTAATCGTATCGAATCAGGAGAACAATTCTCTATTCGTGCCAAACGTCAACTAGCAAATGGTCAAATGCAGTATTTAATAGAATGGGGCGATGCACAAAATAGGACTCCAATAAAAATACAGGTAGTAACTCCAATAAAAGACACAACTCAAAATCAATCATTAAAAACTCTACAACTATTGGAAGTTTCTACAACTTAATTGTGTTTAATGGCATGAAAAAAATGGTTGTGTGTGTTAAAAAAAAAAAAAAAACATTTAATTTTCTTCTTTGTTGTTTTGGCTTAAATAGGGTGAGTTGGTAAACAGGATCTTATTTTAATTTAATACTTTAAAATTTTTTTAACCAAAATTATTTAATATTATTTTTGGGGAGTTTTACTTTAAATGTTGGTCTGATGTTTAATTGGAATTTGCTTGTTATTATTTCTTTTTTTAAATTCATGAATTATATACAAATTTGTCGCTTTTATAGTTTAAAAATTTACTGTAATGAAGTTTAATAAAATATATGAAAAATATTATATAAATGTAAAATAGTTTTTCACAAAATTTTTTTTTTTTTTTCAATTTTGGTTTTTATGTTTTAATTGTAAAAAATATAAAAAAATCTCACTACGTAGTTGTTGTTGTAACAGTCAAACATCATTCATCGTAAAAAAAATATTGTGTTTGCAAAAAAAAAAACAAAAAAATCGAACATTTTTATACATATGAATGTCCATAAATTCGTTAGATTTAAAAATTTTGTGTGGGAGTTTCCTACAAAAAACAAAAAAAAATATTTTTGAGATATTGCCATTTATGTTTAAAAAACTTAACAAATTTTAGAAAATTTGGTCGAACACCGAACAGTGGCCGAACGTCGCTTTTTGCCGAACTCCGAAACCGAACCCGAACGTTCGGTTTAACACTACACCGAAAAAAATCCATGCAACATTTTACGAAAAAAAGTTTCGTACTTTTTATTTTCGTAAAATACACGAAAGTTGACTACATATTACGAAAAACTTTAGTACTGAATTTCGTATTTTTACGAAAGTAACGAAAATGATTAGTAAATATTTTTTTCGTAATATTTACGAATGTTGACTACATATTACGAAAAAAATGTTGTAAAAACTTTTGTAATTTTACGAAAGTAACGAAAAAAAAGAATGTAAATGATTCTTTCGTAAAATATACGAATGTTGACTGCATATTACAAAAAAGTGTACAAACTTTCGTATTTTTACGAAAATAATTCGTAAAAACTTCTTTCGTAAAATATACGAAAGTGGACTTTATATTACGAAAAAAAAAAATAGTCAAGAATTTTGTAATATTACGAAACTAATGAAAAAAGAAAAAATCTTTAAATGCATGCTTAAATGGTGTTTTTATGCCCTTCAACTACAGTATTGGGGTATAATAAAAAATATCGGTCGGGGACCCCATAAAGTATATGTATTATTGATTCATGTTAAATTCTAAGGCATTCTATTAATGTCCGTCTATATAAAACACGGATACCACGAAACAAGTCTTTTGGTCATCAGCAGGTTAAGTTCGTATGTGGGCAAAAAGTTTTATTTCTTTAAACCAACCTCTGGAAAACTCAATTTTTTTAAAGTGTTTTTTGTTTATTTGTTAAACAAATGAAACATTTTTATGTCAAAAAAAATTTAAAGTAATGAGCTTCGACCCAGGGGATTAGAAAATGTCTTGTGGTCGTGGGTATAAAGAATTAATTTCAATAATTATAACTCTGATATTTTTTTTACATATTTGGGGTAATAAAAATTCGGCACAGCCGACTTAAAAGCTCTCTCTTGGTTTTTATTTATTTTAAGGATCAATTAAAATTTGAGGCTAATCGGATCAAATAAAATTTGAGGCTTGATGATATAAGTTTTTTTTTTACATGTGGGGAGGTGGTCCTCCAAAAAAATCATCTCAACATATCATCATAAGTTCTTGTAGTGTGAACGTAGCCTTAAACAAAATCACTGTAAATCAGTGGTCGGCAGAAAGAGGCATATGAAAGTATTAGTGTTTTAATAAAAATATGCATGTGTTGGTGTATTTCTTCAACAAAGCGACATCAACCTGCTTTGAAGAAAGTAAGCTTGCTACTGAATAAAATATTTGTTTTTTTATGCTCTTTGTTGATTGTTTGTTGACATTCGTGTTGTATACATGTGAATAACCGATTGTGTTCGGCTCCAGCGTGCAATGGGTGCCGATCACTGCTGTAAATAATGAATGAAATCTTATAAGTCTCTGTTAAGAAGAAACAATTAATTGCTTGGAAATGTTGCTGTCAAAACGTTGAAAACGTTGTTCTTATTATTATTCTCAAGAAGGAATTTTTACATGTAATTTCGTTAATTAAACGATTTTTTTATTTACCAAAAAATTTTCGTAAAAATAAAAATATTTCGTTTATTTTACGAAATAATTTCGTAAAACAAAAAAAATATTTCGTTTATTTTACGAAAATTTTCGTAAATCACAAAAATTTATTGCGTTTATTTTACGAAATTTTTTTGTAAAATACAAAAACAATTTCGTTTATTTTACGAAACAATTTCGTGCATTTCGTACATTGTACGCAAGAATTTCGTGGTGCGAAAAAACGAAATTTTTCGTACAATGTACGAACGTTTTCGTACATATAAGGCAGGAATTTTTTTCGGTGTAGATATGTCCAATACTCTCCGGTCATGGGAAAAGTATTTTTGGGACAGTGTAGTGATAAGTTTATGAATGTCTTTCAGATTAACAGTTTCCCAATTTTATTAGAGTGAAGTACTTTGTGAAATATCATCTTTGCATGTGCCAGCAAAACGAGTGGTTTAAACAGCTGCCATGCATCGGAGGTTGTATCTAATATTTGTATATATTCTAAAACAGGCAGAAATAATATTTATGTGTGTATATGGATTTTTAAGTCGAGCAAACATCAGACAAAGTTTTTCAAACTAAACAACGACTTTGCTTTTATATGCAAAATTTAATTTTGTTTATACCCTCCACTTAGTGATATGTAGAGGGTATGTAATTCGTTTTTAGCACCTCGAAATATCGGTCTATAACCCCATAAAGTTTGTTGTCATGAATGACCTTCAATCGATTCTAAGACGATCCGTCCGATGTCCGCCCGTCTGTCTGTTAAAATCATGCTACTGCAGCTTATCATATCTTGTTACACCCTCCAATCACAGTATGGGGGTAAACTCACTTTGTCATTCCGTGTGTAATGCATCGAAATATTGGTCGGGATATAAAGTATATCGTTAGCTAAAATGCAAAACGCCCTAACTACAAAAAATGGAAAATCGGTATTTTGATTGATTCTGGTGTATTTGATTGACCTACACGTCCTTACAAAAAAATAGGGTCACATAATAAAAATTAGCCATTTTATAGCCAAATATTAAAAACATGTGAATTGCGAAATCGCCAATGAACGTAACTGGAAATACATTTTTAAGTCATTTTCTGATTAATTTTGATACATATTAACAAAACGTACGTCCTCACAAAATTTTAGCCCAATTCAATCAAAACCAACAATGTTATTACCAAACTCAAATTTTTTTTTTCAATGCTGTTTTTTGCTTCGCCTGTAAAATTAATAAAATGTTAGTTGGGGCCTTTTGCATTTTAACTGATGACATACATATATTAATCCATAATATTATTCTAAGAAATTCTAGCGTTGTCTGTCAGTCTGTGGAAATCAAGATTCGTTCAAATTAAAAGAGCTAACTTCTGAAATGGGCAAAATCGAACCAGAAGGAAAAAAGTTACCCTTTAAAGAACTAAACTAACCTTGTAAAAAAAAAATCAATTACTAAAAGTGTTTTCGTTTGAATTTAAAATGTTTAAGCCGTTGTGGAGGGTATTCATGGATTCGGCCAAGTCGAATATTTTTTTTTACTTGTTTATAAATCGCTCATTTACTTGTATAGTGTCATAACTCAAAATATGTCGTTTTTGGGTAAACCATACAGAATTATTTGTGATATCCTGCTTTATATTGTGTGAAAAATTCGTATTAATATCTCTAAACTCACCGTTTGAGAAGAGAACACACCATTATAACATTTTCTATGTACGGGCATTTTACAATGAAAAACAAGTTTCAATTGTAAACTTTAAACAGGTTTTCTGTAAAATCAAACATTTTGCGTTATGACACTATATAAGTAAATAAGCGAAATGTGTTTATTTTCTAGCTGAGTTGGAGTTAATATGTTTATTTTTCAGCTGAACTGGTATTTTGATCTTTATATTTTTTTTTTTTGAACAACAAATGATTCTAATATATTTTTAAAACTCACTGCCGTCAAAACTATGATTGTTTTGTTAACATACAGAAATATTTTTAAAATAATTTAAATAAACGTATTACAGGATTTTAGTGTGCAATGGCAGAATTATTTTCATTTTTTATGAATTATATTTAAACATAGTATGTATAAAAATTAAATTTCACATAAGATTATCGTATTAAAATATAAAAAAATATACTACTATATATTTTTTTTAATTATTTTATTTTTTATCTTATTTTATATAAAAAATATATGTATTTAATTTTAGAAAAATTTCTTTAAATAAAAAAAAAAAAAATCTAAAAGATTAAATTTTAGGCACGTTAGATTTTTTTTGTGAAAATGTACATTTTGTTATAAAAATTGCATTTATTTTATAATTAGGTTATGCAAAATAAAATTATATCAGAAAAAAATTATTGCTATGTTTATTTTGTTTATAAGTTTAAAATGTTTATCATAAATTTAATGATTTCATAATGTAATATATTCTTTCATATTGAGTATACGTTAATTTAAATAAGTCTAAACTAGAGTTTGCAAAACGATTGAAATCGTAATCTCGATTAAACGCACCAATTAATCGTAATCGACTAAAAAATCTTGTGATTACGATTAATCATTTTATATGAAATACGCTGTTGTTAAAACGAATTAAAAATAATAAAAAAAAATATATTTTTTAGAGATGGGCGCGTGAGTGGTTTTAGTTTTGATTCACGCTCACGAATTTCGCGCTCACGCACGAAATTGCTTTTTTCTGCTCACGTTCACGCAAGCTCACGTTAGTAACAAAAAAAATTTTCTCACGCACACGAAATAATCACGCTCACGAAGACTCACGAAATTCAAATAAACTAATTTTTATTTTACTTTTTTCGATTTCTTGCACAAAAATAATTTAAATTCCTAAACACAATCATGGAAGTTATTAAAATTTAAATTCTGAGCCCGAATTATGGCATTCGATATTGAAATTTTACTATCGAAATCTATTTTTTATTTCTCAAAATAAAGGAAAAAATACCAGTTTAATATAATCAGAAATTAGGAAATGTTTACCAAGACAGCGAATTAAAGTACAATTTAGAGTAATTCAGTTCGTTGTGATCGAAATTTCATTCGATCACGGATGCCGTAATTCGGGCCCTGATCTTGTAGCCCCTCGATTTTGTTTCAAAAATATATTTAAAAGCTTTGGCCAGGTTTGTTAAAAAAAATTTAGACATGAAAATGTCGAAAAATGTAATTTTTTTCCAACTTTGACCGTTGGTTGCCAACTGAAGATGTCCTTGTAAAATGTTTTAATAAATTTTACCACAATCAGCTCTTTACTGGCTATCATCGGCAGGTATTCCGACACAGCCCAGCAAAAATTTTGCTTAACTCGAAGCAGCTTTTTGAAAGGAATCACGAGTTAAAGATCGCATCCAAACTACCTTAATTCAGGCATGATTTCTGTCAACGATTTCGCAGTTTAGAGCACTCTTTGGTAGCACTAATAAAATGTAATCACGTAACTTTTTAGCACTGATTGAAGTAAAGATGCAGGGAAATCTTGTATTATTATCCAAAACCCATTCTTTATTATTCAAAAAGTTTTATAGATGTTAAGAAGAAAAGTATTTGTGAAGTTTAATCAACAAAGATGCATTCTCAAAAGTACTATTTGAATGCGCTATGATATGTTTAAAAACTGTGCAGTCAAAATTTCGATTAATTTTCGTTTGGGAAGTTTGACAGTTTATAATTTTTGAGAGACGCTAATATGTATGTATCGAAAATATTATTTTTTTAATAAGGCTAAATAACTCGATTAACCGATAATCGCGATTAACGGCGAATGTTGTAATCGTAATCGCGATTATGAAATATCTCGATTATATGCAAACTCTAGTCGAAACAAATTTTAAATTTAATATATTTTTTTTTTAGTTTTTTTTATACTTTTTAGTTTCAATATTAATTAAGTTTATTATTTTTTTATTTAAATATTTAAATACCATAATTAAAAAGAACTTTGTATGTGTATGTATGTTTCACTTTGGAAACCTCAAATGATGAAATAATATTATTGGAATAAATATTGAATAATTTTGTGTACCGGAATGTACTGTAAACTACAACACAGTTTTTTTATTTATATATAACTCACTTCGTTGTAACAAGCTGTAACATAAAAGTCCGGCTACAATATTTGTTTTAATATGTATTTGGTAGGTGTAAGAAAAATTTGGCAACCAAAATTTTAGATCGAAAATTGTTTGCAAAAATCGTGATTAAATTTTAAAAAAATCTTCGTCGAGCACTTTTGCAATAAAAAAAAATACAGTTTCGAATTTTTACAAAAACTATAAAAAAAAATACGAATGACCAAAATTGTTACTCGGAAAAAATTAAATTACATGAAGTATTTTTAAATTGGCTTTACAATATTAAAACTGTATAAAAAAGTAAAAACAATTTAGGAAAAATGATAAATTGAATATTTTTTAAAAAACGAATAACTCAAAAACAAATTTGTCAGATTTCATTGTCAATATTATTTAGCAAATATAAAAACCCTGTTCTACAAGTACAAATTTGGCTCTACTACCATTGAGAACTAGAAGAAGAAAATTGGTTGGTTATTTGACGATCGTGATCTTACTACGATGGTACAATTTTCGTCTTTTAATTCTCAGTGGGAGAATGAAGCTTGGCACATATATTTGTTGTTTCCCTAGTCTGGTTGGTATTGAATTTCATTAAAATCGGTCCAGTGCTTCAAAAGTTATAAGCAAACCTGTGAATTTCAGACTGGTTTTACCTTAAATTCGCGTGTTGAAAGAACCGTTAACCAAGCTTTAAAATGTTTGGTAAGCCACAAAAATAGTTTACAAAGTATTTTTTACTCAAAAATATTTTTACACTAAAAAAAAATTATCACACGAAAAAAAATAGTATTGTTATACCCTCCACTTAGTGATAGAGGGTATATATAAGTTTGTCATTCCGTTTGTAACTCATCGAAATATCGATCAGGGATCCCATAGTTTATATATATTTATGATCCCCGATCGATTTTAAGACATTCTAGCGATGTCCGTCTGTCTGTCTGTGGAAATTGTGATCACGGTCAAAATATTGAACGGAGATGACTGAAACTTAACATATTTATTGGAAGTTCTCCCGAGAAGTTTGGTATTGCATTTGAGTGATATCGGTTCAGTGGTTCAAAAGTTATGAACGAAAATGTAAGAACACCTCAAAATTTTTAGTACATTCAACATAACCTAAAAATACAAAATGCTTTAATTCGGCTGCTGGTTGATATATGTGAACATAATTGAGCACCAAATGGTATTTTAACAAATACGAACATATTTTTTGACAAAAAAAGAAAAAAATCGTGGATTTTTTTTTTCAAATTTTTTTTTGCGGAAATTTTTAACTTTTTTACTTGTTTTTTTACTAAAATGACTTAAAAAAAAGTTTTTTATCAAAATAAAATATTTCTAATCAATTTTGTGAAATTTTTCACTTTTGAAAATTTACCATCACTTAAAAAGGACATTGTGGAGGGTATTCATGAATTCGGCCAAGTCGAATTTATCTTTTCTACTTGCTTTATTTTTTTTTAATCTTAAAATGCGATATCTCTAAAAATAGTAAAATGGAGGTTATTTTTGGTTCTTAGAATAACCGGAGGTTCATGTGGGTTCTACATTTGTTGAATCCAACAAAAAGTCTAGAAGCATTTTCTAAAATTCTCAAGGACCCCTTAATTGCAGTACCTAGAGAACTAAGCAAGTAACGCTACTCCGATCAACATTTTGAATCTATAAGGGACCTCGAGGTCTGAACATAATGTGGTGTGGGCGAAATGGGCAAAACATGTTGGACTTATCTTTCGTGTCGGGAGTATGTGAATTTTTAAACCAAGTCAATGCTAAAAAATTTATTGGTTTAGTTTCAATATAATACCAATAAAATCATATGGTTTGTACCAACGTAAATACATGATTAAAAATTCTGGAAAAATTAGTAAAAAAATTCAGAAAATTGTTGTCTTTATAAAATTAAAAATTAAAACAAGGAAAAAAATCAGATAATTATAAAAAACTTAAAAATACAAATTAGAAAAATCTGAGAGAAACTTCAGAAGTTATCAGACAATTTTTATAAATAAAAAGGAAAAAAAGTCAGTTAAATGCAGAAACAAAATAGTAGTAGAAAAAAATAGAAAAACTCAGGAAAATAGAAAGAAAAGCAGAAAATTTCAGGAAATTAAAAAATGGAATGTTTGGGTGGTATTTTTGATACAGCCGAGAAGCGTTCTTACTTATTTGTTTTTTATGTTGTAAACAAACAATCCCTCTATAATTTGTTCATGTATTAAAAATAAGGGCAACCATAGCAACTATTATTATTTGTATTAATTTGATTAAAAACGTTTGCATTTTGAACATAAATCAAAAATTATATTTTTAATCATAGATACTCTATGATTATTCATACATATATTTGCAGTAGTGGTATTCATTTAACCGTATATTTATACGCGACTCGTATTTGTATAATTATACGAGGTGGTTTTTATGAATGCCCTTTTTGTTTACCTGGTATTACTTACACAATTGTCAAAACAAAAAAAAAAATAATTTTTGTATTTGGAAAATTTACAATACCACAAAAAAACAAAATTTCAAATAATTAATAAATTCTAAACTAATTAATAAATTTACTGCAAACAAAAATATTTCTTTATATTATTTTTTTAATATTTGTCATTTTTAACAAGATTGCCAAACTGTAAAAAAACAAAAAATAGCAAAAAAATATCAAAATTATTTGAACATTGGCAATCCTAAACCTGTATAATTATACGATACAAGTTTACGCACCAAAATATGTGTACAAATATATCAGGCCTCGTAAAATATTTTTGACAATAATTGTGTAAACTAACCAGATATACACGGTATACGAGGTGTTTATACGGTTAAATGAATACCACTAGTATTTTCGAAAAAAGTAATAAAAAAGAGTTCAAATTTAATGTTATAGTATTACCTAAATTATGTTAAACAAAAAACTAATTAGTAAACAAAAGAATCATCAATTACATATCGAAAATGAGGAATATTTTAATGGTATTTAAAAGAAATGTAACATTTTTTTTTTAACTTTTTTAAATAATTTTATTTATTTTCAAGAAATGCCCTTGGAAAGGCAAGCCCAAATTAATAGTGTTTTGAGAATAATACGTGAATCTATAGAAAAACTAAAAATCTCAATAATTTTACCACAAATATTTGAAAATCCAACTATTTTATGCAAAAGTTTAAATGGTAAAAACTATGAAAACTGCATTAAACTGGTTGAAGAGTATGTGACAGAAAAGGTAGCTAATTTAATTGTTACTGGTACTTTCCAAATATTCTTATAATGTTTTTGTTTTTATTTTGTTTAGAAATTAAACGCTGCAAGTACTCCAGTATATCTTAATTATCGTTTGATAAAAATTATAGACATATTTCATGAAAATTTGCATTTAATGGAGCTTTTTCCCAATTGGTTAAATGATTTAAATCAAGATGATAAATTATTATTACAGGCATTTAAACTGCTTCAAGATATTACTGAACAAAGATTGAAAAAGTCTGCCCTTTCCGAACTTAACAAGGAGAAAAAGATTCATGAAGTTTATCATGAAAATGAAATATTAAAAAAAAATATAAAAGGTTAGTCCAAATCTAAAGAGACCGCTAAATAGAATGTTGAAATAATGTTTATTTTTTAGTTTTTCAAAATCAATTAAACACGCAACGTATTAATTTGAAATGGAAGTTTGCAGCCAAAGAATGTGTTATACATAAATATGAGGAAGATTTGGCAATACGTAAATATGAGAATAATATAAAAATTAAACAAGAAATGTAGGAAAATTTTTTAAAATACATACATATCCTTAGTCTAATGTCAAAAGGGTCTAAGTCCATTAAAAAAAGGGCGTAGGTATGTTTTGAAAAAAATGTTGGAGGGTAAAAATAAAGGAAGGTTGGTCTCACTTATGACTTCTCTAGGACGCACCATTGGATCGGTAAAAGCTGATTAATTGAAACAAATTTATAAAAAATAAAAAAAATTGGATGGGGGTCCGCCTTAATAGTTCAAGATAGAGTTTACGTGTTCAGAGAAAATGTTTGGATTAAAGAATTGTTGTGGGTCGGTTACACATCTGACTGCTCTAGGGGCACTATTAGGACAGTAAGAGCGGTTTGAGCAAATTTTAAAAAATATAATTTTGTATGGGAGCCTCCTTAGAAATTGGAGATAGAGTATTAGTTTGTTCCGAAAAAAATTTAAGGCGTAAAAACGGAGTCGCCTTTGCTATTGACCCCTTTACGACGCAGCATTGTAGCAGTAAAAATAATTTTAAGATTGAAAAATTAAAATAAAATAATTTGGACCATTTTTGGAAATAACTACCAATTTTTAAAAATTCGATATCTTTTGAACGGATCATCAAAAAAAAATTTATCACGAAGAAGTTTTCGAGAGGTAAACAAATTGAGAAAATTATTATATATGTTTTTTCAATATTTCGTCATCCTTCGGAAGACATCTTCAGGATTTTGAAAAAAATACTGAAGTTATATTTTACATGACAAAGACTAACAAGACCTCCGACTCTACATAACCTCAATAAATTAATTCACACATACAGGTACTGTGTATTCAACACACTTGTGAAAGCGTGGTGAAATAAAAAAATATGACATTTGTAATCAAAATATAAACAAAAAAGTTGTTTATTAACTTTTTTAATAAAATATCGAATTTCTGGATGATTTTTGTTTTTTTGCAAAAGAAACTTGGTAAGTAAATGAAAATCTAATATACATTTTGGTTTTAAATTAATAAATTGTATTATTTAAGGTCAAAATCGTACAAAATTCCATTTGTTTTTTCCAGATTTCTGTTATAAAGAGGGGCTGAAAATTTGCAATGAAAATTGTTCATGTTAAATTATGTTACTAAAGGTAGTTATTACTTAATTGTTTAGTTTGTTGTGGTTTAGATGGTAATATTTATCGGTGTTTCTCTTGTATCTTCCAGTTGCCTATGTATTTTTCTGTGGATTTCTGGTTTTCCGTACCCAATGTGGTCGCATCAGTTTTTGCAAACGCGTTTGATTGTACCCGCTTTTCTGGAAAAGTATGAAAAAGGCTCTGTAGACAATGTTGTGAATCTTAATTTTTTATACGAAAAATGTCTTGCAATCTGAGACTTTCTACAAGAAAATAACACATTCTATAGGAACAATGTCTCAGGACATTTCTTTAGGAAAATTCCCCGAGATCTGAGACTTTTCTTTAGGAAAAATGTCTCAGAATTTGAGACTTTCTATAGGAAAAATGTCTCAGAATCTGAGACTTTTTCTATAGGAAAAATGTCTCAGAATCTGAGACTTTTTCTATAGGAAAAATTTCTCAGAATCTGAAACTTTTTCTATAGGAAAAATGTCTCAGAATCTGAGACTTTTTCTATAGGGAAAATGTCTCACAATCTGAGACTTTTTCTACAGGGAAAATGTCTCAATCTGAGACTTTTTCTATAGGAAATGTGTCTCAGAATCTAAGACTTTTTTTATAGGAAAAATATGTCAGAATCTGGGACATTTTGTGTAGGAAAAATGTCTCAGAATCTGAGACTTATTGTATAGGAAAAATGTCTCAGAATCTGGGACATTGTCTATAGGAAAAATGTCCCAGAATCTGAGACTTTTTCTATAGGAAAAATGTCTCAGAATCTGGGACATTTTCTATAGGAAAAATGTCCCAGAATATGAGACTTTTTCTATAGGAAAAATGTCTCAGAATCTGAGACTTTCTCTACAGGAAAAATTTCTCAGAATCTGAGACTTTTTCTATAGGGAAAATGTCTCAGAATCTGAGACTTTTTTTATAGGAAAAATGTCTCAGAATGTGATACTTTTTCTATAGGAAAAATGTCTCAGAACCTGAATTTTTCTATAGGAAAAATGTATCAGAATCTGATACTTTTTCTATAGGAAAAATGTCTCAGAATCTGTAACATTTTCTATAAGAAAAATGTCTCAGAATCTGAGACTTTTTCTATAGGAAAAATGTCTCAGAATCTAAGATTATTTCTATAGGGAAAATGTCTCACAATCTGAGACTTTTTCTACAGGGAAATGTCTCAAATTTCTGAGACTTTTTCTATAGGGAAAATGTCTCAGAATCAGATACTTTTTTTTATAGGAAAAATGTCTCAGAATGTGATATTTTCTATAGGAAAAATGTCTCAGAATGTGAGACTTTTTCTGTAGGAAAAATGTCTCAGAATGTGAGACTTTTTCTATAGGAAAAATGTCTCAGAATGTGAGACTTTTTCGATAGGAAAAATGTCTCGGAATCTGAGACTTTTTCTGTAGGAAAAAAGGTCTCAGAATCTGATAGTTTTTCTATAAGAAAAATGTTTTAGAATCTTAGAGTTTTTCTATAAGAAAAATGTTTCAGAATCTGAGACTTTGTCTATAGGAAAAACGTCTTGGAGTCCAAGACTTTCTTTGGGAAAAATGTGTCAGAATCTGGGACATTTTCTAAAGGAAAAATGTCTCAGAACCAGACTTATTCTATAGGAGAATTGTTTCAGAATCTGAGACTTTTTTTTATTGGAAAAAGGTCTCAGAATCTGATAGTTTTTCTATAAGAAAAATGTTTTAGAATCTAAGAGTTTTTCTATAAGAAAAATGTTTCAGAATCTGAGACTTTGTCTATAGGAAAAACGTCTTAGAGTCCAAGACTTTTTCTTTGGGAAAAATGTGTCAGAATCTGGGACATTTTCTTTATTAAAAATTCTGAGACATTTTTAATATAGGAAAAGTCTCAGAATCTGAGACATTTTTCCTATAGAAAATGTCCCTGATTCTGACACATTTTTCCCATAGAAAATGTCTCAAATTCTGAGACATTTTTTCTATAGAAAAAGTCTCAGATTCTGAGACATTTTTAATATAGAAAAAGTCTCAGAATCTGCGACTTTTTCTATGGGAAAAATGTCTCAGAATCTGAGACTTTTTCTATAGGAAAAATGTCTCAGAATCTGAGACTTTTTCTATAGGAAAAATGTCTCAGAATCTGAGACTTTTTCTATAGGAAAAATGTTCTATAGGAAAAATGTTCTATAGGAAAAATGTCTCAGAATCTGAGACTTTTTCTATAGGAAAAATGTCTCAGAATCTGAGACTTTTTCTATAGAAAAAATGTCTCAGAATCTGAGACTTTTTCTATAGGAAAAATGTCTCAGAATCTGAGACTTTTTCTATAGGAAAAATGTCTCAGAATCTGAGACTTTTTCTATAGGAAAAATGTCTCAGAATCTGAGACTTTTTCTATAGGAAAAATGTCTCAGAATCTGAGACTTTTTCTATAGGAAAAATGTCTCAGAATCTGAGACTTTTTCTATAGGAAAAATGTCTCAGAATCTGAGACTTTTTCTATAGGAAAAATGTCTCAGAATCTGAGACTTTTTCTATAGGAAAAATGTCTCAGAATCTGAGACTTTTTCTATAGGAAAAATGTCTCAGAATCTGAGACTTTTTCTATAGGAAAAATGTCTCAGAATCTGAGACTTTTTCTATAGGAAAAATGTCTCAGAATCTGAGACTTTTTCTATAGGAAAAATGTCTCAGAATCTGAGACTTTTTCTATAGGAAAAATGTCTCAGAATCTGAGACTTTTTCTATAGGAAAAATGTCTCAGAATCTGAGACTTTTTCTATAGGAAAAATGTCTCAGAATCTGAGACTTTTTCTATAGGAAAAATGTCTCAGAATCTGAGACTTTTTCTATAGGAAAAATGTCTCAGAATCTGAGACTTTTTCTATAGGAAAAATGTCTCAGAATCTGAGACTTTTTCTATAGGAAAAATGTCTCAGAATCTGAGACTTTTTCTATAGGAAAAATGTCTCAGAATCTGAGAATTTTTCTATGGAAAAAATGTCTCAGAATCTGAGAATTTTTCTATAGGAAAAATGTCTCAGAATCTGAGACTTTCTCTACAGGAAAAATTTCTCAGAATCTGACTTTTTCTGTAGAAAAACTTCTTAGAATCTGAGACTTTTTCTATAAAAAAGTGACTCAGAATCTGAGATACCTTTAATAGAAATTCGATACCTTTAATAGAAAAAATTGCTTAGAGTCTAAATGTATGAATAATTATATAGAAAGCATTTACCTAAATAAATCGCAAATAATGCAATAAAAATAGCCGTTGTTTTTTTTTAAGAAAATATTAAACTGAGTTTTATTATTCTTTAGAAACAAACTTTAAAGCAGTTCCTAAAGTCATTAGATTTTATAGATATCATATCTAACAAAATTAGATGGCCAATTTTGCAGATTTCATCGTAACGGTCATTGAAGTTGGTATTGAAAGCGTTAATAACTTTACCAAGGTGGCATTATTGCTAGCTTTAACATTGGTGAAAGCCATGCAGATCTTCCGACGAACCAAAAACCAAGGCGGGCTTACCCTTTTAGCAATAAAGTATTAAACACGCATTTTGTGGCACAGGACTGGCAAGAAAAAATCCAACTCAACCATGAGCAACGATAGCTGATTCTGGACGGTATTTCTCCAAAATTTAAGTAAATTGATGGTTGCACCTTCAAACGTTTTTGTATAAAATCCATTTCGATGTATTTTGTCCATCTGCCAAAGCGAAACACTTGGGTTAATGAAGTTGGTCAACAACTTTTTTAATTCGGTTTTCTTCACAGAAAACCTTGATCACTGGCTTTTTCTTTGGAATAGGCTTTTTAACAGCCATATGAAAAGCAAAGATACGATAATAATACAAAAAAAATTCCTACAAAAATAAATACAAGTTTGTTTATTTTTTAAACTGACTTTTGTCATTATTCTGAGGTGAAGAAGTCGTGGTAAATTCTAAAATCGAATTCAGAGTTGATATTTTTGAATATTTCCATTTGATTTTTTTTCTTGTTTTAATTGTAAAAAGGCGTTTATGTGGGTTCTAGCCCCATAAAAATTTATGTCTAATGTTTATTTATGCTTTTCCACTTTTTATTACGAAAAATTTCCAAAAAAAAAAAAATATTAATAAACAAAAGTAACTCTGTGTATGGTGAATTTATTTTTGGTCCGTGGTGAAAAAAGTTAGGTGCACCAATACTAAAGAGGACCTAACTCCAATACATACAAAGAGTTAGGTCTTCTGACAGCAAAACAAAATGAGTTGGAAGTCTTGTTAGTCTTTGTTACATGAGTTACAATTAAATACACACTAAAAAATCTAAAAAAAAAATTCAAAGTGTCCGATTTGACATATAATGCCTCATACATATATAAGTTTGTCATTCCGTTTGGTACTAATCGGTTATTTGAGTTATGACGACGTTTTAGCAAATGAGCGATATGTGAACAGAATTGGAATTAAAGCAAAATGAATTTAAGCAAATTTTTGATTTCAAAATTTTTTTAAATCAAAAACAGATTTAAAATTGCAAAAGATTTTAGAACGTTTTTGTCTCTCCTGTAAAATTTATTAAATTGGACTTAGCTTCTTTTCACATTGAGCTAAATTTGTGTATATATATTAAAACCGGATACTCTACATTTTTATTTTTTAAGTGTAAAATCTAGTCGTAATATTCGACAAATTCATGCGTCTAGTGTTCTCAAGCAAAAGGAATTGGAAGAAGAACTTGAACGAACCACACAGAATTATGAAAAATTATTAAAGGACAATTTGAAGCAAGAGAAATTAGCCCGTGATGAAAAGTAAGTTATTGAGTTGTCAACTATTCGACATACATAATACATAAAACCAGCTGTTTTGAAAACCGGGTTTTCAAATCTATGGATTAAAGCAACAAACACACACAAAACAACAATTTTTTGTTTGTTGTTAATTTTTTGTGTGTGTTTGTTACTTTATGTCCCCATAATTATGGAAGGTGTTGCTGAAGGGTCACGTACAGATAAAAACCATTTTTAGCAACATTTTTTGCCAATATACTGTAATAGAATAAAGAAAATGCTAAAAATGGTTTTTAGCCTTGCGTGAAAACAGGGTATTAGCCAGTTGGCATTAAATTTGTACCACATCATTTTAAGGCATTTTGAAATTAAAATTTCCCAAGAGATTAAGAAAAAGCAAAAATTTAAGAAAATGTCGTTCTGATAAGTATATCTACATCAAACTTTCAAACCTCCCAACACTTTATCATTCCAGAAATAAACTTCTTTTTCAATTACAAACCCTTATTAAAAAATTTGATCAAACAATTGGAGATAAAATAAAGGAGAATATGTTCCTGCAAGAAGAATTCGAAAGGCAAAATCAATTATTCGATGAATTTATGATCGAATATAACAGAGAAGAAGCTGAATATGATCGTATTGTACGCGCAAAGGAGGAAGAGGAAAAACGACAACAAGAACAGAAAATTTTTCTTTTTATGATGAATCGAGCGGCTCGTGTTGTTCAAAAACATTGGCGTAAGTTTCGAAAAGCCCAAAGAAAAGCCGCAAAAAAGGGAAAAGGTCGGGGAAAGGGTAAAAAGAAATAGTTTAATTGCATATCATTTCGTAAAACTTTTATAATGTACAAGTATGTTTATGTCAAGGTACATTAATACCCTGGGGGCAAATTATGTAACTTGATAGTCATCAATCGTCCTCGTTAGCTCATTATTCTATTACCATAAAATGACACTATATGGTAATGGAATAATGAGCTAACAAGGCGATTTGACGATTATCAAGTTACATAATTAGGCCCCTGTTCTCACTTACAGCTAAAACCCTTTTTAGCAAAATTTTTTCGTTTTAATCTGTCAATATAGTGTTAAAGCATTAATTGCTTAAAATATTTTCTTAAAAACCGGTTTTAACTGTAAGTGAGAACAGGGTATAAGGCCATGTTCACACTACAAGAACTTACCATGGTAAGTTGAGATGATTTTGCAATTTTTCTTTATGCTAGTACAATTTGAGATGATTTTGTAAATCACTATGTGATTTTGTTCAAAGGAAAATCACATGGTGATTTTAAAATCACGCTAGTCTGTATACATTATAACTTTATACCCTGTTCTCACGGAATACCGGTATTCCCGGGAATACCGAGAATAATCCAAGAACCGGGAAACCGGTACTGACCGTAGGCTCTATTTCGAACAAAAATATTTAAATAATTTCTCATTATTCCTTGATTTAAATTTCATTTTTTTATTAATTTCTGAAGTGTAAAAAACTGTTTATTAAAAAAAAAAACAATAAAATAATCGCATCACACTAAAAAAATTAAATATCTGTTTTTTATTTCTTTATGGTTTCGAAACTCAAAAATGTCCATTATTTTGCATCTTTAAATTTTATTCGCAAAAAAATATTTGTATATTCAAAAAAGTAAAATATGTAAATGTTTCGGCATTATTCGTGACGTGTGTATTTGACATTGTTTTTTCTAAAACAATCAAAAATCTTATTTTAATTTCGCATAGAATTAATGCTGTAAAATATGTAATGTACGCAAAAATCTGATTTTTAATTGTCAAGCTTTAAACCGAACAATTGGTATAATTTTCAAATAATTTGCTGTATCAAAAAGTTGTAAAGGTAAGTGTGTACCATTGAGGGAAAAAATCGTAGTCAAATCAAAAATGTTCATATAGCCCAGGAAAATAAGGAGAAAAAAGGGCAATCTGCGGAAAATCGGATAGGTTCTCTGAAAACTTGTACAGACCTTTGTTTTGACAATCTAAATAAGAAAAAAAAGTCCCAAGAAATCACCCGTGTCCTTGCTGAGATATTGAGGTCAAAGGTCACAAAAACCGGGTTTTTTTACAGTTTTTTGCTAATATCTCGCTTGATATGCGTCATACGGTTTAAGATTCTATTACAAAACTTGTAGAATATAAAATTATCTACAATATGTTTCTTAATACTTTTTTCGTATCTCTCACCGTTTCTGAGATATTAAGGCCAAAATACACAAAAACCAGATTTTTTACAGTTTTTTGCTAATAGCTCGCTTGATATGAGTGATACGCTTTAAAAGTCTATTAAAGAACTTATAGAATATAAAATTATGTACAAATTTCTCTAAAATTTTTTGCGTATCCCTCACCGTTTTTGAGATATTGGCGAATTTATCTTTAATTTATGAATATAAATAAAAAATTTCAGAGATTTTCCCAATTTCATTTGAAATTTTCTTAATTTCATTTAAAATTTCCTTAATTTCATTTGAAATTTTCTCAATTTCATTGGAAAATATCTTAAATTCATTTGAAATTTTCTCAATTTCAACTGGAAAGTGTAAGTTACTTTTTTTGAATTTTTGCAATCCAATGATGATCCAATGATTAGTTTTTTATTTATTTTTCCAATTTTTATTTACAACTCATTTTAAATAATTTTAACCTAACCGAGAACTGGTAACAATGACCGTCGTCTCGTTGTAGCGAAATCGACCAAGGGTTTTGGTGGGAATCGAACCCACGACCCCCTGTTTCATAGGCTAGCACGCTACCAACTAGCCTACAGGGGCCCCCTAGTGTAAGTTTCATTTAAAATTTTCTCAATTTCAATTGTATTCCCAATTTCATATGTAAATATCTCAATTTTAAATGTAAAATCTCAATTTCATTTGAAACTTTTTCAATTTCATTTGAAATTTTCTCCATTTCATTTGAAATTTTCTTAATTTGAAATAAAAATTTTCAATTTCAAATAGATATTCTCAATTTCATTTGGAATTTTTTCAATTTCAAATGAAAAATCTCGTTATCAAATGGAAAATCTCAATTTCATTTAAAATATTCTCAATTTCAAATAGAAAATCTTAATTTCAAATGGAATTTTCCAAATTTCAAATATAAATTCTCAATTTCATTTGGAATTTTCCAAAATTCATATAGAAAGCTTTCAATTTTAATTGGAAATGGTGTAGTAATAACTTTCTAATCTTTATTAATATACTAAATGCAAAACAATAAATATGCACTATGTGAAAATGTGAAACAAGTTATAAAAGTAACAAGATTATAAATAAGTAAAAAAAACATATTGTGCTCGATTTTGGAATACGATTTCACCATTCGCCTAATTTTTAAAAATTTGATATCCTTTCAAATTCCAAGATTTTAAAATTTTTCTTGTAACAATTAAAGATCTAGTTAATATCTTTAATAGTTACAAGAACAAATTTAAAAATCTTAAAATTCGAAAGAATATCAATTTTTTAAAAATTAGGTGAGTGGTGAAATCGTATTGCAGAATCGAGCACATAAAGAAGACCGCTGGTAAATGTCCGTTACACCCTGTTCTCCCGTGCATTTAAAACCCATCTTTAGCAACATTTAGGCCACGTTCACACTACAAAAAAAAAAGATCTGGCAACTAAATTTGGTATTGCTTTTTGTTTTGTTGTTAGTGGTATTTGTCTCTTTTACACTACTCAAGAAAGAATGAAAAGGTTATATTTTGACAGTGTGTTATATGGTAGAAAGAGCAAACGAAAAAGAAAACACTATCTTTCCTTTAAAAAATTCGACCGTTTTGGAGCGGTCGTTTTTAGTAAAATTAAAAAAATATAAAAACACAAAAAAAAATATAAAAATAAAAAAAATAACAAAAAAAATAATAAAAGTAGCAAAAACTGAAACAAAGTTTTAAAAACGTAAGTTAATTTACTGAAAGAACTGATTCTTAATTTAGTTTTATAAAAATAAAACGTGGTGAGAAAATAAAGAGATGAGTGAATGCAATAGATAAATAGAAAGTTTAGTGAGATAAAAAGAGAAAATTTCTTCTGTTTGGAAATTCAATTGACAAAAATTGTTCTTTAAATGTTATTGGTTTTAAAAGTTTAATATTGTCTTTACCTAAATTAGTATTATAAATCATCGCAAGTTTATAAAATATTGAAAATATAACAATGTAGAAAGAAGCAACGTATTAAACCTGCATTATTTTTTATTATTCACAAAGTTCTCACCTTTTCTCATTCCAGAGAGCTATTCTGGCCAGAGTTAACAACTTAAACTATTTGTCCCCGGTTGCTGTATTTTTAATATTTTGAACTATACATTTTTATACCCCCTAACCACAGTATGGGGATATACTGGGGATATACTCAGTTCGTTATTCCGCTTGTAACGCATCGAAATATCGGTCGGAACCCCATAAAGTATATATATTTTTGATCCATGATCGATTCTAAGACATTCTATGAATGTCCGTCCGTCCGTCTGTCTGTAGATAACACAATGCAGTCCGAAATAAAACAGTTAAGACTCCTGAAGTTTGGCCAGTGTTGCCACTTCTTGGATAATTATCCAAAAAATGGATAATTTAAAATTTTTTGGATACTCTTTGGATAATTACATTTTTGGATAATTTATGGATAATTTTATCATTTACAATTTAAAGTTTTACATGGACAAAATATATTTTTTTAAAAAGAAAACAAAAACCGATTTACGAAATAAATTATCTTCAAATACTGTTGCTTCAATTCTTTTTACAAAAGAAGGCATTGAAAGAAATGGGGGTACAAATTTTGAGCCCACAAAAGAGTAACTCTGTGGAACAAATTCTGGTTAGCAAAAGTTAGGTCGATTCTGAGAGTGAGGGGTGAAAATATAGGCTAAATTAGAAGACCCGTATCGCGGCGTTTGTTTATGTTAGTTCGAATTTTTTTTTAATTTTTTTTCGAACTTTGCAGTCAAATGCCGATTTTCAGCATATTGTTTTTATTGTTTTTTTGCTATAACTCGTCGGCTGATTAATATTTTTTCAATCTGTAAAAGCCAAATTGTGGCTAGAGACCTGTCAAACAAAAAAAACTGTTATATATGAAAAATCGGCATTTGACAACTAATATAAACAAACGCCACGATACGGGTCTTCTAATTTAGCCTCTATTTTCACCCCTACTCTCAGAATCGACCTAACTTTTGCTAACCTGAATTTGTTCTACAGTGTAATACTATTGTTATAACATATTTTTTATTTTGAACAGTACAAAATGTATGACTTTTATTTAAAAATAATTTCATGTATTCTTTAAATTGAATTTAAAATAAAAAAAACACTTTCGTTAAAAAAATCGTTTTTGATATTTTTTTTTTGTATAATTTTTGTGATTTTGGATAATTTTGGACAAACTACGAGTACTTATTTTATGTATTCTTTAAATTAAATTTAAAAAAAAAAAAACCTTTGTTTCGTCAAAAAATCGTTTTTGAAAATTTTTTTTTGGATAATTTTTGGGATTTTGGATAATTTCGGACAAACTACTGGATAATTTTTTAGTTGACCGGTGGCAACACTGAGTTTGGCACAAATATGTCTCATGTTCATACGCTCCGGCCACAGACTATAAACAGACTCGACAGTAGAGTTTTATTAGAAAAAATGGGGAAAAACTAAGCGATTTTAGGAGAAAACACAGCGGTTTTTAGTCCGTTTTACGCTAACATGGCAACACTTTCTACGACTTAGGAGTGAGTGAGACAACAAAAACCGATCTGGCATCCATTTTTCTTAAGGCACGTTCTATCAGTTTTCCCTTTCTAACCTAATTCGTAGAATAATTTGAAAAAAATAACCATATGGTTAAAGAATACTCTTTTGACACCTGTCACTTATGTCGAGTCTGTATTAGTCTGTGCTCCGGCTCCACCAACATAAAATTGTAGATAACATAAGAGATAACGTCGGCAGAACTTTTTTGTATTTTCATTTTATGTCAAAGGGTGGTGTAATCGTAATTTATGTTAACTCATTTTTTTCAGGAATTCGTTGATGAAGGTCGTTTGGATTTTATTTTTTATTTATTTTTTTAATACATATAACACACTTTTTTAAATTAAAAACCTTAGATTTAACGTTATTAAGTTATTTTCTTTCAAAAAACAACATTTATTAATTATAAAGCGAATGTTTTTTGTGAATTTTTATTTTTCCAAAATGTCGGCATCAACAAACTCATGAATTTGACGTTTCTTATGTTAACATAATTGTTAAGACTTATGTTTGGAGAACTATGTTAACATTTATTTCCAACACAAATATGTATAACATTTGACTATGGCACACGAGAAATAACACAATTTTGACGTATGTCGGAATAAATGTCCACATAATTATAGAAGGTGGAGCCAGTGGGTTAGGCAGGTTAAGTTCGTGAATGTGCAAAATCGGATCAGGGGAAAAAGTTTCCCCTTAAAGAACTGAACCAACCTCTGAAAAAATACAATTTTTTTACATGTTTTTTTGTATTTTTGTTAAATAAATGAAATGAAAAATTGCGAATGGAAGGTGCTCTCAACGTCCCCCATCACCCCCCAAATTAAACGCCCCTGACATTTTTTTTTTTACATTTTGGAGGGTAAACATAAAAGATTCGGCACAGCCGAATCTAACAGTCTCACTTGTTTACTACTAATTTCTTGCAGTAGGGCACAAATATTTTGGCAAAAAAAGTATGCCACCCCCTTTAGAATGAAAAAAAAACTAAATTTAAGCGGGCTGGCCCCCGGTGGACTCTCTTGAGCCAAAAAAACCGCCCCACCCACCAAAATGTATAATGAAAGGTAATTTGCTCACGATTGCAAATATGTATTTTGTGTATATATTTTAACAACATTGTACACTAGGGTGGCTCGTTTTTGGGCTTTTCTCTCTGATCAAATTCTAATACCCGCCAAAAGTGTCGGTCCCCTAAGAGTAACTCACATGCAAAATATCACTCCGATCGGAGTTTATCTTCTGTCTCCACTTTGAGCCTCAAAATTGGGGTTTTTTGAAAAAAGGACTTTTTAAAAAAAAAAAAAAAAAAAATTAAGTTTTTTTATTAAAATAATGAAAAAAAATTTTTTGTATAATATTTGATCATAAATACTTAAATATGAAATTTAAAGATTTTACGGTATCATTAACCCGTTCAAACTTGCTACCAAAAAAATGGCATGATTTTGGGGGCGTTCTCAAAACACCTTTTTTCAAAATTTGAAAATTTTATTAAAAAAAAATTTTAAATATACCATTTTTTATTTCTGAATTCATTAAGAACACTTTGGAGAAGAAAAATGTGAAATATGGCGGTTATCCGTCGAGCCACTTTTTGGGAAGCGCGGGGGGAAGTTAGCGGATTTCAAGGAAATGTTGGTTTTATCAATAATTTGGATTAATAAAATCTTATAAATTTCATTTTTGGGCAAATTAACTGTTTTTTGGTGTCGTGGCATTCAATTAGATAACTTTAAGTCTGTCATAAAATCTTACCGATCTAGGACGTCTTTAACCCACTTTGGCGGGGGGTCAAAAATGACCCCCGCAGGAAATTTGAAGTTTAGAGCTTAAATTTTGTGCTATTAACAAGTATAAAACGGCTTTTGTGTTTTCTACCCTAACTATTATTTCGTATTAATATATTATCTTTAAAAAAATCGTTAACCCTTCTTGGTAGGGGGTCAAAAATGGCCCATTCAATAAAAAGTATATATTTTTTACAGAAAATTAATTTGTGGCAGTCTATTAGATAACTTTAAATCAGCCCTGAAATTTCACCTGTTTAAGATATCTTTAACCCACATTGGCCAGGGGTCAAAAATGACCCCGGCAAAAACTTTTCGGCATAGTGCTTGAATTTTTTGATATCAACAAAATTTATATTTTTTATTGAATGGGTCATTTTTGACCCCCTACAAAGAAGGGTTAACGATTTTTTTAAAGATAATATATTAATATGATATAATACTTGAGGTAAAACACACAAAAGCCGTTTTATACTTGTTTATAGCACAAAATTTAAGCTCTAAACTTCAAATTTCTTTTGGGGGTCATTTTTGACCCCCAGCCAATGTGGGTTAAAGACGTCCTAGATCGGTAAGATTTCATGACAGACTTAAAGTTATCTAATAGAATGCTACAACACCAAAAAACAGTTAATTTGCCCAAAAATGAAATTTATAAGATTTTATTAATCCAAATTATTGATAAAACCAACATTTAATTGTTTTTTTTAATTGGTATTGGTAGTGGGGAATTTAATTGGTATTGGTAGTGGTATTGGTATTGGTAGGTTTTTAATTGGTATTGGTAGTGGGGAATCGGTATTGGTTTTTTATCGGTATTGGTATCGCACAAATAAAGGTATTGGTTTTTAATTGGTATTGGTTTTCAATTTGAATTGGTATTAACGGGTATTGGTATCGAAAAGGTATTGGTACCCATCATTGATTTTAATACCTTTTTCAAAAAAAGTTTTTTTTACAAAAAAAAGAATTTTTTTTCAGAAAAAATAAGATTTTTCAAAAAAAAATATATGGTAACACTGAGTACATGCCAGTTGTGTTAGTGTTTCTTCACAATACAGCAGCAAGCAGCTGAGCAGCAAAATTTTTACATGTGTTTTGTTGTTGCGGCAACAACAAAATACATGTAAAAATTTTGCTGCTCAGCTGCTTGCTGCTGTATTGTGAAGAAACACTTATGTATGGGGTGGGTTGTGCTGCCTGTACAAACAAATTTTGTTATTGTGTAAAAATCAAAATGATTTTAATATTTACTCAATCATTGGGATTTTATGCAAGCCGTTTTTGTAGTTTGTGGCGAATTTAACTCCGTTCATCTGTAATTTTTGACAAGAAAACATAAAAAGCGGAAAAATAATAAATAGAAGATAGAAAATAAAAATAATTACTTATTGCCAATTTTTCGCCATCCATAAATATTTTTCTCTATTGTGGCTAATATGGAGCACCAAAACGTTAACCCTTTTTAGCTCTGATGAGTTAGAGTCGAGTAAAAGTCCAAATGAAAGCTTAGGATCTTGGCAACACAGAATCGTGTTTTGGTGCTTAACGGATTTATGAAATATTTTCATGTAAAGAAATTTTCGAAAGGAATTTCTTCAAGCTTCTTCAAGCTTTCGATACCAATTTCATCCAAATCGGATAAGTACTTTCTAAGATATTTAAGAAAAACTTTGAAGGCCCGCCCACTTGAAAGAGGGCGTGACCCCTCAAGTTTGACTGGACATTTTTACTCTGTGAGGTCAAAAGTTAAAATAAAAAAAAATCGAAATTTCGGTAATCTGGGTTAGTTCCTTTTTCTGCTAACAAACGTCAGTTGATTTTTTTTTAATGTATTTATATTGATTTAATTAATAATTGATCTCTAACATAATTGTTAAGGGAAAAAGCTTAACAATTGTGTCTACAATGCGTTAACATAAAATAACTGACGTTTGTTAAACGAATAATCTATGCTTTTCTGGTACGTGTAGAACACGACATCACACCCATAGTCAAGCAAATTTATATTGAGTTAGAATCGGGTAATAGCATTTCACTCTTTTTAATTTTGAACTTTAAAAATTCGAGATATTGCTAAATAGTTACACTGTTTTTCTAGCATGTTCCGTTTTCGATATATTCGCGTTTGAAAAATTTTCCACCCGAAAAACGCAAACGTGAATGTCTCGAAAACGGGACATGCTAGAAATATTTGAATTGCAGTTTTGGAATCAGGATGTCCAATTTATATGAAATCAAATCCTATTTGTTGGAAGCAACGTAACGTGGACCCCAAAAAGTGCGAAATTGTTGTTGTTTTTTGGCTTTTTAACAGCGAATATCTCAAAAACGGTATGTGTTAGAACAAATTGGATGGCAGATTTGGATTCAGGAGAGCAAATTCTAAAATTATCAGTTGGATATTTCACTGGGAGAAATTTCTTGTTAAACAGTGTAATTATTTACCAATAACTCGAAAACAGGATCAGCTAGGATTTTTGTGTTGACGATATTTAAAGCTCCAGATAAAGAGGAGTTCTATTACCCGTTTTTGTCACCATTTTAACACAGCCAAAACTTGCTAGAAGAGTGGTGTGGGGTAAGGGATTAAAGTTTTGGTGCTCATTTTAAACTTTTTTTTGGGCATTTTTTCTTTTTAAGTGGGAGATAAAAAAAATGGAATGGCAACACTGTACTTGATTTATAAAATACTTTTTTTCAATTATTTCTTTCATTAACCGACCGTCAAACGAGTCGAAGTCCGTTTTGGTGAGCGGTCGTGAGTTGCAGAACACGGCTTATCACATTTTTTGTGAAATTTAAAAAAAAAAAATAAAAAAACAAAAAAAAAAATATAAAAATAAAAAAATTAACAAAAAAAATTGTAAAAAGTAGCAAAAATCGAAAAGGTGTTATAAACGTAAGTTTAATTGCACAGGAAATCTATTGCAAAATTTTTCTTGTACTAAAAAAAAAATAAAAACGTGGTGTGGTTCAGCCAATAAAATTATATGAGTGAGTGCAATAGATGCATAGAACCTTAAGATGAAAAGAGAAAGAATTTTTTTTTTTGGAAATTTCATTGTAGAAAATTGCTTTAGTTAAATATTTTAATTTAAATAGTTTTTATTGGAAGAATTAAATAAAATCATTATACAAAAATAATAATAAATCATTACAAGTTTATAAAAAACTGCAAAAAATAACAATTTAGAAAGAAAAACGCCTAAATTTTCTTATAATAGTAGTGGTATGGTCATATAGGTTTTTATTGCTCAAAAAGTCTGCTCTTTTTATATTTCAAGAGACTATATAATAAAGAGGTTCTAGGTCTCTCAATATTTAATTGTTGAAAAATGGACTCGTAAAAAAAATCCTGCCATCATGTAGTTTATGAAAGTTTTGTTATTTAAAATATTTTTTTTTATCTGTTATTAATTTTTAAAATTTTTCCCTTTTCTTTACAGTTTCTTTTGGGTTTTTCCTTTGTGTAGATTTTTTATACTTTAAAGAAAAAAATAATTTTTTTCTCCATTCACCACAACAAGGACGGACGCGTCTTTGTCATATTTCCTTTTTTGATAAAACAAAAAAAGAAATAAAAAAACACACACCCGTTTCTTTTGCATAATATGAACAGTGGTGGACCAAATTATCAAATGGCTTCACTATACGTAGGAGATTTGCATCAAGATATAAATGAAGCTGGACTTTTTGAGAAATTCTCTGATGCTGGTCCAGTTTTGTCAATTCGCGTATGTCGCGATATAATAACTCGCCGTTCTTTGGGATATGCTTATGTCAATTTCCAACAACCAGCTGATGGTAAGTTTTCCAATTATATGTATTTGTATATAATCTATAATAATTATAATATACGTGGTTTATTGTAATTAACTTTTTTCTTTCAAAAACACCCCTTTTTTGTAACTGCTTTTATTTAAAGATATTGTTTTTGTCTACATTCTTTGTTTTGCAATTTTTGCTGTCGATTTCTGTGTATATATTATTTTGCAAAAACAGTAAAGTCTGTATGTGCATTACTATGAATAGGGAAAAAACCATGTTTTAAAAATATATATGTATATTTACGTTTTTATGACTAATATTCTGCAGCTGACAGTTGCTTTTGTATTGTTTATTCAATATAATTTACAATGTTTTGATGAATACATATTTATATTACAATACTACAAATTAAAAACATTTTATTAAAAATACATAAATAATGTATAAATCTATACGTAATGCAACAAAAATCAAATTTGGAGGCCTCGTACTCTGGAACCTCGTTAGTCCACGATTAAGTATCGACTGATAAACGATGAGTGTAATGGATATTAATGGAGATTTTTCGATGGAACTGTCAGGAAGGATTCTTTCTCTGCCATTGTAAACAATTACCGAAAATTTGAAAGTTTACCGTTTTTTTTAAACGGTTACCCTCGCCTTATAATGGGACGGACTGTGACAATAATGTAAACATATCTTCTTTTTAGTAATTAACCTAATCCTTCATTTACCAAACTTTTTTTTTATCTTATATAATTACATATAATTTTATCAAATTTTTTAAAATTTTTTGAAAACGGAAACCTCTATATCGTCAAACTATATTCAATAAATGCCAACTCTAAAAGGCTTACTTTTCAGGATAGCTAAAAAACTAGTTATTCGCATATTATTGTCAAAAAAAAAAATGTACCTTCCATAAGATGGTTTAAAAATATTCTAAATAATTTATACCTACGAAAAAAAAATGTCATATTTCGCACTTATTTGCGTAATTTTCAGAGACGGCATTTATTGCTATCTGAAATTTTTATCACAGATGGGTATTGCATAGGGGAGCTATTTGCCATCGGAAACTCATTTTGGCCAAATTTAAGTTGGCATATTTTGAATATAGGTTCACGATATATAATCTTATATAATTTTATCAAATTATGTACAGTCAAACTCGGTTATAACGAATTCTCGATTATAACGAACAAATTCTAAAGTCCCGACGTTTTGGCATCAATTTTCACACAAAATACTTCTTTTATAACGAATACTCGGTTAAAACGAACTGCTTATGGTCCCACTAATACAATTTCATGTGTATTTACCTTTTTATAACGAACTCCCATTAGTATTTTGAAATGTGCGGCAATCATGTTTACCAAACTCACAAAAAGTTAGAAACTTTTGGATAATATTATAGTTTTTAAAGAATTTAATTATATTTTTAATGTTTTCTTCTTGATAAGTAGTTTATTTATGAAAAAAAAAACATCAAATGAAATGAAGTTGGACCTATTTTTTTTTTTGGAAATAAAAATGGTTGATATAAAATATACCCCGGTTATAGCGAACTTTGACCGAATTTACATTGGGCAATTTTAATTGCGGCAATTCTGATTTTTTAGTGTATCAGAGAGAGAGATAAGATTCTTCCCTCTCTCGCCGATACACTAAAAAATCAGAATTGCCGCAATTAAAATTGCCCAATGTAAATTCGGTCTTTGCTTATAACGAACTATTCTTACTGGTCCCCCGGAGTACGTTATAACAATAAAATACATGTTAAGGATTAAAAATAACAGATTTGGGAGTAAGGTTTTTTCTATTTGACCTGTAAATAGATGTAAAAACCGAAAAAAAATATTTTTAGCATATATACCGTTAAATAAAATGCAAACGGCCATATTTAATAAAAAAAATCAAACTACTTCACTACTACATTTTTCCGTTAAAACTGATAATAAAACCACACAATCTGTGGCTATAGTTTGGGGCCTGTCACAGTGTCAACTAATATCGTAAATGCTTTCAAAGTTTTCCTCTAGAAACGAAAAACGAAATAATTTTTCAAAATGAAACCACTTCCATGCCATTCATTTTGATTCTTTAAAGTGATTTTGTTTACGAGTGAACCACTTATTTCACTTCCGAACGGAATTGAGTCTGTGACATGCACGTAGTAATCTTTAAGAGTAAATATGGTTCAGTATAAATTTATATGTAAATATTAGAGTTGACAAATATTCGCCTTTTAACTTCGTTTGAATAATTCAAATAATTGTTTTGTTCGTTCGATCAAACGATTAAATGTAAAAAAATATTCGATTAATCGATGAGATTAACGAATAAAAAAAGTGGTTATTAAAAAATATTTTTATTAAAAAAAATTAAATAATTTATACAAAAAACTAAACAATAAATAAGTAAAAAAACTTATAAATTAAATAACTGAATTTACTTTTTTAAGAAAAAAAATGCATAAAAAACTTAAATTTGAATAATTATAAGTTTTAAGTTGGTGGAAGTCGTCGGGGGACGTTGGAGGACACCTTTTCCTTCTTCATATATGTTTATAAATTAATTTTTACGATATTTACGCCTAAAAAACGTATTATTTTTTGTATTTGTATTTTTTTCTATAACAACGCCATTAAAAGGGGAAGTGCCGAAAAAATAGCAACTTCCTAATCATCTTGGTACAAATGCAAGACAATGAACTTTATATGGCATAAAAATATTTCATTTGTTGAACAAATATACAAAAAAAAACTTGTAAAAAAAATTGTGTTTTTCTGATGATGTTTTAGTTCTTTAAGGGGGAACATAAGACATAATTGAGCCAAACTTCAGGAGTATAGCTCTTTAATTTTGGACTGTATCGTGCCCTCCCAAGGGTCTTAAATTTTAAAAACTGAATAACTTAACTATTGCTATATGCTTTTTTAATTTTTGTCGTGACGGCAGTATTTAGCGCGATATAAGAACTTTTAAATTTTCGGAAATGCCCACTTTTTTAGACTCAAAGTTAGGACCCATTGGGGTCCACACATTTGAAGAGGACCGGCGATACTATGGAGATCCATAGAGTCAAAAATTTGATCCATATTTAAATATGTTGTTTATAACTCCGTTTCTATTAGGGTTTAATGGTCAAATAAAAGCTTAAATCTAAATCTTCACTCAAGAAAAATTTGTAAATTTTGCAAAATTGTTTTAAAATTCAAAATTTACTTGTGGTAAAGGAAACTTTTTGTTAAAATCATCGTTTAAACAAAGTTTTAGAAAAAGTTTTCAACAATCAACTAAATAATTTAACTAAAATTATATTTTTTTTAGTTTATTTAACAAAAAAAAAATCTTAAAAATTTGCTCGTTGCCCTGTCCCCCTGAAGCATTAAAACTGCCTGCCAGTCAAACTCGGTTATAACGAATTCTCGATTATAACGAACAAATTCTAAAGTCCCGACGTTTTGGCATCAATTTTCACACAAAATACTTCTTTTATAACGAATACTCGGTTAAAACGAACTGCTTATGGTCCCACTAATACAATTTCATGTGTATTTACCTTTTTATAACGAACTCCCATTAGTATTTTGAAATGTGCGGCAATCATGTTTACCAAACTCACAAAAAGTTAGAAACTTTTGGATAATATTATAGTTTTTAAAGAATTTAATTATATTTTTAATGTTTTCTTCTTGATAAGTAGTTTATTTATGAAAAAAAAAACATCAAATGAAATGAAGTTGGACCTATTTTTTTTTTTGGAAATAAAAATGGTTGATATAAAATATACCCCGGTTATAGCGAACTTTGACCGAATTTACATTGGGCAATTTTAATTGCGGCAATTCTGATTTTTTAGTGTATCAGAGAGAGAGATAAGATTCTTCCCTCTCTCGCCGATACACTAAAAAATCAGAATTGCCGCAATTAAAATTGCCCAATGTAAATTCGGTCTTTGCTTATAACGAACTATTCTTACTGGTCCCCCGGAGTACGTTATAACAATAAAATACATGTTAAGGATTAAAAATAACAGATTTGGGAGTAAGGTTTTTTCTATTTGACCTGTAAATAGATGTAAAAACCGAAAAAAAATATTTTTAGCATATATACCGTTAAATAAAATGCAAACGGCCATATTTAATAAAAAAAATCAAACTACTTCACTACTACATTTTTCCGTTAAAACTGATAATAAAACCACACAATCTGTGGCTATAGTTTGGGGCCTGTCACAGTGTCAACTAATATCGTAAATGCTTTCAAAGTTTTCCTCTAGAAACGAAAAACGAAATAATTTTTCAAAATGAAACCACTTCCATGCCATTCATTTTGATTCTTTAAAGTGATTTTGTTTACGAGTGAACCACTTATTTCACTTCCGAACGGAATTGAGTCTGTGACATGCACGTAGTAATCTTTAAGAGTAAATATGGTTCAGTATAAATTTATATGTAAATATTAGAGTTGACAAATATTCGCCTTTTAACTTCGTTTGAATAATTCAAATAATTGTTTTGTTCGTTCGATCAAACGATTAAATGTAAAAAAATATTCGATTAATCGATGAGATTAACGAATAAAAAAAGTGGTTATTAAAAAATATTTTTATTAAAAAAAATTAAATAATTTATACAAAAAACTAAACAATAAATAAGTAAAAAAACTTATAAATTAAATAACTGAATTTACTTTTTTAAGAAAAAAAATGCATAAAAAACTTAAATTTGAATAATTATAAGTTTTAAGTTGGTGGAAGTCGTCGGGGGACGTTGGAGGACACCTTTTCCTTCTTCATATATGTTTATAAATTAATTTTTACGATATTTACGCCTAAAAAACGTATTATTTTTTGTATTTGTATTTTTTTCTATAACAACGCCATTAAAAGGGGAAGTGCCGAAAAAATAGCAACTTCCTAATCATCTTGGTACAAATGCAAGACAATGAACTTTATATGGCATAAAAATATTTCATTTGTTGAACAAATATACAAAAAAAAACTTGTAAAAAAAATTGTGTTTTTCTGATGATGTTTTAGTTCTTTAAGGGGGAACATAAGACATAATTGAGCCAAACTTCAGGAGTATAGCTCTTTAATTTTGGACTGTATCGTGCCCTCCCAAGGGTCTTAAATTTTAAAAACTGAATAACTTAACTATTGCTATATGCTTTTTTAATTTTTGTCGTGACGGCAGTATTTAGCGCGATATAAGAACTTTTAAATTTTCGGAAATGCCCACTTTTTTAGACTCAAAGTTAGGACCCATTGGGGTCCACACATTTGAAGAGGACCGGCGATACTATGGAGATCCATAGAGTCAAAAATTTGATCCATATTTAAATATGTTGTTTATAACTCCGTTTCTATTAGGGTTTAATGGTCAAATAAAAGCTTAAATCTAAATCTTCACTCAAGAAAAATTTGTAAATTTTGCAAAATTGTTTTAAAATTCAAAATTTACTTGTGGTAAAGGAAACTTTTTGTTAAAATCATCGTTTAAACAAAGTTTTAGAAAAAGTTTTCAACAATCAACTAAATAATTTAACTAAAATTATATTTTTTTTAGTTTATTTAACAAAAAAAAAATCTTAAAAATTTGCTCGTTGCCCTGTCCCCCTGAAGCATTCAAACTGCCTGCCAGTGGGGCGAGAATCAAAAGTTGGTAACCATTGCTATAAACCTTATCTATAAGGCATAATTTTGAAATATAAAGCATTATCTCCAAAAAATTCTGTTAAAACATCTAAAATTAAGTGTTGTGTCAAGCTTTCGAATGAAACCAATCTTGGTCTAATCGAACCAATATTTGCGAAGATACCTATACAAATTCAATATCCAAACTTTGAAAGCCCATAACTCGGGAACCATATACCGACGACAATTTTTATCGTCTCTTTTTGAATCTGTATTTCCAAATATAAAAACTTGACTTGTTACTAATAAAAAAATATTGTTTTGTTTGTTTTTGAATTTTCAGAGACAATATGATACATACATACCCAGTCAGAAAAATACAAACGGGCCAACGTTGGAATGAAGTTGGCGGCGACGGTACCAACGTTGGCGAATCATACCCGTTTCTAAGTCTACGACGTCATTCCGACGTTGAAATGATAACAGTGGCCAACGATCGCTCGACTTTTGTTTTAACGTTGGGTTAACATTGATTTTACAAATTTACGACATTGGATTTAACTTTTGCTTAAGGATGTATTGAAAATCTCGATGTCGTGCTTTTTAGTTACCATTTTGTACAAATTGGTTGAAAAATCAACTACTTAAGTGTTCACTTAGATTAAAGAGTTGAGGTCTATGTAAATCGAAAACTTTTTAAAAAAATAAAAATGTTAAACTTTTAAATTATAATCTATAGTGTAGTGTTTTATGTAAACACAAAGTTGTGCCAACACAATATTTTTAGTAAAACTGTTTTACATTATACAATGTTGTATTTTTGGCTAGCCCGATATTGTACCAACACAAAATTTTTGGTACGGTTGGCAATTTCTGACTGGGTAGTTATTTTGATAGATAATGAGGTTTTTAAATTTATTTAGGATGTTATACATTTTTGCACACGTTTTTTTTTTTTTTTGTTTATTTATTTTTTCTTTCATTTGGTTTTTTAAACTGGTTTCACTTTTTATTTATTTTTGTTTAATATAAACGTGGCATTACTATACTAGTTTTTTATGATTATTTTCTTTTATTTATTATTATTATAGTTTTCATACCCTTCATCCATAATATGTGGGTATATTCATTTTCACATTCCGTATGTAACGCATCCAAGTTAGGGCTTTCAATTCCAAAATACCCATTTTTTCGGGATTAGGCGAATCTCGAATCTCGGATTCACATTGTGGATAGAGTCGAATATGTTCTTATACAGTTGAACCTCGATTATCCGGCCCTCTATTAACCGGTGCCTCTATTAACCGGCATGCTGTGTGTTTGTTTTTTACCTCTATTATCCGTGCTTTACCTCTACTATCCGTGCAATTCATACATGTGCGTACATATTGTATTTTCTGTTATTGTTTTTACCTCTATTAACCGTGCTTTACCTCTATTATCCGTGCAATATATTCACGAACATATACAAATGTAGAAAAATATATAACCTCTTTCAACCGTGTTTTTCGATTATCCGTGCTTAGTCCGGTCCCGTGCAACCCGGATAATCGAGGTTCAACTGTACTTTAGTTTGTGCACAAACGATTTGTCATTAGACTCGTTTGCTACTTTGTAGTAAATCGTTTCTATTTTTGCTAAATAATCTTGACAATGGAATCTTGACAAATTCCGAAACACGTGTCGATTAAGTCTTGCAAAAATGACCAACATAAATAAATTTAAAACAAAAAAAAAAAAAAATAATTTTCTTGAAAATTATGCTATGAGAATATCATGGTTTTAATTAGTAAAGAAAATAATGACCTCGAGCCAGAATAAACATCCTCAAAATATAAAAAAATATTTTTTTTTTTCGACCCACCTTACTGTCCAATCATCAGTCTGTTAATAATCTCGATCTTGTTTGGCTTAAAATACTTGCATCTATAGAACCATGGCTTACCGCTCGGAAAAAATTGGACATGATGACGACCTTTATTAATATTAAAAGATACGTATTCCTGTGACCATTCATCCTAGAGGATATTTTCTATTGCGTCAATAGTGAGTCGTATGGGCATTTCATCACCTAAGGTTAAGGCTTCTCTTGTAGCCCTATCCACCACATCGTTACCGTGAACGTCAGCATAACCTTAGAAAAATGAAGCGAAATTTTCTCAATGTTGTCATTTTGAACCAGTTTGTGTATCTCTTATACAAAAATCATTGCCCTTTTTTCGCCAATGCTAGGACACCTGATTTGCTGTCCAATAAAATTGCTACCTTTTTGTACCCATTGTCCCTTGCAAATGCAATCGCCCTTTTCGTCGCCATTAGTTCAGCAAACATAGATTAGAGTCAAAATTTGACCATATGTTTCATGCAGTTTGAAAACTGTTTAAATTTTAGGTGTGTTCCAGAACTTTCCGGGTAAAGTTCGGTAAAATGAGAGAAAATCAAAAAACCTCTCTCGATACCACAAAAATGCATAAAAGTACGGGAACGCAAAAAACCACATTTCAAACCCAAAATAATAGAAAATGTAAACAAACCAATAATGCAAAAATATTTTCCTAAGAAAAATTACTTTAAACTAATAACAAATTATCTTTTTTTGTATTGAAATAACACATTTCCTTGGTTTACTTCTTTATTTTAATTAAATTTCCAGTTTAACTTTCGGGCTGGTTTGGGTACCCGCGGGCACCCGCGGTAACGTTCTGGAACGAACCTTTTATGTTTTTCTAAAACAACATTTCATAAGGTAAATCTGCAAAAAAAACTGGTAACGATGAGCCAACGAAATGTTAGAAAGATTACTGAATACAGATAGCCTTCGCAGGATGACACTCTTCCTGCAGCTATTGCCCGGTTGAGTGCTATCAATGGTTTTCCTTTTTTGAAGTTTACAACTTCAACAGAACTTCGCTAAGTTTTTTTTTTTAATAATATGTAAATCTACATTGTATAAAGATTGAAATGTGCCACACAAGACACCTACCATGTTAGTTCACAGTAATACATTTTTAAATTCATTACAAGTTTCCAAGGCCATAACAAATGCTTAACCGTATAGTGTTTCAGTTTTTATTGTTTCTTCATTATAATTTTTAGACATAAATGCGCAGTTTTTTTAGTTTGTTTTTGTTTGTTGTTTTCTCTCTTATTTATATTATTGAGTAGTATTTTAAACTTTCACCATTTCATTTATTTATTTTTCTTTTCATTAATATTTTATTACGTATGTATATTTATTATGGAGGGGAGGTCATTGGCTTACTCTGGAATGTTAAAATGGTTAATGGTACGAACAGAACAAGCCCGGCACGACTTTTTCCATACGATTTGACAGTTAAAAACCGTGACCGGCACGACAAAAAATTAAAACTTATTTTATTTTATCTCCGGGTTCTCTCAATCTCCCTCCCTCTCATACTCCAGGGTTGCCGCATTTTCACTACAATTTTTAAATTGTTCATTCACAATGGTGTAACAAACGTACAGTAGTGCCAACTTAATCACATTGACTATGTGATAAGCGATTTTTTTCCGTAAAATTACTCTAATTTTATTAAAAGTTGGCACCACTGAACAAACAAATGACATTTTTTGCCGTCGCCGTCCCCCTTCATTGTTTTGGGCCTATATTCTCCGGCTACGGCAACCGTCCCCCGTGCCGTGCTTGTTCTGTTTCTACCTTAATTCGTGTAATATGAAAAGTGAATGTACTCAGCAGTTTCTTTAAAATTTAGTGCTCTATGTGAGAAAGTTTATTTCTTGATTTTTTGGGTGATAATCATTGTTGCCAATTTAGCTATTTTGTAGCTAGATTTAGCTATTTTTTTTTGCATCTAGCGACAAAAAAAGTCATTTAGCTCTTAGCTACAAATCTAGCTACTTTTTTTGTTCGCAAAATTTGTAAAAAAGTGTTTTTTTTTAAACCGTTTTATTAGCCATATTTTCAAGTTGACATTTCGTTAACGTGCTATTTAAGTGTGTATGACATATGCTAGTTTTTCAACTTTTCAAAAAGTTTTATCAGGGGTTTTCTATGATATTTCCTTTAACTATGAGTACTTTTTACGTATACAAAATGAGGTGCTGATTCACAGAAAATAGTGAGGTGCCGATTCACAGAAAATAGAAATTCACAGGAAATAGTTCACAGGATCTGCAAATCCAGAAATATATACATATAACATATAGATTAATAATGTTTCATTGTTAAAGAAATTGATTTAAAAGCTTAATTTAATAACTTAAGCGTTGGAAGCAATTTCTAAAGTTTCATGCGTTATAAATTATATCTGCGATATAAAATATGAGTATTTAAACTTTTTGTTTGCAAAATTTAATAAAAATATTTGAAAATATTCGTTTTAATACCAAAACTAACTTATTTTATTATTTAATTAAAAACTTTAGCAAATAAAACCTTTTAAAAACCACAAATCCAAAATCTAGCTATAAAATAGCTAGATTTTTCAACTGTTTATACAAATCTAGCTACAAAATAGCTAGATTTTTTAACTGTTTTTAAATTTAGCTATTTCTAGCTATTTTTTTGTCCAATCTAGCTACATTTTTTTAAAAATAGTTGGCATCAGTGGTGATAATGCGACCATCATAATAAATACAAACCTACACGTGTATTTATATGATAAACATGTTTATAAGTATATATACAGTGACTCAAACTAATAATGGAACATCATATATTTGATTGCAGTTCTTTAAAGTTATCAATAGTGTCCGACCGAATACACCTTTTTTGGCCGAAGCCGAATATTCGGCCAAATTTTCACTATTCGGCCAAACCGAATCCGAAGCCGAATATTAAAAAAGAAATGTTTTTAGTTGCAAAAACACTTAGTAAAATGTTTTTGTGGCTTACTAATGTGATTCACAGTTAGTTTAGTGTGTTTTTCAACACGTGAGCACAAATATTATACAATTATTCGGTATTCGGCCTATTCGGCCAAAACTGTGTCCGAAGCCGAATAGTAGCCGAATAGTGCTTTTGGGCCGAAACCGAATATTCGGTCGGACACTAGTTATCAATACTAAACCTGAATATTATCAATCGCCTACTTTTGAAAAAAAAAAATGCTATATAGGAAATTTTCCCAGCTTTAATTTAAGCTTGATAGCGTTCAAATTGAGCAAATATTAAATGGCGCTGGAAAAAGAAATTATAACTATCTTTCTAGCCGTGGCGTGGTCGTAGAGGCTTGAAATGACGAGTTATTTTCAAGTCAAATGGAAAAAAAAAATTAGCGGGTACCGTCTCAACATTTCCAAAATAAGGGACACTCTAACGTATATGTATACTTTTGCGCTGGCCAACGGCAGGCGAAAAGATTCATAACTCTATCAAGCCGGTAATAAAACTGCTGCTATGTTTGGACAAAAAGTATCTCCAAAGACATTTACGATTTTTTTGCGGAAAAACGCTTCCCGCTCCAATTGTGATTATTTTCTCAATCAAGTTAATAATTTTTTAATGAGTTTTGGGAGATTTTTGTGAATATCGGGAAAGTAGTTTGTATAGGGGCTACAAGTGCAACTGGTCCAATTCCTTTAAAAATTGGAATGATTATTTGTGAATACAAAATACGTTTATCGCCAAATTATATAATAATTATAACACCTATTATAATACGGTTGAAAGATAGATTTAATCCAAAGTTTAAATTTATCGGTTTACTTGCTGGTGGGTCTAGGACCAATATTTCGTTTAGTTACAAAAATCAGCACAACAATTGAATAGTTCATGCGAATAAAGACGAATAGACCATTTGTAGAATTTTACAGGGGACAATAAAAACGCAGGAAACGGTTAAAAAATAATATTTTTGTCAACTTTTTGGTATTAGCTTAAAGGTTTGAGTCACATCTACCTATTTACAAAATTTTAGTAAGGTATTCGAAGGAGAACTTGCCAAAAATTGGACTTAAATTTTTTGCTTAAATGGAAAAAGGGCGAATATCCAAAAAAAAGTATTGAAATTTGAATAAAAATGTGTTATTTTGCAGCAGATTTTGACTACATTTTCACGAGAATTGCAAAACTTGACGAACTATGGTTGGTATTTGTTTGTAACACTTTAAGGACTTCGAGGATACACTATTTAAGGATTGCAAGGACATGCAAAAAAATTTTTTTTTTTAATTTTTTTTTCTAATATTCCTGCCTTTTGATGCAGTAGTAATTCTTTATGACACTAAATACATTTTTAGGAATTATAATATTAACCCTTGACTGCATATTACGATGTAACATAAAAGGACATGAAAACATTTTTGTTTTTTTTTCGCAAATCTGGTTAATTTGTTTGTATGTGCTAAGATTGTGTTTTTTTGTGTACAATTTCAAATTTTACCTAATATCAATTTTAAACTCGCAGCTAAATAATTTTTATATAATATTTTGTTAAGGATGGATATTCGCCCTTTTTGCTTTCCACACTTTAAAGTCTTATAACTCAAGAACGGTAAAATTTTTTGCCAATATAATAAGTGTGGTTTGTTCCTCGTAATGTTCTTTTAACACATTGTTACCGAAAGTAAAATTTTTGTATGTTTTTGTGTTGTATTTAATCAAAATTGTGCGTTAGTTCACTCCCAATTTAAACAGAAATATAAAAATATACGAATTATTGCACTTTTAAAGTCATTTTTTTAGCCTTAAAAGTCAAAATTTCCACAAAATTTCTGCATAGGATTGTAGGGCTCTGCTAATAAAATGCATTTATGCAAAAAAACGTGTTTGCGAAAAAGTGGTCTATTCGTCCTTATTCGCATGAACTATTCAATTGATGGACTATTTGATTGTATTTTTTTTAATAAAAAGTTATTATAGTTTTATTATTTTGCAACTTCTACCCATTGGTTGGTTAAATTTTTCCATTATTTTTAACCGACTAAGATTCATTGTTGCTAGAAAAAGTACTCGACTTACCATGACAATTTTAATCATACCCTGAAAGTGTCAGAAGTTGAAGAGTAACAATATTATCAACAAAAGTTAGTTTGTATTTTAAAGATTTAAGGAAAAGTTGAATCTATAAAAGTTATATAATTTTGCAACTTCTACCCATTGGTTGGTTAGATTTTTCTTATTATTTTTAACCGACTAAGATTCATTGTCGCTAGAAAAAATTACTCGACTTACCATGACATTTTTAAACACAACCTGAAAATGCCAGAAGTAGAAGAGTAACAAAAGTTTGTCACTCGGTGCAAGAGCTTTACTTCTATAATTTGCTTTCTATAATTTTGCAACTTCTACCCATTGGTTGGTTAGATTTTTTTATTATTTTTAACCGACTAAGATTCATTATATTACCGACTTACCATGACATTTTCAAACACAACCCGAAAATGCCAGAAGTAGAAGAGTAACAAAATTTTGTCACTTGTTAGAGATTTTATTTAAAAAAATTAAACGAATAAACTTCGTAAATTCTATAAAAAATACTATAGTATTTTTTTCTAGAATTTATGAATTTCCTTTAGAAATGTCATAACATGTTCAATCATATCCCGAAATCCACTGAAGTCGAAAAGTTACAATATTGTCGGTTTATAGTTTAATTTAACTACAATTGAAGTTTTATAATTTTGCAACTTCTACCCATTGGTTGGTTAGATTTCTTTATTATTTTTAACCGACTAAGATTTATTGTTGCTAGAAAAAATTTCTCGACTTACCATGACATTTTCAAACACAACCCGAAAATGCCAGAAGTAGAAGAGTAACAAAAGTTTGTCACTCGTTGTTAGGGCTTTCCTTTTCAAAAAATCAAACGATAAAAATTCATAAATTCTAGAAAAAAATACTAGGAATATCATAACATTTTCAATCATACCCCGAAATCCACTTAAGTGGAAAATTTATATGTTGTCGGCCTATAGTTTAATTTAACCACAATTAAAGTTTTATAATTTTGCAACTTCTACCCATTGGTTGGTTAGATTTCGTTATTGTTTTTAACCGACTAAGATTCATTGTTGCTAGAAAAATTTCTCGACTTACCATGACATTTTTAAACACAACCCGAAAATGCCAGAAGTAGAAGAGTAACAAAAGTTTGTCACTCGTTGTTAGGGCTTTCCTTTTCAAAAAATCAAACGATAAAAATTAATAAATTCTAGAAAAAAATACTAGGAATATCATAACATTTTCTATCATATCTTGAAATTCGCTGTAGTCGAAAAGTTATATGTATATTGTCGGTCTATAGTTTAATTTTACCACAATTAAAGTTTTATAATTTTGCAATTTCTACCCATTGGTTAGATTTTTTTATTATTTTTAACCGACTAAGATTCATTGTTGCTAGATAAAATTACTCGACTTACCATGACATTTTTAATCACATCCCGAAAATGTCAGAAGTAGAAGAGTAACAAAAGCTTTTTGCTTGTTAGAGATTTCAGTAATTCTAGAAAAAAATATTAGGAATATCATAACATTTTTAATCATACCCCCGAAATCCACTAAAGTGTAAAAAATTTATATGTTGTCGGTCTATAGTTTAATTTAACCACAATTAAAGTTTTATAATTTTGCAACTTCTACCCATTGGTTGGTTAGATTTCGTTATTATTTTTAACCGACTAAGATTCATTGTTGCTACAAAAAATTTCTCGACTTACCATGACATTTTTAATCAACCCGAAAATGTCAGAAGTAGAAGAGTAACAAAAGTTTGTCACCCGTTGTTAGAGCATTCCTTTCCAAAAAATCAACGATAAAAATTCATAAATTCTAGAAAAAAGTACTAGGAATATCATGACTTTTTCGATCATACCCGAAATCCACTGAAGTGGAAAAGTTATATATTGTCGGTCTACAGTTTAATTTAACCACAATTAAAGTTTTATAATTTTGCAACTTCTACCCATTGGTTGGTTAGATTTCTTTATTGTTTTTAACCAACTAAGATTCATTGTTGCTAGATAAAATAACTCGACTTACCATGACATTTTCAAACACAACCCGAAAATGCCAGAAGTAGAAGAGTAACAAAAGTTTGTCACTCGTTGTTAGGGCTTTCCTTTTCAAAAAAAATCAAACGATTAAAATTCATAAATTTTAGAAAAAAATACTGGGAATATCATAACATTTTCAATCATACCCCGAAATCCACTTAAGTGGAAAACTTATATATTGTCGGTCTATAGTTTAATTTTACCACAATTAAAGTTTTATAATTTTGCAACTTCTACCCATTGGTTGGTTAGATTTCTTTATTATTTTTAACCGACTAAGATTCATTGTTGCTAGAAAAAATTTCTCGACTTACCATGACATTTTTAATCACATCCCGAAAATGTCAGAAGTAGAAGAGTAACAAAAGCTTTTTGCTTGTTAGAGATTTCATTAAAAAACTTAAACGATTAAAATTCGTTAATTTTAGAAAAAAAAAATTAGGAATATCATAACATTTTTAATCATACCCCCGAAATCCACTAAAGTGTAAAGGTTACAATATCCTCGGCCTATAGTTAAATTTAATCACAATTAGGGCGGATTACTCAATGAAAAGTTAGCTGCTAACTGCCGATTTAACGGAGCCTTTTGTCAAAATTTGTATGAAAAAGTTAAATTTAACGGAGAGTTATTTTATAACGGAGCATTGAGTAATCCAGCCTTAAAGTTTTATAATTTTGCAACTTCTACCCATTGGTTGGTTAGATTTCTTTATTATTTTTAACCGACTAAGATTCATTGTTGCTAGATAAAATTACTCGACTTACCATGACATTTTCAAACACAACCCGAAAATGTCAGAAGTAGAAGAGTAACAAAAGTTTGTCACTCGGTGTAAGAGCTTTCCTTTCCAAAATATCAAACGATAAAAATTCATAAATTCTAGAAAAAAATACTAGGAATACCATAACATTTTCAATCATACCCCGAAATCCACTTAAGTGGAAAATTTATATATTGTCGGTCTATAGTTTAATTTAACCACAATTAAAGTTTTATAATTTTGCAACTTCTACCCATTGGTTGGTTAGATTTCTTTATTGTTTTTAACCGACTAAGATTCATTGTTGCTAGAAAAAAATTCTCGACTTACCATGACATTTTCAAACACAACCCGAAAATGCCAGAAGTAGAAGAGTAACAGAAGTTTGTCACTCGTTGTTAGGGCTTTCCTTTCCAAAAACATCAAACAATAAAAATTCATAAATTCTAGAAAAAAATACTGGAAATATCTCCAGGAAAATTTGTTGGAACAAATTCCTGGTTCAACAGATTCTTGAATGTATTCTATGGTAATCACAAAAAAATTTTCTATGTAAAATTATTTTTCAAAAAAACTACTTGCTCTAAAAAAAGATTGCTTTTGGGACAATTTCAAACAAAAATCATTGATTCTGGAATGTTAAGTAGAATCGGATGCAGGGTAAAATGATGCGTTATGGAACCGATTATTGGGGACAGAAAATTTTGCTGGGTCATAACATTTTCGATCATACCCCGAAATTCGCTGGAGTGGAAAAGTTATATATTGTCGGTCTATAGTTTAATTTTACCACAATTTAAGTTTTATAATTTTGCAACTTCTACCCATTGGTTGGTTAGATTTGTTTATTTTTTTTAACCGACTAAGATTCATTGTTGCTAAAAAAAATTTCTCGACGTACCATGACATTTTTAATCAACCCGAAAATGCCAGAAGTAGAAGAGTAACAAAAGTTTGTCACTCGTTGTTACAGCATTCCTTTCCAAAAAGTCAAAGATAAAAATTCATAAATTCTAGAAAAAAGTACTAGGAATATCATGACTTTTTCGATCATACCCGAAATCCACTGAAGTGGAAAAGTTATATATTGTTGGTCTATAGTTTAATTTTACCACAATTAAAGTTTTATAATTTTGCAACTTCTACCCATTGGTTGGTTAGATTATTTTATTATTTTTAACCGACTAAGATTCATTGTTGCTAGATAAAATTACTCGACTTACCATGACATTTTTAATCACATCCCGAAAATGTCAGAAGTAGAAGAGTAACAAAAGCTTTTTGCTTGTTAGAGATTTCATTAAAAAACTTAAACGATTAAAATTCGTTAATTCTAGAAAAAAATATTAGGAATATCATAACATTTTTAATCATACCCCTGAAATCCACTAAAGTGTAAAGGTTACAATACCCTCGGCCTATAGTTAAATTTAATCACAATTAAAGTTTTATAATTTTGCAACTTCTACCCATTGGTTGGTTAGATTTCTTTATTATTTTTAACCGACTAAGATTCATTGTTGCTAGATAAAATTACTCGACTTACCATGACATTTTCAAACACAACCCGAAAATGCCAGAAGTAGAAGAGTAACAAAAGTTTGTCACTCGTTGTTAGAGCATTCCTTTCCAAAAAATCAACGATAAAAATTCATAAATTCTAGAAAAAAGTACTAGGAATATCATGACATTTTCGATCATACCCGAAATCCACTGAAGTGGAAAAGTTATATATTGTTGGTCTATAGTTTAATATATAGTTTAACAATAACGGTTTTATAATTTTGCAACTTCTACCCATTGATTAGTTAGATTTATTATTTTTTAACCGATTAAGATTCATAGTTCGCGACCTTGGGACAACAAGGTTCTCTCTGTGCCTATTTCTTTAAGCAAATAGAACCTTGTTGTTCTAAGGTCTCGAGTTGCTAAAAAAATACTCGACTTACCATGATATTTTCAATCACACCCCGAAAATGACAGAAGTAGAAGAGTAACAAGCAATATCAGCAAAAAATAGTTTGCAGTTATAGGGGCTTATTCAACATTACTGATTTATAACTTAAGTAAGTTAATTTGATATTGCATGAATATTAAAGATATAGAAAAATCTGAATTAATTTTATTTTGGTTATGTAATTTTGCAACTTTTACCCATTGATCGGTTAGATTTTTTCACTATTTTTAACCGATTAAGATTCATAGTTGCTAGAAAAAAAGTACTCGACTTACCATGACATTTTCAATCATACCCAGAAAATGACAGAAGTAGAAGAGTAACAAATGTGTAGAGATAAATGTTATTGTAACACTACTTTACTTACATGATTGCGAGAAAATGCAAATATTTGGGGAAAATTATAGTAAAAAAAACTAAAAATATTTTTTAAAATTTATATTACATTTTTTTATTTATTTTTTTCTCTAATTCAGTTTTATTTCTTTAACATATCCCAACCTATAGCTGAACGTGCTTTAGATACTATGAATTTCGATTTAATTCGTAATAAACCCATACGCATTATGTGGTCTCAGCGTGATCCCTCTTTGCGTCGTTCTGGAATTGGTAATGTTTTCATCAAGAACTTGGATAAGAGCATTGATAACAAAGCCATTTATGACACTTTCTCTGCTTTCGGCAACATTTTAAGTTGTAAAGTAGCCACCGATGATAAAAGCCAATCCAAAGGATATGGTTTTGTTCATTTCGAAACTGAAGAAGCAGCCAATAATGCCATTGACAAAGTTAACGGTATGTTGTTGAATGGTAAGAAAGTCTATGTTGGCAAATTCATTCCCCGCAAAGAGCGCGAGAAGGAACTTGGCGAAAAGGCAAAATTATTCACCAATGTTTATGTCAAGAACTTCCCCGATGACGTTGACGATGAAAAATTAAAGGAAATGTTTGAACCTTATGGCAAAATAACCAGCTTCAAAGTTATGACTAAAGACGATGGCAAAAGCAAGTGCTTCGGATTCGTGGCTTTTGAAACCACTGAAGCCGCTGAAGCTGCCGTTGAAGCTCTCAATGCTAAAGATATGGGTGAAGGTAAGACCTTGTATGTTGCCCGTGCCCAAAAGAAGGCCGAGCGTCAACAAGAACTGAAACGCAAGTTCGAAGAATTGAAAAAGAAACGCCAAGAATCCGTGTATGGTGTTAACTTGTACGTTAAGAATTTGGATGATACTATTGATGATGAACGTCTACGCAAGGAGTTCTCTTTGTATGGCACCATTACTTCAGCTAAAGTTATGACAGATGAAGAAGGTCGCTCCAAGGGCTTCGGCTTCGTTTGTTTCGTAGCTCCCAACGAAGCCACGTGCGCTGTTACCGAATTGAATGGTCGTGTGATCGGCTCAAAACCATTGTACGTAGCTTTGGCTCAACGTAAGGAAGTACGCAAGGCTCACTTGGCCTCTCAATACATGCGCCACATGGGTGGTATGCGTATGCAACAGCTCGGTCAAATCTTTCAACCTAATGCTGCTGGTGGCTTCTTCGTTCCCACCATGGGACCCGGCAACCGTTTCTTCGGTCCCCAAGTGCCTACACCCATGCGTAATACACCACGCTGGGCTGCCCACGTGCCTCGTCCTGTTGCTGGAGCTCAAGGTGTTGCTCAAGCTGGCGCTGCTCCCGCCGCTGGCGGATTCCAAAATGCCGCTATGGCTGCCACTGGTACTGCTCAGTACCGTCCAACTGGTGCTGGCGGTGCACGTGGTCAACCACAAGCTGTTCAAGGCGCACACGCTGCAGCAGCCAACAGCATGCGCAATAGTGGCGCTCGTGCTATCACTGGTCAACAAGCTATTCCAACTCCGAATATTGCTATGGCTGGCGCTCCTATGCCAGCAGGTGCTGCTCAACAACGTGCAGCAAATTACAAATACAACACCAATGTACGCAATCCAACTGTGCAACAAGTACAAGCTCCGCAACCTATTCCACAAATTCATCAAAAGGGTAAGTTTTATAAATGCCATAAATTTGGGGTTACCGAGTGAATGGGACCAAAAACAAATTAAAGTATACCAAGTTACTAACTTCTAAATTTCTTTTTCTTTTAGGACAAGAAAAACTCTTGGCCTCTATGGTGGCCAATGCCAAGCCCCAAGAACAGAAACAAATTTTGGGCGAACGCTTGTATCCTATGATTGAACGCATGCATCCATCATTGGCTGGCAAAATAACTGGAATGTTGTTGGAAATTGAAAATTCCGAACTTTTGCACATGATAGAAGATCACGAGGCCCTTAAGGCTAAAGTTGAGGAGGCTGTTGCTGTTTTGCAAGTTCACAATGTTCGTGAACCTGTGCCTACCAATTAAAAAAAGGAAAAACTTGAAAGAAACAAAAAAAAAATCAATTTCATAAAAACAACTACAACCAATATAATATAAAAAGTTTAGTAGCAAACCAACTGATCACACTTTTTTTAAAAAAAAAAGAAAGCTCAGCAAATTCATTTTTTTTGCATTTTCTTGACATTTCACCTTTTAACTTCTTTTCTGTTTTTATTATTTTTTTTTTTTTTCAGTTTTACTTACAATTTATTTCAAAAATCGCAAGCAAATTTCTCTCAAGATTTGAATTACAAGAATTTATTAATCATAAAAATTAATACCCAAATATTGTTCAATTATTGTGCCACACAGCCATTGAAATCGATATTGAAGTCTTTTAAAATTGAATTTGGCTGTCGGTTATGAGTCATTTTGTATTCACATACTTTTTTTTTCTACTAAATTTTAATTATAATCTTTTTCATATTCTTGAATAAATTTCTTTTAATTAACTTGCTGAGTTTTAACAAAACAAATATTAATTGTGTTTTTGTTTGTTTTATACCATCATGAAAATTTTTAAAATTAAAAAAAACCAAAAAAAAATCGAAAAAATAAAAACTTTAAAAAATTGAAAATAAAATATGAAAATGCATAAAAATATAAAAAAAGAAAAAAACAACAACCACAAAAGGAAAAAAGAAGAGAAAAAAAAAACGATTTTTTGCTACTTGAAACAAAAATTAAAAAATTTATTTAAAAAAACATAAAAAATCCTTACAAAAAAATCGTAAAATTTTATTAAAAAATAAAATAAAAAGCAACAACCTCGAAAGGTTAAAAATATATATATATAAAAACACAAAAAAAAAATAAAAAACATTTTGAAAAATCCAAATAAAAATCAGCAAAACAAATTTGCAAAAATTAAAAAAAAAATATATAAATTAAAAAAAGAAACAAAACAAACACCTTTTTAAAAGAAAAAAAAAAACAAAATTTAGCTGCTATTTTTTCAAACACAACCAACCATCTAAGCAGTTTATTTTTTTCAAAATTTATTTTTTTTTAACATCCTTGAATATGCTTTTTTCACAATCCTGTGTCTGGCATTTTCTTAAAAATGTTTTATTATTATTTTTTCTAAAAATATTAAATCCAAAAATTACAACAACAAAAATATATAAAAACGATTTGGAATTTTATGTTTATACTACTCTACTACTATTACCACTACACTATTCATGAATTACAATTTTAAGTTATTTTTTGTATTTTATTTTTAATCTATTTTTTTTTTCTTTAGACTTTCTTATTTATCCTACAAAATACACATATGTATATGAACTAAAAAATTATCTGAAATATTTATAAATTCTATTATTATATATATGCATTGAAAATCCATATAAAACATTTTTTAAATAAAGAATATGTAAAATTCCACTTCGGCAGAAAAAAAATATATTTGTTATTATTGCAAATTTAATACTTTATATTATATAGAGTTTCATTCTAGTACATATATATAGAGTTTCACGCTCGACACATCGATGTTAAAAGTTTGTACATCGGTCAAGTACATTCGGAGATATAAAGATTTTTTTGGAAATTTCTTCGAAACTACTTGACCGATTTACAAAATTTTAACATTAATAGGAACTACTTGACCGATTTACAAAATTTTAACATTAATAGGTCCGTTCAATTATCTAACTACAATCAACTATTTTTTTACTTTTTTTTCTACAGCTGGAAATTTTCAATAAACGAAACTTTCCAGTTCTAGTAAGTAAAAATATTTTAAATTTTGGAGAACACAAGGCAACACCATTTTTTTGCCCGGGTTCTGGTAGTTATTTTGCGTAATTGGGGTTCGCTGATTTCAAATCTGGCAACCGTTTTTGGGGTCAGCTCTAGTTTTTGAGATATAGCAAAAATAGACTATTTTTGGCATGTTTGTGTGTCAAACGATTTTGGCTACGCCGTATATGCTAATTCTAAAAATGCTTTTACTTTTTTTGAGTCACCTGTAAATTTCGAAATATCGATCGCTAAAATAAAAATTTAAAATTGTCATTTAGGTTCTTTTTAATATTTTCCACTCATCATCACTTTGCTTGAGTTTGAAGACACGATTTAGACTTTAAAAGGCACGCAGAAATAAAAAATGCTATAAGTTTTATCTTTTCAGAGTTATGTATACATCAACGAAATAACAAAATACTTGATTGTCATATAATTAAAAAATGTTAACTTTTTATCAGCATTTGCCTAGAAACTTCAGACATTTGCAAAGGTTTTGTGAACTGATTTTGACTATAGCTCTGTTTACGAGAAATGTCACAACAAAATATTGCACCATACGCACACACGATTTTCCAAATTTTGCTTTCGCTATAACTCGAAAACTAAAGCTGTCAGAAAAAAGTTAATACCAGTTTTGGAATCCTCGCATCTGATATAGTTAAGTTTGTGTTTAAAATTGAGGCTCTAAAATTAGTGTTGGAAATTATAGGCTATATCAAAGTAGGTAAAAATCGAACTGTTCCAACTGATGCGAGCTGATAGAAAAACTTCTGTCTTTTACAACTTTTTCAATTACATGAATTTTTCCGAATCACATAAAATCGAATTCAGTGTTCTATTTTTCACTTATTCATTTGAAATTTAAATCGAATAACAATCGTGCAAACAAAACGATACGACATCGATTCGCCGTCTATTTTGCCGAGACGATAAATTTTTTTGTGACAATTATCGAATTCGTATCGCCGGCGATACACCCATCAGTAGAAACTGTTTCCCGATGGCAATACATCCTGGCGATAAACGGGCAATATCGCCAAATAATTTAAACGAAAAAAAAAAAGATTTGTATGTATCGCCGGAAAATTACTAAAATAATAATGTGGCGATACACCTATGTATATCGATTCCCTGAAGCTGAAAATAGACATTGTGCTCGATTCTGGAATACGATTTCACCACGACAGCAATTCGTCTTGGCGATAAACGGGCAATATCGCCAAATAATTTAAACGAAAAATAAAAGATTTGTATGTATCGCCGGAATATCACTAAAATAATAATCTGGCGATACACCTATGTATATGGATTCCCTGAAGCTGAAAACAGATATTGTGCTCGATTCTGGAATACGATTTCACCATTCACCTAATTATTAAAAATTTGATATTCTTCCGAATTTTAAAATTTATTCTTGTAATTATTAAATTTATTAGCTAGATTTTTAGGCTCTTATTCATAATACTTATAACAGACTTATTGTAGGTTTATTTGACAATTATTCCTGCAATATCTGTTAAATAAACCTACTTTAAATATATTTCAGGTTTTATGAATAACCACTTTAATTGTTACAAGAAAAAAATTTTAAATTTTAAAAATTCGAAAGAATATCAAATTTTTAAAAATAAGGTGAATGGTGAAATCGTATTCATTATTTTTTTCATTCATATTTTGGCCATGTTTACAGGACTAAAAACATTTGCATTCACCTGAAAAATATATCCGCAACATTCGCTGAATTTTTTATTTTATCTTTGAAAGCAATTTGTGGTTTTCGGCCAAATTTATAAATTATTTTATTTTAAATTGTCAAAAAAAAAAAAAATGATCAATATTTTTTTGTTTATCGCCAAAATATCGATATAATAAAAATACTACTTTGATTTTTTATTGAAATGATAAATCTGCGTATTGCCGCAATATCTTTTCGGCGATATATCGCCCTATTGTTTGCAGGGTAAAAGCTTAAAATTAAACGTACCCTGCAAACAAAACAATACGACATCGATTCGCCGGTTGTATTGCCGATACGATAAATGTTATTGCGGCAATTATCGAATTCGTATCGCCGGCGATACTCCTTTCGGGAGAAACTGTTACCCGACGGCAATACATCCCGGCGATACGAAAACGATTCGTCTTGGCGATAAAAGGGCAATATCGCCAGATAATCGTATAAACGAAAAATAATAGATTTGTATGTATCGCCGGAATATCACCAAAATGATAAACCGGCGATACAGCTATATCGATTCCCTGAAGCTGAAAATAGACATTATTTTGTTCATTCATATTTTAGTCATGTTAACAGGACTAAAAACATTTGCATTCACCTGAAAAATATATCCGCAACATTCGCTGAATTTTTATTTTATCTTTGAACGCAAATTTGTATTTTTCGGCCAAATTTATATTCTTTCAAAGATTTCTGGTTGTGCTTGATAAATTATTTTATTTTAAATTGACAAAGAAATAAAAATTTTCAATATTTTTTATTTGTTTATCGCCAAAATATCGTTCGTATGAGAAAACGGTGATATAATAAAAATACTACTTTGATTTTTTTTATTGAAACGATAAATTTTCGTATCGCCGCAATATCTTTTCGGCGATATATCGCCCTATTGTTTGCAGGGTAAATATTTTTTTCAGCTTCGATTTCGACGTATTTAACACAAAAAATGATTTTTTATCTTTGAAAGCAATTTGTGGTTTTCGGCCAAATTTATAAATTATTTTATTTTAAATTGTCAAAAAAAAATATCAATATTTTTTTTGTTTATCGCCAAAATATCGATATAATAAAAATACTACTTTGATTTTTTATTGAAATGATAAATCTGCGTATTGCCGCAATATCTTTTCGGCGATATATCGCCCTATTGTTTGCAGGGTAAAAGCTTAAAATTATAACGTAAATATTTTTTTCAGCTTCGATTTCGACGTATACAAAAAATGATTTTTTGAAAATACGTAATTTCACAAACATTTTTTGGTTGGTTCCATAGAGAAACATAGAGGCGAAGGTGAAAGAAAAAATAATATCACTATCTTTTTCTAATTTCTCACACGTACGTTGTCGATGTGAAATCACCACACAATACATGTGTACAAGTCGTACTTTGTCAACAAATACATGTATACAAATTGTACTTTGACAACTCAATTTTTGACGCCTTCGCCTCTATGTTTCTCTATGGTTGGTTCCTTGCGGAACGAGTAGGATACACAGTACAGACTAGTATGCAAACACTGGTGCTAATTGCGTACTTTCCAATATGGTGGTATGGTTTTTAGTACAAAATGATCATCGCTGCCTAGTATATGTGTGCCTGTACGTGTGAGCTTTTGTGCATGTATTTATGATGTTTGTTTACGTTTTGTATGAAACGTGAAAAGTTACACCGTGTGCTGTCACTAATACTTAAGGCATAATTACTTGAGCGAATACGGTTCGGAGACGTGTCAGCTGATACGTTAGCTTGTATTAAAATAAATAGAAATAGGTACTTAAACGAGTACGTGACGGTGCTGTAGCGGCCGAACCTAAAAAATTTTGATTTTCCGTACGTTTTACGTGTCAGCTGATTTTGTTTTTTATTTTGTGTTGAAATTTTTTCATTTGTGTGGCAGAATTGAAAAATAAATATAAATAAACAAAAAAAATGTTTTTCTGTAAATATAAATTTAAAAAAATCACAAATAACCACTTTTTAAAATAAAATTTGTAAATTAATATGACACGTTGAAACGGAATCAGTAATTGCTAAAACGATACAACAGCCCGTCGCGCTACAGCACCGCTACAGTAGCGCTCAAGTGCCCAGGCCTTTAAGGCATAATTACTTGAGCGAATACGGTTCGGAGACGTGTCAGCTGATACGTTAGCTTGTATTAAAATAAATGGAAATAGGTACTTAAACGAATACGTAACGGTGGTGTAGTGGCCGTACTTTAAAACGATACAACAGCCCGTCACGCTACAGCACCGCTACAGTAGCGCTCAAGTGCCTGGGCCTTTACACCCATCAGATGCAACTCTGTGATACTACTAATGTACTGTGGTAGGATATTAAGGGTTAATAACCTTTAAATTAAACGGTTTCTAGCTAATATAGCGAGTTTCTGTAAAAAAAAGTTAGCATTAATGTCTCGCTGTCAAATTTGATAAAAAGAATTTAGTTTACGTCACCCTGTCTTTATATAGTACAACTTATTTTATAGCAACTAACTTACCTCCACTGTTGCCAAGTTGGAGGTTTTCCCGCTAAATCTAGCGCTTTTTGTTTGGATTTAGCGGGGGAAAATTGGTTTTAGCGGGAACGGTGATTTAGCGGGAAAATCTAGCGCTTTTTATTTGGATTTAGTGGGACAAATTAAAGGTTTTTTCCATTTTTTTCAATCGAAAACGCCAAGATTGTCGAATTTTAGCGCTTTTTTGTAATTTAGCGGGAGAATTTTGTATTTTCCCTCTAAAATTTTTTCGACCGTTTCTTGCGCGTTTTTAATGAAAAGTAAATTTTCGTAAAAAAAATTATTTGGAGGTTTTTTTTTTAAATTTTTCTTTTTTGTCAATCAAAAATGCCAAGTTTTTCGGTTTTTAGCGCTTTTTTTGTAATTTAGCGGGAAAATTTTAAATTTTCCCCGCTAAATTAATTTTTGGCGGTTTCTAGCGCTTTTTTCGTGAAATTTAGAGGTTTTTGGTTAAAAATAGTTGGCAACAGTGCTTACCTCATTAGTGTGCAATTACAATTCTGGCGTTGGCTTTGAATTTGGCTTGTTTCAATACATTTTGTGTGTAGAGCGAAATTCAAAGCCAACGCTGGCGTTTTTTGCTGTACATACCAAACGTATGGGAACAAGCAAAATTCAAAGCCAACGCCAGAATTGTAATTGCACACTTAATCATCTGGCATCAGCGCTGCCAGCTACTTTTTACCGTTGTCCCAAAATAACAAAATATCCCCAAAAAACCCCAAAACATAAAAATTCGATTTTTTTTCAATTGACAAAAAAATTTTTTCTTAATTTTTGCAAGTTAAATTCAATTTTACTCACGTAAGCGTGATTAGCAAAAAATAGTTTCGTACGTAAGTAATTGTTGTTGCTTGATTTTTTTACGTTAAGCCCAGATGAAAATTTTTGCCCTTTTTGCTCGCATGAAATCCCCAAGTCTGGCAGCCCTGTTTGTCATCTTTACTACGTTTTTTTTTTTGCATATTTTATTTTATCACAAGCGAATAGAATCGAATTTTCTAAAAAAATCTTTTAAAAACTATTTAAAAAGTTGACATTTTTATAAAAATGATTATTTCACGTATTGCACAACTGAAGGCTGCAGCATCCATGACCACATTTGCCACAATAAGACAACTTCGTGGTAAGACCATTAACGTAATGCAAAGACGTCAATCGACTCATTTTCGGAGTGGGGCTTTAAAACCGAAACCTGAAGAAATTCCTTTTGGCATGATGGGTGTGTTATGTGCTGTTGTTCCTGGTCTTTTCATAGGGGCTGCTATAAGTAAAAGTGTGGCAAATTTCTTGGAAGAAAATGATTTGTTTGTGCCAGAAGATGATGATGACGATGAAGATTAAATTTGTTCTTTATTTGGAGAAAAAACGCCAAGACAATAGCACAAATCAATAATGGAGCACAAACCTAGTCATACTGTTATATAGTGAATCTTAAGAGACGTTTTTCGTTATTACAAAAAAGAAATTGATGTATAGAACTATTTCAAGGTTATGTTTAAGAAAAATTGATTTATCTTTAGCATCTGGAAAAATCCAAAAAGCAACTAAAAAAAAATGTTCCACTCAGTTCAACTCTTATTTACATATGTTTGTCCTTTTTAAAAAAGTAATGAAATCTCTACTATAAAAATACTGTTTTTATTTTTTTTTTATCCTATTTAAGCTTAAACTTTTCATACACATAACCGCTAATATTGAAATTGTCATATCTTTAAAAGGAATTAATAATCAACGAAATTAATAAAATAATGAATAAATATATTTAATAATAGCGTTTATGTTTACAAGAAGGAAAACATTATTACACAAAACAGGCGTACCTTACAATATAGAACTTTCTTCAAAATATCTGTGTATGTGCAACCGCACCTTGGATACAAAATTTATATGCATTTTCAGACGGACAAACATGGTGAAAATTGTTCACTTAATATTTTTTTACTTTATTCAAAATTTTAGGTATTTGTGGATTCGGTCAAGCCGTGTTATAAAGGGGCCTGTCACAGGGTCAACTTCGTTCGGAAGTGGTTTCAAAGTTTTCCTTTAAAAACGTAAAACGAAATAGTATTTCGGAATGAAACCACTTCCATACAATTCAATTCCACTTTGATTTTTGAAAGTGATTTCAATCGAAAACATATTCGTTTTGCGTTTTAAGAGTAAACCACCTTTTCCACTTCCTAAAGGAATTGAGTCTGTGACATGCCCCATAAGATTTTGTTTCTTGAGTTTTTTTAATGACCCACTGAAGTTTTTAATTTCTTTCTGAAGGCCGTTGGAAAAAAATGGTTAAGGCCTCTGTTCTGTCTTTCACAACTTTTCAATTCACATGAAAATTTCTGAATCACATGTTTATTTATGTGAAACAAAACGAAAAAAAATTTCGGATGTGAAATCTAGAATTCCAAAAAAATTTGGAAATTTAATATCATTTTAGTTCTTTTTGCAAATATCCTAAAAAACGCAACAAAAACGTGTGCTTATAAGGTTTACATGTTCTACATTTTTTTTTTGTGGAACAGTGGTGAAAAACCAAAAGTTCGTGTGATATATGTAAGTAAAATGGTTAAAAAGTAAAGTCGATTTAACATTTTTTTTGACTTTCCAAACACTAAAAAAAGAAAAACTTCAGAGGAATATAAAAAAAGAACGCGAGATAAGCCTTCAAAACCTTTCGGGGGTTTTCGGTCTACCATTGGTATACTTCCATTTACTTTTAAGTCCTATTCAAGATACAATCAATGACGACAAATACAGTGTAATATTTTACTTGCTTTACCATACACTTACAAGGGAAGTCTCTTTTGCGACGCTTTTCGATCTTTCCACAAAAAATAACCACTTATTTCTCTTCCATACGGAATTGAGTCTACATTAGGGTTGCACGAATAATGTTTTTTTTCGAATTTCTTCGGGCAAATTATGGTTCGTTTTGGTCTAAAAACTATGTTTAAATTTTCAGTTAAATCAGAAAAAAATTAACCCGTGCTTTTGAAGGGGTTTGTCCGTAAAAAAAATATTTTCCCATACAAACCAAAAATTTTTTTTTAGATTTTTAAACAAGCTTATTAACGGTTTAAAATTTCATTTTGGCACACATCCTTTTTCCTTTTATGTGGAAAAAAAAATTAGCAAAGATTCTCCCCTTTCATTTGCCATCAATAGTGACAAGACAAGTACAAGACAATAAGGCAAGTACAAATATTTTAAAAATAATTTACAAAATGTAATCCTTTAAAGTCATTTTAAAAGGGAATAGGATCACGAAGCTCCATTTGTTCAATATTCATGTTTAATATTGGGTGTCGGATAATTTGCTCGGCGAAATTCGAAAGTCACTATTCGTGCCACTCTAGTCTACATGCCCGTTATATAGTTTTTCCATTAAAACAAATTGCTCGTTGTTTTAATTAAATTAAAGATTCAATTTGACCAAAATCTCTTTTTGTAGAATTTCCTAGATAAACACGCAAACGGATATTAGGTTTGTGTGTTAAAAGGAGTCTTTAATATACATATTAACATGCAACATCAGTTCAACAATATCATTCATTATAACAACATGTTAAGTTCTACAAGTTTTTGGGAAAAGCATAAAGACAATATTTATATTTTTGGCCATATATATGCAACTCTTTATGGACTAGTTGTTATTAACTACATACCAAAAATGTCTACGAAATCCATGAAACATTATTTGGCCGTATTTTATAGCCATATTCTAAGTTTTTTCATAATTTTGGTTTTACCATTGTATTTTACCTGGAATATACAGAATTTAGTTGAAACTAAAGATCATCGTTGGCAATTACAATTATTAGTTAATTTTTCAAATACTTTAATTAAATATTGTACTGTTGTTGTAACGTACATTGCAAATTTTGTACATTACAAAGCCATTAGATCGATAACTGAACGTAGACAAAATCTAGAAGATGACTTCAATAGACGTTACACGGGCAATGAATTGCCGCGTCAACAATTTGAATTTATGCTTTTATTTAAATTTGTTTTAATTAACGCCATGATGGCTGTACAAATCGCCCAAATGTTATATCAATATAAAATGGGCTCCCATTCGGTACGAGTATATTTTCAAATTTATACATTCTTCTTATGGAACTATACGGAAAATATGGCGGATTATTTTTACTTTATAAATTGTTCAGCTTTAAAGTTTTTCCGTCAATTGCAGCAGCAGTTACATGAAGTTTCTAGAGAAAATAAATTATACAATAATTTTTCGGTACATCATCAACGAAGCGGTACCCTTAAACATTTGTGTTGTTTGTTGAGTGATCGTTTGGAATTCCTTGCTTGGAAATATCAAGAAATCTATAGGTTGTATGAGGACAGTGTTAAAATGCATCAATTTCAAATGTTGGGTTTAGTTTTGAATACCTTAATAAGTAATTTAACAAATTTATTTACTTTATTTAATTTGTTGATTAAACATTCTATAACGACAGATAAAATAACCGATATTGTATTGAATTTTATATTTGCCATTATATTTTATATTGATACATATATCGTTACCTTAATAAGTGATCAAATATTAGTAGAGATTGAAAGTATACGAGTGATTATGAAACAATTTTCTCAATATCCTTTATTGGATGGAAGACTGGAAGAAACGGTATGTATAGCTTATAAAGTTGTATATTTTATTAGCTTTATCAAAACACAAAATTTGGGTTTAAGTGATAAAAACACTTAACACATTTTTGTTTCAAATCGTCTTTTCAGCACAAAATTAACGGGTTTGCTCATAACCGAAAATTAAAAAAAAAAATGAAAAAAGTTTATTACTAAAAAGAATTTTAATTAAAATTTACAGAAATTCTGTTTAAAAATCTTTGATTTTTATAAATAACGAATTTTAATATTTTACCTTGATTTTAATTAAAACGTATAAAAAAAAAACATTCTGAAAAATATGTTGCACTTTTCAATTTATTTCTATTAGAAATATTATTTAAATTTTAAATAATCATATTTTTACTCTCTTGCAGATTGAGAAGCTTTCATTATTATTAATTGCATACAAAGGTCGTTTTCGTATTTGTGGTTTATTTTATTTAGATCGGCATTTAACATATTTAACAGCAGCCACTGGTTTAACTTATTTTATAACTTTAGTACAATTTGATATCAATTGGAATAATTTAAAATAAATATTAACTATACTTTTTAGAAAAATGTTTTATTGTGGAACTAACAACATTATTTCTAATTGAAATTAATAAATGTCCAAATGTATTTCAAAGTTTTTTGAAAACAAATTTTAATCTTAGCATACATAGAAATTTTGAATTAACATTGAATTTTGGCATCCAACTAATGCCAATGAAAATTCAATGCCAATTAAAAATTCCCATGTATGGTATATAGTAAAGGGTATATGACACTACATTTTTTTTGTATTAAATTGAAATTGACGGCATACTAATCACATTAGAGAACAGCATTACCGGGGTCGGTAATAATGTGCTCTAATACGATTTACATTGCTGCCAATATCAATCCAATACAAAAAAAATGTAGTGTCATATACCCTTTATGCTTTCAATTTCTTAACGGGGATTGGCATTGATTGAAACAATGTCAATGCTAAAAATTTCATTGGCATTGGTTTCACTGTAATGCCAATGAAATCGTCAATTATTACTCTTAATACTTCTTTCTTGATATATTTCCACGGATGTCTTTTAAATTATTTCCAAGTTGTTCACATTAATTTTTAATAATTTTTTTAAGTACATTTTGGAATTGTAGAAGTGTGTGTTTTAAAATCAATAACAAAAACCTTCCTAATTGTCTTTTATGTTTAAGTGTTGAATAAATAGTGTGTAATATTTAAACAATTTTAATTTTTAAATAAATTCATATTAAATTTTTTTTTCTTACTTTAAATTGAGGAGAATACAAAAAGGAACTTTAAACTTATAACTGTTAAAAAAAGAACAAAATGCCTTTATATGTTTCTTTTTCAAATTATTTTTAAGCACATGACTAGTAATAATATCCCAGCAAAAAAGTGGGTACCACTCACAGTTGCCAGTTCAGCTAATTTCGGGTTATTTAGCTAATTTTTAATTTTTTTTTCTTAAAACAAAAAAAAAAACAATTTAAAAGAGTATTTCAAAATATTACTGAATACCCAATTCGAGTAAACGATTAGAAAATAACCGAAAATCGTTAAAATGGAATTAATGGTACCATTTGTAATTGGAGTACTTAAAAACTAAAACGGTCATTAATCAACTGGTAATTAACGAAACATGTTACTGCATTTAGTAATAGTTTACATGTTTTCCATATAGAAAAACCAAACGTCTGATTGGTTACTGCTTCTTGGTTACTTTACCAGTTATATAACGAACCCTTAAAACAAGTTGCACTGAACATTTCGCAAACGCATACTTTTTGAATCTAGAAAATGTAGATATTCAGTTGTTAAAAGCATACATGGGACTAGAGATGGGCGCTGGTCACGTGATTTGCGTGATTCACGTGAATCACGCGTGAGTGTGAGTGATTTTCATTTCAATCACGTGATTGTGAGTGAGTGTGAGTTGAAAAAAAATCTGAGTGAGTGATTAGTGAGTGAGTCATTTATTTTTTGCGTGATTAGATTTTTTGATTTGCCCAATTTTTTTTTTGGATTTTTTTCTTTTTGGTAAGAAAATTTTATTGCGTGAGTAGATTTTGCGTGACTCACGCGTGAGCGTGATTGAAACTGGCGTGAGTCACGCGTGAGCGTGATTGAAACTGGCGTGAGTCACGAGTGAGCGTGAGTAAGTTTTTTATTACTCACGTGAATGTGAGTGAGCGTGAGTAAAAAAAAAAAATTGCGTGAGTGATTAGTGAGTGATTCGATTATTTTTTGCGTGAGCGTGAGTGAGTGTGAGTCAAAATCCACTCACGCGCCCATCTCTACATGGGACTATTTAAATAAATGGACTAATTAATTGACGATTGGCTTTATATTGAAACTAATGCCAATGAAATTTTTAGCATTGGCATTGATTGAAACAATGCCCGTTAAAGAATTAGTAGCATTAGTAATGCCAATTATGAAAAATTTCATTGGCATTAATAAATGCCTTAATAAAAACAAAGCATTAGCAATATTAAAAGTCGAATTTCCGTCAACCAGTTGTGAAAATTTTTTTTTGGTTAAAACTTAAAATGGCTATATCTCGAAAACTAAGCCAGATAGAGCAAAATGGAGGGCATTTTTGGTTCTTAAAATCTCCATAGTTTTGCCGGTCGTCTTCACATGTGGGACCCTAATAGGTAAAAATTTTGAATCTAAAAAATTGGCACTCCCGAAAGTTTCACATACCTTTAGCATTATCTTGCTTATTTTTCCAGGTACTGCAATTTAGGGGCCCAATTGGGTCTTGATAATTTTAGAAACTGAATAACTAAAAAACTATTGCTCTGAGGGTTTTCTAGTATTAACTACAAGAGCTACAAAAATGCTTTTGGACTTTTTGTTGTGTCACCAATATTTACCGAGATATAAGCACTTTTAAATTTTCCGGAATCCCAAATTTTTTGGATTCAAAGTTAGGACTCATTGGGGTCCACATATGTGAAGGGGACCCGCGAAAGTATGGAGATTCAAAGAACCAAAAATGCCCTCCATTTTGCTCTATCTGGCTAAGTTTTCGAGATATCGCCATTTTAAGTTTTTTAAAAAAATATATATTTATTGTAAAAAAATGTTTTTTTTTATCAATTGTAAATAGTTTTTTAGGCATTTGTACCGTTTCATTGGCATTAGTACAAATAATGCCAATGCCAAAAAACTTCATTGGCAATAAATGCCAATGCTTTTTTTTGGCATTGGCATTAGTTCCAACTAATGCCAATGAAAATTCAATGCCAATTAAAAATTCCCATGTATGGCTAAAAGCTAGATGTACTAGATAAAAAAATTATTTTACTACTGCATTTTGTACTAATGCAGTAGTAAAATAATTTTAAGTTTATAACAAAATTCAGACACCTTGATACAAAGATCAGAAGTATTAAGTCATTGCTAGTCACGCAATTCAGAACTCAGCAACTGAATATCTAAATCTTTTGCAGTTCAAAATTCTTTATGTGCTTTATTTTTGTTGTGTTTTGCAGCACTCCAATTAGAATTACTTTTATCTCGGAAAATAAAAAAAAAACGAGATTTTTAATAACCTTAAAACAAATGAGGTAAATTTAAATTAAAAACAAAAATAAACTAAATTAAAATTAATTTTAAAATTTAAACTTCTACACTATTTGTACGTTAAAAGCTTAAACTACATGGTATAACAAATGCCCGTATTCTGTCTATCTTAGCTTAAGATAATTTTTGGCTTTGTAAAAATTTTGCTACAATTAAAAAAACAAATGCACTGGTTAAAAATATACTACCGGGCAATGAACGTCTTAAAGGAAGATTGGCATCACGTTCACGTTGAGCAAATAAAGCAAAATCAGATTCAAACGTTTCATAATTATTCCAATTTAAACATTTTTGAACTGCATACTCCCAACGTTTATACAATAAAGAACGACCTAAAATTTAACATAATGTATAAATGAAAATAAAGATTCACTTTAAAATAATACATTAAAAATGAATTAGATCTGGTCTGATCTTTTTAATGATTGTTTACTATCAAAATCTGTTTTATATATATCTTAAATTTAATTTATATATATATATATATCTTAAATTTAATTTATATCTTAAATTTAATCCCCAATTTCGGGATCTATCATATAAAAATGTCGATCAAATTTAAGCTATAAAATATCTGATCACATACACATATATATATGCTAAGATGTAAGCAGATCAAACCAGATATGTTTACTTCAGACTACACCGTTTCCAATTGTATTTTAAAATTATCCAAATGTTTTTTTTTTAAATTTTCCAAATGAATTTTAAAATTGTCCAAATATATTTTGAAATTGTCTAAATGTATATTAAAATTGTCCAAACATATTTTAAAATTGTCCAAATATATTTTAAAATTGTCCAAATATATTTTAAAATTATCCAAATGTATTTTTAAGTTGTCTAAATGAATTTTAAATTGTCCAAATATAATTTAAAATTGTCCAAATATAACTTAAAATTGTCCAAGGACAGTTTTAAAATTCTTTTAGACAATTTTAAAATATATTTGGACAATTTTAAAATACATTGGGACAATTTGAAAATACATTTAGAAAACTTTAAAATACAAAATTTTAAAAATTTATTTGGAAATTTTTAAAATACAATTGGAAATGGGTTAGATCTTATCTAATTTTACACTCATAAAAAAAACTTACGATTTTTTGTCGTAGTTGGACTAAAAGCATCTGAGGGTGGCATGTAAGCAATTTCGGCATATTTTTCACTAACAACTTTCATGGTTACACCTGCTGCTATCATAGCTCCCAGACCACTAGGTGATTGAGTTTGTGGTCTTTCCAGTATAATACCTACAATATCGGCAATAAATTGTACAAATGTGGAATTCTCTGAATATTCACCACCGAAAACTAAACGTTCTTTAACATTTTTCCAATCCCAGGTGGGTGTATCACGTTTAAAGGCTTGTAAAACTTCATGTATTTGAAAACCTGTAGCTTCATAAGCTGCTTGAGTTACATTTTCTGCAGTCGTTTGACTTGATAAGCCTAAAATTGTGCTGGGAAAGAAAACAATAAAAGAAATAAGTTTTTATATCCGTTTAAAAGTTATTAAAATATCGGTCTGGGAAACTATTAAGTCTACTTACCCTCTTGCATCATAACGCCAATACGGTGCATATAAACCATGAAAGGCAGGTACAAATGTTATTTCTGATCTCTTGGCCGCCACACCACACTCAGCATTTAACATACTCGATGAACAGGAAGATGAAATCATTGAATTCTCACCTAGAAATGTATTTAATACCTCAACAGCATTATCATTGGAATTGATTTCAGTATTAATGCGTAAACCATCCTTTAACCAATTGACCGTAGAACCAGCATTACTTATGGCACCTTCTAAAGCATAATTACACTTTGCTTGGGCTCCCAACTTATATGATAATATTGACAATAAACCATTCTGGGATTCGATGAATTCTTCGCCAGTATTTAATAAAACGAAACAACTGTCATCGATGGAACAAATATTTTGACCAACCTTTAAAGAAAGTTGCCCCAATAAAGCAGCAGGTTGGTCACCAATGCACTATAAATAATTGAATGTATGTTAAAAATAATTCTGCATGAATCAACGCCCGTATTAAAAAAAACGAATGCCTAAACAGCGAGGCTCTAACTTTTAACTCAAGAATGTTCAATAAGGAAAGAGAGGCACTTGATGTTAGCCCCTCAATTTATTTTTATGAAGAAACAAGGACATAACAACTATCCTCATGCTTTTCCTGTTAGAAAATTCAGTATAAAGAAGTAAGGCACTCGTGTTTCTTTTTAAATGGAGACTTTAAAATGTCTATACTGATCAAAGTGTGTACTTACGCTTGCTATGGGTACACCATTTAAAGGACCTTCTACTACGTAACCATAAGTTTCGGAATTGGAACGTATTCTTGGCAGTATATTCATGGGAATACGATAAAATTCACATAGTTTTTTGTCCCATTGCAATGTATTTATATTCATTAAGCCTGTATATTGGGCATTTGTTACATCTGTAGCATGAACACCACATACTTCCGCGCCAGTAAAATTCTGAAAAAGTTTTAATGCAAAAGAAACAAATTCAGTCTAAAACATCAATCTATGGATTAATTACAAATTTTTGAAATCGATTGATCAGTTTTCGAGATATTGCCATTTTAACGTATTTTTGGATAATTTTCTCTTTGAAGGCACTCGCGTTTTGATTTTAAAATAAAAAAATTAACAAAAATAATAGATTGTAAGATTTTTTTTAAGTATAAAAACAAAATCAAACTTAAAGCGCAGTACGAGACGGCTTCAAATAATTCGAGTTGGTTCCAATTATGTTGAAATGAAAGTTTATCTTATGCTCTATGAAAAGTTCAAAGAGAAAATATAAGAAAATTGTAATCTAGTAGATTTGCCTTAAAACAAGTAAAAAGTTAAATTCGGTTTGACCGAATATATTCATACCCTTTACAATAGGGTGGAGCAAATTTAACTTTTTTCGAATTTCAAAATCCTCGGGGTCGGAAAAGTTGCCTTTAGGCTCAATATCAACACAAAAAAATATTGGACCTGTAGGGCAATGTTTTTGGTTTCATTTTTTTTACCTTGAAAATAGAAAACTTCCGAAAGAAATTAATTAAAAAAAATTGAAAAAAATTCCCGCAGAAAAATTTGTCAAAAAAAAAGTGTTTTAACAAGAATGCTTGTACTTGTAAAAACACCATTCAATTCAGTATATGACCACCAGTAGCCTAATTAAAACATTTTATATATTTTTAGGTTGTGTGGAATAATGTACCAACATTTTCGAAGTGCCCTTACATTTTTGTTCATAACTTTTGAAACGCTGAACCGAAGCAATAACAAGAAAATATAGTATAGTTACTATCATATCTGTGTAATATTTAGAACGTTTTCTAATTTCAACAGACAAGTGAGAGTGTTAAATTCGGCTTTACCGAATCTTTAATACCCTCCAACACATAAAAAATAATTAACAAAAATAAAAAATGTTGGGGGTTCAGTAGGGGTCATTAGGGACACTTTAACTCCCGCGGTAAATGTTTACACATTTATTTATTGTGCTTTTTGAGCTAAAGTAATACAATCTCACCATTATTTAAGTACATTATTGATATCCACGCCCACAAAAGGGGGCGAAAAAAACGATTTTTTTATTTCCTGGGTCCGAGTGCAGGATCTTAAACTTTTTCTGGCCAAATTATTAAAAAATAATCCACTGTGTACCGTTGCGTATGACTTTTATTTAAAGGCAATTACAAAATTTAGCATACGCCTTAAACATTTTTCAAGCAATTATTATTACAATTATAATAAAAGCCCACCAACTTCAATGCATTTAATAAAAATATGTAGCGCTGAACTAAAAAAGCCTTGAGTGTTTTGTTATGGAATATGTCAACTTTCATTTGCTTTTAAACCATTCCTAAATGGTTGTTGCACGGAAAACTGCAAACGTGGCGTATGCTTAATATTGTAATTGCCTTAAAATAACAATCATACGCAACGTTGCACAGTGGTTTATTTTCAATAATTTGGCTATTCAGTAAGTAGGTACTCGACCGAATGCCACAAAATTCAAACCGGTTATATCTAACGTAATTTCGAGCAACATTTTGGACGTTGGACCCCACATGTTAAATAAGAGCAGCACCAGGGGGCCCTAAAGTAAGACATACCTATTTAGTAAACAAAAGCTTTAAAATCAACAACTTTAAATGCGTTTAAAAAAAATCTAGCGCTGAACTTAAAAAAAAAACTTGTGTTCGATTTTGTGTCACAGTGTAATTTTAAAAAATACAAAACAAAACCGTTTCTGTACTTACCCATAAAAGCCATGAATCGACAGTACCAAAACATAGATTTCCCTTTTCCAAAGACTCACGAACGGCTGCGTTATTTTCCATTAACCATTTTATTTTTAAAGCACTAAAACATGTGCTCAATGGTAAACCATTAAGCGGTCTCAAATAATCCACATTCTGTTTAAAATTATTCAGTAGTGTTTTCAACAGTGATGTACAGCGGCAATCAGTCCAGCCTTTTGCGAAGCAAACGAAAATTTATTAAAATGATAAGACAATCATAATTAAAAATCCAAAAATAAAAATGTAAATAAACACTAACCGATAGCATTGTGTAAAACAGAACCTGTCTCTTTGTCCCACATGACAGTAGTACCGCGCATATTGCAAATACCCACAGCGATGATGTCATGAGGGCTAATTTCTAATATAACAAGATTTTTATAAGCTACCTTTAGAATAAAACAACAACATTAAATAATTCGTCACATTACAAAAAGCATCCACTCATACCTCTATACATTCCACAGTGTGTTTCCATATTTCCATGGGTTCATATTCTAACCAGCCAGCATTGTGAACAATTTGTTTCAATTTCAACTCATGTGAGGTCAAGACTTCCGCATTTTTTGAGGAATAAATCTAAAATTGTTTAAACAAAATTTGGCTAAAGTGCACTTTACGGGGCACAAATATTTTGGCAAAAAAAAATCTGTGACCCCCTTTAGAATTAAAAAAGAAAAAAACCGAAATTAAAATTTAAGGGGGCTGGGCCCCGGTGGACCCCCTGGAGCCAAAAAACCGCCCCACCCACAAACCTGTACGTATGGGTACTCAAATGAAAGGTAATTTGCTCACGATTGCAAATATGTATTTTTTGTATGTATTTTAACAATATTGTAACCCCTAAATCCATTATAGTAACTTTCAGTTCAATAATTAAGCCATTCAGTAATTAACAACGTAAAAGGCTTGATTCACAAAAAAGTTTTATTTTGCGGGGAGGGTGGGTTTAATGCATGGAGTTTGTAATCCCTAAGCCCGGCCGAAGGCCGGCTACGCAGAAAAAAATTTTAAGCAAAAAAAAATTTTTTTTTGGTGGACTTTTTTTTAAAAAAAAACGGATCAGGTCGGTTTTTTGGACCTAGTGGGGCCCAGGGACCTAGCTCCCCTTTATTTTCTTTTTCTTTTTTAATTACCTTTAACTTAAGTACCCACACAAACCTGTAGGTGGGAGGGTCAGTTTTTTTGATCAAGGGGGGTCCCCGGGGCCCAGCCCCCTTAAATTTTAATTTCGGTTTTTTTCTTTTTTAATTCCAGAGGGGGTCCAATTTTTTTCCCCCCTAAAATATGTGTGCCCCGTAAAGTGCACTTTTGCCCAAAATTTTTTTGTTTGTATCTCTTCTCAGCCCTTTGCTCCATCATTAATTGAAACTTACCATAAATTTACAATGAGTATTGCTTATGTAGACCACTCCAATTAATGGCCCAAAATTTCCGTACATAGACATCATTTTAGGCCTTTTGTTTTTTTAAGCAGACTCAAAGAAGCAATTCTTTATAGAATTTGTTTGCGGATTACTTTAAATAATTAGAAATTTATTAAATTCTTTTGAATTATTGTTTCATTGATTCTTTTCCAATCTTTTCTACATTGATTGCGTAAAAGTTGAAGAGTATTTTTTTTGCTCTGTGCGCGTTTTGGCGTTTGTTTTACGGTATGTATTTTATTTTGGTTATTTGATTGATGTTGTTGTTGTTGATTTGAGCAGCTGATATATTTTTTTATGGACGAAAAAAAGTCAATAATTTATTTAGAATTGTTGTTAAAAGAAAATGTCAAAATTGATTGTTTAGAAAGGAAATAAAAAAGGAGGAAGTAAAATAATTAGTCAATATTTAAACCGGAACCTAAAAATCACAAAAATTTTAGTAAAGATCTGGCAGCACTTTTTCGAAAATAATAAGTAGGGGTTTTCACAGTGTCGCGCATTTTAATGTGGTAAATGGCAAATTTGCCATTTTACTAAACGTCAAGTATTTGCCACCATTTTATTTTTTCATATCGTGAGCGAACTTTTTTTCAATAATTTGGGCTAAACTGCAGTTTACGGGGCACACAAAAATTACAACAAAAAAAAAAAAAGATCACCAGACCCCTTAAATTTTAATTTCGGGTTTTTTCTTTTTTTATTCTAAAGTAGGGTTATATAGTCGCAACAAAAAGTCGATTTTTCAACTTTTTTCAATTTCTAAAAAGTCCATTTTTCGACTTTTCGACTTTTTCAAATTTTAAAAAGTCGACTTTTCGACCTTTCGACTTTTTAAAAAGTCGACTTTTTTCGACTATTCGACTTTTTTCGACTTTTTTACTTTTTTCGACCTTTTCCAACTTTGAAAAGTCGATTTTTTTTTTGTAAATAAAAGTTTAGTTTTGACTTGTTGTAAGCATTTAGGTGCTATTTTTTTTTTTTTGTTGTATTTTATTTATTAAAAAAAGTCGAAGAAATCGAAAATGTGGAAAAGGGTTGAAAAAATCGAAAGCAAAAGAGTCAACTTTCGATTTATAGAACCCTATCACTGAGGTGTTTACAATAATCAAAAATATTGGTAAATATTGCACTTAACACTTTCTAACTCATGAATTTGGCATTGTCATTTTTGCTTCACATACAAAATACATGAAAATACCAATAGCTTCAGTTGTTATTAAACTCGGGTCTCATTTGAAATTTTGTTCAGAAGAAAGAAATTATTTTCATCTGGCAAAAGTAAAAAAAAATAAAAAAAAAAAAAATTGAAAAAAGTCGAAAGCAAAAGTCGACTTTTTAAGAACAAAAAAGTCGATTTCGACTTTTCGACTTTTTCATACAAAAAGTCGATTAATCGACTTTTCGACTATAGAACCCTATTCTAAAGGTGGTGGCATATTTTTTTTTGTAATTTTTTTGTGCCCCGTAAACTGCAGTTTTGCCATAATTAGCACAAAATAACTTTAATGGACTTTAATAACTTTTTGCATTTACAATTTTATTTTTCTTCATTTTTCCTGCTTTACAAAATAATCCCAATTCCATAAAGATCGGAGGGTGACACTAGGGAGACTTAATTGAATGCAGAGGGTATCTTTGATTCGTCGCAACCAACAAGCATTCTAACTTTAACATAAAGTTTTATGAAAAAAGTTTATTTGTTTTTTATTTAGTGAAATATTAGTCAAAACTTAATAAATATATATAAAAATTAAAATAAAACAATTTACTTGGTCTTCTTAAATAGTTTTTATTATTTTTTTTTTTTTGGTGAAAACATACATTTATTTTTCTTAATACAAGCATTTTTTTTATTTGTGGTTTGATTTATACTAAACATTTAAAAATATTTGATATTTTTTTTGTATTTAAAGTAGTAATTTATTTAAAATTAAGCTAAAACTTAAATAAAACAAAAAAAAGTGACAAAATAATAATTTTCACTATGGCAGCAAGTTTATTTTTAGGATTCTTTATATTTATATAAATATATAAAAAAAATATTTTTATTTTTATAAAAGAATTAAACAATTTCAAATCACAGCATAAATAAAGAAAACATAAAATAATAGTTATAAAATAATATTAAATAATGATGGAAATACATACATATGATATAAAAACATATTTTTTTCGGGTACATAAGTTTTTGAATGCGTCTGGGATCTGACCCTTCATTTTCGATTTTTGGGCATTTTTGAGAGCCTTTATAGCAGGGGATCGCAATATAGCAAACATTTTCAGAGTATATTAAGCAAACGGATCTCAAACGCATTTTTCATGTCGGCTAGTGTCATTGATTTTTTAACAATTTTATCACGATGTCGTGCTTTTAAGTGTGGTAATTGGCAAAATTTCCAGACGCCAAATAATTTAAAGGGGCCCTTGTAGGTTAGTTGGTAGCGTTTCTAGCCTATTAAACAGGGGGTCGTGGTTTCGATTCCTACCAGAACTCTTGGTCGATTTCGCTACAACGAGACACGGACATTGTTTTCGGTTAGGTTGAAATTATTTAAAAAAAAATGATTTGTATTAAAATGATTACCAATAAATAAATATAATTAATAGTTTAACTACACACATTTTTTTAGAAGAGTAATTGGAAAAATTACCAAACGTAAATAAAATTTGCAAATTTGAATCTGGCATTTTTTTTTTTTAATTTGCATAACTCAAACATTAAGTAAAATAATTTTAACAGAGCGCAAATAAATAAAAAATACGGAAACAGCTGTGACTGCTTGTGTTGAAATTTCAAACGCGGCAAAAAATACATTAAACCCGTAATTTTGTAAAAAGCAACGCGCCGCGTTGTCAGAATTTCTGTTTAAAATATTTGACGTTTGCTCAAATTTTGGCCGTTTACTTATATTTTGCCAATTACTACATTAGAAAGCCCAATACCTTGAACACCTCTACTAAATTAGTTTATTAGGTTTCTGTTTTGTTAGAAAAAAACTAAATTTAAAGAAAACGTGAAAACAATGCACTACCTCAAAATATTTTGCTTAGAAATATTTGAAATTTCACATTTCCCACTCATGTTCATTAATTCTTTTGATAGACCGAATTTACATAAGGCAATTTTAATTGCGGCAATTTTGATTTTCTAGTGTATCAGAGAGAGAGGGAAGAATCTTAGATCTCTCTCTGATACACGATAAAATCAGAATTGCCGCAATTAAAATTGCCTAATGTAAATACGGTCATAGATTTCTTAACTCACTCAGTACAATGATTTCATTTCATACATATAAACTTAAAAAATAAACAAATTAATTTAAAAATGTATAACAATAACTTTAAGTACACATTTATATGCACAATAATAATGCATTTTGAAATATATATTAACAGCAAATAAACATTTAAATTACTTTTTATTATTTTTTTTTTAACAACATACCAAGGTTAAAATGTGAAGGTTGTTTTTAAATTAGCTCGGCCATAGCAAATTTCTGACAAGTTCTGGTGTATTTCCTAGACGAACAAATTTTAACGGGCAATTGGTTTTGCTTGTAAACAATTTTTAATTTGTTTGAGTCAACATAAAGAATAATATAACGTTGGCTGGCATTCAGAAGGCCTATTTGCAAGATAGGCCTATGTGCAAGATATGAATACAAGACCACCAAATCTTTTTGAGATTTTTTAAAACTGCACATAGGCCTTCATGAAGGCCAGCCAAATATGAATATATTCTCTGAAAATAGAAGGGTTTTTATGGTCTCCGGGTTTTTATTGTGGTAATTGCCAAAAATTGCCATTTAATCAAATGTCAAATATTTGCCACCTTATCTATTACAAATCGTGAGTGTAGCCGCGTTCCAAATTTCAACATAAACAATCGGAGTTGTTTCCATTTTTTTTATTTGCTCTTTAGTAAATTAATTTTAATTAAGATTGGAGTTTGGAAAATTAAAAAAAAAATTGCCTGACATATGCCTACATGATATTTGCTTGTTTTTGAAATTTTCAAACAACTTTATCAGGGCTTTTCTAAGAGAATTTCGATAAATTCACAATTTTTGTGTGAAGATATCAAAAATATCATAGAAAAAACATGATAAATATGCTTTAAAAGTTGAAAAACAAGCAGATATAATACACATTTTAAATTGGCAAATCAATTAGAAAATCATTTGAGGTTTAGTAAATTTTATTGTCGTTTGGCAATTTTGCCAATTACCACACTAAAAATCCCGACGTCGTGAAAACACCAATTGATATAGGGTTTTCACGATCACGGGCAAATTTGTTTGGTAAATGGCAAAATTGACAAAAAAAAACTTTTTCGCATGTGGTTAAAATATTTGACAATTTTGCGTATTACCACTCTAAAAAGCGCCAGATTGTGAAAGCTCCTATTTATTTTTGTTTACACACCAATTTTACCTCATATTTGAACAACCTTATTAAATATTTTAACCCTGCAACATACATAAGATTTTAAATAAATAAAGTGTTAATTATAATTAATGATTTAGTTGTTCTCTTTTTTGAATAAGCCTTTCAAAAGGAAAGATATCCCATTATTACTACATTACAATTTTGATAATTTTTTTTTTTGTATATAGAGTAGATAAAAGAAAAAATATAATTTTCATTAAGATTTTTATCAAAATAGTTAAATTTAAATGCTGGATATCTTATCTTCTTTATATTTTTTGTAGAATTTTTACTAATTGACAAAATTTTATAGGCCTAATGGTGGATTACTCAATGTCGAGTTAGCTGTTACCTGCCGATTTAACGGATGCTTAATTCAAAATTCCTATGAAATTTGGAGCAATCCAGCCTTTAAAATTTTAAGACTTTTTAAACAAGTTTCACATGAATTGTACTGTTGTAAAAATAAATAGTTTATACTTAATACTCTAAAAATTAGAATTAAAAATAAAGCAGAGTTAAAAACTATAAATGATATTTTGCTATTGTAGTTGATGAAGCTGTTTAAAAAAAAAAATAGTATATATTTGGGATTAAAGTTAATTTTTTGCATTAAATTTATTACACAGCTTTATTATACTGATTTTCAATGAAGTTTTAATGCATAAGCCTTTATATAAAAAATTAAGATTGTTTTTCCATCCATGCATGGAATATCCATGGATAGCCATGGCTATCCAAATCTACGAACACAAATTTTAGTTTTTTAGTATATGTATATTAGTTAAGATCGTAGATGGGTGAAATCGGACCAAAGGGAAAACAAACTACGCCAACCTCTGAAAAACTCCAGTTTTTACATGTCTTTTTTTTACAAAAAAATATGTCAGAAGAAGTTCAAAGTCCTCAACTTGGATCCAGGGAATTAGAAAGTTAAATATTTTTTGGCCCAGCCCCTTTTGTGGACGTGGAAATTAAAAATTTATTTATTAATATACTAATGATAAAATTGTTTTACTTAAGTGAAAAAAGCTTTATAAATGAATTTGTTAAAAATGGTCCAAAATAATATAGCTATACTCCTGCAGTTTGGCACAAATATGGTCCTAGGCAGATTAAGTTCGTTAATGGACAAAAGCGGCCCAGGAAGAAACATTTTTCCTTGAAGAACTAAACCAACCTCTGTAAAACGTAATTTTTTACGTTTTTTTTTAACTAATAAAACAATTATAAGTTAGAAGAAGTTCAAAGGCCTGCTTTTAGACCCAGGGGGATCACAAAATTTCGTTGTTTTGCCTGCCCCTTTTAATATTTACCGCAAAGAACAACACTCCTGCCATTTTTTTTTTAATGTTTTCACAAAATTTTGTTTTTTTGCCTGCCCCTTTTATGATAAAATTGTATTATGTACTTAAGTGCAAAAACCATTATTAATGAACTTGTTAACATTTACCGCAAAGAACAGAAAAAAATATGTCACCCCAAAAAAACAACGGTCCTGCCTTTTTTTGTTTGATGTTTTCCAGATTTTTTACATCTTGAAGGGTATTACAGATTCGGCGCAGCCGAATTTAACTCACTTGCGTTTTTGTTTTCAATTTTACAAAAATCCATAAAAATTAACCTGAATTTTGAAAATCTAAAGAACAAATTTTTTACAATTGAAGGGCTTACTGCAAGAACTTAATAAGCAACATTTTATTTTTCGTGTTTTTCGACTTCTGATGATGTTCTATTGACAATTTTTTGGCAGAAGTCTTGCTTTAACACTTCGTAAAAGTATACTGATAATAAAAGTTCTGCAAAAGTTCTATTTTCTTCATTATTTTAAAAGTTTTAAGGTAAAAACCACCATAAAATTAAATGTTGCTTATCGAGTTTTTACAATAAACCCTTCAATCCAAAATAATGCCGGTTTACTAAATTTACTAGAGTAAATTTTGAAAATTTGATCTGCGGGTATCATAGTTTTTTTTTGAAGGAATTAGGAGGATTAAAAAGAATGCCGGCATTTTTTTGGAAATATTTTCGCTCCATAAATATCACAATTATGCACTTAATAATGCACAAAAAATAGGGTTTTTTTTGGTTAAATTTGACCTCAATTTTCTCAAAAATCTGACGCTATGAAAATCTTTAGATACCAGATTTGGTATCAGCATGGAGAGGTTAATCGAAAACGAATGTCCAGAACCCTGACCCATCCAAAAAAAATTTAATTGTCGGCCAGAGTTTTATAATTTTTTCATTATAAAAAATGTAAACCCTAGGTGCTTAAGGTTCCAATATTCTAAGTAACAATTGCCTCTTCATCGTGCATGATTAAAGCAGCAATTAAAAAAAAACAATATTTTTCGGCCCCTCCCCTCTGGGCTTTTGGAACTTTTTTATGAGTTCAAAAAGCTTTCCTTGTATTAGTTTTTGCTGTATAATCGACTGCTGAAATCAGATTTGCAATATATATAGCCGTTTTTGCTTTGCAGAAAAACCTACTCAAAATCCGCGTTTTTCGATAAGTTGAACCACTGCAAAGACCAAACATTTTTCGAAAAAAATGCCGGCATTATTTATAGCTTCCCTAAATCCTTAAAAAAATTATGATACCCGATAAACAGATAAAGTGACATAGTCACCAAATGCACTCGAATATTTACAAATACAAATTGGTAAACAGTAGATATGGATAGTTTACATGTATATCGTCGCCCTTACTAATAAAATAACAATTATCCTCCATTTCCAATTTTTTAATCAGACCAATTTAATTTTTGTTAAAACCATGGTATAGAATTATTCAAGCTACTTAAAATTCGCAAACAAAACGGTCATGTCAGTTTTTCTTACAAATCTCGGGTTTAATTATTCGCAATTTTAAGCTATTTCAATAATTAAATAGTTTTTCTATTTGAATGATTTTTAGTGAAAATTTCTTCGTATGCGTATGATTAACATTAAAGGAAATAAAAAAAATATCGCTCATACGTATTAGTATTTAAAATTATAATTTTATAAATATATTTAAATCGCTGATTCCCAACCTTTGATTCTTGTCCTACTGGAAGGACAAATTTAATTTGAAAGGCAAGTTGAACGTTTCAGGAGGACAACGAGCATATTTCAAAGATTTTTTTAAGTTAAATAAAAAAAATATATATTTTGAAGTAAAATTAACTACAATAATAACAAAAAATTGTTGAAAACTTTTACACAAAAGGTTGGTTAATGGTGGGATTTTGTACCAGGGCAACAAGTAGAACAGTTTATACTTAATGAAACTTATACAAACAATTTAATTTTTTTAAGTTTCATGACATTTTTCTTATGCGTACTTAAAATAATACAGGCATGTATAGAATATTTCTTAAATATTTGTAGGAATTCTTTTTTGTGACTTAACTTAAAAAAATGTGTTGGCGACCTTGTTTAGCGATTGATAATAATAATAATATTAGAATGTAGGTGATAATAATGTGAGGAGGTGTATAAAAGAATATGTATTACAAAAGGTATTTGAAGATGATACGTAACATTAAATAGTTTATACAATACAAATAATTTTCCAAAAAAAAAAAAATGCTTCAATGTTCTTGATAATTATTGCTGAAAACAGACAAGAAAAATAAAATAGACAATTTATTAATGAAATTCCATAAAGGGTTATTTGTTTAAGCAAAGGAATGTTTATCTGAAGACACAACTAAGCTTTTACCACTATATAATATATTTACTACTATAGACAAGTTGATATTAAAAAAATTAAAACGGAAATATTAACGTCATAAAATATGAATTTATCATTGATAACGCTTTTAACTAAACAATAGATTATCAAATAATAAATAGTGAGTCAAAGGCAATGATAAAGAAATATATATATTTAGAACAAGAGGGTTTGCAAAAAGGGTATTAACCTACAGGTATTGTTCTAAATTAAGGCCTTACTAAATTTTAAATAGCAAAAAATTGAATGATAAATTCAATACTTTTACTTATCTACCAGATATATGTATATAATAAATTGTACTATCAATCTAGGCTATGTTCCTAAATAGATAATGATTATGGATGAGATTTCCATGCAAATGCATGTTTTTTGTCGATAGTCTAAAAACAATATCGACCAATTATCTTTCCGAATCAAGAAATTTGAGTTAAAATGGCATCGATTTGTTTTTGCATATTTTTGCATATTTTGACGAAAATGCATATTTTTGCATATTTTGGTTTTAAGTGCATATTTTGTGCATATTTCCAACTTTTAAGTGCATATTTTTGCATATTTTGGCATAAATTGACAAAAACACAAATTGAAATTTATTTGTTTCAAAAACTACTTAAATTTTAAAAATTAATTTTGAAAATAAGAAAAATTATTTTTTTTTTTCTTTAAATTTTTTTTTTATAAATTGTCGTAATTTTTAAAAAATCTTGATTATATAAAGTTTTAAATGTTAGTATTTAAACCCGGCGTTACTTTTTTGCCTTTGAAAAAGTTTTTTCCTATGAAAGCAATATTTTTAGTGCACACATTTTATTTTTTAGTGCATATTTTTAGCTTTTTTAGTGCATATTTTCAATTTTTTAGTGCATATTTTAAGCGCATATTTTCGATTTTTTAGTGCATGAAAATCTCATCCCTAATAATGATAAATAAATGTTTAAGTTTACTTACATTTTATCCATTGATTTTATTTTGTTTTAGTTTTGGTTCTTCCTGAAGATTGTCTTTAAAGTTTCCCATTTTTATTCGAATTACGATTAACATCCGCCGGCTGTTCCTGTTCACCAGGTCATAAATCTGGAAAACGACTTGAATCTTCAATATAATGTTTGGGAATCTCAAACAACGTTGGTGAAATATTGTCACGAAATTCAAATTTTTGAAATGTGATCTTGGCGGTAACGGTATGTAATACAGGAATTTCAACTTTAACCGGAAAACCAGGAGGCAGTTTGAGAGCAACAAATTCACGTAATTTACTGATGTGTTTAAAGGGTCCAATGACTTCCAAAATATTCAACAGCATATCTACACTTAAAGGGAATTCCTTACTCATGGCTACGGTGGCTTTATGAGATTTATTTGAATGTTTATGGACGGGTATACGTCCCAAGGGAGGACATTTACCAGTCTCCGCATTAATATATTGTTCCCAAGTAATGGATGGTTTTTGAGGTGGCGGAAGAGAAGAACGTCTTGACATTTCAATCGACCCATTTGTAGATCCTGCATCTGTTGAGTTGCTGTTACTGTTAGTGAGACTGGAGCGTCGTCCCTGTGATATGGTGGCTAACATGGCCTTATTTTTTTGTATGTCATCCTGAGAAAGATGTTCACGACGCTTTCGTTGCTTAAGAACTAATCCGTGTATAGCATAGAGTTCGGATTGATATTGTCCACCTACAACTTCTTTGCGATCTTCCCGAAATATCCAACCAGATTGAGCTCTGGCAAATTGTATACTCTTTGTAGACATATGAGCCGCTAAGATATCACTTGACATAAGTATGTCCACTTCGTCTTCAATGTCGGAGTCTTCATAGTGAATGTGTTTGTAACATTGATATTCATTATCTAGCACGCTAATGGAATGATTCATAGGATGGTCACCACGAAATATGAACGAGGTATCTCCTCTTTCCCAACGCATATCGTTAAAATCAACGAGAGTGGTATCCAAACGAAGAGACGATCCACATTTGTGAATTCGGCATACGTCTGACGGTAACATACGTGATACCAGGGGAACCCATGAAGAAAAATCCCACTTTAATTCCATATAGAAATCTTTTATTTGTGTAAGACCCTTAATCATGTCAGAACGACGAGATTCCAAATGTGCTCGGGACTGTTGACGTAGCTTTTTTAACAAACATGATATAATATCTCGGTCGCCATAAGAAATTGCTTCTGCCAATACGGTCCATCCTTCATTATTCTTTATTTTCACTGTTGCATTATGGGCCAACAGTAAATCAATACATTCTTTACGACCCAACATAACAGCCAAGTGAAGTGGCGTATTGCCGTGTTTATCTTTCTGCGATAGATTATCCGTTTTCTTTTCCAACAGAGCCTTTAACGCCTCATGGTCATTTAGAAATATGCACTTATGCAAAGGCAAATCTTGCGCCTTTTCATCTTTTTTTGTTAATGATCCATAATTTGATTTGGTCGGAGTGGTTGGTGCTGAATGAAATTGATCATCAGCTTCGTCTTCATCTTCATCCTCTTCCAAGAATGCCGTAGTTAACATTTCTTCACTGTATTTTTCTGTTGTGGCCTTTTGTTGGTTGTCTGCCACTACAACAGAAAAGTTTTCTTTCTTAATACCGCCCCCAATTTTTTTTGGTATTGTACCGTTAGTTGTCTTGATCTTTTTACTTTCTTTAGCTTTAGACATTTTCATTATATTTAATGATTTAATTAATATAAATTAAGAATAGTTCTACAATTTCTTTAATTTATTTAAAAAATTTATAAAAAAAAAGATTGCACTTTTAAGTAAAAAATTATTGAATTTTCACACAAAAACATTTGAACACGAAAAGACAAATGAGAGGCGAGAGAAAATATAAAATTGACAGATAGAAAAAGTAGAAAGAGTAGAGAAAAAAAACACCAATATTTTTCTGGCAGCACCTGGCAGTGTTCCAAGCCGATGCCAAATTTTCGGCGGCGGCGGCTTGACAATTTTAGGTCGGCGGCGGCGGCTTTTAAAAAGTAAAATCGGCGGCGGCTAATTTATCGGCTCGATTGCATTTGTAATAATTTTTATTTAAACGTTTGCTTAAAATTTTTTTCTTAATAGATTTTAACAATAAAATTAGATTTTTATTGAATAAAACGTACTTAAAAGCACACCAGTTCCAATTTTAATTTAGAAAATACAAATTATATTTCAAAAATTTCTATATATCAGAAATTTCCATTTATATTTTTGAAATTTCCAATTATAATGCAAAAATTTCTAAATATAATTCAAAAGTTTCCAATTATAATTCATAAATTTCCATTTATAATTAAAAAAATTCCAATTATATTTATATTTTGCGAGCGGAGTCATAAAAAATAATGGAAATAATGATAAAGTGTCTTAAATTTAACGCAACTATTTAAAACAGGGTTGGCTACCGTTACCCTTTCAATACCGTTACCGATTAAAAACCCTTTATTATTGACTACCGTTACCAATACCGAAATAAAAAAAATTATATACCGTTACCGATAAAAAACCATTACCTTTATTCGGATTTTTACCGGTATTATATCGGTTTTGTTTCGGTTGTCTTAATATAATTTGTTTTAATTTTTTTGCAGATAAAAACAAAGTAAAATATTTTTAATGTACGTAAAATAAAAAAAATAATTTTTGTTCATTGTAAATCGTAATGTTATTTGTGCAAAAACAATGAAAAAGTCTGTCCAACCAATGATCACATTCGCAATTTACTAAATTAATGTAAATCGGTCCAACCAATGATCACATTCGCAATTTACCTACAAATTTCTGAAGAGAAAAGTGAGTGCCACGTAATGTAAGCATTTTTCAGCGGGAATATAAAAAAATAGACAAATCTAAATCGCTCAAGTGTTGCTGGCGTTGTCACCCACGCAGGTAAGCGTGGAGAGGTGGTTCTCTGGAATTAAGTACATAATGAGCCCACACCCAAAAAAAAACAATTGTGGAATTATTTAATTTTAGGGTATAATTTACCTAAGATTTTTCGCAGGAATCCAACTTGAAAAGTTTCTTTGCATATTACCCGAATCAACTTAGGTAAACTTACAAAATGCATTTAAGCATTATTTCAAATTTAATTTTGTTTATTTAGCCACTATATTTAAATAAATGGTACAGTTTGATTGGTCAAATAACGTATTTTTTTTAGGTTGATTTAATTGTTTTATATATCCCTTTCCATACAAAATGCTCAATATTATAAATTTTAATTACATTTATTTTTAATATTTTTTTTAATATAAAGGACAATTTTATAATAAAATATAAATACTAACAAGCTTAAAATACATACTTAGCATGATCAGTGACAACTAATTTTTTCTATAGAAACTTTCTCAAAGACAATTTTTCTATAGAAATAAAAAGACAATTCTTATTTAGAAAATTCCTGACAGACAATTTTTCTATAGAAACTTTCTGAAAGACAATTCTTCTATAGAAAATTTCTGAAAAACTATTTTTCTATAAAAAATTTCTAAATGACAGATTTACTATAGAAAATTTTTAACAGACAATTTTTTTAAAAAATTTCTCAAAGACAATTCTTCTATAGAAAATTTCTAATAGACAATTTTTCAATAGAAAATTTTTCAAAGACAATTTTTTTATAAAAAATTTCTGAGAAATAATTTTTTTACAGAAAATTTCTGAAAAAAAACCCATATAGAAAATTTCTTAAAGTAAAATTTTCTATAGAAATTTTCTCAAAGACAATTCTTCTATAGGAAATTCCTGAAAGACAGTTTTTCTATAGAAACTTTCTGAACGCCAATTTTTCTATAGAAAACAATTTCTATAAAATTTCTATAAAAAATTTCTCAAAGACAATTTTTCTATAAAAAATTTCTCAAAGGTATTTCTTTAATAGAAAATTTTTTAAAGATAATTTTTCTATAGAAAATTCCTCAAATACAATTTTTTAATAGAAAATGTTTTAAAACCAATTTTTCTATAGAAAATTGGTTTTAAAGCAATTAAAAAAGATAATTTTTCTATAGAAAATTTCACAAAGATAATTTTTCATAGAAAATTTCTGAAAGGCAATTTTTCTGTAGAAATTTTCCGAAAGACAATTCTTCTATAGAAAATTTTTCGTTAGAAAATTTCTGGAAGACAATTTTTCTATAAAAATTTCTGAAAGACAATTTTTCTAAAAAAATTTTTGAAAGTTATTTTTCTATAGAAAATTTTTGAACAACAATTTTACTATAGAAAATTTTTTATAGAAAGTTTCTGAAAGACAATTTTTCTATAGAATATTTCTCAAAGACAATTTTTCTATAGAATATTTCTCAAAGACAATTTTTCTACAGAAACTTTTTCAATGACAGTTTTTCTATATAAAATTTCTGAAAAACAGGGTTTCTGTAGAAAATTTCTGAAAGACAATCTTTCTATGGAAACTTTCTCAAACACAATTTTTCCATAGAATACTTCTGAAAGGCAATTTTCATAGAAAAATTCTCAAAGACAATTATTCTATAGAAAATTTCTTAGACAATATTTCTATAGAAAATTTCTGAGAGAAATTTTTCTAGAGAATATTTTTGAAAAATAATTTTCCATAGAAAAATTCTCAAAGACAATTCCCAAGGACAATTTTTCTACAGAAAATTTCTCAAAGACAATTCTTCAATAGAAAATTTTTTAAAGATAATTTTTCTATAGAAAATTTCCCAAATATAATTTTTATATAGAAAACTTCTCAAAGATAATTTTTTAATAGAAATTAAAAAAAAAAAAAATTCTATACACCGAAAAAATTACCCAGTTGGATAGTTACGAAAATTCCCAGTTGATTTGAAATAAATTAAAAATAACTGAGTTAATCATAAATAACTGGGAATTTAGTAAAACAAAACTAATTTCCCAGTTACCCTGTACAAAATTATTTAAATTTTATGTCAAAAAAATCAACAACATGAAGTTCATTATTATAAATTTTTAATTGCAAAGAAATAAAAACTTAATTTTTGGTTTTCTGGTGAGTTCTTAATTATTTATTCCAAAGTTCCATTGCAAAAAATAATGCAAAAATTATTTTTCAGATTACAAGCATGCTGTTTGCAAAAGTTGCAGAAGGAACCCCATCAAAACATAGGAAAGTTACAAAAAAATTTGCGAAAACAATTTGAACGTAATTATATGTACAGAAACTTTTTGTTTTATATTAAATAAAGGACATTAAATGATTAATAATTGTGTTTTTTCTAAAATTTAATAAAAAAAAAAAATAAAAAAAAGTTCATATTAACGACTTTTCCAGTTATTGATGACCATAAATAATGTTTTGTTGCCAGTAACTGCATTCCCAGTTAAATTAAAAGTTTGATAGAAAGTTAGTTATCAATAACTGAATGAAATCAACTGGGGCTCAGTTAGGTGTATTTTAACTGGGACTTAGTTGAAATTTTAGTAAGCAGTAACTGGAAAATTTTTTGGGTGTAGAAACTTTCTCAAAGACAATTTTTATAGAAAATTGCTGAGAGACAATTTTTCTGCAGAAAATTTCTGAAAAACAATTTTTCTATATAAAATTTCTAAAAGACAGGTTTTCTATAGAAAATTTCTAAAAAAAAAATTTTTTCTGAGAGACAATTTTTTTACAGAAAATTTCTGAAAGAAAATTTTTCTATAGAAAATTTCTGAAAGACAGGTTTTCAGAGAAAATTTCTAACAGAAAATTTTTCTATAGAAAATTTTTTAAAAAATGTTCATAAAAAATTTCTCAAAGACAATTTGTTTATAGAAAATTTTTTATAGAAAATTTCTCAAGGACAATTTTTCTATAGAACATTTCTGAAAGTAAATTTTTCTATAGAAAATTTCTGAAAGACAATTTTTCTATAGAAAATTTCTTAAAGACAATTTTTCTATAAAAACTTTGTCAAAGACAATTTTTAAATAGAAAATTTTTCGAATACAATTTTTCTATAGAAAATGTCTTAAAGGCATTCTTAAATAGAAAATTTTTCAAATACAATTTTTCTATCGAAAATGTCTTAAAAGCATTTTTTTCTATAGAAAATTTTTGAAAGACAATTTTTAATAGAAACTTTTTCAAAGGCAATTTTTGTAAAGAAAATTTCTTAAAGATAATTTTTCTATAGAAAAGACAGTTTTTCTATAGAAAATTATTCTGTAAAAAATTTCGTAAAAACAACTTTTCTTTAGATATTTTTTTGTTTTTTTTTTTTAGAAAGTATCTATAGAAAAATTGTCTTTCAGAAATTTTCTGTAGAAAAATTGTCTTTCAGACATTTCTAGAGAAAAATTGTCTTTAAGAAATTTTCTATGGAAAAATTGACTTTGAGAAATTTTTAGAGAAAAATTGTCTTAATACATATTTTCTATAGAAAAATTGTATGAGAATTTTTTATAAAAAATTGTATTTAAAAAAATTTTTATAGAAAACTTGTCTTTAAGAAATTTTCTATAGAAGAATTGTCTTTCAGAAATTTTCTATCGAAAAATTGTCCTTGAGAAATTTTTATACAAAAATTGTTTTTAGAGATATTTTCTATGGAAATATTGCTTGAAAATTTTTTTATAAAAAAATTGTCTTTCAAAAAATTTTCTAAAGAAAAATTGTCTTTCAGAAATTTACTATTGAAAAAATTCTGTAATTCTTAGAATTTTTTTCTATAGAAAACTTCTCTATTTCTGAGAAATTTTTTCTATAGAAAAAGCCTTGCATTTTGAGACAATTTTTCTATAAAAAAAGTCGTAAATTCTTAAACAATTTTCCTATAGAAAAAAAACTCAGATTCTGACACAATTTTTCTACAGAACAAATTTTAGATTCTGTGACAATTTTTCTACAGAAAAAGTCTCAGGTTCTGATACAATTTTTCAATAGAAAAAATCATATATTCTAAGACAATTTTTCTTTAGAACAATTTTCATATTCTGAGACAATTGTTCTATAGAAAGTACCATATTGTGAGACTATTTTTCTAAAGAATTTTTTCTGTAGATGCTGAATTATCACTAACCGGAATCTGCAATCAAAAACCTCAAGTCATTTTCTGGATCTGCTTTTGTGTCTACTATTGAACCAACACTGCGAACCGGAGACCAATTGTTTTATGTTTTTTATGGCCAAGTAATGTATTTTTACAAGTTGCGTGGCGGATGCCGCAAATGTTCGAATAAACCACCACCGTCTGCAACTGAAAGTTAATATACGTTTATCAATTAAATAAACACATTGTTTTTGCTTACCTTTTTAATTAATTAAATAAATTAGTTCCTCATACATATATTTTATAAAAAATTAAAGACAATTTGTTGTCAATGTGTTGTTTACAATGTGGCATTAATATGTCGACTTTATCGAATTAAATTTATTTATATTTATAAAAAAAACTTAGGTAAAAGATCTTTTGTTGTTAGCTTTGTTGTTGTTCTCCTTTATGTTACATTGTTTTTATTAAACGTCAAAAGTTACATAATGTGCTGTCACTAATACTTATTCAAGCGAAATACGACTCTGTTACACTTCTATTTTTTTCTATGATATGCACCCACCACACAATTATTAACAGTTTCTGTAGAAAAAATTCTTTAGAAAAATAGTCTCACAATATGGTACTTTCTATAGAACAATTGTCTCAGAATCTGAAAATTGTTCTTAAGAAAATTTGTTTTAGAATCTAAGATTTTTTTCTATAGAAAAATTGTATCAGAACCTTAGACTTTTTCTGTAGAAAAATTGTCACAGAATCTAAAATTTGTTCTGTAGAAAAATTGTGTCAGAATCTGAAATTTTTTTCTATATAAAAATTGTTTAAGAATTTACGACTTTTTTATAGAAAAATTGTCTCAAAATGCAAGACTTTTTCTATAGAAAAAATTTCTCAGAATTAGAGAATTTTTCTATAGAAAAAATTTCTCAGAATTACTGAATTTTTCTATAGAACAAATAACAAAGAATCCTACAATATTTCTTAAAATATCTTAGGATTTGAAATTTTTTCTATAGAAAAAAAGTCTCAGAAACTTAAAAATTTTCGAAAGAAAAAATGGACGGAGTCTGGACATTTTTTTATAAAAATGTTTCTTAAAACATTTAAAAAATTCTCAAAAACATTTGTTCTATAGAAAATTTCTCAGACAATTTTTCTATAGAAAATTTCCCAGAAAAAAATTTCTCAAAGAAAATTTGTATATAGAAAATTTCAGAAAGGCACTTTTTCTATAGAAAATAACTAAAGACAATTTTTCTATAAAAATATTCTTATTGTCAATTTCTCTAAACAAAATTTCTGAAAGATGGTTTTCTATAGTAAATTTCTGAAAGACAATTTTTCTTTAGAAAATTTTTTAAAAGTCAATTTTTTTATAAAAAAAATTTCAAGCAATATTTCCATAGATAATATCTCTAAAAACAATTTTTTTATAAAGAAAAGTTGTTTTTGCGAAATTTTTTACTGAAAAATTATCTTTAAGAAATTTTCCTTACAAAAATTGTCTTTGAAAAAGTTTCTATGAAAAATTGTCTTTCAAAAATTTTCTATAGAAAAAAATGCCTTTGAGAAATTTTCTATAGAAAAATTGTATTTGAAAATTTTCTATTGAAAAATTGTCTTTGAGAAAGTTTTTATAGAAAAATTGTCTTTAAGAAATTTTCTATAAAAAAATTGTCTTTCAGAAATTTTCAATAGAAAAATTGACTTTCAGAAATGTTCTATAGAAAAATTGTCCTTGAGAAATTTTCTATAAAAAATTGTCTTTTAAAAAATTTTCTATAAACAAATTGTCTTTGAGAAATTTTTTATGAAAAAATTGTCTTTCAGAAATTTTCTACAGAAAAATTTTCTTTTAGAAATTTTCTCTGAAAACCTGTCTTTCAGAAATTTTCTATACAAAAATTTTCTTTCAGAAATTTTCTGTAAAAAAATTGTCTCAGAAAAATTTTTTTTTTCAGAAATTTTCTATAGAAAACCTGTCTTAGAAATTTTTTATAGAAAAATTGTTTTTCAGAAATTTTCTGCAGAAAAATTATCTCTCAGAAATTTTCTATAAAAAATTGTCTTTAAGAAATTTTGTATCGAAATTTTTTTTTAAAAATTTTCTATTAAAGAATTATCTTTGAGAAATTTTCTATAGAAAAATTATCTTTGGGAAATTTTCTATAGAAAAATTATCTTTAAAAAATTTTCTATTGAAGAATTGTCTTTGAGAAATTTTCTGTAGAAAAATTGTCTTTGGGAATTGTCTTTGAGAATTTTTCTATGGAAAATTGTTTTTCAAAAACATTCTTTGTCTTTGAGAAATATTCTTTAGAAAAATTGTCTTTCAGAAACTTTCTATAAAAAATTTTGTATAAAAAAATTGTTGTTCAAAATTTTTCTATAGAAAAATTAACTTTCAAAATTTTTTTTTTTTGAAAAATTGTCTTCCAGAAATTTTATATAGAAAAATTGTCTTCCAGAAATTTTCTATCGAAAAATTTTCTATAGAAGAATTGTCTTTCAGAAAATTTCTACAGAAAAATTGCCTTTCAGAAATTTTCTATGGAAAAATTATCTTTGTGAAATTTTCTATAGAAAAATTATCTTTTTTAATTGGCTTAAAAGCAATTTTCTATAGAAAAAATAGTTTTAAAACATTTTCTATTAAAGAATTATCTTTGAGGAATTTTCTGTAGAATAATTGGGAAATTTTCTATAGAAAAATTATCTTTAAAAAATTTTCTATTAAAGAATAATCTTTGAGAAATTTTTTATAGAAAAATTGTCTTTGAGAAATTTTCTATAAAAAATTGTCTCTAAAATTTTCGATAGAAAAATTGTCGTTCAAAAATTTGATATAAAAAAATTATCTTTCAGAAATTTTCTATAGAAAAATATTCTTCCAGAAATTTTCTATCGAAAAATTATCTTTCAGAAATTTTCTATAGAAGTATTGTCTTTTAGAAAATTTCAATACAAAAATTGTCTTTCAGAAATTTTCTATAGAAGAATTGTCTTTGAGAAAATTTCTATAAAAAATTGTCTTTAAGAAATTTTCTATAGAAGAATTGTCTTTCAGAAATTTTCTGTCGAAAAATTGTCTCTCAGAAATTTTCTAAAAAAAAATTGTCTTTTAGAAATTTTCTATAGAAAAATTGTCTTTGAGACAGTTTCTATAAAAGAATTGTCTTTAAGAAAGTTTCTATAGAAAAATTGCATGTTAGAAATTTTCTATAGAAAACCTGTCTTTCAGAAATTTTTTATAGAAATTTTTTTATAGAAATTGTCTATTAGAAATTGTCTATTAGAAATTTTCTATAGAAAATCTCTCTTTTAGAAATTTTCTATAGAAAAATTGTTTCTATAGAAAATTTTTCTTCCAGAAATTTTCAATAGAAAAATTTAAGAATTGTCTTTCAGAAAGTTTCTATAGAAAATTTGTCTATCAAAAATTTTTTATAGAAGAATTGTCTTTGAGAAATGTTCTATAGAAAAATTGTCTTTGACAAAGTTTCTATAGAAAAATTGTCGATAAGAAAGTTTATATAAAAAAAATTGGTTGTCACCGATCATGTTGAATAAAACGATTCTACGATTATGTTGAAGGCAAGTCTTTAAATCAAAAGTATATATTTTAAGCATATTAATATTTATATTTTATTATAAAAATGTCCTTTTTATTAAAAAAAATATTAAAAATAAATCTAATTAAAATTTATAATATTGAGCATTTTGTATGGAAGGGGATATATATAAAATTATTAAATCAACCTAAAAAAATACGTCATTTAACCAATCAAACTGTACCATTTATTTAAATATATTGGCTAAATAAACAAAATTAAATTTGAAATAATGCTTAGTTGCATTTTGTAAGTTTTCCTAAGTTGTTTCGGCTAATAAGCAAAGAAACTTTTCAAGTTGGATTCCTGCGAAAAAACTTAGGTAAATTGTACCCTAAAATTTTATAATTCCACAATTGTTTTTTTTTTGGGTGTGTTTAGCGCTCGAAATATCGGTCTTGGTCCCCATTAAGTATTTATGTTATTGATCAGTAGGGATGAAATTTTCATGCACTAAAAAATCGAAAATATGCGCTTAAAATATGCGCTAAAAAATTCAAAATATGCACTAAAAAACCCAAAAATATGCACTTAAAAAATAAAATGTGTGCAGTAAAAACATCGTTTTCATAGGAAAAATTTTTAAAAAGCAAAAAAGTAACGCCGGTGATCAGTGATTGATTCTAAAGCAATTATGTAAATTTCCGTCCGTCTGTGGAGAACACGATGGAGTCAAAAAAGAAAAGAGCTAGAAACCTGAATCTTAGAATGAAAATGTCCAATGGTCATAGGCAGGTTAATATAAAAATTGCTTTGATGCGGCTGCTGGTTGACATGTGTGAACAAAATCGGATACTGTAAGGTATTTAAACAAAAGTACAAACATATTTTTTTTACCGAATTTTTTTTTCAAAATTAATTTTTTTTGAGTAATTTTTCCACGATTTTCCTTTTTAATTTTGAAATTAAAATTTTTTTTGCACAAATAAAGTAACGCATTTATTTTTTCCTTAAAAGCGGAAAAAATGTCAAAAATCAAGTGTGCACAAAACAGTATTTTTTTTTTTATTTTGTACACACATTTAGCATTTTTAGTAATGAAAAATTCCTAAGTTGGCAGAATTTTAAGCCGATGCGAGCCGATAAAAACGGCGGCGGCTTAAAATGTAAAAAATAGCCGGCGGCGGCGCGCCGCCGATTTTAAGCCGATCGGCTTGGAACACTGGCACCTGGGCCAGTGAATTAAGCCGACCGACTCAAAATCGGCGGCGCGCCGCCGCCGGACAATTTTTAACCTTTTTTTTGCGCCGCCACCGTCCAAAAAAACAGATTTTACAATAAAAATGGAATAAAAAAGTTCAGCCGCCGCCAAGCAAAATTTGTCGAGCTGCCGTCGCCGAAAGTTTTGGGTCGGCTTGATTGACTGCACCTGGCATATAACAACACTGGAATTTATAGGACAGGGATGGGAACACAGTACATGAGTAGTAGTATCACAGAGTTGCATCTGATGGGTGTAAGTATTAGTGACAGCACACGGTGTAACTTTTGACGTTTCATACAAAACGTAAACAAACATCATATATACATGCACAAAAGCTCACACGTACAAGCACACATATACTAGGCAGCGATGATCATTCTGTACTAAAAACCATACCACCATATTGGAAAGTACGCAATTAGCACCAGTGTTTGCATACTAATCTATACTGTGGATGGGAAAGTTGATAAAAATGTACTTTTTTTGATGTTCAAAAGTACACCAAAAAAACGAAACGATCATAGGGGTGAAACGAACAAGTTTCGCGTATGTGTATGTATTAGTGACGGCACGCGCGTGTAACTTTTGACGTTTCATACAAAACGTAAACAAACAACGAAATACAGATGCACCCAAAAAATTTCCCAGTTACTGGCTACTAAATATTCAACTAAGTCCCAGTTGAAATACACCTAACTAAGCCCCAGTTGATTTATTCAGTTGACAATAACTAATTTTTTATAAAACTTTGAATTCAACTGAATTCCCAGTTATTGGTAACAAACTATTAGTTAATTTTCTAAAATTCTTGGAAATAGTTGAAAATAACTGTTTGAAAAATTAAAACTGTCAATAGGATCACAAAATTTTTCACTTATTTATTGCATTGAATAAAAAATCTTTATATATGTATTCTTAATATTCACATTTTATTTTAGATAAAGTACATAACAATAGCAGATTTGACCAGTTTCGCACATGTGTCAGCGCATATCACCCAACTCCTTCACATCATAAATCCCTTTATAGGCTCCGAAATCACAGATTTTCAAATTTGTTAGCTGAAAAAATATTATCTGTTATTATGTTTTAAAGATCAAAATAAAAACAAAACTTACCATGAATTAAAACCAGAATAATATTTTTTGTTAAATTTTTGTAAATAAATTGAAGTTTATTTTTAAAATTTGTTAACAGTTTGATGAAATATTATTTACAGGGTAGCTGATATGTTGCTATAATTAACTGAATTACCAGTTGTTTTAAACAATACCAGTTATTTTAAAATTATTTCAAATCAACTGGCTTTTTTTGTAACTATCTAACTGGGGAATTTTTTCGGTGTGCAAAAGCTCACACGTACAGGCACACGTATTTTAGGCAGAGAAGTAAATTTGGTAGTATTTTGTATGCGTCCATATTGAAAGTACCAAAATAAGCACTCGTGTTGCATGTCTATATGGTCTGTGGAAACGATAGACGAATCATAAACGACATCAAAATACATATCGTTTTGAATGGAAATTTGAAAGTTTTTCTTTATTAAATAAATGAGTTTTTTGATTTTAATTTTATAACTAAAGGCAGGACTGGTGCCCATGCTCTTTATTTTAGTGAAGGATTCCCAATAGCTTCGAAAAATTATTTACCAGTACCCTGTAAAAATAGAAAATTATTACCAAACACTAATTTTTAACTAAAAATCCCCTAAACCTTATTAGTGTCTTCGGAATGGGGGTATACTCACTTTATCATTCCATTTGTAATTAATCGAAACATACGTCTGGGACTCCATTGGTTTTGCTAAATGAATAGTGTTTTAAGTTATGACAGCAAAATTAACTTAAGCATTTATCTTTTAAAAAACTAATTATTTATTTTTATTTATTAATTTATTTTAATTTTATTTATCAATTTCCTTTTTACGTTTTTATAACACAAAAAATAAATGAACAACGCACACAAAAATACAAAATGAAAATGGCGGTCTGTATTTGTTTTTTTTTTTTTGTTGTTTTCTTTCGATAAATTTTTGTGCAAGTAATTTGCGTTATTGTGCAAGCTACTTGGTTATTATACATAAAAAATTAATCATGTTACTTTAACATCGACAAGCATAATTTTAGCAAAAATTTGTTAAAAAAAAATTTTTGGTATGAAAAAAATTTTACCAAGTAGGATTGTTCAATCTGACACAGATTTTTCTTTTGCGTGTATAAACATTTTTTTGTTTAATTTATGACAGATTTTTGCTCTCTCCGACAACTCTGTTCCAGACTATAGCCAATAATTACCTTGTCGGTTGCAATTTTCGTAAAATTTTCAATGACATTCTAGATTTTTTGTCTAATTTTATACAATTAATTTTTCGCGTGTACCATATGATCAAAACCTCGTTTGAAAGAGATTTCGGCTTATAAAAACTATTGTGAATGGGACAAAACTTTTTTTTGACAACATTTTGTCATTCATTGTCTTTTTTTTTTTTATTTTGGTATAGTTCTTCGTATTGCATCGTGAATAAACAGAAAAAACAAGTGGTAATTTTGCTAAAAAATAATTTAATTTGCTGCAGTTTTTGTACAACAATTTACATAGAAATTATTAAAAAAAAACATAAAATAAACAATATTTTTGTATAATGTTTTGCATTGTGAAATACAAAAAATCCAAAAAGTTTTTTCAATGTTTAAAAATTATAGAGCAGAAGTGAATAAAGAAAAAACGTATAATAAACGTAAAAATGCAAAGAGTAATCGTTAATAAAAAAGCTATAACAATTTAATATTTTAATTTTGCAATAGACTCGAATGCTAAAAGAGTGGAATCAATTTAAGAACGCCTCAGTTTGGGTTTTAAAATAATTAAACGACTGATAAGCTGCTATTGGATTTATTTAAAAAAGGTAAATAAAGAAATATTGATGGAATAATCGGGAATAATTGAAAATGATGGTAGTGAAGAACTTGTTCGCATAAAATTTATAAAATAAAAACTACAACCAATGGAATAGTTTTCAATTAAGGTAACTTTCTATACAAGATCATAATTTTCCAAACCTCTGAACCATCAATAGTGAGCGTGATTATAAAATAAAGTTCGTGTTTGTGAGTTATTTTGATAATTATTTTATTCCTTGCTTTATTTTCTTGTAGTTCCATTTAAAATGAATAATCCAAAATATTACAATACGAAACGTATCAATATTTGCCATCTACTAAATGATCGCATGCTGTATCCAAATTTTGGTTCTCATGTTAGAAGACGTCTGCATGCTGCACCACCATTTATGCACCGCTTGGAACAAGATGGCATTTTAAAAGGTCACGAGGGCTGTGTCAACTGTTTAGAATGGAGTAGTGATGGTCGTATACTAGCATCGGGATCAGATGATTTCCAATTATGTTTATGGGATCCATTTCGCAAGAAACGTATACAAAGCATTAATACAAAACATTATGGAAATATGTTTTCGGTAAAGTTTTTACCAAAACATAATGATAGTTTAATAGCAACCGCTGCAGCCGATAAAACCATAATGTTATTTGATATCAATCATGCAACCGATTCTATATATACGTGTCATTGTCATTCAGCTAGAGTTAAACGATTGGCAACTGCACCAGATTCGCCGTATATATTTTGGTAAGTTGTTAGGTTTTTTTTAAATACATTCTAAACAATGTATGGGGGAATACTCACTTTGTCACTTCGTCGAAATATGGGACTAGGACTCTATCAAATATATATGTGTACATATTATTGATCCATGATTAAATCAAGGACTTTCTATGGAAGTCCGTCAGACCGTCCGTCAGAGAAAATCTCCATGCAGTCTAAACCGAAAGATCTACACCATTTACATATGTTATTCGAAAAAGATCATTTGTAATTTGAAGATTCATTTAATTTTTAATTGGAACATTTTATTTATAATTTAATTTTTTTCTAAAATTGACTTTTTATTAATTTTCTCAATTTTTTCGCTGTTTTTAGTTTAGTTCGAATATTTACAAGGCAATAAATACTAAAATGGGCGAAAAATATTTATTACAACTTTAACCTCTTCCTTCTCATTATTAAACAAAAGTCACTTGACCCCTTTTACTTTAAGCCCCGAAGATTCACATTGTAATACTAAAATTATCAATTTTAACTCGAAATAGATCAATTGTAATTCAAAATAGATCAATTGTTATCCGAATGGAAGAACAATTGTAATTCGAAATAGATCAATTGTAATTCGAAAAGATCAATTGTAATTCAAAAAAGATCAATTCGAATTTAAAAAATTGAAATTCGAAAAAGATTAATTGTTATTCGAAAAAGATCGATTGTAATTCAAAAAAGATCAATTGTAATTCGAAAAAAAATATCAATAGTAATTCAACAAAAAAAATTCGGATCTTTTTCGAATTACAAGTGGAATTTTCGAATCACAATTGATATTTTTCGAATTACATATGATCTTCCATTACAACTGATTATTTTTGTAATCACAATTAATCTATTTCGAATTATAATTGATCTATTTCGAATTAAAATTGATCATTTTCGTATTTAAATTAAAATCTTTGGCGAATTTGTTTTACCAATTTTTTTTCGGCGGAAATTGTTTTTCAATATTTTTTTTTATTTCTAAAGTAATTTCCTTTTAAATAAAGTTTTTTTGCAATAATCTTTTTGAAATTGTGGAGGGTATCAATACATTCGGCAAGACCGAATTTTATATTTGTTTTTTTTTTATTTCATTTAAATGCAACATTTTTATGTCAGAAGAAGTTTCTTTCGAGAGTGGATAAAAAAATAATTTAAATATTAAAAAATTTGTATTATTGTTGTTAATTTATTATCTAGGTCTTCTGGTGAAGATGGTTCGGTTTTACAATTAGATCATCGTGAAAAACATACTTGCCGTTCAACAGACAATCATGTACGCCTTATTAAACTTACTTCTTATATCGATGCAAATGCTGAGGCCAAATGCATTGCAGTTAATCCCATACGTACGGAGTTTATAGCAGTGGGAGCTAATGATCCTTATGCTCGTGTGTATGATAGGCGTATGTTGAAAACGGTTTCATCAGCCCCGGGTAATGTCATCATAGAAGGTAGACAAGGTATTTTTAACAATAGTTATAAATAAAATAAAAAGAGTAGATATGTATTAAAATTTCCACTTGACTTGTAGACACATCTGATAGCTCGGCAATACCTAAAGAATGTGTCACCTACTTTTGTCCCGGTCACATTAGCAAAAACAATACAAAACGCATTGAACATGAGTCTCGCGCTGTTACATATCTCACCTTTAATGCCACCGGCTCTGAATTACTAGTTAATATGGGTGCTGAACATATTTATCTTTACGATTTAAATAATGCTGAACAGCCAGTATTCTTAAATTTACCCGAATACAAGACCAACGCCACCAGTCCAGCTCCAGATAATAACGATACTATAGACTCAGCCCACCACTCGCACAGTCGTCGTAAGTTACCTGAACACATAGAAGATTACAAGAAATTGGGTAATGAGTTTTTAGAAAATGAAAAGTATTATCTTGCCATACGTACATATTCGGATGCAATAAGTCAGGCTCCACAATGGCCTGTCCTGTATTTGAATCGTGCTACAGCATACATGAGAAGGCTTTGGTTTGGGGACGTATATGCAGCTCTAAAGGACTGTCACACAGCTTTGAGCCTGGATCCCACATATGTAAAGGCACATTTTCGTTTGGCAAGATCATTGCTCGAATTGGGGCGACCTCAAGAGGCGGATGAATGTTTAAAGGAATTGATTAGACGATTTCCCAACTATGCTAATAACCATGGAGTGTTAATGCTGAACAAAGATATCAAGGAAAATAGACAAACTACACCATCTCAACAGCAGCAACAACAGTCGCCAGTAGCAGATCTTTTGGCGAGAGGAGAAATGACTGATGATGAATTCTATTGGCGTTGTAAAGCTAAAGACTATCATCAACGTTTTGTGGGACATTGCAATACAACAACAGACATTAAAGAAGCCAATTACTTTGGCTATGATGGACAATTTATCGTGGCCGGTTCAGATGATGGTAACTTCTTTATATGGGAACGTAAATCGGGTAACATACACAGCATCTATAAGGCAGATAGTGCCATAGTCAATTGTGTTTTACCGCATCCTGAAATATGTATGATGGCTACTTCGGGCATAGACCATGATATCAAAATCTGGAGTCCCATGCGGAATGAAGAAAGAACAAATTTCATAGATCCCTTGAGTCGTTGTGTGGAAGATAATCAATTAAAAATGAAAACCGATCCATTTGATATTAGTACTCGTAATGCCTTTTGTTGGAATGGATAATATTTAAAATAGAGTTATGAAATGAAACTTAAAAAAGGAAAGATATTTTGTAATTCTTTTATATACGAATGGATAATCCCACGAACATAGTTATGGTTTATTTTCGTAGTTGTTTTCTTTTGTATCGTGCTGTATTAAGTTATAAAACACACGCGACTATTGGAAAAAAATGAAGACATCAAATCAAAAATTTTAAAAATTTTTGTTTTATTATATTCTGTTCTTAAACCAATTAGAAAACACTTGCATTTTATAAAACCAGCAATTTGTTAAAATATGAATTATTTAAAATTAGATACATATATTCTTTTCGAAATAAATGTTACTTTAATATATTTAAAACATTTACCATAATTATGCACATAAAACAAAAGCATCTAACACTAAAAAAATCAATGGTAGTGTTCAAAAGAAAAATCTGCTACTCAACTGCTCCTCAACATTCTGTTGATCGGTTTGATTTTTGATATTCAAAATGTTGAGTAAGTGCTTCTTAACGTTGGTAGCGTAAAAAATGTATGCCAAATATGATCACAAACTGTTACATTAGCTTTTTTATTGAAATTTTTTTTTTAACCTTATTCAAGGAAATGAACAAACAAATTATAAAAAAAGTGTTTTTAACTGAAACTTTAAATGAAAACCTTAAAAAATAATTATTTTCCAACATTTTAAAACATTCATAAAAAAAGCGTTCAGCTGAGTCAACTAATCAAAACATGCTAGATTTTAACCTTTGAGTAGCAGGATTTCTCTGATAAGCACGCCCAATGTCAAATATTGATTTAAAAAATTTAGGCGGTTTTGTTTTATGGTCACTGAATTTATTTTTTGATTTAACTAATTTTTATTTATTATTTTTTTTTTGTTTTTATAGATTTGAACTGTAACAACATAACATTCAAGATATAAATATAAAAAAAATCAAGAACAAATATCAACATTTAAACCCTTTCAAAATTAGTTTTGCAAGTAACTCACTGTCTTAGTTATATCGGTAGATTTCTGATAGCTTTAAAGATAATTCAAGAATTCTAAACATGTTCCATAAAGTCGGTAAGTGAAATTTTTTATTTGCCTAAAGTTTTTTTTTTTCATTTTTTGTATTAGGGTATACATTAGGGTTATAACTTTTTTTGGACGTCATTCTCCCAAGGGTCTATCTTATGGGCAATATTGTATTAATGATAAAAAAATCACTTTTAGTTCAATTTGGTGAAAAAATCTTACGCACAGAAAGCGATTTGAAAACCTCAAACTCCACTGTCACGCACTTATTTTCTTTATAAATCACACTAAAATTTTTAAACGCGAATATCTCGAAAACGGAATATACTAGAAAAATTTGGATTGCAGTTTTGGAATCAGGAGGCCCACTTATATAAAATTAAGTCCTATTTGTTGGAAGCAACGTAAGAATACGTAACAGTGGACCCCCAAAAGTGCTAAAATATTGATTTTTTCACTTTTTAACAGCGAATATGAGGAGTTTCGTCTAAGACTTAAATTTTGAGGTAAAAAAGATGTGATTTTTGTTTTGATGGCACATCGATGAAAGTTGGCATAAATATTAGAAGCTATTTAAGAATAAGAAATGCGTTCGCGTCAATTAAATCGCGCAAGCGGGTCAAAAGTTATGGCGGTTTTAAGATTTAGCGGTTTTAAAAATCTTAAAAATATTTTAAAGATTTTTTTTTCTACACATTTGTTGCATGCGTTATTAAAACATGCCAGGATATATCATTTCTTCTAAAATATATGATATAAATTTAACCCTTTAATCACCAAACGATTTAAAAGAAAAATATCTAAGTACCTAAAATCGCGATTAATCCGCGGTAAAAGAAAAGTTTCACAATTTTTTATAACATATTTAGGCAATGCGCGTTGGTATTACTGAAAAAAATCACGGAAAATCGTATCATTGTACCAGTAGTTTAAAAAAAAATCGGTGATGCTTTTTTATAACAAGAAAATTTAATATGGTCCAAAAAATCTATAATCATCAAAATTTTTTAACCCGCGTCTGATTTTATGATGACACATGAAGTAGGCTTTCATTTAAAAAAAATTTCATCCGATTTCGTGTAAAGCCTTGGATGTGCCAGATCAAAACAGGTTTAGATAAAATCATCGCGCTTTCCGCTCAGAATGGCTTAAAGTAAAAAGTCAAAAAGCAAATCAGTTTTACTCGTTAATGCACGTATTTTGGTGTTTTAAAATGAACATGATGCATTAATTGCTACTAAAAAAAATAGGAAACAGATTTGCAAATTTCGCACAATTTTCAAAAATGCAATTTTTTAAAACCCGCCAGTGATTTTTTTATGTAAACTCACAAAAAACTCGGTTTACGCAAGAGTCCACCAAATTTCGAATGAAACCGCGAATGTGCCTCGCGAAAAACTAGTATTTTAAAAAAATTACGTTTTTTCTTTCGAATTTTGATCTGCTGAAACTCCTTAACTATTCGTGGTACATTAACGAAATTAATTCCAAAATGTTAAGAACTGCAACAGCTACCAACTCTAGTTCAACTTTTTTCATTTTATAGAGGGGGCCGAAATCCCTGATCAAAAAACCTCGAAAATTTAAAAACTGTTAATTTTTGGTTTCAAAACTTAACCGTCTTATAACTTCTTAGGGGAATCACAATGGGCCTTATGGCCTCCGAGTGAACTCGCCAAATGGCGAGCGCCCATCCAACCTAACCTAAACCTAACCATAACTTCTTACCAAGCGATGAAGCATCTATCAAACCAACATTAAAATAATCTCTTATATGTACTGACTTTGTGTTATGCCGGAAAAGATTGAAATATAAGGAGAACTTAAAAAAAAGCGAAAGAAGGTAAAAACTATGGATTATTTCAAGCCATTTTTATCGATTTTTTTAATTTTAACCCTCTGTAACTTTTACGGATAAAGTGGGGTAATCCTTAAACATTGCTCAGTGATGGTTCAAGGTCTTGTTTACACAACTGCCGGAAAAGATTGAAATATAAGGAGAACTTAAAAAAAAAGCAAAAGAAGGTAAAAACTATGGATTATTTCAAGCCATTTTTATCGATTTTTCAATTTAACCCTCTGTAACTTTTACGGATAAAGTGGGGTAAAGTGGGGTAATCCACACATTGCTCAGTGATGGTTCAAGGTCTTGTTTACACAACTGCATTTACAGTTTTTCTAAATTCAAAAAACTGCCGTTTTTTTTAAAACATTTATTTCAGTTTCACTGAGTTGAAATTTAAAAAAGATTTTGTGATATCTCCAAAACGGTACGTACTAGAAAAATTTTGAATGGCTGATTTGGAATCAGGAGACCAAAATCTATAAGAACCAGTTAGACATTTCACTGGGAGGTTTTTGGTGTCTAACAGTGAAATAAAAAAAAAAATAACTAAATGTATACATTGCGATTCAAAACATATCGCTCCTTTACTTGTATAGTGTCATAACTCAAAATATTTGATGTGAGTTTAAAAGATATTAATACGAATTTTTGACACAATATAAAGCATGATATAACGAATAATTCTGCATCATTAACACAAAAAACGCATTTTTTGAGTTATGACACTATACAAGTAAAGGAGCGATATTATAAACAAAATTTATTGATATATATAATCAAATTGAACAACAATTATAGCCTGCATTATGCTATTTGCTAACATAGTAAATACTAAAGTCTTATTTATATCAAACATGCCATAAATGTTAAATGAAAATTTACATATTGAATTCCTTAATAGAAAACCTTCTATCTGCAAAAAACCAAAAATATAAAAAATATTCTGTATAAAAAATATATAATTTTTAATAAGATTACAAAATCAACTTACAATATCTGAATGTTGTTGCGTATGATCTATTAAATTTCTTATAAATTTCTGACGTGTAGACACAATTAAATCGCAACATAAAATTAACAAAACAATATCAATAAATTTGATTAACATCATAAATATTATTATTGTAAAACTAAAGACGGACGATTTATGTATCAATATGAATAACATATAGACTAAAAAACTGTTTGTCAGAAAAAATATTAGAAATAATGCTATTAAATAAAATTGAAAATATTGCAATAGTTTATGGCATAATATATCCAAAAGTATACAATTATTTAATTGTCTTTTAATAATTCTCTGCACATGGCGTATATCTTGTAGTTGAAATCCCATTAAAAGGTTTTTATTTAAATTTTTAAAAGCATTTAAAATTTTAAGTAGTATACAAAAGAAGGCAAATAGAAGAACATGTAAAATATACCAGTTTACGTAAAAATATATTAATACTACAATGTCCTTAAAGTTTTGTGTACGTTTGTCCTTCATAACGATTACACCAGACAATGCGAAAAATCCTTGTGTAATAAAACATAAAAATTTAGCATACAAAATCTTGTGATGTTTTTCCAATACATTCATTTTTAATTTTATTAATAACTGTCTTATTGTTAGTTCATTATTTAATTGATTTATTTTGAGTTTATTAAAAATTGTTATTACAACCATTAAACATTGCAAGTTTACATTTAAACGACTCAGTAGTGGCAACAAGGGTTTCTCTACGTAAACATCTAAATATTTTAGGCCATAAAAGTAGTAACATGGCAAAAGTGTTATAGTCAAAATATTTATAATTTTACCATAAATATTAAGAATTTTTTTTACTTTAATATTTGTAATATTTTCAAAGTGAAATACTTGTGTGTTTGATATGCCCAAGCATATACCACAATAGTAGACAAATTTTATAATTTTATGTTGCAAATTTGTCATTTTATTGAGACATACAAGCAATTTTTGGTTATTTTACTTTACAAATTTTACTTTATACTAAATAACAAAATTCATTCAATGTTATTGCCATTCCGTTTCTAACACCTCGAACTAACGACCTTTGACCCCACAAAGTATATAGGAGAAATCAAAAAATGTCAACAAGGGTTCTATAGTCGAAAAGTCGATTAATCGACTTTTTGTATGAAAAAGTCGAAAAGTCGAAATCGACTTTTTTGTTCTTAAAAAGTCGACTTTTGCTTTCGACTTTTTTCGAAAGTTTTTTTTTTGATTTTTTTTACTTTTGCCAGATGAAAATAATTTCTTTCTTCTGATAAAAATTTCAAGCAATTTTTGCTTATTTTACTTTACAAATTTTACTTTATACTAAATAACAAAATTCATCCAATGTTATTGCCATTCTGTTTCTAACACCTCGAAATAACCGTCTTGGACCCCACAAAGTATATAGGAGAAATCAAAAAATGTCAACCAAACCATTTACCGAATAATATATAGTGCATGGGTAGTAATTTTCGCGTATTTTTTCGTGTTCATCGTAGTATTGACTGCCTTTTTGTATAATTAACAAAAATTCGAACATTAATCAGCTTTTGTTTTCCGAAACACGTGTCGCCTAATATGGCATTCACACTTGCTCTTTTGAAGTGTTCAAGAGTGAGATGTTTAAAAAAGTCTTTGTTCTGTCTCCATTACGTTTTACATATTCTGTTACTGGTGTTTTGTTGAAAAGCTTGTTAAAGGTCGCAAGTGTGAATGCCATATAAGTCTTGCAAAAATGAAAATAATTCTTAAAAATTATTCTATGAGAATATCATAGTTTTAATTATTAAAGCAAATAATGACATCGGGCTAGAAAATATAATACTGAAAATATAATAGTGGTATTCAGAGTCTTACTTGCCAGACCTAGTACTGGTGGTAAAATAGCACTTTTTCAAATTACCTTTCAAAACACATGCATTTTTTGAAAAAAGTACAAAACACATGCATTTTTTGAAAGAAGGACTCTGAATACCTCTAATATGTTAAAGGTCGAATAAAACATTTTTTTAAATAAAAGTTAATCAGAATTTGAATTAATCAGCTATTTTAAAAATGTTATTTTAATAGTTTTTACAATAATATTTTTTTACATGTGAAGAGTATCAATATATTCGACGAGGCCGAATTTAACTTTTTTACTTGTTTACTTTAGTGTTCATATTGCAATTAGATAAAATGTGAAAAATGTCATTAATAATTAATTCAGGGTCTTCTTTAATGTTTGTTTTTGTTTTTTTTTTAACACTTAAAATCCAAAATAACATTTTTTTATTTACTCCTTGAATAACGGTGAGAGAACCTATGAAGAATATATATCGTCTCAGCGGTTTAAAAGTTATGAACGAATATGTACACTAGAGTGTCCCTTATTTTGGAAATGTTGGAAATCTTGAGACGGTACCCGCTCATTTTTTTCCTTTTGACTTAAAAATAACTCAGGAAAAATTTTACGCCCCTAGGACCACGCCTTCCCTACGCGACGGGCCCTTAAAGAGCGGGGCCTAAAAAATCATTTTTCCATACAAACCAAAAAATTTTTTTTTTGATTTTTAATTTTTTTGTTATTATTTATTATATTACTTGGTTTGCTTATTCACAACAAAAAATTTGATTTTGGTGGGATAAGTCTTTCAGCGCTAAAAAATTTTTCGCAAAAAAAAATTTTGAGCCGCCGGGGTCCTACAGTAAAAAATTTTTAAAAAATATTTTTTTTTAGTTTTGACCAGCAACGGTTTTAGCTGCTATGTTGCTTTAAATGATATATATTCATAAAAAAATATTTTTTGTATCTGTGACATCTTAATCGTGTTCTAAAAAAGGGTAAAAAATGCATTGATGATTTTTTTCGATACACGATAAAAATGTCACAAATATGAATAATATTTTTTTTGGAATATATATCATTAAAAACAACATAAAAACTAAAACCATTGCTTTTCAAAACTAAAAAAAAATATTTTTTAAAAATTTTTTACCGTAGGATTCCTACGGCTCAAAATTTTTTTTTTCGAAAAAGATAAAGATGTCACAGATATGAATAATTTTTTTTTTGGAATATATATCATTTAAAGCAACATAGCAACTAAAACCGTTGCTGGTCAAAACTAAAAAAAAATATTTTTTAAAAATTTTTTACTGTAGGACCCCGGCCGCCCAAATTTTTTTTTTGCGAAAAATTTTTTAGCGCTGAAAGACTTATCCCTCCAAAATCAAATTTTTTGTCGTGAATAAGCAAACCAAGTAATATAATAATTAATAACAAAAAAATTAAAAATAAAAAAAAAATTTTTTTGGTTTGTATGGAAAAATGATTTTTTAGGCCCCGCTCTTTAAGGCCCCGTCGCGTAGGGAAGGCGTGGTCCTAGGGGCGTAAAATTTTTCCTGAGTTATTTTTAAGTCAAAAGGAAAAAAATGAGCGGGTACCGTCTCAAGATTTCCAACATTTCCAAAATAAGGGACACTCTAATGTACACTCAGAAAATTATGTAAGTTACTACATGTTAGTTGTTTGTATATTTTACAGTAGTTAGTTGTTTTCAACTGCAAAGTCAGTTGTTTTTGTATGAAAAATATCAAACAACTATTTCTGTTAGTCATTTTAAGTCGTTTTTTTTAACAACAAACAAAAAAGTACTGTTATGTAGTAACAGTTATTTAAAGTAGTTAATTTAATTTTTTTATCGCTGAAAAATTTTCAAACTTTTTTTCAAAAAAATAAAAATAAATTTTTTTTTTTTTTATTTTTCACAACTTTAAAAAAATTTTTTTTGAAAAAAAAAAATGTTCATTGATTATTTTATTTTTAGTACATGTTAGTTATTTTGACTACAAATGTAAGTAGTTTTTACTACATAAGTCAGCTGTTTTTTGTCAGTTAAAATAACTAACATTGTTAGTTGATTTAACTGAAAAAGTAGTTGACCCCAAAACAACTTACAAAGTAGTTATTTTAACTGACATTTTCAGTTGATTTTACTAACATAATTTTTTGAGTGTAAGGATACCTCGAAGATTCGCGTAAATTCCACATAACCTAAAATTTCATTTAAGTATCTAATTAACTGACACTCATTAAGGTGGCAACTTTCGAAAGATGGCGATCGGCATCTCTGCGTAGCCTGTGTTGTCGCCTTATTATTATTTCAGATTTCTCATTGGACAACAAAAATTATTCTCAGAAATAATTAGTTTAAACTTCAGTATCTATAAAATATTCCAAAAATTTTCTTAACTCCATATAGGGCTATTCATACAACCGTTCAGACATTAATGGGAAACATGTTTTTTTTCACTGGACATTTCGTGTGGATATATTTCGTGTAAATATTAACATATTCTTAGGCGCTTGTTCAAGAAAACTGTTAAAAAGCTTTCTTAAATAGTAGCTGTTTTGTTATTCCGTTTGTATCACCTTGAAATATTGGTCTAAGACCACATAAAGTATATATATTCATGACCCTTGATCGATTTTAAGTCGTAAGACTATTCCGATGCTACTGTAACTTGGCATATATATTTCAAACCGCGGCAAGTTGGTATTGAATTTCAGCGAAATCGGTCCAGTGGTTTAAAAGTTATTAGCAAAACCGTGAATTTCGGATGGTATTTTACTCGAAATTACATGTTAAAAAACACGATAACACGATAAAGACAACAAAGAAGGTGCTACTACTTGGCAGACATGTTTGTCATTTTCCGAGTCAAGTTTGTTTTGAACTTCAGTGAAATCGGTGGTTCAACTGTTATGAGCAAAACCGTGTATTTCAGATTGGGTTCACCTTAAATTCACGTGTTAAAATAACACTCAAAAAAAATTTTACACCCAAAAACAAAAAAAAAATAGTAATTTTTATTAAAAAAAATGTTTTTTTCTAGCTCGAGGTCATTATTTCCTTTTCTAATTAAAACTATGATATTCTTATAGAATAATTTTCAAGAAAAATATTTTTCTGTTTTAAATTTATTTATGTTGGTCATTTTTACTTAATTGACACGTGTTTCGGAATTTGTCAAATTTCATTATTAAGAGTATTTAGCAAATATAAAAACCCTATACTACGAGTAGCAAAGGTATTTTAATGACAAATCGTTAATGATCAAACTAAAATATTAATACAAATTCGACTCTACTCCAATTGGGAATTAGAAGACGAAAATTGTACAATCGTAGTAAGATCACGATCGTCAACTAATCAATAAACAAATATATAAAACAGACATACATATGAGGCATTCCACAACAACTGTTCCACTAGAGAAAAACTATAGTGGTTTCAATGGGATATCATTTCCAAAGTATTTGCTCTCAGGGTACTATTAAATAACAAAAATAAAATTTAAGATTTTTCAAAAAGTGGGCCTTGTAGGCGTGGTGAAATATTAAAAATATCAGCATTTTTTGCCTGAATATCTTTATTTTAATATTTATGCAAATTAAATGAAATACATTAAAGTTTTTAAAATAAAAGTTTTTATAGATTTTTGTAAAAAATAATAATTGGAAAATTTTCAGAAGAAGTTCTGAATTTTTAAAATTTAAACTTAAACTTTATCCAAAACACAATGCCCTTAAAAAGGGCATTGTGGAGGGTATTTATGGATTCGGCCAAGTCGAATTTATTTTTTCTACTTGTTTTTTCTTCAAATTATTATGGGCCATAGCTTTTTTTTTGATAAGCTACCGAAATAGTTGTATTATTGAATTTTTAATAACTTAACAAGTGTTATTTAATATATCATAAATTTCAAGTTATATACACTTAAAAAAATTGTAGTTATTAAAATTAGAAAACGCTTTTTACGAAATTTTTTTGCAATAATTAAATTAAAATTATATTTTTATATCCATTCCCACAAAAGGGGCGGGCCGAAAAAAATTCCAAGTTCAGGACTTTGAATCAAGGTTTTGTCGTATTTAAAAAATTTTGAACACGAATTATAGAAAACGTTTTTCGAGATATCGTCGCTAGAAGTGTCGGGTTTTTACTACACACAACAAAAAAATACATTTAATATTAGCCGCTGGTAAATGTTATATTTAGACCAAGTAGAATAAAATTTTGCCGATACTACATGCATATGTTTTCTGCGTGTACTTTTTTTAATCGAAATTTAATGAAATTTACTCTTATAACATTTTTTTTATCAATATTTTTATTTGGAAGTTTTTGATAATTTAAAGAATGATTAAAATTATTGTTAAAAGTAAATCACTTTAGTTTAGTTTCCACATCGAATTGAATATGTTAAGAATTATTGTTTTCACGGCTGTATTGTTTGTCTTCGCCAAGGCCGCTAGTCTGAATGAAGGTCGTATTGTAGGAGGTAGTGAAGTTAGCATAGTTAAACATCCATATCAAGTATCCATACGTCGTAAAACATGTCAATCGTGTTCTTTTTCGCACGTCTGTGGTGGTGTTATCTATAATGAACGGTACATCTTAACAGCAGCACATTGTGTTTATAAACGGGAAGTTAATTCATTTCTTGTAGTAGCTGGCACCAGTAATCGTGCCGGAAATGATGGCACTATAGTTCCTGTTGAGAAAATTGTGATTCATGAAAATTATAATCCAGCTTTAAGTGAGAATGATATAGCTTTGGTGTACTTAGCTTCTTTATTGCCTGAAAATGATGTGTACATACGTGCCGTTAAATTGGCCAGTCAACAGCCGAAAACAGGATCTTTAGCTGTTGTTACCGGTTGGGGTGCTACCTCAGAAGGAGGTGAAAATTCAAATAAATTACAAGATGTTAATGTGAACATTATTGATAGGAATGTCTGTGATTCGGCCTATGGTTATAATCGTATTAACGATAATATGATATGTGCTGGTACTGATGCTGGTGGAAAAGATGCCTGCCAATATGATTCTGGTGGCCCGTTGTTGACAAATAATGAATTGGTTGGTATTGTTTCTTGGGGTAGTGGTTGTGCTAGACCAGAATATCCAGGAGTTTATGCAAATGTGGTTTATTTTACGAGTTGGATTGAATCAAATGTACAATGAAATTAAAAAAATAAAAAGATAATCCTAGAGGATGATGGAAAAATATTAAATTACCAGCAACACAAATGCTGGATGATGAAAAAAATTCAAATAATCTTTTATTTAGATTTTAAAACATAAAAATAAATTTCACCAAGTTTATATATGCCAAGTTTGTATGAAACTAACATAAGATTACGTTAACTTCTTGATGAGTGGATATTATGTTAACATTAAGGTCCACACAAAAAAATATGTAAATAAAAAATTGTGTAAGTTTTTGGGATAATACAACACACCCTTCTTCAAGCAAGTTTAGGTTGTGGTAAAATGGTGACAAAATCGGCTAATGGTATTTCACTCCTCCTTCATAACCTAACCTAACCTAACCTACACTCAAAAAAAAAATATTGTAAAACTAGCAAAAAAAATGGTTAAAATTAGCAAAAAAATCTGTAGTTTTGGACGTTGCAAAAATTTTGGTAATATTAGCAAAACCATTTTGCTAATCAAAAAATTAGGAAAAAAAATGGTAAAATTACAAGAATACCATTTTATTTTTGTAAAAAATCAACCTTGTAAAATTATCAAAAAATATGGTAAAATTACCAAAAAAAATGGTAAAATTGAAATAGATAAAAAACTTTGTAATTTGGTAAAAAAAACTGTTTTATTTAGTAATTTTTTTTTCTCTGATTAGTAGTTGATTTAAAATTTGGTGAATATACTAAAAAAATGTTTGCCTGTTTTTGAGCACCACGTTCTTTAAATGTAGTAATAGCAGCACCAACTATTACTTCAGTTGTTGGATGGTTTCTTCGGCTTGATGGTGGCAGCATCTTCTTTTGCCTTCTTCTCAGCAGCTGTAGTTGCAGTAACTGGACTTCCAACAACATCAAAATCCAAAATGATTTTTTTTTTTCAATTAAACACTTTAAACAAAAAACTTAAAGAACAACACTTCACTTTTTTTATTTTTTTGCGTCATTTTTTTTAGCTTAAGTAGAACAAATGAGAATTGCGTAGTAGTCTACACAAGAAATTTCTTACATTTTCAGGTAAAATTTGTAAAAAATTAACAATTTTTTTTCGAATTTTTAATTTTTTTCACATGTATTAAAAAAAAAAATAAAAAAAAAACTTTTGGATATTAAAGATTAGATATCTAACTATGTGTTAACATTTTAAAAAAATAATTTTTCAAAATTATCAACTTTTTATTAACAATTTAGGTGGCAAATTTTAAAAAATTTTCATATAAAATTAGCAAAAAATTTGGTAAAATTAGCAAAAAATATGGTAAAAAATACTAAAAATTGTGTAGCCTATTTTTGAGCGCACATGCAGTTGATGGATGGGCTACAGTAGCCTCAGAGTCGTCTTTCGAAAGCTAGCGTGTTTTCAACAGAGAGACAGACGGACGGACATTGCTGGATCGTCTTAAAGTCGATCGAGGATTATGAATATGTATACTTCGTGAGGTTACGCGAGTAAAACTAAATTTTGTTCACGATCACGCATGAATCACGAAAAATTCGCTCACCTCTAGTGGAGGGTATAAAAATACCACTTTAACTTTAGAAAATTTTATGAATAACTGCAAATATTTTATGTGAACAAATGTTGACTGGGTTGAGAAAAATATATAAACTGCGCCCAAAAATATTGCCTACTTTAAGGAGATTTAAAAAAAAACACTAATCTTTAACATTATTTTTCTTTTATCAATTTTATTAGCCAAAACTATAAAGATAAATTTAGTAAAACACTTTAAAAACCCATATCAATATTAATGATTTTTAGATTTATGATCTTACTTTATCAATTATTTGCTTAATATTTAACTAAATGACCAATGCTTTCGCCACGGTATACTTTAGTACGATTTCGAATTTAGACCGTGAAATTTTCCGCAACTATCAACAGAAAATGAAGTTGTTTCTCCTGGTTTTGCTAGCCGTAATATCATTTTGCCAAGGGTTTCCTTTAGGTGATGATGCCCAGGATCCTGAACATCGTATTGTTGGTGGTTATGAGACCGATATAGGAAAACATGGTTATCAAATAAGTTTACGTGAAAAAAGTTTATTTTATCCTAAAGATCCATACAGCCATGTCTGTGGTGGCAGTATAATCTCAGAGAATATTGTGATAACAGCAGCTCATTGCATTATAGCCGTGGTACCCAGTCAATTAAAGGTGGTAGCCGGTTCCAATTACAAAAGTGGCAACGATGGTGTTATGGTCCCTGTCAGCGAAATTATAATGCATGAACATTATAATCATGAAACTTATGATAACGACATTGCCATATTGGTATTGGGTACACCTTTGCCATTAAATAAATTTACCATACGATCGATTGAGTTGATTGATGACGCTCCTACAGCTGGTGCCGAGACAACCATTGTCGGATGGGGGGCTTTGTTAGAAGGTGGCGCTTCTCCAAATACTTTGCAAGAAGTTAAAGTTCCGGTTGTGGGACATGATGAGTGTAATGAAGACTATGAGGGTGACATAACCGAAAATATGCTATGTGCTGGTTTAAGAACTCAAGGCGGAAAAGATGCTTGCCAGGGAGACTCGGGTGGCCCTTTGACAATACGCAATAAGTTAGCTGGTGTTGTATCATGGGGTTATGGCTGTGCCAGACCTAATTATCCCGGAGTGTATGCCAATATTTGGCATCACCTTGAAATATTGGTCTAAGACCACATAAAGTATATATATTCATGACCCTTGATCGATTTTAAGTCGTAAGACTATTCCGATGCTACTGTAACTTGGCATATATATTTCAAACCGCGGCAAGTTGGTATTGAATTTCAGCGAAATCGGTCCAGTGGTTTAAAAGTTATTAGCAAAACCGTGAATTTCGGATGGTATTTTACTCGAAATTACATGTTAAAAAACACGATAACACGATAAAGACAACAAAGAAGGTGCTACTACTTGGCAGACATGTTTGTCATTTTCCGAGTCAAGTTTGTTTTGAACTTCAGTGAAATCGGTGGTTCAACTGTTATGAGCAAAACCGTGTATTTCAGATTGGGTTCACCTTAAATTCACGTGTTAAAATAACACTCAAAAAAAATTTTACACCCAAAAACAAAAAAAAAATAGTAATTTTTATTAAAAAAAAATGTTTTTTTCTAGCTCGAGGTCATTATTTCCTTTTCTAATTAAAACTATGATATTCTTATAGAATAATTTTCAAGAAAAATATTTTTCTGTTTTAAATTTATTTATGTTGGTCATTTTTACTTAATTGACACGTGTTTCGGAATTTGTCAAATTTCATTATTAAGAGTATTTAGCAAATATAAAAACCCTATACTACGAGTAGCAAAGGTATTTTAATGACAAATCGTTAATGATCAAACTAAAATATTAATACAAATTCGACTCTACTCCAATTGGGAATTAGAAGACGAAAATTGTACAATCGTAGTAAGATCACGATCGTCAACTAATCAATAAACAAATATATAAAACAGACATACATATGAGGCATTCCACAACAACTGTTCCACTAGAGAAAAACTATAGTGGTTTCAATGGGATATCATTTCCAAAGTATTTGCTCTCAGGGTACTATTAAATAACAAAAATAAAATTTAAGATTTTTCAAAAAGTGGGCCTTGTAGGCGTGGTGAAATATTAAAAATATCAGCATTTTTTGCCTGAATATCTTTATTTTAATATTTATGCAAATTAAATGAAATACATTAAAGTTTTTAAAATAAAAGTTTTTATAGATTTTTGTAAAAAATAATAATTGGAAAATTTTCAGAAGAAGTTCTGAATTTTTAAAATTTAAACTTAAACTTTATCCAAAACACAATGCCCTTAAAAAGGGCATTGTGGAGGGTATTTATGGATTCGGCCAAGTCGAATTTATTTTTTCTACTTGTTTTTTCTTCAAATTATTATGGGCCATAGCTTTTTTTTTGATAAGCTACCGAAATAGTTGTATTATTGAATTTTTAATAACTTAACAAGTGTTATTTAATATATCATAAATTTCAAGTTATATACACTTAAAAAAATTGTAGTTATTAAAATTAGAAAACGCTTTTTACGAAATTTTTTTGCAATAATTAAATTAAAATTATATTTTTATATCCATTCCCACAAAAGGGGCGGGCCGAAAAAAATTCCAAGTTCAGGACTTTGAATCAAGGTTTTGTCGTATTTAAAAAATTTTGAACACGAATTATAGAAAACGTTTTTCGAGATATCGTCGCTAGAAGTGTCGGGTTTTTACTACACACAACAAAAAAATACATTTAATATTAGCCGCTGGTAAATGTTATATTTAGACCAAGTAGAATAAAATTTTGCCGATACTACATGCATATGTTTTCTGCGTGTACTTTTTTTAATCGAAATTTAATGAAATTTACTCTTATAACATTTTTTTTATCAATATTTTTATTTGGAAGTTTTTGATAATTTAAAGAATGATTAAAATTATTGTTAAAAGTAAATCACTTTAGTTTAGTTTCCACATCGAATTGAATATGTTAAGAATTATTGTTTTCACGGCTGTATTGTTTGTCTTCGCCAAGGCCGCTAGTCTGAATGAAGGTCGTATTGTAGGAGGTAGTGAAGTTAGCATAGTTAAACATCCATATCAAGTATCCATACGTCGTAAAACATGTCAATCGTGTTCTTTTTCGCACGTCTGTGGTGGTGTTATCTATAATGAACGGTACATCTTAACAGCAGCACATTGTGTTTATAAACGGGAAGTTAATTCATTTCTTGTAGTAGCTGGCACCAGTAATCGTGCCGGAAATGATGGCACTATAGTTCCTGTTGAGAAAATTGTGATTCATGAAAATTATAATCCAGCTTTAAGTGAGAATGATATAGCTTTGGTGTACTTAGCTTCTTTATTGCCTGAAAATGATGTGTACATACGTGCCGTTAAATTGGCCAGTCAACAGCCGAAAACAGGATCTTTAGCTGTTGTTACCGGTTGGGGTGCTACCTCAGAAGGAGGTGAAAATTCAAATAAATTACAAGATGTTAATGTGAACATTATTGATAGGAATGTCTGTGATTCGGCCTATGGTTATAATCGTATTAACGATAATATGATATGTGCTGGTACTGATGCTGGTGGAAAAGATGCCTGCCAATATGATTCTGGTGGCCCGTTGTTGACAAATAATGAATTGGTTGGTATTGTTTCTTGGGGTAGTGGTTGTGCTAGACCAGAATATCCAGGAGTTTATGCAAATGTGGTTTATTTTACGAGTTGGATTGAATCAAATGTACAATGAAATTAAAAAAATAAAAAGATAATCCTAGAGGATGATGGAAAAATATTAAATTACCAGCAACACAAATGCTGGATGATGAAAAAAATTCAAATAATCTTTTATTTAGATTTTAAAACATAAAAATAAATTTCACCAAGTTTATATATGCCAAGTTTGTATGAAACTAACATAAGATTACGTTAACTTCTTGATGAGTGGATATTATGTTAACATTAAGGTCCACACAAAAAAATATGTAAATAAAAAATTGTGTAAGTTTTTGGGATAATACAACACACCCTTCTTCAAGCAAGTTTAGGTTGTGGTAAAATGGTGACAAAATCGGCTAATGGTATTTCACTCCTCCTTCATAACCTAACCTAACCTAACCTACACTCAAAAAAAAAATATTGTAAAACTAGCAAAAAAAATGGTTAAAATTAGCAAAAAAATCTGTAGTTTTGGACGTTGCAAAAATTTTGGTAATATTAGCAAAACCATTTTGCTAATCAAAAAATTAGGAAAAAAAATGGTAAAATTACAAGAATACCATTTTATTTTTGTAAAAAATCAACCTTGTAAAATTATCAAAAAATATGGTAAAATTACCAAAAAAAATGGTAAAATTGAAATAGATAAAAAACTTTGTAATTTGGTAAAAAAAACTGTTTTATTTAGTAATTTTTTTTTCTCTGATTAGTAGTTGATTTAAAATTTGGTGAATATACTAAAAAAATGTTTGCCTGTTTTTGAGCACCACGTTCTTTAAATGTAGTAATAGCAGCACCAACTATTACTTCAGTTGTTGGATGGTTTCTTCGGCTTGATGGTGGCAGCATCTTCTTTTGCCTTCTTCTCAGCAGCTGTAGTTGCAGTAACTGGACTTCCAACAACATCAAAATCCAAAATGATTTTTTTTTTTCAATTAAACACTTTAAACAAAAAACTTAAAGAACAACACTTCACTTTTTTTATTTTTTTGCGTCATTTTTTTTAGCTTAAGTAGAACAAATGAGAATTGCGTAGTAGTCTACACAAGAAATTTCTTACATTTTCAGGTAAAATTTGTAAAAAATTAACAATTTTTTTTCGAATTTTTAATTTTTTTCACATGTATTAAAAAAAAAAATAAAAAAAAAACTTTTGGATATTAAAGATTAGATATCTAACTATGTGTTAACATTTTAAAAAAATAATTTTTCAAAATTATCAACTTTTTATTAACAATTTAGGTGGCAAATTTTAAAAAATTTTCATATAAAATTAGCAAAAAATTTGGTAAAATTAGCAAAAAATATGGTAAAAAATACTAAAAATTGTGTAGCCTATTTTTGAGCGCACATGCAGTTGATGGATGGGCTACAGTAGCCTCAGAGTCGTCTTTCGAAAGCTAGCGTGTTTTCAACAGAGAGACAGACGGACGGACATTGCTGGATCGTCTTAAAGTCGATCGAGGATTATGAATATGTATACTTCGTGAGGTTACGCGAGTAAAACTAAATTTTGTTCACGATCACGCATGAATCACGAAAAATTCGCTCACCTCTAGTGGAGGGTATAAAAATACCACTTTAACTTTAGAAAATTTTATGAATAACTGCAAATATTTTATGTGAACAAATGTTGACTGGGTTGAGAAAAATATATAAACTGCGCCCAAAAATATTGCCTACTTTAAGGAGATTTAAAAAAAAACACTAATCTTTAACATTATTTTTCTTTTATCAATTTTATTAGCCAAAACTATAAAGATAAATTTAGTAAAACACTTTAAAAACCCATATCAATATTAATGATTTTTAGATTTATGATCTTACTTTATCAATTATTTGCTTAATATTTAACTAAATGACCAATGCTTTCGCCACGGTATACTTTAGTACGATTTCGAATTTAGACCGTGAAATTTTCCGCAACTATCAACAGAAAATGAAGTTGTTTCTCCTGGTTTTGCTAGCCGTAATATCATTTTGCCAAGGGTTTCCTTTAGGTGATGATGCCCAGGATCCTGAACATCGTATTGTTGGTGGTTATGAGACCGATATAGGAAAACATGGTTATCAAATAAGTTTACGTGAAAAAAGTTTATTTTATCCTAAAGATCCATACAGCCATGTCTGTGGTGGCAGTATAATCTCAGAGAATATTGTGATAACAGCAGCTCATTGCATTATAGCCGTGGTACCCAGTCAATTAAAGGTGGTAGCCGGTTCCAATTACAAAAGTGGCAACGATGGTGTTATGGTCCCTGTCAGCGAAATTATAATGCATGAACATTATAATCATGAAACTTATGATAACGACATTGCCATATTGGTATTGGGTACACCTTTGCCATTAAATAAATTTACCATACGATCGATTGAGTTGATTGATGACGCTCCTACAGCTGGTGCCGAGACAACCATTGTCGGATGGGGGGCTTTGTTAGAAGGTGGCGCTTCTCCAAATACTTTGCAAGAAGTTAAAGTTCCGGTTGTGGGACATGATGAGTGTAATGAAGACTATGAGGGTGACATAACCGAAAATATGCTATGTGCTGGTTTAAGAACTCAAGGCGGAAAAGATGCTTGCCAGGGAGACTCGGGTGGCCCTTTGACAATACGCAATAAGTTAGCTGGTGTTGTATCATGGGGTTATGGCTGTGCCAGACCTAATTATCCCGGAGTGTATGCCAATATTTGGACTTTGAAATCTTGGATATTAGAAAAAATTTCTTTATATCAATGAAATTTGTTTTTTTTACGTTTGAACATGATGTAATAAGTACCTAAAAATATTTTTTTAATAAATTGTTAATAATTCAATAAATTGAGTTCTTATCAAAAAAAAAAAGTACAAACAACGCAAAGTATTGAATTCAGTTTAAATGAGCTTAAAGATACCCTACAAAATGTAAATTTTTATTTAATCTTGAGAATTGTTTGTAAAGAAAAAGAAGTAGAAACGATAATTCCGAATCGAAGATTACCATCCACAATTCCCTTTTTAGGTGATAGTAAATTTCATAACGTAAAAAAAAAAAATGTGAAAAAATTTGAACCAAAAATATTTTATTTTGAGTAAAAAATTGTTTATGTGTGTACACTCAGAAAATTATTTAAGTTACTACATGTTAGTTGTTTGTATATTTTACAGTAGTTAGTTGTTTTCAACTACAAAGTCAGTTATTTTTGTATGAAAAATATCAAACAACTATTTCTGTTAGTTATTTAAAGTCGTTTTTTGAATAACTAACAAAAAAGTACTGTAATGTAGTAACAGTTATTAAAAGTAGTTAATTTTATTTTATTATCTCTGAAAAATTTTCCAAAAAAAAAATTTTATTTTTTTTTATTTTTCACAACTTAAAAAAAAAAAAAAACTTGGAAAAAATTTGGTCTTTAATTTTTTTTCTGAAAATTTTTTTGTTTATTTTATTTTTACTACATATTAGTTGTTTTGACTACAAATGTTAGTAATTTTTACTACATAAGTCAGTTGTTTTTTGTCAGTTAAAATAACTAACATTGTTAGTTGATTTAACTGAAAAAGTAGTTGACCCCAAAATAACTTACAAAGTAATTATTTTAACTGACATTTTCAGTTGATTTTACTAACATAATTTTTTGAGTGTAAAATTTTTTTTCGAGTGTAAATTTTTTTTTTAGTGTAAACATTTTTTTGAGTGACAAAAATAATTTGTTGAATATTTATGTTTTTAAATCATGATTTGTTTTTAACACGTAAATAAAGGTGAAACCACTCTGAAATTCACGGTATTGCTCATATCTTTTGAAACACTGGACCGACTTAGACTTTCAATACAAAACTTGACTTGGAACACGATAAAAATATGTTTTAAACATTAGCGAAAGACTCTTTCCGAAATTAATGGTTTTGCTTTTTACTATTGAACCACACGACCGATTTCGATGAAATGCAATACCAACCTGACCAGGTTTATATGCCAAACTTCATATATACCAAACTTCAGGTGCCTCAGATTTGTCTTTCGAAAGTTAGAGTGTTTTCAACAGACAGACGGACGGACGGATATCGCTAGATCGACTTAAAATCGATCGAGGAACATGAATAAAATCACTTTATGGGATCATAGACCAATATTTTGAGGTGTTACAAACAAAATGACTAACTTATATATCTATAACTAGATTTGGTATCCACGACATTTTGAATTTATTTTTCATGTTAAATCTTGCTCTGAATCGGAACATTAAGTCCAAGGCGGCTAGCCGCGGCTGTTCCAAAACAGTAATTCACAAAAAAAATGTGAAAATGAAAATTTTCGAATTTCGTGTTCTAGATTTCACTTCCAAATATTTTTATTCGTTTTGTTTCACATAAAAAAATTTGTGGTGAAAGTAAAACGAATGTACTAAAAAATACACTTTTTTAAAAAATAGAAAATATGAAAAGTAAGCAATTATCGAAAACTGTTCTACTTTTAAAACTTTGGACTTCATTTTCTAATTAAGCGAGAGATTTTACATGGAAAATAAATGCAAAATGTCGTGGATGAAAATCTCTGTATTCTAGTGTTATGAAACAATTTTTATTTTCATTTCATAAGCAACGCATCGAAATATCGGACCTCATAAAGTATATTTAGGGCTTATATTCAAAACCCTCTGTTTTAAAAACACGATTTTCAAGAAAGCCAATAAATTACATATTCTTATATATTTGTTGGCCTTTTATACAACTTTTGAGTCATCCCAAAATTGGACCCTTTAAAATACACCCATTTTAACAAATACCGATATATCGACTAATGTAAGTATTTTACAAGCACCATATTTTCTTACAAATATAAACTTTTATTTACCTTATCACTTTGTGGTGAGTGTCATAAATTTGTAAAGTAAATGGTGATTATTTATTGCACGTTTCTTATATTTTGTTTGTGGAAAATTTTCAAGGAATTTTAAAAATGACTCACGATTAAAAATATTTTTTTTAAGTCCAATTTATATAACATTGTTAAAAATATTAAGTCACTGACGAAGGATGACCATTGGCTGAGCGCGGCGGCGCACAGTGCCACATTTGGCCAATCTAGGACGACAAAAATCCAATTTTATTTATATTGACTGGAAATTCGGTATACGTGTTCGTTTTGACTTCAAAAACAACATTATGAAAAATATAGGAGGCCAGTTAACAGCCACGCCCACTTTTTAAAAAAAAAATTAATTTTGGTTGTAATTTCTTTAAACTTGGTATATATACTCTCAAGGTCTGTAGAAATAATATCGCAAAAAAAGGGGGCGGTCAGACAACTGCCACGCCCACTTTTTAAAAATATGTTTAAAAAATATGTAAAAACAATGTTTACATATCGCCCCACTGTAGTCGGCGTCGCAGACGGTCGCAAAAGTTAGCCGTTGAAATGAGTACTATGGATATTGGTCAATATGTATAAAAAAGTCCGGCGACCAATAGGGACCAAACACAAAAGTTCTATTCCATCAAATAAAATAAATATATATAATTTTCTTTTCAAAATTTTTTATTATGTTAAAAATTTGATAAAAAATAGAAAAATTTTTTTAAAAAAAAAAGAAAACATATGATTTAAAGCCTTTAAATATTCTTTAAAATTACCAAAAAAGAGTGAAAAAAAATCTTTTTTTGTTAAAAAGTTACAACAGTTTAAAATCGGCTTAATTAATGCGAAATAATAAAAACTACTTACAGGATTTTACAAGATGCAACTTTATGCGCCCACATCTTAATAACGAACAGAATTATCGTTCTTATGTGAGTATTTCCGTTCTATTAGGAATGTTTTATCTATATATACAGTCAGACCCGGTTATAACGAACTCCTAAGGGACCAGTAAAAATAGTTCGTTATAAGCGAAGTTCGCTATAAGCGGGGTGTATTTTATATCAACCTAGTTTTATTTCCAAAAAAATAGATCCAATTTTCTTTTATTTGATGTTTTGTTTAAAGGTAAACTACTTATTGCGAAGAAAACATTCAAAATATAAATAAATTTTGTTAAAATAATAATATTAACCAAAAGTTTCTAACCTTTTGTGAGTTTGGTAAACATAATTGCCGCACATTTCAAAATATTTATGGAAGTTCGTTATAAAAAGGTAAATATACATGAAATTGTGTTCGTGGGGCCATAATACGTAGTTCGTTTTAACCGAGGATTCGTTATAACCGAGTTCGTTATAAAAGAAGTATTTTGTATGAAAATAGGTGCCAAAACGTCGGGACTTTAGAATTAGTTCGTTATAACCGAGAATTCGTTATAACCGAGTTCGTTATAACCGAGTTCGACTGTATAAAAGAGTAACGTGACTGACTGACTGACTGACTGACTGACTGACTCATCATCGCCCAGCCCAAACCGCTGAAGCTAGAGACTTGAAATTTGGACTGTAGGTTCATCTCCCAGAATATAGATCCACTAAGGCTGGATTTTTGCCAATGTTGATTCTAAGGGGGTAAAAAGGGTAAAAAACTGTACTTTTGGTACTTTTTATATCTCATGAAGTAATGGTCATAGAGACTTGAAATTTGGACTGTATGTTCACCTCCCGGAATGAAGATCCTGTAAGACTGGACTTTTGCCAATGTTGATTCTATAGGGGTAAAAAGGGTAAAAAACTGTACTTTTGGTACTTTTTATATCTCTTTAAATAATGGTCATAGAGACTTGAAATTTGGACCGTATGTTCACCTCCCGGAATGTAGATCCTGTAAGGCTGGACTTTTGCCAATGTTGATTCTAATGGGGTAAAAAGGGTAAAAAACTGTACTTTTGGTACCTATTGTATTTCCTTAAATAATGATCCTAGAAACATAAAAATTGGAATGTAAGTTCAGCTCCCGGAATATAGATCCACTAAGACTGGATTTTTTTCCAGTGTTGATCCTAAGGGGGTAAAAAAGGTAAAAAACTGTTCTTTTGGTACTTTTTATATCTCCTTAAATAATGGTCACAGAGACTTGAAATTTGGACCGTATGTTCACCTCCCGGAATGTAGATCCTGTAAGGCTGGACTTTTGCCAATATTGATTCTATGGGGGTAAAAAGGGTAAAAAACTGTTCTTTTGGTACCTTTTACATTTCCTTAAATAATGGTACTAGAAACTTAAAATTTGCAATGCAAAAATATTCACTAAGGCAGGGTTTTTGCCAATGTTGATTCTACGGGGGTAAAATGGGTAAAAAAGTGTACTTTTGGTACTTTTTTTTTATTTACTGAAATAATGGTACCTTTTATCAAAAGTTCCTTTTATAAAAAGTACCTTTTATAAAAAGCACCTTTTATAAAAAGTACCTTTTATAAAAAGTACCTTTTATAAAAAGTACCTTTTATAAAAAGTACCTTTTATAAAAAGTACCTTTTATAAAAAGTACCTTTTATAAAAAGTACCTTTTATAAAAAGTACCTTTTATACAAAGTACCTTTTAAAAAAAGCACCTTTTATAAAAAGTACCTTTTATAAAAAGTACCTTTTATAAAAAGTACCTTTTATAAAAAGTACCTTTTATAAAAAGTACCTTTTATAAAAAGTACCTTTTATAAAAAGTACCTTTTATAAAAAGTACCTTTTATAAAAAGTACCTTTTATAAAAAGTACCTTTTATAAAAAGTAACTTTTATAAAAAGTACCTTTTATAAAAAGTACCTTTTATAAAAAGTACCTTTTATAAAAAGTACCTTTTATAAAAAGTACCTTTTAAAAAAAGCACCTTTTATAAAAAGTACCTTTTATAAAAAGTACCTTTTATAAAAAGTACCTTTTATAAAAAGTACCTTTTATAAAAAGTACCTTTTATAAAAAGTACCTTTTATAAAAAGTACCTTTTATAAAAAGTACCTTTTATAAAAAGTACCTTTTATAAAAAGTACCTTTTATAAAAAGTACCTTTTATAAAAAGTACCTTTTATAAAAAGTACCTTTTATAAAAAGTACCTTTTATAAAAAGTGCCTTTTCTAAAAAGTGCATTTTATAAAAAGTACCTTTTATAAAAAGTACCATTTTAGAAAGTACCTTTTATAAAAAGTACCTTTTATAAAAATTACCTATTATAAAAATTACCTTTTATAAAAAGTACCCTTTATAAAAAGTACCTTTTGTAAAAAGTACCTTCTATAAAAAACACGTTTTGTTAAAAGTACCAAAAGTACACTTTTTGGTACTTTTTTATTTCCTGAAATAATAATCATAGAAACTTGAAATTGGAAATGGTTCCAAAAAATATAATGGTCACAGAAACTTAAAATTTGGAATGTAAAATCCTTCGGTGAAAAAAAGATTGGGAAAAGTACTTTTTTGAAATTCCGTTTCTTAACGGGGATAAAAAGTACTTTTAATATTTGCTGAAACAATGGTCCTATATAATTGAAATATGGAGTATAGGATACTTCGGTGAAGAAAAAACATTTTGGAAGAGGTGCTTTTTGGAAATTCCGTTTCTAATGGTGGTAATAAAGTGTACTTTTGGTACTTTTTTTGTTCCTATAATAATGTCCTTAGAAGAAGGAGATGGAATTGGAAATGAAATGGAGTAGAACGGGGAACAAAATGGAATAGAGCAGGGAACAATATGGAATGAAATTTTTTCTCAAATTTTTCGTGTTTAGCTTTTTTTCTCCATATTTTTTCCCTCTATATATTTTTTTACTCAAACTTATTTTTTTTATTCCAATTTCTTTTTTCACTGATATATTTATTTACCCAAAATCCCGACATTAAGGCTCGAAAATTGTCAATATATTATTCCACCGGAACGAACATGATAACATACCAGCGAAGTTATTCAAATTTTATTGTTTAAATTATTCATTGAAATATTTTTTTATGGAAGACTTAAACGTCCACATGTAAATAAAACAAAGACTACGTAGGGGAATTTTTTGGAAATCGATAGAGTAATCCTGATCCTTCTATTATCCGGTATTCAACACAACCGGTAACGAAGTACCGGGATGGTAAGCTAGTCTATATATATAAAAGAGTAATGTGACTGACTGACTGACTGACTGACTGACTGACTGACTGACTCATCATCGCCCAGCCCAAACCGCTGAAGCTAGAGACTTGAAATTTGGACTGTAGGTTCACCTCCCGGAATATAGATCCACTAAGGCTGGATTTTTTCCAATGTCGATTCTAAGGGGGTAAAAAGGGTAAAAAACTGTACTTTTGGTACTTTTTATATCTCATGAAATAATGGTCATAGAGACTTGAAATTTGGACTGTATGTTCACCTCCAGGAACATAGATACACTAAGGCCGGATTTTTGCCAGTGTTGATTCTAAGGGGGTAAAAAGGGTAAAAAACTGTACTTTTGGTACTTTTTATATCTCATGAAATAATGGTCATAGAGACTTGAAATTTGGATTGTATGTTCACCTCCCGGAATGTAGATCTTATAAGGCTGGGCTTTTGCCAATGTTGATTCTAATGGGGTGAAAAGGGTAAAAAACTGTACTTTTGGTACCTTTTATATTTTCTTAAATAATTGTCACAGAGACTTGAAATTTGGACTGTATGTTCACCTCCCGGAATATAGATTCACTAAGGCTGGATTTTCGCCAATGATGATTCTAAGGGGGTAAAAAGGGTTAAAAACTGTACTTTTGGTACCTTTTTTATTTCCTTAAATAATGGTATTAGAAACTTGAAATTTGCAATGTAGGTTTGCCTCCCGGAAAAAAAATCACTAAGGCTGGGTTTTTGCCAATATTGATTCTATGGGGGTAAAATGGGTAAAAAAGTGTACTTTTGGTACTTTTTATATCTCCTAAAATAATAGTCATAGAGACTTGAAAATTGGACTGTATGTTCATGTCTCGGAATAAAGATCCATTTAGGCTGGATTTTTGCCAATGATGATTCTAAAAAAGGGTAAAAAACTGTACTTTTGGTACCTTTTACATTTACTTAAATAATGGTACCAGAAACTTGAAATTTGTAATGTAGGTTCACCTTCCGGAAAAAAGATTCAATAAGGCTGTGGTTTTGCCAATGTTGATTCTACGGGGGTAAAAAGGGGGAAAAAGTACCTTTTATAAAAGTACCTTTTATAAAAAGTACCTTTTATAAAAAGTACCTTTTATAAAAAGTACCTTTTATAAAAAGTTCCTTTTATAAAAAGTACCTTTTATAAAAAGTACCTTTTATAAAAAGTACCTTTTATAAAAAGTACCTTTTATTAAAAGTACCTTTTATAAAAAGTACCTTTTATAAAAAGTACCTTTTATAAAAAGTACCTTTTATAAAAAGTACCTTTTATAAAAAGTACCTTTTATAAAAAGTACCTTTTATAAAAAGTACCTTTTATAAAAAGTACCTTTTATAAAAGTACCTTTTATAAAAAGTACCTTTTATAAAAAGTACCTTTTATAAAAAGTACCTTTTATAAAAAGTACCTTTTATAAAAAGTACCTTTTATAAAAAGTACCTTTTATAAAAAGTACCTTTTATAAAAAGTACCTTTTATAAAAAGTACCTTTTATAAAAAGTACCTTTTATAAAAAGTACCTTTTATAAAAAGTACCTTTTATAAAAAGTACCTTTTATAAAAAGTACCTTTTATAAAAATTACCTTTAATAAAAAGTACCTTTTATAAAAAGTACCTTTTATGAAAAGTACCTTTTATAAAAAGTACCTTTTAAAAAAAGTATCTTTTATAAAAAGTACCTTTTATAAAAAGTACCTTTTATAAAAAGTACCTTTTATAAAAAGAACCTTTTATAAAAAGGAATGTAGGATTTTTCGGTGAAGAAAAAACCTTCTGGAAGAGATATTTTTTTGAAATTTCGTTTCTAACGGGGGTAAGAAAGTGTACTTTTGGTACTTTTTTTTTGTTCCTATAATAATGACCGTTGAAGCTTGAATTTTGGAATGTAGGGGACTTCGGTGAAAAAAACATTCTGCTAAAGTAGTTTCAAAAAATTATGTTTCTAGAGCTGTAAAAAAGTGTTTTTGATCCTTTTATATTTCATGAAGTAATTATCATAGGCACTGAAATTTTGAATGCTTTAAAAAGTTATTTTTGGAAATTCTGTTTCTAAGGGTCGCGACCGATCGTAAAGGGGATAAAAAGTGTAAATTTGGTTATTCTTATATTTCTTGAAATAATGGTTCAGAAACTTGATGTTTTAAATAAAGGATCATCTAGCACAAAAAAACAGTTTTTGGAAAATATAATTTTACGGGGAAAAAGGGGCAAATGGTTATTTTGAGATATCTAACTATTGAACTAAAAGCCGCAGAAATAACACCCAAGACAAGGACATATTTTAAAATTTTAGGGTAAAAAGGGGTACCTAGTTGGTAACAGTGGTGTAAAATGGTACTTTTCATATCTACAATATAAAGACAATAGAACTTTTTATTTTTTTAACGCATATTATACGGAGAGGAATGAAACTTACATGGAACGAACGAAAGGAGATGGACTTAGAAGTGAAATGGAATAGAACGGGGAACGAAGTGGAATAGAGCTGGGAACAATATGGAATGATACTTTTTACTTAAATTTTACGTATTTAACTTTGTTGACTCCATATTTGTTCTCTCTATATGTTTTTCCACTCAAACTTATTTTTATTCCATTTTTTTTTTTTGCACTGAAATATTTATTCACTCAAAATCTTAAAACCCGATATAATGGCTCGAAAATTGTCAATATATTTTTTCACCGAAACGAGCATGATGACGTACCAGCGAAGTTATTCAAATTTTATTGCTTAAATTATTTATTAAAATATTATTTTATGAAAGACTTAAACGTCCACAAGTATATAAAACAAAAACTATGTAAAGGATTTTTTTTAAATCGATAGAGTAATCCTGATCCTTATATTATCCGGTATTCAATACAACCGGTAACGAAGTACCGGGATGGTAAGCTAGTAATACATACAAACAACTCATAAGAATCGGGGAATTTTTTTTTTTGATTTTTGTCGTGCTAGATTGGCCAAATGTGGCACTGTGCGGCGCCTTAGATTTGTGATCAAATTGTTATAACAATCAACCACATTATGAGGGTATATTCACTTTGTCATTCCGTGTGAAACGCATGAAATATCGGTCTAGGACCGATTGGTCCATGATCCGATTGATCCATGATCGATTCTAAGAAATTCCAGCGATGTACGGCTGTTCGTCCGCGTTCTAATGGCTGGTTAAGTTCAAAATGGTCGATATCGGACCAGTAGAAAAAAATTCTCTTAAAGTTTTTAATATTCTTTTGTATTTTTGTTAAGCAAATTAAACATTTTCATGTCAGATGAAGTTCAAAGTCCTGCACTTGGAACCTAAGGGATTAAAAAATGTTATTTTGTTCGGCTCCATATTTTTTTTCAGAACATATTTACTTGTCCTTTATCTTCAACCTTTAAGGTTGTCCGCATACAATGCTTTTTATTTTTAAAATTTTATTTTATCGAATCCGCTCCTACCGGTCCAAAGGGGCCTCACAGCGGGGTAAAAACAAAATTTTTTCTGAATATACCAACAACCTATCACCACTTTATAAGGGGGTTTTCAAGTAGTGATGCGCGCGTGACACGAAATTTTCGTGATTCACGCGTGATCGTGAGTGAAATTTTATTTTGCTCACGTGATTGTGAGTGCTCGTGATTGGAGAAAATATTTTCGTGCGTGAGTAATTTTAGCTTCGTGACTTTTCGTGATTGTGCTGTCTAAAACAGAAAACAAGTAAGAAAATCGTCATCATATTGAATTTATAGGGTAATTAATAGAAAATTGTGATTAAAATAATTTTTTATTATTAATTATAGGAAACTAGCTTACAATCCCGGTACTTCGTTACCGGTTGTATTGAATACCGGATAATAGAAGGATCAGGATTGCTCTATCGATTTTCAAAAAATTCCCCTACGTAGTCTTTGTTTTATTTACTTGTGGACGTTTAAGTCTTCCATAAAAAAATATTTCAATGAATAATATAAACAATAAAATTTTAATAACTTTGCTGGTACGTTATCATGTTCGTTCCGGGGGAAAAATATAATGACAATTTTAGAGCCCTTATGTCGGGATTTTGGATTTTGAGTGTATAAATATTTCAGTGAAAAAAGAAATTGGAACAAAAAAAAAAATATGGAGTAAAAAAAAGCTAAACACCAAAAATTTGAGTAAAAAATATCATTCCATATTGTTCCTGCTCTATTCCATATTGTTCCCCGTTCTACTCCATTTCATTTCCAATTCCATCTCCATCTTCTAAGGTCAATATTATAAGCACAGAAAAAGTACCAAAAGTACACTTTATTACCCCCATTAGAAACGGAATTTAAAAAAAGTACCTCTTTCAGAATGTTTTTTCTTCACCGAATATTTCATTTATCTAGGATCATTGTTTCAGCAAATATTAAAAGTACTTTTTATCCCCGTTAAGAAACGGAATTTCCAAAAAAAAAATTTCCCAATCTCTTTTTTCACCGAAGGATTTTACATTCCAAATTTAAGTTTCTGGGGCCATTATATCAGGAAATAAATAAATACACTTTTTTATTCCTTTTAACCCCATTATTTTCCGAGAGGCGAACCTTTTCCAATTTCAAGTTTCTATGTTTATTATTTCAGGAAATAAAAAAGTACCAAAAAGTGTACTTTCGGCATATTTAACAAAACGTACTTTTTACAGTAGTACTTTTTATAAAAGGTACTTTTTCTAAAAGGTACTTTTTATAAAAAGTACTTTTTCTAAAAGGTACTTTTTCTAAAAGGTACTTTTTCTAAAAGGTACTTTTTCTAAAAGGTACTTTTTATAAAAGGTACTTTTTGTAAAAGGTACTTTTTATAAAAGGTACTTTTTATAAAAGGTACTTTTTATAAAAGGTACTTTTTATAAAAGGTACTTTTTATAAAAGGTACTTTTTATAAAAGGTACTTTTTATAAAAGGTACTTTTTATAAAAGGTACTTTTTATAAAAGGTACTTTTTATAAAAGGTACTTTTTATAAAAGGTACTTTTTATAAAAGGTACTTTTTATAAAAGGTACTTTTTATAAAAGGTACTTTTTATAAAAGGTACTTTTTATAAAAGGTACTTTTCATAAAAGGTACTTTTTATAAAAGGTACTTTTTATAAAAGGTAATTTTTATAAAAGGTACTTTTTATAAAAGGTACATTTTATAAAAGGTACTTTTTATAAAAGGTATTTTTTATAAAAGGTACTTTTTATAAAAGGTACTTTTTATAAATGGTCCTTTTTATTAAAAGGTACTTTTTATAAAATGTACTTTTTCTAAAAGGTACTTTTTATAAACGGTACTTTTTATAAAAGGTGCTTTTTATAAAAGGTACTTTTTATAAAAGGTACTTTCTATAAAAGGTACTTTTAATAAAAGGTACTTTTTATAAGAGGTACATTTTATAAAAGGTACTTTTTATAAAAGGTACTTTTTGTAAAAGGTACTTTTTATAAAAGGTACTTTTTATAAAAGGTACTTTTTATAAAAGGTACTTTTTATAAAAGGTACTTTTTAAAAAAGGTACTTTTTATAAAAGGTACTTTTTATAAAAGGTACTTTTTATAAAAGGTACTTTTTATAAAAGGTACTTTTTATAAAAGGTACTTTTTATAAAAGGTACTTTTTATAAAAGGTACTTTTATAAAAGGTACTTTTTATAAAAGGTACTTTTTATAAAAGGTACTTTTTATAAAAGGTACTTTTTATAAAAGGTACTTTTTATAAAAGGTACTTTTTATAAAAGGTACTTTTTATAAAAGGTACTTTTTATGAAACGTACTTTGTAAAAGGAACTTTTTATAAAAGGTACTTTTTACAAAAGGTACTTTTTTAAAAAAGTACTTTTTATAAAAAGTACTTTTATAAAAGGTACTTTTTAATAAGGTACTTTTTATAAAAGGTACTTTGTATAAAAGGTACTTTTTATAAAAGGTACATTTTATAAAAGGTACTTTTTATAAAAGGTACTTTTTAAAATAGGTACTTTTTAAAAAAGGTACTTTTTATAAAAGGTACTTTTTATAAAAGGTACTTTTTATAAAAGGTACTTTTTATAAAAGGTACTTTTTATAAAAGGTACTTTTTATAAAAGGTACTTTTTATAAAAGGTACTTTTTATAAAAGGTACTTTTTATAAAAGGTACTTTTTATAAAAGGTACTTTTTATAAAAGGTACTTTTTATAAAAGGTACTTTTTATAAAAGGTACTTTTTATAAAAGATACATTTTATAAAAGGTATTTTTTATAAAAGGTACTTTTTATAAAAGGTACTTTTTATAAAAGGTACTTTTTATAAAAGATACTTTTTATATAAGGTACTTTTTATAAAAGGTACTTTTTATAAATGGTACTTTTTATAAAAGGTACTTTTTATAAAAAGTACTTTTTATAAAAGGTACTTTTTATAAAAGGTACTTTTTATAAAAGGTACTTTTTATAAAAGGTTCTTTTTATAAAAGGTACTTTTTATAAAAGGTACTTTTTATAAAAGGTACTTTTTATAAAAGGTACTTTTTATAAAAGGTACTTTTTATAAAAGGTACTTTTTGTAAAAGGTACTTTTTATGAAAGGTACTTTTTATAAAAGGTTCTTTTTATAAAAGGTTCTTTTTATAAAAGGTACTTTTTATAAAAGATACTTTTTATAAAAGGTATTTTTTATAAAAGGTACTTTTTATAAAAGGTACTTTTTATAAAAGGTACTTTTTATAAAAGGTACTTTTAATAAAAGGTACTTTTTATAAAAGGTACTTTTTATAAAAGGTACTTTTTATAAAAGGTACTTTTTATAAAAGGTACTTTTTATAAAAGGTGCTTTTTATAAAAGGTACTTTTTATAAAAGGTACTTTTTATAAAAGGTACTTTTTATAAAAGGTACTTTTTACAAAAGGTACTTTTTACAAAAGGTACTTTTTATAAAAGGTACTTTTTATAAAAGGTACCATTATTTCAGTAAATTAAAAAAAGTACCAAAAGTACACTTTTTTCCATTTTACCCCCGTAGAGTCAACATTGGCAAAAACCCAGCCTTGGTGAATAATTTTTCCGGGAGGTGAACTTACATTGCAAATTTTAAGTTTTTAGGACCATTATTTAAGAAAATATAAAAGGTACCAAAAGTACAATTTTTTACCCTTTTTACCCCTAAGAATCAACATTGGCAAAATACAGCCTTAGTAGATTTATATTCCGGGAGCTGAACCTACATTCAAAATTTCAAGTGTCTATTACCATTTTTTAAGGAAATATAAAAGGTACCAAAGGTACATTTTTTTACCCTTTTTACCCCTTTAGAATCAACATTGGCAAAAATCCGGCCTTACTTTATCTATATTCCAGGAGTTGAACATACAGTCCAAATTTCAAGTCTCTGTGACCATTATTTCAGGAGATATTAAAAGTACCAAAAGTACAGTTTTTTACCCTTTTTGTCCCCTGAGAATCAACATTGGCAAAAATCCGGCCTTACTGGATCTATATTCCGGGAGGTGAACATACAGTCCGAATTTCAAGTCTCTATGACCATTATTTCAGGAGATATAAAAAGTACCAAAAGTACAGTTTTTTACCCTTTTTACCCCCTTAGAATCAACATTGGCAAAAATCCAGCCTTAGTGGATCTATATTCCGGGAGGTGGACCTACAGTCCAAATTTCAAGTCTCTAGCTTCAGCGGTTTGGGCTGGGCGATGATGAATGAGTATGTCAGTCAGTCAGTCAGTCAGTCAGTCAGTCAGTCAGTCACATTACTCTTTTATATATATAGATTAAATACTTTTTGTGCAAGAATTTGAAAAAAAAGTTAAATAACATTTTTTTTATTTTAGTTTCATGAGTCTTCGTGAGCGTGATTATCTCCTTAGCGGGACAAAAATTTGAGTTACTTATGTGAGCGTGCGTGAACGTGAGCAGAATAAACAATTTCGTGCGTGATCGTGCGTGATTAATCTATTTATTTCGTAAGCATGAAAGTCACGCGCCCATCTCTATTTTCAATCAATATTTCATGATATAGAATATATCTAAAGGAATGTGCTATATCTCATGAAATGGGTCATATCTTTTGGAATGGACGATACAAATTTTTAGCGCAATTCTGTTTTTGATGAAATTTTTATATTTGATCATTTTAATACATTTTAACAATTTAAATAATTTAAAAATCTTAAATTCGTATATTTTCGTAAAATAGTCGCGAGCTATTTTTTTTTTTTCATTAAGAGGAACAAATTAAAGGGGATAACAACTCAAAAAAAATAAAAATTGTATTCTGGGCACTCTAGTGAACATCTCGAAATTGAAAAATGCTTCAAAAATGTGCAATGCTGATTTGGTCCATTTTATATAAAATTGGGTCCTATTTTGTAGAAGTAATGTAAGAAAATGGAACAGTGAAATTTATCTGCAAATTTCCCGAAAACGGTAAATTTTTTAATTTTGATAGCAGATTTGGAATCAGAAGACCAAAATCTATAAGGACCAGTAAAATATGTCTCTGGGAGATATTTGGTGTCGAACAGTGTAATCATAATAAATAAATTTGTCAACATTTATCGCGAGGGGGAAGGTGCCCCCAACTTTTTTTTATATATTTTTTTTTTAAGTGACACGAACCCTTATAAACCGACTTGCCTGAAACTTAAAATATATATGGGCTGTTTCACGTCAACGGGAGACCCCCCCGCCCCCAAAATTCTATTGGTCGTAGAGAGTTGTATTATGGCTTAAAATTTAGCCAATGATCTCTACTTTTGAAAGCTGAGTGGCGGAAGTTGAACCCAATGGTAAGTGAGCCAATATGGCGGCGCGAATCGGGATACCCCGATGGGGATATGCTGGAAACTAATGAAGGAGTTATCGGATTTTTCTGAAATTTGTTAACAGGGGGTATATTGGGACGCTAATTTCGAATTTTCATTCAGATTTCAAAAATTCAAAATGGCGGATCCAATATGGCGGATGATTTTTTCGAGGTTTTCGCATTCAAATAAAACTCGGTTCCCGGGTGTATTATGGGTCACTAAACACGATTCTGAATTTAGATTTCCAAAATTCAAAATGGCGGATCCAATATGGCGTTTTTTTTTTTTTTATTGTTTCGATTTCCTTGAAACTTGTTATCTGGGGGCTATTTGAGACGCTGATTTCGAATTTTTATTCAGATTTCAAAAATTCAAAATGGCGGACTCAATATGGCGGATGGTTTTTTTTTAAGTTGTCGCATTCAAATAAAACTGGGTTCTCGGATGTATTATGGGTCACTAAGCACGATTCTGAATTTAGATTTCCAAAATTCAAAATGGCGGATCCAATATGACATTATTTTTTTTTTTTTTAATTTCTATTTTCTTGAAACTTGTTATTCCGGGGTTATTTGGGACGCTGATTTCGAATTTTTTTTCAGAGTTCAATAATTCAAAATGGCGGATCCAATATGGCAGATGATTTTTTTTTTTAAATTGTCGCATTTAAGTTAAACTCGACACCCGGGAGTTTTATGAGTCACTTAGTACGAATCTGACATCAGATTTTCAAAATTAAAAATGGCGGATCCAACATGGCTCTTATATTTTTTTAATAACGATTTTTAAATCTGATGTCAGATTCGTACTAAGTGACTCATAAAACTCCCGGGTATTGAGTTTAACTTAAATGCAACAATTAAAAAAAAAATCATCTGCCATGTTGGATCCGCCATTTTGAATTTTTGAAATCTGAATAAAAATTCGGAATCAGCGTCCCAAATAACCCCGGAATAGCAAGTTTCAAGGAAATCGAAATTAAAAAAAAAAATAAAAATAATGTCATATTGGATCCGCCATTTTGAATTTTGGAAATCTAAATTCAGAATCGTGCTTAGTGACCCATAATACATCCGAGAACCGAGTTTTATTTGAATGCGACAACTTAAAAAAAACCATCCGCAATATTGAGTCCGCCATTTTGAATTTTTGAAATCTGAATAAAAATTCGAAATCAGCGTCTCAAATAGCCCCCAGATAACAAGTTTCAAGGAAATCGAAACAATAAAACAAAAAAATAAACGCCATATTGGATTCGCCATTTTGAATTTTGGAAATCTAAATTCAGAATCGTGTTTAGTGACCCATAATACACCCGGGAACCGAGTTTTGTTTGAATGCGAAAACCTCGAAAAAATCATCCGCCATATTGGATCCGCCATTTTGAATTTTTGAAATCTGAATGAAAATTCGAAATTAGCGTCCCAATATACCCCCTGATAACAAATTTCAGAAAAATCCGATAACTCCTTCATTAGTTTCCAGCATATCCCGATCGGGGTATCCCGATTCGCGCCGCCATATTGGCTCACTTGACGTTGGGTTCAACTTCCGCCACTCAGCTTTCAAAAGTAGAGATCATTGGCTAAATTTTAAGCCATAATACAACTCTCTACGACCAATAGAATTTTGGGGGCGGGGGGGTCTCCCGTTGACGTGAAACAGCCCATGGGCTGTTTCACGTCAACGGGAGACCCCCCCGCCCCCAAAATTCTATTGGTCGTAGAGAGTTGTATTATGGCTAAAATTTAGCCAATGATCTCTACTTTTGAAAGCTGAGTGGCGGAAGTTGAACCCAATGGTAAGTGAGCCAATATGGCGGCGCGAATCGGGATACCCCGATCGGGATATGCTGGAAACTAATGAAGGAGTTATCGGATTTTTCTGAAATTTGTTAACAGGGGGTATATTGGGACGCTAATTTCGAATTTTCATTCAGATTTCAAAAATTCAAAATGGCGGATCCAATATGGCGGATGATTTTTTCGAGGTTTTCGCATTCAAATAAAACTCGGTTCCCGGGTGTATTATGGGTCACTAAACACGATTCTGAATTTAGATTTCCAAAATTCAAAATGGCGGATCCAATATGGCGTTTTTTTTTTTTTTATTGTTTCGATTTCCTTGAAACTTGTTATCTGGGGGCTATTTGAGACGCTGATTTCGAATTTTTATTCAGATTTCAAAAATTCAAAATGGCGGACTCAATATGGCGGATGGTTTTTTTTTAAGTTGTCGCATTCAAATAAAACTCGGTTCTCGGATGTATTATGGGTCACTAAGCACGATTCTGAATTTAGATTTCCAAAATTCAAAATGGCGGATCCAATATGACATTATTTTTATTTTTTTTTTTAATTTCGATTTCCTTGAAACTTGCTATTCCGGGGTTATTTGGGACGCTGATTTCGAATTTTTTTTCAGATTTCAAAAATTCAAAATGGCGGATCCAACATGGCAGATGATTTTTTTTTTAATTGTTGCATTTAAGTTAAACTCGACACCCGGGAGTTTTATGAGTCACTTAGTACGAATCTGACATCAGATTTTCAAAATTAAAAATGGCGGATCCAACATGGCTCTTATATTTTTTAATAACGATTTTTAAATCTGATGTCAGATTCGTACTAAGTGACTCATAAAACTCCCGGGTATTGAGTTTAACTTAAATGCAACAATTAAAAAAAAAATCATCTGCCATGTTGGATCCGCCATTTTGAATTTTTGAAATCTGAATAAAAATTCGGAATCAGCGTCCCAAATAACCCCGGAATAGCAAGTTTCAAGGAAATCGAAATTAAAAAAAAAATAAAAATAATGTCATATTGGATCCGCCATTTTGAATTTTGGAAATCTAAATTCAGAATCGTGCTTAGTGACCCATAATACATCCGAGAACCGAGTTTTATTTGAATGCGACAACTTAAAAAAAACCATCCGCAATATTGAGTCCGCCATTTTGAATTTTTGAAATCTGAATAAAAATTCGAAATCAGCGTCTCAAATAGCCCCCAGATAACAAGTTTCAAGGAAATCGAAACAATAAAACAAAAAAATAAACGCCATATTGGATTCGCCATTTTGAATTTTGGAAATCTAAATTCAGAATCGTGTTTAGTGACCCATAATACACCCGGGAACCGAGTTTTGTTTGAATGCGAAAACCTCGAAAAAATCATCCGCCATATTGGATCCGCCATTTTGAATTTTTGAAATCTGAATGAAAATTCGAAATTAGCGTCCCAATATACCCCCTGATAACAAATTTCAGAAAAATCCGATAACTCCTTCATTAGTTTCCAGCATATCCCGATCGGGGTATCCCGATTCGCGCCGCCATATTGGCTCACTTGACGTTGGGTTCAACTTCCGCCACTCAGCTTTCAAAAGTAGAGATCATTGGCTAAATTTTAAGCCATAATACAACTCTCTACGACCAATAGAATTTTGGGGGCGGGGGGGGTCTCCCGTTGACGTGAAACAGCCCATATAAAAGAAACGATTTTAAGGTTAGGGTATCTCGGCTTATTTGTTTTTCACTTTGTTCGGAACTTTCCGATTTTCAAGTCAAAAAAGGAACCCAAACACATTGCCCTACAATATTTGTTTATGTTAAAACACTCAAAAAATTATGGTAGTAAAATCAACTGAAAATGTCAGTTAAAATAACTACTTTGTAAGTTGTTTTGGGGTCAACTACTTTTTCAGTTAAATCAACTAACAATGTTAGTTATTTTAACTGACAAAAAACAACTGACTTATGTAGTAAAAACTACTTTCATTTGTAGTCAAAACAACTACAAATTTTTACAATGTAGTAAAAATAAATAAATTTTTTCAAAAATTTTTCAGAAAAAAAAATTGAAGACCAAATTTTTTCAAAGTTTTTTTTTTTTTTTTAAAAAAAAGTTGTGAAAAATAAAAAACGAAAATTTATTTTTATTTTTTGGAAAAAACTTTGAAAATTTTTCAGAGATAAAAAAATAAAAATTAACTATGTACTTTAAATAACTGTTACTACATCACAGTACTTTTTTGTTAGTTATTCAAAAAAACTACTTAAAATAACTAACAGAAATAGTTGTTTGATATTTTTCATACAAAAACAACTGACTTTGTAGTTGAAAACAACTAACTACTGTAAAATATACAAACAACTAACATGTAGTAACTTACATAATTTTCTGAGTGTATTAACCCTAAAAGGCAACCTATCCAACCTAGCGGACACCTATCCAACCTACTTTCGAGACCCCATGAATTTTAAATAGATCGACGTTAAGAGTGATATCCATATTGGGATGGTCTTTATTTTGAAGTGCTCCATTGTTGAAACACTTCACTTAAAATTAGAGCACTCACTTTTTTGCTGGGTAATAATTGGAATATTATTACTCCTTCCCATTGGTAAATCAATATACATTGATATAACAAATATTAAAATGATCATAAAGTATTTTCCATTATCTCAATATAAATTTTCTAACAATGTTTTACTAACCTACTCTAAATACCACAAATCATTAACCTTCCAAACAATTATAAGTAACAAATCCTCTAAACACTTAACAACAATAGAAGCACTTAAAGTTCCGATCACTTCAAATGCTCTATGGGAAACTATAAAAGCCAAAGACCATTGGCGATCACTAAACAGTAGTGAGTTGACATTAAAACATGGTGAAACTTTATATTTGCCTGATATTTGGTTTAGCATTAGCATCGCTTGCTGGCGCGGCTCCGCCCCGTTTAGGTGGTCGAATTGTTGGTGGTTACGAAGCTGACATTAAGGATATAACCTTCCAAGTCTCTTTACAAAGATCCTATCATTTTTGTGGTGGTTCTTTAATAGCCAAACATTATGTTTTAACAGCAGCTCACTGTACTGATGGACAATCTGCATCTAATCCTGGTTTTATGGTACGTTTGGGTTCCAAATACTCCGACAAGGAAGGTCTTCTGGTCAAACCTATCAAAATTTTACAACATAAAAAATATGATTCAAGAAGTATTGACTATGATTTCTCTATACTGGTATTGGAGGAGTATGATGACTCAATATTGCCATTCGAAATTAAATATGCCGAATTACCTAGTGCTGGTGACATACAGGATGGTTCAATTTTAACTGTTTCTGGTTGGGGCAACACACAAAATTCCCTTGAATCTCGTGATGTTTTAAGAGCCGTTAAAGTACCCAAAGTAAATGACGAAGTATGCGCGACTGCCTACAATGGTTTTGGTGCAATTACCGAACGTATGATTTGTGCTGGCCGACCTGAGGGAGGTAAAGATGCCTGCCAAGGAGACTCTGGAGGTCCTTTGTTCAAAGATAACGTTTTAGTAGGTGTTGTATCATGGGGTTATGGTTGTGCTAAACCCAATTACCCTGGTGTATATTCACGAGTATCTGTGGTCTTGGATTGGATTAATGAACAAATGGAATTAGATTCTTTGTAAAATGGATATAATTAGAAATAATTGTTTATGAAGTGGATATAATTGATTTTGAATATGAATGAATTTAAAACTAAAATTTTAAAATAATATATTACTTAATTGTGTTAGTGGGAACAGGGTCTTTCTAAATCGAGATGATCAATGTGATAGTATGGGACATTAGGGAGTCCCGTATTTTTTTTTTTTTTCAAAGTAACCCTGCAGAAAAAGTGATAGGTCCATGATAGGTCACGTGCCACATCAACCGAACCCAAAAAACCTGACAGTTATTTGTTTCAAAGTAACCCTGCAGAAAAAGTGAATCGCCCAAAGAAAAATGGCCCAAAAAAGAAAAAGAAAATTCGCCCAAAAATTTTTCATACAAATTTGGGTCATATTTCATATGAAAAGTTACCCAACATTTTTGGGCAAATTTTCATAGTTTTTGGGCAAAATTTCGAAATTAAAAATTGGGTGATTTTTCGTGATTATATATGAAAAACTGCCCAATTTTATTTTGGTTTTATTTTTTGTCAAAATCTTAAAATGTCAAAACTGAAATATGTATGTCACAATAATTCAGTATATAATTATTTTTAGAAGCGGTAAACGCGTATCGTGTTATTTTTTTATAAATTATATGTCTGTTCGTTTACCTTTGTTGAGAAAAAGGATATTCCTCTGGGGAAGTAATATCCTTTATCTCTAATATGCTGAAAGGAAAAAAAGATAAAACCCTATTGTTGTCACTCTTTGATCACAGAGCGGTGACGTGCTCCAATCTACAGGCCTACGCCCAATTCTTATAATAAATTTAAGGAGTTATACTTACGGTGGGGGGACTAACTAAAAATGAAACAATCATGTTTTCATTGCGAGGCGACAGCACTTCTGTCGCCCGCTCACTCATTAGACAATATTTTATTTTTTTAACAATCATATTTATATTATTTAACTCTTCCCGTTCATTAACTGACCTACTTTAATAAAAATCAAACTATGCAATTTAATATAATAATGCAATTCTGCAAACTAGTAAATTTACGTTAACAAAAATTAAAGAAAAATAATTATGGAATTTAAAGTCAATGAACGGGTATCGAGTTACTTATGACATAAATAAAATTAATTGTAGCCAAAATTATATTAACCCTTAAAAGTTACTTAAAAATAGCTTAGCCCTAATCTGGCACCCAACATCCCTCCCCCCTTAACAGGAACGATTTCCGTATCGTTCAACTCCCGCAACTCGGTCTGAACACCAGCACTCGACGAATTTCTCCAGCACTCGATCTATGTTGATTAATTTTATAGAATGGGATTTCAGCATGCTGATGCTCCTTGGCCAAACTGTAGCTTGAAACACTTGCAATATAGATCCTCTTCACCTGTTATTGTAATTGACTTTGCATATTGTTAGCTGAATGCCTGCTGTAGCCGTGCTAATTTTGCCGATTTGTTGACACCTCCCAAAAGTATTACTGGTGGCACCACCTCATTTTTCTTGTGGTTTAGGTTAAATGTTTCAGATCGATCAGGGTCTTTTAGCACGGCTACATCTTGTATTGGTATGGTTGTACTTTGTCTTCATTCGTAATGCGTTATTTCTTTTACAATTCCAAAAACAGCATTTTAATATTTTCAAACGGCAGATTATAAATAATGATTAGACATCCATTTTTATTTTCTTTAACGTAATACACATATCTTTTCAATTTCTCATATGAAACACCTTTATTTTTGAAAATTTGCTCATTACATGAAACATACGGGTAGATTCAAATAATAATAAAGTTATTGCTAGGGTCCAACATTATTGCTTCGATAACAGGATACTTCAGCTAATCCGATACAGCCAATAAACGTCATTTATTATTTTTTTTTTTGTTCCTTTGCTGGTTAAGAGTTCCTCGTTGTATTGCGGCAATCAACTACGGATGGCATGACCTTACAGAGGAGGATGTTTTCTCTGGCTGTGTATAACTAGATTGTATATCTTATAAAATATTTTAATATGTACAAATCTTACACTAAACAATAAAAAATATAAATACTTAATTGACTGGTATTTTAAAAACTTAACCGAAAATAATAACTATATTATTTTTTTTTTTCTTTTTCAAAATCATCTTTTTTTTTTTTTTATTTATTTAACTAAAAAATTTTTTTTTTTTTTCAAATATTTTTTCATCATATTTTCTTTTTAATTTTTTCATAAATTTTCTTTTTTAGATTTTTCAAATATTTTATCTTTGCATAAATATTTATAACTATGTACAGTTTTTTTTTTTTTTTTTTTTTTTTATTTTTTATTTTTTTTTTCTTTACTTATTTTACTATCTCATTTATTCTTTCCTTCATTTATTTAATTTTTTCAATATTTTTTTTTATATACATATGTATATATTGTTTTTTTTTTTTTTTTTTTTTTTTTTTATAATTTTTTTTTTTTTTTCTTCTTGTTTTTTTTTTTTTTAATATTCTCTTTCTTTTGAAAAGAAATGTTTTCTCTTCATTGGTCCTTATAAGCAATAGTAATGGTTCCACTATCGAATAGACATCTCCTAAAAGAAATGGAAGAAAGAAAGCAAAGGAAAAAAAAATCTTGCAATGTAACTGTGCGTATATATATATTTTGTCATATATATATATTCTGTTTTACTGAAGTTATAAAATAATACCGGTTGAATCCCGAGAACCTAAATTCATAGCCTATTGGAGTATCTGGCAGGACTACGCCGAGACGGATCATGTTAACCCGTGCATGTAACCCAGCCACTCCAATATGCCACCAACCCATTATATAACCCGTGCCAAAAATTAGTGCTACCACTTTATTCATAGTCTAACCAGAACCTTATCTTCATAAGGAACATGTTCACGTTGTTAAGTACGCACGACTCCTTTCCCGAGTCGAACCAAAAACCATCCAGGTATGACTCCTTGGCCATCCTGGTTTTCATTAAAAAAAATAATCATGACGACTACCTAAGTCATTAAATATCAACCTGACTACAAAAGCCCTCGAGCTTTTCACCATTCCGTTGGTAAAAACGCTCCCATACCTCTCCGGGGTCAGGCGTCCCAATGCATCTCGTGGTGCACTGAGCAGGGCGAAACTTGAGAGGCTTGCTTCCAACCCCGAAGATTCTTCACCCGATATTTCTAAACATAGATTTCTGATGTGAGCATATTCAGCGTGGTAATTGAAACCCGCGTCCCACAATATCCGCGTTTATAAATATCGATGAACACATGTTCAACCCATGAACATATAACATATCCGGAGAACGATAAATCATTAGTTACCGTATCTCCCTCCCATAACATAACGTGAACATATCCTACGGACATACCGGTTCTGCTTATATCTAATCGTAACTATTGGCAAATTAAGATGAAAGTTAAGATAAAAAAAAATTCAAATATTTTAGTAACCAAACAAAGAAGGAACTAAAAATAAACCGAACATAAAAAAAAAAGTGACAAAACAAACAAAATAAACACATAAATTTGCTTTAACTTAAACTAATTCCGAGACATTTTCCTCTTTCCACTAAAAATATTCGGAAGCGTCGAGATATTTTCTTCTTCTAGAGAAAACTCCCGACTCCATACCCCACCTCTCCTTTACCATTAAATATTCCCACATAAAAATGCATTATTATCAAGAAATGACCATGACCATCTCAACAAAAACATAATAAAAATATGAATTCAAAAAAAAATTACTCAAATTACCAACCAAAAACAATAAACAATTAAGAAATTTTATTTTTCAAAATATGCAATTAAGATACTCCAATTAAAAAAAAAAATATGACATCTACTTAATGAACATAGCAACAAACAAAAAAACTGACAAACTTAAAATTTTCAAAACCAACTTAAACTGAAATTTAAAACTGATATTTAGCAAAAAATGAAACGACAATTAAATTTTTAATCATCTTTAAAATTGAGTTTCATAAAACTTATTTTTTTTTATAATAAAAAAACCTAAGTAAAGTCTCAAATTTAAGTTAAACAATTGTAAAAATAAAATTCTAAATATTTTATTTTTTCAAAACAAATAAAATAGAACCAGGAAAATAAAGAAAAAATTTAAATAAACAAAAATTGAACGAAAACCAAAATATCCAAAAATTCCAGAATGCTTTAAAATCCTGAAAAATACAGGAACTGTCCTTTGGAGCAAGGACGAAAACCGGCTGCGCCAATGTTGAGAAAAAGGATATTCCTCTGGGGAAGTAATATCCTTTATCTCTAATATGCTGAAAGGAAAAAAAGATAAAACCCTATTGTTGTCACTCTTTGATCACAGAGCGGTGACGTGCTCCAATCTACAGGCCTACGCCCAATTCTTATAATAAATTTATACTTACGGTGGGGGGACTAACTAAAAATGAAACAATCATGTTTTCATTGCGAGGCGACAGCACTTCTGTCGCCCGCTCACTCATTAGACAATATTTTATTTTTTTAACAATCATATTTATATTATTTAACTCTTCCCGTTCATTAACTGACCTACTTTAATAAAAATCAAACTATGCAATTTAATATAATAATGCAATTCTGCAAACTAGTAAATTTACGTTAACAAAAATTAAAGAAAAATAATTATGGAATTTAAAGTCAATGAACGGGTATCGAGTTACTTATGACATAAATAAAATTAATTGTAGCCAAAATTATATTAACCCTTAAAAGTTACTTAAAAATAGCTTAGCCCTAATCTGGCACCCAACACCTTACTACAATCTACTCATTTTTACTACTTTTACTACAGCTGGAAATTTTCAGTACAAAAAGTAAACAAAAATTTCCAGTTGTAGTAAAAATAGTAAGAAATTTAAGTAAACAAACAGACCTTATATATTTAACTAACCAAGAAAAAGCTGAAGCAAAACCGTTTCGTTGTTGCTAATATACAAAGGCTCTGGTGGGAATCGAACCCAAAACCCCTGCTCTTACATGCAGATTACCACGCTATATATTAATCTATCGCAGCGCAGTAGAAAATCAAAAGTAATGAATTTAGAAACAGCATGCAACTCCGATAAAAGCGCCGCAGGCAAAAAAATTTACCAACAAATTTTAACAAAAAATCGCGCGATTTTTTGTTAAAATTTGTTGGTAAAATTTTTCCCCTGCGGCGCTTTGATCGGAACTAATTGCATTTTTTTTTTATTTCGATAAAATTTAAGTTTCACACTTAAAACTTTTACATCAATTACTTATGCATTTTACGGGCTGTATTCTCAAAACAACGATCTATAAAAATAAATAATAACCACGTAACCAGTGGTCTTATCTTAAAAGTTTTTGTCTTAAAGTTCTTCTGCGTAGCCGGCCTTCGGCCGGGCTTAGGGATTACAAACTCCATGCCTTAGACCAATCATGCGCATTTTTGCAATTCCTATTCCCGCGGGAATAGGCTAAAAAATGCTGCTTGTGCGCTGTCGACACACATACACTATAAAATTCTGTTGCTTGAGCAAATTTGTTGACTTTTCGCTTGCTACTACCCACACAAGCATAAATGTTATAGTATGTGTGTGCGCACCGCTGCCTTAGACCCACCCTTTCTGCAAAAGAAAGCTTTTCTGTGTAGTATGTGTTTTGGAAAAAATGTTTTAGAAAAAATCTTTTTTTATTTTATTTTGGGCCATTTTTCATTTCTTTTTTGGGCTTTTTTTCGTTAATTTTGGGCGAAGTTTCGTATTTTTCTTTTTGGGTAATTTTTCATATTTTTTGGGCGATTTTGCATTTGGGCGATTTTTCATAAAATTTTTTGGGCGATTTTTCATTGGGCGATTCTGCCTACAGCCAAATTCGACATCTTTCATATAAAAATACCTCTAACTTTTGTTAGGAAATGTCTCAGCTCCGGATATATCACTAGTGACATGCTACTGGACAAGTCCCTTAGGAATACAACCCGTGTCGGTTCAATAGTGACATGTCACAAAACACATGACATTTTTCGGAACTTAGAAATTTTGTAAAAAAATCCTAATAGAATTTTTAATGATTTATTTACTCCAAAACGCAAAGAAAGTTGCGAAACATTTTGTGGACGGGACTTAAAAAAATTTTGGGACTTGGAAAATTCTTTTTTAAATTTATGAAACATTTTTTGTTTTCTAAAATCATTTTTAAAGAAATTTTTTACTACAAAGTGCAAAAAAAATGTCTGGAACTAAGAAAATTTTTTAATTTTGTTCGGGACTTGTGAAAATTGGAAAATTTGGGTTTGTCCTATTGTCTCCGGTCACGGATAATTTTTTTTGAGACAGTTGATGATACTGATATGTCCCATTTTCACCAGTCACGGGATTGGTGATTCTTAGAAAAGTTAGAAAATGCCCCGAATTGGGGACCCCTAATGTAAACTCAAATGATAAGATTAAAAAAAAGTTAAGTTTTTAGACCGGATGTGTTTTAAAATGGGCCATTTTAGAAAAATAAATTGTTTTATGTAAAACAAGTAAAAAAGTCGGTCAACCCCAACATGGACAAACATGGATTATATGGCTTCGATTCTACTACCAAAAGGTAGTAAAACCCTATAATCGAGTTGTCCAGTTTGGTAACCAATTCCCCCTTATAGGTCGCCAAATATTTTGAAAAGAATATAATGTCATCAGTTTTCGTCCAACAGCTTAATCATACTTGGTGCTACCGCCTAAATATATTTGGAAATATTATGGTTAATAGTCCGTTGAACAAATTCGGTAAAAATTTTATGACAAAAAAAAAATGTTTTCTTTAATATTATATTTTGTTAATGACCAATGTTATGTTAATTATTAAGTTTGAGATTATCTCACGGGCTACTAATGGTCAGGGATTAATTAATTGATGTAAATAAAAACAATTATTTTATCATTTTCCTCAACGTTTCGTCGGCTTTATTCCAACATCATCAGGAGATTGTTTATTAAATTCTAACAAATAAATATTTAAAATAACAAGAATTGAAAAATAATGTATAAAAGGATAATAGAGACACAGTTTTTTAACTTACGATTCTATAAATTACATCACATTTAATCACTTATAAATTATAAAAAACTGGACAGCACGTAACAATTAATTAAAATAAATAAATAATCAAAATAATCTAATAAAATCACAGAGAAAAAACTTAGCACTAATATCACAGAACGTTTATTTGTTTAATTGCAATAGAATACTGATGTATTCTATTGCAACTTTTTTTGAAAAAATACCGTTTTTTTCCTTTTCTCAAAATGATGTTTTTCCCTAACAAAATTTTGTAATATATCAACACAATCTGAACGTGTTTAGACACTCTAAAATGTATGACCGTCAAATGTATGACCGACCCTCAATATTGTTGCCACCCTAACATCTTCTCAGAATATACCTACTTTTTTTTATTTTTTATACCCTACACCACTTTGTGGCACAGGGTATGATGAGTAAGTGCTGCTGTTTGTAACTACCCGAAATATTGGTGTTAACCCACTTTTAAGTATACCGATAGACTCAGAATCACTTTGTGAGTCGATATAGCGATGTTCGTCCGCCCGTCTGTCTGTCCATGTAGACAGACGGTGTGGTGTAAACACGATACAGGTCGCAATTTTTAATAAATTGACTTAAAATTTGAAAACTAAGCCTCTCTTGGACCAAGGACAAAGCCTATGGAAAAAATCGGTCCATATTTAGACCTAGCCTCCACACAAAGATCCGCTTTAGTTTTAGCTTAAGTGACCCTTATTACAGTATTATAAAAGATATCATTTCGAAATTTGACAGGTAAACGTGTTTTGTTTTTCACAAATCACCATTCAAAATTTTAAAGGAATCGGACCAGTTCTTCTTTTAGCACACATACAAACCATTCTTCCAATATTTATATAAATCTTTCAAATTTCATGAAAATAGAGAATTTTTTATTAAATTTTTGTTTGTGTGTGTTTAACGCGTACTTTAATAACCTTATCAAATCTGATTATAATCAGACCATTTTTGGACTAGGCCCCTTATGGAAATTTGGTTTGTGAGCGTTTTTTACACATATTAAAGATTTGGCAAAAGAAAAATCCAATTGGTCCATGTTTGGATTTGGGACCCATTTTCAGGAAAATACTGGTGTAGGGTATTATGTGATCGGTATTGACCGACTATAATTTACTTACACTCAAAAAATTATGTTAGTAAAATCAACTGAAAATGTCAGTTAAAATAACTACTTTGTAAGTTGTTTTGGGGTCAACTTAGGGTTGCCAGATACTAGAAGTCAAATAACTGGAAAATGGAACATTTTCAGCTGGACTTTTAAAAAGTAACTGGACCCATCCCAGCCAAACTTTGGTAATGGGTAGTGATTATATAACACATTACCAGGTAATGAATATACCTTATTTGTAGCATTATTTTATGATGTATTACCAAACATTTGTTCCACAACGTGTTATTTTCAAGTGAAAAATAATGCATTACTAATAATTTGCTACGCAATGCATGATTATTGGAAAAAATATATTTCATATTTGTTATTTCTAAACATTAAATCATGGATGACTTATATTTGGTTACATTATGTATTATTTAAAAGTTTGAAATAATGCATTATTTATAATTAAATGCATAATGCATTACAATAACATAAAAAATAATTATTTTATAAAAAAATGCAAGTTTAAACTAGAGATGGGCTCACGACAGAAAATTTCTAACACAGAAAATAATATCGTAATTTTTTTTTTAATTAAAAATAGATTTGATATTAAATTTAACTTCAATTAAACATTTTAATTGATTCAATTAATGTTTTAATTGAATTCTTGACTTTACTGAAAACAAAAATAAAATAAACAAACGAAACCGGTTTTGTATGCATTAGTGTTAGTAGCCAATGAAAAAATAAAAATGCAAAAAACAACAAAAAAAACTTTTGAACTATTGTTTTGTATATTTTGGTGGTAGCAGCCAATGAATACATAAAAACGCAAGAACAAAATTTAGTTTTATTGTTTTCTTTAAGGCGACTGGTCGTTGCAGATAAATTGTTTGCTGATAAAATTTGTACAGTTGAAACAAAAAAAAAATTATATGATGTGTTTTGCACATTGAAATATAATACAATTTTTTTTTTGTTTCAACTTTACTAAAGCGACAAAAATGCATGCAATAACAAGATTTAAAAATAAAAATGTAGTTTTAAATAGTTATTGATATTTTAAAATACTACTATAATGTTTCTATGCAAAACTATACCAACTGTTTATATTTAATAAAGAAAAAAAAATCTTAATAATAAAAAACAAAAAAATTCTATGTTTATTTATTTTAGGGCATTTTTTGAAGTTTAACTTTTAAAATTAAATTGAGTTGTGGTCTTTTTTCAATTAAACATTTTATGTGAATCAATAAATCTATATTATTGATTTTTAGTTTTATATTATTTTTTTTTTTTAGTTTATTTAATTACAATTTTAATTGGTTTTCCATTTTATTTTCAATTAAAACTTTAATTGATTCAATTAACAATTTAATTAAGTTTTAAAACTGTTTTCAAACAAAATGAGTAATTAATATGCGCATTTTCGTGATACGTCCGAAATCAATTAATTTTTTAATTGAATCAACGAATTTCGTAATTGAAATTCATTTTTATTTTTTTCTGTGAACGACATACACTCACGAGCATATTTTATCTACTTACACTCACTTACAATCACGTGAGTAAATTTAATACAAAATTACTTTTTCACTACTCGTAACACCTTATATATTATCATCTGGTATGCTATATTATTTCATTTCTCGTAACCTATAAAATATCATATATTTTACACCTTACTCGTATTCTTCGTTATAAATTTATGACTTATTTTATACCTTACTGGTATTCTTTGTGATAATGTGGATGTATTACTTTGAGTCTCATCGCCTGTTAAAATCATTAATGCTGCAATGTATAAAATAAGAGATCCTATACCTTATTTGGTAATCTAAGTTTTGCTGGGATACATTTTTTTTTAATAATCTGAAAAAAAAAATCACCCGATTTTCATATGTGAGATACATATTCTTATTTTGGACTAAATAGCGGTTTCTATTTACCACGGCAAATGTTCCCTTTTTAAGCATTTTTATTACTTTTTCGAGCATCTCGAAATGCTGATGTTAAGCTCGTCATTGGCCTGAGGATGGTTAGAGTATATTTTTCTTTTTAAATAACCCCACAAAAATAAGTTCAAAGTGGCGAAAAGTCAAATCTGGAAATCAAGAAGGACAAGTAAAATTTCCCGGACGTGCAAAGTTAAAAAAGGGCGACAACAATTGACCATCATTTGCAGATTTGACCCATCCAGACATATTTTTGTGGAGTTATTTTAAAAGCAAAATGTACGCCAATAATCCATAAATCATCGACAAACGAAATCAACTTTAGACTGGCCGAGATGCTCGAAAAAGTTGTAAAAAAACTAGCGAAAATGCAGTACATTTTCCGTATCCAAAAGAGGCATTAATGTTATTTTTATGATTAATGTTTTATTCAAAAAGTAGTCCCAAAAAATTGTAAAAAATATTTAATAAAAAAAAATTTTAAATTATGAAAATCCTTTTTCAACTGGAAAATTATGTTTTAACTGGAAACTGGACCAGACCTCGAATAACTGGAAAATCCAGGCCATTCCAGGCCGTCTGGCAACCCTAGGTCAACTACTTTTTCAGTTAAATCAACTAACAATGTTAGTTATTGTAACTGACAAAAAACAACTGACTTACGTAGTAAAAAATACTTACATTTGTAGTCAAAACAACTTAAATGTAGTAAAAATAAAAAAATCTATAAATAATTTTTTTTTTTCAAAAATTTTTCAGAAAAAAAATTAAGACCAAATTTTTTCAAAGTTTTTTTTTTAAAAAAAAAAGTTGTGAAAAATAAAAAAAAACGAAAATTTATTTTTATTTTTTGGAAAAAAACTTTGAAAATTTTTCAGAGATAAAAAAAATAAAATTAACTACTTTAAATAACTGTTACTACATCACAGTACTTTTTTGTTAGTTATTCAAAAAAACTACTTAAAATAACTAACAGAAATAGTTGTTTCACATTTTTCATACAAAAACAACTGACTTTTTAGTTGAAAACAACTAACTACTGTAAAATATACAAATAACTAACATGTAGTAACTTACATAATTTTCTGAGTGTACTTGTTTTTATTAATTTGTTTTATGAAATCAGTTCCCACTGCTCCCATGGTGCCTTCTAGAGTCAAAAGCAAGACCGATCCCTAATTATTTTTACACATTTCACTCCCCTAGGGAAAACCTTACAGTTAGAGCGGTGAGTGGAAATTTTTTAAAAATGTCCTTAGGGAGTGTTCGAAGAAATGTTGAGGGGTAATCGGATGAGTAGTTTCAAGGATTTTTAAATTTTACTTTTTTTTGGCAAAAAATGGGCGTGGTCGATAAAACCTAAGCTATATCATCCCTGAAGGAACATCATTAATATAAGTGAAAACAATTTTGAAATCAAAGTTTCGAGATTTTAAAATTTTTGTTTTTTTTTTGTTATCGATGAAACCTAGTCTATATTTACTTTAAAGGACTAGTTTAAAATATGTTTATGGTTTCCCGAGTAAAAATGTGAAGGATCAGTACTGATCCTTCAAATCTTGGACCAGTGCTGATCTTACTCGTATCAGTACTGATCTTTCAAATCTCGAATCAGATGTGATATATAACAATATATATAAACATTTTTACTCGGGTTACTAGTTTTTTTGTGTGTGTGTTTTAGAGTGTTTTCCAACACATGAATTTGCTTTGAAGCGATTCATTTACCCTACCCCTACCAAGGCATCCCCATAATTTTTTTTTCATCATTTTTGTTAAGTATAATTTCATTTAAATAAAACCACAATTTTTTAAATCTTTGTTTTAAATATATTTTTTTTTAAATCATTAACTTTTAAAATAATTTACAATTTACCAACTTCATCCTCAATCCATGTTTTAAAGTATACTAAATTTGTATAGACTCCAGGATAATCTGACTTAGCACAGCCACTGCCCCAGGATATTAGACCCAATGCACTGTTTTTATAAACCAAAGCTCCTCCGGCATCTCCCAGACAGGCATCGCTACTATTGCCAGCAGCACACAACATAGCTTTAGTTATACGATTTTCACCATACGATTGTTTGCACTCGGAATCATCCACTAGTTGAACTTTTGCAAATTGTAAAGTTTCCGAATATGCATTATCTTTAAGAGGATCAGTGACACCCCAGCCAGCTATTGTTGCTAGACTACTCGCTTCTGGCAGGGTAGCAGCTAAAGCTATACTAGATATTAATTTAGGAGCTTGCGTAGTTAAATCGAAGGAAAGTATTAACAAAGCCAAATCGTTATCAATAAACCAAATATTATAATCGGGATGTATTATATATTTTTCCACTAAATATAAGTAACCATCATTTTGTGAACGATAACTGGAACCGGCTTTAACATGCAAACGATTAGTTTCCAAACCAATGACACAGGTAGCAGTAGTTAAAATTACTTTCGAGGAGTATACAGTTCCAGAACAACGATGTTCGAAGGGCAGGCTATTGTTTTTCTTATAACGAATCGACACAATATAAGGAGCATTTGATATTTCAGTTGATTCTCCACCAATAATACGGGATTCAATTAAAATTGAGTTGTACCCATGAATAAAACATATTAATAATATTAAAAAAAGAGATAGATTTAAATATTTTTTTAACATTTTTAAGTATTTTTTTTTTTAAGCACGCGACTAACTAGTTTAGACTTCAATTAGTAATTCCAAACTAAGAAAAAAAACAAATTAGTAATCATTTTTATAGCCCTTATCTTTATCCACAATATAAATATGTGAAATATAACACAGAAAAAAACGAATTGTTATATTGACCCCCATATTTGTGAATACAATTAACTTTTTCACTGAAAGTGCTCCTATACGGAAATTTGTGATATCAACTAACGTTTGTAAATATTGATTGTTGAAAAAAAATGTTAAAAAAATTGATAAACGAGTTTGTAATAGTTCTCTGAAATTGTTATTTGTATTGACAAACGTTCAAAATCTTAATTTTTTTTCAACAAAGAAATTCAACAAACACAAACATAATTTATTGATCTGACAAACGTAAAAAATCATATTTTTTTTCAACAAAGAAATTCAATAAACACAAAAACTATTTGTTGACATGATAAAATAATTTTGAAATAAAATTACTTGACTAAGTTTGTTGAAAACAAAATCGAAATTTTGTATTATGGACTAACTGGCGGCCGTTTTTACTAAATGTTTGGTTGATATCATGTTTGGTTGATTTACAATTCATGATTGTTGATTTAAATTTGACGATTTTATTTTCTGTGTAAATATGTCCACAATATAAATATGTGAAATACTATATTGTGGATAACTATTGTATTGTTACCTGCTTAAGCCCACTGCACCCTACATATTTGTCGGTACGATTTTTCATTTGTGAACAAAAGCTAAGAAATAATTTCAATGTTAGCCGATTTTTTTAAAACTTTATCAAATTGTTTAGTGGCTGATCAGTGACATTGAATTTCCGATGTTTGACTGTCATGCTCACTTCTTCCGGTCCTTGACCAAGTATATCCCAGGCAATGGCTTTTCAGCATATCCGCTGAAAGCTAGAGTTTGAAGGTAACCAGTCATGTAGCATGAAAACGTACATTACTTCTATGAAAAAAATCATTAGAAGTCAGTCAATGTCCTTTATAGAATATGAGGCATTCCACACCAAATGCCCCGCTACAGAAAAACATGTGTCCCGTAAATTTCTGAATAGGTTGTTTGGATAGCCCTATATGGAACTAAGAAAATTGAGTTTTTGGCTTTTCTAATTTTCAAAAATTGGGCTTAGAAGGCGTGGTCAAATATTGGAAAAATGGTAAAATTTGTGGCGAGTTGCCTTGATTAAATATTTATCACATTAAAACGGAATGCCCCACAATCTCAAAAACTTACATTCTTTTTTTTTTTTTTTGTATGGGCTATCGTCTAAAATTTTTTTTTTTGAAAATTTTCAGAACCCGTTCTGAAATTTTCCATTTTTTAAAAATGTCAATTTATTAAAAAACATGCCACTTTTTTTTCTTTTTTAAATTTTTTTAAAAGTTTAGATGTTTGTCCATCCACACAAAAAAATTCAGAAACACGTTCTTCGTTTTTTTCGAGAAAATCGCATTTGAAATTTCATAACAATTTTGTAATTTGCTTGTATTTCTTTGTTTTAAAGTTGCGAATGAGTAATATTTATGCAATTGATATTACTCATTCGCAACTTTAAAACAAAGAAATACAAGCAAATTACAAAATTGTTATGAAATTTAAAGTTCAAACGCGATTTTCTAAAAAAAAACGAAGAACGTGTTTCTGAATTTTTTTGTGTGGATGGACAAACATCTAAACTTAAAAAAAAAATTTAAAAAAGGAAATAAAAAGTGGCATGTTTTTTAATAAAATGACATTTTTAAAAAATGGAAAATTTCCGAACGGGTTCTGAAAATTTTCCAAAAAAAAATTTTTAATCGATAGCCCATACAAAACTATATAAGAATGTAAATTTTTGAGATTGTGGTGCATTCCGTTTTATTGTGATAAATATTTAATCAAGGCAACTCGCCACAAATTTTACACTAAGAAAATTATGTCATTAACTGTTTGTTGGTTATTTTAAAAAGTAATCAGTAAAGTTATTTTAAAAGAAAAATCACTTATTTTATAAAGGATTTAATTTTTTTACTATTTCTGTAGTTTAAAAAATATAATTTACTGTCTTAAAAACGAATTTTCTGTTACATTCATTTTCGGCAGTAAAAAATTTCTTCTATAGTTTTACTGTTTTTCAATACAAAATAAGTGAATATTCAGTAGTTTTTTAATGTTTTGGTTAGTCATTAAATTAACATTTAAAATTGACTGTAATGTGTTTTTATTTTAAATGAAAAAACAGTGGAATGGTTTTTAAGTAAAATTTCAGTTGTTTTAAGTGAATATTCAGTGGAATTTACCTACATAATTTTTTGAGTGTACCATTTTTCCAATATTTGACCACGCCTCCTAAGCCCAGTTTTTGAAAAATTGAAAAACCAAAAACGCAATTTTCTAAGTTCCATATAGGGCTATCCATACAACCTATTCAGAAGTTTACGGTACACGTGTTTTTTTGTTTGCTGGACATTTGGTGTGGAATGCCTCATATATGAAACAAATTCATAGAAACCAGAAACCTATGAAAAAGTTCATAGGCTATCAATAAAAAAGAAAAATTTATTGCTCAATTCTATTTTTATTTATTTTATTTATTTGTTTTTATTATTTTATTTATTTACAATTTTCTATTTTTATAAATTTATATGTTTTTTAACTTATCCCCACCGAGATTCGAACACAGAACCAGTTGTTCGTGAAGCTTAGTCTCTAGCCACTTAGCTATAGTATATAAACAAATAATAACACTTAAAATCCATTTTGTTTAATATTCACTTTTCTGAAATCAACCTTGCTTACGAATCGCCAAAAAACTAACCTAAAAGCATTGTTGGTGGCTACCGATGTTTAAGGGCACTGTTGATCAACTGCTGACTTGTCATTGGGGATTTGGATGAAGTTGTCAGCAATCTCATAAAGGGAGTGTCGGCTGTAGGTAAGCGGTAATTTTGTTTGCCCACTGGGGTGTTAAAAAATCGCTGAACACGTTTTTAAAGACATTGGTAATGGATTTTGTTCCTTTCTCATTCGCACTTACACATTTTTTGTATGATGTCGTCTCTATTTTTAGAGGTACTCTGTAGTACAGATTTTCTATGGGAATTACGATAAATTCAAAATTTGTGGTTAAAGTAAACAAATGCAGCAACAAGTAATTTGAAAAAAGCTAGTATCATACGCACTTAAGCCACAAAACTATTTTGCAAAGTATTTTTGTCCTTCAGAAATTTTTTTAACACTAAAATTTTTTTATACAATTTTTCGCATTTTTTGAACAATTATAGAGTTTAATTCTATACTAATAAAAACTATTTTAAAAAATTAGATTAGGTCGATTTCTAGATTTTTAATTTTTTCTTCATTTCTTCAGTATACGGTGCGTATTATTAATTATTTCAAGTATATTATACATTAATAATACGTCACGTACTCTAAAGATATTATAATTAAAAAAACATCCTTAAAATCAAATTTATTAAATTTGTTTGTTCCCTTCAACCACATAATAGGAGTGCACTAAATTTATTGTTCCATGAGTTACGTCGATGTCTGTCGGTATGTCAGTGGAAAGCACGATACAGTCCATACCAAATAAGCCAGATCGCTGAAGTTTAACACGAATAAGTCTTATGGATTGCCTATCCTTTTAAAATGTAATGTAGAGTAAATTAAAGTCGTCTTAGTTTGTCTACATTAGAGATGGGCGCGTGAGTGAATTTTGACTCACGCACGCTCACGCTCACGAAACAAAAATATTGCTCATGCACGAAATTATGTTTTCTGCTCACGTTCACGCACGCTCACGTGAGTAACTAAAATTTTTCTCACGCTCACGAAATAATCACGCTCACGGAGACTCACGAAATTAAAATTACAAAAATTTTATTTACCTTTTTTTCGATTTCTTACACAAAAAGTATTGATTTTTCTTAAAACAATAATAAAAATTTATTTAAATCGCAATTTTGTAGAAATTAGCCTATAAATTCAATACAATAACGATATTTTTTTATTATTTTGTACTGGTTTTCTGTCTCAAACAGCACAAAACAATCACGCAAACTCACGAAACAAAAATTACTCACGCACGCTCACGCACGAAACTATTTTTTCTAATCACGCTCACTCACGATCACGCGTGATTCACGAAAAATTCGTGTCACGCGCGCATCTCTAGTCTATATACAAAGAAAGAACATGCATTACGCGGCATGTTATCATTTTTGATAACAAATTTATGACAATAATTATTTTGGCAAGATTTAATAGATTTCCTCTACCATTATCAAAAAATTCAATGATCGAGTGTTGCAATAAGAGCAAACTTTTTTTATTTGTTATTCCCCTCGACTAATCAAATATTTTTTTTAGATTTAATCGTTTGATCGAACGAACAAAAACAATTATTTGAATTCTTCGAACATAGTTGAAAGGCGAATAATTGACAACTCTAGTTTGTACTGATGTTTGTAACTATCCGAAATATTGGTCCTAGACCTGCCTTTAAGAATACCGATCAACTCAGAAAAAATGTTTAGTCGATTTAGTGATGTCCGTCCGTCTGTCTTTCCATATAATTTTTTTTTACTAGAAATTTGAAACTTAAGCGTCTATTGGGCTAAGGACGAAGCCTATTCAAATTAAAAAAAAAATCGGTCCAAATTAAGACCTAGGCCCCCTTTTAAACGTCCCCTTTCAAATTGGTTTAATTGACTCTATTTACCGTATTATAATAAGTATCCTTTTGAATTTTGGCAGGTGTGTTTGATTTACAAATCATCCTTTCAAATTTTAAGGAAATCGGACCAGTTGTACTTGTAGTCCTCATGCAAACTGACCCAGTCAGAAAAATACAAACGGGCCAACGTTGGAATGAAGTTGGCGGCGACGGTACCAACGTTGGCGAATCATACCCGTTTCTAAGTCTACGACGTCATTCCGACGTTGAAATGATAACAGTGGCCAACGATCGCTCGATTTTTGTTTTAACGTTGGGTTAACATTGATTTTACAAATTTACGACATTGGATTTAACTTTTGCTTGGGGATGTATTGAAAATCTCGATGTCGTGCTTTTTAGTTACCATTTTGTACAAATTGGTTGAAAAAGCAACTACTTAAGTGTTCACTTAGATTAAAGAGTTGAGGTCTATGTAAATCGAAAACTTTTTAAAAAAATAAAAATGTTAAACTTTTAAATTATAATCTATAGTGTAGTGTCCCAGGCAGAAAAATACAAACGGGCCAACGTTGGAATGAAGTTGGCGGCGACGGTACCAACGTTGGCAAATCATACCCGTTTCTAAGTCTACGACGTCATTCCGAGGTTAAAATGATAACAGTGGCCAACGATCGCCCGACTTTTGTTTTGACGTTGGGTTAACATTGATTTTACAAATTTACGACATTAGATTGACCTCTTGCTTGGGGATGTATTAAAAATCTCGATGTAGTGCTTTTTAGTTACCATTTTGTACAAATTGGTGGAAAAAGCAACTACTTAAGTGTTCACTAAGATTAAAGAGTTGAGGTCTATGTAAATCAAAAACTTTTTAAAAAAATAAAAATGTTAATCTTTTAAATTATAATCTACAGTGTAGTGTTTTATGTAAACACAAAGTTGTGCCAACACAATATTTTTAGTAAAACTGTTTTACATTACACAATGTTGTATTTTTGGCCAGCCCGATATTGTACCAACACAAAATTTTTGGTTCGGTTGGCAATTTCTGACTGGGGATATTCACCAAAATCTCTCAAAATTAATGAAAAAAATAAATATTTGATTTAAATTTTGTTTGTAGGTGTTTAACGTGTACTTTGGTAACCTTATCAAATCAGGGGGGTTACCGCGTAACTTTATTCGAAAGAAATCGTTCGAATTCGGAAATTTTAAAAATTTCGTAACAAATTATTCGTTTACGTAAAATTATATATTTATATATTTTTTTATATTTTTACATTATTTGAAGGAGACTCTAAAGAATTTTGTTACCAAAAATATATTTTATTTTTAATTACACAGTGCAACAACTAAAATTGGAATGGGATGAAACCAGAAGCAAATGAAAGTTGTCATATTTTATAACAAAACCCTCGAGGCTTTTTTAAGTTCAGCGCTAGATTTTTTTTACACGCATTTGAAGTTGGTCAACTTTTATTATAATTATAAAATTAACACCGTAAGTAAAATTTTATCTTTTGAAATGACACACAAAAACGCCGAGACACCAAAACTTATTTTTGGGTCATAGAATCCAGTTTTTACCTACTTACTGAATAGGCAAATTATTAAAAATAATCCACTGTTCACCGTTGCGTATGATTATTATTTAAAGGCAATTACAAAATTAATCATACGCCTTATACAGTTTTCAATCAATTACACTGAAAGTAAGATATAAATTTTGACAAAAAAATATTAAAAAAATTGATTTTGAACAAGTTTTTAAATTTGTGTCATTCAAATAAAATCCAAAATCGCCTTAATTAAATTTAAAATCGAAATATCTCGTGATTTTGAGCAAAGTTTTCAAAATGGGGTACACCACTAGATTTTACGACCCAAAATTAGATTGATGTGTCTCGGCGTTTTGGTGTGTCTATTTCACCTACTTACAGTGCAAATGATTAAAAACTGTATAAGGCGTATGATTAATTTTGTAATTTCCTTTAAATAACAATCATACGCGATGGTGAACAGTGGATTATTTTTGATAATTGCCTATTCAGTGAGTAGGTACTGAACCGATTGCAGCGAAATTCATACCGGTTATAGCTAACGTAATTTCGAACTTAATTTTGGACACTGGACACCACATGTCCATTAAGGGCACCACCTGGGGCCCCTAATGTAGGACATGTTTAATACACAAAAGCTTTAAATGCTTTAAAACCACCAACTTAAAATGTGTGTAAAAATTTATATAGCTCTGAACCTAAAAACGCCTTGAGGGTTTTGTTATGTAAAAAGTCAACTTTCATTTGCTTTTAGTTTCATCCCATTCCGATTCGGAAAGCTAGACTTTGTATCACTGTGTTATTTGACAAAAGAAAATTCTGTTCGAAAATCTGTCCGTTTCGAAATACGCGGTAACCCCCCTGATTATAATTGAACCCCTTTTGGATTCGGTCTCCATATAAAAATGTTGACCGATACTCAGTTAAATCGGTATATACCAACAAAAATAGTCACTTTCGCTAAAATTTGGTTTGTGTGTGATTTACAAATTATAGATCCAATCAGTCGATGTTTGGTCTCGGGATCCCTTTTCCGGAAAACACTGGTATAGGTTGTTATTATGGTCGGTCTTGACCGACTGTAATTTTCTTACATGTTTCGTACTTCCTCAGGGGATTTGTTTAATAAAAATCTGGCGACAAATACAATAACTTATTTTTCATTTGTTTAACAAAAGTTTCAACAAATACAAGCGAGAGTGGTAAATGTGGCTATGCCAAAATTTGTATACCCTCTAAAATGTAAAAAAAAATGTTTGCTCTTCAGCAATTTAATCATTATTTAAAGAGATTTTTACATTCTCGCCAACAAAACTAGCGGGAAGAAAAGTTAAATTTTTGAGTCCCCTCTGACTTTGACATTTTTTTAATACAAAATCCTTTACAAAAAAGCTGTTAAAATGTGGATTTTCTGAGGTTAGTTCTTCAACGGAACGTCTTCAGTTTCATTCGCGCGTGATTTAATTCCCATCTCTACCGCCATAAATTCTCTAATTGGCTTTTAATAACATTATTAAAATCATACTTTTAGGTGTTTCAAAATTCATCAAAAACCTATTTAATAATTAAAATCTATAATAAAAATTGATAAAATTATTTGTGTCCATTTTGAACACTCTCAAAAATTCTCTTTTTTATGATTTTCAAAAACAATGCGTTCTGTTTTTAATCTTTATGAGGTATTGGTTTTTAATAGATTGCGACAATTGCTATAATTGGTGTGTAGAGAATTTTTATGTTCCTGTTAAAAAGTTATTTAAATATAAATACAGCAGAATCAGGGTTAAACGAAATTGAATTATTTTTAAAACTTCTACACCGAAATATCGGTGTAAAACCGCATAAAGTATGACTATATAGGTTTGATTCTATTACCAAAAGGGAGTAAAACCCTGTTCTCAAATTGTCCAGTTTGATGACCAATTCCTTTTTATGGGCCTCCAAAGATTCAGAAAAGCAGTGGGACCCTCAAAATGTTGTGTCATCAGATTTTGCATAACTTCTTAATCAGAGTTGGTGCTATCGCTTAAGTATATTTGGCGAAAATGTGGATAATATTCCGTTGAACTAATTCTATTAATATTTTATGCTAAGAAAATTATTTTTTCTTGGACTTTTTTTGAAAAAATATGGTTTTTAGGCACCGTCATTAGCCAACGAAGACCACTCCGTACCTTAAAATTGGTCGATTTTGACTAGAAAAATCCACAACAAGCCTCAAAACCGCCCTGAAATTAGTTTTCAGCCCTAACATTTTTTGCAAACATACCTAATCACTGTCTCCAATCCTTGTGGGTGCCCTTATACAACGATTACATTTTTATAAAACTGCTCCTACAGCTCTAACTGCCTCAAAAGTGCCGTTAGAGGAGTCAAATGTATGATTGACCTTTAATACCACTGTACAACAATTTCAAAATTTTTCAAAAATTACGGGGTTCCGACGATTGATACTGGCAGAGGAGACAAAAAAAGATACACATCGGAACTTTATTTTAGAGACGGTTAAAGTTTCCCAGCTATAGCCTGTTTTTGCAAAATTTCGGTATATAAAACTTTGTTTTCTTTACATCTGAGGTGTATGGTGCGTTCATCAACTTTGTAGAAAATATTATGGCAAATATTTTTGTGGAATAAAAATCTGATGTTCCGAATTTTTTTTGGAGTGGTAAGGTGTATTTTGTCCGTCCCAACATCTTCTCAGAACATACCCACGCTCTATATCTAACTCTTAAGGCGGTCCCCATACAATTTTTTTATTTTTTTAATCAATTTATTTTATGAAATTAGCTCCTACCGCTTCCATGGTGCCTCCTAGAGTACTTTAAAAATTTTTCAGAACATATTAACCCTCTATCTTTAACCCTTAAAGTGGTCCCCATACATTTTTTTTTAATTTTAAAATTTTTTTTACTGTTTTTTTTTTTAATTATATGATATCATTCCTGAATTAAGTAGGTTAGTAAGTGCTCTCCAACTCGACATTTCCATTTACAACAGCTTATAAATCTTTTTGTTAATTTTATAAAAAAATTTCTTTAATCCAAACATTTCCCTTGTGTTTCGTCAAAACAAGATTCTATTGTTATTGGTTATCAAAGCGATAATGACCATATTAAGTGGCTAGAATTCCAGATAATGTATTAAGCCAAAATGTTTAATATAATTATAATATTCACCCTTTAGTTATTGAACTCGCTTCAATGTGGTAGGAAGAAAACAAAAAATGGCGAAAATTACAAATTACTTCTTAATCTGCGTGGCCTTGGCTGTGTTTGCTGTGGTCTCTGCAGCCCCTGAAAGTCGTATAATTGGTGGTCGTGAAGTTGATATTACCAAATATCCCTATTTAGTATCTATACGCTACAGAACGGAAACTAATGACGCTTACATCCATAAATGTGCTGGCATTATCTATACGGAGCGTGTGGTTGTAACTGGCGCCCAGTGTATAGTGGATGTTAAGGATAATGAAAAGATAATGGTGTTAGCCGGTGCAAATTCGCGTCTTGGTTTAGATGGTCTACCCTATCCGGCCCTAAAGTGGATTTCACATCCCAGTTATTCCTCCTGGACGGTGGATAATGATATTGCTATAATTATCATTGATGATGTTTTTGACTTTACCCATTTGAAAATTAATCCTATTGCTATCAAAGAGTCTCGCCCGATCGATGGTAAAATGGGCACCGTTGCTGGTTGGGGTTATCGTGAAGAATTTGGACCTTCGTCTCTGCATTTAGAAGAAGTTCAAGTACCAATTGTTAGTACGGCCGATTGTAAAAACGCCTATGGAGCTGGTGATATTACCGAACGCATGATTTGTGCTGGGTATTTGTCGACTGGCGGTAAAGATGCTTGTCAAGGTGATACTGGCGGACCTTTGGTGATAGATAATGAGGTGGTTGGTTTAGTATCTTGGGGTCGTGGTTGTGCTAGACCTGGTTATCCTAGTGTATATACTTATGTTAGAGCTTTAAAGCAATGGATTGACGACACTATTGCAGCTAATGTTTAATTTACTTATTGTTAGTTTGATAATGTTAAGCAAACAAAATGTGATTATTAAAACAGTTCAATTAATACGAATTATTTAAATAAAATGATAATTTTTTTTTATTAATAATTTTGGTAGGTTTAGGAAAAAAAAAAAAAATCGGGCACGGGAACCTTAGAAATTATTTAGAGTTAGAGCAAATTTTAAGAGCAAATTTAGAGCAAATTTTAAGAAATAGTATTTTGTATTATAAGAAATATATTTAGGAAAAATTAATGGGGGCCTGTCTGATCCCTCTAGACACACCAAAAAAAAAAAAAAACATGTGTACCGTAAATTTCTGAATATGTTGTATGGATAGCACTATATAGAACTAATAAAATTGTGTTTTTGGATTTTTAATTTTTCAAAAACTGGGCTTATTAGGCGTGGTCAAATATTGGAAAAATGGTAAAATTTGTGTAGAGTTGCCTTGATTCAATATTTATCAAATTAAAACGGAATGCATTACAATCTAAAAAATTTACAGTCTTGTATAGTTTTGTATGGGCTATCGACTAATTTTTTTTTTTTTTTTTGGAACTTTCAGAACCCTTTCTGAAATCCGGTCACAAGTTTAGATGTTTGTGTATCCACAGAAAAAAAATCATATGGAAATTTGTGATATCAACTAACGTTTGAAAATATTGATTGTTGAAAAAAAAATTTAAAAAAAATGATAAACGAGTTTGTAGTAGTTCTTTAAAATTATTATTTGTATTGACAAACGTACAAAATCTTAAATTTTTTTTCAACAAAGAACTTCAACAAACACAAACACAATTATTGATCTGACAAACGTAAAAAAAAATACTTATTTTTGTTTTCAACAAAGAAATTCAACAAACACTAAAACTATTTGTTGACATGATAAAATATTTTTGAAATAAAATTACTTGACTAACAATAAGTTTGTTGAAAACAAAATCAAAATTTTGTATTATGGACTAACTGGCGGCCGTTTTTACTAAATGTTTGGTTGATATCATGTTTGGTTGATTTACAATCAATGTTTGCTGATTTAAATTTGGCAATTTTATTTTCTGTGTATGTTTTTCGTTTTTTTTTTTCGGGAAAATCGCATTTGAATTTTGAATTTCATAACAATTTAGTAATTTGCTTGTATTTTCTTGTTTCAACATAGCGTATGAGTAACATTTATGCAAATATGAGTATTAATACTCATTCGCAATGTTGGAACAAGGAAATACAAGCAAATTACAAAATTGTTATGAAATTTAAAATTCAAATGCGATTTTCTCGAAAAAAAAACGAATAACACAAGTCTGAATTTGTTTGTGTGAATAGACAAACATCTAAACTTAAAAAAAAAAAATTAAAAAAAACAACAAGTGGCCGGATTTTTGATAAAATTGATTATTTTAAAAAATGAAAAATTTCAGAACGGGTACTAAAAATTTTTCAAAAAAAATTTCGATAGCCCATATAAAACTATATAAGTTTTTGGGATTGTGGGGCATTCCGTTTTAATTTGATAAATATTTAATCAAGGCCACTCGACATTAATTTTACCAATTTTCCAATACTTGGCCACGGCTTCTACTAAAAAGTTTTTGAAAAATTGAAAAACAAAAAACGCAATTTTCTTAGTTCCATATAGGTCTATCCATACAACCTATTAAGAAATTCACGTTTCACATGTTTTTCTATAGCGAGACATTTGGTGTGGAATGCCTCATATATAGCAACATTTTTATATATACACTCAGAAAATTATGTTAGTAAAATCAACTGAAAATGTCAGTTAAAATATCTACTTTGTAAGTTGTTTTGGGGTCAACTACTTTTTCAGTTAAATCAACTAACAATGTTAGTTATTTTAACTGACAAAAAACAACTGACTTATGTAGTAAAAACAACTTACATTTGTAGTCAAAACAACTAAAATGTAGTAAAAATAAAAAAATATATAAATATTTTTTTTTTTCAAAAAAAAATTGAAGACCAAATTTTTTCAAAGTTTTTTTTTTTTTTTTTTAAAAAGTTGTGAAAAATAAAAAAAATGAAAATTTATTTTTATTTTTTGGAAAAAAACTTTGAAAGTTTTTCAGAGATAAAAAAAATAAAATTAACTACTTTAAATAACTGTTACTACATTACAGTACTTTTTTGTTAGTTATTCAAAAAAACTACTTAAAATAACTAACAGAAGTAGTTGTTTGATATTTTTCATACAAAAACAACTGACTTTGTAGTTGAAAACAACTACTGTAAAATATACAAACAACTAACATGTAGTAACTTACATAATTTTCTGAGTGTAAACATCAGGTGTAAAGAACACATTACAAAATAAATTAACCCTTAATGGGCAACCTCGAAATTGACTGGTTTTTGGTGTTTGTTTTAAGTTTAAGTTTTAGGCTTTGGTGTGTTCTGACACACATAGTAAAATTTTATGGTCAACATTTTATCCCCACCCTCCCCCATTTTCGGGGTGTTTTTTACGATTTGTTAGAATAGAGCCAAAAAATGCCGTTATGAGGGGGAGTTAGAGGGTTAATATGTTCCACAAAAATATTTGTCATAATATTTTCTACAAAGTTGCTGAAGATACATAGCCTATTCCTCAAACGTAAAGAAAACATAGTTTTATGTACCGATATGCTGCAAGAACAGGTAAAAGCTGGGAAACTTTAACCGTCTCTGAAATAAAATTCCGATGTGATCTTTCAAAACACCGACACGCAGTGGCGTATACAGGGGGAGGCCCGGGGGCCCGGGCCCCCCCGAAATGATTTCACAAATTTCAGGATTTGGTTTCAAATAACAAGTACAATATTAAAAAACTTCTTAAAAAAAATCGAAAAACATTAAGAATCTAAAATTTTTGAAGAAAAATGTTTTGAAACTGAAAATTTTGCTGTTAAAAAAAATCTCAAAATCGGAAAATTTTTTCTTAGAATTTGAAATTTTTCTAATGAAAAAATTTCTTAGAATCTGAAGTTTTATGTACACAAAAAATGGAACTAATTGTAAGTAAAATGTAGTCATATCTTAAAATGTGATTTTGTCTTTTAGAAAAATGTCTCAGAACGAGACTATCTCTAAAAAAAATGTCTCATAATCCTACACTTTTCTAAAAAAAAATGTCTCAGAATCTAAAACTTTCTATAAGAAAAATGTCTGAGAATCTTAGACTTTTTCTATAGGAATAATGTGTTAAAATCTTGGCCGTTTTTCTCGGAATCTAAGACTTTTTCTATAGGAAACAATTCTAAGAATCTGTGGCTTTTCTATATGAAAATTTTTTCAGACTCTGAGAACTTTCTATAGGAATAATGTCTCTGAATCTGAAAAATGTCTTAAAATCTGAGATTTTTTCTAAAAAAAAATCTTAGAATCTGAGGCTTTTCTATATGAAAAATGTTTTAGAATCTGAGAACTTTCTATAGGAATAATGTCTCTGAATCTGAGAATTTTTCTTACATTCTAGGAAAATGTCTCAGAATCTTATACTTTTTTTACGAAAAATGTCTCAGAATCAACGAATTTTTTTTAAGGAAAATTATCTCAAAATCTAAAATTTTGTCTATAGGAAAAATGTCTCAGAGACACAAGCTGAGACTTTTTGTATAGAAAAATGCTCAAAATCTGAGACTTTTTCTATTGTGAAAATATCTTTTTCTATAATAATAATGTCTCAGAATCGGAGTATTTTTCTATGGGAAAAATATTTCAGAATCTGAAGCTTTTTCTTTAGGAAAACTCTCTCAGAATCTGAGACTTTTTCGATAGGAAAAATGTTTCAGAATCTAAGATATTTTCTGTAAAATAGTTGTCTGAGAATCTGAGACATTTCCTATGGGAAAAATGTCGAAGAATCTGAGACTTTTTCTATAGGAAAAATGTCAAAGAGTCTGAGACGTTTTCTATAAGAATCTGTGACTTTCTATAGGAAAAATGTCTCAGAATTAGAAACTTTTTCTACACGAAAAATGTCTAAGAATCTGAGACTTTTTCTATAGGAAAAATGTGTAAGAATCTAAGACTTTTTCTTTACGAAAATTTTCTCAGAATCCGAGAGTTTTTCTTTAGGAAAAAGGTTTTAGAATCTAAGACTTTTTTATACTGTTTTCTTTTTAAAAATGTCTCACAATCTGAATTATTTTTCTTATAAAAAAGCGAAGATTTTCTCAGAATCTAAAACTTTTTGTGTAGAATGTTTCAGAATCTGAGAAAATGTGCTAGACTAGAAATATCTCAGATTCTGTCAAAATGTCTTACAGTCGGAGTCTTTTCTTTTGGAAAAGTATTTTATGAATATGTTTATAGAATTATTTTCTAAAGTGATTTTTCCCCGAGAAACGTTTTTCATTGGAAATATGATTTAGAGTCTTTGACTTTTTCTATAACAAAAACTGTCTTAACTGGAAATTGTCATATACAGATTCTGATAATCTTCTTTGTAAAAATGTATCAGCACCTGATACAATTCACACTTTAAAAAAAGGCGTAAGTTTCTTATAAAATTTTAAAATATGAAAAAAAAAAATAATTTTTTAAACTTACACAAAAATTAAGAATCTGATTGTGTTACATTTAGTTCAAGGAAAAGATCGAGAAAGATTTTAAAACATGTGCTGTTATGTAAATTTTTTGTAAAAAAAAAATTAAGAAAAATGTTGGGCCCCCACCGAAATAAAATCCTGGATACGCCCCTGCCGACACGTATATCTTTTTTTGTCCCCTCTACCAGAATCAATCGTCAGAACCCCGTAATTTTTTTTAAGTGTTGTACTGTGTAGTTTAAAAGTTTTCATTTTATGGATCAAATGTGTATAATCTCCCCTAGCTTGAATTATATTACGATCGCTTAATAAAAAGAAAGAGAGTGAAATTTTAAACTAAATTAAAAAACAATCATAAAATGATAATTCTAACTTTATGTGTCCTAATCTTTTCCAAATACTATCAAATACAAGCCATTAATCTCTTGGCCATATCAAATTGATATATGATTTACAAATGTTATCAAAGCAAAAAACAAAAATATATACAAAAACCCCTTAGCACACTAATCAAAGTAGTTAAAACAATTTTAGTACCACATAAAAAGTTGTTAATAGAAGACCATTATATTGACTTTAAAGTATGAAAGGTCTTTTTTATATTGTAAGCCTTATTTTGGCTGTATATCTTGTAAATACGGAAGCTTCGCAAGCGCGTGTCGTGGGAAACGTAGCAGCCTCTCATATTACTCAATATCCATTTGAAGTATCAATACGTAGACGTTTTTGCGATGCCTGTGCTTATGTACATTACTGCAGTGGTACCATTTACTCCAGTAAAGTTATAATCACTGCTGCTTCTTGTGTAAGAGAAGCTGCAGTGCAACGTACTCAAGTTATTGCTGGAACTTCGAAACGTAGTTCATCCGGTCAAGATGGCCAAATTTATTTGATAGAAAAAATTTCGCTACACGAAAATGAAGGAATTGATATTGCCTTATTACATTTAAGTATGGATTTGCAGTTTAACGATTTAACTATCAAAGCAGTAACCTTGGCTACCGAGGTTCCTAGAGCTGGTCAAAAAGCTACTGTAGCTGGTTGGGGTCAATTATCCGAATTTGAGGCGAATTTTGAAGAAACTATTAAAGCTATACAAGTTCCAATTATTGATTTGACCTTGTGCAAGGAAGTATACTTTTGGACTGAGGTTAAGGATACCGAGATCTGTGCTGGCTACTTGCAAGGTGGTTTTGATGCTTGCCAAGGTGATGCTGGTAGTCCTCTTCTGGTTAACAATAAAATGGTGGGCATAGTATCATGGGGTTATGGTTGTGCTCGTGCTAACAATCCTGGAGTGTATACTAATGTTGTTACATTAAGAAGTTGGATCGAACAGAATGCCTAAATTTCTTAAATATTAAATTTAAGGTGTTAATAATTAATTTGATAAAAAAATAAATGAAATAAATAACACTACTCTACAAAAATATTTTTTTTTGCAGAGACTTCTATAGTCCATTTTCTAGTGTGACTACCTTCAAAAAGAAACATCACACGATTTTTTTTTAAACAGGTCAAAGGTCATTGTTAAAACATTAATATTTTTTTTAAACTGTATCTCAAAAAGCGTTATTTTCAAAATTTTGGAAAAATCATATGTTAATACAAATGGACCCCATAAAGTATATGAGGCATTCCACACCAAATGTCCAGCGAAAAAAAACATGTGTACCGTAAACTTCTGAATAGGTTTAGGAGGCGTGGTCAAATATTGGAAAAATAGTCAAATTTGTGGCGAGTTGCCTTGATTAAATATTTATCACATTAAAACGGAATGCACCAAAATCTCAAAAATTTACATTCTTATATAGTTTTGTATGGGCTATCGAATAAAATTTTTTTTATTCCGGCCACTTTTTTTACATTTTTTTTAAAGTTTTGATCCATTCAAACAAAAAATTCAGAAACGTATTTTTTTTGGAAAATTTTCAGAACCAGTTCTGAAATTTTCCATTTTTTAAAAAAGTCAATTCAAGTAAATTTATCAAAAATCCGTCCACTTTTTTTAATTTTTTTTTTAAGTTTAGATGTTTGTCCATCCACACAAAAAAATTCAGAAACGCGTTTTTTGTTTTAAGAAAATCGCATTTGAATTTTAAATTTCATAACAATTTAGTAATTTGCTTATATTTTCTTGTTTCAACAGAGCGTATGAGTAATATTTATGTAATTAATAATACTCATTCGCAAACTTTAAAACAAGAAAATACAAGCAAATTACAAAATTGTTATGAAATTTAAAATTCAAATGCGATTTTCTCGAAAAAAAACGAAAAACGCGTTTCTGAATTTTTTTGTGTGGATGGACAAACATCTAAACTTTTAAAAACAATTAAAAAAAAGTGGCCGGATTTTTGATAAATTTACTTTTTTAAAAAATGGAAAATTTCAGAACGGGTTCTGAAAATTTTCCAAAAAAAAAATTTAATCGATAGCCCATACACAACTAAATAAGAATGCAAATTTTTGAGATTGTGGTGCATTCCGTTTTAATGTGATAAATATTTAATCAAGGCAACTCTCCACAAATTTGACCATTTTTCCAATATTTGACCACGCCTCGTAAGCCCAGTTTTTGAAAAATTAAAAAACCAAAAACGCAGTTTTCTTAGTTCCATATAGGGCTATCCAAACAACCTACTCAGAAACTTACGGGACACATGTTTTTCTGTAGCGGGACATTTGGTGTAGAATGCCTCATATATATTATTGATAAGTGATCGTTTCTAAGACATTCTAGCGTCCGCCCGTCTGTAGAGGACACGCTACAGTTTAAAATAAAAAAGCTAGACTCCTGAAGTTCGGCACGAATATGTCTTATGGCCGGCCATTGGCTGGTTAAGTTCGGAAATGGTCAAAATCGAACCAGAGGGGAAAAGTTCCATGTGAAGAACTAAACCGACCTAAGAATTACGATAGTTTTTCAGAGTGTTTTGTACTTTTGTTTAGCAAATGCAACATTATTATGTCAGAGAACTTCAAAGTCCTGTATTTGGACCCAACGGATAAAAAATAATAAAAAAAAAATTATCCGCCCCTTTTTTGGGCGTGGATATAAAAAATGTATTTTAATAATGTTTAACTTGTATTAATTAATTTAAAAAATCATAATAAATCCAATTGACAACTTCTATCGCAGGAGGAAGGTGCCTCCCAGTGTCTTCCAACGACCCCCATCAAAAAACAAATACCATGGATTTGTTATACCCTCCACTCTAGTGATAGAGGGTATATATAAGTTTGTCATTCCGTTTGTAACACCTCGAAATATTGGTCTAGGACCCCATAAAATATATATTCATGATCCTCGATCGATTTTAAGACGATCTATCGATGTCCGTCCGTCCGATTGTCTGCCTGTCTGTCTGTTGAAAACACGCTAATTTTTTAAAGACTACGGATGCTCCTGAAGTTTGGCATATTCGTTGGGCATTCATCTGGTCAGGATGGTATTGCAATCCAGTCAAATCGGTCCAGTGGTTCAAAGTTATGAGCAAAAGAGTAAATTTTGGAAAGGGTTTTTCGTGAATTTACGAGATAAAAAACACTCGAAAGGCAATTCTGATGCTGAAGCTTGGCATATATATTTTCCGTTTCCCGGGCCTGGTTCGTATTGAATTTCAGCAAAATCGGTCCTGTGGTTTAAAAGTTATTAGCAAAACCTTGAATTTCAGGTTAGGTTCACCTTAAATTCACGTGTTGAAAACCCGTTAAACATGTTTTAAAAACATTGGTAAGTCACAAAAATATTTTACAACGTATTTTTGTCACTCAAAAATAATATTACACTAAAAAAAGAAAATACACTCGAAAAAAATTTTACACTAAAAAAAAATTTAGTAAATTATTATTTTTTTTTTTTAAATAAATATTTCTAATCAAAAATGTTATTTTTTTCACGTTAGAAAATTTACTATAACTTAAAAAGGGCGTTGTGGAGGGTATTCATAGGTTCGGCCAAGTTGAATTTAACTTTTCAACTTGTTTTTATATATTTTTGAGGATAAAAAAGATTCGGCATAGCCGAATTTAACAATCTCACTAGTTTTACTTTTTTTTATAAAAAAAAAAATTAGTTTCTATCAAAATTTCAATAGATTTAAATTATTTTTATTAACGCAACATATTCAAAATTAAGCAAATTCAATAGTGTTAGCTTTAGCTGTATTTTCAAGCCATTCATGAAGATCTGGAACTGAAGCATAAACACCTGGGAAATTTCTGCGAGCACAGCCAATACCCCATGAAACAATACCCAACAACTCACGGTTGTAAATCAATGGGCCACCAGAATCACCTTGGCAGGCATCTTTACCACCACCAGTAACACTAGCACACAACATACGGGCAGTGATCATGAAGGGATATGATCTGCTGCACACACTGTTTGTAACATAATTGACAGTAACGGTTTGCAATTGATTTGGAATATTTCCACCTTCAACCAAAGTACCCCAGCCGGTAACAATAACTTCAGCACCAGCTTCGGGTCTTGATTTAGCTAAAGGAATGGGTTGGATGTATGCATTGATGGGGAAATTGCCTCTCAATACCAAAATGGCAGCATCAAAATCATTAGCGGATGTATATTGTTCATGAACAATAATTTTGCTAACACCTAATTCCCATTGGACGGCATCCAAAAAGGTAGAACCAGCCACAATAGTCAATCTACTTATGTCCAAATCACCGACCACACAATGGGCAGCGCTGACAATAATGTTGCTCGAATAAATACTGCCACCACAACGATGTCTGCCATTATAACGCATAGAAATCTGATGAGGATATTGAGTAATTACAGCATCTCGCCCACCAACAATGCGACCATCAAGAGCTGGTACAGTAATCTGGGTATCGGCCTTTAAACCAGGTACCAATAAAACCGCGAGAACTGCCAAGAATTTTATCATTTTGTACAAACAAATATTAAAAAACTAAGTTTTATTTTAAAATAACGCTGGTATTTATACAGTCAACGGACGTACTATCTCTCGATTTCAATTGATTAAAAAATACAGTAAATTAATATTTAATCTTTAACATTCATTACGGTTTTTTTGGAAAAAAAAAATGTTATCAAAAACGTTGATTTTATTGCAAAAAAAAATGATTTATAATTTGTTAAATATCTAGGAATAGATACAATTTTCTTTAATAAAATAAATTATATTTTCAAGAGGCTACGAAATCGGAAAAGGTTATTTTTACTTTATACATGTATTAACAATTTTTAGATTATTTAAATATAACTTCTTATCAAAAGCTGTTAATATCTTTATACTGCTCTAAGTATGTTATTGGGTTATAATTATTTTTTTAAAGAATTTTTAAAAAAATAGTAGTATATTTTTGGGAGAATTTAATACATTTTCAATATAAACTTGATATGATAGATTTGCGTTCGTGGCACAGAGACGTACACAGAAAGACGCAAAGACCAGCCAGCGAAACCTCTATTTACTCAAAATTTCAAAATACCGTAACAATTGTTTATAAATTAAGTAAAATTTAACTTAAAGTTTGAAAATTTTTTTAACTGTAAGGCAAAAACTTACAGTTCATGTACTGAGTTTATAAAAGGGTTTTCAATCGCGATTGGATTTTCTAAATTCCGGTATTCGGGATTTTTGGGATATTTTTAATCCCCGTATTCGCTGGATTTTTTTTTTAATTTTTCGTAATTTTCCGGGATTTTTAAAAGATTTCGGAGTTTTTTGGCCCTTTTGCACTTTTCTATAAAAAATTGATTTGTCCTACATGGCCGATTGATTTAAAAAAAAACCTATCTCATGGGATCAACAACACCTGGTCACAGAATACCAGTTCTATTGCCAAACTAATGAGAGTGCTAAATTCAGCTGTGCCGAATTTTTCATAACCTCCAATAAGCTAAAAATATAAGCAAAAAAATCGCGAACGTTTTTTTTTTTTTGGGGGGGGGGGGGGGGGGGGGGGAAGGGGGTTGGTTTGTTGAGCATTGGAAATACTTTCCCTCTCACCAATGTTATCATTATTTTAGGGATTTTTTACATCCACGCTCACAAAGGGGCGGCCCGACAAAAGTTACATTTTCTAGTCCCCTAAGTCTAAGTACATGACTTTGAACTTCTTCTTCCATAAAACTACCTCATTAGCTTAACAAAAATACAAAAAAACATGTAAAGAAAATTAAGTTTTTCAGAGGTTGAGTTAGTTCTAAAGGGGAAAACTTTTTTTCCCTGATCCGATTCTGACCGATTACAAAATTAACCTGCCTATGACCATAAGACATATTTGTGACAAACTTCAGGATCCTAGCTCTTTTATTTTGGACTGCATTGTGTTATCTACAAACAGACGGACATTCATAGAATGTCTTAGAATCGATCATGGATCAATAATATATATACTTTATGGGGGCCCCGACCGATATTTCGATGTGTTACAAACGGAACGACAATGTGAGTATACTGCCCTGTAGTTGTAGGGTATAAAAACAGGTCAGTTGAACTGAACAAAAAAACAGTTTGCGATTAGTCCTGTGACTTTGTTAAAGTCAAGCAGCATTGAAGGCTTTATCAGCCTATGATGTAACTTCGAGATTTGTCATGGATTGTATTCATTCCCTGAACGAACTGGGCCTCAACAATGACCTTATTCACAGTTGGATCCCGGGCCATGAGGGACACTTGGGCAACGAACGGGCAAACTATCTGACCAATCGTGGCGCAAGACGCCCTTTAATCGGTCCGGAACTCTTCTGTGGTTTGTCCATTTGGCACATAAATATTTCCAACAAAAAAAAAAATCATTTGTGTTGATCTTAACATGACTGACAAATACTCGAAAGCTCTCCGAGTAATAGTTTTCCATTTATGCAGATTTTAAGATTCTTAAGACCCTATAGGGCCTCAAAATTCACGTATTTCAAAAACTAAGCAAGGTAGATCGAAACGGAAAAAATTTTGGATCAAAAGCTTTGACGAGATCCTTAAGGGATCGAGCGCGGGTGGCTCCATCGGGGTCTGGACCCAATCGAGTCCCAAAATGTGTATGAACTAAATTGAAATAAAAATGTTACCATTTTCTAGTTCAAATTGGCATAATTTTAAATAAGCTTTTCTTATCCCAATTTTTAATCAAATGTAGCATAAGTTGTTTACGCTACTACACAGAAAAAAATAAAAATGAATTTCAATTACGAAATTCGTTGATTCAATTAAAAAATTAATTGATTTCGGACGTATCACGGAAATGCGCATATTAATTACTCATTTTGTTTGAAAATAGTTTTAAAACTTAATTAAATTGTTAATTGAATCAATTAAAGTTTTAATTGAAAATAAAATGGAAAACCAATTAAAATTGTAATTAAATAAACTAAAAAAAAAATTAATATAAAATTGAAAATCAATACTATAGATTTATTGATTCACATAAAATGTTTAATTGAAAAAAGACCAAAACTCAATTTAATTTTAAAAGTTAAACTTCAAAAAATGCCCTAAAATAAATAAACATAGAATTTTATTGTTTTATATTATTAAGAATTTTTTTTTTTCTGTATTAAATATAAACAGTTGGTATAGTTTTGCAACACCCCACCACAATCCCCCCTCCCCGCCCCCTTCAACACACCCCTTTTCATGAGGTATCACTATGGATCAGGATCTGGTCTTGTGGACACTATGTCAACCTCTCAACCTAACCTAACCATAGTTTTGCATAGAAACATTATAGTAGTACTTTAAAATATCAATAACAATTTAAAATTACATTTTTATTTTTAAATCTTGTTATTGCACGCATTTTTGTCGCTTTAGTAAAGTTGAAACAAAAAAAAATTTATTATATTTCAATGTACAAAACACAAGGCAAATGCCTCATATTATTTTTTTTTGTTTCAACTGTACACCTTTCATTAGCAAAACACTTTATCCGCAACGACCACTCGCCTTAAAGAAAACAATGAAACTAAATTTTTTTGGTGGCTGCTACCACCAAAATATACAAAACAATAGTTCAAAAGTTTTTTTTGTTGTTTTTTGCATTTTTATTTTTTCATTGGCTACTAACACTAATGCATACAAAACCGGTTTCGTTTGTTTATTTTATTTTTGTTTTCAGTAAAGTTAAGAATTCAATTAAAACATTAATTGAATCAATTAAAATGTTTAATTGAAGTTAAATTTAATATCAAATCCATTTTTAATTAAAAAAAAAATTACGATATTATTTTCTGTGTAGTGATGAGAAGCGCTCACTCAACATGTTGACTAAAATGTCAAAAATCAAACCGTTCAGCTGAATGTTGAGAAGCAGTTGAGTAGTAGCTTTTTCTGCTCAACGTACGAAGTAGAATTTCAGACTGGAGAACGTTAGTCAAACTGGCAAAAACCCCCAATAAACGCCATTAACATATTCGCAGACGGCTCCATTAATTCATTGGAGTCGGTGAAGGGTTTTCGACGAGTTATCGCGATATGGATAAGACTTTTATTCTTCCTTTGGACTCTAGCATCTTCTAGGCCGAAATAGTTGCCATAAGCGAGGCTGCTTTACAATTTGGAATTAAAATTTTATGTTTACAAACAAGCTGCTCTAATAGCTCTCAGAAGCTTTTGTATCAAGTCGAAAGTAGTTTTTGAATGCATCGAGAACTTACAAAGTTTAGGGAATATGAACCAGGTGAAACTAATATCGGTACCAGGTTACATAGGTATTTAAGGGAACGAGAGAGCAAACGAGCTTGCGAAAAAAGGTGCTAATGGTATTTATATTTCTGTACACATCGATCCACCAATCCACCACTTTATATCGTTACGCGACTATCTAAACACCAAAATGGCTAACAGAAAGTGAAGAGAGCTAACAACGAGCACGATCAGTAGAAAATTGTGGTCATGCTACAATCTGAGGAAAACTAAATATTTACTCTCACTTATCATATGGAACTGCCGTATACTTACTGGAGTAATCACCGGCACTGCCTTATAGGTTATCATAGAAAGAAAATGGGACTTATTTCCAATGTCAGCTGTAGGAGGTGCGATGAACCTAACACTGAGGAAGCGGTCGAACATATTCTTTGCCGCTGTCCTGCCTTGGCCAGACCCCGCCTGCACGGTTTCGAATGTCGACTTAAGACAAATAATACAATTCACTTTGAGGACTATAGCGTTCTATCAGGGTCGCTAAGAAATTATAGTGGTTTCGCTATGGACCATCCGATCTATGTGAGGAGTATTTAACTCCGACACCTCTTACCTAACCTAACCTGTAAGACAGTTTTCCTTTCTTAGGTTTTTAAAATTTTTTCTTCGGAAAAATTCAGATTACAAAAAATTCAGTTTTGTGTCCCCACAATCAAACTTCCTCTCCTTTTTAATAAATAAGACAAAAAATTCAAAAAGTAACACTTTTTTTCTGTGTGGATATCAAAACATTTGGCTAATGGCCTAATTTTTAATTTAGTACGTACATACTAGGGATGCCAAACGGGATTGACATTTACAAATCCCGGGATTCGGGATTTTAAAATTCTAATCCCGGGATCCCGGGATTTTTCGGGATTTCGGGATTTTTCGGGATCCCGGGATTTTTCGGGATTTCGGGATTTTTCGGGATTTCGGGATTTATAAAAATTAAGTTTTTTTACGTAACATTTTTAATAAATTTTTTATATAATTAAATATTCAATTAATTCATAACCATTGAATATTTTTCGTAAAGTTTCACGTATTTATCACAGAAAAACCGAAAGTTTAGGAACAGCTATGACCGATTTGAATAGACTCGAGCTATGTGCGTCTATAAAAGACGCGATGCAGTCGAATTCAAAAGATTAGAAAATACTTTTTTTTCGGTCGGCCTCTTTTGTAGACGTGGATATAAAATATTTGTTTAAATAATGATAAAATTGTGTTAATAAATTTGTTACAATTCCTCGCGAGGGGAAGGTGTCCCCAATGTCATCTGCCAATACAAAATTTGTATTAATTGTCCTATTGGGAGGCGAATAGCATTTTAACGGTTTTCTTCCCTTTGCGATAAATTTTTACAAATACATTTATTACGCTTAAGTAACAGAATTTTATCATTATTTATATTATTTTTTATATTCACGCCCACAAAAAGGGGCGGGAGGAGAAAAATTTAATTTTCTGGATAGGTGAAACTTAAAAATGTGTCATTTGCTTAACAAAAGTACAAATTGGTAAACCAATTTAAGTTTTCAGAGGCTGTTTTGGGGGAAATTTTCCCCACATTTGCTTTAACTCATTTACGAACTAAAACTGTTAAAAATAAACTTTACAGATGGATTACTTAATGATCCCTTATAAATTAAAATCTCAGCAAAATTTAACTGTTTCTTAAAAATGTTGGCATATGCATAAATCGGCAGCTAACTGCATATTAGGGTGACGCAAATTTTTTTTTTCGAATTTTAAAATCGTCGAGGTCGGAATAGTTGCCTTTTAGGGTCAATATTTATCCAAAAAAATATTGGACCTGTAGGTCTCCTTTTTAGACAAGAAAATGTGAAAGTTTCAAACAAAGTAAAAAAATGTTTTACTTTGTTCGGAATTTTCCGATTTTGAAGTAAATAAGGAACCTAAAGACATTTCCCTGCAGGAACAATATTGACCCTAAAAGGCATCAATTCTGACTCCGACAATTTTTAAATTCGAAAAAAGAAAATATGCTTCACCCTTCTGTATATTAAGTAATACGACCTGAAAATGAAATTGTACTCCAAAAGAGTAAGAGGATTTAAGCCCAACATGCCTCATTTGAAAGATATTTAAAACACCTTTCAAACGATATCCATTTTGTTACCATCGGACAACAAACACTGAAGAAATAATCAATTTTGATTACAATATTTGACAAAAAATCCCGAAATCCCGGGATTTTTCGGGATTTCTCAATCCCGGAAATTCCCGAAAAATCCCGGGATTGAAAAAAATAAATCCCGGGATTCGGGATTTGTCAATCCCGAAAAATCCCGGGATTTCGGGATTCGGGATTTCCCGTTTGGCATCCCTAGTACATACTAAAGTTTGTTTATAGTACATTTTTTTTCATAAAGACTAATAATTATTTCAATTATTAATAAAAATACAATGTCTAGTCACTTCAAGTACTAATGACGTATCTTCAAAGATAATCACAATTTAAAAATCGATTAATCCTGTAGTTCAGCATTACGGTGCAAAAGTTAAGTCCATTGAGTCATAAGGGGGAATTCTTTTAAAATTTATGTAATAAAATAATAAAATTTAAAAGAACATAAATCTAACAAAAAAATCTTTCCTGATTATATTTTGATATTTATGATATAATTGGAGAAAATTAAATTTTTTTTTATCAAAACATAAAATTGAATCGAAATTATTAAATAACGGTATAAATGTTTAATCAAATAACTGTTGAATAAAACTTTATGATAGCACAGAAATTAAAAAAAAAAACTATTATTAATGCAAATTAAATTGTACGTGTGCATGAATCAGTATTTTTACCTATGAAAAGATTATAAAAGTCCATTGCTCATATTAACAATAAAAACGATGTGACCGTGTTTATATCCCTCCCGATAATTTCGACTTATTTCTTTCTTTTATGATTATTTTGTTACCTTTCTTATCTTTTAATCATATTTGCCATAATTATATTTTAGTAGAAAGACTACCGAAATTTTTATAATGGATATAAACCCATTATGTTGTATATGGATTGCGATAAATTGTACTAAAAATTTCCAATAGGGATGCCATAATTTTTTGATAAAATTACAATAAGGCCTAATTTTGTACGTATTTATTTAATAAAACATTTTATTACAAATATTTTATGAATTTTGATAAAATTCTGATCTTTTCAATAATTTCTGTTAACTTAAAGCGCCGACACGTGTTTTTGCTTTTGGCAAAATTCCTGTTAGTTCGGCTTTTATTCAGTTTTTCTCGAAAGACCATAAATTTTTAAAAAGGTTTTAACACTTTTTTAAACCACCGAAATAGCTCCAAAAATATCAGGGGGTAATTATGTAACTTAATAGTCGTCAATCGTATCGTTTCCAATGTTATTCCATTACCATATAGTGTCAATTTGTGGTAATAGAATAATGAGCAAACGATTGACGATTATCAAGTTACATAATTAGCCCCCAGGTTAATTTTCGGTTCTTATTAACATGTATAAATTGCAGAACGATCGGAGTGTAAGTCATGTGATACCTTCCTTATCAGTGTAGAAAAATGGGATTTTGTTACTTTTTATACATTAAAAAAGACCAACTCAATTAAACCAAATTAATATTGCCTGGCAACCCTATGTGAGCTGCTAAATTTCTTATATCTAGCGGATTTTGTTTGATAATACATATAACTTTCATTACCGAGTAATTATACCAATTTCTTATTTAAACACAATGATTACACAGCCCGACACTTTTTTTTTTGCCTAAGATCTGGTAGCTGATTTTGGGTAATTGAGGTACGCTGATTTCAATTATGGTAACCGCTTTTCTGGCTCAGCCTTAGTTTTCAAAATATAGTCTAAGGAAACTTTTAAAATGGGCTATTTTTGGCATACTTGTGAGTCAATATTTACCAACACTGGACTGGTATCTAGAAAATGAAAAACGATTTTGGATATGTCGGATATCAGTGGCGGGTACAATTTTTGAGTTTGGGAGGGGGGAACTTTTTTTTTTTCGAATTAAAAAAATTCATCAATTCACTGTTGTCTGACAACAAAACCAGGGACACTTTTTTTTGTAAAAAAACAAATTTTCTGAACAACTGCAGCCGATTTATCAACAACAGTTCGACTTTTACTTACGAAAAAATGTCTCAAATCTGAGTCTTTTTTCCTGCAGAAAATTTTCGGAATGTATGAACTTTTTTTAACAGAAAAAGGCTCAGGTTCTTAAATCTTTTACTATGGAAAAAGTCTCACTCTAAAGCATTTTTGAGATATTTTTTTCTATAGAAAAGGTCTCAGATTTGTTTCGTCTATAAAAAGTTTTAGATTCTTCGAACTTCTTTCAATAGAAAAAGTCTCAGATTCTAAGACCTTTTTCCTTTAGAAAATTTCTTAGATTCAAAAATCTTTTTTCGATAGATAAAGTCTCAGACTCTGAGTCCTTTTTCCTACACCCAAAAAAAACGTGGGTATTCAATACTAAAAATTTAACTAATTTTAGTCCAAAAGGACCTAGTGCAGAAATTGGTAACCAATACTAAAATTTTTAACTAATATTAGTCAAATCCAGTAAAAATTACTAATGTTAGTACTTTGAAGATACTAAAATTAATAACGAATTAGTAGATTTTGGTACAATATCACTTACTAAACCTTTTAATGTAGAATTATTTTGAGTGTACAAAAAAAGTCTGAGATTCTGAAACCCTTTCCGTTTAAAAATGTCGCAGATTCTGAGACGTTTTTTCCATAGAAAATGTCCCAAGTTCTTAGACATTTATCTTATATAGAAAAAATTTAAGATTCTGGCACTTTTTCCTAAAAAAGACTTAGATTCTGAGATCTTTTTCCTATAGAAAAAGTCTTACAAGGGAAGTATCTCAACCCTTATGAACCGATTTGCCTGAAACTTGAAATATATATAAAAGAGACGATTTTAAGGTTGGGGTGTCTCGGCTTATCGGCCATATCAGTGTTTCAAAATTTTGTTGTCCCCTTATGAAACAATGTGGACCTCCGGGAAAATTTCGATAACTCCTGAACTAACAGGAATATCCTCTAGAGAAAAAGTACATGTCGACTTAAATTTAATAAAGATTATTTCGTATTCATATAAACATCGTAGCTCGATGTCTTCATATAAATACCCCCCAAAATTTACACATTTTTATGAAAAAAGTATTTAATAAGGCCAAACTTTTACAAGATTATGCCACCGTTGGATAGGGATTAAAAAAACCTTTCTTGTCGTATGTAAACATCATATAGTTTCTTAGAAAGAAATGGCTGAAAAATCCAAAAAACAAATTTTTCTACATTTTTTGACCCATGTTTTGAACCCCTAAATCCCCTATATGGCCGATAAGCCGAGACACCCCAACCTTAGAATTGTCCATTTAATATATATATTGCGTTTCATGCAAATCGGTTCATAAGGGTTGAGATACTTTCCTTGTTAGATTCTGAGACGTTTTTCCCATAGAAAATGTATCAAGTTCTAAAGCCTTTTTCTTATATAGAAAAACATCTAAGATTCTGGCACTTTTGACTAAAAAATTAATACATGCAAAATTTTCGTTCGTGTGTATCGATCGCCTTCTGTAAACTGTATTAGATTCTGGGACCTGTTTCCTATAAAAAAAGTCTATGATTCTTAAACTTTTTTGTCCATAGAACAAGTCTCAAATTCTAAAACTTTATTCCTATACAAAGAGTCTTATATTCGAAGACCTATAGGAAAAAATAAGTCTAAATTAAGAGATTCTGAGACCCTTTTCCTATAGAAAAAGTCTGATATTAATTTTCTGTAACATTTTTCCTATGAAAAATTCTATAATTCTGAGACATTTTCCTAAAAAAAGTCTCAGATTCTGAGATATTTTTCCTAAAGAAAAAGTCTCAGATACTGAGACATTTTTCCTAGAAACACGGAGTTTTATTTAAATCACGAAAACTGCCCGCAAGAATTTTGTTTACTCACGTTCATGAACGCTCACGTGATTAAAAAAAATACTCGCGATTCACGTTAGGTTAGGTTAGGTTAGGGTGGCGGTGCCGGATGGGCACTCCGCATAGACCAATTGGTCCATAGCGATACCACAAAACTTTTTCCGCTTATCGATGTAAACTAAATACATTGACCTTCATTGCGAATTGTTTCAAGCTTTTCAGGTCTATCCTCGTAATTTCCTCCAAAGTCTCGAACTGTGAACTTCCTATAATTGATAGTCGAGTTCGTGCCAAAGCCGGGCAGTGACACAGGATGTGTTCAATGGTCTCTTCGACGTCTGGTGTCTCGCACCTTTTACAGTTTGCGTCCGTAATAAGATTCATGTTCCTGGCATGTTTTCCGACAAGACAGTGTCCCGTTATTAAACCTGTCAACATACGACATTCTATTCTCGTAAGTGTAAGTAAGAATTTAGTTCTTCCTAAATCATAGCGTGGCCATAAAATTCTGCTTATACGACTTGTCCCAAGTTCCTTCCATCTTCGATTTGCTTTGGCGACAGTTAGGGTATTTCGTTTTAGTTTGAAATGCTGGAGTGGCGGTGAAAGCATTATGGTGGTACCTATGCCATCTGCTCCAAGTTTCGCGAGTTCATCTGCTTTCTCGTTTCCTTCTATTCCTTCGTGCCCTGGTACCCATAATAAGGTAACTTCATTATTTAAGCAAAGTTGTTTTAAATTCTCGTAACACTTTAAAACCGTTTTCGATTTAATTTGGTAGCTCAAGAGTGCCTTTAGAGCAGCTTGACTATCCACGTAGAAATTAAGGGTGGCACCTTTTTCCTTTGCCATATATTCCACAGCTTTTGATATAGCAGCTATCTCAGCCTGAAAGATACTCGAGTCCACGGGTAATTTAAAAGATAAGTGTTGGTCAAGTTCCAGTATCGTGAAACCAGCTCCAACACCATGCGATTGCTTCGATCCATCAGTAAAGATATTTATTGAGTTCGCAGGAGGGCCCTGCCAGGTCGACCAGAATTCTCGATCCGGAAATCTAACTTCATATTTCCGGTCGAAAAATAGTTTGGGCACTGTGTAATCAGAGTCAATACGGTCCATATTAGCAATGTTACTGTGTCCAAAGTTGCGATACTTGAACCAATTTGACTCTTTGAGTCTGAGGCAAGCTTTGTAAGCCTCGCCCTTAGCAAAGAGATCAATTGGTAATAAGTGCAATAAAGTGTCGATAGAGTCGGCTGATGTTGTTCTCAAAGCGCCAGTGATACTCCGTCCCATTTGCCGTTGAAGCTTCTGAAACATTTTAAGCGTCACATCCTTTTCGAGTGCCTTATGCCAGACTAAAACTCCATAGAGTAAGATTGGTCTTACGATTGAAGTATAAATCCAGTAAGTGACTTTAGGTTCTAGACCCCAGGTACTGCCGAACATTTTCTTACACGCGTAATACGCGTTGTTTGCCTTTTTTACTCTTTCTTCAGAGTTCTTGTTCCAGAACAGCTTACTGTCCAAGAACACTCCAAGAAATTTGGCATGCGGTGATATTGGAATTTCAACTCCTCCCACTCGAACCTTTCTAAATTCCGGGATTTTGTATTTTCTAGTAAAAAGAACCATTTCCGTTTTCTGCGGGTTGACATTAAGTCCATTTCCTGAAGCCCACTTCCAAATAGCCTTAAGTGAGCCCTCTAAAATCTCGGATACAGTATCCAGATATTTGCCACATGATAGAATAACCACATCATCAGCGTATGCTATTGTTGTGGTTCCTAAAGTCTTCAGTTCCTTTAAAATGGGGTCCAACACCAGGAGCCAGAGCAGTGGTGACAGAACCCCACCTTGTGGTGTTCCTCTAGTAGCGTAACGAGATGTTTTTGCATGACCCCATTCGGCCGTTATTTCCCGACATGAAAGCATTTGCTCTATCTCGATTCACGTTAATCACGTGTGAATTGCGGTTTATTTTTCCGAGTCTGCTCTTTCTTGTTTACAAGATATGTCAAAAAATATTGTAGCATACGCACAAACGATTTTTCGAAATTTTCATTTGTCATTACTGGAAATCTAAAGCTTTCAGAAATAAGTAAATACCAGTTCTGAAATCCTTGCATTCAATATAATTAAGTTTGTGATAAGAAATGAGGCAATAAACAGTGTTGGAAATTATAGCCTAGCAAATTTGTCAAACAACAAAATTCCTCGCGATGCGAGTTTTTGGAAAAAAATGTAAGAGCAGATTCGGAATCAAGAAACTAAACTTTATATAAAAAAGTTATAAAAGGTCAGGAAAATTAAAAAAAAATAATAAAATTTTGTCGCACTGTGTTATCCATTATAATAGTAAGCATTTGTTTTTTAAATTTGCTGTGGTATATAAATACTTGAACATTATTATTCCTAAGACTATTTCATTTCAAAATGTTAACGCGTAACGGTTTATTAGCTATTCTAGCTCTCACGTTGGTAGTAGGATTGCAAGGAGCAGCAGTACCTGCCTCAGTAAATAATGTCGGTGTGGAAACACATATAATCGGTGGTTTAGAGACTTCTATAGCAAGTCATCCCTATCAAGTTTCGGTACGTTTGGATACTTATATCATGTTACATATCTGTGGTGGTTCTATTTATGCTCCTCGTGTTGTGGTAACTGCAGCTCATTGTATTAAAGGTCGTTTTGCCTCCTATATACGCATAGTAGCTGGATCGTCTTCCATAATTGATGACGATGAAACTTATTTTAAAGTTTCTAAACTGATCTTTCATTCCGGCTATAATAAAAATACTCACGTCAATGATGTGGGTCTTATTATATTATCGGAAAATATGGAATATACTGCAACAATACAACCCATTCCTTTGGCAATGCATAAACCTTCGGCTGGCGCCATAGCAACTGTTACCGGTTGGGGTAAACTTACTGAAAATGCTGAAACTTTAACAAGTCGATTACAGATGGTCGAATTGGAAATTGTTGATCGTGATTATTGTAATTTACAATATTCAACCAAGAATTTTGCCATTACCGATGATATGGTTTGTGCTGGTGTTGAGGATGCTTCAAAGGATTCTTGTAATGGTGATTCTGGTGGACCTCTTGTAGTCAATGGTGAATTAGTTGGTATTGTATCCTGGGGTATTGGTTGTGCTCGTGAAGGTTTTCCAGGTGTCTATGCTAATGTTGCATACTATACCGAATGGATTTCAGAAAATTCGGAACCTTATATGTAAAGTGGTGAAAACGATAGTGGATACTATAAATTCTCTCTATAAAGAAACTAACGAACAAATTTTTCTTAAAGATCAAATTTATTTAATATTTAAAGTACATACTTACTACTAATATATTAAATTTCAATTTAATAAAGCTGTGCATTCAAAATAACGATTTTTTTTTATTTACATTAAAATAGTTAAAATTTTTTTATATTTCATGAAAAAAATAGTACTAGAAATTTGTAATGTAGAATCCTCCGGCGGAAAAACATTTTAAAATCAAGTACTTTTCGGGAATTCCAATTCAAAGGGGCAACAACAGTTGGTTCTGGTTAGTATTTGAATAACGAAATCAAGCACTCTCATGCTATGGGCAAAATAGCAACAGTCTTTCAGACTACACTCAAAAAAATACGTTAGTAGATTTACTAATTTTTTTTTGCTAACGCTAGTTAGCTAACTTTTAGCAAATTTTTAGTTGAGATTAGCATGTTAGCAAAAAATTCTTGTAAACTTCATTAAGCACATTAGCAATTTTAAACAAACTTTGAACTAATTTCTTTTGCTAAATTTGAAATTGAGTTGACAACATTTTTACAAGATTTTTTGCTAATGTTAGCAAAAATAAATGGTAAATTTTTTTTTATTTTCAGAAAACTTAAAATGGCGCTATCTCGGAAACTAAGCCAGATAGAGCAAAATGGAGGCCATTTTTGGTTCTTAGAATCTCCATAGTATCGCCGGTCCTCTTCACATGTGTGGACCCTAATGGGTCCTAACTTTGGATCCAAAAAAGTTAGCATTCCCGAAAATTTTAAAATGCTCATATCTCGGTAAATATTGCCGACACAACAAAAAGTCCAAAAGCATTTTTGCAGCTCTCAACACGTAGAACAAGACCGCAAAATAATCAAAAGCTCCCCGAGTAATATTTTTGAAGTTATCGAGTTTTGTAATTCTCAAAACCCCGGTGGTCCCCTAAAATCACGTATCTCAAAAACTAAGCAAGGTAGAGCGAAACGGACACTAATTTTGGATCAAAAACTATGACGATTTTTAAGGAACCCAAGTAGGTCTAGGCCCATCGGGATCTGGACCTATCGGGTCCGAACCGAATGGGGTCCTCAAATGTGTATGAACTAAGTTGAAATAAAAAAAATCAGTTAACTAATTTTTAGCAAAACGTTTTTGCTAACTTTACCAAAAAAATTGTGGGTTCAAAATCAGCAAATTTTCTTGTAGGTTTACAAGCTTTTTTTGCTAACTTTACAGTTTTTTTTTTTTTGAGTGTAAAGTGTTTGCTATTTTAGAAGTATCTGTAGCATACATGGGAATCAGTGACTTTTCCAGAAATTTAAAAAGAGGGGGGCACAACTCTCAAAATTTGTTTGTCATTGCCTATTTATGTATACTTATTTTTAACTATGACTATACAAACCCCCCCCCCCCCACCGAATTTTAAAAAAGTCTTTAAATACAGATTTTTTTGTAAAAGAATTGGCTAGAAATCTTCAAGTCTTTGCACAGGAAAAATTTTTGAGTCTACGAATTTTCATTTGAAAAACAAAATTTTTGATGAAAATAATGTTTGACAAATTCTCAGATTCAGATTTTTTTTTTTTAAACGGTTCTAAGAAACATTTTGTAACCTAAAAGTGTCACCATCAGAAATGTTACGTTGGTATTTACGATAAATATCAAAATCTTCGATTTGGCACTTTTTGAAAAAATCAATCGAATTGCAAAATATGAAAAAAAAATTTCCAGAGTCAAAATATCTGAACAAAATGGAGTTTCACCTACATATTCCAAATCATCTTACCAAATTTTTCAAGCGTATAGATTTTTTCGATATTCGAGTTCGATATATCGAACACGCCTTTTTGTAGATCTACTGCTACGTATTCGTAAGTTAGCGCGTTTCATTTTCGAAACATTAAAAGTTAGAGTTAGAAGTGAGAGAGATATGAAAAAATGTATTAGAATCTAAAAATGTTTCTATAGAAAAAACTTTTCGGAATCTTAGAATTTCCCATAGAAATAAAAGGCTTGTTTTTTGCAAACCGGATTAAGATTAGGATTAACTCTATTTAGTTAAAAAATGGGTCAAATCAAGTCCAGAATTTTTTTTTATAATTTTTTTCTGAAATTACATACAATTAGTAAATATAAACAGAAAAACAAATAAATCTTTGACCAAAACGTAAAAAATCAAAAATAAATTTAGGTAACTCCTATAGGATTAACTCAGATTTATTTATACCATTTTACAGTTTGGACAATGCTTAACTTTTTTTCCTGATTTAATTTATGTAGATTCAGAAAAAAAATTCTGGACTTGATTTGACCCATTTTTTAACTAAATAGAGTTAATCCTAATCTTAATCCGGTCTGCAAAAACCAAGCCTAATATCTCATATTTTAATATAGAAAAAGTCTCTTAAAATCTTATAGTTTGAAAATTTTTTATAGAAATTTATTTTTATGATTCTGGTACATATTTTTATTTGGTAAAACCAATATTGTGTTTTGAAACATATTTTACTAATACTTCGGTAGAAATGACCTTTTTTATTTTTTAATTTTTTTTTTATTAACTTTTAAAAATTTTCAAATCGAAAAGGGCCCCCTGTGGCCCTCCCCTGTATACGTCCATGATGGGAATTTTTAATTGGCATTGAATTTCTTAATGCCAATGATTTTTTTTTTTTTTTGAAAATTTTCAGAACCGATTCCGATTTTATGAAATATTTCAAAAAATGGCTGTGTGTTATTAGATTTGCATACAAACAGCTGTTTTTAAAAATGTCTTTTGATTTTGTTTATGATTTTTTGGCAGTATTAAGACTTTGGTAATATTTTACTTTCTTAAAATCCAAAGACTCGGTGGGATGATCTAAACACACCTTTATTATTACTTATTATACTACTTACATATACTTAAATTAGGATTACACCGTCCGACAAAAACGAAAAAAAAGTCGCTAAACACGAACTGGATAATATAGTTTTAAAACTAGAGACTACATGTAGTAAAACTGCAATTTACAGTTTTTGTTTTCGTGATCCTGTTTCCTTTTAAAAGGACTTTAAAGTTTTAGAGGATGAAAGATGAGGATGAGGATCTCCTGAAAGATGAGGATCTCCCCTAACTTTCCTATTTTATTATTTTTACATATCAGGAAAAAGGAGGTAAGTTCTTTCAAAAATGTGTCCTTCAATATCATTCAAAATTTTCAACAAAATATTTTGGTAAAGTTTTCAAATGACTTTTTTCACATCCCTTTATTCTGATATAGCAAAATAAAGAAATTGAAAAATTAGGGGAGATCCTCTTCTTTCATTTGCTATCACCAGTCTCATCCTTGGACAATTATTTCAAAAATATTTTACAAAATGTATCCTTTAGAACTTTGAAGTCCTTTTAAAAGGAAACTGGATCACGAAATGGAACACTGTAAATGCAGATTTACTCCATTTGATCTCTACTTTCAGACATATATCATCCGGTTCATGTTAAATATTGGCTGTCGGATGGTGTAATCGGTTTTGTTTGTAGGTGTTTCATGTGCAGTTTGGTAATACACTCTTATAAATTTTTGTTGAAATTTATATAGCGAATGAAAGATGAGGACCTCCCCTAACTTTCCTATTTTTATTATTTTTACATATCAGGCAAAAGGAGGTACGTTCTTTCAAAAATGTATCCTTCAATATCATTCAAAATTTTCAACAAAATATTTTGGTAAAGTTTTCAAATGACTTTTTTCACATCCCTTTATTCTGATATAGCAAAATAAAGAAATTGAAAAATTAGGGGAGATCCTCTTCTTTCATTTGCTATCACCAGTCTCATCCTTGGACAATTATTTCAAAAATATTTTACAAAATGTATCCTTTAGAACTTTGAAGTCCTTTTAAAAAAAACAGGATGACGAAATGGAACACCGTAAATGCAGTTTTAATCCATTTGATCTTTACTTTCAGACGTATATCATCCGGTTCATATTAAATATTGGCTGTCGGATGGTGTACTCGGTTTTGTTTGTAGGTGTTTATGTGCAGTTTGTTAATATGATTAAATCCGAATAAATCAGTTTATTTTTGGTCTTAATCTCCATAAACAAGTTCCTCCCGATATTTACTGTACTTGCTACCTAAATAAAATATCTAACTAAATATAGATCCAATCGGTCCAAGTTTGGACTGGGACCCATTTTCCTGCAAACACTGGTGTTTTTTTTAAATTGTAAAAAATTTTATTGTTCATTTTATTCAAACACAAATTTAAGCGAGGTTAGCGTTAATCCAATCTTTCAAATTGGCAACGTTGGTATAAACACCAGCGAAATCTGGACGGGCACAGCCAACACCCCAAGATACAATACCGACCAATTCTCCTTTAGCAGCCAATGGGCCACCGGAATCACCTTGGCAAGCGTCTTGACCACCACCATATACACCAGCGCACAACATATTTGGGGTAATATCGTTAACACCATAGTATTGTTGTCTGCAAACAGCGGTATCAACTAATTGTACAGTAACTTTTTGTAAAATGGATGCAGATGGACCATCTTCAGCTAAAGCACCCCAACCAGTAACGACAGCATCGATACCATAAGCGGGAACTTCAGAAGCCAAAGCAATTGGTTGGGCAGTAGCACTGAATGGAATATCGGAGGACAAAAAGATCAAAGCAACATCATTATCGATAGTGGATGAAACATAATTTTCGTGACGGACAATACGTTGGACTCCAACAACATTGTTAGATCCACCAACAACAGTAGTACCATATTGAATACTGTATGAGCTAGCACTCAAGAAAGTATAGATACAATGAGCAGCAGTGATGATAACGCGATTGTTAACAATACTTCCACCACAGATATGGGAACCCAAAAGACGAACAGACACCTGGTAAGGGAATGCCTCAATGGTAGTATCTACGCCTCCTACAATGCGACCGTCCAATTCAGGAATACGTGGCATAATAACACTGCCATAGGCACATGAGGCCACTACAGCCAATAAAACAAAAGCACTGCGATACATTTTAACTTTTCAAACTCCCGAACAAGTCTATGTCTTTTCTAAAAGAAAACTCTACATTTTATAGCCAAAAACTTCGTAAAGCTATTTTTTGTTTGGCAAATTTGTTAAATGATTATAAATCTTTTTTGTTGAACTTAATAGATAAAGAATTTAGAATGGGAAAAATCCAAATTTAACTATAATAAAACATTTTGTCTTTGGAGTATATGAACTCTTATCATGTTAAGTGGTTGGCTAGTCTACTTGTCCATTTTCTCTATAACAAAATTTCTCAAATTATAATTCTCTACAGGGTATATTAAATTTGTATAAGAGTTTGTAGCTATCCGACATCTTGAAATTATTAATCAATTCCGCTGAGATTTTATAATATATAAGCTATCTTTGGCCCAAGTGCAAAGCCTTTAAAAATTGGGAGAGACCGGTTAAGTTTTATTGATCCTGGTAATATCTAACGGTAAATATGCAACTATGTTTGAATTGGGGACTCATTTTCCGACAATTATTAGGGTTGGGTATTATAAGTTCGGTATTGACCGACTATAATTTTCCTAATTGTTTTTAATTTAGATTAATAATTTAATTATAATTCGGCATTAATAAGTGGAGACGAATAAAGAGCGCTGATAAAAGGAGATAAGATGTTTTTATGATTTGTCATTGTCCAAAAAATATTTTGTGTGGCTTCAAACTGAATTAATAAAGAAAATGAAAATTGCAGTTCATTACCTCTTGGAATAATGTTAATAATTTAGTTAATTTCGGCAAGGGGAATATACTGGGTTGAAATTCAAAAACATGCTCGAGTTAACTGAATTTAATGTGGGAATTTAAAAATGGGATCATAAAAGCATTTCGTGGAACCAAATTTTTTTTGATAGGTCAAAAACCCTATAAGCACAACGGAATTTACCTAAGCACTTTGTAGGATTTCGACGAAGTCTAATGATAAATTCAAATCGTAAATCGGCGTTCGCCTCTTATCATTGTTTAATATTTTGCACACTGAAGAGTCTATAGTGGCAAACGCTGATTTTGTTCGGTTAATTTTAATGGTACAATCGTGATAATTTAAAATTTGTACCGTAACTTGTATACACTCAAAAAAAATGTAATGTAATCAACTGAATATGACAGTTTAAACTACTTTGTAAGTTGTTTTGGGGCCATACATTTGTAGTTGTTTTAGCTGAAAAAAATATAACTGCCTTTTATATCAAAACAACTAACGTATGAATTTTAATCAGCGCACATGTTTTTTAAAAAAATCTCAATAAGATTTTTTTTCCTTTTGGATCTATTAAGAGCTATAGCATTGACTACTTTCCAACTTAATCGTATTTTTCTTATTTCTTCTTGGTTTTGCCGTTTCTACGTGTGAGCAGGACGTCCTCTTTGTCTATTTCCACGCGGATTCCGTTCAAGTGCCTGCTTGGCAACATCGTTGATTTTACGACAAGTATGCCCTATTCATTTCTATTTACTCTTCCATATCTCACTTTGAATAGGAATCTTCTGCGTTTTTTTCCACAGACGAGCGTTAGAAATTGTATATTTTAAGTAGCCTACAAAGGATGTTGTATCACATTGATATCAGAATTGGCCGCATTCCACGTTTCACAGCCATAGAGGATAGCAGACTTAACGTTTGAGTTAAAGATATTTACTTTTGTTCTTATTGAAAGGATTGAAGACTTCCAAACTTTGTTAAGCCTTTGTAACGCCTGTCATCCTTTCTTTACCCGATCTTAAATATTAGTACTAGATCCACCCTGCTTATCAATATTACTGTCAATGTAGGTTAGGTGTAGGTGGCTGCTGACGTTTTACGTCAACACACGTAGACTTGAGGTCCATTGGGATACCACGGGACCGTAATAGATTTCCCTACTAGTCCCTGTCGTTAAACCAGTTTGAGCTTCTTATGAAACTCCTTAGATATTGAATTTTGACATCCGACAAATCAGAAAGATCGTACAGCTCCCTAGATCCCAGTGAAGCAAGTCTCTAACCAGAAAGTGCCGGGCAATGGCAAATAAAGCGTTCGATAGTTTCCAACTCCTCTTCATCCATGCAACTTCGGCAAAAGTCATTCGACGGCACATTTAACCGCTCTGCGTGCTTCCCTATAAGACAGTGTCCGGTAATTATAGAAACCACCGTCGAAATCTCTCCTCATGGGAGCGATATCAGCTCACTTGTGCGCCCCTGATTAAGAGTAGGCCAAATCAGTCGTGTTGTCTCACACGTCCATCCATTTGCCCATATTTGATTAGTCTCCGTCGCAGAACAAAGCCGTAGGTTTTGCTTGCAAGGCATACCAACACATTCCAATTCTGTTGGAACCTGTAAGGTAGTTCCTAGTCTTGCAAGCTCATCGGCTTTGCAATTCCCTGGAATGTCTCTATGCCCTGGGACCCATATGAGTCGTATGTTAAACTGCTTGGCCATCTCATTTAAAGACGTGCGGCAGTTAAGGGCAGATCTTGTTTTCAGAAACATTGAATCCAGGGACTTGACCGCGGCTTGACTGTCAGTATAGATGTTGACTGCGGTTGTAGACAAGACATTGCAGCTCAACCAGTCAGCCACTTCTTTTATTGCCAGCATCTCCGCCTGGTAGACACTGCAATGATCTGTCAATCTTCGAGCCAGGCTCAATCCAAGCTCTTCCGAGTAGACTCCAAAGCCCACTTGTTCGTGCAGCCTCGATCCATCTGTGTAAAAATTTATGGTGGCTCCACTACCCGGAATGTCCCCCATCCAAGACTCCCTGGATGGTATCATAGTGGTAAAGTGGCGCTCAAAAAGGCTCAAAGAGGGAGCACAGTCCACATTTTGTGGTGTTGTTATCTTCTTCAAGATCGCGCTATGGCCACAATCGCTGCTCCTCCATTGCAGCGTGCTATTAAGTCAAATTGCCGACGTAGCCGCATACTGCCTACCCAATATGTCCAATGGTATCAATGTAACAAAATGGTTCTACTTCTTTAAGTTAGATTCTAATAATGTTGAAAGGTGTATTGTTCAGGGTATGAATGCGTAATACTTTTGTTTTTGGGATCTTGATTTTAAGACCAGTATTTAAAGCATGATCGAATATACTACGGGGATTGTTTGTCATATCCACATGAGTATGTTGAAGAAGACATTTATCTACGCTAACTAAAAGTCTTCAAGTCTCATTATACCCTCCAACCACAGTATGGGGGTATACTCACTTTGTCATTCCGTGTGTAACGCAATGAAATATCGGTCTAGGACCCCATAAAGTATATATATTATTGATCAGTGATCCATTCTAAGACATTCTAGCGATGTCCGTCTGTCCGTCCGTCCGTCCGTCCGTCTGTGGAAGACACGATACAGTCCAAAGTCAAAGAGCTAGACTCCTGAAATTTGGCACGAATATGTCTTATGGTATTGGGCTGGTTAAGTTCGAACATGGGCAAAATCGTATCAGGGGGAAAAAAGTTCCCCTCTTAAGAACTAAACAAACCTCTAAAAAAAGCAGTGTTGGCTACCGTTACCCTTTCAATACCGTTACCGATTAAAAACCCTTTAATATTGGCTACCGTTACCGTTACCAATACCGAAATAAAAATGTTTAAAAACCGTTACCGATAAAAAACCTTTACCTTTATTCGGATTTTTACCGGTATTAAATCGGGTTTGTTTCGGTTGTATTAATATTACTTATTTTAATTTTTTTGTGGATTAAAAACAGTAATATAGTCTACAGTAGAGATGGGCACATGAGCAGATTAGTGCATGAATTCAATTTTACAATAATTGTGAGTGAGTGTGAAGAAGTGTAAGATTTTTGCGCGAGTGAGTGTGCGTGAGTCCATTTTTTTGCGTGAGTTTGCGTGACTTGTTTTCTCTTCATATTTCTTTTCGTACCAAAAAAGCAACAAAAAAACTTTAAAATTTGGCTAAACTTAAGATTTCGTCCCACAAAGAGCAAAAAAATGTTAAATTTCTGAACTTTAAATTTTGCTAAAAATTTGTAAGATTTTTGAAATTTTAGTTTTTGAACTATTTTTGTTCCGTGAGTGTGAGTCAATGTGAGTGAAGCTTGTGTGAGTGCACGTATGTGTGAGAGGTGTTAAATTTACTCACGTGATTGTGAGTGAGTGTGAGTAGAAAAAATATGCTCGTGAGTGATTGTGCGTAATTCAAAAATTTCTGTCGCGAGCGTGAGTGAGTGTGAGTCAAACATCACCTCTAGTCTACAGTATATATTAATACAGTCTTGCACCTCATAAAAATTATATATTATTGATCAGTGATCGATTGTAAGTGATGTTCGTCTGTCCTTCTGTAGAAGACACGATACATGCTGGTGCGTCTTATGGTCATAGGCTAGTTAAGTTCCGAAATGGGCAAAATCGGACCAGATGAAAAAAAATTCCCCAGAGAAACTTACACAACCCCAGAAAAACATATTTTATTTACTTTTTTTTTGCTTATTTGTTTAGAAAATGAAACATTTTTATGCCGTGTGAAGTTCATTGTCCAATATAAGAAAATGCGATTTTTTTCCGGCCCGCCCCTTAAGGGGGCTTGTCTATAAAAAATAAAATTAAATATTGATAAATTTGTATTATTTAAGCGTAAATATAAATAAAATTAATTTCTTAACATCTATGACGAGGGGAAAGGTGTCCCTCCGATTCCGCCCGCCCTACCCCTTAAAGAACATCCCCTGAAACATCCTTACCAAGTTTATTTATTCCTGTCGATTTTGTTTTTAACAACAGGACAAACAGTCTTTATGTTCACGCTGTTTATTTAAAATCAGCAAATTTCTCTGTTAAAATCAGAAAATTTTTCTGCTGTATTGACGGTTTTTTTCTGCAGATTTTACCTGGATTATCCAGACAGAAATTTAGGAAACCGCATCGTTATAAACAGAAGATTTCTCAAATGACTTAAAATGCAGATTTCTCATATGGCTCAGATTTTTTTGCTTATTGGACAAAGGTGTCGCTAGTAGGGACTCTCTACGAGCATGAGTTCGTATTTGTTGAATTACAATATTGTGTATATGTTTTAATTTAATTCTGAGCTAATTCATAGTATTTAATACTAGTAAAAATATAATTATTTATAGACAATGTACTGAACATAACAGTTTTTTAATTTTTTAAATATTTTTTGTATTTTTTACGTGTTTTAAACAAATTTATGACTTGTTAGCATTTTTTTCATAATACCGGTACGTACCGGTATTGAAGTGACGGTAACGGTGAACCGTTACCGAAATAATCCAAAATACCGTTACCTTTACCGTTACCGATATAAAAAGTATGTAATACCAATACCGTTACCGATACCGTTATTCGTTTCGGTTGCCAACCCTGAAAAAAAGCCATTTTTTATAGGTTTTTTGTACTTTTGCTTAGCAAACGAAACATTTTTATGTCAAAAGAAGTTCAAAGTCTTGCAGTTGGATCCAGGAAGGTTGTCTCCAATCAACGTTACACCCCCCCCCCAAAAAAAAAAAAAGACGCCCCTGTTTTTTTTTTTTTTTAACGTGTTGGAGGGTATAAAAGATTCGGCACAGCCGAATTCAACACTCTTACTTGTTTTTTTCTGTTGTGGCCTGATTCATAACGACGTCCAACACTATGTTTAACAAAATGGCTATAGCACGGATCCTTGATGAACTCCCTTTTATCTAATCAAACAAATCATTCTCATGGAGAATTCTGCATGTTGCGTTAACATGGCTTTTACAAGAGCGACCATTTTTGGGGGAGGTTAGTTTAGGCTGTAAGTGGAAAAAGAAATTCTACACCACTGGCGCTGAACTCATCTATTTTTCTGCCGGTGTAGGGAAGTGTTAAACTATCACTGGTTAGATGTTTGCCAGAGTCCGGCCATCGCATCGCACTATTAAGTCTAGATTATAGTTTCTTTATTCCTTTCAAAGTTGTTCTAATCCTACCAAAGTTTTTATAAGCTTTATTCTAAATGAACAATTATTAATGAAACCGGAACAAGAAGAATAAATCCGGATATGTTGACGAAATTTGGAGTGAAGAAAAGTACAAGAATAGGAATATGGAACGTAAGGACGATAATGAATCCTTACGTTCCATATTATTATTCTTGTACTTTTCTTCACTCCAAATTTCGTCAACATATCCGGATTTATTCTTCTTGTTCCGGTTTCATTAATAATTGTTCATTTAGAATAAAGATTATTAGGCTAAATCATCCGAGACTGGTGCTAGGACTTTTAGCTAAGCCTACCAGACGGTGGAAGTTGATCACATTTATATAGCGAACAGCTTTATGCAAGGTCAGACGACCGCTCTTGGGGAAACCAAACTGATGAAAAACCCTATAACATTTTGAGTATCACTCACACTCAGAACCCGCGCAACCCGGAGACCTTCTGAGACTATACTCTTAAAACGCTGATTGTACGCGACTACCTAAAGCAGCTACCTGTCATATCTAAAAGGCGTAACACTATCCGCAACCTGTGATGCATCCGTAAGCACTCAGCTTTGCTCCTACGTGCCATAATAATTAATAATTGATTATCTTGCGATAAGCTACCAGCCCTTAGGAAACTGTTGAAGATAATATGTTAATAAAATCAAATACTTCTGTTACTACACTACAGTGCTTTTGTGTTAGTTGTTCTAAAAAACGACTAAAAATAACTAACCAAAATAGTTGTTTTATATTTGTTTTAGAAAAGCAACTACATTAGTAGTTGAAAAAAACTCATAACAATTTATTTACGAACAAGATGAAATAACTTTCATACTTTTCCGAGTGTACAGTTTTAAACACTTACTAAATTTAATTGATAATAAATAATATACTTATATACAAATTATAATTCCTTCAAAATAAAAACATCGTAAAACCATCAAACTTTGATTTTTTTACAATGTTTACTTATGCATGTACCTACGTCATTCTATCAAGAAGACTACTAGACCACTAGTTTATCTGATAAGATTTCTTAGGCTTCATAGACAAAATGTTATAAACATATGTGGTAAAATTGATTTTTCCAATTCCAAATTCTTTATCTACAAAAAATATTTATGATCATTTTAAAATTTGCAAAAATTTGCCTGTCAATATTTTTGCTATAAAATGGGGAATACTACTTTGGAATAGACGTAGACTTGTTTGGGAGTTTGAAAAGTTAAAATGTATCGCAGTGCTTTTGTTTTATTGGCTGTAGTGGCCTCATGTGCCTATGGCAGTGTTATTATGCCACGTATTCCTGAATTGGACGGTCGCATTGTAGGAGGCGTAGATACTACCATTGAGGCATTCCCTTACCAGGTATCTGTTCGTCTTTTGGGTTCCCATATCTGTGGTGGAAGTATTGTTAACAACCGCGTTATCATCACTGCTGCTCATTGTATCTATACCTTCTTGGGTGCTAGCTCATACAGTATTCAATATGGTACTACTGTCGTTGGTGGATCCAACAATGTTGTTGGAGTCCAACGTATTGTCCGCCACGAAAATTATGTTTCATCCACCATCGATAATGATGTTGCTTTGATCTTTTTGTCCTCCGATATTCCATTCAGTGCTACTGCCCAACCAATTGCTTTGGCTTCTCAAGTTCCAGCTTATGGTATCGATGCTGTCGTTACTGGTTGGGGTGCTTTAGCTGAAGATGGTCCATCTGCATCCATTTTACAAAAAGTTACTGTACAATTAGTTGATACCGCTGTATGCAGACAACAATACTATGGTGTTAACGATATTACCCCAAATATGTTGTGCGCTGGTGTTTATGGTGGTGGCCAAGACGCTTGCCAAGGTGATTCCGGTGGCCCATTGGCTGCTAAAGGAGAATTGGTCGGTATTGTATCTTGGGGTGTTGGCTGTGCCCGTCCAGATTTCGCTGGTGTTTATACCAACGTTGCCAATTTGAAAGATTGGATTAACGCTAACCTCGCTTAATTTGTATTTGAATAAAATGTAAAATAAAATTGTTTTAAATCTGAATCTGTGGTTACTTATTTTAAAGATAATTACACAAAATAAGTTTTTCTACGTAGTCGGTCTTCGGTCGGGCTCAGGGATTACAAACGCCCCCAGTGGAACGGATCAGAGTTATAGAGTAGGGTAGCAAATGGCGTTTGAAAAAGTAATAAACAGAAACCTTATGGTATTGTTAACGAAATTGTATCAAAAATCGAAATCTGACCGAGATGGAAGATACCAGTTATTCAGTGAGAATGCAGATTGTTTTTTGTCTCTCTTTGCTTTACGTTTGAACTTTAGTGTAGCATTGTCAGAATCATAGTGACATAGTAATCCATCGACCGTTTTGTAGATCTGGCGTAACCAAAGATAATTGGAAAATTCTGGCAATGCCAAACTAAAGTTCAAACGCAAAGCAAAGAGAGACAAAAAACAATCTGCATTCTCACTGTAAAACTGGTATCTTCCATCTCGCTCACATTTCGATTTGTGATAAAATTTCGTAAACAATACCATATGGTTTTTGTTTACTACTTTTTCAAACGCCATTTGTTGGACTACTCTATGACTCTGGTCAGAATTTTCCAATTATTTTTGGTGATGCCAGATCTACAAAAAGGTCGATTCCTTACTCTATAACTCTGAACTGGATCACCCACCCTCTAGCAGGATTTACACGTTTTATTTATTATGTGTTGAAAATTTTAAAATGCTTATTCCAGACAATAAATATTCTGACTTTGTCATAATGACCACAGATACCTTGGTATCTGAAACAGCCTGTGGCTGTGCTCAGAGTCATAGAGTAGGATAACAAATGGCGTTTGAAAAAGAAGTAAACAAAAACCATATGGTATTGTTTACGAAATTTTATCACAAATCGAAATGTGAGCGAGATGGAAGATTCCAGTTTTACAGTGAGAATGCAGATTGTTTTTTGTCTCTCTTTGCTTTACGTTTGAACTTTAGTTTGGCATTGCCAGAATTTTCCAATTATCTTTGGTGATGCCAGATCTACAAAACGGTCGATGTATTACTTTATAACTTTGGCTGTGCTCTTGGTTTGTGATGATCGTTTTTTTGTTGTTTAGTTGTCCTGCACGTTTATCTTCTTTGTCTGCTAATTGCGATTAGCGAGGCCTTACTGGCTGCAGGTAAGGATGGGGTGGAACACTTGGTAATTTTTACAGACATTCGGAATGCTTGCATTTCAATTATAAATTCCAAACGGGATAATTATTTTGTGTCTGAAATCTTGCAGATTATTAACTGGTCTGATATTGAGTCTACTCATTTGGTTTGGGTTTCAAGCTATATGGGTGTCCCTATAAATGAGAGGCCAAACTGGCCATTGAGTCTGGTGCTCTGAGACAGATGAATTACTCGACTGACTGGGCACTTAAATTAATTTGTGAATCATTGCAGGAGGAGTGGAATCACACTTACGCTGAGAAATCTCAGAGTACGGTAGCATTCTAATTCTCATTCAATCCTGAGGTTCATTTCAAGCCTTGGTACCGGGGGAACTCATTAGATCCTGCTGAGATCAAAAATTTTAAATAGTTTGCTATCTGGTCATGCATTTGACAAAAAGTATTTGGGGATGATTGGAAGGGGCTGATTCGGATTTGTGTAACTCATGTGGAGTTGTTCAGAGTGCGGATCATCTTATATTTAATTTTACCAAATTTGATGATATTAGGGAAGAACACAACATTTAATGATTCATTAAGGACATATGATAAGGATGAATTTATAAATTTAATAAATTTTTTTAAGCAGTGTAAAATTGCTCAGTTTTAATAAATGCTTTAATTTTTTTTCTCGGAAACATTTTGGAAACACGAAATAACTCTGTATTAAGTTAAACGAAAGAGAAGCGGATGTTTTTTTAAACTACTGGCAATGCGAACACTTTCGTTTAATTTTAAACACAAAAGTTAAATGATGTTTTAAACATTGTTTGCAAATTTGGTATAAAAAACAGCCGTCATCCAACAACCGGAAGAGAAGCGGATGTTTTTAAACAATGCGAACACTTTCGTATAATCATAAACGATTTTTTAAACATTGTATGCGAATATGGTATAATACCATATTCGCATTCATTTACAACTAGTTTAATTATTGGGTTTCCCCATACAATTTTAAACTTTTTATACGGAAAAATAAAACACTTTTTAATTTTAACGTTTAATACCACATTCGCATACAATGTTTAAAACATCGTTTAACTTTTGTATTTAAAATTAAGTAAAAGTGTTTTCAATGCGAGTAGTTTAAAAAAGCATCCGGTTCTCTTCTGGATCGTTTCATCAAATTTAACTTCATAGTGACATAGTAGGATAACAAATGGCGTTTGAAAAAGTAGTAAACAAAAACCATATGGTATTGTTTACGAAATTTTATCACAAATCGAAATGTGAGCGAAATGGAAGATACCAGTTTTACAGTGAGAATGCAGATTATTTTTTGTCTCTCTTTGCTTTACGTTTGAACTACAGTACATGAGTAGTAGGTTCACAGAGTTGCATTTGATGCGTGTAAGTATTAGTGACAGCACACGGTGTAACTTTTGACGTTTTATACAAAACGTAAACAAACAACATAAATACATACACAAAAGCTCACACGTACAGGCACACATACACTAGGCAGTGATGATAATTCTGTACAAAAACCATACCACCATATTGGAAAGTACGAAATTAGCACCATTGTTTGCATACTAGTCTGTACTGTGCATAGAAAAAAATAGAAATGAAACAGAGTCGTATTTCGCTTGAATAAGTATTAGTGACAGCACATTATGTAACTTTTGACGTTTAATAAAAACAATGCAAGACAAAGGAGAACAACAACAAAACAAACAACAAAAGAGAAAAAAAAAGTTTTTAAACTATCAATAGTGCGTATTATCTTAAAAAAACGTTGAATAAAGCAAAATAAATAATAAATTTAATTAAATGAAAGACAAATTCCATTTTTTATAAACAACGAATCTAATTTGATATTAAATACGTGTGAGATGAGGAAGAACAAGCATTTTGCCACCATATTGGAAAATACATCAAATACAACACTGCGTACCTTCTAATCTTTTCTATGGTACTGTGGTTTGAACTTTAGTTTGGCATTGCCAGAATTTTTCAATTATCTTTGGTGATGCCAGATCTACAAAACGGTCGATGGATTACTTTATAACTTGTGCAACTCTGTGAACCTACTACTCATGTACTGTGGTAATATCTTTTCTTTGTCAAACAGTGTATCTAGATTAGCAATCATCACCTCTATCATACGTCACAATTGATTGTAATGGCTGTCATTGCTAATCTGGACAGTTTATACAATGATGGTATACAATTGATAGTAGAGCGCCTGTTCTACTATAGATTGCTAGCAATCAAGTGCCTATATGAAATTGCTAACCATTACTATCGAGTTTGGCGTTTGTAAACGTCAAATATAGCACTGAACACCCTTTATAGTTGCTTTGGTGGTTGCTAACATAGTGACATAGTAATCCATCGACCGTTTTGTAGATCTGGCATCACCAAAGATAATTGGAAAATTCTGGCAATACCAAACTAAAGTTCAAACGCAAAACAAAGAGAGACAAAAAACAATCTGCATTCTCACTGTAAAACTGGTATCTTCCATCTCGCTCACATTTCGATTTGTGATAAAATTTCGTAAACAATACCATATGGTTTTTGTTTACTACTTTTTCAAACGCCATTTGTTGGACTACTCTATGACTCTGGTTGCTAATCTAGACCGGGTGAAATGCAACTCTGATTCATCCCTTTGGGTTCTATTCTTTTCCTATGGGCCAAGGAAGATGTATAAAGGAATGCTTCCAAACAAGTAGTTGGTCGCCATAGTTATTTTTTTGATTAAAATCAGAACAATAATATTTACGAATTTAAAAAAAAAAAGTAAACAAAAATAACAAAAAAAAAACAAATTGAAATTTTCTTGAAAACAATGGAATTTGTTTTGAACAAAATTAAAATTGTCAAAAAAAATAAAAAAAAAATAAATATTGTTAAACGCTGATAAATCGCGCGAAAATTTATTTTTGAACCCATCATACTTCGGATTATTTTAAGGTAAGTGCATAAAAAACGACGGGTGTGGATAAAATTAAATACAAATGTTTGAATTGGTTTTGTTTCAGTCCTCAAATCAAGGAATCTGTAAATGTCTTATGCTAAAAGGAAGTAAATCCAGACAATTACATACGGATCAATTTTACGGAACGGATATTTTAAGATATTTTTAATTAGAGGAAGACCCTGCAAATGGTAATTATGCAGAAAAATGCTTTGGAACCTGTAGAAAATTTCTCTCAAAATTTATATAACTTTCTCATTATCACTTACATTTTGAGACATATGTGTATTAGGGTGGTTTTTTATTTTATTTTTTTTGGAATTTCGAGGAGCGCGCAGCGGATTTTTGTGCCATTTGATGTCAAAATAATTGTGTAAAAATTTGAGCTAAATCGGATAAAATTAACCCGAGGCGCAAGGAGGTCAAAGTTTCGAGAAAAAGCCAAAATGGCCAAATTTTGAAAAAACTTAAAAAAATGTAAATTTTGTAGAAATAAAAAAAAATAAAATATTTTTTATTTAACTTTCTAGCAATAATATTTAGAAAAAATTATATTTACTTTTTATGACGGCAGTAACACTTTCAAACATGAAATACAAAAATTACCATGCATTTTGGGGGGGACCTGATATGAGTGTTTTCGATTTTTTGAAAATTTTATTAAACAAAAAAATTAAATCTTACTATTCTATAGCAATGGATTATTAAATACATCCTAAGGCTTAAATATTTAAAAAATTGGGGATATCCATCGACTCAATTTTTTTTTTGGAGTCATTTGAGTTTTGCGGATTTCAAGGAGTCAAATGACTCCAAAAAAAAATTGAGTCGATGTATATCCCCAATTTTTTAAATATTTAAACCTTAGGATGTATTTAATAATCCATTGCTATAAAATAGTAAGATTTAATTTTTTTGTTTAATAAAATTTTCAAAAAATCGAAAACACTCATTTCAGGTACCCCCAAAATGCATGGTAATTTTTGTATTTCATGTTTAAAAGTGTTACTGCCGTCATAAAAAGTAAAGATAATTTTTTCTGAGTATTATTGCAAGAAAGTGAAATAAAAAATATTTTGTTTTTTTTATTTCAACAAAATTTACATTTTTTAAGTTTTTTCAAAATTTGGCCATTTTTGCTTTTTCTCGAAACTTTGACCTTCTTGCGCCTCGGGTTAATTTTATCCGATTTAGCTCAAATTTTTACACAAATATTTTAACATCAAATGTCACAAAAATCCGCTGCGCGCTCCTCGAAATTCCAAAAAAAATAAAATAAAAAACCACCCTAATATGTATAGATAAATTCTACGAATTTGAGATACTTTTAACACAAACATTCTCTAAAAAAACTCGAATTCTGTGACAACTTTTTAATTTCTCAGAATAGGAAAAAACTCTTAAGTAGGGATGTGCGATTAATCGATTAATTAAATTTTTGATTAATCGATATCTTGATTAATCAATTATTCGATTAATCAGGTTTTCTGATTAATCAGAATTATGATTAATCAATTAATTTGAATTTTGAGTATTCAAATTTGAATAATTTTACTTATTGTTAAATAATAAAAAAAAAACAAATATGAAAATAAATAAAATAACAAATCAAGAAGAAAGAACAACAAAATTCAAATGCATATTGGAAAATTAAATACAAATGGATCTTCACAAAGACTAAAAAGATAAATAAGTTCTCTATCATGCGGCCAGGGATAGATGTCTACATCCGATTTCCTTGGAAGTGGCAAATGTTTCAGAGTATAACAATGTATTTTTTAATGTGTCTTTCGCCGCATAAATTTATATTCACCTCATGTTATTTAATAAATCGTTAATATTTACGAGTTTTAAGAAATTTAATTCAATCCTGTTATTATCTGTGGCTTACAAAATATAACTTTTCCCAATTCAAATTGCCACGGGGAAAATTATTCTGGGGTCCAAATTTTTGACACGTTAAAAAGTGTCGGAAAATCTACCAATGAAATTGAAAAAGTAATTGGCCTAAAGCAGATCACATTTCTAATTGGTCGAAATTGGTTCATGATTAAAACTGGTCCCCATATAACGTTTCGACCAACCCTATATTAACCATAATCTTTCTGAACACATCAACCCGCGGAATAATATTAAAGTGGGTTTTGAAATGTTGAGGCATTAAATATATTGCAGGCATATTTATCTTCCAAGAACTGCAAACAGTAGGATCTTAGGTTTGCTTTTTAAACAAAAAAAAATAATATAAAGTAAAGTAAACAAACAAAATGTTCAATTATTCACATTTTGAATACTCAAATTTCTGATTAATCAATTAATCATAAATTTGATTATTCAAAATTTAAATTATTCGATTAATCATGATTTTGATTAATCAAAATTCATGATTAATCGATTAATTGATTAATCAAGATTTTGATTAATCAGGGTGCACAAATAATCGATTAATCGCACATCCCTACTCTTAAGGTACCTACAGACGGCGCAATATTATGTACAATATGCAATTATATTGATGGTGTGTGGGTTAGATTGACCATTGAACAATCGTCAATCTTACTTACACACCATCAATATTATTGCATATTGTACATAATATTGCATCGTGTGTAGGTACCTTTAGACTCTGAAACACGTTTCCTATAGAAACCTTCTCAGATTCTAAGACATTTTTCCTATAGAAAAACTCTCAGATTCTATAGAAAAGTTTTTAGATTCTTCAACATTTTATTTACAGAAAAGTTTTCAGATTCTGAAACATTTTTTCTATAGACGAATTCTTAGATTCTGCGGTATTTTTCCTATAGAAAAACTCTCAGGTTCAGAGAGATTCTTTCTATAGAAAAATTCTTAGATTCTGAAATATTTTTTATAAAAAATTCTCACACTCAGAAATATTTTTCCTATAGAAAAACTCTCAGATTCTGAGACACTTTTGTTATAGAAAAATTTTCTGATTCTGAGACATTTTTCTTATAGAAAAATTCTTAGATTCTGAGACATTTTTCATATAGAAAAATTGTCAAATTCTGATACATACTTCCTATAGAAAAATTATCAGATTATGGGACATTTTTCCTATAGAAAAATTCTCAGATTAGTTTTGAGACATTTTTGTAAAATATTTTTCATTTAAAACATTCTCAGATTCTGAGACATTTTTCCTTTAAAAAAATTATTAGACATTTTTGTTAAAGAATAATTTTTAGATTCTGAGACATATTTGCTATAGAAAAATTCTCACATTCTGAGACATTTTTGTTATAGAAAAATTCTCAGACTCTTCTGAGACATTCCTCCTATAGAAAAATTCCTAGATTATTGGACATTTTTCCTATAGAAAATTCTTAGATTTTGAAACATTTTTTCTGTAAAAAAGTTCTCACAATCTGAAATATTTTTCCTATAGAAACATTCTCAGATTCTGAGACATATTTTCTATAATAAAAAATTCTTAGACATTTTTATTAAAGAAAAAAATTTAGATTCTGAGACATTTTTTTTAGATTCTGAGAGGATTTTGCTATAGAAAAATTATCAGATTCTGAAACATTTTTTCTAAAGAAAAATTATCAGATTCTGAGGCAGTTTTCCTATAGAAAAATGATCAGATTCTGAGACATTTTTCTATAGAAAAATTATCAAATTCTGAAGCATTTTGCTATAGAAAATTTATCAGGTCAGAGAAATTTTTCTACGGAAAAATTTTTAGATTCTAAGATATTTTCCTATAGAAAATAATTTTTAAATTTTGAAACTCTTTAATTCTAAAACAACATTTTCCTCTAGAAAAATTGCCAAATTCTGACATATTCTGTGATTCAAAGACATTTTTGCTATTGAAAAATGTTAAGATTCTGAGAAATTTTGTTTAGAAAAATTCTCAGATTCGAAAACATTATACCTATAAGTAGAATAATTAGGTTTGTAATTTAAGAATAATTAGGTAAAATAATAGGTTTGTAATTTTCTTATTATTAATTTGTAAATTTAACTAAATAAATATTGTTAAGCGTTTAAACAAAAACATTGTGTTTTATTTAACATTTAACATCTATCTTTACACCGTTTGCATCGCTAGATTGTCTTAAATCCAAACAAAGACCATAAATATATATTCTTTACTCGGTCATAATCCGATATTTCGATATGTGTTACAAACGTTTGACAAAAATAATATTCCTGATACAATATGTGTTACATACGGAATGATGAAGAAAGTATGCCGCCCTAATTCAATAATATTAAAAATTTCAAAAATGTAAACAAAACAAATTATTATGAAAAGGGAAAGAAAATAAAAATCAAAATTTGATTAAAAAAGAAAATAAATATTTAAATGTCGTACTTGTTATTGTTCTGATTTACGTCGTTGGTGGCAGTCCTTTATAATTTGTCTATGCTATGGGCCTAAACAATTAAAAAGCGCTTAATAAAAAAAGCTCTACATTGGCATCGGTTTTATTATCGAGACTCGAATCTTTAGATATAGCGTTTTCATTCGTTCCCATTGACAATTACGCATATACTATATCTGTCTCTTTTTTACACATGACATTTGCTATTCTCTGAAGTTATTTTCAAAGGAAATTTGTAGAATTTTCAAAAAATCAAAGCCAGAAGAAAAAAACACCATACGATTGAACAGAGAGCGAAGCCGATCGGCTTCAAGCCGGAAAATAGCCGCCGCCGACTCATTTTAAGGGTTTGAAGCCGCCGCCGAAGTGGGCGGCTGATCTCGGCTGAGCCGACTAGCCGGCTGAGCCGACTAAATCAATAAAAAAATTTTTTTTTTTTGTAAGGAAAAGTATTTTTTTATATAAAAAAATATATATCAATAAAAAATTAATTAACAAATTATTTTTTATTGATAGAAAAAATAATTTCAAAAATTAATTTAAAATTTACCGTATTTTATGTTCTGTTTTGGAAAAAATTATCACTGTCGAGTTTGCTTTACGATAGAGTGTTCGGAAAAATAAATTAAAAAACCGGTGAGCATTACACTCAAAATTTGTTATCAAAATTACATTTTTTCAAATAACGTAAAAGATTTCAAGATAAAATAAACATTAAAAGAAATTCATGCTTTTTAGCTTAATGAACCAAAGTTCCTTTAATCTACACAGAAAATAAAATCGTCAAATTTAAATCAACAAACATCAATTGTAAGTCAACCAAACATGATATTAACCAAACATTTAGTAAAAAACGGCCGCTTGTTAGTCCATAATACAAAACTTCGATTTTGTTTTTAACAAACGCAGCCAAGTAATTTTATTTCAAAATTATTTTATCATGTCAACAAATAGTTTTTGTGTTTGTTAAATTTTTTGTTTAAAAAAATCATTTGTCAGAACACGGTTTAGTTATTAAAGGTTACATACGATTAGTAAATAAATCCGCCATATCAACTGTTTGACAAGTTTCGGTGTTTAATTATGATTTTAATTATCTTAAATTTTGCACACTTTTGCCACCCAAAATTTGTTAAATTTTTAAGAATTTAAAATTTAAAATAATATTTTTTATAAACATTCACAAATTATACAAAATTTTAAACAAAATTAAAGAAAATTAATTTGAACATTTTTTCAATTCCTTTTTGTTTCGACATTCTATTTTTTTAGTACACACCGATTTCTGTCGTTCTTCTCAATCCTTTATATATGTCATTCGTGTGTCAGAATAAAAAATTGTGTTTGTTGAATTTCTTTGTTGAAAAAAAAATATATTTTTTACTTATGTCAGATCAACAAATTTTGTTTGTGTTTGTTGAGTTTCATTGTTAAAAAAAAAAACAAAATTTTTTTTTCAACAATCAAAATTTACAAACGTTTGTTGATATTACAAATTTCCGTATAGAAGCACTTTCAGTGAAAAAATTTATTTTATTCACAAATACATATGAGGCTCAATATAACAATTCGTTTTTTTTCTGTGTACACTCATGTTAACGCAAATTTTTTTTTAAGCAAAATAATTGAATTGAATTAAAAATCAAATGTGTTTTTAAGAATATCATCGACTTTAGCCGGTTTCTAGTCGCCGCTGATTATTTTTCTGTTTAGCCGCCGCCGCCGAAAATTACTCGGCTAAAGCCGACTTTAAGCCGCCGCCGACTATTTATTTTCTTAGCCGCCGCCGGCGACGATTTTATATCGGCTTCGCTCTCTGCGATTGAATTAATTTAACAATAATTACAAGAAATTGTGCAAACTTTTTAAAGTAATTAACAATATAACAAGTGTAATTACAAAATTGATTAAAATACGATAAGAAAAAATGTCGCTATTCGGTTCATTAATGGGAGATTTCGATGATGATATTTTTGGGTAAGTTTTTTTAATCAAAAAAAAAAATGGTAGAAAAGATTGAAAAATAATTGTATGTAAATGTGTATATATATTATATATTTTTTTTTTTTTGGTTTTCTATGTGGGGCGTGGAAAATTTTCTGTAAATAGTATCGAAGAAAGGTGAAAATTTAATTAGGAATAGTTTAAGGCAATTAGAATTTGTAAGCTAATGATGTTCATATGTAATTGTATAGATTTACCATTATTATAGATGCCTTGTAAGAAAAAATGATTCCTCTTTTATAACAGCCCCCTCTTGATATGAATAAATCAATAACTGGACTTTTCTACTTAGCTACACACCACCACCATCACCTACCCTTCTTTCTGCTTGGCCACATATTTTTCACATCCCCCTTCAAACACTTGTTTAGTAAATTCAAGTATTTAATTTAATTTAGGTAAAAAAAGATACAAATACTGTTCAGAGTTTTGCTACCACGTTGTTTTTGTTTTCTGAAATAGTTTAAATACTTTTTATTTCTGTTTTTATTTAAAAACTTTAAGTTTGATCATTAGGAAAAAATATTTCCAATTATTTTTGTTGCATCACAGCATCATTTTACGGCAGCCTTTAACCTTCGCCATAACAAAACCGACCCATAAGACCATTTCGGTAGTGGTAAACGATGTACGTACATAAAAACCTTTGGAATGGCGAAGGTTAAGAAAAAACACATTTTACAATTGATCACTTCAACTTACTCTTTTTACACTCTTATGGTAGAATTTACTGTCAGTACTTAAGTGTATGTGGACTAGAGATGGGCGCGTGAGTGGATTTTGACTCACACTCACGCTCACGCAAAAAATAATCGAATCACTCTCTAATCACTCACGCAATTTTTTTTGTTACTCACGCTCACTCACTATTCACGTGAGTAATAAAAAAGTTACTCACGCTCACGCGTGACTCACGCAAGATTCAATCACGCTCACGCGTGAGTCACGCAAAATCTACTCACGCAATAAAATTTCTTACAAAAAATAAGAAAAAAATTCCAAAAAAAAATTTTTTACAAAAAATTAAAAAAAAAATTGGGCAAATCAGAAAATCTAATCACGCAAACTCACGCAAAAAATAAATGACTCACTCACTAATCACTCACTCAGATTTTTTTTCAACTCACACTCACTCACAATCACGTGATTGAAATGAAAATCACTCACACTCACGCGTGATTCACGTGAATCACGCAAATCACGTGACCAGCGCCCATCTCTAATGTGGACACTTAACTGCAAGGTTTTTCAATTAATTCCGACCAATTTGAAACCAATTAGACTTAATCTTGGTTTATAATACCGTCTAAGAAAAGCATTCAAATGGTCCAAATTGATTGATCGCAATTAAGTGCCTACTACCATCTTTATACTCTTTGCCTACTACGTCTAAAATTATGTTTTATTAAATTAAATTTCATTTTACTTCCAGAAATCATATGAATGCCATGAATATGCAGATGCGTTCTATGAATCGTTTGATGAATACTTTTATGCCTGATCCCTTCAATATGTTGACCAATTTTGATCCTAATTTCCAACACAATGCTTTAATGGAACGTCAAAATCCCCATCATCAACATCATCACCAAATGGGTCTATTTGGCTTTCCACCTATGCCAAATATGAATCGTTTATTAAGTGCTGGTAAGATTTAATTGTTATTTTTTTTCCATTAAAAACTTAGTTTTGTACTAAAATCGACCAATTGACAGACGCACGCTCACAAGAAAGCAATTTTGCTTACTAACGATATATTTTGTGCTCACCGCCAGTAATTTTAATTTTACTCACGTTCATGAAATACGCCCACGAAGTTGTATAATATTTTAATTTGGCTAAGCCGACCAAGTCGGATGAACATAGGCGGGAGCGCATCAAAATGAGTCGGCGAGGGACACTTACCGCCGCGCGGTGCTTCATGTATTAAACAAAAAAATTGCGTTTTTCAGAGGTTGGTTTAGTTACTTGATGGGTAAATTTTTCCCCGTTGTTCGATTTTTATAATACTCCAGCAGGAAAAGTGATATATCACCCAAACCCAAAAACCTATCACAAATTCGACACCTTTTTATAAAATAATACCCATCACTTTTGTTGGGGAATGTCTCAGCACAGGAATATCACTAGTGGCATGTCACTGGACATGTCCCATATTAACACAACCCGTGCCGGTTCAATATTTTTCAAAACTTAGAAATTTAAAAAAAAATCTTAAAAACAAATCTACTCCAAAATGCAAAAAAATTGCCAAACATTTTTGTGAACGGGACCATAGAGTAAAGATAATAAAATACATTGTTAGACTCCAAAATAAAATCGATCATTTTTGATAAAATGGTGGATTCGATGTATTTCTCTTTTCTTATAAATATTTAACATGTACTTCTCTTTTACACTAAATATTGAGAGAGGAAATAAAATAATAAACGAAACTTACAAAATTTTCGAAATTTTTCAAAAAATGTTTTTGCTTTAAAATTTTATGTCCGGGACTTTGACAATTTTCAATAATATTTTCTGGACTTGGAAAATTTTTCAAAATTGATTAAATTTTTTTTTTTCTAAAATTAGTTTTGATGAAATTTTTTACTACAAAACGCAAAAAATGTGTCTGGGGCTGTTAGGAACATTTTTAAATTTTGTTCGGGACTTGGTAAAAATTGGAAAATTTGGTTTTAATTAATGTTTACGGTCAGGGTATACGTATTTTTGAGATTGTTCAGTGATAGGTCCAATTTTCGTCTGTTTCATCAGCCACGGAAAAGGTGATTTCGAGTTGAGAGGCACACTTTTCCTGCAGGGAGGTATTTGTGCCAAACTTTAGGGATCTATCACTTTTATTTAAGACAGTATAGTGTCTTCAACAGATAGACGGATATAATTAAAATGTCTTTAGATCGATCACTTATCAACGATATTTCGATGCTTTACAGGCAAAGTGAGTATACCTCCATACTGTCGGGAATACTCACGATTACGATCACACTTTAATCGCAAAAGTTTCGTGTTACGCGAGCACCTTTAGTCGTCGGTAAGATGCAAAAATCTGGATTTAAAAAAATCTCTAAATTTTTTAAATATTTATTGCAGACCCCAAGAGATTAATTTCGTAATGGGTTCGTTAAGTTCCTAAAGGCTGGTAACTTATCAAAATATAATCCTATAAGTTACCAGCACTTAAGGTTTTAAAATGTACTACTTAGTAGGGGAAATGGTATTTTTCTAAAACGGACATAACCTCAATAAATTGTATGACATTTATTTATCCACTGAAATATTTTCAGCTTAAAGAAGTTTATTGTGTTAAGAGTTTTTTAAAATAAGCATGAATATTTAAAAATATGAAAAAAATCGGGATTTTTTTTTTTAAATTATTTTATTTATTTATTTTCTGCAAAACGCAAAAAACGGTTTAAACCTGGAACTTCCGAAATTTTGAAAATTAACTAACAAGGGAAGTCTCCCTAGTGTCACCCGCGGATCTTTATGGAATTGGTTTTATTTTGTAGAGCAGAAAAAATAAAGGGACACGTATTTTTTTTTAGCGGCCCAAATTCATATTTAGGGGGTAAAAAGGAGGGGGGAAGACAAGGCCATTTTTCAGTTTTTTTCGTTTATCTCCTATACTATGCAAAGAAACCTAGTCATGTTGCATACCAAATGAAAGGTCTTTGGAAAACCTATCTACATGTGCTAAGAACGTGTCCAAACATGCACAACTTTTCGTCATATTGAGTAAAATACTAAAATTTTAGGACATTTTTGTTAATAAGTCGAAAAATATTAACTTCTATGGCCCGTTGTTAACACCACGAGATAGGTATTTTTAATACCTTTAATCTGATACTACACATGCCTATATAAATTTTGTTTAAATAGGTTTAGATCGTGAAAAACTGAAAAAGGTCAATTTCCCCCCATACAAATCGACCCCTTTAAAAAATGAATTTGGGCCGCTAAAAAAAAATACGTGTCGAATTAATTTTCGTTCTTAACAACATATCCAAATTTCATGAAGATCGGAGGGTGACACCAGGGAGACTTCCCTTGTAAGTCCTTTTGCCTCCGGTCACGTGATAACTATATTTAAGACAGTTAAGTAATAATTCCAATTTTCACCTGTCACGGGAAAAACATTATAAGACATTTTAGTAAAATGACTCGTTTTTAATAATCACGGGATAAGTGATTTCGGATCGACCAACACCCTTTTTCCTAAAGGGGCTGTGAAGGCTTTAGTTTAAAATTTTATTTAAAAAACCTTTTAAAAGTTTCTTTTATATATGTATTTTACATCTCTACTTTTTTACTTTTAGATATTGGCAACAATCCAGGCGGTGCTGCTTTCTGTTCAAGTTCTGTTATAACTATGTCCTCTGGTCCTGATGGTCGTCCACAAATTTATCAAGCTACTAGTAGCACTAAAACTGGACCAGGTGGTATTCGTGAAACTCGTCGCACTGTACAAGATTCTGCTAATGGTGTCAAGAAAATGGCCATTGGTCATCATATCGGTGAACGTGCTCACATTATTGAAAAAGAACAAGATTTGCGTTCTGGACAATTGGAGGAACACCAAGAGTTTATTAATCTAGAAGAAGATGAAGCTGAAGATTTTGATCGTGAATTTACTACTAAAGCTCGAGGCAGTAGCGGTCGTGGTGGAATGAGAGCTATAGCTGCTCCACCACAACAAACTCTAACTATCGAACCAATAGACGATGACGACGATGATGATGTTATAGAAACTGGTACAATTCAATTGCCAACATCTTCACAGCATCGTAGACATATGCCAGCATTACCTGCAGCACCACCGCTACCACCATCAACACAATTGCATCAAAATAGGTGAGTGGAAATGTATAATTTATGTTGTGTTTTTTTTTTATTATTTGTAAATATTTTCATTTTCATTATTTTTATTTTGTTATTGTAAATGAAAAACCTTTGTATGCAATTAATTGAAGCTTTTGCAATGAAGCTAAAAATTAACCTTAATTTAATATTGATTTTTTGTTTATTTTGATTGGTTAAAACAAAAAAAAAAACTGTTCATATTTTTAACCATTAAATTAATGATGATTTATTAGGAATTATGTACAACAACTTAGTATGTCGTTTTATACTATAATTTAGAAATGTTATTAGATTGTATTATTAGCTAAAATGAGTGAAGTTAAGCTTATTTTTTTTTAATAAGGGTTATTATTTGTAAAGTTTCAATTAACAAAATGTTGAAGAAGGTAACAATAGATACCCTGCAGGTTAAAAGGTGTTTGTGAAAACGAGACACAAGAATTTCTTTAAATTCAAATTCAAATGACGGGAGAAATTGGTATTTTCACATGAAAGAAGAAAATTTGACTTATCACATGACAGGAAAAACTTGGACTTATCACTTATCACGCATTACAGAGAACACGCAATACAAACACAATGCAATCTTTTTAACCATTTAGTGGACTTAAATGCATATAACTCATGAACCACAATAAACATTTAAAGACCGAATATACATTAAAACCTTGGTATTGACATGCTCTTTCGTGGAAAACTTACAGAAACAAAATCGGTTAACGCATTGTAGAGAAAAAGGCATTACACAGGTATTGCACTAAAATGCATACAACTATTGAACCAACACACATAGGAAGACCATATACACATAAAAACCATGGTATTAACGAAACCTATCAAGGGAAGTTTGCAGAAACAATATCGGTCCACGGATTCGAGAGAAACCGCATTACAAAGAAAATACAATTTATTTTTATATATACCCAGAAAAATACAAGCGGGCCAAGGTTGGCAAAGCGTTGGCAAAGGTACACTGTACAGATACAATACCAAAATGATAACACCAAAAAGCGCCTTGGCCAATATGTTTTTCTAATGTTGGCCCAATGTTGGCAAAACAAAAAATATTGTACATTCCCAGTATTTAATTTTTATTTTATACTGTGCAATGCCAAAGCCAGAATGACAACACCAAATAAGGCTTGGCCGATATGTTTTTCTGATGTCGTAGAATCGAATGGTAAAATTAACAATAATTGAGCCGTTTTTGCTCCTCAGGAGAATGCGATCAAAACCTGGGTGGAGAGGCTAGTTGGAACTTTTCCAAAAAAGTTTTATGGCTAAACGTCGTAAAAAGTAATGGTCCAAAAAAGAAATTATTTGAAAACGAACGAATTACTTTTTGTCCGCCCGTGTTAGTCTTTCCATGTAAACGTTGTGCGCACGATACAGGTCTCAATTTTTAAAAGATTTGTCTAAAGTATGAAGTTTAAGCTTCTTTTAACCGAAGGGCAAAGCCAATTGAATTTGGATGAAATCGGTTCATGTCTTGAAATAGACCACATACAAACATCATCTTTAAATATGGGACCTTAACAACCGTATTTTAATAGGTATCCTTTCGTATTCAGAAATCATCATTCCAAATTTAAAAGAGATCGGACAAGTCCACATACAAACCATCCTCCGGATTTTTCATAAATCTCTCAAAATGGGAATTTTTTGTTTAAATTTTGTTTGTAGGAGTTAAAGTTGGACTTTGGTAAACTTATCAAATCTGATTATAATTGGACCATTTCTGGACCAAAGGTACTACAGACGACGCAATATTATGAATATGCAATTATATTAATGGTGTGTGGGTAAGATTGACTATTGAACAATCGTCAATACCTTTACCATTAGTCTCCATATACAAATTGCTTCCGATATTTAAATTGGTTTATTAGCAACAGAAACCAGCATACAATGAGAAATAAATCCAATCGGATCAATGTTTGAAGTTGGGTTTTATTTTTCGGAAAACACTTACTTCTTTTTTTTAACAAGGATCAAATAAAAAAATCTTAATTTAAAATCAAACCGCTTTATCAAATTAATTTTAAAAAAAGCGGTCGTAAATGTTGAACAAATTGTACTGGCAGTGTACATTTTTTATTGTAATTGCCAACGTTGGCTAGGCATTGGCATTTCCATTAAAGCCAACGCCCTGCCAGTACAATATTTTTGGTACGGTTGGCAATTTCTGACTGGGTATTTAAGAGAAGAGGTTTTTTCTTAAAAAGTAGTTTATTTACGAAAAACACATCAAATAATATAATGTTGGATCTATTTTTTGGAAATAAAACTAGGTCGATGTAGAATATACTCCGCTTATAGCGAACTTCGCTTAAAACGAACTATTTTTCTGGTCCCTCGGAGGCGTTATAACCGGATTTGACTGTATAATAACAAGTGCTTGAATTGCATGTTTAATATTTAAATGACAATCATACGCAATGTTGCACATAGGGTTATATAGTCGCAACAAAAAGTCGACTTTTAGACTTTTCGGCCTCTGTTCTGTCTTTCACAACTTTTTAATTCACATGAAAATTTCCGAATCACATGAAATCAAGTTTAGTGTTTTGTTGATCACGTTTTCATTCGAAGTTGAAATCGAATAAATAAAACTTAAAAAATTATAAGGAAAAAAGTGAATTCGTTTTACTTTCACCAAATTTTATTTATGTGAACCAAAACGAAAAAGAAATTCGGATGTGAAATCTAGAACACCAAAAAAATTCGGAAATTTTCATTTTCACATTTTTTATGTGAATTACTTTTTTTGGAACAGCGGCCTTCGACTTTTTTCAATTTCTAAAAAGTCGATTTTTCGACTTTTTTCAAATTTTAAAAAGTCGACTTTTCGACCTTTCGACCTTTCGACTTTTTAAAAAGTCGACTTTTTTCGACTTTTCGACTTTTTTCAACTTTTTGACTTTTTTCGACTTTTGTCTTTTTTCGACTTTTCGACTTTTTTCGACTTTTCAATTTTTTTCGACCTTTTCAAACTTATAAAAAGTCAATTTTTTTGTAAATAAAAGTTTGGTTTTGACTTGTTGTAAGCATTTAGGTGCTATTTTTTTTATTGTATTTTATTTATCAATGTTGGGTTCCAATGAAGGTTAAAAAAAAGTCGAACAATTGAAAATGTGGAAAAGGTTGAAGAATTCGAAAGCAAAAGATCGACTTTCGATTTACAGATCCCTATCACTGAGGTGTTTACAATAATCAAAAATATTGGTAAATATTGCACTTAACACTTTTTAACTTATGAATTTGGCATTGACATTTTTGCTTCACATACAAAATACATGGAAATACCAATAGCTTCAGTTGTAATTAAACTCGGCTGTCATTTGATTTTTTTTTTTTCAGGAGAAAGAAATTATTTTCATCTGGTAAAAGTAAAAAAAATAAAAATTCGAAAAAAATCGAAAAAGTCCAAAGAAAAAGTCGACTTTTCGACTTTTCGACTTTTTCATACAAAAAGTCGATTAATCGACTTTTCGACTATAGAACCCTAGTTGCACAGAGGATTATTTTTCATAATATTACTATTCAGTAAGTAGGTACTGGACCGACTGCAGCTAAATTCATACCGGTTATAGCTAACGTAATTTCAAGCTTAAGTTTGGACGTTGGACCCCACATGTCCATTAAGGGCAGCACCAGGGGTCCCTAAAGTAGGACATATTTTGTATACAACATTTTTAAATGATTTAAAATCACCAACTTTAAAAGCATTTAAAAAAATCTAGCGCTGAACAGAAAAAAACCTTGCGAATTTTGTTATGTAAAATGTCAACTTTCACTTGCTTTTGGTTTCACCCCATTCCGATTCGGAAAGTTCGATTTTGTTGCACTGTGTAATTGAAACTTTACTTATGAGACCTATATTTCTTATAATTAACCAATAAAAACTTTTTTCAAAACTAGATAAAAAATTCTGATATTTTTTACATTAATTTTAAAACTAGACTAAATTCATTTATTTTAGCTATCTTTCTAATTATGTACATTGAAATTTAGAAAATTTTGTACTTTTTTAAATAAATTTTATAACAATTTTTTTAAAAAAATAAATTTTCCAATATTTAATTTTTTTTGCAGATATAATCATTATTAAATTAATAACTTAAAAAAAATACTTGATAAAAAAAATTGAAAAACGTTAAAATATAAAGAAAATATCTCCCAGCTACTAGCGATCTCTCTTCTAAATAAAATCTCTAAAACAAACAAAAGCGCTTAAATTAAATACTAATGAAATATTTACGAAATCTTACCATCATCATATACTAATTTCCTTAAATATTAAAACCGAAAAATACAGAGGTAGGCGGAAACATAATGATTCTTAATTATATTAAAATTTATTCTTTTTAAATAAACTCTGTTTAATTTTTTAATAATTTTATAACCCCCTATTAAAAAAAAAAAAAAAACATTTTTTAACTCCTCTACCTCTTCATGTGTAAATTTTTGTTTTTTCATCATAATCATCATGAGAAATCGCTAATTTAATTGTATGTGTTTTTTTTTAATTATTTAAATTCAACAATCATAATATTTGCATTTTACCAATCAAATTGTGAATGAATCAAATAATTTTTCTCTAAAATTCATCATTCAGCTCTTCTAATTTGACTACGTCTACTTCGTCGGCTACCAATACCTTGTCGTCGTCATCTTCTGCAACTACGAGTAGTTTAAATGCACCAACTATTTCGTCTTTGCATACAACGTCGTCATCAAGGCCACCATCATCATCATCGACTACGGCAAATAACAGCAATCAATATATATCTTCAACACCTAGACGTTCGTCATATCGTAGTAGCCATCAATTAACTGGGGCTTCTCCACGTAGACCTCTGCGTACACCACCATCATCGCCGTTAGCAACTACGCCAACACAACACAGTCATAGTACAGCATCTACGCCAAGGTTTGTGTGTTTACCTTAAATACAAAAATTGCATTTTTTCAATACCAATTTTCGTTAATGCTGGATTAATTGTATACAAAACAAAAATAATTCCACGCCAAATGTTTAAGCTTAACTAAAACAGAAGCAATTCATAAAAAATTCAAAACATTTAAAATAAAATTATAGAATTCTATAATTTTTTTATGAAATTTTGAAACAAAGGTGGTTTTGGTATAAAAAGTATTTACTATAGCAAATGAAATTCCAAAAATATCCATTCAAATAAGTTAGTGATAGCAATTAACATTTAAAAAAGATCATTTGAAAAATTCAAAAGTAGTTCACAACTTTTCAATTCACATGAAAATTTCCGAATCACATGAAATCAAGTTTAGTGTTTTGTTGATCACGTTTTCATTCGAAGTTGAAATCGAATAATTTAAATTTAAAAAATTATAAGAAAAAAAGTTCATTCGTTTTACTTTCACCAAATTTTATTTATGTGAAACAAAACGAAAAAGAAATTCGGATGTAAAATCTAGAACACCAAAAAAATTCGGAAATTTTCATTTTCACATTTTTTATGTGAATTACTTTTTTTGGAACAGCGGCCTAAACTTGATTTCAAGTGATTCGGAAATTTTCATGTGAATTGAAAAGTTGTGAAAGACAGAACAGAGGCCTTAAATTTAAAAAAATTGTTTTTTCTAAGGCCGCAGTTCCAAAAAAAGTAATTTACATAAAAAATGTGAAAATGAAAATTTCCGAATTTTTTTTGTGTTCTACATTTCACATTCGAATTTCTTTTTCGTTTTGTTTCACATAAATAAAATTTGGTAAAAGTAAAACGAATGGACTTTTTTCCTTATATTTTTTTAAGTTTTACACCCAGTTTCTGTAATACGAACGCCATTCGTCTGCGGCGAATTTGCATGTATTTTGTTTTTGTTACAATTACAAAATACACACAAATTCGTCTCGAACGAATGGCGTTCGTATTACAGAAACTGGGGGTTAATTATTTGATTTCAACTTCGAATGAAAACGTGATCAACAAATCACTAAACTTGATTTTATGTGATTCGGAAATTTTCATGTGAATTGAAAAGTTGTGAAAGACAGAACAGAGGCCTTAGTGTTTTTTTGATCACGTTTTCATTCGAAGTTGAAATTGAATAACTAAAATTTAAAAAATTATAAGGAAAAAAGTTTCGAAAGAGAAATTCGAAACTTTTTTCGAATTTCGAAAAAGAAATTCGAATGTAATCTAGAACACTAAAAAAAATCGGAAATTTTCATTTTCACATTTTTTATGTGAATTACTTTTTTTGAAACAGCGGCCTAAAGTTCCAATTTTTTTTTTTATATTTTGCAGTAAAAAAATCGTTAAAAAGTTTTCAGGATGTTTTGGCACTTTAAATTAACGCGTTCGGAAGGATTTTCGAAATTCTGTTGTAGTTGTGATCTTCGAAAAAGGAAATCCATCGAGAACAGTCATCCTTGCAATAACTGCAGGTAGAGAGTCCTCCTGTAAAGAATATCCGTATTCGGTTATCTTTCTAACCTTTCCGATACCGAAAGGTATTTAAAAAAGTTCAAACATATTATTTTACCCAAACTTTTTTTTGGCGGAACTTTTTTTATTATCAAATTTGTTTGCAATAATCATTTTCACATGAAGGATAAACAAATTTCGGCCCTATTCCTACGTAATGGCCAGTGATGTACTGATGCCGAAACCACTTTACTTGGAACATTTCGAAACAAAAACCTTCCGCTTAAACCTCTTTTTCTCAAATCCTATCCAGAAATAAATATTTTTGAAATATATTTTTTTTTCATACATATTATAAAAATTTATAATGATTTAATTGAATTAACCAAACAAATCAACTTTTACTATTTTTTTCAATTCTACAAAATTTTTTGTTAAAAAATGTTTTTAATTGCAAATCAGTTTTGATGGATTTGGTTTGTTTGTGTATTACTTGAATATAGGACTTTATGTTTTGCCAATAACGATTGTCAATTTGCTTAATACTCTTGACAATGGAATTTAACGAATTCCGAAACACGTGTCGAGTAAGTCTTGCAAAATGACCGTACCAATCAATTTAAAACAAACAAACTTTATAAAAAGTTTCTTGAAAAGTGTTACTTTGACAATATCATCGTAATAATTAGTAAAGAAACGTGACCTCGAGCTGGAGTAATCTTTCTCAATAGAATTTATAGGTCAAATAATAAATAATTTTTATTAATTTAAAAATTAAAACAGAATTACAATGTGTTTTTGTTTGTTAGCAAGGGTTTAGAAGTTTATTATAAAAAAACACTTGTAAAATTAAATCTATGCTTAATTTTTGTTACGAATAAAGCTGTATAGTATTTAAAATTTTAAAAAGTCGCTATTAGTAAATTATTTTTTATATCTTCCACCTGTATTTTAAATGAGTTATAACATCAGATATTGGTTAAGAAACCATTTACCAGTTTTGGCCAATTCTAATTTAACTTTTTTTTTACGTAAATAACACAAACAAGCAAAACCAAAGGCTTTACTAAAATCTAAAAATGTTTTTTTTTTATCAAAATATTATACAATTCAATCAAAAATTTATATTTAAAACATTTCAATCATTTAACATCCATTTACTTTAAAATTAAATTTCTCTCTATTTAGAGATTGGCGTTTATATAATCCACGATTTTATCGCAAGTAAAAACAATTTAACTCAAATCCGCCATACTACCTAAATCGACGACAGAAAACAACAAATTTAAAACAGAAACCACAAAAACAAAAAAAAAAAAAAATATATATAAAAAACAACTTCATTATAATATATTATCAACATAAAACCAAGAAATTTGCCCTAAAAGTTATTGTTTTGATTCAAACGTAGTTTTAGTTAATCACCATTTTATATAAATTCGAACGTGCCATCATCATTTTAAAACTACTCCCAAAAATAAAAACAGATATCAACGCTTCAATCCGTTATTTTTATCGCCTTCTACTGAAAACACAAATCAATAATCAACTACGTACCTGGGTCTACGTGTAAGATTTTGTATTATTTGTTTATAATCATAAAATATTGAATATAACGTATCTATATTGTTTTGTCAATAAAAACCTTGTAAATATGTTTTGTAAAATCCTGGAGGCTTTCTTTGAAATCATACTCATTTTCTTTTTTGGCTTTTATATAAAAAATGGTCTAAATTTTATGGATAATGTGCATCGGTAAAAACTCCATATTTTACATTTAAAATCCTACGACAAATATGCTTGTTTTTTGTGGTTTGCTTTGTAAAAAAAATATATCTATAAAATTTACGCGAATGATGACGGCGACAACGGGTAGCTTTTTAAAAATATATTTAAATCATATTCATTAAATATCACTTCATCAAAATATCATTTTAAGTATAAATGGGTGTTTTGCGAACTGGATAAAATTGTTTAAACTTAACAACAAAGAAATGAATTAATAATATCATGTTGAAAGATCGAAAATTGTAATTTATTTTTCGACTAAAAAAACTTTTACCAATTCGCTGCCATCTTAAATACTACATTTTAATATCAAACATGGGGTTCTGTAACATTTTCAGATATATACTTTATTTTATAAACTAACAGAAAAATAGTGGGTTTAAAATAAACCCAGTATTTTTATAAATATTCACTTATAACGAAAAATGTATAACGATTCAAGCAATATTGTTTTTATGATCTCTTGTACTACTTACGATTTACAGATGTTATTCGAAGATTTCATTTATAATTCAAAAATTCTTGTAATTCGAAAATTTTATTTAAAGGGGCATGTCACAGACTCAATTCCGTTTGGAAGTGGTTTACTCGTAAATCGCATAGCGAATTTTTGTTTTCGACATAAAACCACTTTTATGCAATTCAATTCTACTTTGATTTTTGAAAGTGATTTCATTTCAAAAAAAAAAATATCGTTTTGCGTTTTACGAGTAAACCACTTATTTCAAATCCTAACAGAATTAAGTCTGTGACATGCCTCGAAGGTTCCAATTGTTATTTTTCATTTTTGTTATTTGAAGATTCTACTTGTAATTCAAAGATTCCAATTGTAGTTTAATAAAATTAATTGCAATTCTGAAAAGATCAATTTTTATTCTGAAAAGATCAATGACAATTCAAAAACGATAAGATTCCAATTAAAATTCAAAAAGTAATTGCAATTCGAAAAAGATCAATTGTAGTTCGAAAAATATCGATTGTAATTCGAAAAAGATCAATAGTAATTCGTCAAAAGATCAATTGTAATTTCAGAATTGTCAATTAAAATTCAGTTGATATTTTCGAATTACAACTGGAATCTTCAATTTCAATTGAAAACTTTAAATAACAAATTAGTAGTATATTTTTTTGAATTATAATTGAGTGTTGGTAGGACGCCCTCCTCCTAAAGCAGAGGCAGACAAAGTATTGCACTAGAACAACCCTTGCCCAACTTACAAGGGAAGTATCTCAACCCTTATGAACCGATTTGCATGAAACGTAAAATATATATAAAAGAGACAATTCTAAGGTTGGGGTGTCTCGGCTTATCGGCCATATCGGGGATTTAGGGGTTCAAAACATGGGTCAAAAAATGACGAAAAAATCGTTTTTTGGATTTTTCAGCCATTTCTTTCTAAGAAACTATATGATGTTTACATATGAGAAGAAAGGTTTTTTTAATGCCTATCCAACGGTGGCATAACCTTGTAAAAGTTTGGCTTCTTTAAATATTTTTTACAGGAAAATGTGAAAATTTTGGGGGTATTTATATGAAGACATAGAGCTATGATGTCCATGTGAATACGAAATAATCTTTATTAAATTTAAGTCGACACGTATTTTTGCTCTAGAGGATATTCCTGTTAGTTCGTGAGTTATCGAAATTTTCCCGGAGGTCCTTACGGTTTCATAAGGGGACAACGAAATTTTGAAACACTGATATGGCCGAAAAGCCGAGACACCCCAACCTTAAAATCGTCTCATTTATATATATTTTAAGTTTCAGGCAAATCGGTTCATAAGGGTTGAGATACTTCCCTTGTTAGATCGAATTGGTGTCGCCTCTGAAACAACTATTAACACCGACTTGACAACTGTTCTATCTTTTACAACTTTTCAATTCACATGAAATTTTCCGAATGACATGAAATAAAATTCATTGTTTTGTTGTTCACGTTTTTATTCGAAGTTGAAATCAAACAATTAAAATTTTAAAAAATTTTAAGGAAAAAAGTGTTGAAGTAAAATTAGTATGTTATGTTTTGTTAGACTGTGTTTCTACTTGGTTTTTATTTTTACAATAGCAATCTTGTAGATATTTATAATTTGTTGATGTTTGTTATTTTTGATGTGTTTTTCATTCCAATAAAAACTTTTAACTACAAAAGGTTATGGGCCCAGGAAGCTCTGGGAAAATAAATAAACAAAATATAAAAATTTTCTAGAAAGGAACATTTTTGAAGACGAAAAGGAGACTTCAAGGAAGAATTTAAAAAGAAATTCACATAACGTTCAGGAAGAATCGAAAATAATTTTGAAAGGACTTCAAAATAAGGAAGAATTTAGGAAGAAATTCGCAAATCAATCAGAAACATCGTAGATAATTTTTGAAAGAACTTCAAAATAAGATTTATTTAAAGAAAAGGATTATCAAGAATATTTTGTAATGGATTTTTCAAAACATATTAAGCCCTTGCAAAATGAATCGGATTATCCTGTATGGAAGCGTAAGATGCGCGATCTTTTAGATTATCATGAAGGAGCAATCGATGTCATAGATGGAAAATTAAGGAAGCCAGTTTTGCCAGAAGATAATGCAACCGCAGAACAAAAGAAATTATACAAAGAGAAAGCAGATTTATATCGAAAAGCAAATAGCTACGCTAAATCAATGATTACAAGCGCTGTAAGTGATGATGTTTATCAGAAAATCATGGACAAATTATAAGAAAAAAAGTTCATTCGTTTTACTTTCACCAAATTTTATTTATGTAAAACAAATCGAAAAAGAAATTCGGATGTGAAATCTAGAACATCAAAAAAATTCGGAAATTTTCATTTTTTATGTGAATTACTTTTTTTTGAACAGCGGCCTTAAACAAGTAAAAATTTGTCTTACACAAAAACTTTTTTGCGGATTTTTTTCACCAAAATTTGTTTTCCGTGGACATTTTTTTTCACAATTGTTTTTCCGTGGATATTTTTTTCTTTTTTTTTCAAAATTAATTCATTTGAATAAAGTTTTTTTGCAATAATATTTTTTACATTGAATCTTATAATTACAATTGATCTTTTTTCGAATTTTCAATTGGAATTTTCGAATTATTTAAAAGTATGATTTTCGAATTTCAAATGGAGTCTTCATCTGTAAATGGTGTAAGTCAATTAAAAACTTAAGTACAAATCGCATGTAAGTATTAGGATATTTTAAATAATGAAATATTAAATTGAAATCAATGTTTGATATAAAATGTATATTAAAGGGTTCTCCGTCCATTTTTCACTTTCTTGTTTTGTTATAACATCATGTATTTCGCTCCTATTAATAAACCCCTGATTATTTATTGTCTTTTTACAAGTGATTTTAAGTATTTTTTTGTTGTTATTCTATCAACAAACTTATTTTAACAAATATGTGACATTAAAATTTATTTAAATTTTTATCACATTTGTTAACCTAAGAATGTTAAATATGTTTATTATTATTTTGAAAGAATAGTTTAATATAAAATTATTAACCTGCTACTTTTCTTATTATAAATTTTACAGCGTTCATCCACATCCTTATAATACATCGGCAGCCAGACGTCCTCATCATCACCACCACCACCACCATCATCACCGCAATAAACATGGAAAACATTCAGCTTCAACCAATAGTAATAATCAAACAGCTACCGGAAAACCGTCACAACCCAAAGAGGATGACAACAACTCTAAATAAATATATGGGATAAAGAAATGATGACATACATATAATTATAATTTGCGCGTAAAAAAATTGCTTAATTTGGTCCATCGTTGGCTATTAAATATAAAATTTATCTATTACAAAACAAACACAACACATTATTAACTATGAAAAAAAAAAAATACCTTTATTATAATTAATTTAGTTTTCTTTTAGCTTTACACCTTAACAATAACCTATCCTCCCCCCAAAAGAATAACACTAAAGAATGAATGAGATGTTTTAAGAGATGAAAACAAAATTCCATGTATAATTAAAATTATGCTTTCAAAATTACTGTATGTATTAAGTTTTGGTGTGGCTGTTGCCGCCAAATGGCGATGAGTTATTAAAAAATGGATTTTTTTTTTGTTTTTAATTTAAGAACCTAAGATTTATATATTTTTTAATCAATTTAATTATAAATTCATTTTGTGTTTAAATTTTCCACTTTTAATTTTATCCTTAACAAAACAAGGAAATTTTAAAGTAAATAATGAATTTAATAATATTTTTTGTTTTAAAATTTTTTTTATTTTTTTTTTAATATCTTCTCTCTTAAAGTTGATGTTTTTTTTCAAAAATTTCTTTTAAATTTGAATTTTTTTGCAATTGCTGTTTAGTAAATTTTTAGTTAGTAACTAAATGAAAATTGAAATAGTTTACTGTCTAAAATTTTTATTAAGAATGTAATTGTAAATATATATCAAGCATTTTTTTTTATCATTTCTAAATTTTATTTAAATTTTTTGTCGTTTAGATTTTGTTTTTAATTATATTATTTTTTTTATCAATTCTTAAAACGATATCTTAACATAGTAATTAATAATGATATAATTATAAAAAAAGAAAATCTCTTCTTAAACAAATTGAAATTATATTAAAAAAAGTTTCTTGAATAAAAGATTTAAACATAACGTGAGAAGAATTCAATAGAATATAAATTAAGTGTTTTTATTTTTTAAAATTTAATTAAAACAGGGGCATGTCACAGACACAATTCCGTTCGGCAGTGAAATAGGTGATTTACTCGTAAAACCCAAAACGAAGATTTTTTTTCGGAATGAAACCACTTTTATGCAATTCAATTCCACTTTGATTTTTGAAAGTGATTTCATTCTGCAAAAAAATATATTTGCATTGCGTTTTACGAGTAAACCACTTATTCCAAATCTGAACGGAATTGAGTCTGTGACATGCCCCTACATAGTGTAGAAATACGCAAAAGATCAGAGGGGTACCCTCATTCGAAAAGAAAAACCTTTCAAATCGAATGACGAATGCATACGAAATATTAGTCCTTAAAGTGTTCGATGAGTTTCATTCGAATCAAAACACGCAGTAATCCCCTTGGGCCCGAATTACGGCATTCTATGTCGAAATTTTACTATCAAAATAAAGGAAAACAAGTAAAAAAATTATGGTCGGTCTTGACCCTACACCAGGGTTTCCCTGAAAATTGGATTGGATCTATTTTTTTGTTAAATCTTTAATAAGTGGAAAAAACTCACGAACCAAATTTGAGCGAAAAGGCTTCTATTTGTTGTCAATAAACCTCGTTTATTGAATATCGGGTAAAATTTTCATATGGGCTTAAATCCAAAAATAGTCCGATTTTAATCAGATTTGTACTTGTAAAATACACACAAACAAAATTTTAATAAAATGTTTGCTATTTTCATGAAAATTGAGAGATTTTTGTGAATATATATCGGGAAGGTGGTTTATATGGGGGAACTGGTCATTTGAGACAAAATTAAAGCGGACCTTTGTATGGGGGTTCGGTCTAAACATCGACCGATTTTTTACAATTTCAATAGGCTTCGTTCTTAGCTTACGTTTCAAATTTCAGCCAAATCGATTGATAATTGCGACGGACGGACATCGCTAGAATGACTAAAAGTTATTCCGAGTCGATCGATATACTTGAAAGTGTCTATGACCAATATTTCGGGTAGTTCCAAACATCAGCACTTAGGCATTTTACCGAAGGAGAACCCCATGCGCAACACCTACTGGGAGATAACTCGATTGATGGGATAATTAAAGCAACGCAAAGGCACACACTGAAATGGTAAAGGAAGCAATGGAAGGTTACCAAGGAGCATAGTCCTGGGCGGTAGATCTCCACCAATATGCGTTAAGGAGAGACTACTGTCTGGAGACACCTGGGATTTCTTATCACAGCTAAGTTCTGGATTCTCAAGAACACTAATCGGCTAATTCCTCTTAAATCCAAAACTTACCCGACAAATGTACTATATTATCCGACATTTTTTTTACGTCCTGCAATGTGTCCTTATCCCTTTGGACCAGGGTTCGAAAAAAAACTCTAACGTACGGTACGTTAGTGTTCTGTACGGAACTATGGAGCGACCGTACGTTATCGAAACGTACCGTTCCAAGAACACATTCACTAAAAAGTTTTTTAGTGGTTGTGAAGGTGTTCGCAAACAGAATTCCGAACGTTATGCCTGTGAGTTGAAGAACAGAAACTTTACGATAACGTATCGAACTAGGTTAGAAACAAAATAAAGTTCTTTTAGTGTTCTGTTTGCGAACTTTTGAGACATTTTTTAAATTTAAAATGGCGATATCTTGAAAACTAAGCAAGATAGAGCAAAACGGAGCACATTTCTGGTTCTTGGGATCTCCATAGTATCGCTAGGCCTCTACACATGGGTAGACCCCATTGGGTCCTTATTTTGAATCTAAAAAAGTTAGCATTCCGGGAAATTTAAAAATGCACATATCTCATTTAAGTCGTGTCGGCAGTATTTAGCGAGATATGAGCATTTTTAAATTTCCCGGAATGCTAACTTTTTTAGATTCAAAATATGGACCCAATGGGGTCCACCCATGTGTAGAGGCCTAGCGATACTATGGAGATCCCAAGAACCAAAAATGTGCTCCGTTTTGCTCTATCTTGCTTAGTTTTCGAGATATCGCCATTTTAAATTAAAAAAAAAAAAATGTCTGAAAAGTTAGCAAACAGAACACTAAAAGAACTTTATTTTGTTTCTAACCTAGTTCGGTACGTTATCGTAAAGTTTCTGTTCTTCAACTCACAGGCATAACGTTCGGAATTCTGTTTGCGAACACCTTCGCAACCACTTAAAAAACTTTTTAGTGAATGTGTTCTTGGAACGGAACGTTAAATAACGTACTGTTTTTTTTCGAACACTGCTTTGGACCCATTTTTATAACGATTCAAGTATTATTGACTGCAAAAAATGTCTAACGTTAATAAAGTGTTTTTTAAAAACAAATTTAAATTTTTCCGAATATTTGGCAAACTGTTGACGGAATTTTATTTCACCGAACATTCAAAAACCATGACGAATATGCCGAAAAGTGACGAATATTCGCGACATCCCTAACATAAAAAGAAAATTTCCAAATTTTTTTGGTGTTCTAGATTTCACTTTCGAAAACTTTTACTCTTTTTGTTTTACATAAAAAAATGTTGGTGAAATAAAACGAATGCACTTTTAACATGATAATTTTTTTAGGCTGGTGTCTTAATTTGAAAGTGACGCAGGAAACCACCTTAGAGAATAATCACAATTGGAGCGGGAAGCGGAAAAACGCAATTGTCCTCATAAAAATAGAATTGAATCTAGTTTGGCGGAAAAACGCGGCGGAATTTTGTTGTCATATAAAACGTATGTGAACAGTTGCGGAAAAACGCTTCCCGCTCCAATTGTGATTATTCTCTAGTTTGACTATTAACGACTGGTGAATAAAAAAGTTTTTCACCAGCTGGTGAAAAAAATCAACTATAACTATTTTTTAGCAACTTTTTTTATATTTATCAATTTTTTTCATTAATTTTTTTTTTCAGATTAAAAAAAGTTTTTCACCAGCTGGTGAATAAAATGAAACATTATTATTTTTTAGCAATTTTTTTTCATTAAAATCGTTGGCCGACCATTCCTTGTGTGAATACATTCCATTCTTGCAAGCTTTTATATTAACATATAAAATCTATCTACAAAAGCTATAAAATAAAACAATTTTATATGTTTTAATTTTAATTTAAATTTGTATTTCTTAAACCTGACCAATCAAAATTTGACCATATTTGTATCATCTCTAAGTTTTTTGAGATACAACAACTAAACTTAAAATTAACACAGTATGCATTTTTTCTAATACTATAATTTATGGCCTTTAATTATGTTCCAATTGAGCCTCTGATTCTCTCCAATTACGTTTAATCATTTCTACAATTTGTTTAAATAACTGTGATTTAGAAAAATAATAACCAGCACAGGATAAAATAAATATCCAAGCTAAAATCAATACATAATCCGTACGATATTCAACTTGTATGGGTAACGGTGATAAACTAACATGTTTGGGTATATCCGAAGGTCTTAGGCCAGTGTGGCGGGTAACAAATGTATTAAAATTTCCTTGAGCACGATATTTTACTACCGGACGTCCTTGATGAAATAGCATTAAGGTGGGCAATGCAATAATGCCAAATTCTGTATTAAAACTGGGAAATTTATAAGCATCAATGGCAGCTACTGGTATTGTTTTAAAGGCATAAGGTAGATCATTAATGGGTATGGCTACCAAAGAACATGTCAAACAGGTGGGTGTATAGAAAAACACCAAAACACAACTACCCGGTTGATAACGTTTGGTATTATTACCAATGGGCTTTAACAAATCCACTATATCCTGTACACTATTCATTAGACGCAACTCATTCGTTCCATTACCGATTAGCGGATGATCTGGTATACATTTTACCATTATGGGTGGTTTACGTGGAGTTTCTGTAGCAGTCGTTGTCGGTAACAAGTGTAATATGTACTCATCATCCATATAACATTGTTCAGTATCTTCATAGCTGATATACTGTAGGAAATTATAATAACACTGTCCCCTAGAGACACCCAATTCATCGACAGTCATTTCTTCTACAGTTTTAGTGTTATTACTAACATTATTTGGATTATCTTTTTGTAGAAAATCAAATAGTTTATAGACACCACCAAACAGGGACTTTTTTGTGGCTGCATGAGAGCCAGTTGTACAAAATGCTGTTGAAAAAGGAGAGATGAGTTCAGATTTCATAAAGTTTTTATATGTCTAGCTTACCTATACTTAAGAGTAATATAAATAATTTATTATTCATAATAAATTTAATGATTTTGTTAATTTTTTATTAAAAAGAAAGATTTTTTTGTGTTTTGGTTTTTTTCCAATGATTTTGAGTGTTTTTGTTGTTGTGTCAGCTGTATTTTGACAGTTAACAAAAACAGAGTTGTTAAACAGTGATGTAAAACGATTTTTTAAATTAAATTTTCAGAGGTTGACAACATTTTTTTGAAGAGATTCAAAGTTTATAGCGAAATTAATTGGCTATCATTTATGATTTTTAATTACGTTTGTTTTGAAACAAACGAATAAAACTATTCGCACAATCGAATAAACATATATAAATAGCCACTTAAAATTATTCGAAAAATAAAATAAAATTTTTAAATAACCGAATATAACCATTCAAATATAATATAATGAGAACAAATTTTCGAATAATCACAAAACTGATCGAATAGAATAAAAATATTGGAATTATATTATTGGAACAATCAAATATTAGTACAATTCGATGAAATTATTCGAATAATCGAATAATTCATTTTATTCATTTCAACAATAGAACGAAATATGTTGAATTAGAGATGATCGCGTGAGTGATTTTTGACTCGCTCACGACAGGAATTTTTGAATCACGCACACTCACTCCCAAGCATATTTTTTCTACTCACACTCACTCACAATCACGTGAGTAAATTTAATTCAAATCACACTCACGCAAGCTTCACTCACACTCATGTTGACTCACACTCACGAAACTCCTATTTATACAAAAAAATTTCAAAAATCTTTCAAACATTTTCAGCAATTTTGCTTTTTTTGGACGAAATCTTAAGTTAAGCCAAATTTTAAAATTTTTTGTTGCTTTTTTTGGTACGAATGGAAATATGTAGAGAAAACAAATCATGCACACTCACTCACGCAAAAATACCACTCACGCATTTTTTTCTCCACTCACACTCACTCACAATCACGTGAGTAAAATTGAATTCAGTCACATTCTAATCTGCTCATGTGCCCATCTCTATGTTGAATACCCGAGTACAGTATTTAAAATACGTATTCAAATAAAATGTTTGAGTATTCGAATAAAACTTTTTTTTTTTTAAATAATTAAATAAAATTGTTGAAATAAAATATAAATAGCCAAACAAAAATATTTAATTTTTCATTTGTTGGAATATTTGATTAGTTATTTTAGTCGGTTTTAAAAAAATTTATATTTTTCATTCGAATTGAAAAGAAAAATTTATATTATTCGAACAATCGAATTAAAATATTTAAATAATCGATTTAAATTTTTCGAATCATCGAATGAAACTATTTGAATAATCCATAATTTTTCAAATAATCTAATATAATTATTCGAATAATCCAATAAAAATATTCAATGATTATTATACCCTACACCACTCTGTGGTACAGGGTATATTGAGTTTGTGCTGATGTTTGTAACTACCCGAAATATTGGTCCTAGACCTACCTTGAAGTATACCGATCGACTCAGAATAACTTTTTGAGTCGATTTAGCGATGTCCGTCCGTCCGTCCGTCTGTCCGTCCGTCCGTCCGTCCGTCCGTCTGTCCATCTATCGGTTTAAGCACGATACAGGTCGCAATTTTCAATCAATTGACTTGAAATTTAAAACTTAAGCACCTTTTGGCCCAAGGACGAAGCCTATTGAAATTGGAGAAAATCGGTCCATGTTAAGACCTAGCCCCCATACAAACGCCCCCCTTTGGATTCGGCTTTAATGACCCTAATAACCGTATTATAATAGATATCGCTTTGAAATTCAGCAAGTACTCAAATTTTGTATGCACAAATCACCATTCCAAATTTCAAAGGAATCGGGTCAGTCCTTCTAGTAGTCCCCATACAAACCACCTTCCCGATATTCACATAATTCCCTCAAAATTCATAAAAATGGAAATATTTGATAAAAAATTTATTTTTAGGTGTTAAACGTGTACTTTAGTAACCTTGTCAAATCGGAATATAATTGGACCATTTTTGGACTTAGTCCCCCATATAAAAATTAAGACCGATATTCAGTTAAATTGGTCTATTGACAAAAAAATAAACCAATTCCACTTAAAATTGATCTGTGTGTGTTTTCTACACTAAAAAAAGATCTAACAAAAGACAGATACAATCGGTCCATGTTTGGACTTGGAACCCATTTTCCGGAAAACACTGGTGTAGGGTATCATATGGTCGGTCTTGACCGACTATAACTTTCTTACTTGTTTGAATAAAATTATTTAGCCAAATCGATGAATAATCGACAAAAGTTATTTTAACAATCGAATTATTTGAATAAAAAAATTATTCGAATCATGGAATGAATCTATTAATAATCCATAATTTTCCAAATAATCCAATATAATTATTCGATTAATCCAAATAAATTATTCGAATTAATTATTTGAACAAAATTTTTCATTCAAATCGATGAACAATCAACAAAAGTTATTTTAACAACCGAATAAATTTTATTAAATAATTTTATTTTACTGAATTTAAAAATTAAAAATAAAAATATTCGAATTGAATTATTCGAATTATATTAAATTATATGAAAAATCGAATAATCCATTTCACTTATTTAAGTAATCGAACAAAATTTATTGAATAACCGAATAAAAATTTTCAAATACAATTATGTATTAAAAAAAAAAATAGTTGAGTATCGAATTAATCGAATTAAATTATTCGAAAAAATCTAATAACAATTTAAGAATCATCAAATGAAACAATTTTAATAGTCCAATATAATTTTACAAATAACACTGTAAGTAGGTGAAAATGACACACCAAAACGCCGAGACACGTCAACCTAATTTTGGGTCGTAGAATCCAGTGGTGTACCCCGCTTTGAAAAGTTAGCTCAAAATCCCGAGATACTTCGATTTTAAATTTGTAGTAGATTTAAGGCGATTTTTCATTTTATTTGAATGAAAAAACTTTAAAAACTTGTTAAAAACTTGTTATTTGTCAAAATTTATATCTAGAAATAATGGACGTCCATTTTCAAGCGGACAAGGAACCACACTTGCTCTTATTTTGATGAATTTTATATTTTTTTTTTTTGGATTTATTAAATTTTTAATCTACATTTGCAAATTTAAAATCAAAATATCTCGTTATTTTGAGCTAACTTTTTAAAACGGAGTATACCACTGGATTCTATGACCCAAAAATAAGTTGGGGTGTCTCGGCGTTTTTGTGTGTCATTTCAAAAGTTTAAATTTTACTTACAGTGTAATCCAATATAATTATTCGTATACGAATATCTGTGAGTCAATAAAATTATTCGAATAATTGAATAAAATTATTCAATCAAATCGATGAATAATCGACAAAAGTTATTTCAATAATCGAATAAAATTAACTAAATAATTTAATTTGACTGAATTTATACACTCAAAAAAGTATGTCGGTAAAATCAACTACAAAAGACAGTTGTTTTGACTACATTTTGTTGTTGAAAAGGCGTCCACTACATATTACGGTAAAAACAACTGAACATGTTGTTGTTTTTAACTATTGATTTTCAACTACAAAATGTAGTAAAAACTACTACAAAACTGTTTAATACAGTTGTTTTTACAACAATTGCCTGAAATTTTATTTAAAAAATTTCTTAAACGTTTAAATAATTGATATTTATTTATTTAAAAAGCAATACAATTCAGTTGGTTGTATAGAATTTCGACATGATGACAATTTTTTGGTGTATTTATCTGGAATTATAGAAGAAAAAATATATATTAATAAAATGTTAAACAAAATAAATTGATTGTATTTACCTTTGTTTTTTTAATAGTTTGTTTCAAATTTCCACCGCTTCTGATCAAAATTTGTCTGGAATAAAAAAAAAAAGAAATGCTTTGGTAGAATTGATTTATAAAAAAAAAATAATTAATTTGCAATGTTTCAAAAGGTATGTACCTGTTTTGTTGTGTATACAAAGAAAAGAAAGATGGCACGCAGGCAACCAAGCCGACAAGAATTTTTTTGTTTTTTTCCGATTGGTTTTTACGCACGCTTATGTGAGCGCTATATTATACACACTTGTTATCTCATTTATCCACTTATTTTCTTTCGCTCAAGAATTTTTTTTCAAAAACATATTTTTTGTTATAATTAAATTTAATAAATTGTAATTTAATTTATTTAGATATTTTTTATTTGGTATAAAAATAATTCCTTCCGCATCCCGCACGACCAACTCGTTCGACATAGTCGTTTGGAATAAAAATTTCTAGAAAAAAACGAGTTTTTAGAAAAAAACTAAAAACAACTACATAAATCAACTATTGCTACAGTGTAGTATATTTTTTGTAGTTATTTTTTGAAACTACTACAAAAAAAAGTTGTTTGAGATTTTTTCATACAAAAACGACCGAAATTGTAGTTAAAAACAACAGCTACTACTTACTACACAAACGACCGTCATGTAGTAACTGCAATAATTTTCTGAGTGTATAAAAACATGTCGGTCAAGAGTGACCATATGAACCCTACACCAGTGTTTTCCGGAAAATGTGTCCCAAACACGGACAGATTGGATTAGACTTTAATAAGTGTAGAAAACACACACAAACCTATTTTAAGTCGAATTAGCTTTTTTTCGGCGAAATTTTTATATGGGGACTAAGTTCAAAAATGGTCTAATAATATTCAGATTCGATTAGGTTACCAAAGTACACGTTGAACAACTACAAACAAAATTTTAAACAAATATTTCCTATTTTCACGAAAATGAAGTGATTTATGTAAATTTCGGGAGGGTGGTTTGTATGAGGATTACAAGAAGAACTGGTCCGATCCCAGTAAAAATTTAGAACGGTTGTTTGTGTATACAAAATACGATTACCTGCCAAATTTGGAAAGGATACCTATCATAATACGGTTATTAGAGTCAATTGTGCCAAACTCAAAAAAGTCGTTTGTTGTTAGGTCTTAGCATGGACCGATTTTTATCAAATTTCAGTACGCTTCTGCATTGGGCCAAAAGAAGGTTAATTTTCTAATTTCAGCCAATTAGGTTGAAAAGTGCGAACTATATCGAGCGCAAAAATTTACATGGACAGACGGACGAACGGACAGACGTCGCTTAATCAAACCAAAAAGTGTTTCTGAGTTGATCGGTTTACTTGAGAATGGGTCTAGGACCAATATTTCGGATAGTTATAAACATCAGCACAAACTCATTATACCCTGTACCACAGATTGTTGATTTTAGTCACTGTTTTGTTATACCCTACATCACTCTGTGGTACAGGGTATAATGAGTTTATGATGCTGTTTGTAACTACCCGAAATATTGGTCCCAGACCTACCATTAAGTATACCGATAGACTTAGAATTACTTTTTGGGTAGTTTCAGCGATGCCTGTCCGTTTGTCCATGTAAACTTTTGCGCACAATGCAGGTCGCAATTTTTACTTGATTTGTCTGAAAATTAAAATTTAAGCTTTTTTTGACTCAAGGTAGATTGCTATTGAAATTGGAAAAAATCGGTCCATGTTAAGACTTAGATAGCCCCCATCCAATAGGTATCCCGTAAAAAAAAAAAAAAATTAGCAGGTTAACGTTTTTTGTATTCAAAAATTACCATTCCAAATTTAAAAGGAATCGGCCCAGTTCTACTTGTAGTACCCATATAAACCACCATCCCAATATTCACAAAAATCTCTAAAATTTATGAAAATAGGAAATATTTTTTTAAAACTTTATTTGTGTGTGTTTAACGCTTACTTTAGTAACCTAATCGAATCTGATTATAGCCATACCATTTTTGGACTTAGGCCCCATATCAAAATTTCGCCCGATATTCAGGTAAAGCGGTTTATTGGCAACAATTAGAAGGCTACTTCACTTAAATTTTGTTTCGTTCTATACTTATTAAAGTTTTGACAAAAGATAAATACAATCGGTCCATGTTAGGACTTGAAACCCATTTCCCGGGAAACACCGGTGTAGGGTATTATATGGCCGTTCTGGACTGACTAAATTTCAGGGTTTGTTTTGCTGCTGGCAGTAGTCAAAAATTGCATAGAATATAATAATTTTCTAGTATTACTACAGAAAATATTAGAATACTAAAGCAATTTTTTTAAATTGCTAATTTATAAATTCAAACTTGAACATATTTTCAAAATGAATATATTCAAATTTTAAAATTTCTGAAGAAAATATTTTAGCAAATTTAAAAATTTGAAAATGAAAAAAAACTGGTGACAGCAAATTTTAAAATTTTAAAATTAAAAAAAAAAAACTGGCCACAGCAAATTTTAAAATTTTAAAATTGCAATTTTAGCAAATTTCAAAACATTTAAAATGCTTAAATTGTGAATTTCAAATTCCGAAAATTGCAATTTGGTAAATTTGAAAATATTTAACATGCTTGTTTAGAAAACTTAAAAACTGAATATATTACAATTTGAAAACAATACAAACTGAATACACATACATACGTATGTGTGTATGAAAAAAAAAATGATGAACGATATTTATTAAACCAATACATAAATAATAGAAAATAAAAATGTTACACGGTTTTTGTGCAGACTTCTAGAATACATTTTCTAAAGTATTTTTGCCTCCTAAACATAAATCTGTCATCAGAATAAGTTGTATCGCCTTCTCGAGATATAGGCATTTTAGTTTTTTGTGGACCAATACCTCAAAACAAACAATTCTTTTAGTATTGGAAAAATGTATGTTAAATTTTTATATGAGGGTTTCTGCGTCAACCAAGCCACCCGTCTCTCCAAAATTGGTATGAGTTTAAAATTTTTTAAAAAATTTTGAAATTACTTAAAAATATTTACTTTTGAATGCCGAGTGACGCCTTTTAAATTTCTATTGGCTGATCCAATGTGGCGCCCAATTTGTTAAAAATATTACAGATTCGCTTAAAACTCTTTATATATGGGTTCTTGTGGTCGCTTAAAAAGAACTTGCAGTTGGATTTTTAAAATTCAAAATGGCGGACCCAACATGGCGACCAATATTTTTAAAAATAAACCGATTTGCTTGAAATATTGTATGCACTGGTTTTTTGGGTCGCTAAGGAAGAATCTGAAGTTAGATTTTCTAACTTCAAAATGGCGGATCCAACATGGCGATACTTTTTAAAAATAATTGACTTAAAACTTTTTACGCATTTTGGGTTGCTAAATTAGAATCTGAAGTAGAATTTCCCAAATTTAAAATGACGGATCCAACATGGCGACCATTTTTTTTTATGTAACCTGATTTGCTTGAAATTTTTCATAAACGAGTTTGGTGCATTTTTCAACACGTGACTACAATATCTTATAATTATTCTTTATTCGGCCAAAAATGTGGCAGAATATTCGCCTCGGCTTTTTAGCCGAACCGAATATTAGGTCGGATCAGGGGTGTATCCAGGATTTTATTTCGGTGGGGGCCCAATATTATTTGTCAATTTTTTTTTTACAAAAAATTTTCATAACAGCACATGTTTTAGAATTTGTCTTGATCTTTTCCTTGAACTCAATCACAGAGTAAAGAAGAATAAGAGATATTACGGATGAAACCGCACTTCTTTTGTTAATTTTTTTTTAGCCGTGAACTCCGATTATCTCGGGCTAGAACCCAGAATACTTACAAAAGGAAATTGAAAAAAAGAGAAACCCCAAATACCTTTCAAAAGGAAATCGAAGAAAAAAGTGAAACCCTATATACATTTCAAAAGGAAATGAAGAAAAATAAACGAATGCATTTAAAAGGAAAATGAAAACAAAACAAAACAATTTATCTATTCTATTATCTAAAAGAGCCCGCCTTGAGATAATCGCAGTTCTCAATTTGGGTTCCACGAAGTTTTCACTAATCGTACCTCTGTTCCTTTCTTTACTCTATGACTGAATGTAACACAATCAGATTCTTAATTTTTTTGTAAGTTTAAAACTGTTGGGGAAAAAATTAAAATTTTTTTTAATATTTTAAAATTTTTTGAGAGACTTAAGTCTTTTTTTAATGTGTGAATTGTATCAGATGCTGATACATTTTTCCAATGAAGATTATAAGAATCTGAATTTTTTTTCAAAGAAAAGTCTAAGATTCTATGACAATTTCCAGTTAAGACAGTTTTTGTTATAAAAAGAGTGAAAGACTCTAAATCATATTTCCAATGAAAAACGTTTCTCGGGGAAAAGTCACTTTAGAAAATGATTCTATAAATATATTCATAAAATACTTTTCTAAAAGAAAAGACTCCAATTGTAAGACATTTTCCCAGAATCTGAGATATTTCTAGTCTAGCACATTTTCTTAGATTCTGAAACATTCTACACAAAAAGTTTTAGATTCTGAGAAAATCTTCGCCTTTTCTTTAAGAAAAATTATTCAGATTCTGAGACCTTTTTAAAAAGAAAACAGTATACAAAAAGTCTTAGATTCTAAAACATTTTTCCTAAAGAAAAACTCTTGGATTCTGAGAAAATTTTCCTATAGAAAAAGTCTAAGATTCTTAGACATTTTTCCTATAGAAAAAGTTTATAATTCTGAGATAATTTTCCTATAGAAAGTCTCAGATTCTTATAAAAAAAAGTCTCAGATTCTTCGACATTTTTCCTATAGAAAATGTCTCAGATTCTCAAACATTTTTTCTACAGAAAAAGACTCAGATTCTGAGACATTTTTCATAAAGAGAAAGTCTCAGATTCTGAATTATTTTTCCCATAGAAAAAGATATTTTTACCATAGAAAAGTCTCAGATTTTTAGCGTTTTTCTACACAAAAAGTCCCAGCTTGTGTCTCTGAAACATTTTTTTTAAAACATTTTTCATATAGAAAAGCCTCAGATTCTTAGATTTTTTTATAGAAAAAATCTCAGATTTTGAGACATTTTTCAGATTCAGAGACATTATTCCTATAGAAAGTTCTCAGATTCTGAAACATTTTTCATGTAGAAAAGCCTCAGATTCTGAGAATTTTTTATAGAAATAGTCTCAGATTCTGAGACATTTTTCCTATAGAAAAAGTCTTAGATTCTGAGAAAAAGGCTAATATTTTAAGACATTATTCCTATAAAAAAAGTCTTAGATTCTCAGACATTTTTCTTATAGAAAGTTTTAGATTCTGAGACATTTTTTTTAGAAGAGTGTAAGATTCTGAGACATTTTTTTAAAGAAATAGTCTTGTTCTGAGGCATTTTTCTCAAAGACAAAGTCGCATTTTAAGATTTGACTACATTTTACTTACAATTAGGTTCATTTTTTGATGAACTTAATTGTAATTGAACCTAATACGCCACTGGGTCGGATCATTTATCGCCATGTTGGATCCACCACCTTGAACTTAGAAAATCTAACTTCAGATTCTTCTTTAGCGACCCCAAAACACCGAGCATATAAAGTTTCAAGCAAATCGGTTTATTTTTTAAAAATATTGGTCCCCATGTTGAGTCCGCCATATTGAATTTTAAAAATCCAACTGCAGCGATACAAATTTTCTGATGAAAGATTTGTGTTAAGGAGGCAAAAATACATTAGAAAATATATTCTAGAAGTCTGCACAAAAACCGTGTAACATTTTTATCTTCTAATATTTATGTATTCGTTTAATAAATGTCGTTCATCAATTTTTTTTAGTCCAAACACACATACGTATGTATGTGTATTCAATTTGTATTTTTTTCAAATTGTAATATATTCAGTTTTTAAGTTTTCTAAACAAGCATGTTATATATTTTCAAATTTACCAAATTGCAATTTTCGGAATTTGAAATTTACAATTTAAGCATTTTAAATGTTTTGAAATTTGCTCAAATTGCAATTTTAAAATTTTAAAATTTGCTGTGGCCAGTTTTTTTTTTTTAATTTTAAAATTTTTAAATTTGCTGTCACCAGTTTTTTTTCATTTTCAAATTTTTAAATTTGCTAAAATATTTTCTTCAGAAATTTTAAAATTTGAATATATTCATTTTGAAAATATGTTCAAGTTTGAATTTATAAATTAGCAATTTAAAAAAATTGCTTTAGTATTCTAATTTTTAAATTAGCAATAAAGAAAAATATTGAAGGCGTGAAATATTTGTAGTATTATATTGTTTAAAAAATTTTTTGTGTATGCTAATTGTAAACCCTGCTAAATTTTTCTTACTTGTTTTTAATCTGAGATTGTTTCTGATTTATTTTTCTTCGTGTACATATTCAAATTACAAAAAAGCGTTACAAGTTAAACGAACTTTTAAGTATAAATTTTAATAATATTCTAAATAAGTATGTATTGAATATTCATGAAATGTCATATTAACTCCTTCAGGCTCTATAGATTTTGGCTGAAATTCTCTTTCCTCTTTAACTTCTTCTTTGCTATTATAATAATGTAACTTGACACATAATGCAGTTTTAGTTTGTCGAAAAAATGTATATAAGGCATTCCACACCAAATGCCCTGAAAAGGTGGCATTGATAGCCCTATATAGAACGAAGAAAATTGCGTTTATGGTTTTTCAATTTTTCAAAAACTGGGCTAAGAAGACGTGGTTTAATATTGGAAAAATGGTGAAATTTGTGTCAATTTCCCTTGATTAAATATTTATGAATTTAAAAGGAAATGCAACACAATCTCAAAAGTTTACATTGTTGAATAATTTTTTCTGGGCTATCGATTAATTTTTTTTATTTTGGAAAATTTTCAGAACCCGTTCTGAAATTATTAATTAAAAAAAAAATCAATTTATCAAAAATCTGTCCACATTTTTTTAAATGTTTAGATGTTTTTTTATCCACACAAACAAAATCAGGATGAAATTTTTTGTTTTTTTTTCGATAAAATCGCATTTGAATATTGGATTTCATAAAAATTCTGAAATTCTCTAGTGTTTTATTGGGTCAACACTGCGTATGAGCAATTAAAATTCTTTGGTTTTGCAAATATTCATTAATCATACGCGGTGTTGACACAATAAAATACAAGAGAATTACAGAATTTTTATGAAATCCATTATACAAATACGATTTTCTAGAAAAATACGATAAATGTCCTCCTGAATTTGTTTGTGTGGATAGACAAACATCTAAACTTAAAAAAAAATTAAAAAAAAAAAATCTGGCCGAATTTATAATAAATTAACTTTTTTTAAAAATTAAAAATTTCAGAACAGTTTTTAAAATTTTTCCAAAATAAAAAAATTTAATCGATCGGCCCACTAAAAAATATAAAAGAATGTAAATTTTTGAAATTGTGGTGAATTCTGTTATAATTTGATAAACATTTAATCAAGGGAACTCGACACAAATTTGATCATTTTTCCAATATTTAACCACGCCTTCTTTTCCCAGTTTTTCAAAAATTGAAAAACCAAAAACACAATTTTTTTTAGTTCTATATAAGGCTATCCATACACCCTATTCAGACATTTATGGCACACATGTTTTTCTGTAGCGGGACATTTGGTGTGTAATGACTTATATGTATGTGGCATTTTTTTTTAATATGCATAATAGAAAATAACAATTTGAGGACATTACAAAAAAAAAAAAAATTAAGATAATTTATGGGAAACATCATGCTATAATAATAGTAATATGCTGCATAAAAAGGAAGAAATAATAAGAAGGACACCATTATGAAGTTTTTAAAATAACTCTACTAATATAGAATTATAATATATTAGTGTTCTTGCATTATTAACATAAAAGAAATTAAAAACAAAATTTAATTTTAAATTTAACGTTTCTTTTTGAAGGGTTGTAAACTTTACAGCCAAGTTTATTATGGTTCTACAACCAGTTTTGTTTCTCAGTTTTATTTTTAATAAAAAATCACCCACATACCAACCAGCATTTTATAGACACATTTTTCAATCTTTTAAGAAGAATTTTTTGGCCATTTGCCCGTCGTCATCTTAAATGCATTTAGGTAAAGTACAATTTTTTTTTTGTTTTTCTTAAGCATCCAATACATTCTACACTCAAAAAATATAAATAGTAAAATTACAGAAAAACAAAAAACAAGTAAAAAAATTAAAACTTAAAAAAGTTGATTGCAAAAAATTATTTGAAAAAAAAAATGTTGGCAAAAAAAATTTTGATGGGAAAATGTTGTTGAAAATCGATAAAAAAATTATTTGTTAAAATTTTTTTGGCTAAGAAAAGATTTCTTAGTGTTAAATATTTTGGCGAAAATTTTGTTTAGCAAATTCCATAAATGACATTTTTCGTATAGAAAAATCTCAGATTCTGACACATCCCAGCAAAAACATGGTAATGAGTCGTGAAAAGTAATCATTACCAAGTACATTATTTATAATGAGTATCCATTACCAATAACATTATTTTAAGCCCAAAAGTAACTACTTCTCAGTAATATGTTATAAAACCACCTCTAATTAATAATACCTCTTTGCACTTGCAGTTTTTAACCTTTACAATTCAATTAACTTAAAAAGTACTTAAAAACTTAATAAAAATTACGCAATTTAAAGTTTTAGTAAAAACAAGTTAAATTTTAAAAGTTTTAATTAACTAATTATTTAAAAAATCAGATTTAGTTGATAATTGCTTAACAGCCTACTTGGCGTATCGGTCTAGAGTGATTGTACGTTACAAGCAGTTAATAGCAAAGTATTACAGATGATGATGAGTTCAATCCTTGTCGGCTGCGATCTGTAAATAATTTTCACATATAGAGTTTTATTGACTATTAACTAAATAAATTGACATTAAAAGTTTTTCTGAAGATTATTATAACTGGATAATATGAAACTCGTAAGAAACAAACCAGGATGTCTAAATTTTTAGAAAAATTAAAATTTTTCTTTCACACTTTTCTCAATTCAAAAACCATATATTTTACTTCTTATTGGTAATGGGTTTTAACTCCTTATTTGTAATCCGAGTCAGTAACTACTTATTTATCTCCATACTCTTCACTACATATTTTTATCTCACGGCCTTGTTAAAATAATTAGTGTTTCATTCAATAAGTAACTACTTATTAACATCTGTTTCGGATTACAAAACCCATTACTAGTAATGCCAATTTTTTCTGGGATATTTCATACAGAAAAAGTCTCTGGTTATGAGACTTTTTTCATAAAAAAAAGTTTCTTAGGGCGAATTACTCAATGAAAAGAAAGCTGCTAACTGCCGATTTAACGAAGCCTTATTCCAAAATTTGTATGAAAATGTTAAATTTAACGGAGAGTTATTTTATAACAGAGCATTGAGTAATCCAGCCTTATTCTGACACATTTTTCGTATAGAAAATCACAGATTATGAGACAGTTCTCAGATTCTGAGACAAAAGTCTAAGATTCTGATACATTTTTCGTATAGAAAAATTCTCAGATTCTGAAATAATTTTCGTAAAAAAAATCAGATTCTGAGACATTTTTCGTAAAAAAAATCATATTCTGAGACTTTTTCATATAGAAAAAGTCTCCGATTTTAAGACATTTTTTGTATAAAAAAAGTCTCAGATTCTGAGTCATTTTTCATATAGAAAAAGTCTCAGATTCTGAGACATTTTTTGTATAGAAAAAGACTCAGATTCTAAGAGATTTTTCGTACAGAAAAAGTCTCAGATTGTGGGACATTTTCGTAAAGAAAAAGTCTCTTAATCTGACACATTTTTCGTATAGAAAAAGTCTCTCATTCTGACACATTTTTCGTATAGAAAAAGTCTCTGATTCTGACACATTTTTCGTATAGAAAAAGTCTCAGACTCTAAGACATTTTTGGTATACAAAAAGTTTCAGATTCTGAGATACTTTTCGTATAGAAAAAAATACTTAGATTCTGAGAGATTTTTCGTATAAAAATTTCAGATTCTGATACATTTTTTGTATAGAAAAAGTTTCAGACTCTAAGACATTCTGAGACATTTTTTGTATAGAAAAAGTTTCAGATTCTGAGACAGCTTTCATATATATTCTGAGACATCTCTCAGATTCTGCGACATTTTTCGTATAGAAAAAGTCTCCGATTCTGATACATTTTTCATATAGAAAAATTCTCAGATTCAGAAACATTTTTTGTAAAGAAAAAATCTCAGACTCTAAGACATTTTTTACATAGAAAAAGTCCCTCATTCTGAGATATTTTTGTACAAAAAACTCTCAGATTATAAGAGATTTTTCGTATAGAACAAGTCTCAGATTCTGAAACACTTTTCGTATAGAAAAATTGTCTGATTCTGATTGTGAGACATTTTTCGTACAGAAAAACTTTAAGACATTTTTCGTACAGAAAAACTTTAAGACATTTTTCGTATAGAAGAAGTTTCAGAATCTGAGACATTTTTCGTATAGATAAAATCTTAGATTCTAAGATAATGTTCTTATATTGTTCTCAGATTCAGAGATATTTTTCTACAGAAAAAATCTCAGATTCTGAGACATTTTTCGTATAAAAAAGTCTCAGATTCTGATATGATTTTCGTACAGAAATATTCTCAGATTCTGAGACATTTTTTGTATAAAAAGAGTCTCAGATTTTGAGACATTTTTCGTATAGAAGAAATCTCCGATTCTGAGACATTTTTCGTATAGAAAAAGTCTCAGATTCTGAGACATTTTTTGTATAGAAAAATTCTAAGTCTCTGAGACATTTTTCGTATAGATAAAATGTCAGATTCTGAGATATTGTTCGTATAGAAAAAGACTCAGATTGTGAGACATTTTTCGTATAGAAAAATTCTCAAATTCTAAGAGATTTTTCGTATTGAAAAATTCTTAGATAGTGAGATATTTTTATTATAGAAAAATTCACAGATTCTAAAACATTTTCAGTTTAGAAAAATTCTTAGATTCTGATACGTTTTTCGTATAGAAAAATGCTCAGATTCTGAGATATTTTTCGTATAGAAAAATTTTCAGATTCTGAAAAAATTTTTGTATAGAAAAAGCCTTAGATTCTGAAACATTTTTCGTATAGAAAAAGTCTCAGATTCTGAGATATTTGTCGTATAGAAAATGTTTCAGTTTCTAAAATATTTTTCGTATAGAAAATGTCTTAGATTCTAAGACATTTTTAGTACAGATAAACTTTGAGGCTTTTTTCGTATAGATAAAATCTCAGATTCTGAGATATTGTTCGCATAGAAAAACTCTCTGACTCTGAGACAGTTTACGTATAGAAAAAGACTCAGATTCTAAAAAATTTTTCGCATAGAAAAAGTCTCAAAGACTGAGATATTTTTCGTTTAGAATAAGTTTCATATTCTGAGACTTTTTTGTATAGAAAATTCTCAGATTCTGCGACATTTTTCGTGGAGAAAAGTCTCAGATCTATATCGCCTGATAACAGAGTTTATAATTTTACCAGACAGGCGCCCTAGTAGGCTAGTTGGTAGCGTGCTAGCCTATGAGTCTGGGGGTCGTGGGTTCGATTCCCACCAGAGGCCTTGGTCTGTTTCGCTACAACGAGACGAAGGTCATTGTTACCAGTTCTCGGTTAGGTAAAATTAGTATATGATTTGTAATTATATGTTAATTCTTAATAAAATAATAAAAAAAATAATTTTACCAGACTATGTAGACCTGCTTTAGAAAACATGTATCACAGATTTATTACAAAGTTATTTTTTTAAATTTTCAATAAATTTTTTTATTAAAACAATAAAATTTTTTATTTTTATTATTGGGATTAATGGTATAAATCAGCATTAAAAATGTTTCAATTTCAAATTAAAAGTGAAGCCACTTAGATTTTAAAATTTTAATTTTAAAAATAAAATTTTTTTGTAAAAAAAAAAATTTTGTTGACTTTTGTCACTATTTTATTTTTGATATGAGGTTGTTTTTGCTTGATTTGAAATTTTTTTAGTATAATAATAATTTTTTTCTTTGAGTGTTTTTTTTTCTAAAAAAACTGCATTATTTTAGCCTTTTATATGTTATTATACATCCTACCAAGAAGACTTTGATTGTAAATTGCAATTTAGATAAATATTTTCTTTCGTTTTTTTTTTCTGGTTCAAACTCCCCTCTGTGTAGTTTAAGTTTTGTGTACCAGAGTGAACTGTTAAAGACTTGTGAGTGAATGACATCTACAAATGTTGTAGTACTAAAACTTATCAAAATTTTTTATTTTTATTATTGGGATTAATGGTATAAATCAGCATTAAAAATGTTTCAATTTCAAATTAAAAGTGAAGCCACTTAGATTTTAAAATTTTAATTTTAAAAATAAAATTTTTTTGTAAAAAAAAAAATTTTGTTGACTTTTGTCACTATTTTATTTTTGATATGAGGTTGTTTTTGCTTGATTTGAAATTTTTTTAGTATAATAATAATTTTTTTCTTTGAGTGTTTTTTTTTCTAAAAAAACTGCATTATTTTAGCCTTTTATATGTTATTATACATCCTACCAAGAAGACTTTGATTGTAAATTGCAATTTAGATAAATATTTTCTTTCGTTTTTTTTTTCTGGTTCAAACTCCCCTCTGTGTAGTTTAAGTTTTGTGTACCAGAGTGAACTGTTAAAGACTTGTGAGTGAATGACATCTACAAATGTTGTAGTACTAAAACTTATCACATAAAGTTTGGTTTTACTAGGGTTTTTTTTAAGTTTTTAGTTTTGTTTTTAAAACTCCTAAGTTTTAGGCAGGCAGTCTTTATTACCTTTCGCCTTACACTCGCTCAAACAACCAACCACAAGAAAAGTTGGGATGTGATGGTCAGAATGAGGTAAGAATCAATAGTAGTAGTAGTTTTAGTTTATGGTAAGGAAATTGTCCTAGAAGTTTTGTTTGAAGTTTGTTTTTTTTCCACAGAAGTAAAAAATAAATTGAAATATGTGTGGGAATTAGGGTGGGAACTTTGTTAAATGAGTGGAACTCAGATTTAAAAGTATTTTATATAAAAAAAAACTCTAATTCAATAAAAATAATTCATTTTGTTTCAAAATACTTCCAGACGTATACTTATAAAAAATTATTAATCATAAGTTGGGTGACTTTACTACCCTAATTTTAAATGTGATTTAAAAAAATAAAATAAAATTTTTAAACTTCTATTACAAATTGAAGATCCTTTTTAAAATTTGAGAACCACGTTTAAAATGTATTTTTAGGTTAAATTAGAAAATTCCATTTGAAATCATACGTTGCTGTCTTTTAGTCTACAATTATTTAAAATTTGGAAAAAATCAATTGAATTGGAATAAGACCAATGGAATTTTAAAAACTAGAAGTTAAAGTTTAATAAAAGTTGATCTAATCAGACTTAAAAGATTCCAATTGATAATTTAAAAATATATTCGAAATTCAATATTTTTTTTCTCCAAATTTTTTTAATTTTAAATAAAATATGTCATAATTTTATTTTAGCCCTTGAAATGAAAGTTAACATAGTACAAACAAAACCTTCGAGGCTTTTTTTTTAGTTCAGCGCTAGATTTTTTTACACGCATTTGAAGTTATTGAGCTTTTATTATAATTGTAATAATAATTTTCTGAAAAATGTATAAGGCGTATGATTAATTTTGTAATTGCCTTTAAGTAGCAATAATAAATAATTTGGTTATTCAGTAAGTAGTTACGGGACCGATTGCAGGAAAATTCATACCGGTTATAGCTAAAGTAATTTCGAGCTTAAGTTTGGACGCTGGACCCCACATGTCCAATAAGGGTACTACCAGGGCCCCTAATGTAGGACATGTTTAGTACACAAAAGCTTTAAATGCTTTAAAAAGCTTTAAATTCTTTAAAATCATCTTTAAATGCATGTAAAAAATAGTCTAGCGCTGAACTAAAAAAAAGCCTTAAGGGTTTTGCTATGTAAAATGTCTACTTTCATTTGCTTTTGGTTTCGTCCCATTCCGATTCGGAAAGTTCGATTTTGTATCACTGTGTTATTAGTAACTTCAAAAAAGCGACTTCCCTACTGCACATGTTGGTCAAACCAATATAGATGTAGAAACAACGGAACAAAGAGCATCATCTAATAAATTAAGTAAAAATCAAATGAATTCAATTGAAAAAGTTTTTCATTTCCAATGCCAAAATGTCGTAAAAGGGCAAAAAAAGACAAGAAACTGAAATTGAATTATTGGAAGTAGAAATAATTTTGAGATTATTTTATATGCGGTGGAGTCACCATAACTGGGTAAGAAGAAATTTCAATAGAAAAAATGTTTCAGAATCTGATACTTTTTCTTAAGAAAAAATTTCTCAGAATCTGAGACTTTTTCTATAGAAAAAGTGTCTCAAAATCTTTAAAAAAAAAAAAAATAGAAAAAGTGTCTCAGAATCTGAGACTTTTTCTATAGAAAAAGTGTCTCAGAATCCGAGATTTTTTCTATACAAAAATGTCTCAGAATCTGAAACTTTTTCTATAGAAAACATTTCAAAGAATCTGAGACTTTTTCTATAGGAAAAATGTCTTAGAATCTGAGACTTTTTCTAAAGGAAAAAATTTCTCAGAATCTCAGACTTTTTCTATAGGAGAAATGTCTCAGAAGCCAAGACTTTTTCTAGAGGAAAAATGTCTCAGGATCTGCGACTTTTTCGACAGGAAAAATGACTCAGAATCTGAGATTTTTGCTGTAGGAAAAATGACTCAGAATCTGAGATTTTTTCTTTAAGAAAAATGTCTCAGAATCTGAGACTTTTTCTATAGGAAAAATGTTTCAGAATCTAAGAATTTTTCTAGGAAAAATGCCTTAGAATCTACGTCTTTTTCTATAGGAATAATGTCTCATAATCTGAGATTTTTCTTTAAAAAAAAGTCTCAGAATCTGAGACTTTTTTTTATAGAAAAAATGTCTCAGAATCTGTGACTTTTTCTATAAGAAAAATGTCTCAGAATCTGTGACTTTTTCTATAAAAAAAATGTTTCAGAATCTGTGACTTTTTCTATAAGAAAAATGTCTCAGAATCTCAGACTTTTTCTATAGAAACAATATCTCAGAATCTGAGACTTTTCTATAGGAAAAATGTCTCAAAATCTGGTACCTTTTCTACAGAAAAAATTTCCCAGAATCTCATAATTTTTCTATAGGAAAAATCTCTCAGAGTCTAAAAATTTTTCTATATGAAAAATGTTCAGAAACGGACTTTTTCTTTAGAAAAAATGTTTCAGAATCTAAAACTGAAATTTTTCATAAAGAAAAAGTCACCTTTTCTGAAACAATTTTTTCTACAATAAAACTCTTAGATTATGAGACATTTTTCCTTTTCTGAAAATTTTTCTTAAGAAAAAATGTCTAGAAATTTCTATAGAAAAAAGTCTCAGAATCTCAAACTTTTTCTATAGGAAATATTTCCCTTAATCTGAGACTTTTTCTATAGAAAAAATGTTTCCGAATCTAAAACTTTTTCTTAAGGAAAAATGTCTCGGAATCCGAAACTGTTTCTACATGAAAAATATCTTAGAACCTGAGACTTTTTCAATAGGAAAAATGTTTCAAAATCTGAGACTTTTTCTATAGAAAAAATATTTCAGAATCTGAGACTTTTCTAAAGGAAAAATGTCTCAAAATCTGAGACTTTTTTTATAGAAAAAATGTCTCAGAATCTGAGACTTTTTCTATAGAAAAAATGTTTCCGAATCTGAAACTTTTTCTTAAGGAAAAAATGTCTCGGAATCCGAAACTGTTTCTATATGAAAAATATCTTAGAACCTGAGACTTTTTCAATAGGAAAAATGTTTCAAAATCTGAGACTTTTTCTATAGAAAAAATATTTCAGAATCTGAGACTTTTCTATAGGAAAAATGTCTCAAAATCTGAGACTTTTTCTATAGAAAAAATGTCTTAGAATCTGAGACTTTTTCTATAGAAAAAATGTCTCAAAATCTGAGACTTTTTCTATTGAAAAAATGTCTCAGAATCTGAGACTTTTTCTACAGGAAAAGTGTCTCAGAATCTGAGACTTTTTCTATAGGAAAAATGTCTCAGAATCGAAGACTTTTTCTATAGGAAAAATGTCTCAGAATCTGAAACTTTTTCTGTAGGAAAAATGTCTCAGAATCTGAGACTTTTTCTATAGAAAAAATGTCTCATGTCATTTAAAATTTAAAAAATTTTTTAGTTCCTTTAAAAAAAGTTCACCGTTATTCATTTATTTTATTGTTTTTGTAATTTTATTTATTTTTTTTCCTTAACTTTCAAATTGTTTTTTTAATTCACTTAATTTTGTTAAAAACTCATCTCTTTGTAATCTTCTTTCGGGCAATTTCTCCTTAGGCACCATTTCTTCACATTGTTTTGAAAGTTTCTCTAAAGTTTTTCCACTTTCCATTTGAGGTATTGGCTCATAAGTCGCACTAACTTTATAGATTTCTTGACCAAAACGTTGTACATAATCGGCAACACCATCAGCATTTAAATGTGCCGTTTCTAGGGGTCCCAAGAAAGCATAACGTAAACCCAAACCCTCAGTCATAACTGTATCAATATCGGCTACAGTTAAGACATCATTTTCCACTAAATGCCAAACTTCATTTAATATGGCATATTGTATGCGATTTGTAGCAAAACCTAAAACTTCACGGGTTAAAGTAACAGGTTTCTGTTTAATTTCCAACATTAATTGTTTGGCGAACTCTACAGCCTTCTTGGAGGTCCATGGAGCAGGAACAATTTCTACCAGTGGTATATAATAGGGTGGATTTAAAGGATGTGATACAAGAATCTGTTAAAGAAATTTAAAGAAAATATATTGATGCATGCTAGTCATTCATTCGTTCATTCATCTATCTAACGTGTACACAGAAAAAAATATTTAACAAAAAAAAAAAAAAAAATTGGAATTGTTTAATTTGTATTTTTTTTTTGCATTACATTTTTAATTGGCTCAATTAAAGATTTAATTAATTAAAAAGATTATAAAATCAATTTAATTTTGTGTTTTTTTTTTAATTCTTGAACTCTGGAAAAAACAGCCATTTTTTATTTTTTTTTGCAAATTCAAAATGCCAATATCTCGAAAACCGTTCGACCGATCCAATTTTTTTTTAATATTTGCGTTAAGTATACCAAATTTATAACTTTTATAAAACATCGCAAGATAATTTGCTGAAAATTTCTTAAGTTTTCAAATATCTAAATTTCGGTGGAAATTTTCCAAAAATCAAAAACTTGAATCGAAGGGTTATCGGGTTAAAATGATCGGATTGTGCTCAAATAAAGTTTAAACAAAACATTACCTCAAGCTCTATGAAAAGGTCAAGCTCTATGAAAAAGTCAAGATAATTTTGAGAATTTTTTCAATAAGTTTCCTAAACCGCCAATTTGTTTACAAATTTCTAGCGATATCTCGAAAACCGTTTAACCTTAAATTTCTACCACATAACTGTTAGTCTAAGATATATTTATTTTATTGCCACACATTTATTTTTTTCTGTGCATCTAGGATATAGGAAGTATTGTTTATTCATATATATCCTTACATTTTCTTTGTGCTTTAAACCTTCACTAAACAATGATGGCATAAAAGTACTCGTCGAACTGGAAATAATTGTTTTTGCTTCGACTATGTCATCCAATTGTTGGTACAATGACTTTTTCCATTCAATACGTTCGGGTATGCATTCTTGTATGAATATGGCATTTTTCACCAGCTCTTTAATATCGGTGGTGGTTTTAATGCACTTAAATTGTTCGCTAGAATTTAAATCGCCTCTAAGGAGTCGTTGTTCTTCTAATCGCTTTAATTCTTTTTCAATATATTCTAAAGCGGATGTTAATTGTTCAGGTAAAATATCATATAACATGACTTGATAACCAACGGAAGCAAATAACATTGACCAGGCACGTCCAATGAGGCCACTGAAAGTAGAAAATTAAAGTTTAAGGTTATTGTGTTAATTATAAAATATTAAAAAATAAACATTGTTTTATTTGACATTTCAAAATGTTATATTTTAGCTCGAGGTAATTTTTCTTTACAAATTACACCATAACAATTCTGAGATTCTGAGACATTTTTTCTATAGAAAAATTCTCAGTTCCCCAACATTTTTAGATTCTGAGACATTTTTTCTATAGAAAAGTTCTTAGATTCTCAGAAATTTTTTTTATAGAAAAATTCTCAGATTTTGAAAAAAAAATTTTCTAAAGAAAAGCTCTCAGATTCTGAGACATTTTTTCTATATAAAAATACTTAGACTCTGAGACATTTTTTCTATAGAAAAATTCTCAGATTCTGAGACATTTTTTCTGTAGAAAAATTTTCAGATTCTGAGACAATTTTTTTTTTAGAAAATTTCTCAGATTCTGAGACAATTTTTTTATAAAAAAATTTTCAGATACTGAAACATTTTTTCTATAGAAAAATTCTCAGATTCTGATACATTTTTTCTATAGAAATATTCTAAGGTTCTGAGACATTTTCTCTATTGAAAGATTCTCAGACTCTGAAACATTTTTTAGAGAAAAATTCTCAGATTCTGAGACAATTGTTCTATAGAAAATTTCTTAGATTCTGAGACATTTTTTCTATATAAAAATTCTCAGATTTTGAAAAATTTTTTTATAAAAAAATTCTCAAATTCAGAAACAATTTTTTTTCAGAAAATTTCTTAGATTATAAGACATGTTTTTCTATATAAAAATTTCACAGATTTTGAAATTTTTTTTATAGAAAAACTCTGAGATTCTGAGATATTTTTTCTATAGAAAAATTCTCAGATTCTGAGACATTTTTTACATAAAAAGTTCTCAGATTCTGAGGCATTTTTTCGACAGAAAATTCTCAGATTCTGGAGACATTTTTTCTATAGAAAAATTCTCAGATTCTGAAACATTTTTTTTTTGGAAAAATTTTCAGATTCTGATAAATTTTTTCTATAGAAAAGTTCTCAGATTCTGAGATTCTTAGGCCCTTACCACAAGAAAACAAAAAGTCTATTTTATTTTTCTATGGTAAGGCTGTTAGACATTTTTTCTGTAGAAAAATTCTCAGATTCTGAGACATTTTTTCTACAGAAAAATTCTCAGTTTCTGAGATATTTTTTCTATAGAAAAATTTTCAGAATCTGCGACATTTATTCTCTAGAAAAATTCTCAGACTCAGCAACATTTTTTCTATAGAAAAAAGCTCAGATTCTAAAACATTTTTTCTTGTCATAATTTTTTCTATACAAAAATTCTCAGATTCAAAGACATTTTTTCTCTAGAAAAATTATCAGATTTTGAGACATTTTTTCTATGGAAAAACTATCGGATTCTGGGATATTTTCTTCTATAGAAAAATTCTTAGATTCTGAGACATTTGCTCGATAGAAAAATTCTCAGATTCTGATACATTTTTCTATAGAAAAATTCTCAGATTCTGAGACATTTTTTCTATAGAAAAATTCTCAGATACTGAGACATTTTTTCTATAGAAAAATTCTCAGATTCTGATACATTTTTTCTATAGAAAAATTCTCAGATTCTGAGAATTTTTTTCTATAGAAAAATTCTCAGATTCTGGGACATTTTTTCTATAGAAAAATTCTCAGATTCTGAGACATTTTTTCTATAGAAAAATTCTTAGATTCTGAGACATTTTTTCTATAGAAAAATTTTCAGAATCTGAAACATTTTTTTTGTATAGAAAAATTCTCAGATTCCGATACCTTTTTTCCTGAGAAAAATTCTCAGATTCTGAGACATTTTTTCTATAGAAAAATTCTTAGATTCTGAGAAATCTTTTCTATAGAAAAATTTTTAGATTCTGAGAAATATGTTCTATAGAAAAAATCCCACATTCTAAAGCATTTTTTCTATAGAAAGATTTTCAGATTCTGAGACATTTTTTCTATAAAAAAATTCTCAGATTCGAAAACATTTTTTGTATAGAAAAATTCTCATATTCTGAAAATTTTTTTCTATAGAAAAATCTTCAGATTCTGAGACATTTTTTCTATAGAAAAATTCTTAGATTCTGAGAATTTTTTCTATTGAAAAATTGTGAGATTCTGATATATTTTTTTCTATAGAAAAATTCTCAGATTCTGAGAAATTTTTTCTATTGAAAAATTTCTTAGAATCTGAGACATTTTTTCTATAGAAAATTTCTCAGATTCTGAGACATTTTTTCTATAGAAAAATTCTCAGATCTTGAGACATTTTTTCTATAGAAAAATTCTCAGATTCTGAGACATTTTTTCTATAGAAAAATTCTCAGATACTGAGATATTTTTTCTATAGAAAACGTCTCAGATTCTAAAAAAATTTTCTATAGAAAAATTATCCTACTCTGAGACATTTTCCTGTAGAAAAATTCTCAGCTTCTGAGACATTTTTTCTTTAGAATTTTTTTTTTTTTATAATTCCTTTTGCCCACTTGTTGCACCAAATTTTTTTTCGGAAAATTTTTTTTCCATTTTTTTAACAATTTTTTTTTTTTAAAAAAAGTTTGTCCATAGATTTGGCAAGGCGGAATTTAACTTTTTTACTTTTATTTTATCAATTATTTATTTTTAATTACAACTTACCTTCCTACAATACCAATTTTTTCTACTTTCATTTTGAATTTAAGAAATTCTAGTTTTTTCAATTCAACTTAATTTTATGTATTTCTTCCCACTGCCTTTTTAAAACTAATTTTCTTAGTAGTATAAAAAAATCTTCAAAGTCTTTAAATCATTAATATTTTATTGAAAAAAATTATCATAAATTTCTTGAAAGTATTTTCTTTTTATTTGTTTGTTTAACTAAAGCCTCTTATCGTTTTATAAATTCTTCTTATTTACAAACTAACAATTAATGTACGAGTATTTTTTTTTTTAATAAAGTCGCAACTACATTGTACATTTAATAAACCGCCTGGGCTGGTGTTATCACTCCCAGAAGAGAGTTCATAATATGAGGTCAATCAGTAAGCAAAGCATAATCAAACTAGGAAAAATGTTGAGTTCGACTTGGTAGAATCCAAAAATGCCCTCCGCAATGTACAAAAAAAAAAATAGGGGAACATAAACGCACCTACAGAGGCATAAACAGTGTATATTATACACTTATAAAATTTAAAATTTTTTGAAACAATTAAACAAGCAATTTTTAATTTTTTTTAAAAAAAATATTTTTTCAAAAAAATTTATTTTTTCTAAAAAACATTAAAAAAAAATAAAAAAAATATTCATTATATGTTTAAAAGAGAACTTCATTAAAAAGTACTTTTTATTCTTGAGTTTTTTAAGAAAATGTACTTTTTTATTAGTACTTTTTTTTAAAAAAGTACAAAAACTTTTTCTTAATAAATATTTTTTTTTAAAAAGTATTTGTTTTAAAAAAGTACTTTTTCTTAAAAAAGCACGTTATCTTAAAAATTAACTTTTTTCTTAAAACAGTACTTTTTTTTTTTTGCAAAAAAGCACTTTTTTTTTTAAAAGTACTTTTTCTTAAAAAAACACTTTTTCTTACAAAAAACTTTTTCACAAAAAACAAAAAACTTTTTCCTAAAAAAGTACTTCATCTTAAAAAAGTACTTTTGCTTAAAAAAGTACTTTTTCTTAAAAAGTCCCCTAAGCATACAAAATTTAAAATTCCATTAATACCAACCAATTAATAATTTAAGAAAAAGTACTTTTTTAAAAACGTACCTTCTTATATTAAAAAGTACTTTTTTTAAAAAAAGTGCAGAAAAAGTACTTTTTCTTTAAAAATTCCTTTTCTACACCAATAGTGTTACAAATGGCTGGACATACCGATATACATTTACTATTAAATGCGGGGTTTAAAATATAGAGTGTAGTATATAAATAAAACAAGCTCATAAAAATTAATTATAATTGTCTTGTTATTTGTTTTTAATAGTATTAAAAATTATAATAATAAATTGTCATTTAAATGAGCCATAAATTAAATAATAATTAGTTGCTAAATTTTAGTAATTGAATTACTAGGCGTAGTCAAAATTTTGCAAAAGGGAGTGAAAAAAGATAAGGTTTTGTAATTTTTCTTCAGGAAAAATGTGTAGGTATCTAAGACTTTTTCTATAGGAAAAATGTCTCAGAATCTGAGACTTTTTCTATATGAAAAATGTCTGAGAATCTGAGACTTTTTCTATAGGAAAAATGTCTCAGAATCTGAGACTTTTTCTATAGGAAAAATGTCTCAGAATCTGAGACTTTTTCTATAGGAAAAATGTCTCAGAATCTGAGACTTTTTCTATAGGAAAAATGTCTCAGAATCTGAGACTTTTTCTATAGGAAAAATGTCTCAGAATCTGAGACTTTTTCTATAGAAAAAATCTCTCAGAATCTGAGACTTTTTCTATAGGAAAAATGTCTCAGAATCTGAGACTTTTTCTATAGGAAAAATGTCTCAGAATCTGAGACTTTTTCTATAGGAAAAATGTCTCAGAATCTGAGACTTTTTCTATAGGAAAAATGTCTCAGAATCTGAGACTTTTTCTATAGGAAAAATGTCTCAGAATCTGAGACTTTTTCTATAGGAAAAATGTCTCAGAATCTGAGACTTTTTCTATAGGAAAAATGTCTCAGAATCTGAGACTTTTTCTATAGGAAAAAGGTCTTGGAATCTCAGACTTTTTCTATAGGAAAAATGTCTCAGAATCTGAGACTTTTTCTATGGGAAAAATGTCTCTGAATCTGAGACTTTTTCTATAGGAAAAATGTCTCAGAATCTGAGACTTTTTTATAGAAAATATGTCTTCGAATCTGAGACTTTTTTTATAGGAAAAACGTCTCAGAATCTGAGACTTTTTCTATAAGAAAAATGTCTCAGAATCTGAGACTTTTTCTTTTGGAAAAATGTCTCAGAATCTGATACGTTTTCTGTAGAAAAAATGTCTCAGAATCTGAGACTTTTTCTATAGGAAAAATGTCTTGGAATCTGAGACTTTTACTATAGGAAAAATTTCTCAGAATCTGAGACTTTTTCTATAGAAAAAATATCTCAGAATCTGAGACTTTCTCTGTAGGAAAATTGTCTCAGAATCTGAGACTTATTCTATAGGAAAAAGGTCTTGGAATCTGAAACTTTTTCTATAGGAAAAATGTCTCAGAATCTAAAACGTTTTCTATAGGAATAATATCTCAGAATCTGAGACTTCCTCTATAGAAAAAATGTTTTAGATTCTGGGACATTTTCTATAGGAAAAATATCTCAGAATCTGAGACTTTTTCTATAGGAAAAATGTCTCAGAATCTGAGACTTTTTCTATAGGAAAAGTGTCTCAGAATCTGAGACTTTTTCTATAGGAAAAATGTCTCAGAATCTGAGACTTTTTATCTAGGAAAAATGTCTTAGAATCTGAGGCTTTTCTATAGGAAAAATGTATCAAAATCTGAGACTTTTTCTATAGGAATAATATCTCAGAATTTGAGACTTTTTCTATAGGAAAAATATCTTGGAATCTGAAACTTTTTCAATAGGAAATATGTCTCAGAATCTGAGACATTTTCTATAGGAATAATATCTCAAAATCTGAGACTTATTCTATAGGAAAAATGTCTTGGAATCTGAGACTTTTTCTATAGGAAAAATTTCTCAGAATCTGCGATTTTTTTTTATAGGAAAAAGACTTTCTCAGTAGGAAAATTGTCTCAGAATCTTAGACTTATTCTAAAGGAAAATGGTCTTGGAATCTGAGACCTTTTCTATAGGTAAAATGTCTCAGAATCTGAGACGTTTTCTATACACTGAAAAAAAAGACATAACTAAAATTAAGGAAAAAATGTCTTTGAAAATTTATCATGAATTTTCCTAAAATTTAGTTAAATTTAACTTAAAAATGAGAAATTTTCTTAACTATGAGGAAAAAATTTTAGTTCATTTACTTATAATTAGTTCATAGTTTTCTTTAAATGGATTTTTTTAATATTAGGAAAAAAATTCTTACTGCCAAAGTAATTTGCCACAAATCTAAGAATCGTATCTTTATTTTTAAGACATATTCCTTAAAAAACAATTTAGTTCAAGTTTAGTTAAAATTTACTAAAAAAAAACATCATCGTATTTCTCTTCTTTGAATTGAGGAAGTGTACTTCTTAGAATTTAGTTAATGATCTCTGAGAATTTAGTAAATAACTTCTTAGAATTTAGTTAAAAATTCAAAATGGCGATATCTCGAAAACTAAGCGAGATAGAGCGAAACGGATGAAATTTTCAAAAGAAAGACTACAAAGAAAAATATGGAATAGCCTAGCTCTGCATATCTGTCGGGGTCTCAAGACCCTAATTTTAGATCTAAAATTTGAAATTCCCGAGATTTTATATATGCACATATCTCGGTAAATACTGCCAACACGAGAAAAGGTCCAACGGCATTTTTGTAGCTCTTGACTAGTAGAACACTTCCGCAAAATACCCGAAAGCTCTCCGAATAATAGTTTTTGAGTTATCCGGTTTTTAAGGTTCTCAAGACCCTATCAGGCCCCTTATTACCGTATCTCAAAAACTAAGCAAGTTAGAGCGAAACGGACACAAATTTTGGTTCAAAATCTATTCGGGCCCTTAAAGGACCCAACGAGGTCTCGTTGGGGTCCGAACGCATGGGTCCATGGTCTAGACCCAATCTATTTCTAAAATGTGAAGTATAATTTTTCCCATTTTCTAGTTCAAATTGGCTTAAAATTAAATAACTTTGGTTTCCTTATTTTTGGGAAAATTATGAACTAAAACCAAGAAAAAAAATCTTTGGAGCCAAATCATTCCCTCTTTTTCTCAAAATTGAGTTAATTTTCCCAGATTTTAGTTCACTTTTTTTTTGAGTGTAGGAATAATATCTCAGAATCTGAGACTTCTCTCTATAGAAAAAATGTCTCAGATTCTAAGACATTTTCTAAAGGAAAGTTTTCTCGGTTTCTGGATTTTTTTGTATAGAAAAAATGTCTCAGTTTCTGAACTTTTTTGTAGGTTTTTCTTTTCTTATAATCTGAGACTTTTTTTTATAGGAAAAATGTCTCAAAATCTAAACTTTTTCTATAGGAAAATTGTCTCAGTTTTTGAGACTTTTTTGCAAAATTTTATTTTGTCTCTGAATCCGAGACCTTTTATAGGAAAAATATTTTAGAATCTGAGACTGTTTCTATTGAAAAAATGTCTTAGAATCTTAAACATTTTCTATAGGAAAAATTTCTCAGAATCTGAGACTTTTTCTATAGAAAAATATTTCAGATTCTGTGGCTTTTTTAAAGTCTTAAAATTTTAAACAAGCCGACAAATTTCATTTAAAATACATGTATTAAAAACAAACTCTGACCATTAGGGATATAACCATTTGCATATTTTTGCAAATATCAAAAAGGACCTATCATATTGAGAAAGTACATGAAAAATCAATAAGAAATGTGTGTTCTTTTTTTCGCGAATGTTAAAAAAGGTTCGGCACCGATCGCGATGAAGTTTTCGCTAAAAATTTTTTCAATTATCCAGGAAACCCATATTTCTAATGCAAAAATCCATACTGTTAGTTTTTTCTTGTTTTATTTTTGTTGTAAAACGACGAAAAACAAAAAAACGGTGGAAGGGAAGGATTCCCACCATAAAACATATACAAATTTATCATATAAAAAGTGTTTTAGAAATTGAAATCGGTGCCGAAGGTTTTTGGACCAAAATGACTCCGGATAACGTTTTTTGTTATTCGTATAACATGGCCCATACCGTAATGATAGGTTCTTGTTTTGGTTATACCCCTACTGACCATAAGAAAAAAAAATTGAGTTTCTATTTTTTTAACAGAATATTGTGTTTAATACCACAAAAAAATGCACAATAAACCACAATAATAATATTTTTCATATTTTTGGGCATTTTAGACGACTATCAATTTAGTTTATTTATTTTATTTTTTAATTTTCAATTTTATTCGAATTTTATATTTTTATAACCACCAGCATCATATGTAGGTCATCAGGGTGTATGTAATTTAGTCTGCCAGTTTGTAACAATTTTGACAACATAATTAAAATCTGATATATTTTTGGACTTAACCTATGTGAGATTTTCTATGAGAAGGTTTACACAATTGTAACGAAGCGGACAATAAAATAATAAAAAACTGACAGCTTGAATGAAATTTCGAGTAAAAAACCGAGGTTGTGGGTAAACAGTTTTGGAAGGCAGAAAACAAGAGTAAGTATGTAATTAATTTCTCTTACCGTGGTAAGGGCAAGGTACTAGATTTTGTCATGATTGGTAAAAAGTTATTATTTTACTGTTAGATGAAAGCTCTCTTTACTAAAGTATAGTATATGCTGCTTCGTTGTAAGTGATAAAGCAAGCACTAGCACCTTTTTACATACAAAGAAGAACTTTGCAGTGCTTCCTTGTAATTATAAAGTCGGCAAAATAAAATCACGAACATACTGCAGACTCTCCCTTTATGGAATCTCGGACATCTTCAAAAAATTGTTCAAAATGTCCCAAGTTACATGTCAGAAGTTGGTCAGCAGCGTCCACCAGCTTGACATCGAATCTGGTTTTTTGTTGTTTCCTCTCAAACTTTTAAAGCGCATCACTTGACCGTTTTAGATCGACCATAATTTTCTTATTGGTTTTCTTTATTTTTCATATTTTTTTTTGCTAAGGGTAGCTACAAACATAATTGAATGATAGCAACAAAAAAAAAAAAAAGACATGAAATGTGACCATCCATGGTTTTATCTAAAACATACACTGTGCATTAGGGTGGAGCAAATTCAGATTTTTTTCGAATTAAGAAAACATCGGGGTCGGGAAAGTTGCCTTTTAGGGACGATATTAACACACAAAAATACTACACCTGTAGAACAATGGCTTTGGGTCCCTTTTTTGACTTCAAAATCGGGAAGTTGTGAACAAAGTGAAAAAATAAACAATTGTTAAACTTATTAATTGTTTTTATATATTGTTGGACTGTATATTTTATAACTGAATTTTTATTTAGTTCGGTTTGAGTCCATATTAATTATTTCTGAGAAATAATAATTGTTGTTCAATGAGAAAATCTGAAAAAATTAAGTAACAACACAGGCTAAGTGGAGATGTCGACAGCTTTCGGAAGATGCCACCCTTCCATCATCAGCACTAAAAATTCAGTTATAAAATATACAGTCCAACAATATATAAAAACAATTAATACACAACTCAAATGGTACATTGCAATTTAGTAATATTTCTAAGAATTAGAAATATGAAACAAAAATCCAAACCTAACGGACATTTTTCAAGACTTGAAAAGTCCTACTAAGGGTTAACAATGGGAAAAATACAACTATGTTAAAAGTTAAGATGGATTAAGTTTCTGCCAAATGAATACAACACGAATTGATGGTGAAGACGGGTTATTCAACACAAAGAGGAGTAATTCCAATTCTTAATTTCTTCAAAAGTTTCATTTAAATGGCTAATTTTAATCTGACACACATTAAGTGTGTGGCAATCGAAGGAGTGCTGATGATGGAAGGGTGGCATCTTCCGAAAGCTGTCGACATCTCCACTTAGCTGTGTTGTCACTTAATTTTTTCAGATTTTCACATTGTACAACAATTATTATTTCTCAGAAATAATTAATATGGACTCAAACCGAACTAAATAAAAATTCAGTTAATTGTTAAACTTTTTATTTGATTAAAATATTAGTTTATATTCGGACATTACATTATAAAATCAGTCATATTAAAGATTGCCCACTAAGGGTTAATTGTTTTTGTAATTTTTTTAATGTGCAATCTTGAACAAGACTCTTTTTTGGTGTTTGTGTTAATTTTTGGAAGTTGGTGTGCTCTGAAGTATATAGTAAAATTTTATGGGCAGCATTTTTTTAGAACATTTTATCCCCGCCTCCCCCATTTCGGGGTGTTTTTTACGATTTGTTAGAATAGAGTCAAAAAATACTGTTATAAGAGGGAGTAAGAGGGTTAACATGTTCCACAAAAATATTTACCATAATATTTTCTACAAAGTTGATGAACACACCATACATCTCAGATGTAAAGAAAACATAGTTTTATATGCCGATATGTTGCAAGAACAGGCCAAAGCTGGGAAACTTTAACCGTCTCTAAAATAAAATTCCGATGTGATCCTGCAAAAAGGCTACATACCAGTATCTTTTTTTGTCTCCTCTACCAGAATCAGTCGTCAGAACCCCGTAATTTTGGAAAAAGTTTGAAATTGTCGTACAGCGTAATTTAAGAAAAAAATTTCAAACATTTTTTTTCACTTTGTTCGGAACTTTTCCGACTTGTCCGACTTGTCCGACTCCTACGTTTTCGACATTAAAAAAAAACTAAATTTGCTCCACCCTACTGTATATTTACTTGCCCACATACAATCCAGCTTTGTTGTTGATTGTTTTTTTTTTATTATTTTTTTTTGTCAGGATCTATACTATATAAGCTTCCGGCATATTTAAATTAGAAATAAATTACATTTTCTATCAAAAAATAATAATAAAAAATGCTACAATAAATTTTTGTACAATATTTATATTTACTTTATTATTTAAAAAACACAGGGATGAACAAAATTAAAAAAGAAAAAAATCTACTAAAAAAAATTTGAAATAGAAAATTGAATTTATATGAGCCATATTTTGTCAACTACCTACAAAATAACATTTTTTTTATAATTTATTTACCAGTTTTTGCCTTTGTAGGAATAATAATTTTTTTTGTAAAAAAAAATATATTCCAACATTTCATTGTAAGCACGTTTAATAAACGTGACATTGTTTTTATGATTGTATTACAAATAATAATGAAAATCTTGTTATTTGTGTTAATTCTTGTAAATCTAAATTCATTTCAATTGCTGAGAAAAAGTTATGTATGTATTTACAGTAAAAAAAACTACAAAGGTAGTATTAACAAGAAAGTACAAAAACAGTGATTTTGGTGCTTTAAAAACTACACCAGTAGAGCTTGTATATAACCCAAATCGGTCAAAAGAGGAATAATGCCCTATACCATCTCTGAACTTCAAATTAATTACAGTTCAACCTAAATGTTCCATTTTTTATTTATATTAAATACATAATATAAATCTGACATAAATAAGTGTGTACGACAAAATAGCGCTGATGATAGGAGATAAATTAGCAACTCCGTTCTGCTGTGTTGATTGCTCCATTTACAAAAATTATTGTTTCTCAGAAATTATTTCTATGGACTGAAACCAAACAAAAATATATAAATTTTGTTATTAAGTTAATTGCAATTGTCAGTGTGTAAGACCAAAAAGCACTGATGAGAGCAAATAAAGTTTAAACTCCTAAAAGTTGTCGATAGCGGAGCTCTGCCTGTGTTGTCAAATAATTCATTTTAGATTTGATGGAGTTTTTGGGTCTTGAAGATTCATCACAACTTAATTTTTAACCGCTTCTTTTTACTTTAATTGTATTAATAATCTACAAAAAAACTTGTTAAAATTGTAAAATATTTAATTTTCCTAAAACTTGTTAAAATTCTAAAATATTTAACTTTCCTATGTATTCAAGAGTCTTTATTAAATACTAAACATTTATAAATAAATTCATGTGTATGCCTGTGATAAAATTTTTAGAATTTCTGTTAATATTGTTAATAATTTAAGTAAAACTTTTATAACTTTATTTTATAAACTTGCTATAAATTCATAATTGGAAAATTATTGTGAAATTCTGTTAAACTGGTTATAGGATTATGTGTGAGTGTATGTACAGTGACTCACTTATCATTTCGTGCAGTAGATAGCAATAGATAACAATTCATTAAAGACAAAGTTAATAATACAAAACGTTATTAGCAAACGAGCTTTAATTTAAACTCAATAACGTCCAGATTCAAAAAATCAACTTGAAAATAATAATTTTCTGTTGTTTTAGTTTGGCTGCAGGTCGTTGAATAAATAAAAAACTTTTGATTTTTATTTAAAAATTTTTATTATTATAATAATAATGTTTAATTTAATTTAATTTTTATTATTGTATAATAATAAAAATTTTTAAATAAAAATCAAAAGTTTTTTATTTATTCAACGACCTGCAGCCAAACTAAAACAACAAAAAATTAACCATCAATAAGGTCTACTATAAACATACATAAATAATAATTTTCTAAACTAGATTTTGAGTAGATTTATTCTAGCTCGAGGTAATTTTTCTTTACTAATTACACCTTGATATTCTTATAGAATAATTTTTACGAAAATTATTTTTCTTATTTTTTTTGCACTACTTAGCCGACACATGTTCCAATCTCGTAAATTTTTTTGATTTTTTTTTGGATCGTTGTTAAGAGCTTTTGATAACTCAATATGTATAAAATATTAGATCAAAATTGCGAATACAAAAAAATCCATTTGAAAATAATAATTTTCTAAATTAGATTTTGAGTATATTTATTCTGGCTCGAGGTCATTTTTCTTTACTTATTACACAATGATATTCTTATAAAATAATTTTCAAGAAAATTATTTTTCTTATTTTTTGCACTACTTAGCCGACACATGTTTCGATCTCCTCAAGATCTTTTGAAGACTATTTAACAAAATATATTTAAAAAAATAAATTTAAAAACAGAAAAGTAATTTTCTTGAAAATTATTCTATAAGAATATATCGTAGTGTAATTAGTAAATAAAAATGACCTCGAGCCAGAATAAATCTACTCAAAATATAAATGAGACAATATTTATTTTTTAATAAGAATTTATCAGAACTTTTTAATTTTTGTTTTTAAATAGTTCCCGTTTTCAGTTCTTTCAGACTTTCATATCAAATTTATTATTTACTTAATCTGATCGCTATCAAGCTTAAACTAAAAGCTTGATAAGTTACTAAAATAACATATTTCATAATTTTAGGTATTATCCCAGTTGGAAAAAGTGTCACTTAGGAGATTTACATAGTGATTCCTTGAGGAAATGTCTTAAGGTTCTGGCATAGGACAACTAATAGTTGATGACATGTCCTAACATTGTCATCAATGAATATTTATTTTAGGAGTTTGGAAAAATCCTCTGAGACATCTATAAGGAAATATCTTCACAATAGCAAAACATAAAATTAAAATTTTAAATCTGGGAAACCCTTCAATTTCAATAAAGGAAAATTAATGAAAGTAAAAACTAAAGAAAATACGAAGATTTTTCGTATTTACGTATGCCCTATGTCAGACATTTCCCCAAACAAGTCTTAGGTGACATGTCCCCAGAAAGTCAGCATACCCTGACTACTGCTGACTTTGAGTAAGGACATTTTAAAAATTAATATGAAACTGTCCCCAACTCAGTACATAGAGATGTCTTGTGGATGTCCGCATTGACTCTGACGTGTCACCGCGCCGTCACTGAGGATGGCTCGAGGACGTTGCCAACTGGGATCTTTATCAAATTGCTAAATTATATCCACTGCACGAAATGAGGTGTAAATCACTGTATGTATGAATAATTTACACATGTAAAAGATTAAAATTCTATTTAATTGAGTTTATTTTTTGTAGTTGCATATTTGTTCATATAACAATATGTAACAACAAATATTTACAGGTAGAATTTTAATGAATTTCATAATTTTTTCTTTGCAATTAAAATTTAATTGTGAAATATTTTTATATAAATGACAATGGATTGTATAAGAAATAGTTTAGTCTTTTTATAAATTAAGTTGAAAGATTTTTTTTTATTACACCGTACGACACTTTTTGAATCAGATCGAATAATTCTGCAAGTAGGGTCATAGAGTAAAGATGAAAAGAGACATTGGTAGACCCCAAAATACATTCAAGAAATTTTTAAAAACAAATCTTAAAAATTTCTTTCCCTTTACCCTTTCATAGAGCTTGAGCCAATATTTCATTTAATTTTAATTTGAGCCAAATCCGATCATTTAAACCCGTGGCGCCCTTCGATCAAAGTTTTGAATTTTTAGAAAATTTTATCAAAATTTGGATTTTTGAAAAATGAAAATAAAAAAAAAGTCTAGCGATACATAATTTTTATTAATTTTGGAATGATGAATACGAATATCAAAAAATATGCAGCTGTTTTCGAAATATCGCCATTTGAAATTTTTAAAAATGGCGGGGTTTTCCTATGTCCATGAAATGTTGTAAAAATTTTTTTCCATTGACTATTTTATAGAGCTTGAGTTAAACTTTCATCTAAACTTCATTTGAGGAAAATCAGACCATTTGAACCAGCGGCACCCTTCGATCAAAGATTAAAGTTTTTGGCAAACATTTTCTAAAAAACCAAAATTTTGTCGAATTGTCGCTTATCTTAAGCTCTATAAAAGTTTGAAGAAAAAAAAATGAAGATTTATTTTTTGAACGTAAGAAAAAACTGCAATTTGTTTTTGCAAATTCAAATAGCAATATCTCCAACACCGTTCATATTTTTTTTTGATATTTGTGTTAAGCACATCAAAATTTATAAATATAATATGGTTTATTCTCGAAAACACAAACAAAAAATTTAAATACACTTGGCTTACGCCGAAAAAATGTAATAAATAGAAATACTGACAAAAAATGTCGCTCGTGTGAGCATTTCACTTTAACTATGCGTTGCAGTAGTGTGAAGAAAAAAATATTCTCCGCAATGGTAAAGTTTGCATAAAATAAAGTAAATGAAAGATTAAGAAATTGTTGTTTCCAATTGTATATCAGAAATTATTAATTGTATTTCAGAATTTTTCAATTGTGTTTCAAAAATTATCATTTGTATTTCAGAATTTATCAATTGTATTTTAGAAATTATCAATTGTATTTTAGAATTTATAAATTGTATTTCAGAAATTATCAATTGTGTTTCAGAAATTATAAATTGAAAAGTTATTTTTTCTCACACTTTCTGAATAGAGTGAAATTTTTTATGGTTTAAAATTTTTTTTTTGCATTTTTCGCGAAAACGTGTATTGATCTAAAAAACTGGGAGGCAAGGTATTTTATTTTCAGCACCACTTTCCGAATTTTTTGAAATTTAAAAAAAATAAATTCGTCGGACGGTGTTATTTCATAAGTTTTAAATTAAAACAATGATATTGACCAACAATGTAAAATACACTACTTTTTTAAATACAGTCAAACTCGGTTATAACGAACTAATTCTAAAGTCCTGATGTTTTGGCTTCAATTTTCACACAAAATACTTCTTTTATAACGAACTCGGTTATAACGAATCCTCGGTTAAAGCGAACTGCTTATTATGGTCCCAGGAATACAATTTCATGTTTATTTACCTTTTTATAACGAACTCCCATAAATATTTTTTAATGTGCGGCAATCAAGTTTATCAAACTCACAAAACCCAGCAAAACTTTGGTAATGGGTAGTGATTATATAACACATTACCAGGTAATGTATATACCTTATTTGTAGCATTATTTTAGGATGTCTTACCAAACATTTGTTCCACAACGTATTATTTTCAAGTGAAAAATAATGCATTACTAATAATTTGCTACGTAATGCATGATTATTGGAAAAAATTTATTTCATATTTATTATTTCTAAACATTAAATCATGGATGACTTATATTTGGTTACATTATGTATTATTTGAAAGTTTGAAATAATGTATTATTTATAATTGGATGCATAATGCATTACAATAACATAAAAAATAATTATTTTATAAAAAAAATGCATAAGTTTAAACTAGAGATGGGCTCACGACAGGAAATTTCTAACGCCACACACTCACGAGCATATTTTATCTACTTACACTCACTTACAATCCCGTGAGTAAATTTAATACAATATTACTTTTTCACTACTCGTAACACCTTATATATTACGTTCTGGTATGCTATATTATATACCTTACTCGTATGCATTACTTTGAGTCTCATCGCCTGTTAAAATCATCAATGCTGCAATGTATAAAATAAGAGATCCTATACCTTATTTTATACCTTATTTGGTAATCTAAGTTTTGCTGGGAAGGTTGCAAATTTTTGGTTTATATCACAATTTTGATAAAATTTATTTATATTTTTTAATGTTTTCTTCTCAATTAGTAGTTCATTTACGAAAAAACATCAAATAAAACAAAATTGGATCTGTTTTTTGGAAATAAAACTAGGTTGCTAAAAAATATACCCCGCTTATAGCGAACTTCGCTTATAACGAACTATTTTTACTGGTCCCTCGGAGTGCGTTATAACCGGGTTCGACTGTATAATAAATTTGATGCCCTATACGTATGAGTAACAAATTATGTTAAGAGATAATATTACTTATACGCTCTAACATATTTGCAGTGATTTTGTTATAATCTCATCAAAATCAAAAATGATAGGTATATAAATTTTGTTACTCTGTTTGTAACAAATTAAAAAAAAAAAAATACCTAATAATATTATTTCCTCAAAAACTCCATGTAGTAGCATTAAATCTTTGACTTAGTTTTTGTTTTTCTTTTAATCTATATAATTGTTTCTTTGATTTTTTCTTTTAAAATAAGCTAACATTTTCTTTGATTGATTTTAAATTAATTAAATATGTACCTTTTTGCCATATTGAAAAATGTTTTAACAATTGTCTGCTCTTTTTTTCTGTTTTTTCCCCATTAAAAAGAACTTACAAAAAGATCATTAAGAAAATGTCATTGAAAAATAACAACAAATTATTTACTCGTACTAACAACTAAAACCAAAGTAAGTACGAGAATGTAACATATAAAATCATTGTTCTTTTTTTTTTTGTTGTTTGTCTGTCTGTCCTCAAGACACAAATTAAATTGATGAACTTAAGGCAAAAAGTCCTTCAAAACATACCCAACCAAGTCTATAAAAGAAATCATTATTATCTACGTAAACAAAAGAAACAAATATGACATTTGTACAAGGACTATAATATGTATTAGAGTGGAGAGAACTTTAACAAAAAATGGGTTGATATGAGAGCTGAAATGTCTAGGTGGCGATCCAGTCTAATATGAACATGTAATATTAGGAAGGCAATACATGAAATAGACTTTAGACTATCAAAAATATGTTTAAAATTTTGTAAAAAAAATATCTAAAAATTACTTTTTTGAGTGGAAACAATTTTGTTTACACATTTTTGAGTAATATTTTTATAATTCCAAACTATCTGGCTAATAAAATACCAAAACTGCTTTAAAAAACTGTTAGTTTTTAGAAATTGTGACATTTCTACAATGGAGATCTTTAACCCCTTGACCGATGTGGCCGATTTTCGAACTTAACCTCCGTAGTAGTGTAACAAATTTTCCTTAAAAGTTTCCACATAATATCTTCTTTAGTATTTTCTCCAATGTGATTCTAACAGACAGAAGGATTTTGACTCTGGATATATTTGCAAGTAATTTAAAAATTAAAAACAAAATTCTAAAAAACAATTTCTTGTCCTGTCTTTACATAAAAAAGTACACATTTTTCATACAACTTACACAGGTCTATGGGAATAACTAAAATAAATGACTTTTTAACAATTGAGGTTTGGTATCAACAAAAACGTACTATGCATGAACTTGTGTAAAAAGAAGCTTTAGTAATAAAATAAAACAACAAGTAAAACAACTACAGCAGCTATAAGAGAAAAATCCAACATTTAAACAACTGAATATGACAATTTCTTTGATTAGTTTTTTGTACTTTTTTTTGTAGGCTTTATTTAAGTATGAATACTCTACTCTGATTTAGATTAGTATCAAGAGAAGAAGGCGAACAAAAAAATAAATTTTTAAATCAACATTAATCAAATATGTGATGACGTTAAAAAAGCACATACAAACACTAAACACACATAAAGAGGCAGATACACTTAGAAAAATATTTATTTCATAAAAAAGCACATTTTATTAATAAAAAGTACTTTGAGTGTTTTGTATTTCTTAAAAAAAACCTTTTATTAAGAAAATTTTATTTTTTTTATATTTTTTTTCTTACAATATGTACTTGTTTTTTTAAATAGTACTTTGTTTTTTTAAAAAGTAGTTTTTACCAAACAAATGGAATAATTGAATTACTAAAAATATTCTTGTACTTTTTAAAAATAAAGAAATTCTTGCCTTAAAAAAGTACTTTTTCTTAAAAACATACGTTTTCTTTAAAAAAAAATATTTTTATTAAAAACGTACTAATTATTGTTAAAATTACTTTTTTCTTTATAAAAGTATTTTTCTCTTAAAAAATAATTTTGAAAATAACTTTTTTAAAAATTTTTTTTTCATATTTTATTTATTGAATCTTCACTTTAAGTCCGTGAACTAACAATAAGTGTTCATATCTTATATCTAAATATTCCTAATATTAAGTCCAGCCAGTGCCAGACAAAATTTAATTTTCTCATATATTTCTTAAATTTATTTGTTTTTAAAAATAGTACTTTTTTCTACTTAAAGTACATTTTTTTATTAGAAGTACTTTTTTCTTAAAACGAACTTTTTCCAAAAAAATCACTATTTCTTAAAGAGTACTTTTTCTTAAAAAAAATTACTTTTTCCTAAAAAAGTATTTTTTTTTTTTAAAAAGGTAATATGTCTTAAAAATCAATTTTTCTTAAAAAAGTAGTTTGTTTTAAAAAATCACTATTTCTGTTTTCTTTAAGTGTAGTTTTTCTTAAAATATTACGTTTGTGTTAGAAAAGCACTTTTTCTGAAAAAATACTGTTACTTAAAGAATCACTTTTTTAAAAGAAACTGTTTTTTTTTAAGTACATTTCCATAAAAAATATTTTTTATTTAAATAGTACTTTTTCTTAAAAAAAAATACGTTTCTTAGAAAAGCACTTCCTAAAAATTACTTTTTTAAGACTCCTTAGTTATTTTTTAAAAAAAGTACTTCTTCTTAGAAAAGTACTATTTCTTGTTACGTTTTCTTTAAAAATAGTACTGTTTTCTTTACTTTTAAAGACACAGTACCTTTTCTTTTAAAAGTACTTTTTAGAAAACTGTTTTCTTAGAAAAACCTTTTTTTCCACAAAAAATATTTTTTATTTAAATTGTACTTTTTCTTAAAAAAATACCGTTTCTTAGAAAAGCACTTTCTAAAAATTACTTTTTTAAGACTCCTTAGTTATTTTTAAAAAAGTACTTCTTCTTAGAAAAGTACTATTTCTTGGTACGTTTTCTTTAAAAATAGTACCGTTTTCTTTACTTTTAGAAAAACAGTAGCTTTCTTTTAAAAGTACTTTTTTAAAAACTGTTTTCTTAGAAAAAGCTTTTTCGTGAGAAAATAATAATTATTTTTCTTAAAATAGTGCTTTTTCTTATAAAAGTTTTTTTGTTAAAAATTATTAAATTTTTCTTCGAAATTTTTCTTAAAAAATCACTTTTTCTTAAAAAAGTACTTTTTTCAGAAAAAAATCAATACTTTTTAAAAGGTACTTTTTCTTTAAATAGTAGTTTTCGTAAAAAAATATTTTTTTCTTAAAAATGCACATTTTACTTTTTTTAAAGACTTTGTTAAGTTGTTTTTAAATAATTATTTTTTTCTTGAAAAAGTACTTTACTTTATAAGAAATGTACTGTTTTTAAAAAAACTACTTTAGTTTATGCAGGTATCTTTTCTTAAAATAGTGATTTCACCGTTCGACAAAAATGAAAAAAGTCGTTGAACACGAACTGGATGATATACGTTTGTAACTAGATACTAAACGTAGTAAAACTCTTTCATTTGCCGTCCTCTTTCATTTTCCGTCCTCTTTCATTTGCCGTCATCAGTGTCATCGTAGGACAAGGACAAATATTTCGCAAATATTTTATAAAATGTATCCTTCAAAACTTTGAAGTCCTTTTAAAAGGAAACATGATCACGAAATGAAAAACTGTTAATGCAGTTTTCTACATTTGATTTCTACTTTATATACTTTTTATATCATCCGGTTCATGTTTAATATTCGCTGTCGGACGGTGTTTTCAAATGTACTTTTTTTTTTTTTTTTTAAAAAGTACTGTTTCTTAAAAGATAATTTGTTATTAAAATAGCATTTTTTTGAAAAAGTACAACTTTCTTTACTTTTTAAGAAAAGTAATTAAAAAACTACTTTAGTTTCTTTTTTTTTAAATAACTTTTGATTTTCAAACGTACTTTTTATTGAAAAAAAATTAACTTTTTAATAAAGTGTCCTTTCTTAAAAAAGTGTGTTTTCTTAAAAAATAAAAAAATGTTTCTTGATATGATAATTTTTCTTAAAAAAAGTACTTTTTTTTTAAAAAAAAAAAGTACTTATTCCTTATTTTTTTTTTCTTAAAAAGTACTTTTTCTAAAAAAAAACAAAAACGTACTCTTTAAAAAATAGTGTTTTTTAAGAAAGAGTGTTTTTATTCAGAAAAAAGTACTTTTATATGAAAAAGGACTTTTTAACATTTTTTCTTAAAAATAAATTTCTTCGGTGGAAATAAATTTTCTGAAAATATAGTACATTTTTTGGGAAAAATTTTACTTTAAAAATATTTTAAGTGTATTTACACACCCATATAAATGTCCTTATGACTAAACAAACTAATAGCATTTCTTCATAGACATCATTCTAGCTAAAGAATTTGCCTATTTAAAGTTTTTCTTAATAGTGTACCCTACATCAATTGTGAGTATTATGGAATATGCCTCTTTAAAGCTTTTCTTTACAATTTAATATATAACTATCTGAAGTGCCTGGCGTTTCATGGATAGACTCAATATTTTAAAGGTTTTTCTAAACTTAAAGTTTTCTTTATAATACTTTCAGAAAAACTACAGTTTTTTTTTTATATTCAGGATTATAAAAAGTAAAGAAGACACAAAAAAGCAAACAAAATCAAAAAGATTCCAAAATATTCAGAAAAAATCAGAAAAGTTTAAAAATTTTAAAAATTTACATCAGGATATAATATACAAGGTTTCAATATAAATTTTCAAAAAATGCGAACAAAACCTAAGAGATTCCAAAATATTCGGGAAATTCAGAAAAAATAGAAAAATTTAGAATTAAATAAGGAAGTAGTGTAAAAGGTTTCAATATAAATTGAAAGATGAAGCATGATATAAATCAAAATTCGAGATTTTTTTATTTAGAGTATTAGGGATTCGTCACAGCCGAACTTTACACTTTTACTTGTTTTTTTTTTTTTTGTTAAAAATATTATTATTTGATGTGTAAACAAATTACATTGTAAAAACAGGGCCGTGTTGAATTTCTAAAAATTTCTTTTAGTCAGCACCAGGGCAAGGAAGTTCATGCACTAAAAATCGCGTTTTTAGCGCTTAAAATATGTATCAAAAATTTAAAAATATGCAGTAAAAACTAAAAAAATATGCATTAAAAATTGATTTATTTTAAAATTTATACATAAAAAAACGTAAAACATAAAATTCAGTGGAGCATATTTACACTCAAAAAAAAAAACTGTAAAGTTAGCAAAAAATTTAGTTAAATTTAACTAAAAAAGCACCTGATTTTGGGCCTACTAAATTTTTAGTTAATTTAACTAAAAACATTTAGCTAACTTTTCGTAGAATGAATGTAGCAAAAAAAAACGTAACTTTAACTAAAAATTTAGCTGAAATTTCGTAACGTTTTTATGTACATATATTAACAAAAAAATTAGTTGAATTCAGATAAACTTTTTGTTAATTTTCGTAAATTAAAATTTACAAAATATTTTGTAAAAAATTTTAAGTTTATTTTTTCTGTTTTTTCATCAGCTTAAGTAGAACTTATGAGATTTGCGTAGGAGGCTACACAAGAAATTTCACTTAACAAATTTGTTACGAAAAATCAGCAAATTAATTAGTAAAAATTTGTAAACTCAGTTTTGAAGTCAACAAAAAAAATTAATTCAAAATTTGTTCAAAACTAGTATTTTCGTAAATTGAACTTAACTAAAAAAAGTAGTTAAAATGCTGATTTTAACTAAAAATTAGCTAAAAAGCCAGTAAACTTGAGTTAACAAAAAAAAAATTTGTTAACTTTACAGTTTTATTTTTTTGAGTGTAGATTTTTTTCGAATTTCGAAATCGTCGGCGTCGGGAAAGTTGCCTTTTAGGGTCGATATTAACACACAAAAATATTGGACCTGTAGAACAATGGATTTTGTTCCTTTTTTGACTTGAAAATCGGAAAGCTCCAAACAAAATGAACAAAAATTTTTAAAAAATTTTTTTTTCTTGAAATTTTTTTTTTAAATATATATTTTTTTTCTAATTAATTTAAAAATACATTAAAGGCCAAATTAAATAAAACGATATTTAAAAATATACATCTTCCACACACTGTGGTAATATTACGTTATATTTTCAGCAAAAACTAATTAAAAATATTTTTTTGCAAAGCAAGAAACAAAAAATAAAAAAAATTTACTGACAAAAAATTGTTTTTCCCATAAAAACTCTTTTAGTTATGTCCGAATATAAACTAATATTTGAAGCAACAAAAAAGTTATTTTTTCGCTTTGTTTAACCCCCATGGTCCTACAGGTCCAATATTTTTGTGTTAATATCGACCCGAAAGTGCAACTTTTCCGACCCCGACGTTTCGAAATAAAAAAAGCTATATTTGCTCTACCATAGTGTAATCGCGTCCCGAATTCAGATTTTTTCAAATTTGAAAACGCTTGCACCACAACGATTGGAAATCAGGACCCTTTTACGGGAAAAATAGAAAAATGCCATAAATTCAGTTTTTTTATCTCATTGTCAGTGCAGTTTAATATAAAAAATTAGGAACACTCATTTCCGTTTTTTTAATGCAGCCCTTGACCGAAATTACTCCATGAAAATTGTATTTATATTTTTCCCACTATATGGCGCAATTTTTGCTTACATTTTTTGACAAAAAAAATATTTTTTTTATTTCTTTTTTATCAAAATGCATGAACCGATTTGCACATTTTTCATGAAAAATAAAAAATTTTACAAAAATAATCAAAAAAATATTTTTTTTTTTAATAAATATTAAAAAATATGCAAGAAAATATGTAGTTTAAGCAAAATATGCAAAAACATGCATTTTCATCAAAATATGCAAAAATATGCACTAACAAATCAATGCCATTTTTAAGCAAATTCGATGATTCGGGAAGATAAATACTTTAAGTTGTGCTCAGGCTAACGACAACAAACATGTATTTACATGAACCCCCTTGCCCTGGTCAGCACTAACAACGGATGGTAATAATTTTGGCGATGAACGACTAGAATTTGCAAAAATATCTCTTGAGGAATTTACAAAATTAATAAATATTCTGTTACAATGGAATTCTCAGTTGGCAACGTCCTCGAGCTATCCTCAGTGATAGCGCTGTGACATTTCAGAGTCACTATGGAAAGTTTCATATAAATTTTCAAAATGTCCTCACTCAAAGTCAGCAGCAGTCAGGGCATACAGAAATTCTGGGGACATGTCACCTATAAATTTCTTTGGAGGAAATTTCTGATATGGGTCATACGAAAATACAAAAATTTTTCCTCTTTTTTTTTTAATTTTTTTATAAGGGTTCAAGTTGAAAAAATGCAGAAGAAAAATTACTGACAAAACATGTCGCCATTAGGCACGTCCCCGAAACAGAAAATGGAAATTCCTTCATTTGTGTCTGTAATTCCAGATCATGTTGGTAACCATTGCGATATAATGTAAGAGACAAAAAAGTTGAGAGAAATTATGAAGTGAGTTGAGATTGCTAGAATTGTAGTGTTGGAAACTGTTAAAATTTATTCTGTAGAAACTATAAATATTCACATATATAAAAAACAATTTCCATTAACAAGACAAACTGACATTTAAAATCCTACTGATGATAGCACTAACTGAAATGTCTATAATTTTTAGAAATTCAATTGTTCTTCTGCATTTTTTTAACTGATCTGTACTTTCAGAAAAACACTAATAAATTTTTGTTTTGTTCAAACATTTTTTTGATCATAAATTTTTTTTCATTTTATTTTTTTTTTCATCAAATATTAATTTTTATACCCTCCAACTACAGTATGGGGGTAAACTCACTTTGTCATTCCGTGTGTAACGCATCAAAATATCGGTCTAGGACCCCATAAAGTATATATATTTATGATCAGTGATCGATTCTAAGACATTCTAGCGATGTCCGTCTGTCCGTCTGTCCGTCTGTCCGTCTGTCCGTCTGTCCGTCTGTCCGTCTGTCCGTCTGTCCGTCTGTCCGTCTGTCCGTCTGTCCGTCTGTCCGTCTGTCCGTCTGTCCGTCTGTCCGTCTGTCCGTCTGTCCGTCTGTCCGTCTGTCCGTCTGTCCGTCTGTCCGTCTGTCTGTCTGTCCGTCTGTCTGTCTGTAGATAACACATTGCAGTCCAAAATAAAACAGCTAGACTCCTGAAGTTTGGCACAAATATGTCTCATGTTCATAGGCAGGTTAAGTTCGTGAATGGGCAAAATCGGGTAAGGGCGAAAAAAGTTCCCCCTTGAAGAACTGAACCAACATCTGAAAAAATACACTTTTTTTACATGTTTTTTTTGTATTTTTGTTAAATAAATAAAACATTTGGTATATTTATTGCGATAGGACGGTGCCCTCAAAGTCCCCCCACTGACCCCATCACCTCCCTAAAAAAAAACGCCCCTGACAATTTTTTTTTTTAATTTTTTTTACATTTTGGAGGGTTAAAAGATTCGGCACAGCCGAATTTAACACTCTCACTTGTTATACCCTCCAACTACAGTATGGGGGTATACTCACTTTGTCATTCCGTATGTAACGCATCGAAATATCGGTCGGGGACCCCATAAAGTATATATATTATTGATCAGTGATCGATTCTAAGACATTCTAGCGATGTCCGTCCGTCCCACAGTGCTTCGTTCCCATATAACGAAAGGACAAAAATAGAAGGAGTTGTCACATATTTTTGAAATTTGGTACACGTGCATAAAACTTCTTAGTTAAGAAAAATATGAATTTTTGGAAAAATTGGTGCAAGGACACGCCTACCGCCCATGTGTCCTGAAATTGAAAAAATTAATTTTAGCTTCAATAATGCCCACAAAATTACAAAAAGTGGTCATGCTGATACACATTCAACTAGCAACTTGTGTATAAATTTTCATTTAAAACGGAGCAAGGACTCAAGGTCCTGACATATATCCTTTTTCTTTAAAACGCTATAACACCTACGAAAATTGTCCGATCGTAAAAAAACTTTGTAAGCAAATTAATATTCCTTAGATATATATTAATACCAAATTTGGGCCAAATCGGATTAGTAGTGTGGAAAATATAAAAACATCCTTTTTAAAAAATTAGTTATTTTTATTTTTTATGTCGTCTAAAAAAGGTCAAAGAGATGTATTAAATCAACTTCTGAGCTACATAATGTTTATACATGTCTATAGTAAAATTTGATGGCGGTTCTTTTTTTAGAATACATCAACCCCCTATCTTCCATTTTTAGGGGTCTTTTTTGTCCTTTTTTTACATATCCTCGTAGAACAACACTAAAACGTGCGTTTAAATAGTTAATATCTTCTACAAAAATGCTAAGCATCAAATTTTACTAGGGGTTGTCAAATGCCAAAAGATCGTGCGATACAATAAAAATGCTTTAAAAAGTACAATTGTTAAGTATCACATATGGTTAAATAGCGTTTACCAAAGTAGATGGAAATAAGTCGAAAAATGTACTAAAAAACTATTGAGATAAAAAATATTTATACTTCTCTACAGTGAAATTTAATGGCGGTTCTTTTGTTAGGATATATGAACCCTATATCTTCCATTTTAATGGGTCATTTTAGTCCTTATTTCAAATATTCTTATAAAATTCAATAAAACGAGCGTTTAAAGGTTAAAGCGTAATACTAAATTCCTTTTTTAATGTTTCTTATAATTTATAATTTTTCAGTAGAATACACTGTGCAACAAATTTTGGGTCACTTTCACGGAGTGTATCTTATATTGAACAAAACAAAAAATGAAAGTATGCCATTTGTAAACCAAAACCCATGAATTGTTTAGAAGTCTTTAAATAATGCAATTGGAATGATTTAAAAAATATACTAAATGTTTGTAGAACATTTTAACACTTTAAACATACGTTTAAGTGGTTTTCATAAGAATATTTTAAAAATGGACTGAAATGACCCCTGACAATGGGAGATAGAGGGTTAATATGTTCTAAGAAAAAAGAAACATCGAATTTTACTGAATACATCTATTAACAGTAAGCTTAGAAGTACATTTGTTACATTATTTTAAATTATTTCACACGATTTTGGTGAAATACAATTTAACAATTTAAAATATATATTTTTTTTTTAGGCATTTTGCTTTTATCTCATGAACTTTTGGTATTTTACAACTAATAATGAAATTCTGTGCAGAAAGTTTTTGTATAACTTGTTAACCCTTTAATCGAAAGTGTAAGTGTTATTCTACGAGAGTATTTGGAAAAGAGACAAAAATGACCCCAAAAATGGGAGGTAGAGGGTTAATATATTCTTAGAAAAGAACCGTCATCCAATTTTACCAAAGACATCAATTAACCTCATTTAGCACACAATTAAATTTAATATTTTTTTTACTTATTCTGAATGGCTTCTTCTGAGCGCCTTTGAAAAAACAAAAATTTAAAACTTCAGTGGGCCATAAAAAAAATCGAGTTAAATTTTCGAAATTCTTCAAGGGTTTTGGTCTACTAATAATATATTTTCGTTTTGCTTTTTTACCCATTTAAAACATAAAATCGTGTTGCACAATGATATTAAACACTCTCAAATGCCTGAATTTTGAGTAAAAATCATGAATTTAGGCATTTAAAAAATCGATTTTTTTTTAATTTGTGGTCAAAAGTGGGCCCTAATTTTTGAATACGCTGTTAGACAAGAGTATAAACTAAAAAAATATCCACGAAAAAAATATATAATTTTATATAATTTTTTTTAAAACTCCATCAAACTTTAGTAATTTTTGGATTTTTAATAGAAAAATTTGCTTTTCTGCGCAATAAAAAATATTTTTTTTTTGCAAATATATGCAAAATTCTATATTTTAATTTAATTACAAATATATCAAAGTACTTGAAGACAAAATTTCGAAACATTTTATTAAAAAATGGATTTTTGAGAATTATTTTTGTGAAACAACTAAAACACATTTTCCTGTTAAGTCATTTTTGCATAAAATTCTCTGAGTTTAGTGCCCTCTCGTGATGGCAAAAGCAATCAGAAAAAATATTTTTGTTAATAATTATTTGAGATACCTTATTATCTTTCAAAAAATCTGTATTTAAACACAATTTGAGACAAAAATTTTTTTTTTGATTTTTGTCCATTGGTCGAAGCATAGTGCGTCCGTCCGTCCGTCCGTCTGTCTGTCTGTCCGTCCGTCTGTAGTTAACACGATGCAGTCCAAAATAAAAGAGCTAGATCCCTCAAGTTTGGCATAAATATGTCTTATGATCCTAGGCAGGTTAAGTTCGGAAATGGGCCAAATCGGACTAGGGGGAAAAAAGTTCCCCCTTGAAGAACTAAACCAACCTCTTAAAAATGCTATTTTTTTTTGCGTTTTTTTGTATTTTTGTGAACCAAATGAGACATTTTTATGTTCGTAGAAGGAGACTAAAAAATATCGCTTTTTTTTGCCCCGCCCCTCTTTTAAGGGCGTGGATAAAAAAATAATTTAAATAATTATAACACTATAGTACTTAAGTGCACAAAGCAGACAAAAATGAACTTGTAAACATATACCGTGAGGGCCAAGGAGTCACCCCAGCTAACCGACCCCTCCCCCAACCTTGCCCCCCCCCTTAAAACAACGCCCCTGTCAAATTTTTTTTTTTTATTTTTTTACATGTTGGAGGGTATAATAGATTCGGCACAGCCGAATTTAACACTCTCACTTGTTTTTTATTAACTTTTTTTCATAAATTTTTTTTTTTTTCATCAAAAATTTTTTTTTCATCAAAAACTTTTTTTCACTAACATGTTTTTTCATCAAAATTTTGTTTTTCATCTTTTAATTTTTTTCTTATTTTTCACCAACACTATTTTTTCACCAAAACTAAAATTCTGACATGAAAATATTCCATTTGTTTAATAAATGTACAAAAAACAAGTGAGAGTGTTAAATTCTTCTGTGCCGAATTATTTATTTTCTTTAAAATGTAAACAAACCATTTTTGTATAAAGCTAGATTGTCTAAGAAATGGATCGTAGTATATTAACTTAATGGGGTCCTCGACCGATATTTCAATTCATTTTGCATTGAATGACAAATAACATTAACATTTGGCAAGTAAACCCAAATCTTCAGCAAAATGTTATCATGATTTAATGTTTTGGGCTAGAGTACAAAATTCGCAGGCATTTTTTCATAATTAACATAAAAGTTCCCCTAAACAGAGACCCAAGAAAAATTGCACAATTTAATTTTTAGCGGAGTCAAGAAATTTTTTTTACAATTTTCAATTAAGAGCTTTTAATTGCGTTTAAGGCAAAATTCTGTTATTTTGGTTGACATAGTCTTGTAGTAATTGAGCGATAGGTAATTTAAATGAAATTTGGGAACCCTTTCTTGTGAGTTTCTAAAAATTAACCCCTTAGGCCATAATTTGTCGACGTTTCTGTTTCCCTGTAACCATATCTTTCAGTGACTTGTCATTATTTTTTTTCCTGAGATGAAAAAATATTGTTGTTTAAGTAAGACTGTGTGTGTAGTGTGTTCTTTTATACATATGAGGACATATTGTTATATGTATTGTACTGACATATTACACCATTCAATTTTCTCTAAAAATGTTCCTTTATACATACTAGTTAGAGACATTAAACCAGACATATTGTAAAATTTTTCAAAAGCCATGTTTATGAATAGTATAGAAAGTATATTCAACTGTAGCAACAGTGCTTTGGAAAATAATGGACTTAATAAAAAGATTAAACTAAAAATTTTATTTTCTATAAAATTTTGAAAAAAAACCTAGTTTTTATGTTAATTTTTATTGTTAATTGAAAATTTAAAAAAAAAAAAAAAAATTTAAACAACTTAAAAACTGAAAAAACTAGTTTTAATGGCGCCCAGCGTGGGGCCCAAGCAAACATAAGTGTTTAAGTTCGAAAAGATAGAGATTTTATGTTCGTATTTTATTCCTATTGTTTTAAAAGTCTCTTTTTTCAATTTGATGGACTATTTAGAAAACTTTTTTGTAAAACCTTAAAATTTAAATAAAAATAATCAATTTTCGGTTTGAATTTATATTTTCAAAAAAATCTGATAAATTTTAAAATGGAAAAAGCTTACAATATATTAATGGCGCCTAAGAGTGGGCCAACATCGAAAGAAATTGTGTTTTTGAGTTTGAAAAGAAGTTAAAATTGATATACTCGCATTGTCTAAATGGCGCCGAACTGGGGGCCAGAATAAAAATCGACCCAGGAAACACCTGCACAGCTAGTTAATATTATATCAGCTAGTTAATATTATATAAATTTTTTCATACCCGAGTAAAAATTTTTGTATGGAGCAATATATATTCTTATATTATTCCAGATCTGTTGATAGATCCGAGATTTGAAAGATCAGCACTGATCCGAAAAATGGATCGCTAAGATTAGATCAGTTTTAACCGGACGGATACAATTTGATCCGAAAAGTGGGTTTATCTAATTAGATCAGTTTTAATCGGTGGGATACAATTTCATCCGAAAAATGGTTGGATCTTATTGGACCAAGACAAAAAAAAAGATTTTTTTAGCTGGATAAAAAAAGATAAAATTTCATACGAAAGAAAAAAAAATATTACAAAAAACTTTAGATAAAATTTTATCCGAAAAAAAAAATCTATTTTTAGAACTATATATAATTTAATCCGAACAATAAAATCTATTTTTAGAACTGATAAAGTTTTATCCAAACAATTTTTTTCAATATTAAGATATAAATATATATAATTAAAATTTATTTAAAAAAAAAAAAAAAACTTCGAGCGGCGGGGGAATCGAACAGCTACCAACTGTTTTGTAATCGCAATCTCTACCCTCTGACCCAGCGGACGTTGTTAATAAATGACAACTTTAAAAGACTATGTTTTAAAAAAACTTAGAAAATTTTTGAAAATAGTTTATCATATATAATTATATCAAGTTTAACTTATATATAATTAAATCCAGTTTATCTTACCGGGTATATGATTGCATCAAATTATATTCGACTTGAATTTGAACAAAATTTTAAAAAAGACTTAGAAAATTTTTTCTAAAATTTGTGATTTTTTTTTTTTTTAGTTTATTTGCTGAGCTAACAGGGGGTTTAATACTGAGTTCAACAGCATGATTTTCATCTTCCAATGCTCTTAATTTTCCAAGTTATAAAGCTTTAAAGTAAAAACGGTTTTTGGCTTATGAGCTTCACATTTTTCATCGGATCCAAATTTTCTTTCTGCCGTTGTATATTTAATAAAAATACCTTTAAAATGGTATAAAACATGTATAAACTTTTTTACTCACCAACGGCCAAATAATGAGTTTTAAGTTTTTTTCGGAAGTTTTTTCAGACAAAAATAATTTTATCTGAAAATATTGCTAACATAAGTTCGAACCAAATACACTTTTAATTATTGGCAACAAATAAAGCTTTGATTTGAGCTTGATCTGAGGACTTTAGCTCTCTTAAAACCAGAGATATTGATGGTTAAACATTAAAGTTTTAAAATATTTTTTTCTTCGGATTAAATAATATATAATTATATCAAAATATAATTATTTTTGAAATATTTTTGTTAAAATTCAGGGATTTTATTTTTTTTAATTTGAAAAACGAAAACGCATTAAAAAATCAATTAGATTAAAAAAAAATTTAAAAAAAAATAATTTTTTTCTTGACTTAGTCGGGAATTGAACTCAGGGTCCTCAAGAATTATATATTATCATATATGATGCAATATAGAAAGTTATATTACTATATATAAATAATATTTATTTCTAAATATTATCATAAAAAATAAATTAATCAATATTTTTAAGTTTAGTAAAAAATTAAAGCTTCTAAAACATATTTTCTTTAAAAAAAAAATTAAAAAAAACAACTTTTTTTCTTAGCTCAGCCGGGGATCGAACCCAGGGTCCCTAGGAACCATATATTAACTTATATGATGTAATATATAAAATTATATAACTATAAATAAATAATATTTATTTTTCGATTTTATCATAAAAATTTAATTATTCAATATTTTTAAGTTTAGAAAAAACAAAAAGCTTTTAAAACATATTTTCTTTTTTAAAAAATTAAAAAAAAAATAGTTTTTTTCTGGGTTGAGCCGGGAATCGAACTCGGGGTCCCCAAGCATCATATATTATCTTATATGATCTTATATAAAGTTACACACAACTATTTAAGTTGTATGCATTTTTTAAACATTTAACTTTTAAAATCCAATATGCATTTTCTTAAGTTTTAAAATACAATGGATTAAACAGATTTTTTTTCTATTTAAAAATTTATAGAATTTATATATATTTTTTTTTTGACTGATTTTAGGTGCTTTGAGAATCATATATAATTATACAAGCTCTCTTGTATACTTAAATAAAAATATATATGATGCAACATTAAAAAAAATATTGAAATACTGTCATATAAAAGTATGCATAATTATATATAAAATATTGTGAAAGAAAAAAATATTTTTTACCTTATACAATTGTATAACATTTTATATGGCGTTACATGTGCCACCATTTAAAATTATATATAGAGTTTAAAAAAAAATTGTATTTATATGGTACCTTACAAAACTATATACGGTATCTCATAAGCCATTTATAATTATATCTTTGATAATATTAAAAAAATAAATGTTTGATGCCATGTATAGTTTTATATAACTGTATATAGAGTTATATGTGCGACCATATATAATTATATTTGAAAATTTTTTTTTTCGTTTTTTAAGATGGAACCATATATAGTTTTAAATGGTTTCTTGTAAGTCATATATAATTTTAAATGGTTTCTTGTAAGTCATATATAATTATATATATAATGATATTGGTTTTTTTTTAAATATGCTCGTATACGTTATTTGATATTAAGTCACATATAAATATGTATGCAATCAGATTAAGTTATATGTGTCACATATGATTATGTCTCCCACATGTATTTATATCATAGATGGGAATTTTTCATTACCATTGAAATTTAATTACCATTGGTTGATATCAATGGTAATGAAAAAAATTTTCATTACCATTAAATGGTAATTAAATTTTTTTAATTGAAAAAATAATTACTAATGGTAATGAAATGCACCAATTGTTGACAAACACCAATTATAATTGTTTTCAAAACCATTGGTTTGCACATTTTTGTTTTTTTGAAAAGTTAAAAATTTAAACATCAAAGTATGTTTTTACAAAAAAAATATGAAAATGTTAAAGACAAAAAACAAAACGCAAATAAAAATTTCAAATATTGTGTTATACAAAGGCAATCAACGTGTGTTTGGTTTATAAAATTTGAAAAACTAAAACACCATATAACAAAAAACAACAGATATTTCCAAATATTAACGATTTTGACAATATTGTGACGACTTTTACTAATGGTAATTATTTTTTTTAAGTGATGCCATACCAATGGTAATTATTTTTTTTTAATTTTCATTAGTAATTAAATAGATAAGTAATTTAATTGGTACAATTGATACAACCAATTGTAATGAAAAAAATTTCATTACCATTGACATCAATTAAATGGTAATTAAACCATCAATTAATTAGTCCCATTAATTAATTAGTCCCATCTATGATTTATATATTAATATGGTTATCATTAGAAGTAATTTTATATAACTCCATTTAAAAAATTTGGAAAAACTCAATGCGAGATATAATTATGTACTTTGTTTGATATGAAAACATATTATTTCATATGGCTATATATACATACATCAAATAATGTAAAATTATATGTATTCATTTTTACTCGGGTAGTCTATTATATTCCACAGCACTGTATTTATATATAAATTTTGTAAAGTATATTCCTATGTATGTTATAATGTTCCTTCTCACTAGTATGTAGTTTCATTTTAAAAAGAATTTATTTTGTTATTTCCTAAGTGTCGTCTGGGCATGATGAGGTTGTAGTTTGTTTCTTTTCCATATTTCTTTTTTTGTTCGTTTGTCCTAAACAACAATTGTTATTTTCTCTCAACGAAGGAAAAACAATATTTAAACTACCATCAAAATATTCTTGTTATGTGATGATTTTGTGAGGAAATATTCTATGAATTTTCTTTATATTTATATTTTTTTTGCATTATCATGTTGATAGTAGTTTATCATTGTAAGGACATGTAAAAATAATGACCATTCCTACCTTGACAATGAAAAAGAAAAATAAACCACAAATATTAATGGATGGTCTCTAGAGTGTTGTACGAGTGTATGTTGTAACATGTTACAAGTTATGTGTTTATGTAAATTGAGTTAGAGAAACATTTGTTAGGAATTTAATTATAAAAAACATGACTTTTTTATTTTTAAATTTTTTAAATCATTAGATTAAAGCAAGAAATTGTTTAAAATTTAAAACGAAAGATTATGAAGTTTAAGAAAAAAAAATGGTTGAAACTATAAGTTTTCCTTTTTAAAGCTTTAAAGCTCAACAAACTTTTAATGTGGATTTTAACGTATTCGGGTTTTATTTGTTTTTAACTTAGAGGTAAAAGCTGACAGTTGTTTAATTTTTAAGAAAACTAATATCATGATATTTAAAAAAGCTTTGAAGCTCAAAAAGCTTTTTACTTTATATATAAAAAATATGATGTTTTATTTATTTTTTCTCAAAATATAAAAAAGATGTTTTCTAGAAAATTTTCAAGCTTTTTATACTTTTTTAAGTTTGACAGTTTTTTACGTATAAGGTTAAACACGTATAAACTGATAATAATATATATGGAACTTTTGCAATCATTAAAAACTTACTTATTACACTTATTCCTTGATTTACAGGATTCGTTTTTTAAATCGAAATTATTATTTTCGATTTAAAAAGCTCTTTATTCAAAGTTTTCAATTTTCTTCTTCATGGTTTTTAAATAAAGTTTTTTCTGTGTAAATCAAGGTACAAGTGTTATTCAATAAAATTCCATTTATACATTTTTCAAAAAGCTTTGAAGCTTAACAAGCTTTTAACTTTAAATATAAAAACGATGTTATGTGGTAAGAACAAATTAAAATAAAAAAAGTTATTTTTTAAAATAATTTCAAGCTTTTAAAGCTTTTTTAAGCTTAACAGATTTTCACGTATAATCTGATAATAATCTTTATGGACCTTTCGCAATAATTAAAAAAATACTTATTAAACTTTTTCCTCGATATACACGATTGTTTTTTATTAATCGAAATTATTATTAAAGCTTTTCAATTTCCTTCTTCATTGTTTTGAAAGGAAGGGGTTTCGGTGCAAATCAAGGTACACGAGTAGTTATGTATTCTTTAACTGGGCTAATTCCATTTATACATTTTTCAAAAAGCTCAACAAGCTATTAACTTCAAATATAAATAGGATGTTATGTGGTAAAAACAAATAAAAAAAAATATTTTTTAAAATATTTTCAAGCTTTTTTAAGTTTAACAGCTTTTTACGTAAAACATGACAATAATTTTTATGGACCTTTTGCAATCATTAAAAAATTACTTATTACACTTATTCCTCGATTTACAGGATTCGTTTTTTTAAATCGAAAATATTTTTTTTTAATTCAAAAAGCTCTTTCTTCAAAGTTTTCAATTTCCTGCTTCACGGTTTTTCAACGAATGTTTTTTCTGTGTAAATCAAGTTACAAATGTAGTTATTTATTCTTTAACTGGGTTAATTCATTAAAATTCCATTTATATATTTTTTCAAACTTCAATGTTTTACCCAATTTTTTTGTCACATTTTAGTTTGTATTCAAGAATTTGAATACAGCTTAAAGCTACATTTCAAGGAAAGAAAAATCATTATTCATAGCTTTATGTAAAGTAATTGACAATTTAATGTCATAAAATTTTGTAGATGTTAAACCAATACAAAAATTGTATCTTTTTTTTAAAGAAAAACTGAAAAACATTACAGTTTCCAAGCACGTTTTTAAAACAAAAATTCAAAGAAAAAAAATTTAAAAAAGTGATTTGATGAAAGTTATGTATTGGTTAACGTCAAAAGAGAAAATAAAATATGAAATTATGATTGATTTTTAATAAATTTACAAAAAAAAAATAAAACGAAAATACAATAAAACTAACAATAAAATTTGCAAAAGATGAACGACAATCAAATTTGTTTATACACTGAGAGAAAAAAATGGTTGTGAATGCCAGATGGCGTTTACCATAAATTTGCGTGTTCATAAAAGATTGTATTGCCACAAAACTATTTTACAAAGCATATTTGTCACTCAAACATATTTTTACAATATAAAAATTAATAATTTTTGTTTACAGAAATGACTAACCAATTTGTCCACTCTTCCATCATCAGCACTTTTCGATTGTCACACTTGATGTGTGTCAGATTAAGGTTTTTTTTAGTTCAGTGCTAGTTTTTTTTACACGCATTTCAAGTTGGAGAATTTTTATTATAATTATAATAATAATTACTTGAAAACTGTAAAAGTGGCGTATACTTAATTTTGTAATTGCCTATAAATTTTTAAAAATTTGGCTATTCAGAAGGTAGGTACTTGACCGATTACAGCGAAATTCATACCGGTTATAGCTAACATAATTTCGAGCTTAAGTTTGAACGCTGGACCCCACATGTCCTATAAGGACATCACCAGGGGCCCTTAAAGAAGTACATATTTAGTATACAAAAACTTTAAATGCTTCAAAATCATCAACTTAAAATTCGTGTAAAAAAATCTAGCACTGCATTAAAAAAAAAAACCTTGAATATTTGGTTGTGTAAATATTAACTTTGATTTGCTTTCGGTTTCATACCATTTTGATTCGGAAAGTTCGAAAAACAAAAATCGGTTAAGAATTGCGACCTGTAGGCAAAATTGGACAAAAAAAGTTAATTTTCCCCACTGCACTCAAAAACAAGTAGAAAAGTTAAATTCGACTTGGCCGAATCTATGAATACCCTACACAATGCCCTTTTTAAGTGATAGTAAATTTTCTAAAGTGAAAAAAATAAAATTTTTGATTAGAAATATTTTATTTTGGGTAAAAAAACTTTTTTAGTAATTTTTGAAAAAAAAAAAACAAAATTATTTACAAAATTTTTTTTTGAGTGTAAAATTTTTTTTTGAGTGTAAATTGTGAATTTTTTTTTTTTTTTGGTGTAAAAATATTTTTGAGTGACAAAAATACGTTGTAAAATATTTTTGTGACTTACTATTGTTTTTACAACATGTTTAACGGGTTTTCAATACGTGAATTTTAGGTGAAACTAATCTGAAATTCACGGGCTTGCTAATAACTTTTGAACCACTGGACCGATTTGGCTGAAATTCAATACAACCCAAGCCAGGGGGACGAGAAATATATATGCCAAGCTTCAGTATCCTCAGAATTGCCTTTCAAAAGTTAGAGTTTTTTATCTCGCAAATTCTCGAAAAACCCTTGCCGAAATTCATTCTTTTGCTCATAACTTTTGAACCACTCGACCGATTTCGCTGGATTGCAATACCAACCTGACCAGGTAAATGTCCAACATATATGCCAAACTTCAGGAGCCTCCGTAAAGTTTTTCAAAAGTTAGTGTATTTTCAATAGACAGACAGACGGACGGACGTACGGTCATCGATAGATCGTCTTAAAATCGATTGAGGATCATGAATATATATACTTTATGGGGTCCTAGACCAATATTTCGAGGTGTTACAAACGAAATGACAAACTTACATATATGAGGCATTCCACACCAAATGTCGCGCTACAGAAAAACATGTGTTTCGTAAATTTCTGAATAGGTTGTTTGGATAGCCCTATATGAAACTAAGAAAATTGCGTTTTCGGTTTTTGAAATTTTCAAAAACAAAGACCGTGTTTCTGATTTTTTTTGTGTGGATGGACAAACATCTAAACTTTTAAAAAAAATATAAAAAAAAAAAAAGTGGCCGGATTTTTGATAAATTGACTTTTTTTAAAAATGAAAAATTTCAGAACGGGTTCTTAAAATTTTTCAAAAAAAAATAAATTTATTCGATAGCCCATACAAAACTATAAAAGAATATAAACTTTTGACATTGTGGTGCATTCCGTTTTAATGTGATAAATATTTAATCAAGGCAACTCGCCACAAATTTGACCATTTTTCCAATATTTGACCACGCCTCCTAAGCCCAGTTTTGAAAAATTGAAAAACTAAAAACGCAATTTCCTAAGTTCAATATAGTGCTATCCATAAAACCTATTCAGAAGTTTACGGTACAGATGTTTTTTTTCGCTGGACATATGCTGTGGAATGCCTCATATACCCTCTATCACTAGAGTGGAGGGTATAAAAAAAATGGAAAAATTAACTAAATTTTGAGAAAAACAGGGAATGATTTGGCTTCAAATATTTAAAGTTATTTAATTTTACGCCAATTTTAACTAGAAAATGGGAAAAATTATATTACACTTTGGTTCATTCACATTTTTGGACTACATTGGGTCCATATCCTGTTTACTCGGGACCCCATTGGGGCCTTTAAGGGTCCCGATAGATTTTGACTCAAAAATTTTTTCCGTTTAGCTCTACCTCACTCAGAAAATTATGTAAGTTACTACATGTTAGTTGTTTGTATATTTTAAAGTAGTTAGTTGTTTTCAACTACAAAGTCAATTGTTTTTGTATGAAAAATATCAAACAACTATTCTGTTAGTTATTTTAAGTCGTTTTTTTGAATAACTAACAAAAAATTACTGTAATGTAGTAACAGTTATTAAAAGTAGTTAATTTTATTTTTTTTATCTTTGAAAAATTTTTAAAGTTTTTTTAAAAAAAAAAAAAAAAAAATTTTCACAACTTTTAAAAAAAAAAAAAAATTGGTCTTTAATTTTTTTTTTCTGAAAATTAAAAAAAAAATATATATTGATTATTTTATTTTTACTACATGTTAGCTGTTTTGACTACAAATGTAAGTAGTTTTTACTACATCAATCAGTTGTTTTTTGTCAGTTAAGATAACTAACATTGTTAGTTGATTTAACTGAAAAAGTAGTTGACCCCAAAACAACTTACAAAGTAGTTATTTTAACTGACATTTTCAGTTGATTTTACTAACATAATTTTTTGAGTGCTTGCTTAGTTTTTGAGATACGGTAATAAGGGGCCTAATAGGGTCTTGAGAATCTTAAAAACTGGTTAACTCAAAAACTTTTATTAAGGGTTTGTGATTGAAGAAAACATTGTATTTCTAAAGATTATTTTTAATGTGGATTCATTCAGTGGAGAAATTACATTAGATTTAAATTGTTTGATTTTTGTACGACTGTCTATATGTTTTTTCATCAACAGACTTAACTCTGATTGGAATCGAACACACGTTCATGAAATTTTCCATCAGTTTGCAAAGCTAGCACTTTGCCATCTAGGTTATCTTTTAGTTTGAGGGTTTTCGGTAGTATTCCACGAGTAAAGGGCTACACAAATGCTGTTGGACTTTTTCGCGTGCCAACAGTATTTACCGAGATATGGGCATATACAAAATATCTGGAATGTGAAATTTTAGATTCAAATTTAGAAGCTCGGGACACCAACAGATGTGTAGAGCTAATTCCATATTTTTAGAGTACTTTCTTTTGAAAATTTCATCAGTTTCACTCTATCTCGCTTAGTTTTCGAGATATTGCCATTTTGAATTTTTTACTAAATTGAACTATTGAATTTCAGCAAAATTGGTCTTGTGGTTCAGAAGTTATGAGCTGAAGCATTCGTTACAAGTCGAGATCAATTTTTTTTTAATTCTTCGCTATTGTGCTTTTAACAGACAGCCGGAACGGTAGCTAATCATCGCTAAATAATTTTAAAATCGATTCAATGATCTTGTACTTTATAGGGACCTACACCAATATTTCAATGTGTTACACACAAAATAACAAAGTTAATATGACTCCAATTTTTGATGAAGGGTTTAAAAGTACTTAATAACCCTTAAGCGCTAAAATTAATTAAATTAAGTAAGTCAGTCAGTTGTCGTCAGTTAAAAAGTAGACAAAATATAAAAAAATATAAACAAACAGATAATATGGACAAAGACTAAAACAAACACAAAGTCATACACAGAAACACGGAAGGTAGAAAGGAAAAAATATAAAAAAAAATAAAATAATTCAGTGAAATTGATATAAAAACTACCAGCAGCAGCAACATCATACTCATATTACCCACAACTGTTTCCAAGTACTAAAAACATTTAACGTTAACTGTATTGCTTGATATTGCTGATATTGTAGATGCCATTCCAGCTCCAGCTAATTGCGAGTACAGAGCAAGGACGGCACGGGAGACAGTTGCCAGAGTGGTCAGAGAAACAATGAAGTTGGATGACAATGGATAAAATTGTCATTTGAGTGTTTGCTTAAAATCGCTAAACACATTATCAATGCTATTAGGTTGGCAACACTGTACGAGTGTTTGTACATTGTGAATGAAACATATAGATTTTTTTGTTAAAATATGACAACACTGGAGTGTGAGAGAAAGGAATATAATTTTTTGCCTTTCTGGCCACAGTTTTCAACTGTCAAATCGCATGAAAAAAGTTTTGCCGGCTTTATTCTGTTTATACTCTAAACAGTTTCAGTATCAAATAACAGGACTTTGTCACCATTTACGTACTTTTTCATTCTTTGTAAACCAACCATCGTCATCAACGTCATCATCATCATCATAGCCGTTCGTTCGTTCAAGGGTTACCAGGATAATAATCCGTTTTTGTTATTATATTGATTAAATATTTACATTTTCATTAAGTAGCTGCCAAAGGTAAAGAACTCTTGTAGCATTTTGTATTTGTGGGGGAGGGGACACTAAAGTTAAAACGTTTCTGCCTGCCTTCAACACTGGAGAACGTGACATACTAAGGTGGACCTTATTTTGGTTTATTTCGATTTTCCAAAACTTTTAGGTTAGAGTAAAAAAATTAACAAAAATACATATGAGCTCAATCGGTCGAAAATTGCCGTGCCGCATGCGCATTGAAGTTTGTGGGAACGAAATTGGGGACAAAACAAGTAAAAAGTTATAAGGTCTCCTTACATTTTCGATCTTAACTTTTGAACCGATATCGCTCAAATGCCATACCAAACTTCTCGGGGCAACAAAAAGTAAATAGGTTAAGTTTCAGTCATCTCCGTGTAATATTTTGGCCGTGATCGCCATTTCCACAGACAGACAGACGGATATCGCTAGAATGTCCGAAATCGATCACTGATTAATAATATATATATTTTATGGGGTCCCAGACCGATATTTCGATGAGCTACAAACGGAATTACAAACTTATATATGATTCATGGCGGATTCAACATGGCGACCAATATTTAAAAAAAAAGATTTTCGAAATTTAGCAACTCAACAAACCTGTTCGAAAAAAGTTTTTAATTAATCTGTTATTAAAAAAAAAATTTTTTGCCATGTTGGATCCGCCATTTTGTATTTTGAAAATCCAATTGCAGATATTTCTTAAGCGACCCCAAGATTCCGTATATGAAGAGTTTTAAGGGAATCTGTTATATTTTTACAAAAAACTGGATCCGCCACATTGAAATTTAAAAACCGCCACTCGGCATTCAACAGCAAATATTTTTAAGTAATTTCGAAATTTTTAAAAAAATGTTTAAACCCATACCAATTTTAGAGAAAGGGTTGGCCCGGTTGACGAAGAAACCCCCATATACAGTCAAAAAATTATGTCATTAACTATTTGTAGTTTATTTAAAAAGTTTTACGTGTTGCGTTTTTAAAGGAAAAAAGATTTGTTACCGTCAGTTTTTTTAAATGATTATTTCTGTTCGTTGTTTTGAAAAATAACAACATAAAAAATAAAGATTTTAATTAGCATTCAATTGTTAAAGTCATTTATTTTTGTTTTGTAAGTAAAATTAAGTGATTCTTCTTTAATTTTTAATGATTTGTGTACGTTATTTTTTTTTAAATTGTTGGCATTTTTTAAGGAGAAATCATTAGTTTTTACCTACTTGTGTGGGTTATTTTTTTGTAGAACAAAAAATCAAAAAAATATTTATAGAAATATAAAAACATGTTTGTATCAAGTGACTTTGGCACGATGGGGACAGAATGTAGTTGATTGCGGGATCGATTCCCCAAAATTTTATTAAAATTTTTTAAAAAAATAATTTAATAGAAAAATTGTAAAAAATAACATACGAAATTGTTAATTTTTAATGTTTTCGTAGGTAATTTTTTATTGAATTTGTTGGTAAAAATAACACAACAAACATTAATTTTTAATGTTTTAATAGGTTATTTTTTCAAATTTGTTGGTAAAAAATAATGAAAGTGACGATATTTTTTAATGTTCAATGTAATTTTAGAAAATTGTGTGAACAGTAAAAAAATAAATGTTGATGTTTGTTAAAACAAATGAATAATTACTGGGATGGTTTTCAAGTGTTTTATTACTTGATTTAAATGTGTTTTTCATTTAGTTTTGCCCACAAAATATTTTGAGTGTATGATTATATCAGAACATTTTTACTCGGGAAGATATAATATTTTTTTCCCATTTTGTCCCAATTTCGTTCTTAAAAACTTCAAGGCGCATGCGGCACGGCAATTTTCAATTTCCGATCATACTCATATTTTTTGACAATTTGTTTACCCTAACCTCACATTTTGAATAATCGAAAAATAACCAAAATATGGTCCACCTTAGTACATACACCGTCTGGTAGAAAGGGTAAAAGCTTTGCTAAAATTAAGTTAAAGACAAACGCATTTGTAAATATTGTACGTTTACAAATATACAAACGGTTTTTATTTGTCTAACAAATTAAAATGTTTATAAATACAAATACTCGTAATATTTACTAAAAAAAATTATATGAATAAATATTACAGAAAGTAAATTCATTAAGAATTATGAAAGTTTTTCCATTAAAATTTTATTTACTCTTCAACGTCATTGTCATCAACAGCAATTTAAATTTATATGCGGAATATTTATTCAAAGGTACAGTAATTCTAGACTTCAACACAAATAAAACAATTGTTTATTTTTTTTTATTGGATAAATAAAAAAATTTACTTAATGGATTTATAGTTTGAGGTAGAAGGATAATAATAATAAAATGTTAAGTGGGTATATTGAGTATATGAACTCATTTTTGAAATATGACTACGATCGAAAATTTTTTAAAGAAATTATTTTAAAAAATTTTTGTTTGATATGAAATATTTTTTACTATATTTTAGTAAAATGGGCAAAATCAAATCAGTGGGAAAAAGTTCTCCCTTGAAGAAAAAATGGCATTGCTTACAGAATTTTTGTACTTTTTTTTTAACCAAATGAAACATTTTTATGCCAGAAGAAGTTCAACATCCTACAATTGGGTCCAGAGGACAACAAACTGTCATATTGTTTGGTCCTCCCCTTTTTGTAATTGTGGATAAAATACTTTTTAGCTATAGTTAGGGTGACAATTCGTACTGATTTGATCAGTACATGTACTGATTTTTGATAATGTGTACTGATCAAAAACCGTTGTACTGATTTGTACTGATTTTTTGATATCTGTACTGATTGCTGTGATTTTTATACATTTCAACAAAAATAATGTTATTCAAAAATTTTATACAAAAACTTGAATTTCCATAAAATAAGCCGTTACAGTAGTTTTTTATAACTTAAGCCTGACAATAAAATAATTTATCTTGAATTAATTCTAATTTTAAGAGCTTAGAGTTCGTGAATTAAGAGGTTTCTTAACGCAAAAATGTACCTGAGTATGTGGTTATTTTTATATTCATAAATTAATAAAAAAGGCATACAGAATTTTTGCTTATTATCTGAGAAGTTATCTAAAAGCAAGAGCTATCAAAACTTTGGGGGAAAAGTCCTTAGAATCTGAGGGATTTTCTTTTTCTAAAAATTTTGTGGGTTTTTTGTTATATTTTCTGACCTGAAACCATCAAAACATTCAAACAACAGTTTATGGCAGTTGTTTCTTAACAGTTGTTTTTATTGAAATACCAATAACTGAAATTTTTTGAGTGTTGAAAAAATCATCAGTGTTTTTCCATAGAAAAGAGTTATTAGAGAGTTATTTCTAAACTAAATAAAAACTTGGGTGTTCTGATTTGAGTTTAGGAAAAAATGGTCACCCTAGCTATAGTGCTAAAAGTAGAGCCGGGTACATTAGCATATTAATGCGTGATTCACCTGATTCCTGCGTGATTCACGTGTGAGTATGAATGAACTCAATTTTACTCATGTGATCGTGACTGAGTGTGAGTGAGTGAAAAATATGCGTGAATGAATGTGCGTAAGTAAGATTTTTCCGTGGGTGAGTGTGCATAAGTCGATTTTTTTTTGCGTAAGTTTGCGTAATTTCCATTCTCTTCATATTTTCTTTCGTCCCGAGAAAAACAAAAAAAGATGCAGATAAACTTTAATTTTTTTTCCCGGAAAAAGCACGAAAATTTTGGAAAATTTGCCAAAACGGCAAATTTTGCTAAAAATTTTGTTACATTTTTAATTTTTTTTTTTTTTTCTATAAATAGAAGTTTTGTAAGTGTGAAGCAACGAGACTGTGAGTGAAATTTATGTGAGTGCACGTGAATGTGAGTTTTAAATTTACTCATGTAATTGTGAGTGAGTGTTTGTAGAAAAAAATAAACTCGTGAGTTTGGAAAACTTTCAGTAATTGGAAAATTCCTGTCGTAAGCGTGAGTGAGTCAAAAGTAGTTCACGCTCCAATCTTTAGCTAAAAGCATAATAATTGAATAAGTTAACATTTATAACGAGGTTTTAGGTGTCCCCCAACATCACCACCGAATGCCCACTCCCACAAAAAAAAAAAAAAGACGCACCTGCAATTATTTTTTTTATATTTTTTTAAAGTGTTGGAGGGTATAAAAGTTTTGACACTGCCGAAGTTAACACTCTCACTTTTTATACCCTCCACTCTAGTGATAGAGGGTATATATAAGTTTGTCATTCCGTTTGTAACACCTCGAAATATTGGTCTAGGTCTCTATAAAGTATATATATTCATGATCCTCGATCGATTTTAAGACGATCTAGCGTTGTCCGTCAGTCCGTCTGTCTGTTGAAAACACGCTAACTTCTGAAAGATATTACGGAGGCGCCTGAAGTTTGGCATATATATTGGGCATTTACCTGGTCAGGTTGGTATTATAATCCAGCAAAATCTGTTCAGTGGTTCAAAAGTTATGAGCAAAAGTGTGAATTTCGGCAAGCGGTTTTCTTGAATTTATGAGATAAAAAACACGCTAACTTTCGAAACACAGAATTTCAGCCAAATCGGCCAAGTGGTTCAAAAGTTATTAGCAAACCCGTGAATTTCAGATTATAATTAATACATGTATTAAAAACATTGGTAACTCACAAAAATATTTTACAATGTATTTTTGTCACTAAAAAATATTTTTTCACTAAAAAAAAAATACAGTCGAAAAAAAATTTTACACTCAAAAAAAAATTAGCATTTTTGTTTTAAAAAAATAACTAAAAAAAAGTCTTTTACTCAAAATTAAATATTTCTAATCCAAATTGTTAATTTTTTTCGCGTATAAAAATTTGTCTATGACTTTAAAAGAGCATTGTGGAGGGTATTCATAGATTTGGCCTAGTCGAATTTAACTTTTCTACGCTTTTTTTATTTAATATTTTTTTATTTTTTCTTAATTTTAATAAATTTTTCGGATTTTTTAACATGAAAATGTTTTTAACTTGTATAATACTTAAATCACCTTCTGGTGAATAAACACGTTGTTTACCAGCTGGTGAATAATACGTAATAGAGATGGACGCTTGTCACGTGATTCGCGTGGAATCACGCAAGAATCAGGCGGGATTGTGAGTGGCTTTTATTTAAATCACTTGATTGTGAGTGAGCGTGAGTTGAAAAAAACTGCGTGAGTAATTAGTTAGTGAGTCATTTATTTTTTGCGTGAGTTTGCGTGATTTAAGTTTTTAATTTTACTTACTTTTCTTTTTTTTTTTTCAAAAAATTTTAGGAGGTTTTTGTAAGAAAATTTTAAAGCGTGAGTATTTATTTCGTGACTCAGGCGTGAGCGTGATTGAATCTGGCATGAGTCACGCGTGAGCGTGAGTAACTTTTTTTACTCACGTGAATAGTGAGTGAGCGTGAGTTAAAAGAAATTTGCTTGAGTGATTCGATTATTGTTTGCGTGAGTTAGTGTGAGTTAAATCCACGCGCCCATCTCTAAAACGTATCATAATTATTTTGAAGCGAAAAATATTTTTTTTTTATAATTTTTTTTTTATCAAAAATATTTTTCTTTCATAATTTTTTTTTTTCATCAACAATGTTTTTTTTTTTATCAAAAAAATTTTTTTTTTCACCAAACATTTTTTTACACATTTTTTTGATGATTTAAATTTTTCAACAAAGATGTACAGCAAGAAGGATATCATAGATATAATTTTTTTTACTACACTTTGTACTTAAAATATTAAATTTACCCAATTAAAAACTTTAAATAATACTAATTTTATAATATTTATCTCTACAAATATTATCAACATTTATTCATTAGGTTTTAATTATTTCAAAAGTTTGCAATTAAAAGTTGTCATTTTAATTTTAATCAGCTTTACAGATTTTTGCTTTCTTTTTGAAATATATTATGTACATGTATATGTAATATAAACTCATTAAATGTAAATATAATTACAATTATTCGTGCAACAACAGCAAACTATGTATGTATAGAGGAATGTATTATACATACGAGGGTTGAATAATAAGTGTGGTTAAAATAAAATAAATTCTTAGAAAATATTTTTAATACTATAATAATCCGAGTAAAATTGTTTAGATATATTTTTACACTCAAAATATTTTGTAGGCAAAAACAAATGAAAAACACACTTAAAACCAGTGAATAAACAATTGAAAACCATCCCAGTAATTATTCATTTGTTTTAACAAACATCAACATATATTTTTTACTGTTGACAAAATTTTCTAAAATAAATAACATTTTACCAACAAATTCGAAAATAATAACCTACGAAAACATTAAAAATTAATGATAGTTCTGTTATTTTTACCAACAAATTTCAAAAAAATAACCTACGAAAACAATAAAAATTAATAAATTCGTAGGTACTTTTTTACAATTTTTTATTGAAATATTTTTTTAAAAATTTTTAATAAAATTTTTGGGGAATCGATCCCGCAATCAACTACATTCTGGCCAGACACTCTACCCATCGCACGTTGGGTTGAAATGGATCAAAAGTGGCGCTTTAATCAAAACTGAAATTTTTTTTTTACAAAAATTATTAATTTAGGGTTAAAGTATATAAAATTACACTAAAAAATCTGTCACAACTATTATTCTGAGTTGTTTACTTTTCTTGCAATCTGCCGTCAAAATCAAATAAATTTTTGTGTTTTTGAATATGGTGCTAAAAATTGAAAATCAACTTATTTCTAGAATTTTTTTTTGGTATTTATTCATTCAAAGGTAATTTTTTTTATTATAAAACCATAAACTTCGGGCATTTTCAAATACATTTCTGTTTTTTGATTTTTGAAAATTGTTGTAAAAATATTTTTGAAATTTTTTTGTAAAATGTTCCAAAATTGGAGTATTTTTAATACTTGATGGAATATAAAAAAAAATGTAAGAGGTTGTTATTGCTTATACATTGTGATAATAAAGCATATAGTATAAGCTTTAATTTAAAAGAAAAAAAACGTCCGCGTTTAATGCCGTTATTTTTTTATTTTGGATTTGATGTAAAAAATATGGTGGCTTCAATAACACTGCATCACAAAAAAACAAAAAAGTTTCTGACCCAGAAACAAGACCCACTTGTCCTTATGTATTTTGACCTTCTGAAATCGATTCCGCTATCAGAATTGAATTCTATAGTTGGGGTTTCCTGTGATTTACAAGGAAAGTCCGCAAAGTGAACCCACCTAATTTCCTTGTGAATTTGACAAAGTTACAAAATTTTTTAATTTTATTTCTGTATGTAAGGTTTAAGTCTGATTTATTAAGTAGAAAATAAGAGTATTTTAAATAAAATCCGTAAAAAATTGCAGAAGTTAAATGCATTTGAACAAAAACGCGTTATTTCAGTTTTATACAAAAACAGTTGTATTTATGTTGTAAATTAATGCGTTTTTGTCCAAATGCAAGTAACTTCTGCAATTTTTGATGGATTTTATGAAAAAATCTCTTATTTTCTTCGTAATAAATCAGACTTGAACATTACATGCCCAAATTAAAATTTAAAAAATGTTAACTTATTGTTGGTCAAATTTACAAGGAAATCAGGTCGGTTCACTTTTGCGGACTTTCCTTGTAAATTGCAGAAAACCCCAACGGTAGAATTTAATTCTGATAGCGGAATTGAATTTAGAAGGTAAAAATACATAAGTATTAGTGGGTCTAACCCTTTTTTGTGGGTCTTTGAAATATATATAAAAACAAGTAAGAGTTTAAAATTCGGCTGTGCCAAATCTTTGATAACCTCCAACAAGCAAAAAAATAACACAGGGACGGTTTTTGTGGGGAGTGGGAAGGGGGGCGGGGAAAGCAGATGTCTCTGGGTGGTATAATATAATATCTGACAAAAAACATGCATGATGTTAACTTTATTTATTATGAATAACGCAGATGATATAATATTTTTTTTCAATTTCCAAGGCTTTAGTTAAAAAAGGTAAATTTAAACATTCAAGATTTTTTATGAAAAATTAGGTTTCTTAATAAATTTAGTACTTATATGAGAGCATATAATTTTTGGTAAACGTTTATAATAGCACTTTACATAAACTTTAATTGGCTATTTGTTTCAAAATATTGTGTTTTTTAATTTCACAGATACAGTAAAAATTGTGAATTTAGTTTTTTCCCCGAAATAAAGCATAACCACGCGCCTAATATGTTAATTTTTTTCAAAAATGGTGGTATTTTACTTATTAATGATTAGAAGCCAATAAAAAAATTTAATAGTTCCAAATTACAACTTTCCTGACTTTTTTATGGAAAATTTAAAAAAAATTTAAATTTGGTGAAACACAAAAATCCGACTTTAAACAAATTTTATGCAAGTATTAACACATATTTATTTTTTAATGTTTTAAATTTTTATTATCTCATTAAAAATACTTTAATTTGCAACTGTATTCATTAAATTATCGCTTTTGGTTTAAAAGTTACAGCTTAAATTGTGAATCAAGTTCAATTTTCAAGAAACACTAAAAAAATTCTGACAGGTTAAAAAAAATAAAAAAACACATGTTTTCTCTTTAAAAGGGTGCTTTCTAATGTATTATTCATTATTCATCAATCAAAAAATATTATATGTCAAAATTACTGCTTCCCTGAATAAAGCGCCACTTTGCCTCTCATTCAACCCAATGTGCATCGTGCCAAAGTCACTTGATACAAACATGTTTTTATATTTCTATAAATAATTTTTTGATATTTTTTTTCTATAAAAAAAATAACTGATGTGTGTAGGTAAAAACTAATGATATTTCATTAAAAAATACCAACAATTAAAAAAAAAAATTACTTACACAAATCATTAAAAATCAAAAGAATAATCAGTAGTTTTTACTTACAGAACAAAAATAAATGACTTTAAAAACTAAATGTTAATGAAAGTCTTTTTTTTTTAGTGTGTTATTTTTGAAACAAAGGACTGAAGTAGTCATTAATAAAAACTGAACATCAAACAAATGTTTTTTCTTTTAAAAACGACTAAACGGAAACTTTTTTAAATAAACTACAAACAGTTAATGACATAATTTTTTGAGTGTATATATCACATCTTATCCGAGATTTGAAAGATCAGTACTGATCTGAGATTTGAAAGATCAGTACTAATACGAAAAATGGATCGTTAAGATTAGATCAGTTTTAATCAGAAGGATGCAATGGCATCCGAAAAAAGGGTTTACGTAGTTAAATAAACTCATTTTTCGCATAAAATTGTATCCGTCCTATTAAAACTGATCTTAGCGATCCATTTTTCGGATCAGTACTGCAAATCGCTACATACTGATATTTATAAAAAAAGCTCCAGCCCTAAAACCCGAAAGCAGAAATTAGGTCTGCCAGTGATCTCCTAGATTTCAGATAAGGACATGCTTTTAGGAAAGTGAATGTCTAGTAGTAGTTCACCTAATAGGTCAGAAATTGGATCATTTTAATTTAAATTTAATTATTTTAATTGAAATTATTTTTTTTTCTCATTCGTCCCTCGTATACACAATAAAACATTATACAAACATATCAAATAAAACAGTAAAACAATATAAAAATCAATACAATACAATGATAAAATTTTAACAAATTTTTTAATGTTATTGATGCGGGCTGGCGCCTATTTGACAATTAAGAACAAACGAATTGAACGTGATTCGTCAATCATAATAATAAATAATAGTAACGATGTCAAACAAAAAAAAATAAGCCCTGGTTTGAAACACAAAACAGCCAAAAGCATTCAATAAAAAAAATCACTGCCTACTTTGTGGCATGTTCATTTAAAACCAAAAATAATGTTACTTTAGCAAAGGACAAAAAGTGGGAGAGTTGGAGAGCATTTGGTAATAACAGCACTCTCACTGCTTCAATTACTGCTTACTGGTGCCAATTTTAATTCAATTTATTTGCTGATTTTTCTGTATTTTATGTTTTGGTAGAGATTCAGTTTGATTTTGTTTCATTTTCATTTTCAGAACAATACAAATACTTATTTCAAAATGGGTAAATGTTTTACGTGCTTAACATTTTCAAAAACGTGATGATTGTATATTGAGGAAAAATTATTGCAGTATTACATTGAAGGTCGGTAGTAGCAGCAGGACGATGATGATGATGAGGTAGAGAGAAAAGCCTGAGTACGAGTAAGTATCCTAGTTGAGTACTTAACAAGTTTTTTTTTATTTGATACTTTTTACCTTAATATCAAGTGGTTGGGGTCGTTTGGTAGTATTTGTTTTGTTTTCATTTATTTTTCGTTTATAAAAAAAAAAAAATACAATATCAATTTATTTCAATTTGCAAAATTAAAACAGTTTGCAAAATTGTTACCATAATTTCAATTGTTATTGTTGTTACTAAATACCACAAAATTATACAGTAATGAAAAGTATCTGCACAGAAAAGAGTTTTGCATTGAAAAACATTGAAAAACATTTCAAAACAGTTGTTAAAAGTTAAAAGTTTTTTAACAAATGAAAAGTTACTATAGTGACCTTTTTTTTTGAAATGTTATAAAATAACATTGAATTTGTTTGCAAAATAAATTCTAAATGTACTTAATTAACTTTTATTTTTAAAAGCTTACAATATGATATTTAATATAAAAAAGCTTAATCCTGCAACTTATAAGAGCTATTTTATAAGGCTTTAAAATATAAACTTTATTTTTGAAATTTTAAAAATTTTGAAATGCTTTAGAATCAAAGCTTTCCTCTAAACACTTTATAGGTTTAAAAATAAAGCTTTAAGCTTTTTTTAAATTTATTTTAGCGGAATCACACTTGGGCTTGGAAAAACTGTTGGGATTATAAAAGCTTTGGGAAAAATTGCACTCTATGTAAAAAGCTCCAACTTTAAAAAAAAGTCCATCACCCCGCTATAGTTTTAAAAAAAAGACATAGCGTACTTTTTAGATAAAAAATTTTTTATTAAAAAACATTAGCGGTTTGTCATTTAAATTCCCTTTTCTACTTGTATATGTAGGCTTTTATATTTGCTAAATAGTCTTGGCAATAGAATCTGATAAATTCTGTAACACGTGTCGAATAAGTCTTGCAAAAATAGCCAACATAAATACATTTAAAAAAGAAAAATAATATTCTTGAAAATTATTCTAATGACCTCGAGCTAGAATAAACCTACTCAAAATATTATATTTTGAAGGTCGAATAAAAGAAGTTTTAGTTTTTAATAAAAACTAATTAGAATTTTATAAAATAAAAACTTTTTTTTTCATAACTTATGACAAAAAAATAATTTATAAAAGCTGTTTTAAAAACTGCTAATTAAATCTTTTTTAAAGTAAACAACCTTTAGAAATACTTTGCTTTGAAAATAAATTTTCAACTTAATTAATTTGCAAAATAAGCTTTTATTATAAAGTGTGTGGTAAATTAGAGTGTTAAACACTTTTTTTGAACATTTTGTTTAGTAAAAGCTCTTTTGTCTTCGCATATTGGCTTTAGAATCTTCATTAAAAGTTTATCAAATTTTAAGATCGAACTATTAAACAAAAAAAAAATAAATAAAATGCGAAAAATGTTTTTGAAATAAACGTTTCTTTTTAAAGTTGCTACTTAAAGCTTTGTAAAGTATAAAACTTTTAAAAATATTTTTGTCTTGGAAATAAAGTTTCAACAAAATTGATTTTCAACGAACAGGTTTCTAAGTGAGTGTTAAATAAGAGCACTAAAAGCTTTTGTTTAAAAATTGTGTTTAATGAAAGCTCTTCTGTCTTCTTGTATTGGTTTGATTAACTTATGGATAATTTAATAAACCATTTTGAATCTTAACTTTCTCTTTTTTTAAAACTTTCTAATTAAAGCTTTTTTAAAGTCCAACGGGTTTAGCTTTTTTTTTTAATATTATTATATTTATTCGACCTTTTTTATTCAATTCTATATTAATTAATAGACAAGCTTTTTTTTATATAAAAGCTTTACATAAAAATTGCTTATTAAAGCTTACAGAAAAAAACTTTAGAAACATACTTTTTTATAAAAAGTATTTTAACTATAGTGCTAAAATTAAAGATTTTTTAAAGTATAAAAGCTTCAAAAACTTTTTTGTTTTATTTAAAAGCTTCATATAAAAATTGTTAAAAATTAAAAAAAACTTTAAAAATATATTTTTTTTTAGAAAAAAAATTTCAACAAAATTATCTTCCAAAAGCTCTTAATATAAAATGAGTGTCAAATTAGAGTACTAAAAGCTTTTGTTTTTGTGTTTAATAAAAGCTCTTTTGCGTACGCATTGCGTGTTTGAGTATATTTTAGTTAATTGAAGCTTAATCAAAGCTTAAGATCAAACTAGTAATCAAACAAAAAAAAAAAAGAAACAAAAAAAGCTTTTTAAAATAATATATATATTAGAGTTCGTTTGGTGACTATGTCACTTCATCTGTTTATCGGATATCATAATTTTTTTAAAGGATTTAGGGGAGCTAAAAAGAATGCCGGTATTTTTTTGGAAAAATTTTCACTCCTTGGGGTGGTTCAAAGCATCTGAAAACGTGGATTTTGAGCAGATTTTTCTGCAGAGAAAAAACGGCTGAATATATTGCAAATCTGATTGCACCAGTCGATTCTACACCAAAAATTAAAATAATAGCAGTTTTTTGAACTCTTAAAAAAAGTTCCAATAACACACAGCAGGTGGCGGAAAAATCGATTTTTTAAAAAAAAAATTTTAATTATTTTTTTAATCATGCACGATGAAGAGGCAGTTTTTGCTAAGAAATTTGGTACGAAAAGCACCTTTCTATCGCAACCCATTAAAAAGTTATAAGGCTTCAAAGTTTTTTTTCTAATGGCAAAATTATAAAACACTAACCGAAATTTGAAAAATTTTTTGGATGGGTCCGCGGTCTGGACACTCGTTTTCGATATTCATCTCAATGCTGATTCCAAATCTGTTTTCCAAAATGTTCCGCAACGTCAGGTTTTTGAGATAATTGAGGTCAAAGTTCACAAAAAACGCATTTTTTGTGCATTATTGAGAGCATTTTTATACCCTCCACTCTAGTGATAGAGGGTATATATAAGTTTGTCATTCCGTTTGTAACACCTCGAAATATTGGTCTAGGACCCCATAAAGTATATATATTCATGATCCTCGATCGATTTTAAGACGATCTAGCGATGTCCGTCCGTCCGTCCGTCCGTCCGTCCGTCCGTCTGTCCGTCTGTCTGTCTGTCTGTCTGTTGAAAACACGCTAACTTTTGAAAGACTTTACGGATGCTCCTGAAGTTTGGCATATATGTTGGGCATTTACCTGGTCAGGTTGGTATTGCAATCCAGCGAAATCGGTCCAGTGGTTCAAAAGTTATAGGTAAATGAGTGAATTTCGGCAAGGGTTTTTCTGGAATTTACGAGATAAAACACACGGTAACTTTCGAACGGCAATTCTGAGGGTGCTGAAGTGTGGCATATATATTTGTCGTTCCTCTGGTCCAGTAGGTTTTAAATTTCAGCCAAATCGGTCCAGTAGTTCAAAAGTTATTAGCAAAACCGTAAATTTCAGATTCGCCTCACCTTAAATTCACGTGTTGAAACCCCGTTACAGGGTTTAAAAACATTGGTAAGTCACAAAAATATTTTACAACTCATTTTTGTCACTCAAAAATATTTTTAGACTAAAAGAAAAAAAAAATACACTCGAAAAAAATTTTACACTCAAAAAAAAATTATACACTCAAAAAAAATTTAGAAAATTATTTTTTTTCAAAAATTAGTTAAATAAAAAGTTTTTTTAAACAAAATAAAATATTTCTAATCAAAAATGTTATATGTTCACTCTAGAAAATGTACTATAACTTAAAAAGGGCATTGTGGAGGGTATTCATAGATTCGGCCAAGTCGAATTTAGCTTTTCTACTTGTTTTATGCTGTTTTTGGATGATATTCTGGGATCATAAAACTTGTTTTCGATTAACATTTCGATGCTGATTCTGAATATAGATTTCAAATTTTTCTATTACGTCATGTTTTCGAGAAAATTGAGGTCAAAGTTCTCAAAAAACGTGTTTTTGTCCATTTTTGAGAATTGATAACTTTTTAACGGGTTGTGATAGAACGGAAAATTTAGTACCAATTTGTCAAGCTGAAAATGCCCTTTAATTGTGCATATTCAAAAAATTAATTTAAAAAGAAAATGGAAAAACCTTATATTTCCGCCCTCTGTGGTGGGTTTTTAGAACTTTTTTTAAGAGTTTGAAAAATGACCATTGTATTATTTTTTGCTGTAGAATCGACTGATGAAATCCGATTTGCGATATATTCAGCAGTTTTAGCTCTGCTGAAAAATCAGCTCAAAATTCGCGTTTTCAGATGCGTTGAACCACCCCATGGAGCGACTTTTTTTCCAAAAAAATACCGCCATTCTTTTTAGTTCCCCTAAATCCTTCACAAAAATGATGATATCCGCAGATCAAATTTTCAAAATTAACTCTAATATATATATATATATTTTTTTTAATTTTCTATGTTCTTTTTTTAAGCGAAAATAATTTTTATTATTACTAAATCACTTAAAATCGTAAAAGCTTTTCTAAAAGCTTAACTTTCACTTCGTATAAAAACTTATAATTAAAGCTTTTTTAAAGCATAACAGTTTTAGCATTGTTTTATACATATAAAAGCTTTACATAAAAATTGCTTATTAAAGCTTACCCGAGTAAACATTTTTATATGATACAATATATAATGATATGTAACACAATATATATTTATACGCAATTTGATCCGAATAATGGTGGATGTTTTTGCATTAAAAAATATCAACTTGTATAAAATATGATTTGATTTCATCCGAGTTTTGACCAGACATTGCCATACATTAGTGGATCTAATTAGATCTAATTGCATAAAAACATGTAAAGTCCTGGTGTTTTTTGGTTTGGGTTGAGTTACACCACAGGTCAACGATACATTCACCAAACATATAATTTTCTTAAACAAAAAAATGTTCGGGTACGCTTCGAACCAGATAGGTGATATACATAACCCTAACAAGGAAATGTTTAGGAACATTTTAAAAAGTTTCTTATACTTTGCCTTAAAAACTTAGAAAATTGTTGGTTAAATGGAAACATATAGTGTTATATAGGGTGTTTTTTTTAGTGTTACCGAACTTCAAATTGAAATAAAGTAGGGAAAAATATTTTTAATATCAATCAAACTGACTTTATTGGATAGATAATTTTATGACATTAATGTTTAAAAATGATTTGGAGCCATATCGATACCAAAAATGGCTCGTACATGGAGTAATCTGAACCTCCATTTTCACACAATTTTCACAAAATTTGAGGCCGTTTGTCGAATTTCTCCAATAACTCGTCGAAAGTTTATTTCCAGGTGTTTAATTATCTCAAATTTATCGGAAAAGACAAGTTACTTTACATAGCCCCACAGAAAATAATCCAATGGGGTTCAATCAAACGATATTGGTAACCAATTAATAGGATCTTTGAATAAAATTTAAGTTCGACGAAAAGAAGCATTTTTTTGATAACAAATTTCCACAATTAGGAAGCGTTGTTCTTATGTAAGTCTTTGCATGATAAAATGTCAAACCATACTTAACAAAACACAACTATCAGCAGTTAGATCGGTTGTCAAATAAAGCAGTATTGCCAATTCAAAGTTGTGAACCTCTAAAAAAAACACCCTATATATGGAACAGAATAGGATATATATAATTTTATATTAAATTATACAGAAAAACAAATTTTGTATTGACCCTCATATAATTTTATATAATTATATCAACCGTACACCTTTTAATCCGAATCATGATTCAATTATTTATAACTACATATGACTGCATTTAAAAAATTTTGAAAATATCTCACGCGATGTATAATCATACATGATTTATTATGTTTGCATCAAGTTATATATTGTTATATATGTTTATTATTACTCGGGTACAAAAAAAAAATTTAGAAACATATTTTTTTAGAAAAAATATTTCAACTAAATTACTAAAATTAAAGTTTTTTAAAGTATAAAAGCTTTCGGTTTTTTTTGTTTTATATAAAAGCTTCATATAAAATTTTTTTATTAAAGCTCTAAAAGTAAAAACTTTAAAAATATATTTTTTTTAGGAACAAAGTTTCAACAAAAAAATTTTCCATCGAACAGCTTTAATATATAGTGAGTGTCAAATTAGAGTGCTAAAAGCTTTTGTTTTGTGTTTAATAAAAGATAAAAAGATCTTTAAGTATCTTTTAGTTAATTGAATCTTAATCAAAGCTTAAGATCATACTATTAAACAAACTAAAGCTTTACAAAAAAAGCTTTTTAAAATAATATTTTTTTTTTTAAATTGCTATCCCGAGTAAAAATGTTTAGATATATTTTTATATATCACGTCTTATCCGAGATTTAAAAGATCTAACTCGGATCAGTACTGATCCGAAATTTGAAAGATCAGTACTGATCCGAAAAATGGATCGCTAAGATTAGATCAGTTTTAATCGGACGGATACAATGTTATCCGAAAAATGGGTTTATATAATTAGATAAACCCATTTTTCGGATGAAATTGTATCCGTCCGATTAAAACTGATCTAATCTTAGCGATCCATTTTTCGGATCAGTACTGATCCTTCACATTTTTACTTGGGATGTTCTTTTTTTTAAGCGAACATAATTGTTATATTTTATTTACTAAATCACTTAAAATCTTAAAAGCTTTTCTAAAAGCTTTTAAGTTTTATACCATATTCAGCTTATTCTTAATGAACAGCTAATGCAGTAAATGTTAAACAGCAAATTTTTAATTGTTGCAAATATCTTAATAAACAAAATTATTTCTATAACAATGTTGTTTTTGTCTATTTGCACAACATTTTTATGATTATTGCAGATTTCTTTACAGTCATTAACTTACTTTATAGACCAATATACAGGTCAGAAACAAAAGTATTTACACAACACATGTGTCCATAACTTGGCAAAAGAAAAATAAGAAAAAAAATATCCATATAAAATAATAATAAACTTGTTTTGTAATTTTTAAATGCTTTAAATACGTCCGTCTGTTCATATCCATCCCTTCTATTTCAAGGTGGTAATCTACGAATGTGTAATAAAAACAAGTACAAAACTTAAAAATGTAATAGTTTGTAATTGCTTGTTGTATACAGTTTGTATAAATGTTAGTATTTTACTCTGAAAATTTCTTTTATTTTTTTCTAATCCTTTTTTTTTGTTTTGTTGCAAGTTCTTGTTATTCTTTTGCTATAAACCCAAATACTTGATCGTTGCACATATTAAATTTCTATATAGTGTGGGAAAGATATTTTAGTTTTGAAAATAAAAAAAAAAAAACAAGTTTCTTAGGTTTACAATAATGTTGTAAAATTAGTTTGTAAATTTTTACACTTAAGCTTTTAGAAATTCATTTCAAGAGAGATTTGCAAATACATACTTGTACTACAATGTACATGTTTTGCTGGTTAGAGAGTTAATGAATAACTATTAAAATTGCTACTTTAAAAGACAGTGGGTTGTGGAGAAAGGAAATTAAAAGCTTAAAATTGAAAATAAATGTTAGCAGCTTTAATACAATTTATAAATAAATTTAACTATTTACTTTGTAAAAGCTTTTAATTTTTTAAAGCACTTAGTTTAAAAAGTTTTGGAAAAAATTATATTCTTAGAGCTTTAAGAGCAATTTCAATAATTAAAGCTTAAAATAAATGCTTGACGCTTTAATACAATTCATAAATAAATTTGTAAATGTGTTTACTTTGTTAAAGCTTTAATTTTGTTTAGGCATTAAATTTAAAAAGGAAAAAAATTATATTTCTAAAGCTTTAAATACTTGTATAAAGCTTCTTAAAAGCATTACAATTGTAAAGTATTAATTTTAAAAGCTTTAATATCAAATAGTCATTATTGTTTTCAAAAACTAAAATTTTTTAAAACTCAGAGCTTTCGAAAAAAAAAGTACTCGAATCTATACAACTGTTCATGTATGGATTCATTATAAAAAGCTTTTAAACACTATTTTAATTCTCAACATTACAAGATTATAAAAACAATAAAGAGCTTTCTGGAGTACGAATGATTTAAAAAAGTGGAAAGCATTAAATATGCTTAAAAATTATAAAAAATTGAAATAAAAATATAGCATTTTTGTTTTTATGAAGAAAATTTTCCACACATTTAAATATATTTCTTCGATTTTTATTATTATAATTATTTTTCTTTAAAAAATTAAAAAAAACTGAAAAAAATAAACAAAAACTTAAATTTTAAAGAAAATATTACCATAAAATATGCATTTACAGAAAAATATGCAAAAATATGCATTTTCAGCAAAATACGCCATTTTAAGGAAATTCTATCGATAGCATTTTAAAGAAAATTCTTTGATTTGCAAAGATATTTGATTTATACTATTCCAAGACTAAAGAGAAAAAAATATGCAATTGCATGAAAGCTATGCACTGAAAAACGCAAAATATGCACTAAAAAATCAAAAATTATGCACAAAAGACATAAAGTGTGTGCAATTAGGGATTTAAAACTTTGTATTAATTAATACTTAAGTATCTTGCACTTGTTTAGAAATAAAAAATATAAAAAAAAAAATTAAAAAAACTTTGTATTTTCAAAATAAATTTATGCGTCCAAATTCATAAAAAAATAAAGCGTTTAATAACAGGTTTAGTAATCGAATTTCTATACAAAATTGGTTTTATAAACCTCCTATTAGCCTGTTTTAACTTTTATGAATTTGAAGGTTAAAATTTAAAATAATTTTTAAAACAAATAAATTTCAATTTGTGTTTTTGCTAATTTATGTCAGAATATGGAAAAATATGCATTTTCAACAATATACGTGCAAAATATGCAAAAAGAAATCTATGTCATTTTAGCGCAAATTTCTTGATTCGCTATCGACAAAAAATCTGCATTTAAGTGGAAATCGTAATCCTTCTTATTAGTGGGAATTTACACACGGACTTTCTTTCTTGCATGTCTGCTACTGCATTCAAGTTTGTGGTCAAAAAGAGTATAATAAGAGAAGAGAACGAAAAAATTTCAAAAGGGAATTGAAACAAAATCAAGGAAAAAAAGTCTCCCGGGTGAAAATGAGCATGTATGTTCATATATGATGCATGTATGGATGTCCATACATGTGCATATCCGTAATTTGAGGGTACATGTACATTAATGATCATACATTGTCATACATGAATTTGTATGTACAATTTTTTTTTTTTCATAAAACGTCTATTAATTTAAATTTTTTCAAATATAAATAATTTGTATTAATTTATGACACTGTTTTTTTAATAAAAACCAACGAATATTTTAAAAATATACTTTATGATACTTTAGGGTAATCAAAGCTTCGAAGAATTAACCACTTTTCGAATGAATTCACAAATAAAATACATTCGATTTTAATAGTCATTGAATACAATTATCTTTAAATATCAATATTTCTTGGAATGGATTCGATTTTTACCATTAAATCGAATTCTTGTTTACGAGAATTTTAAAAATTGAATGCATTCTTTATTTCATTTTTTTATTATTCATGAGACTTTTAAAAATCGAATTTATAAAAAATTACGCATTCAATTTCATGGTCAAATGTAAAAGAAATCGAATGCGCATATTTTAAAATCAAGTGAAAAATCATTCGATAAATTGTGATTGGGGAACGCAATCATTAAAGTTTAATTCAGAACACCAAATCTAATTAAGGAATGAAATCCTTCGCAGCTCTGATAGTAATACCGTCAAAGTGTTCGCATTTGCCGTTCATATTCGCCTATAGAATACAAAAATTATAATCAATCTTGATGATGTATGATCATTATTGTCCGACCGAAAGACTTTTTCAGACTGAACCCATACATGAACTTCGTCCAATTTTGCAAAGTTTTTCCGAACCCAACCTTAAAACAAAAATGTTTTTAAGACATGTATGCTATGCAGATGCGTAGCATATATGAAGGTGTATGACATATACCTTTCCACACATAGTTGCATACATTTACATATATGGAATATTACATTACGTGTGTATGTTCATATATGCTCCCATATATGACATACATTTCCATATATTGTTCATGTACTATCATACAGGGTATCATGTATGATCATGTATGAACATTAGAGTGACTCAAAAAAAAAAGTTGATGATGTACCCCCCTCAAAATTACCTTTAACATGTTTTATGAAGATTCCCAAAATATTTTTTTTTTTTTTTACTTTGAGCCAACACTCAGGGGATGCCCCCTACTAATGCAATGCATTGTGTTGGTATTAGGAAAATAGGTTAATAATCTCCCGTGAGCTAAACCGCGTCAAAAAATGGTCCAACAATGGTATTTTTCATGAATAAAAAATTCAGTAAATTTTTTTTTGTCCAATGAATGACCAAATATAATAGATATTTAGGAATTCTTTGATTCTGCATTAAAACATTTTAAAAATCTAACTACAGACTCGAGATAACGAGATGTTTATGTCAGTTTTTTGATGCTTTTCAATTCGAATTTACTGAAAACTTAAATAACTTCGGTATTTTTTGTCCGATTTTCACTTCTAATACATCGTTAGAAAGGTGTTGACCACCGCTTGAGATTTTAGTCAAACATTAACCCTTAACTGCACTGTCTTACTTTTTATATAATTTATTTCAACATCATTAAAAAAACATTTTATAACCTCAAAAAGCATATCTTTGTGCAGGAAACACGTTTAATTTATATATTTGGCCACAATTAATTTAACCCATGCATGATCAAAATATTTTGGCAAACATTTTTGAAAAAGTTTTTGCGGAAATTATTTAAAGCTAGTTGTAATACTTTAAAAAAATAAAATAAATAAGGTTTTTGTTTATCTGGACGTGCTTATTAATATCAAATAATTATTACGGGTCACACTTCCCCGTCAATTTTTTTTCGGAATTTGTATGTGCAAATTAATTTTTAAAATAAAATATAAACAAATTTTGTCTTAATCGCATATATTCGTGAAAAAAACCGTTCTTATATTTTAAATAAGCAAATGTTTCAAAAAATATCAATTATATTATTTTTTTTAAGTATTACAACTGGACTTAAATTTTTTCCATATTTTTTTTTTAATTGGTCATGAATGGGTTAAATAAAAAATATTAAGATCTATTTATTAGAGACGTTTTTTGCACGAATATATGCGATTAAGAGAAAATTGGGTTATATTTTATTTTTAAAATTTATTTGCACATACAAATTTCGAAAAAAAATTTGACCGGGAAAGTGTTACACGTAATAATTATTTGATATTAATAAGCACGTATAAATAAACAAAAATCTTATTTATTTTATTTTTTTAAAGTATTACAATTAGCTTTCAATAATTTCCGCAAAAACTTTTTTATTTTGATGCCAAAATATTTTGATCATGCATGGGTTAAATTAATTGTGGCCAAATATATTAATTAAACGTGTTTCCTGCACAAAGATATGCTTTTTTTGGTTATATAATGGTTTTTAATGATGTCGAATTAAATTTTATAAAAAAGTAAGACAGTGCAGTTAAGGGTTAATTTTTGACTAAAATCCCAAGCGGTGGTCACCACCATTCTAACGATGTATTAGAAGTAAAAATCGAAAAAAAAAATACCAAAGTTATTTAAGTTTTCAGTAAATTCGAATTGAAAAGCATCAAAAAAATGACATAAACATCTCGTTATCTCGAGTCTGTGGTTAGATTTTTAAAATGTTTTAATGCAGAATCAAAGAATTCCTAAATATCTATTATATTTGGTCATTCATTGGACAAAAAAAAATTTACTGAATTTTTTATTCATGAAAAATACCATTTTTGGACCATTTTTTGACGCGGTTTAGCTCACGGGAGATTATCGCTAGAGCCCAAATATTTTGGGAATCTTCATAAAACATGTCAAAGTTAATTTTGATGGGGGTACAACATTAACTTTTTTTTTGCCCATATAAGGTGAGTCGGTCTAATGAACATACATGTTCATTTTCACCCGGGCTGTGTGTAAATTCCCACTTAGCAGTAAAAGCTTTTAAAAATTTATGATAAAGCTTTTATAAAGCTTTACACATATTTGTGCTTTTTTCCTTGCTTTAAATTTGTAATCAAAGTTTTGTGGTTTTTAAATTCATTTTTAAAATTTCTTTATGGTAAAGCTTTTATAAAGCTTTAAACATGTTTATGCTTTTTTAAACCCTTGCTTTAAAAAATGTTTATTTACATTTGTTTGGGAATTTTGATTGTTGTCTCTTTTCTTCTGGTATTAAAGCTTTTATTAAGTAAAACTTTTTTAGAAATTCCATAAAATTAAAAATATTCATGTAGCAAATTTTCCATGTCAAGATTTTGTCATTTATTATGAATGACATATTTTTTTGAACGAATGGGGATATTAAGCTTTAGATTTGTAAAAAATTTTAACAAATCTATGTTATTGTACACAAAAAGCTAAGATTGTGTAAATACTGAGGAAAACGCTTTAAACTTAAAAGCTCTTTGTTACATGAAAGCTCTTTGCGGTTGAAATAAGCATATTATAGAGTTTTAAGGAAAAAGCTTTATATACCTTATTTCTCTGTTAAAGGTTTTTTGGTTGAATAACGTTTTTTTTTTCTAATTTTTAAGGCTTATAAGGTTTTACACATTTACTTCTCTAAAAGAAAGCTTTAATTACAAAATTTTAAATATTTTATCGTCAATATGAACGACAAATTATTTTGGAACTTTATTTTCTTTTTCCTGGCATTTTAAAGCTTTTTCCAAAATTCCATAACAGTGAAAATATTCTCATAGCAAATTTACCAGTCAAAACTTTTAATTTTTTTTTATAGATGTCACATTTTTTAACTAGTATAAAGTCTGTTTGCGTACTTTCCCAGTAAAAATTATCAAGCAACAAACATTTAGAGAGTAAAAAAGAAATCGCTCTCAAAAAGCAAAAATTGTAAAAAGTACGCGAACAGAAATCCGTAAAAATTTGCAAGTTAGTTAAACAGCTGATTTAAATCAGCTTATAAAAAATTTTGCCTTCATTTGTAAATTTTTAGTTTGACGGTATTTATTTTTGTAACTTGTTAATAAAAGAAATTTAATTTTAGGATGTATTTTTTTTTATTCATTCCTTGATATTTAATCATTTTTTATACACAAAAATGTAACTGCAGAATATTTTGTATTTTGTTTACAAAAATATAGTCATACGGTTTTAAAACATATGAGGGGCTCAAAGCACAAGGGGTTCAAGTGACTTTTTTAAAAAAATTGAGTTAACATATGGAATTAGTAGGTGAAGTTCACAGAAGTTCAGACCACAAGAGGTGAATGTGAAATTCTTATCCGTTAGCGAGATATGGCGACCATTTCTAGCCCTTGTTACTAAAATACCTGTTTTGCTTGGAGCACAAGGGGTATATGAGCACTTAAACCCCTTGTGCTCCAAGCAATTATTAAAATTTAGTTTTTTACTTGGACAAGTGGTTGAATTCCGAGAAATTCTTGTAGTAATAGTAATCAAATTTTGCAAGAGCATCTTCAGTCTGTAACCAGAGGTTAAAGTGTGAAAAAATGGCGATTTCCGACCAAAATTCATGTCCGAATTTTTTGACCAAATTGGGCTCAAAAATTAGGAATTTTTGCGTACATAATAGGAAAAATAAAAAAAAATCCCAAAAAAAAAAATATTGGTCCACAGATGCTGATTTTTAACATAAATATAATTTTTTTTATCCAAATTGGTCCCAAAAGTTGGAAAATGTAAAGCAAGTTATCTAAAAAATATTAAAAAAATATAAAAAACACGATTTTCGTTCAAAAATGCTGATCAAAGATTTTGATACACAGATGCTAATCAGCTTTTTTGGACCAAAATCGTGGGTTTATTTTTAAAATTTTTCACATAAAATACTTAACATTTTTCGACTTTTAAGACAAATTTGGTTAAAAATATTTTTTATGTTTATAAATCAGCATCTGTGGACCAAAATCGCAATTTTGAAATTTTTTAAATATTTTTCCCATAAAACGCGCAAAAGTTCCTTATTTTTGACCCAGATTTGGTTAAATATTTCAGATATAAATTTTGGTCCAAAAACGTAATTTTTTAAACTTTGACCGCTGGTTGCAGACTAAAAATGAACTTGCAAAAATTTTTCATAAATTTTCCCACAATTAGCTACTCCATGTCCATCGTTCGGCAGGTATCACGGCACGAAATTCGAAAGTTTAGATTTCAAGGGACGCCCTAATGAAGATGAAGATGAGCCCGATGATGTCATGGAATCTGATTATGACGACTAAAAAATTAAACAAAGAACCATTAAAGACTTTTGTAATAAAATGTGGTTTCCTTTTACAAATAACTAACATTCTTTTCATAATTTAGAAATTTATAAAAAAAGTTAGAGCACAAGAGGTATAAGTGCCACTTACATACTTCAGAGGCAATTTTTGGGTGCTTGTATTTGTGAAATATGGTATTTTTTTAACTTGTTAGATTAAAATATATCTCAGGATCTCTATTAACTAAAAAATAATATTCTAGATATCATCTAACATTTTTTACTGCAATTTAACTATAACCTCTTTTTTTCCATTATTAAATTTAAGGCACTTAAACCCCTTGTGCTCCAAGCAATTATTAAAATTTAACTTTTAAGACCAATTTGGTTAAAAATAATTTTTATGTTTGAAAATCAGCATCTGTGGACCAAAAGTGGAATTTTTAAAAAAATTTTCCCATAAAGTACTCAAAAATTCCTAATTTTTGAGCCAGATTTGGTTAAATAATTTTCGGCAGGTATTATGATACGAAATTCGAAAGTTTAGATTTGACGGGATGCCCTAATGAAGATGAAGATGAGCCCAATGATGTCATGGAATCTGATTATGACGACTAAAAAATTAAACAAAGAACCATTACACATTTTCTTAATAAAATGTGGTTTACCTTTTACGAATTTACAAATTTATAAAAAAAAAGTTAGAGCACAAGGGGTATAAGTGCGACTTACTTACTTCAGATGCAATTTTTGGGTGCAAAAGGGTGTAAAAGACGGTATTTTTTTAACTTGTTAGATTAAAATATATCTCAGGATCTCTATTAACTATAAAATAATATTATAGATAGCATCTAACATTTTTTATTGCAATTTAACTTTAACCTCTTTTTTCTCATTATCAAATATAAGGCACTTGAACCCCTTGTGCTCTAACCCCCTCATATGTTTTTTTGTGCTTGATAATTCTTGCTGGCAAAAATTTATCCAGTAAAAACTTGCAAGTTTCTAAAATAGAACTGTCACTTTTTTCTCTCATTTTCTCTCTCGTTACTGAGTTTTTAAAGTACGCGAACGACTTTTAGACAAAATTCGTAATAATTTGTGCAAATTCGTACAAATTATTGAGTTCGCGAACACAGCTATAATCTTAAGTTTTGTGAAAAGCTTTAGTAAAACTATGTTATTTTGTGCAAAGAGCAATAATTGTATTGTCAAGGAGCTATAGTACATAAATACTGAGAAAAAAGCTTTAAAACTCTCTGTTTGAGATTGTGCGGTTGAAATGAGCTTTTTTTATAAGTTTTTTTTTTTTAAAAAAGGCTTAATAACTTAAATTTCTCTGTTAAACATTTTGCAAATGAAAAATATGTTTTGTTCCTGTTTTCAGGTAAATAAGCTTAACACATTTACTTCATCCATAGAGAACTTAATAGTCAAAATTTTAAATATTTTAGCACATATCAAACTTAATTTATTTCCTCCTTAACCACTGTGCAATGGCTATTATATAGTACATGTTGTATCATTTTGTAGTACAAAAATGCAGCACTTACATAAAATTGTTATCGTTATTTTTAATATTGTGGTAAAAGCATTTTTCTGCTTTGTTTATTATTCTATGACCGGATCATAATACTTAATCCTTTTTTATAGTAATTAAAGTGTTTGTTTTTTCTAAATGAGTTAATTTTGATATTTATTATTACTCGTATACATAATTGTATACACACATACTGGATTTTTTTATGGTTTAGTAGTTTTGAAAATTAAATCGAACACTAATGAACCGAAAATAAAGCTTTAAAAGTTAATAATGGATTTAAAAAGGATAAATAAATACACATACTCATATACATGCCTATTAATTTGGGTCCTATAATAAAAATTTTAGTTAACCCAAAAATTTATAACAATTTTATTTTGTCAAATATTTTATGACAACAACCCTTGTAACTTTTAAAACTTTATTTTTTTTTTTAATAAATTGTCACCTTTATAACAAGTTTGTTTTTTTTAGACATTTTTCTAAGTTTAATATTTTTTGTATTAAATTCAAACTTTTAATCTAATTTATTATTAAGTTATCAACAGTATAAACAAAACTTTTTACTTTAACAACCGGAAGAAAGAGTTAAAATTATGGTAGCAAGAGAAAAAAAATTATTTAACTAAAGTTAAAAGTTCGATATTGTTGGGCCCACTCGATGGGTACACTTGGAAAAAAATAAGTAGTAAACAATGCACTAAAACTTATTTGCAGATCAAAACTGACCAGTTGTCAAAATTCTATAATCTTTTAAATTTATTAAAAAAAAAATAATTTTTTTAGAAAAATATTTTTTTTACTAAAATGTAATTTAATATTACGAATAAATTTTAACTTACTAAATTATTACTGAAAAATTAACGAAATTACAGATTTTTTCAGTAAACTTTACAGATTTTTGACAATGGTTAAGTTTTAATTACTTCGACATTTTTTTTTAATTTTATTCGACCTTTTCCATATAATATTTAGAAATGAAAATACTCGTGCTCTAGGCCTAGATTTTTCATTTCTAATACTGAGGAAAGCTAAAAATCCTGTTTTAATTGCAGTAATTTTTTGTTTTAAGTGTAGTTCCTAAAAAAGCTTTTATTTTATTACTGTTATATTTGCGTTCTTTTGTTCAAATACTTTTATTTGTAGAATAGATATAATAGTCGTCACAAAAAAAATTACAAAAACTTTTTTTGTTAACAAAAAAGGCTCTTCATTTAATAACAAAATAACAACAACAAAAAACTGTCAAATTGTTGTCTGTATGAAGGTTATATGGACGGATGTACATTAGGGCTATAACTTTTTGCATTTTTTGCAAATATCAAAAAGCTCATGTCATAGCCATATAGACCATGAAAAAGTATTAAGAAATGATGTATTATTTTTTTGCGATTGTTAAAAAAGTTAATTTTTAGCATTTGATAAATTCTTTTAAATAAATAAAAAAAAAAAAATTAAAAAAAAAAAATAAAAAATAAATTTTTGGGGGAGTTTTAGAAATTGCATTCGGTGAGTGAAATTTTTTCACCAAAATGACCTAAAAAAATAATTTTTATTATCTGTGCAACATTGCTTATAGCGTGGTGGGATGTACTTTTTTGTGAAAAAAAGTTATAACCCTAATGTACATATGAGTCTGATATTCACAAAAAAGTTTTGATAACTTTTCTTGCTGCTGTTGTTGTTCTAGACAAACATAAAAATTACTCAAGAGACCCCGGATATAAACAAATGTATGAAAATATAATAGGTTTTTTGTTGTTTTTTTGTGAGGGCAAATATGTATTTAAGTTAGAGCATAAAAAAGGTTCTAGACAAAAGCTAGAAATAAAGAAGTAGTTGTGAAAGGGATACGGATATATAGAAGGTTTTATTAAGTTCGGAAATATTCAGACTTACTTCCCATATAAGATAATTAATTCCGAAACTTATTTAAAATTTTGTTTGTGTGTATTTTTAAAAATACTCTGGTGGACCAAAATTAATGCATGAAAACTTTTTAAATATTTTTCCCTTAATGCACTAAACATTCCGCGAACGTTGACACAAAAAGCGGTCAAAATAAAAATATTTTTTTTGGACTAAATACACTACGATTGCGAACTTTAACCGGTTGTACACACAGAAAAATAAGTTTCCAATCGAATTTATCAGTTGTATCAACTCAAAATTCGGTAGCTGCTACTATATTTGGCTTTGACAATCAAATTTTTTAGTTGCCCCAATTAAAAGACAGTTATGACCGCCGAAAATGAGTTGTGACTACCGATATTCAACTGTGACGACCTATATACAAAATTTCTAACCGATTTTTTGTTGCAATAACTGACTTTCAGTTGGAAATCGTTAAATTCGTTTTCTGTGTGTAGGGAGGAAAAGACAGACTCCAAATTTTTTTCCATTATTTTTCCCATTATCAGCTCTGTAATACCCATTATTTTTTTGCGAAATTCCAAAAAGCGAATTTTAAAAAAGAGGCAATTTTCAGGACAGGCTAGTGCCCAGTGCTGAACTAAAAAAAACTCTGAAGGATTTTGTTTTAGTTCAGCGCTAGATTTTTTTTACAAGCATATGAAGTTGTTGAACTATTTTTATAATTACACTTTGGAACAAATTCAGCTTAGCAAAAGTTAGGTCGATTCTGTGAGTAAGGGGTGAAAATAGAGGCTAAATTAGAAGACCCATATCGCGGCGTTTGTTTATGTAAGTTCGATTTTTTTTTTAATCGACCTTCGAACTTTGCAGTCAAATGCCGATTTTCAGCGTATTGTTTATATGTTTTTTTGACTATAACTCGTCGACTAATTGATATTTTTATTGCTAGAGACCCGTCCAACAATTAAATTTTTTTAAAAAATTGATTAAGAAAATTTTTGTGGTGCTTATGAAGCACAATGTTGGAAAACATGAGAAAAAATAATTTTTCCAACATTTTGCTTCATAAGCACCACAAAAATTTTCTAAATAAATTTTTTTTTTAAAAATTAATTGTTGGACAGGTCTCCAGCAATAATTTGCAGCTTTTACAGATTAAAAAAATATCAATTAGTCGACGAGTTATAGCCAAAAAACCATATAAAAAATATGCTGAAAATCGGCATTTGACTGCAAAGTTAGAAGGTCGATTAAACAAAAATTGAACTAAAATAAACAAATGCCGCGATACGGGTCTTCTAATTTAGCCTCTATTTTCACCCCTCACCACTTTTGGGTTAGTTTTTAAATAAAAATTTTCGCGCAAAAAAAAAAAAAATTCCGGGGGGGAAAATCGCGAAAAAATATTTTTTTTTGAAAAATTTTGTGTCTGTAATTTATCGTATTCTACTCATTTTCACAAATTAAAAGCAAGATAAAAAAAATTGGAAAAGAAATTTCGCGACAAAAAATTCGCGAAAAAAATTTCCGTGAATATTTTTTTTTTTTGTATATCCAATAAAGTTCACATGATAAAAATTCAGCAATTGTCTAAATAATATAAAAAAATTGTTTTTTATACCCTCCAACCACAGTATGGGGGTATACTCACTTCGTTATTCCGTTTGTAACGCATCGAAATATCGGTCGGGGACCCCATGAAGTATATATATTATTGATCCATGATCGATTCTAAGACATTCTGAATGTCCGTCCGTCCGTCTGTATGTAGATGGCACGATACAGTCCAAAATAAAAGAGCTAGCCTCCTGCAATTTGGCATGAATATGTCTTATGGTCCTAGGCAGGTTAAGTTCGTAAATGGGCAAAATCGGCTCAGGGGGAAAAAAGTTCCCCCTTGAAGAACTGAACCAATCTCTGAAAATATACACTTTTTTTACATGTTTTTTTTTGTATTTTTGTTAAATAAATGAAACATTTGTTATATTTATCGGGATGGGGAGGTGCTCTCAACGTCCCCCACTGACCCCCCCCCCCAAAAACAAGCGCCCCTGACAATTTTTATACCCTTCAACTACCCAGTTGGAAAATGTGTCACTGAGGAAATTTCCACAGTGATTCCTTGAGGAAATGTCTTCAGGCTCTGACAAATCATAGGTAATCCTTGATGACATGTCCTAACATTGTCCGCAATGAATGTTTGCTGTAAGAGTGTGGACAACTCCTCTAAGACGTCTAAAAGGAAATGTCTTCAGAATAGCAGTATATTAAATTAGAATTTTATATCTGGGCAACTCTTCAATTTCCAAGAAAAAATCGCAGCATTATCGATTTATTTAAAATAAAACCAAAATCTAACAAGTAGAATAAAAGTAATAAATAGACAAATAATTTTTAAAATAAAGTTTGGAACAGGTAGTTAGGTGTGGGACTAGTAAACTGGAGGTTCCAGGTTCAAATCCAGTTAGGACTAAAAAAGGCGAAAAGTTTTTTCGAAATATGAGAAAGATAATTTATAAAGGAAAATGGATAAAAGTAAAAACTAAAGGAAATACGAAAATTTTTTGCATTTTCGCATGACCTAAGTCAGACATTTCCCCAATGAAGTCTTAGGTGACATGTCCCCAGAAGGTCAGCCCTGACCACTGCTGACTTTGAGTGCGGACATTTTGAAAATTTGTATGAAACTGTCCTCAACCCAGTACATAGAGATGCCTTGTGGATGTCAGCAGTGACTCTGACATGTCACCGCACCGTCACTGAGGATGGCTCGAGGACGTTGCCAACTGGGTACAGTATGGGGGTATACTCACTTTGTCATTCCGTGTGTAACGCATCAAAATATCGGTCTAGGACCTCATAAAGTGTATATATTTATGATCAGTGATCGATTCTAAGACATTCTAGCGATGTCCGTCCGTCCGTCCGTCTGTCCGTCTGCCCGTCTGTAGTTAACACGATGCAGTCCAAAATAAAAAAGAGCTAGACTCCCGACATTTGGCACGAATATGTCTTATGTTCCTAGGCAGGTTAAGTTCGTAATAAGCAAAATCGGACCAGGGGGAAAAAAGTTCCCCCTTGAAGAACTAAACCAACCTCTGAAAAACACAATTTTTTTACATAATTTTTTTGTGTTTTTGTTTAACAAATGCAACATTTTTATGCTACAAGAAGTTCAAAGTCCTGCATTTGGACCCAAAGAATTAGAAAATGTCGTTATTTTCGGTCCGCCCCCCTTTTATGGGCGTGGAATAATTTTTTTTTTTAAATATTGATAAACTTGTATTTCTTTAGCGCAAAAAGCATAAGAATGAATTTTTAAACACATATTCGAGAGGAAATTTGCACCTCCCAATTAACACCCCTGGAATTTATTTTTTATTTTTTTTATTTTTTTTTGCATTTTGGAGGGTATAAAAGATTCGGCACAGCCGAATTTAACACTCTTACTTGTTTTTTATTTTATTTTTTTTTTACATTTTGGATGGTATAAAAGATTCGGCACTCTCACTTGTTTTTACTTAAAAATAAAAAAAATAATCGCGAAATTCGCTAATACATACGCTAACTTTGAAAAAAACTGATACTACAATTGGAGTTAGTGTACACGAATTAGCTTTACCAGGTGGCTGTAGTAAATTGAAATCAAACTAAAAATATTTGTATTGAACCGGTTTTTTCACGAAAATTAAGATTTTTCGCGAACAAAATATATTTTTCGCAAAAAAATTTACGGTTTTATGGTTTGTTGTATTAGTTTAACAGACTTGAATGGTTTTAAGTTTCAATATTATTGCAAAAGTTTAAAAATATCGTTTTTATTGTACACAAAAAATAAAATCGTCAAATTTAAATCAACAAACATGAGTTGTAAATCAACTAAACATGATATCAACCAAGCATTTAAAAAAACGGACACCAGTAAGCCATAATACAAAATTTCGATTTTGTTTTCAACAAACTTAGTCAAGTAATTTTATTTCAAAATTATTTTATCATGTCAACAAATAGATTTTGTGTTTGTTAAATTTCTTTGTTGAAAAAAAAAAAAGATTTTTTACGTTTGTCAGATCAACAAATTGTGTTTGTGTTTGTTGAATTTCTTTGTTGAAAAAAAACTTAAGATTTTGTACGTTTGTCAATACAAATAATAATTTTAGAGAACTATTACAAACTCCTTTATGAATTTTTTTACATTTTTTCAACAATCAATATTTGCTAACGTTAGTTGATATCACAAATTTCCGTATAGGACCACTTTCAGTGAAAAATTTAATTGTATTCACAAATATGGGGGTCAATATAACAATTCCTTTTTTTCTGTGTACTTGAGCATCAAAATTTTAAATCGCGAATACAAGCGCTAACATCGGAAAACGGCTAGCATCATTGAATTCAGAGTACCCGAATTAACTTTATCAGTAGGGTGCCCAGCTTGTTAAAAAAAAGTGTCAAATTCGAGCACAGTGTAATTATTTCGTATTCATACACTCAAAAAAAAAAAACCTTGCAAAATTACAAGAAAAATTTGTAACGTATTTTATTTTACGAGAATTCCTAGTAATTTTACAAGGTTTTTACCAATAATTTTGTAATTGTACAAGCTTTTTACCAATAAAATTGGAAATTTATAAAAAATTACAAGGAATTCTCGTGAATTTACTAGATTTTGTTTTGTAAAATTATGTTGGAAATTTGTAAAATTATAAAAAAAATTGTAAAATTACAAAAAAAAATTAAATTTCGATCCAAATTTGTTTGTTAAAAACAAGGAAAACTGTCAAATATTGGTAAAATGGGATAACGAGACTTTTCCTAGATTTTTTTTTGTGTGTATGGTTATCGTAAAATCAGTGATCGGTTGAAATGGCAATCTTGGCCAAAGTATTAAACAGATATGACTGAAACTCATCATATTAACTTATAGCAGTTCAGAGCAGTTTAGTATTGTATTTGAGCAATATTGGTTTAACGGTTCAAAAGTTATGAACAAAAATGTAAGGTCACCTCTAAAATTTTGGTATTCTCCACATAACCTTAAAATACAAAAATGCTTTAATTGGGCTGCTGGTTGATATATGTGAACAGAATTAGATACCGAATGGTATTTTAACAAGAACAACCATATTTTTTTTACAAAAAAAAAATTTGCGGAATTGTTTTTCCCCTCAAAATTTTTTTTTCGCAGAACTTTTTTTAAATCTTTTAATCTCTTTGCCATTTTAAAATTTCTACACCTCTGTTAGATTATAATAACCTTTTCCGTTAATGTTTTTTGTTGTTTTATATGATGATGATGATGATAACTATGTGTGTATTGTTTTGTGTACTTATGCCTTTGTGCTTTGGGCCAACAAATAACTTTATTATAAAAAAACTTTTTTATTTGAGTTTTGTACATAGTTTTTTTTTTTCTAAATAAAAAAATCAAACAAATTTCGTAGGGGTTGTTATGGTCCTATTAAATAAGTGTCATTGTTTAAAAAAAAAAAAAAACAACAACAAAAACATATACAACATACTTAACTAACAGTGTTTTTTTTTGTGTAAGTATTTCAACAAACGGAAACAGACACACATATTCATACAACAGCAATACAACTTTAAATACCCAAAACACCCCTACATACCTCAAAACGAAAGTTTTTTTTTAAAAACATAAAATATGTAACATAAAATTAGGCTTTACGATTGTGTTGTGTTAAAATATAACTAACAAACACCATAATGTATAAATTTAGTTATTTTTTTCGCTCCCTCTCTGGCAAAAAACATTAAAAAGCTTTTTGTGGTAAAAATAAAATCCTTCAAATAAAAAAAAAAAAAACATTTAAAATTTATATCAGATTTGTGTAATCAAGCGTAAAGAAAACATTAGCAATTTTCAAAATTATTTCAATACTAAAAATAATTATTTAAAAAATACAAAAAAACAACAAAATTCAATAAATTTTCCCAACAATTTGGTTATTATTTAATTTTGTAACACCCCCATCCCCTTTTTAAAGCTATTTACTATTGTTATTATTAACAATAGCGTTAATGTACACTCTAAAAAATTCATGTAACTTTACTATTTTCAAAAATGTAAAATTTATTTCAGACACATAATATGTAATCGTACATAATTTAACATAGTATTATGGAAATTGTCAAAACTTTTGTTAAAATAAAAAACAATATATCAAATAATTTTAAAAATAACATAAAGACGAATAAAAACGGACAAAATATTAAAAAAACCAATGAAATTCTGGAGGTTTTTGGAGTTCCATCAAAAAGGGACAAAACTGGTGAAATGCTTTTAACAAAAATTGGTATCCCTCGAAAATGGTAAATTTGTTTCACTAATATTTTTATCTAAATTCTAAAACTGATTTATTTTTCATGTTAATTATAGAAATTGGGGAAAACACAGCCAACAAATGGTAGACCATGGCACTTTTACTTTTCTGCAGGATCCAGTCAAAATTTTATTGTAAACTTTTGTCGTAGAAATGTGAACCCGATCAATAGTTAATCCAGGCGCAATAAGCTTTAGATTTTTGAAGATTTTAAAAAAGTCCTGAGATACGTCATATTTATTTTGATGCGCTGAATTCGAATATCTAAAAAAATTCAAAATCCGGTAAACGGTTTCATATCGCCATTTTTTTTCCTTGACCTTTTCATAGAGGTTGTGACGAGCCTTTATTTAAGCTTTATTTGAGCCAAATCCTATTATTTAACCGTGAGAATTTTTCTATAGAAATTTTTCTTTACAAAAATGAGAATTTTTGTAAAGAAAATTCTCAGATTCTGAGACATCTTTTCTATAGAAAAATTCTCAGATTCTGAGACATTTTTTTTATAGAAAAATTCTCAGATTCTGAGACATTTTTTCTATAGAAAAATTCTCAGATTCTGAGACATTTTTTCTATAGAAAAATTTTCAGATTCTGAGACATTTTTTCTATAGAAAAATTCTCAGATTCTGAGACATTTTTTCTATAGAAAAATTCTCAGATTCTGAGACATTTTTTCTATAGAAAAATTCTCAGATTCTGAGACATTTTTTCTATAGAAAAATTCTCAGATTCTGAGACATTTTTTCTACAGAAAAATTCTCAGATTCTGAGACATTTTTTCTTTAGAAAAATTCTCAGATTCTGAGACATTTTTTCTATAGAAAAATTCTCAGATTCTGAGACATTTTTTCAATAGAAAAATTCTCAGATTCTGAGACATTTTTTCTATAGAAAAATTCTCAGATTCTGAGACATTTTTTCTATAGAAAAATTCTCAGATTCTGAGACATTTTGTCTATAGGAAAATTCTCAGATTCTGAAACATTTTTATTAACAAAAAATCTCAGATTCTTAGAAATTTTTTCTACAGAAAAATTGTCAAATTCTGAAACATTTTTTCTATAGAAAAATTCTCAGATTCTGAGACATTTTTTCTATAGAAAAATTCTCAGATTCTGAGACAAATTTTCTATAGAAAAACTCTCAGATTTTGAGACATTTCTTCTATTGAAAAATTCTCAGGTTCTGAGGCATTTTTTCTATAGAAAAATTCTCAGATTCTGCGGCATTTTTTCTATAGAAAAATTCTCAGATTCTGAGACATTTTTCTTATAGAAAAATTCTCAGATTCTGAGACATTTTTCTTTACAAAAATTTTTCTCAGATTCTGAGACAAATTTTCTATAGAAAAATTCTCAGATTTTGAGACATTTCTTCTATTGAAAAATTCTCAGGTTCTGAGGCATTTTTTCTATAGAAAAATTCTCAGATTCTGCGGCATTTTTTCTATAGAAAAATTCTCAGATTCTGAGACATTTTTCTTTACAAAAATTTTTCTTTAGAAAAATTCTATAGAAAAAATAACTCAGAATCTGAGAAATGTTTCAAAATCTGAAAAAATGTCTCAAAATCTGAGAATTTTTCTTTTGAAAAAATGTCTCAGAATCTGAGAATTTTTCTATAGAAAAAATAGTCAGAACCTGAAAATTTTTCTATAGAAAAAAAATTAAACATGAGATATTTTCTATAGAAAAAATGTATCAGAATCTGAGAATTTTTCTATAGAAAAATGTCTCCGAATCTAAGAATTTTTCTATAGAAAAAATGTCTCAGAATCTGAGAATTTTTCTATAGAAAAAATGTCTCAGAATCTGAGAATTTTTCTATAGAAAAAATGTCTCAGAATCTGAGAATTTTTCTATAGAAAAAATGTCTCAGAATCTGAGAATTTTTCTATAGAAAAAATGTCTCCGAATCTGAGAATTTTTCTATAGAAAAAATGTCTCCGAATCTGAGAATTTTTCTATAGAAAAAATGTCTCCGAATCTGAGAATTTTTCTACAGAAAAAATGTCTCAGAATCTGAGAATTTTTCTATAGAAAAAATGTCTCAGAATCTGAGAATTTTTCTATGGAAAAAATATCCCAGTATCTGAAAATTTTTCTATATAAAAAATCTCTCAGAATCTTAGAATTTTTCTGTACAAGAATTTTTCTGTAAAAAATGTCTAAGAATCTGAGAATTTTTCTATAGAAAAAGATGTATTTGGTTACATTTTTAATTAATTTTTTTATTTGTTTTAGCTTTTTTTATTTAATGTTAACACGTTTGTTTTAAGCCTTCATTAGCCTTTTTTATTTTAAATAAAATATATAAAAATGCATTTATTGTTTTTTGATATTTGAATTTGGAAAAGTTAGGGTGGTTTTATAAAAAGCAATTTCAATGTATATGTACATAATTTTCATGTATTTCCAGGCATTTCTACTTTAAGTTTACTAAACAAACATGTTTATTTAGACACAAAACGTGTAAATTTTCCTGAAACATTTTTGTTGCGAAGCATTTTGTAAACACATGAATGTGTACGTTTACATACTTTGTGTCTATCACTTTAAACACAACATGTATTTGTACACTGTTTATAGTAGGAGACAAGTTACCTACTATAAACAGGGTAAATTTACATGAAAATTGATTAGAGTGTATAAATAAAAATTCATTGGAGAATTGATAAAAATCCTTTGGACTTTATACATTAACAAAATAAAAAAATTTTAAACTCCCCTCGTAAGCAACCAACCATTTAGTTATTCAATCCTAAATAAACTATGATAACAAAGTATAAGGATTTTTTCTAATTGAAATTCACAAAAAAGCTATTTAAATTTAGTAACTCAGAAAAGATACATTGAAGTTTAGAAAAGCTTTATTGTAATTCAGAAAAGTTTTATTAAAATTTAAAGCTATATATTTAAATTTAGAAATTCAGAAAAGCTTTACAGAAATTCAGAAAAGCTTTACAGAAATTCAGAAAAGTTTTATTTAAATTCAGAGAAAACTTTAGACATCAGAAAAAAATTCTCGAAATCCTAGTTTAAACAACAGTTGAAAGAAATTTGAAAAATTTTTTTTGGTATGTTCTTAATAATGAACACAAATTCTGGATTATCCAAATAGATTTCTTAAAATCAGAAAATTAAGGAAAATTCAGAACAGTGTTGAAAAATTCAATTAAGATCAAAAAAACTAGAAAGCTTAGAAAAATTCCGAGAAACTCTAAATTTTTCTAAACTTTTTATTTTTTTCGATCTTAATTGAATTGTTCAATATTATTCCGAATTTTCATTAATTTCAGAGAAATTCTATTTAAATCAGAAATATAAAAAAAACTCTTTAAATTTCAGGAAATTTCGGAAAAATTACAACAAAAATTTAAAAAAGGTCGAAAAAGGTTGAAAAAAACTAGGAAAAATCAGAAAAGTTTAAAAAAGATTGGAACATTTTACACCAGTCAATCATACCAGTTAATCATACGTAGTTGTAACGAGTGTAATGTGGTGTTTAGTAACCTCTGGTTCAAATCCCACAGTAGAACAATAATAAAAATTTCTATATAGAGGCAACTTACAAATTTTGAAATGTTAAACATATAATTATAACAAGTTAAAAAGTTAAATTCGGCCTTGCCGAATGTAGTGATACCCTCCACAATTTCAAAAAGATTATTGCAAAAAACTTTATTTAAAAGGAAATTACTTTTGAAAAAAAATTTTGAAAAAAAAATTCCCGCGAAAAAAGTTTTTTTCTTTTTTTGTCAAAAAATATGTTTGTACTTTTTTAAATACCATTTGGTGTTCAATTATGTTCACATATGTCAACCAGAAGCCAAATTAAAGCATTTTGTATTTTTAGGTTATGTTGAATGTGCTGAAATTTTTGAGGTGTGCTTACATTTTCGTTCATAACTTTTGAACCGCTGAACCGATATCGCTTAAATGCAATATCAAACTTTTCGGGAGAACTTCCAATAAATATGTTAAGTTTCAGTCATCTCTGTGCAATATTTTGTCCGTGATAGCATTTTTCACAGACGGACAGACAGACTGACGGACAGATGTACAGACGGACATCGCTAGAATGTCTTAAAATCAATCGGCCATCATGAATATGTATACTTTATGGGGTCCCAGATCGATATTTCAATGAGTTACAAACGGAATGACAAACTTATATATACCCTCTATCACTAAGTGGAGGGTATAATAATATAGAATCACTGATGAAGCTAAAATGCAGAAACTATACACACGCAAAAAATGTCCAATGAACGACTTTCATAGTATTTATGAACAAATTCATAATGTTTATTAACTTTTTCATAATACTTATATACTTTTTCATAGCATTTATGAATAAATCATAATATGTGAAAATAAGAATTAATTAACATTTTTTCATAAATACTATGAAAAAGTTCAAAAATTTAATAAAAGAGTTCATAATTTTTATGTATTTGTTCATAAATACTATGAATTTCGTTCATTGCCTAAAATTTTTTTTTGTGTACATTTTCAGAAATTGCTACCACATTTACAATTTTTGAAACTTAAAAAAGAGACTTAAAAAGAAGAATGTTTATGTGAAAAATGAAGAAAAATTCTGGAGTAAATTTGAAACAATCGAAAAAACTAAAAAGTTCGGAAAAATTTGATTTTTTTGTTAAATTATAGAAAATTTGGAAAATTCAAAAAAAAATTTATAAAAATTTGGAAACTTTAAAAAATTATATTTTTAAAGATTCATTCTAGCTCGAGGTCATTATTTCCTTTACTAATTTAAACTATGATATTCTCATAGAATGCTTTTCAAGAAAATTATTTTTCTGTTTGTTTTGCAAAATATCTAATATGAATAAATTTAAAACAGAAAAATAGTTTTCTTGAAAATTATTCTATGAGAATATCAAAATTTTAATAAGTTAAGGAAATAATGACCTCGAGCTAGAATAAACCTACTCAAAATATAAAACTAGGAATATTAAAAAAAAAAATGGAAAATAGGAAGTTTTATGAAAAAACTTGATTTTTCAGAAAACTTAAGATCAAATAAGGAAAATTCAAAAAAGTTTAGTAAAATTTAGAAAAAAAAGGAAACTTCAGAAAAATTTAAAAAATTCTGAAAAAGTCAAAAAATTTTTTAAAAATTTTGGAAAACTTGGCAAAATTCAAAAAAAAAAAAAAAATTGGGAAAAAGAAGTTTAAACTCAGAAAAACATTAAAAAAAATTTAAATAATATTAAAACGCAGTAGAAATATTTAGAAAAATGCTGAGGAAATTAAAAAAAAAAAATTATGGATGCACCCTTAAAAATCGGTAATAGTCCGAAAAATTTAAGGAAAAATACTGGAAATTCTGAAAAATATTTAAAAATTCAGAAAAAAGTAAAGTAAATTTTAGAGAAGTTCGAAACAAATTTTAGAAAATTTAATAAAACTAATGAAAAAATTGATACCCTCCTAAAATAACTATATTTGTAAATTGTACCGGAGTCAATAAAAATATGAACATTTTTATAATGCCGTTTGAAATGGTATTTGTAACGGTATTGTCCTATATAACGAAAATCAACTGGAACAAACACTAGAAATTTCAAAATATTCATATCTTGTTTGTTGCGGTACAATAACTAAATACTGTTATTCTAGGAGGGTATCGAATGCCAAACTTGGTTATACACTCAAAAAAGTATGTCGGTAAAATCTACTACAAAAGACAGTTGTTTTGACTACATTTTGTCGTTGAAAAGGCGTCCACTACATATAACGGTAAAAACAACTGAACATGTTGTTGTTTTTAACTATTGATTTTCAACTACAAAATGTAGTAAAAACTACTACAAAACTGTTTAATACAGTTGTTTTTTCTACAATTGCCTGAAATTTTATTTAAAAAATTTCTTAAACGTTTAAATGATTGATATTTATTTAAAAAGCAATACATTTCAGTTGGTTGTATAGAATTTCGACATGATGACAATTTTTTGATGTATTTATCTGGAATTATAGAAGGAAAAAATTATATTAATAAAATGTTAAACAAAATAAATTGATTGTAATTACCTTTGTTTTTTTAATAGTTCATTTCAAATTTTCACCGCTACTGATCAAAATTTGTCTGGAATAAAAAAAAACGAAATGCTTTGGCAAAATTGATTTATAAAAAAAAGAATTAATTTGTAATGTTTCAAAAAAGTATGTACCTGCTCTGTTGTGTATACAAAGAAAAGAAAGATGGCGCGCTCATAAGAAAACAAAACACTGCACACATTTTATTTTGGTTTTTTCCGATTGGTTTTTACGCACGCTTATGTGAGCGCTATATTATACACACTTGTTATCTCATTTATCCACTTATTTTCTTTCGCTCAAGAATATTTTTCCAAAAACATATTTTTTGTTATAATTAAATTTAATAAATTGTATTTTAATTTATTTAGATATTATTTATTTGGTATAAAAATAATTCCTTCCGCATCCCGCACGACCAACTCGCTCGACACATTCGTTTGCAATAAAAATTTCTAGAAAAAAACGAGTTTTAGAAAAAAAACTAAAAACAACTACATAAATCAACTATTGCTACAGTGTAGTATATTTTTTGTAGTTATTTTTTGAAACTACTACAAAAAAAGTTGTTTGAGATTTTTTCATACAAAAACGACCGAAATTGTAGTTAAAAACAACAGCTACTACTTACTATACAAACGACCATCATGTAGTAACTGCAATAATTTTCTGAGTGTAGTTTCAAAATAATTAAGTTTTGATTACTTTTTTAATTGAATCAATTAATAAAATAACTGATTACTTTTTTTCATTTAAATAAAGTTGTCTTTAACTTTATTCCGCATACTTATTTAACTAATTGTATAAAATATCTCTGTCCTACTATAATGCTTGTGTTATGATATTATTTTTGTTGTTGTTTTTTTTTGTTATTTTTATGCTCAAATGACATTTTAATAAAAAAAAATATAAAATAAAGTGAAATAAAATGGTGATAATTTTAAACGATAGTAGATTTTGTTTGGTCAGACCATTTATTTATACTATCAGACTTTATAAAATATAAAAGGACTTTTGTTTGTGTCTCTCTATTGAGGCTGCCTGGCAGTTTCTATGGCAAACCCAGTCAACATCGCCACCAAATAAACCAGGCATTCAGGCAAGTTTAACTAAATAAACCCATCCATCTAACCCATTTTTATGAATACAATACAGAACCATTATGTTGGATATTGTTGACGCTTTTTTTTGTGCTGTGATAAAAAAAAACACGCTGAACGACGACAATGACGACAATTAACGATAAAAGGCTAAATTGATGTGTTGTTGAAATAATAAAAACAAAAAAAAAAAAAAAACGGTTGAATTTAAAAGATACAACGGGAAAATTTATTTTATATAAAATATTTTTCATTCACACAGAAAAAAAATAAAAATTAAATTCAATTACGAAATTTGTTAATTCAATTACAAAATTAATTGATTTCAAATTTAAAACGGAAATGCGCATATTAATTAAACATTTTGTTTGAAAATAATTTTAGCATTAACATTTTTTGCTTACAATAATGCATACAAAAACCGATTTATTTTTTTAGCAAAATAAAAAATTCAATTAAAACATTAATTAAGTCAATTACAAAGTTTATTCGAAGTTAAATTTAATATAAAATAAAATTTGAATTTTGGATTAAAAATTAAAAAAATTAAAATTGTTTTATTTGACCTTTAAAGTATTTCAATTTTGAGTAGGTTTATTCTAGCTCGAGACCATTATTTCCTTTACTAATTAAAAATTATTTTTCTGTTTTTATATTTATATGTGTTTTGGAATTTGTCAGATTCCATTGTCAAGACTATTTAACAAATTTTGAAACCCTATACTACCATTGCAGAGGAAATTTAAATGTCAAATCGCTTATGTAAAAAAAAATAGTCGACAGGTGTTTTGAAGTTTGTCAGATTCCATTGTCAAGACTATTTAGCAAATATAAAATCCCTATAAGCAAGTAGAAAAGGACATTTAAATGACAAATCAAAATATTTTCAAAAAGCATGAACAAAATAATTGTTCCAACATTTTGCTTCCTAAACGGTACTTTCCACTATCACACCAACTTCCGAAATATTTTTGCATTCTTTTTTGATTGAAACCTAGTCGTATCTAATAAGTGAACAATTTCTGGCCAAATTTTTTAAAAAATATTTCGCTAACATGGTGAAATTACGCTTGTATAATGGAAATGTGTGATCGTGAAAAGTACCCTTAAGCACCACAAAAATTTTCTAAATTAATTTTTTTTAAAAATTTTAATTGTTGGACAGGTCTCTAGCAATAATTTGGCTTTTACAGATTGAAAAACATCAATTAGTCGACGAGTTATAGCCAAAAAACCATATAAACAATATGCTGAATATCGGCATTTGACTGCAAAGTTCGAAGGTCGATTAAAAAAAAATTCGAACTAACATAAACAAACGCTGCGATACGGGTCTTCTAATTTAGCCTCTTTTTACCCCTCACTCTCATAATCGACCTAACTTTTGCTAACCTGAATTTGTTTCACAGTGTAATACTATATGCTAGTTGTTGTTGTAAATGCTTAAATACATATCGCTCCTTTACTTGTATAGTGTCATAACTCAAAAAATGCGTTTTTTGAGTTAATGATGCAGAATTATTCGTTATATCGTGCTTTATATTGTGTCAAAAATTCGTATTAATATCTTTTAAACTCACCGTTTGAGAAGAGTACACGCCATTATTACATTTTCTATGTATCGGCCTTTTTCAATTAAAAACCAGTTTCAATAGTAAACTTTAAACGTGTTTTCTGCAAAATCAAATATTTTGAGTTGTGACACTATACAAGTAAAGGAGCGATATATGGGCTATTTGCAGTGTTGAAATAAAAGAATTTAAAAATAATTCAAAATGGCCGAAAAAAGTGCTAATGCTCTATAGACAAAAAAAAAAGTTTTTTTTTTTTATATTTTCGTTTATAAAATCAACAAAAAATGATTTTCAATAATAACCGGTAAATTTTTTTTCTGAATTTCGATTGCGTTTTCGTAATTTCAGAAGAAAAAGGCTCAGGGTCTGAGTTTTTCTATAGAAAAGGTATCAGACTCTGAGGCAAATTTCTAAAGAAAAAGTTTCAGACCCTGAGACAGCTTTTCTATAGAAAAAGTCTTAGATTCTAGGATAATTTTTCTATAGAAAAATGATCAGATTCTGAGACAGTTTTTCTACAAAAAAAATACTTAGATTCTGAGACAGTTTTTCTAAAAAAAAATTCTCAGATTCTGAGACAGTTTTTCTATAGAAAAATTCTCAGATTCTGAGACAGTTTTTCTATAGAAAAATTTTTAGATTTTGAGACAGTTTTTCTATAGAAAAATTCTCAAATTCTGAGACAGTTTTTCTATAGAAAAATTCTCAGATTCTGAGACAGTTTTTCTATAGAAAAATTCTCAGATTCTGAGACAGTTTTTCTATAGAAAAATTCTAAGATTCTAAGACAGTTTTTCTATAGAAAAATTCTCAGATTTTCTTAGAAAAATTCTCAGATTCTGAGACAGTTTTTCTATAGAAAAATTCTAAGATTCTAAGACAGTTTTTCTATAGAAAAATTCTTAAGTGATAGTAAATTCTCTAACGTGAAAAAAAATAAAATTTTTGATCAGAAATATTTTATTTTGTGTAAAAAAACTTTTTTTAGTAATTTTTGAAAAAAAAAATTTACAAATTTTTATTTTTTTTGAGTGTAAATTTTTTTTCGAGTGTATTTTTTTTTGTTTTAGTATAAATTTTTTTTTCAGTGACAAAACTACGTTGTAAAAAATTCTTGTGGCTTACCAATTTCTTTAAAACATGTTTAACGGATTTTCAACACATGAATTTAAGGAGAAACTAATCTGAAATTCACGGTTTTGCTTATAACTTTTGAACCACTGAACTGATTTGGCTGAAATTCAATATGAACCAGGGCAGAGGAACGGCAAATATATATGTATATGCTAAGCCTCAGCATCATCAGAATTGCCTTTCGAAAGTAAGCGTGGTTTTTATCTCGTAAATTTACGAAAACCCCTTTCCGAAATTCAGTCTTTTGCTCATAACTTTTGAACCACTGGACCGATTTCGCTGGAATATAATACCAACCTAACCAGGTAAATTCCCAATATACATGTCAAACTTTAAGAGCCTCCGTAAAGTCTTTCAAAAGTAAGCGTGTTTTCAACAGACAGACAGACGGACACACTCAAAATAATAACTTTGTAAAATACTCTGTAAAATTACTGTAATCTCAATTTAACAGATATTTGACAGAGTTTTCTGTTAAAATACAGATTTAAAGAAAATACTTCGTATTTTGTTGTGACAAAAAAACAAAGTTTCATCTGTTATATTACTTTTAACTTTGTAATCTTAATTTTACAGATAATTAACAGAGTTTTCTGTTAAAATACAGATTTAAGCGAAATACTCTGTATTTTTTATAACCAAAAAACTTAGTTTTATCTGTATTTTAACTTATTCTATGCAATCTTAATTTCATAGTTAAAAACTAAGTTTTCTGTAAAAACACCACAATTTTATCTGTTTTTTTTAGGAAAATGTTAAAAAATTAATAAAAAAATCTTTTCTAAAATCTTATAAAAATTTTACAAAATAACATGTTTTTTACTAAACTCTGTAAATTTACAGAGTTTATTTCTGTAAAATTTTGGTTGCATAAAATGCATTTTACAAATATACATATGTAAATTTACAGAGTTTTTCTTTGCTAAATGGTGTTTTATTTGACCAATATTTTACTAGAAACTCTGTAAATTAACAGTTTTTTTTGTCAAAATCATTTTACAGAGTTTTATAGTAAAATTACCAAGAAATGTTGCTAGCTGGAAAAGTATGGTGTACTCTGTTAAATTAGCAGAGTTTTTCTGTAATTTAACAGAGTTATTATTTTGAGTGCAGATATCGCTAGATCGTCTTAAAATCGATCGAGGTTCATGAATATATATACTTTATGGGGTCCTAGACCAATATTTCGAGGTGTTACAAACAGAATGACACACTTGTAAATACCCTGTATCACTCGAGTGGAGGGTATAAAAATAAAATATTGAAAAAAAATTTTAAAATTGCTAAAAAAATTAATTTTTTTTTTTTGCTAAGTCCAAAAAAAGTGTTAGATCTAGCACTAAAAGTGCTAAAATGTCATCACTGGCTATGTGCGAGTGTAATTACATATTAGGGATATTCCGCCCTAGCGGGCTAACCATTTTTTAAAATTCTGATTAGTTTTTTTTATAAAAAAAATCTAAATTTTTTATTCGAGATTTAAAATATTATATTTGAGTAAGATTATTCTAGCTCGGTAGAGTTTAATATGTATTAATATATTTGTTAGAACATTAGCGATTTGTCATTTAAATTCCCTTTGCTTTTTGTAATATGTATTGGGTTTTTATATTTGCTAAATAGTTTTGACAATGGAATCTGACACATTTCGAAACATGTGTAATACACATTGTGTATACTAAGACTTGCAAAAGTACCAAAGTTATACATAAATTTAAAAACGGAAAAAAAATTTCTTGAAAATTATTCTTCGAGAATATCATAGTTGTAATTAGTAAAGAAAATAAGGACTCCGAGCTATAATAAACCTACACAAAAATAAAATTTTAATTGAACAAAAAAATATTTACGATATTTTTTTCTGTGCAATACATAACACAAAATTCAAGTTGTTTTGATAAATATACCCAAGTGTATTTCAACTGCAGTATTTACATACAAAATAGCAGATGGTTTACACTGAGGACTGATTGTGGCAAATGAAGTGAATATGGATGTGAGTGAGTCAAATTAAACCTTCTGAGTCTAGTTTGCAACCCCAACGACTTTCCCAATTTTAGGGATAACTTTAGTTTGATCAATTTAAAATTAAACTTTGATAGTGATGTTTTTTCTTCTTTTATAAAATTTGTTTGTATCTATGTCTTCTTTAACTTTAGTACTGTTTATTTTTAAAATTTATTTTTTGTTGCCTTTAAAACTTTTTTGTTTTTCGCCATATTTGTTAAATTATGAGATATTTTTTTTTTTAGAGTTTTCAAATAAGAAAGTTTTTAATACTATCACCTTTTTTCTGTTTTCTATGTCTAGACACGTTTGCTACTTATAAACAACTAAGAAAAATGTTTATTTACTGCAATAAACTATGACAAAGTGTAATAGAAGTCGAAGTAGTCGTGAAACTTCAAATAGTGTTATTTATGACGCCAAACTTTATCAAAAAAAAAAAAAAAAAAAATTTTAGCAAAAAAAAAATTGTATTTATGACATTCTATACCAAATCGATGCCTAATTAGAGTGTATGGATAGCCCTGTGTTTTTAATTTAAGTCAAGTTTAGTTTTTATAAAATATTTGTAAAATTAAACAAAATAAAACACAATCTCAAAAATTGATGCGACTTGATTTTTTTTGTGGTACGAAAATTGTTGCATACTTTAGGGTTGCGTACTTTAGTTTAATTTAGGTAAATATTTAGTATTGTCGTATGAGTATTAAATAAACACTGTTATTGTTTATTACTTATACGTCATGTATTTGTAGAATAAAATATATGAAAGTTGCAAGATTTCTAATTACTAGGGATGAGATTTCCATGCAAATGCATGTTTTTTTTCGATAGTCTAAAAACGATATCGACCAATTATCTTTTCGAATCAAGAAATTTGCGTTAAAATGGCATCGATTTGTTTTTGCATATTTTTGCATATTTTGGTGAAAATGCATATTTTTGCATATTTTGATTTTAAATGCATATTTTGTACATATTTCGAACTTTTAAGTGCATATTTTTGTATATTTTGGCATAAATTAGCAAAAACACAAATTGAGATTTATTTTTTCCAAAAACTATTTAAAATTTTAAAAAATTATTTTGAAAATAAGAAAAAAAAATTTTTTTTTTTTAAGATTTTCTTAATTTCTAAAAAAATTCTTGCTCATATAAAGTTTTAAATGTTACTATTTAAACCCGGCGTTATTTTTTGCTTTTTAAGAAATTTTTCCTATGAAAACAAGATTTTTATTGTACACATTTTATTTTTTAGTGCATATTTTAATGTTTTTTAGTGCATATTTTGAATTTTTTAGCGCATATTTTAAGCGCATATTTTCGATTTTTTAGTGCATGAAAATCTCATCCCTACTAATTACCAATGAGAAAAACCATGCAAATGCATGGTTTTTCCCTTTGGTCATAGAACAGCATAAACCAAATATCTTTGCGAATCAAAGAATTTGCAATCATAAAATTTGCATCGATTCGTTTGTGCATATTTTTGATATTTTACCGAAAATGCATATTTTTGCATATTTTGCTATTATTTCGCTATAAATGCATTTTTTTGGGTCATATTTTGTATAAAACTTTATTTTCAATTTTTTATGAACTTTTTTTGGACATCGTTAATTTTTTTCGAGGTCAATTGTGGAACCAAAATACTTGTCCGACCAAATTTTTATTTGTTTTGTTAAAAAGTTAACAAAGAAAAAAAATGAAAAAAAAAAAATATTTTTTCTTGTTTTATTATCATCAAAAAAAATTCCCCAAAACCTTTTTTTTATCAAAAAATTAATTATTTTTTTACCACATTTTTTTTTGCATAATTTTTTTTTCATCAAAAATTTCTTTCCATCATAAATTGTTTTTTTCATATTTTTTTTTTATAAAAATCTTTTTTTTGGAAAAAATTAATTAATGTTTTACCACAACTTTTTTTCATAATTTTTTTTGTTTCATATTTTGAGTAGGTTTATTCTAGCTCGAGGTCATTATACCCTTTACTAATTAAAAGTACGGTGTTCTCATTTTCAAGAAAACTATTTTTATGCCCTCCACTCTAGTGATAGAGGGTATATATAAGTTTGTCATTCCGTAAAGTATATGGGGCATTCCAAGCCAAATCACTCACTTTTAGACCCGACCCCTTTTGATTTATTTTATTTTTGGATATGTTTTAGTACTTGGACAAAAATTTTCAGCCATTTATTTCATGATGGTGTTGAGTAATCAATTTTTCAAAATGGCGATTTTCTCAAAAAAATTGAAATTTTTAATTAATTTTGACCATTAAAAAATATAGATATTTTAAAAAAAGTTGGACAAAGTTTTGTTGGTATTTAAATGTAGTTTTAGAAAAAAAAATATGAAAAAATTATTCGAAGTAATTATCACTTATTTTTTTACGTTTAAAAATTAAAATCGACTTTTTGAAAAAGTCCGAAAACTTTTTTTATTTTTTGGCTCTGATTTATTTTATAATGGTGCTGCAAAAAAAAAAATAGATTGGTAGATATTGACCCTAACTTACCCTAGATATATTTATTTCGAGGTAAAAATACGTCTCACAAAAATTTAGGACGGTCGGAAATGGGTAAGGCGTATATCATGGTCCTTAATGTTTAAAAAACGTATTACAAGTCAAAATATGAATTTTTTTCTGTTTTCGCAATTTTTTTGTTATTTTAAGATAAGTTTTAATTCAAGTGATTACAGAATTATGATGTGGAGTAAAATGCCTTTATAATAAGGTAATAAAAACTAAAATCGGTTGAAAATCACCCAAGTTGTTACAACTTCCCCAGGCATCTAGCGTGTGTCATAGCACTTGATTAAAGAATACGAGTCCGTTTTTTTAAATTTATTGAAATGTTCTACTGTAATAACATTTTTTCATTATTAATGTTTCAGTGTAATATTTTTTTGGTTTTTCCAAATTTAAAAACAAAACAAAAATTATTTTAAAATAAAGATTTCAAAAGTCTGTTGAAAATGCAGTCATTTTTAGCATTAATTTAAAACATGTTAGCAAAGCACAATATGAAAAATACTTGTCATCTAATAACATTTCAACTCGAAGAATGAAAAAATGTTATTACAGTAGAAAATATCAATGAATTTCAAAAATCGAATTGTATTGTTAAATCAAGTGGTCTGCCATACGTTAGATGCCTGGGGAAGTTGTAATAACTTGGCTGATTTTCAACCGATTTTAGGTTTTGGTACCTTATTAGAGAGGCGTTTTACTCCGAATTATAATTCTGTAACCACTTGATTTTAAACTTAACTTAAAATACCAAAAAAACTGAGAAAACAGAAAAAAATTCATATTTTTCCTTGTAATACGTTTTCTAAACTTCAAGGCCCATGCGGAACGCCTTACCCATGTCCGATCGTTCTTAATTTTTGTGAGGCGTATTTTTGCCTCGAAATGAATATATCTAATGTAATTTAGGGTCAGTATCTACCAATTTAATTTTTTTGGAGCACCATATAAAATAAATCAGAGTCAAAAAATAAAAGGCGCAATTTTCAAAATTAAAAAAAAAAATAGAACAAATTGCGATCACATCTCGACCTATGGCTTAAAAGTTGCGTAATTTAGAGTAGAACTTTAAGATGTTTTATAAAAAAAATCGAATGTTTCGGACTTTTTCAAAAAGTCGACTTTAATTTTTAAACGTTAAAAAATAAGTGATAATTACTTCGAATAATTTTTTTAACATTTTTTTCTAAAACTACATTTATATACAAACAAAACGCTGTCCAACTTTTTTTAAGATATCTATATTTTTAACTGGTCAAAATTAATTGAAAATTTTAATTTTTTAATTTTTTTTGTAAAAAACGCTATTTTGAAAAATTGATTACTCAACACCATCTTGGAATAAAAGGCTGAACATTGGTGTCCAAGTTGCATTTAATAAGTACTAAAACATATCCAAAAATAAAATCGAAAGGGGTCGGGTCTAAAAGTGAGTGATTTAGCCTGGAATGCCCATATATATTCATGATCCTTGATCGATTTTAAGACGATCTAGCGATGTCCTTTCGTCCGTCTGTCCGTTTGTCTGTCTGTTAAAAACACTCTAACTTTAAAAAGACTATACGGAGGCTCCTGAAATTTGACAACTGTGTTGGCCATTTACCTGGTCAGGTTGGTATTGCAAAACAACGAAATCGGTTCTGTGGTTCAAAAGTTATGAGAAAAAGACTGAAATTCGGCTAGGGGTTTTCGTGAATTTACAAGATAAAAAACACTTTAAATTTTGAAAGGCAATTCTGAGGATGGTGAAGCTTAGCATTTATAATTTTCGTTCCTCTGACCTGTTTCGTGTTGAATTTCAGCCAAATCGGTCCAGTGGTTCAAAAGTTATTAGCAAAACCGTGAATTTCAGATTAGTTTCACCTTTTAATTCACGTGTTGAAAACCCGTTAAACATGTTTTAAAAACATTGGTAAGTCACAAAAATATTTTATTTTTGTCACTCAAAAATATTTTTATTTATATACTAAAACAAAAAAATTTTTTTTTTTTTCAAAAATTACTAAATAAAGTTTTTTTTACACAAAATAAAATATTTCTTATCAAAAATTTTATTTTTTCATGTTAGAAAATTTTCTATCACTTAAAAAGGGTAATGTGGAGAGTATTCATAGATTTGGCCAAGTCGAATTTAACTTTTCTACTTGTTATTAATTGAAATGTATTTGTGAATCATACGTTCAGTGTTTTTTACTAGAGAATAAAGTTCTGCAAGTTAATTCGGGTAGTTACATCTGCATAAAATCATTACATTCCGCACCATAGACACGTGTGAGGTTAACAATGGAAAGTATTATTTTCGGTGTAGTGATTTACACTGTTTGCAAAAACCAACTAAAAATCAATTGTTTGATTTTTTTTTACTTACTCGTCCTGAAATTTCCTTTTTGTTTTGTAAGTAAACCACACAAAATGTTTGTGGTAATTATGTAATTTTTTTGTTTCATCACTTATTTTTACCAAACAACAACAGCAGCAGCAACAAAAAAAAAATTGTTGTTGTCATTTTTTAGCATACACAACTACAAACATACCTACATACATAAGCCCACATAAGGGAGGCACTTCAATTGTCATTTTTTGTAATTTCGTCTTTTGGGCAAATTATGGTTCCTTTCGGTTTGAAATTTCTATATTTAAATTTTAAATCAAATCGGAAAATTTTAACCCGTCCTGCTAAGGGGTTAAAGTCTAGCCACGAAAATAAACCCCAATAAACTTTTTTTTTTCAATCGGAATAATTTCAAATCGGAAAAACCCGTCCTGCTAAGGGGTTAAAGTTTAGCAAGGAAAAAAAAAACCCACAACAATTTTTTTTAGGTCCAACCCTTAACCCGCATCGGCTCGGGTTGAAATTCGTCTATTTTGTTAAAAATTTATAGAATTTTTCGACCAAAAGGACCCATCATTTGCCCGGAAAGTAGACGAAATTCCAAAAAAGTCATTATTCGTGCCACCCTAGTACACATACTATACAACACTACATTTAGCTGCGTGTAATGTGGTTACGCATGTGGTATAAAAATATGTTGAATGTTGTTTGTTTTTATGTTGGTGTGAGTGTAAGTTGATTGTTTGGTTTTTGTATGTGTCTGTGTGTTATGTAGAAAATACATTAATAAACATGGTACAAGAAAATGTTTCCTTCTCTTTTTATACCCTCCAACTACAGTATGGGGGTGTACTCACTTTGTCATTCCGTGTGTAACGCATCGAAATATCGGTCTAGGACCCCATAAAGTATATATATTATTGATAAGTGATCGATTCTAAGACATTCTAGCGATGTCCGTCTGTCCGTCCGTCCGTCCGTCCGTCCGTCCGTCTGTGGAAGACACGATACAGTCCAAAATAAAAGTGATAGACTCCTGAAATTTGGCACATATATGTCTTATGTTCATAGGCTGGTTAAGTTCGGAGATGGGCAAAATCGAACCAGGGGGGAAAAAGTTCCCCCTTGAAGATCTAAACCAACCTCTGAAAAATATCATATTTTTACATGATTTTTTTTTGTTTTTTTTAACAAATCTAACATTTTTATGCTACAAGAAGTTCAAGGTCCTGCATTTGGACCCACAGAATTAGAAAATATCGTTTTACGGTACGCCCCCCCCCCTTTTAGGGGCGTGGAATAATTTTTTTTTTAATAATGATAAATTTGTATTACTTTAGTGCAAAAAGCATAAGAATTATTTTTTTTAACACTTATTCGAGAGGAATTGTGCCCCCAATTACCACTACCGACCCGCCCCCCAAAAAAAAAGAAGACGCCCCTGCAATTTTTTTTTTTATTTATTTGCATGTTGGAGGGTATAAAAGATTCGGCACAGCCGAATTTAACACTCTTACTTGTTTTGTTTTTTATTGTCTGCATCACAAACAGCTTCCTGCTACTGCCATTGCTGCTGCTATTTACTCTGGTTTGCTATTTCATCTTCAATATGGATACCTTAACAACAACAGATTCTCTCTATCATAAAATATTTTCATAAATACAACAGTTAATGCAGCAGTGGCAGCAGTAGCAGCAACAGCAGTGTCAGCTTTAGAAATAGCAGCATATGTTTGTCATGTATGCGGTAAAAAGTACAGGAATTGCACAACATTTAAAAACACTACGTTAAACTGTTAGAGCCAAAAAAACAACAATACAAAAAATGTTTTCAGCAAAAAGAGACAATGTCAATGGCAATGTTTGCCACAAAAACAAGAAAAAAGTAAACAGAATATATGAAAAATTCAAACGACAACATAAGCTGCATGAAATTAGCAAGAGCAGGAGTAAAAAAATCATAATGCATAAAACAATTTAAATATGTATTTTAAAAAAATAAGCAGCAAAACGAGCTTAAAGTATTTGCCATATAAATGTTTTTAAAATACATAAGTGGAATTTACTTTTCAACTGTGGGTGATCTCATATTTTTTATTTTTATTTTTAATGCACTGCGCCTTAACCAGGATATTTTTTTGCAAAAAATCACAATTAGTGTTATAAAAAACTTAATTGAAATATTGAAAGGATTCCAATTGAAATTTAGAAAAGACAAATGGAAATTTATAAAAGCTAAATTGAAATTTAGAAAAAGTTTAATTGAAACTCTGAATAATTTCATTTATAATTTGTCATTGGATGAATTATTTAACTTTACAAGGTGTTTCAAGATCGAGTAACTTTTTCAAATGCAAATTAAACATTTCAGGATGTATAAGAAGTACCAAAAGTGCAATGCTTTACACATTTTACCCCTATAAAAAACGAAATTTCCAAAAAGTATTTTTTCTAGAATGTTTTTTTAATCCAAGGATTCTACATTCCATTCTGAATGATCCTACATTTAAGTTTCTATAACCATTAAATCAGGTAATAAAAAAAGTACATATTTATATCCCCTTTACCCCTTAAAAAACAAAATTTCCAAAAAGTATTTTTTCCAGAATGTTTTTTTACCAAAAGTACCCTATATTCCAAATTTCAAGTCTCTATTATCATTAAATAAAGTAATAAAAAAAGTACCAAAAGTACAAATTTTTACCCCTTTTTAACCTCCCCCACCCCCCAAACCAAAAAGTACTTTTTCCACAATATTTTTCACCGAAGTATCATACATTCCAAATTTCAAGTTTCTATAACCACTATATCAGGTAAAAAAACAAACGTAAAATTTTTCCCATAAAAAACGAAATTTCCAAAAAGTACTTTTTAAAGATTGTTTTTTTTTCACTGAAGGATCCTACATTCCAAATTTCAAGTTTTTATAACCATTATATCAGGTAATAAAAAAAGGATTTTTTTTACCTCATTTACTCCCCTAAAAAACGAAATTAAAAAAGTACTTTTTCCAGAACATTTTTTCACCGAAGGATCCTACTTTCCAAATTTCAAGTTTCTATAACCATTATATCAGGTAATTAAAAAAGTACCAAAAGTACACATTTTTACCCTAAATCAAGAAATTTTCAAAAAGTACTTTATCCAGAATTTTTTTTCACCGAAGTATCCTACATTCCAAATTTCCGAAGTATCCCACATTCCACCCTCCATAAAAAATGAATTTCGAAAAATATTTTTTTTAGAATGTTTTATACCGAAGGATCCTATATTCCAAATTTCAAATTTCTACAACCATTATATCAGGTAATAAAAAAAGGTACCAAAATTATCTGAAAAACGAAATTTCAAAAGAAGTACATTTTCCAGAATGTTTTTTCACCGAAGGACTCTATATTCCAAATACCAAGTTTCTATAACCATTAAATCAGGTAATAAAAAAGTACCAAAAGTAAATATTTTTACCCATTTTTTTTCACCGAAGTATCCTACATTCCAAATTTCATGTTTTTATAACCATTATATCATTTAATAAAAAAAAAATACCAAAATTTCACATTTTTACCCCTATTACTCCGTTAGAATCTACATTGGCAAAAACCCACCCTTAATGGATCTATTTTTCGGGAGAAGAACAGACATTCCAAATTTTAAGTTGTATGACTACTATTTCTAGATATAAAAAAATATACCAAGAGTACACTTTTTTACCCCTTTTACCCCCATAGAATCAACACTGAAGAAAACCCAGCCACAGTCTATCTATTTTCCGGGAAGAAATCTTACATTCCAAGTTTTAAGCTTCTAGGGTCATTATTTCTGTTAATAAAATAAGTACTAAAAGTACAATTTGTTGCCCCTTTTTCCCTCTTATAATCAACATTGTCAAAAATCTAGTCGTAGTAAACCTATTTTTCAGGAGGTAAACCTACGTTTCAATTGTTAAGTCTCTAGGACCATTATTTTGTGAAATATAAAAAGTACCAAAAGTACACTTTTTTATTCCTTTAACCCTCTGAGAAGCAACACAGGCAAAAAACCAGTCTTCGTGGATCTATTTTCCGAGAGATGAACCTACATTCCAAATTTCAAGTTTTATGACTATTATTTCAAGATATAAAAAAATTTACCAAAAGTACACTTTTTTACCCATTTTACAATCATAGAATCAACATTAGCGAAAACCCAGCTACAGTGGATCTATTTTTCAGGAGGTGAACCTCCATTCCAAATTACAGGTTTGCAGAACCTTTATTTTAGGAAATATGAAAGGTACCAAAAGTACACATTTTTACCCCTTTTACCTCCATAGAATCAATTCCGGGAGGAGAACATACATTTCAAATTTCAAGTTCTATTACTATTATTTTAAGATATAAAAAATGTACCATAAGTACACTTTTTTATCCCTTTCACTCCCATAGAATCAACATTGGCGAAAACCCAACCGCAGTGTATATATTTTCCGGGAAGTGATCCTACATTTAAAATTTCAAGCTTCTAGGATCATTATTTTAGTTAGTAAGAAAAGTACCAAAAGTACACTTTTTTTTACCCCTTTTACCCTCTTAAAACACCGTCTAACAGCCAATATTAAACATGAACTAGATGATATACGTCTGAAAGTAGAGATCAAATGGAGTAAAACTGCATTTATAGTTTGTAATTTCGTGACCCTGTTTCCTTTTAAAAGGACTTCAAAGTTTTTAAGGATACATTTTGTAAAATATTTCTGAAATATTTGTACTTGTCCTAGGATACCACTGGAGATGGCAAATGAAAAAGGAGGATATCCTCCAGTTTTAAGATTTTTTATTTTGCCATATCAGGATAAATGATGTGAATTAAGTCCTTTGAAAACTTTATCAAAATATTTTGTTAAAAATTTTGAATGATAATGAAGGATAAAGCTTTGAAAGGTTGTAACATACCTATTTTTTCCTGATATGGAAAAAAATAAAACAGGAAAATTAGGAGAAATCCTCCTTTTTCATTTGCTATCACTAGTGGCATCCTTGGACAAGTATAAATATTAAAAAAAAAATATATAAAATTTTATCCTCTAAAACTTTAAAGTCCCTTTAAAAGGAAACATGATCACGAAATGAAAAACTGTAAATGAAGTTATAAGGGTTCAAGTTGAAAAAATGCAGAAGAAAAATTGAATTTCTAAAAATTATAGACATTTCTGGTATTTCCTATACCGGTTTCAAACACCCCAGTTAGTGTCATCATCAGTAGGATTTTAAATGTCGGACCGACATTGTCGGTTTGTCTTGTTAATGAAAACTGTTTTTTATATATGTGAATATTTATAGTTTCTACAGAATAAATTTTGACAGTTTCCAACACTACAATTCTATTTCTAGCAATCTCAATGAAGTTTTACCACATTTAATATCTATTTCCAAACGTATATTTACCAGTTCGTGTTTAACGACTTTTTTTCATTTTTGTCGGACGGTGGAATCAACATTGGCAAAAATCTAGTCGTAGTAGATCTTTTTTTCAGGAGGTTATCCTAAATTTCAAATGTTAAGTCTCTATAAAAAGTACCAAAAGTACACTTTTTTTACCCTTTTAACCCCTTTAGGATCTAGCTTCAGCGGTTTGGGCTTGGCGATGATGAATCAGTCAGTCACTCACTCACCCCAACTTTTTTTTTATATATTTATGCGAAAGTATGCAAAAATATGCACTTTAAAGTTGGAAATATGCAAAAAATATGCATTTTCACCAAAATATGCAAAAATATGATTAAAGAAATAGTTTTTAAATGAAAAATAAATTTTTGTTGGGAATATGTACAAAAGATGCACTTAAAATCAAAATATAAAAAAATGCATTTTCACCAAAATATGCAAAAACATATTCACAAATAAGTTTTTAAAATTAAATAGTTTATGAAACGAATAAGATTCAATTTATGATTTTTGCTTATTTATGCCAAAAAATGCACACAAAGTTGGAAATAAAAATTATGACATGTCATTAAGTTGTCTTTAGTAAAATGTTTCGTTTGCTGACTTCTACCTGATGAATCATTACTGACATTGTCTTAAAGACAAAATTTCTAATTGGGTTTGTTTTTAATAACTTGGCTATTCAGTAAGTAGGCAATGGACCCATTGCACCAGGGGCCCCTAAAGTAGGACATGTTTAGTACATAAAAACTTTAAATTAGAGTATCCAAAACCGAAACCGAAAACCGTTGTACCGTTTTTTTCATTTTCAAAAACCCGGCCAGTTTCGGTTTTTATTCAAATTCGGTTATTCGAAAAACCTGTGTTTTTAGGTCGGTTTACCCTGTTTATTTTTTTATAATTAAACAATAACAGTGGTGTCACTTTGTAATTTATAGAAAATATTGGCAGCGATTTTGGTCCAAAATTTTTAGCAATAATTGCAAAACAAAAATTGAACGTAAATTTTCAGCAAAAATAAAATTTTATGGCAAATAATCAAAAACTACAACCAGTACTCAAAAATTGATTTTTATTTCTAAAGCATTATTTTAGAATACAAAACCAAACGTTTTTAATAAAATAATTTTGTATCTCATTTTCTTTCAATTTTTAATTAATTAAAAAATTTCGTTTTTTTAAATAAAAATCTAAAATTACCAAAAAACCGGAAAAACCCAGTTGACCGGGTTTTTATATAAAAACCGAAACCGGATTTTATATTTCAGATTTTTTGAATAAACCGAAAAGTGATTTTTGAAAATCGGCGGTTTTTTAAGTATTCTCTACTTTAAATGTTTTAAAATCACCAACTTTAAATGCGCATAAAAATCTGACATTTGTTATGCCAAATGTCAACTTTCATTTGGTGTTGGTTTCATCCCATTCCGTTTCAGAAAGTTAGATTTTGTAACACTGTGTTATTATTTCCCGTATACCCACCATAGATGATGGTGGGTTTACTGGTTATTCAAAATTATAGTAACTCCTATACCCTATTTATTTAAAAATGGCTAATTTTAATCTGAAACACATCTATTGTGTGACAATCGAAAGAGCGCTGATGATGAAAGGGTGACATCTTCCGAAAGCTGTCGACACCTCCACGTAGCCTGTGTTGTCACTTGATTTTTTTTCAGATTTTCTCATTGTACTATAATTATTCCAGATTTCGCTCAAATAAAAACAAACCTTTGTTCATTAGAGGATTACTTAATGATTTTGTTCCATTTTCATCATTAACAAATACTTGGAAAAGAAAAATAAACTACAAAATTCATATAAAAAAATAAATACGCTGACGATTGCAGCTGGCTGCTGGTTGCAATCTTTTTCTTTTTTTCTCACTCAAACCGGGTCAAAAATGTTGCTTGTAATTTGATTATACTTTGTATATTTGATTCCATTTTATGTGTCGCATGGTTGCTTTTAAAGCGCATCATTTACTTGAGGGGGAAATTCTAGTGGGTTATCATCCTTTTTTTTTGCAACCAAAACGGGAACCCCACTACACCAACTTTCAATTTGTCTGTAACAGTTTTTATTTGAGGTGCAGCAGTTTTTGTGTATTACAGAAAAAGATGAAAGGCCTGTTACCTTAGCACGTTTAAAAGTTTTGCATAGAATATTTTTTTTAATTCACATACCAATACGCAGGAGGATTTTTTTGAAACGTGTTTTGGAATTAGGTTTGTTAAATAAAATCGAAAAAGAACAAAAATCCATTTGAACAGCAATAACAAAACTTTACGCCACACTTAATTCCTATAAACTGTACACTTAAAAAAAAGTGTAGTGTTTTTAGGTGACCTTTTTTGTTAAATGGAAGTTGGATTTTTTTTAGATTTTTTTTTTTAAATCTAAAAATTGGGCAAACATTTTTCGGACAATTTTTCCAAAGTCTAGGAAAATACGGCAAACAATGTTGGGACAATTTTTATGCCGCATTCTCGTAGTGCTAAAGACACAAAAACAAGGTGAACATTTTTTAAACAATTACATTTTTCGATTTTAGGATTTATTTTTATTTATACAATTTGGGACATATGTAAGTAATTCAAGAAAAACGTTTTTAAGAAATTATATAGAGGTTTTTCTCGGAGACAATTATAAAACTCGGAGACAATTTTTTTTCTTTTAAACAATTTTATTTATGACTATTGTTTATTTACGATGCAACTGGTTACTTAAAACTAACAAGCAGTTTGATTTGATTCAATGTGTATAATAAAGTAAGATGACTTTATGGATATTATATTCTTTTAATCTATAATTAGGCCACGAAGTTCAAAAGGTTTAATCCTTCCGAGACAAATGAGACAAGTCCCAGAGAATGCGGCAAACTATTTTGGGACAATTTTTTTTGGATGTTCTTTGTAAAAAATTTGATTTTTCATCATAAAAAGTAAATAAAATAATGTTGGGAAAATTCATTTTTCGTTTTAGGATTTTTTTTTGTAAAAAAATTAAATTTTTCAAGTCTCGTAAAATGTGACATAAATGTAAATTTACAGGACAATTTTATCCATTACGTTTTTGGGCATATACATTTTTTAAAATTACTTAAGGATTTTTTAAAGTCTCGGAAACATAAAAAAAACAGTTTTGGAATATTTTTTTTTGTTAATTTTTTATGTATTTTGGGACATAAGAAATTCGTTTAAATTACTTGTGGGATATTTCCTTATTTTTTAAAGTCTTTGAAAATAGTCCCTAAAATAAGAAAACATTTTAGGGACAATTTTTTCGTCGTTTTTTATACTTTTGGGACGTAAGAAATCAAAAATTCTCTGAAGATTTATGCTTTTCATACATTGGAAAATTTTTGCTTATTTTTAGAGTGAAATATATAAAACCAAAAAAATTGGACAATAATTTTTTCACTCTAAATTTATTTTTTTTGTTAAAAGATAAATTTTTTCACTCTAAATTAATTTTTTTTGTAAAAAGATAAAATTTCTTAACATAAAAATTAAAACAAAAAAAAAAAATTGGGACAATTAATTTTTTGCTGTTAGGTTTTTTTTTGTAAAAAATTTTTCAAACATTAAAATTTAAAAATCAATGTTTTGGGACAATTAATTTTTCGCTGTTAGGATTTTTTTTTGTAAAAAATCAATTGTTTACGTCTCGTAGAATGCGGCAAACATTTTTTCGCCCTTTCATAAGTTTTGGGCCATAGAAAATTTATAAAGAATGATTACAGTCAATAAAGTCTTGGACATTAAAATAAAAAAAATAAAAATTTTGGGACATTTTTTCTGTTCCTTTTTTATGTAGTTTGGGGCATATGATATTCATTTAATATGCTTTTTGGATTTTTTAAAATTTTTAAAGTCTTGGAGGTACCAAAATGCGGAAAACATTTTTTTTTTCATATTTTATTTATTGAATCTTTTCTTAACTGAAATTGACAATAAGTTTTTCAAATCTTAAAATTCTAAGTTATTCTATGAGGTAACGTGCCAATGCAAGTTACCAATTAGATGTGAGAGGAGGTAATGCATTGTATATTATAGTGTTGACAGATCTAGCGTGTCTTTTCTTTTAGGAACAGTTTTTTCTTCGTTTTAAAACTTTTGAGACATGAGTAATGCAATTAAAATGCTAGCTCTCAAGATTTGTTTCTGTTAAAAATTAAAAAAATTTTGCTTATTTTGACTGGTATACCGGAAAATTGGGACAATTATTTTTTCTCTTTTGGTATTTTTTTTTTAAATAAAATGTTTCAACATAAATACTAAAAAAAATTGGGACATTTACTTTTTTTTCGCTTTTAGTATTTTTTTTTGTAAGAACAAATGAACTTCTCAATTTTCGGACAATGCGGACTAAAACCTAAAAAAAGTGTTTTTGGGACAATTATTTTTGTTTTTTTTTTTGTATTTTAGGACATAAGAAATTTATTAAAAATGCTTTTTTGCGATTTTTTAAAATCCTGATGAAAGTAAAATGGGGCAAAAAATGTTGTCACAATTTTTTTACTTTGGTTTTTATACTTTTTAGGGCATAAGAAATGCATTAAAAATTATTTTAGGATAGCCCATAAATTTATATTTTTGTGTAGTGGACGCCACAACAGTACAAGAGTAACATAAATGTTAAAAAAAATATTTTGATGGATTTTTTTGTAAAAAAAATAAAAATTTCAAATAAAATCACAAAAAAAATGTACCGGAGTTGCATAAAAATTAAAAAAAAATGGGACAATTATTTTTTATCTGGTGGGATTTTTTTTCAATAAAATGTTTCAACATAAAAAAAAAATTGGGACAATTAATTTTTTCGCTTTTAGGATTTTTTTTGTAAGGAAATTAAATTTTTCATGCGGCAAACACTAAACAAAAAAAAACTGTTTTTATATATTTTGGAACATACAAATTTCGTGTAGAATGTTTTTAGGATTTTTCTCTATTTTTTAAAACAGCAAAATGGGCAAAAAAGTTTGTCCCATTTTTTTTTTGTCGTTTTTTATAAAGTTAAAAAAAAAATATTTTAGGATTTTTTTTTTGTAAAAAAATCTATTTTTCAACATAAAAACTAAAAACAAATGTTGGGACAGTTAATTTTTTTAGCTTTTATTGGTTTTTTAGGAGAAAAATTAAATTTTTCAAGTTTTGGAGGATGCATCAAACATCAAAACGAAAAAAACTGTTTTTGAGACAATCGTTTTTTTGTTTAGTTTGGGACAAAATAATTTCATGTAAAATGCTTTTAGGATTTTTCCCAATTTTTTAAAATTCCGGAGACAGCAAAATGGGGCAAAAAAATGTTGTCACAATTTTTTTTTGTTTTTTATACTTTTTGGGGCATAAGAAATGCATTAAAAATAATTTTAGGATGGTTTATAAATTTATATTTTTTTTGTAGTGTACGATACAAGAAAAATATAAAAGTTAAAAAAAAATATTTTGGGACAATTATTTTTTCGCTGTTGGGGCATAAGAAATTCATAAAAACATGATTTTAGCCCTAAGGACACTCAAATAAGAAAAACCCTTTTTTGGGACAATTGTTTTTTTTTTCAGTTTTAATATATTTTGGGACATTATATATTCATTTGAAATGCTTGTAGGATTTTTTTTTTAAGGCATTTAAGAAGTAAAATTTGCCTAAAGAATGACATATGACATTTTTTTATACATTTTGGGACATGCAAAATGTATTAATATGCTTTTAAGATTTTTTATAAATTTTATAATTTTTATTTTTATTTTCGTTCAGTATAGCGTACAATACAACAATACAGGAGTAACATAAAAATAAATTAAAAGCAAAATTTGTATGACAATTTTTTTTCTTTGTTTTTTATACTTTTTGGGACAAGCAAACAAAATGCATTAATAAGCTTTTAAGATTTTTTATAAATTTATAATTTTTATTTTCTTTCAGTGTAGAGTACAAAACAACAGTACAGGAATAACATAAAAATAAAAAAAAAATGCTTTAAAAATCCCAACTTTAGTTAAGGGCCTGCACAGAACAATCAGGGAACGTAAATTTTTTAAATAAACAAAAACCTTGTCCGGCCCTGCATGGAAAAATATAAAATTTATTTTATGTCCATATAACACCGTCCGACAAAAATGAAAATAAGTCGATAAACACGAACTGGATAGTATAAGTTTGAAACTAGAGACTAAATGTAGTAAAACTGCATTTACAGTTTTTCATTTCGTGATCCTGTTTCCTTTTAAAAGAACTTCAAAGTTTTAGAGGATTCAATTTTATAAAATATTTTTTTAATATTTGTTCTTGTCGTAGGGGAGGGCAATTACAAATATTTCAAAAATATTTTACAAAATGTATCCTTTAAATCTTAGAAGTCCTTTTAAAGGGAAACAGGATCACGAAATGAAAAACTGTAAATACAGTTTTACTCCATTTGATATCTACTTTTAGACGAATATCATCCGGTTCATGTTTAATATTGACTGTCGGACGATGGAATAATTTCTCTTATTCTTTCTCTCTCACATTTCCTTGCACTTTAGTGTTGCCAAATTTTCATAAAAATTTTACAATAGTATAAAATATAAACTCTGTTACCAACTTAAAAACATTGCCAATATGCGCAGTGATCGGCAGAAAGAGAGCATATGAATTTAAAGATGTATTAATATAAAAAAGCATGTATTGGTGCATTTTATAAACAAAGAGATATCAACTAGCTTTTAACATGCTACTTAGTAAAATATTTCTATTTTTTATGCTCTTAGTTGAGAGTTTTGTTGAAATTTGTGCTGTGTATGTGTAATAGCCGATTGTGATCTGGGTCTGAGTGCTATGGGTGCCGATCACTGACTTAGAGATATTTTTCATTAAATGGCCATTATGAGCGAAAACAACTGGGAACAATGACTTCACATAGTGACGACATTTACTTTTTTGATCAGTTGTGTCAATTTTTTTTTTAAAAGGAGCTATTTCTTGGAACGAAAATCACTACACAACGGGAGTGCTTAGAAAATCTCTAAATATTTTGGAAAATTAAAAGTAACAAATTTTTTCAGGTAAAATTTGTATGAAAAGTATCGTTTCGTGCCTCATTCTGCTACTTTTACCCACTGAAGTTTTTTTTTTATAGAATTAAGAGAATGTATTGCTGTTGATATGTATGAGTGAGTATTATTGGTGTTGGTAGCAATTGTTATTTGATGCTGTTGCTGCTTGTGTTGCTGTTATTGTGTCTTCTACAACTGTCCATGAATGCGTGTTAAAATTCATGGATCAAAGGATTCGATAAATTCTTAATTAATTACTACAACTACATAGTTTGGTTTTTCTGGTTTTGTTCGTATTATTTAACTCGCAACCGTACGTTAAAAACTTTTAGACTGTTACTATAAAAAGCTGCTACAAAAAAATAAATTAAATGAAATTTAAAACTTTTTTTATATTCAACTATTTATTTTTACAAATTTGTTTGCATATACCTGAATTTTTTCTTTTTTCGTTGTTTTTTGTTCCTGACGGTTTTTTTATTTTATTTCATTTCAATTTTATTTTTCAGGCATAAATAAAATCCTACTTTCATTGTACTAAAAAAAAGTTTTTATTATTTTGTTATATTGCAGCAGTTTTTGCTTACTTAAATTTACAACTCTGACCTTTTATAATGTTCCTCCTCTTATTTAATTTTTTGTTTTTTTATTTTCTGTAGGCATTGTATTCACCATTACCATACTTAATGTTGTTTGGGGTAAGTTATATGATTTATAAAAAAATTTTAAATCCCCTGCATCAATAGCAGGTATAAGCAGTTTGGTTTATCGTTTGAATTTTTAAAAATGAATAATTTTAAATTAAGATAAAGGAAATATTTGGGTGTGACTGGAACTTTTATAAATTTCCCGTGGACTTCGTTGTCCTCTTTTTATTTTAAGACGTTGTGATGCTTGTTTGAATGTTTGTCTGTAGTCGCGCCTAAAAGTATGCTTTAAAATATTGACAAAATACTACAAAAAATTATACATAAAGCAGGAAGAGTCGTAGATGTATAAAACTTCAATGTTAATAAGATTATATAAGTTGAATTTTGTTATGGTAAATCCTGAGCCAAATCATTAAAACACACGGCTAAAATTTTCATTGACAAAATCAATTTAAGAAAATTCAGAAAACTTCAGTAAAATTAAAAAAAAAAAAACAAGAAATTTTTTAAAAGTCACATAAAAAATAAATAATATTCCAAAAATTTAATGTTGTATTTATTCGAACTTCATATTTTTAATGTAAATGAATCCGGGTTGCAAAACGAGAACATCAACAAGCTGATAAAATTGTACTTTTTCGACCCCAATTGTACCATTTTTTTTATCTGAAATAAACGTAAAACATTTTTTTTTTATTTTTTTTTAAATCTCAAACTTTTTTTCCTTTCATCGAGATTGAGACAGTCTTTAATTTAAACTTAATTTGAGCCAAATCTGATCATTTTAACCTGAAGCGTCCTTCGATCAAAGTTTTGGACTTTTGGAAAATTCTAGCAAAAATTTTTTTTTTTTTTTTGGAAATTTTAAATTAAAAAAATATCTTACGATTCATTAATTTTAATTATATTACTTTAAATCAGTCAAGCGGTTTTCTAGATATCGCCATTTGAAATTTAAAAAATGGGGGTTTTTTCTAGGTTTAGAAAATTAATAAAAAAAAAATCTTGGAATTTTTTTCAATTGACTATTATTTCTATTGACATAAAGCTGAAGACAAACTTTCATTTAAACCCAATTTAAGCCAAATCAGATAATTTTAACTCATGGCGCCCTTCGATCAAAGTTAAGAGTTTTTGGTGAAAATTTTCCAAAAAGTCAAAACTTTGATCGAAGGGCACCACGCTCTATGAAAGGTTAAAGAAAAAATATTGAAATTTTTTACTTTCTTGATCGTAGAAAAATCCGACAAATTTCAAATAGCGATAAATTTTTCAATATTCGTGTTCAGCTCATCAAAATAATTGATGGTGTATCGCAAGACATTTTTTTAATTTTCAAAAATCCAATCCTTTTAGTCGCCGGCGCCAGTGTTAATTGAATCCGATTGGGCTCAAATTTGTATCACATGATTTTTAAGTCTAGTAGAATTAAAATTTGCCCGGACACCTAGTTGTAAGAGGGGGTTCAAAAAAACGTTAACAGAGAAAGTTTTAAAATTGTACCAAATGAGTCATTGGTACAACCCAGAAATGAATTAACTGAGCTCAGGTCTGTTGTTTTAAATAATTTTTATTTTATTTCTCTGATATTTCGAAATTCATCGAATTTCATCCTCAGGGACACTAGTAAAAATTTCACAAACAAAAGAAACTATTTTTTTGACATCGTCGGTTGTACAATACCAGGCGACGATGTTAAAACAACTTTAGCTTAAAGTTTATTTTGTTTGTGTAATTTTTACTAGTGTCCCTGATGATGAATTTCGAAATATCGGAGAAATAAAATAAAAATTATTTAAAACAACTGACCTCGAGCTCAAATATTTCATTTACATTAATTTTCCAAAAATTTAAAATTTCAGAAACATGTAGAGACTATTCAAAATTTTGAAAAATCTGAAAAAATTTAAAATTGTGGAAAACTTAAAAAAAAAATAGAAAAGTTTTGAAAAATTCTAGAAAATGGAGAAAAAAATAATAATATGAAACTTAATAGATGGTATTTAAAGTTCGTCTCAACCCTTTAAAACTAAAATTCTTACTTATTTCATGTTAATTCTATTTTTACAAAAAAAAAAAACTCAGCATAAGTGGCAGTGGAGAATTTGTTTTCGGTGTTGTATGGAGTTAAGTGCAATTCATGTTTTGGGGGAAAACTTTTTTATGTGAATGAAATTGAGGAGGTCCATAACAAAACGCACCAATTCCACTTTAACAGTTTTTTAGATAAACGCATAAATGTAAACAAAGTCAGTACTGACAATGAGTGTAAGTACTGAGGTTTGGGATGTTTCATAATTAAAGTCAGTAGTGAATTGATGTACAAATATTGAGATTTGTGATGTTTTTTAGTAATGGTTACATAGATTTTAATGTGTACAATAGTATTCAGTCAAAAAAACAAAAAAATCAAAAAGTGGAATTGGCGCGTTTTGTTATGGAACTCCTCAATTATAAGTGGTCTAAAGTATGAGAAAAAAAAGTTTTTAATATTAAATAATTTTTTTTCTGGAAATTAAGATATTTAAAAATTAAAATAAGCAAATAAAAAATGCATACCCTTAAGATTTTTTACCGTATTTTGGGGTCTCTGGAAAAAATTAAAATATCCGAAAAGAAAAACCTTTATACTTCTTAAAAAAAATCCTAAAAGCATTTGTAAAAAATTTCTTACGTTCCAAAACGTGTTTAAAAACAAAGAAATAAATTGTCCCAAAAAATTGTACCTTATTGTTGGGTTTCTAAAATTATTCTTAATGAATTTTAATTTTTAATGAATTTTCAAATAATATAAAAAAGAAGAAAAACCCTTGTCCCAAAATTTTTTTGGTCAAAAACGTATACAAAAACTGTCCGAATAATTTTTTACATTTTTCTGTGTCTCTGGAACTTCTATAAAAAAATTCCTTAAGGAATTTTTAATGATTTTTTTATGTCCCAAAATGTGTAAAAACATAAAAAAGAAGAAAAGCAATTGTCTCAAATTTTTTTTTCGTAATTTTAATGACACAAAGACTTTCCAACTTATTTTTCCGAAAAAAAGAAAAATTTTCATAAAATAAACAAAACAAATTGTGAGAAAAATGCGTTCCTTAATTTAGTGTCTCAGGAACTTTCTAGAATGTATAAAAACCAAAAAAGTGAGCTAAAAATATTTTCCTAATTTAAGTGGATTTAGAAAAATTTCCAAATCCTTAAATAATTTTTAATGAAATCCTTAAGTCCCAAAACGTATAAAAATGTCCCAAAAATTTGATAACAAACAAAGTGTCCCAAAAATGTTCAATAATTTTTTTTGTAAAATATGCCCCAAATATGTTTGCCGCATTTTGGTTTCTCTAAAATAAATTTCTAAACTGTCTCAAAATTTTTGTCTCTTTGTCCTTGACTGTTAAAAACTAAAATTATTGTTAATGATATTTTTTAAATAAAAAAGTCCTAAAAGCGAAAAAATTATTGTTCCAAAAATGTTTGCCTCATTTAAAATAGGAAATAAAAAAAATAAATTGTAAAAGCTTTTTTAATGAATTTTAACAAAAAATTGTCCCAAAAAATGTTTGCCATATTATTTACTAAAAAATTCAAAAATCTTTAAAAACAAATGGTAAAAGCTTTTTTAATGATTTTCTTATGCCCCAGAATGTTAAAAAATTGTCCCAAAAATATTTCCCTTTTTATTTACTAAAAAAAATAGAAAAATCTTTGAAAACAAATTGTTAAAGCTAAAGAATGTTAAAAAAAATTGTCCCAAAAATATTTCCCTAATTTAAAAAACATTAAAAAATTTCTAAAACGACACATTAATCATTTTTGATAAATTTCCTTAGTACCAAACTGTCCCAAAAAATATTTGGCAACAAATAAATTTAAAAAACTTAAAAAATTTTAAAATTTCTAAAACAAAACATTATTAAACATTCATTTTTGATGAATTCCTAAGTCCCAAAACGTATAAAAAACTGTCCCAAAATATTGGGCAAAAAATAAATTATCCCAAAAATATTTCATACATTTGGACGATAGAAACAAAGTGCCCCAAAAATGTTTGAAAAAAAATTCTTAATATTTCCAAACATATTTGCCGCTCCGTACCAATAATTTTATTAGTTTCTAAAAAAATATTTTTAAAATCATTTTAATATAGTTTTCAAATAAGATAATCCTTAAAGCTAAAAAATAAATGACACAAAAAACGGTTGCCTCATTATTTAAAAAAAAAATCTTAAAAAAAATTGTAAAATTATTTTTAAGGAATCTTACAAGTTAAAAAACGTAAAAAAAATAGGAAAAAAAATCTAAAAATATTTCCCTCATTAGTGAAGTAAGAAAACTTTTACAAATTAAAAAAAAAAAACTGAAAAAAATTTTGATGAATTTCTGATGTCCCAAAACGTATAAAAAACTTTCCAAAAATATTTGGGACAAAATTAAGTGTCCCAAAAATGTTTAAAATATATTTTTGAAGGAAACAAACTGTCCCAAAAATAATTGCCGCATTTTGCTGCCTCTAAAATAAATTTCTTAAAATTTCCCAAAATGTTTGCCTCATTCCGAATGACCTAGACAAATTTTTAAATTTCTAAAAAAATTTCCTAACACAATTTTTAATAAGTTTCTCAAAAATGTTTGCCTTATTATTTAGAAAAATTAAAAAAAATGTAAAATATTTTTTTATGAATTTTATAAATTTAAAAAGAAATAAAAAATTGTCCCAAATATATTTCTCTGATTTTTGTGGACTTTAAAATATTTCAAGATTTAAAAAAAGAAACGCTTAAAGCATTTTTAATGAATTGTTAATATATTAAAACTGTCCAAAGAAAAATTGCGACAAAATATTTTTTGTCCCAAAAAATCTTTAAAAAATTTTAAATATCCCAAAATGTTTGCCTTATTCGCCATTAAAATTTCCCAAAAGCATTTTTCATAAATTTTTAAAATAAAAAAATCCTTAAAGCAAAAATAATTTTCCCAAAAACTTTTGTCTTATTATTTATTAAAATTTTGTTGAAACAGATCTTAAAAAAAATATCAGAAAAAAATGTCCCAAAAAAATATTCCTCATTAATGTCTCTGAGATTTAGAAAACTTTAAAAATTACTCCAAAAAAATATTGAACGAATTTTTAATGAGATTAATATTTCCTAAAACGTATAAAAACTGTGGTTGTTGAATCGTCTAAGGTGGCGGTCAGCCTGTGTTGTTAATGTATGAATATGACAAAAATATTCGTTGTTCGATACTAGACACATGAAAAACCACTTCCTACTAATAAGACAAACTGAAATTATAAGCTTAACTGATGATTACAATATTTGAAGTTTTTGAAACCGGTATGGGAATACCAGAAAAGTCTATGAGAAATTAGAATTTAAAAGTTAAATAATTTTCTGCATTTTTAAACTTAAGCATCGTACTAACAGAAAAAACAATAAATAAAAATATTGACAAAATATGTCGCCGTGGGGCAAGGGGTTGAGAAATAATGTAAGAGACAAAAAAGTTGGTATTGGTTGGCATAAGTAAATTCGAAATTACTAAAAATAGAATTGTAGTGTGGCAAACTGTTAAAAATTATTCTTCAGAGACTATAAACTATGTAAACACAGCAGTAATAACATTGTATCGTCTATGTTGTTAATGGTATGAATATGACAAAAATATCCGTGATTATGAAAAACTTTTTCCTATTTACAAGGCAAACTGACATTTGAAACCCTACTGATGATAACACTAACTGGAGTTTTTGAAACCGGTATGGGAACACAAGAAATGTCTATAAAAATTTAATTTTCTTCTGCATTTTTTTTTAACTTAAGCCCCTATAAAAAATAGAGTTGGAGCCAGAGCTTGATCTATTCTAACAAAAAAATACAATAAACTGCCCCAAAAAATTTGGGACAAAAAAATTGTCCCAAAAATGTTTGCTTCATTCTTGAAAATTTCTTATTATATTTTTTAAGTACAGAAATTTAAACATCAAAATTCTTTCAAATTTTATTCAAAAAATTTAAATTTTTTCTACATAAGAAACTTTCAATGTCAGTGCCTGTGTAATCCTCAGGTTGTAAGTGTTAAAGAAAACAAAAAAAAACTTCTTTTAATTATATCAACAAAAAAATCTTTCCTTAAGTACATTAAAAAAATGTATGCAAAGTTCTACCGGCATCCTCATCATCTTCTTCTCCATCATGATCATAAATAATTCTTGCGAGTATTTTTTAAACACAATAATGAGCTTAATGAGCTTCACCTTCAATTGATTTTCAAAATTCCATAAAGTACTTAAACATCATCTCGGTTGGCTCCTTGGTATTTTCTAAGAAAATTTATTTTTTTTTTTTAAATAAAACTATCTTGTGATTATATTGTGTGTGCAACATCTTGTTGTTAGTTGAGTGCGTTTTGTGTTATTTTTTCATGGTTTTCTATAAATTTTTTTTTTTGAATACTTGTTTTCTGTTTTCTGTATGTTTTTTTCATACGAATTTCTATTCTTTTGTAAATTTACTCAACCGCTTAAATTATCTTTACAATTATGCGGAAACCTTTGAGTTTTCATCCAATTTGCTGCTTACCACATTCGTTCAAGAAAACTTATTTTCTGAAAACTTACCAGACCGTACAGGATTTAAAGCACACTAGCAGAAGCAACCGACAGCAACAACAACAGCAAAATTGTTAACAGCAGGATGAAAAATAGTGATGCAGTTTTAGGAAGTTTTTACAATTCTTAAAGATTTTTGAGATTGTTTTTTTTCAAAGGACTTTTTCTCAATTTTAAAAGATTTAATCTGCCAAGCCGCAATCCGATTCAATTTGGCGTTTTCGTCTATGAAAAATGTAATCGGTTGGTAATGGCAAATCGACTTAAACCGACCGACTTTTATCCCGGGTGCTGAATACAAAACACACTCCATAAGCTCAGATTTTTTTTCGTTACATTTTCTAAATTTCTTTTAAATTTCCTGACTTTTTATATATTTTCCAGATTTTTTTGTCAGTTTTTGTAAAATTGTCCTTTGTTCTTTATTTTTTTTTTTGTAATTTTCCAGATTTATTTTATTTTTCCTAAAATTTCCAGAATTCTCCTGAATTATTTAGAATGTATAATTTTTTTTTCAAAATTTCCTTAGATTTTCTGATTTAAGGTATTTTTTTATTTTTTTCTAGTTTTCCAGATTAATTTCTAAATTTTCTAGAATTTTTCATGAATTCTTTAGATTTTATAATTTTTTCCGGAATTTTTCTAAATTTCCTTCTCTAATTGTTAGTGGTAAAGGGCTTGTCATCCGTTTGTAACTCATCAAAATATCGGTCTAGAATCCTATTAGGTATATATGGGACATTCCATGTCAAATCGGACACTTTGAATTTTTTTTTTTTAGATTTTCCCAATTTGTTTACAGTTTTTAGTACCCTTCGAAAACTCCTTAGTGGTAAATTTTCAGATTTTTTTGATGACCCGTTCAAAAGATATCGAATTTTTTAAAATTGGTAGTTTGTTCCTTTACTCAAACTTCTTTCACTCATAACTTCTTCAATAATGGTCCAAATTTCATATTTTTTTTTTTCAAATTTTTTTTTTTTTTACGTATGATCAAAAAAATCTGAAAATTTACCACGAAAGAGTTTTCAAAGGGTACTAAAAACTGTAAACAAATTGGGAAAATCTAAAAAAAAAATTTCCCCATATATTATTGATCAGTGATCGATTCCAAGATATTCTGTTGAAATGGCGGTCTAGGATCCTATTAAGTATATACGTTATTGATCATTGATCGATTCTAAGGTATTCTAGCGATACCCGTCTGTTGAAATGGCGATCACGTCCAAAGTATTTCAAAGATATGACTGATACTTAACATATTTACTTGTTGTTGTCTTGAGAAGTTTGGTATTGAATTTGTATGATATCGCTCCAGAGGTTCAAAAGATAAAAGCGAAAATGAAAAAAAAAAACTCGAAAATTTCAAAATAACCTTCACATTAAAAAAAGACCTTGTCAAATTATTAGAAAAGTCTCGAGATTCCAATTTAAAAATATTTGACAGTTTTCATTGTTTTTTAACAAAAAATTTTCGATCGAAATGTACATTTTTTGTAATTTTACAGTTTTCTTGTAATTTTACAGATTTCCAAGGTTTTTTTACAAAAAAATCTAGTAAATTTAATAGAATTCCTTGTTAGTTTTATTTCGACAAAAAAGTTGTAAATTTACAATTTTATTGATAAAAATCTTGCAAAATTACAAAAAAGCTCTTCATTTTTACTAGGAATTCTCGTAAAATAGAAGTTAGCAAAAAATCTAGTAAATTCACGAAACCTCCTTGTAAGTTTTATCGCGTCAAACAAACTGTAAATTTACAATTTTTTTGGTGAAAAGCTAGTAAAATGACAAAGTTATTTGTAAAAAGCTTGTAAAATAACAAGGAATTGTTGTCAGATAGGAGGCAGCAAAAAAAAAAAAAAGATTTTTTTTGAGTGTAAGAAATATAAAAAAAAATTAAAAAACAAATAAAATTTTTCCAAAATAATTTTTTTTCCAATTTTAACAAAAATTTTTCATAATTTTGTTTTAAGTTTTAGTTCTTAAACGGCGAAGAATGTGAAAATATTTGCTTTGAAACTTAAAATTTGAAACATAGGGCTCTCTAGCGAAAAAACTTTTACCGTTTAGAAATTTGGATTTTAATGGATAAAATAAAGCAAAAAATTGTACTTAGGTACTTTTTCTATCTTCTGAAATGATGGTTCCAGAAACTAAAAATGTAGAATGTAGGACCACCCAGCGGAAAGAAACATTTTGACAAAAGTTTTTTTTAGAAAATTTCGTTTCAAAGTAAATAAAAATTGTACTTTGGTACTTTTTTGATTTCCGAAATAATTGTCAAACAACTTGATATTAAAAAAAAAATAACTTTTGGGACTTAAACGGGTACTTGTGCACTTTAGTACTTTTTCTATTTATGGCAATAATGGTCCTAAAAACTTAAAATGTATTGAAAAAAGCATTCTGAAAAAGGTACCTTTTTCAAAACTCCGATATTAGTTCCAATATTAGTTGCTAATTTTTCTATTACCTGAAGTAATGTTTTCAGAAACTAAAAATGTGAAATGTACGATCCAGTAAATAAATTATTTTGACAAAAGTACTTTTCAGAAAATTTTGATTCTAAGTGGGTCAAAAAGTGTACTTTGGTGCATTTTGATCTCCTGAAATACTGGTAAAAACTTGATATTTAAAATGAGGGAAAAAGAGAGAAAAAGTACATTTTAAAAGTTTCGATGCTAATGGGGCAAAAAGTGTAAACAGAGTAATTGGTGTTTTTTTATCTTCTTAAATAATAACACAGTGCAACAACCAAAATCGGAATGGGAAACAACGAAAATTCCTAAAATGTAGATTTTAAATCATTTCGGAATCGATTAATTTTTCAATCAGAATATGAATTCGGGAAACGTTAAAATATCGACTGTATTTAATATCGACTTTGAATAATTTTTGCGGCATATTCCGTAGGCTGTAGGCAAAATCGCCCAAAGAAAAATCGCCCAAAAAATTTTATGAAAAATCGCCCAAATGCAAAATCGCCCAAAAAATATGAAAAATGGCCCAAAAATAAAAATACGAAACTTCGCCCAAAATTAACGAAAAAAAGCCCAAAAACGAAATGAAAAATGGCCCAAAATAAAAAAATATTTTTTCTAACACATTTTTTCCAAAGCACGATTTTTTGTTAAAATTTGTTGGTAAAATTTTTCGCCTGCGGAGCTTTCAGCGGAGTTGCATACTGTTTTTAAATTCACTACTTTTGATTTTCTACTGCGCTGCGATAGATAGCGTGGTAATCTGCAAGTAAGAGCAGGGGTTTTGGGTTCGATTCCCACCAAAGCCTTTGTATGTTAGCAACAACGGAACGGTTTTGCTTCAGCTTATTCTTGGTTAGTTCAATATATAATTTACAAAAAAAAAAACGATATGCGTTTTCTGTTTCCAAAAATAATAATATACTGATTTATTGTGACATACATATTTCAGTTTTAACAAGATTTTAAGATTTTAACAAAATTTAAAACCAAAATAAAATTGGGCAATTTTTCATATATAATTTTTGGGTAATTTTTCGTAATGAAAAATCACCCAATTTTTATTTTCGAAATTTTGCCCAAAAACTATGAAAATTTGCCCAAAAATGTTGGGTAACTTTTCATATGAAATATGACCCAAATTTGTATGAAAAATTTTTGGGCGAATTTTCGTTTTCTTTTTTGGGCCATTTTTCTTTGGGCGATTTTGCCTACAGCCTATTCCGTAACTAAACCCTCAAGGTTTTTTTTAGTTCAGAGCTAGATTTTTTTACACGCATTTGAAGTCAGTGAACTTTTATTATAATTATAATAGTAATTGATTGAAAAGTGGCGTTTGATTAATATTGCAGATGCCTTTAAATAACAATCATACGCAACGGTGCACAGTATTATATTTTTAATAATTTGGCTATTCTGTAAATAGATACAGGACCGATTGCAGCGAAATTTATACCGGATATAGTGAAAGTAATTTCGAGCTTAAGTTTGGACGCTGGAACCCACATGTCCAATAAGGGTACCACCAGGGGCCCCATGTTTAGTACAAAAAAACTTTAAATGCTTAAAAATTACCAGCTTTTAATGCGTGTAAAAAAATCTACACTCATAAAAATTTGTTAGTATTCCTTACAAAAAAGTCTGTTACCATTACTAAAAAAGTTTTCAATTTGTGCCCGATAACTTTTTCAGTTACCATTACAAACTTTGGTTTTCAAAAATTAGTAATCTTAAAAAAAACTAAAAAAATTAGTATTACTAAATTTTTTTGTAAAAAAATTGTAAATTGTGTATTTAAAATTTTTGTTTTTTTTTACTATATGTAAACTGCGTATTGCGCTTGTTGTCGCCATTACTATTTCAATGCAAGTCAGATTTTGTTTGAATTTTTGATCTGAAATATGTAAGAGAAAATATTGAATAATTTTTTTTTAATACAAAATATAAATTACATACCACATAAAATTAATGCTTTGAAAATTGTGTTGAATAAATTGGTGTTCTAGAATAAAAAAAACATTATGTTGATATTATTTAAATGGAACACATAAATATACAGTTGTTACCTGCTTTCATCATTTTCTATTTTATTTATTGTCCTAAAAAAAGAGTATGTGTTGTAATATTTTGTTGTTTGTACATTTTTTTATTTCTTACGCTCCGCGACGTTGTCAATTCAAATGCTATTTTTCAACTGAATAATAGAAAGAAAGGCATGAAGAAAAGTACACAAAATTACCAATACTATTATGAGTATTAAGAAATCAACCCTTTCTGTACACTGTACACAAGAAAAAAAAAATTCGCAGATAGCGTAAAACAAAAAAGGACCGTAAGTGGAGAAGAAAGAAAAAAGAATTGAAAAAGGTCGGTGTTTTCTTGAATTTTGCATATCTTCTCTTTACTGCATTTTGTTCCCTTTTTTATATATTTTTTTTATTTGAAAGAAAACAAAGTAGTTACAATGAAGCAGACAAATAAGTGTAATTCAATATTGAAAATATTAAACATATTCATACTCATCAAAGCGCAGTTTTACCACTAAAATAAAAAGAAAAATAACTAACTGTATATTTTTTTTAAATGCTCTTTTTAATTTCCAAATATTTTAATAACATTTTCTTTTTGTATTTCATTAGTGCATTACTTTTCTAGAAAAAAAACCAAAATTTACTAATATTGTAAAATTTACAAAATAATTATCAAAAGTTAGTACGAAATTTTTAAAAAATCAACTGAAAAAATTATTAAAAAATCAGTAAAAAATTAATAGTTTGTAACGCGAGTTTACTAAAACGAATTACAAAAAAATATTTTTTTAGTACAATTTAGTAAAAAAGTTGTAAAGTTGGGATACAAACAATTTTACAAACTTTTTTACTAACGTATTTTTTTGAGTGTAGCGCTTAACTAAAAAAAGGCTTAGGGGTTTATTATGTAAAATTTTAACTTTCATTTGCTTTTGGTGTCATCCCATTCCGATTTAGAAAGTTCGATTTTGTATAACTGTGTAATCATAGAAACTTTCAATTTTAAATGTTGGATTGTATAGCAAAAAAATCTAAAAAGGTACTTTTTTAAAACTCTGGTTTCAATGAAAAAGAAGGGGACAAAATTTTACTTAGGTACTTTTTCTATCAACAGAATTAATGGTTCCAGAAATAAAGAATGTAGGAGCATTCAGAGAAAAAAAAAATATTTAAACAAAAAGTACTTTTCCGAAAATTTAAATTTGAAGTTGGTAAACAAGTGTACCAATGTACTTTTTGGATCTTCTGAAATAATGGTACTTAATATATGAATTTAAGGATCCTACTGCGGAAAAAAACATTATAAAAAAGTGTTTTAGGATGTTCTGATTTTAAAAGGGTAATATCAGCAACAAATTTATCTTTGGTACTTTTTTGATCTCCCAAATTAAAGGTCTTAGAAACTTAAAATGACAGTTTGGATTATTCTCGATTACAAATTTCTCATGGTTTTTAACCTTTTTCAGATCTGTATAGTTTTTTGCAATATTTTTCTGAATATTTCTGTTTTTTTTTTATATTTTTTTTATTTTTTTTTATTTTTTTTAATATTTTTTAGGTAGGCCCAGCCGTAAAAAAAATTAACAACAACTTCTTCTTCGAGTAACCGATTACACATTTTAAAAGTAATCGTTAGCTTTATATCAATATTTTAAAGATTTTTAACTTTAAATGCAAAGAATATTTCTTCCATTCTATGAATAGAAAACAGTATGAGATCAAGTGGATTTTCCATACAACACATTGTGAATGCCTGAATATGTGTATGTGTGTAAAATAAAATTTCCTATGTACTTGTATGTTCATGTATAAATGTATGTGTGTATTGACATAAAGTGGGTATTATGCAGGATCACAAATTACAACACTAACACTAGAAACTTGAACAACAACAACAACAACAGCAACTAGAATAACAACAGCAATATAACAAGTTATAATGCAACTAATGTTTAAGAAAGGAAAACTATGAAATGTTTAGAAAATGATACCAATTTCAAACAATATTTTGAGTTTAACACTTGTATGTATGTGTAACTATGCATGCCTGAAAAGCATGTGTGTGAAAATGTTTATGTGTGTGTGTTTATAAATCTGTATATGTTTTTGCTACCGTTATCTTAAGATGGTGTTACAAACTGTTACTACAATTTTTATAACATAAAATGAAAATTTATTCATATTCTACTACTATTTTTCAGTAAATGTGTGTACTTTAACTTAGAGTTTGCAAAACGATTAAAATCGTAATCGTAATCGCGATTAATCGCACCAATTAATCGTAATCGTAATCGACAAAAAAATCATGCGATTACGATTAATCATTTTCTATAAAATGTATTATTTTGATAACGAATTTAATATGGAAAATTTCCGCAAAAAAATTTGGATTTTTAAAAAAAGTTTTAAAAATATAAATAATTTGCTGTATATTATATTTTATTGATTTTGGCATGCTGAAAATGAATATTAAGAAATTTCTGAAACCGATCGCACGGTTTTCGAAACCTCATTATTTAAAACTTATCAAAAAATTTCCAAAAGTGACGTACAAGAAATTAAAATAAAAAATCATAGATACTTTCAAAAAGCTTGAAACAAACTTTTATTTAAACTTAATTTAAGCCAAATCAGCACAGCTTTTCGAGTATTTTTTTTTTAAGTTTCGGAATGTTTTCGAAAAATCTAAAATTTTGATCAAAAGACATCACATGTTCGGATTTGACTCAAATTAAAATGAAAGTTCGTCTAAATCTCTATGAAAGGCTAAAGGAAAAAAAAAACGCATAAACACGTTGTATCTGGTATGTTTATTAGTGTTTCTAAACCGGTTAACCGAAAAATCGTTTTTCCTAAAATTTTCGGAATATTTTTGCAAATATTAAAGGTTTATACCTAATTTTTTACGATATTTTCAAAATTTCGTTTAAAAAACCTTAAAAATCCGTGAAGAAAGTCTGAAATATTTTTTTTTCTTTAAGTAACTGTTAACCAGATACTAAAATTCCTGTTAATGGCGAAAATGTCAATGAAAGAACATCAAAATAAGATACGGAACTGCAATTATTCTTTAAGAATTGATGTAACGAAAAAGCAGCTTTTCGGTTAACTGAGAAACCGGTTTTCCAAAATGTCGGTTTTTTATAAACGCTAATGTTTATAAAATTTATATCAAACTCCATTTTTAAAAATAAACGAGTTTAAATAAATACGGCCATTATATTAATTTTTGTATTTTCATACGTATTTAAACGTTTTTTATAAATTTTAAATTATTTTTTAATAAATTTCGATTAATCGATAATCGCGATTAACGGCGATTTTTTTAATCGTAATCGCGATTATGAGATATCTCGATTATTTGCAAACTCTACTTTAACTACAATCTTAAGTAGAATGAGTAGAATCTGAAAATCAGGAATGAAAAAATCAAACAAAATAAAAAAAATACTTATTAAAAGTCATGCATGTTTGTTTATAGTTCTTGGAAAAATAAAATCTGAAGAAAGTATTTAAGATTCTACATTTTTAAACACCTGCTGCCATATGTAATTGACACACTATTTATGTGAGCTCAAAAACACATATACACTGGTTGGTTGGTAATCTTAAAATAAACTAGAAATCTTATATAATCTTGTTTTAATAAGAATAAAAATATGTACAAAATAAATTCTATCTTAAACATTTACAAAAAATCACGTTTTTATACTTTCCACTTAAGGACAATTGTTACGGTACAAAAAAAATAAATTTATTCCCTACACAGATTGGTGTATGGTATAAATATTTTATTATCTGATTATTTTTCTAATACTAATCCGAAGCTGTGATACTTTGATTAATATGTGAAATTTTTAAATATTTATTGTATATTTATTGGTTTTGTACTTCTACGACCCATCCTGTGTTAATGTAAAATTTTTGTAGTATTTTTGTTTAATATTTTTAATGCATAATTTAAGGTGCTTACAACAACCAACCCTATCACATTATATATTTAGTAACAGCGCCATCTTTCGGGGTATTTTGGAAGATTTTTTTATTTTATTTTTTATTTTTATTAATTTGGTCCTTTATTTAAATGAAACTAAAAGTTATTTTCCAATTGAAAATGAGATGAGTGTTATGAACATACTGTTTTTCTTTTTTATAGTAAGAAAAAGTTTTTTAATATTGATGTAAACATTTTAAAAAGAAGCAGATCATGATTATGAGCTAAAGAACTAAATAGTTTTTAAAAATAAGTTAAATAAGTATACAAATTAAAGTCTACTTGGCCGAATCCATGAACACCCTATAAAACATCCCTTGGCGGAAAAAATTCGAAAAAAAGTACTTTTGGAAATTCCGGTTGTAAGATGGCAAAAATGGCTTAACACCACACTTTGTACTTTAGAATATGGAGTCCACTAGCCGAAAAAGAAACATTTTGAAAAATATTATTTTGGAAATTCAGATTTTAATGTGTACGAGTACTTACTCAGATTAAAATTTTATTTTGGTACTTTACTTTTGTACTTACTCATATTAATATTGTATTTTGGTAACTTTTCTATCTCCCGAAATAATGTCTTTAGAAATTTGTACTTTTTTGATATCCTGAGATAATGGTCATAAAACTAGATTTTTGAAACGTAGGATCCTCCATTGCAATAGAAAGTTCTGTCAAAAGAATTTCTCGTAAAAGGATCCTTCATCAGAACAAAAAGTTCTGAAAAAAGAATTTCTGACAAAAAGTGTGTAAAAGGGGAAAATAGGTACTTTTGTAGAACTATTGAGCAGAAAACAACAGTATGTCAAAATTCTTCATGTAGACTCCTTCGGTATAATTAACATTCCAAAGAAGGCCATTAAAAACAGACCCTGTAGTTATTTTTATATACACTAGAGTGTCCCTTATTTCGGAAATGTTGGAAATGTTGAGACGGTACCCGCTCATTTTTTTCCATTTGACTTAAAATAACTCAGGAAAAATTTTACGCCTCTACGGCCTTAAAGAGCGGGGCATTAAAAATCATTTTTCCATACAAACCAAAATTTTTTTTTTTTTGATTTTTATTTTTATTTTTTTTTTTTTTTGATTTTGGTGGGATAAGGCTTTCTGCTCTAAAAAATTTAAAAAAAAAAAAAAAAATTTAGAGCCGTTGGGTCCTACGGCAAAAAAAATTTTCAAAAATATTTTTTTTTTAGTTTTGACAAGCAACGGTTTTAGTTGTTATGTTGCTCTTAATGATATATATTAAAAAAAATATATATTATTCATATCTGTGACATCTTTATCTTTTTCCAAAAAAAAAAAAAAAAATTAGAGCCGTTGGGGTCCTACGGTAAAAGTTTTTTAAAAAATATTTTTTTTTTAGTTTTGACAAGCAACGGTTTTAGTTGTTATGTTCTTTTTAATGATATATATTAAAATAAAAATATTATTCATATCTGTCACATCTTTATCGTGTATCCAAAAACATCAACAATGCATTTTTTACAATTTTTTTTGGACCCGATAAAGATGTCACAGATACAAATAATATTTTTTTATGAATATATATCATTTAAAGCAACATAGCGACTAAAACCGTTGCTTGTCAAAACTAAAAAAAAATATTTTTTAAAAATTTTTTACCGTAGAACCCCTGAGGCTCAACATTTTTTTTTTGAAAAATTTTTTAGAGCTGAAAGCCTTATCCAAAATCAAATAGTTTGTCGTGAAGTTATATAATAACACCGCTCAACAAATCGAAGGTTTTTGGCTCTGGTTTGAAGTTTCACATAAAATTTTAAAAGATTTTGACTCGCTGATTGCAAATCTGTGCTCCAAATTTTTCCATCACGTCTAGAATTTTAATTATTCGCGGTTGAAAATGCGAAAAAAAACGCGAATTTTGCCTTTTTCGAAAGCCTGCACAGCAGCCACTGGGTGGAATAAAAATCTGGTATAAAGCGTTAGAGAAAAATTGAACTATGATCTCTCTGATATATGATCAAAAAAATTTTAAGTTGTTGCACTATTATTGGCGAAACATGTATTTTAAAAAAACACTATGAAAAAAATTAGAAAAAGCACTATTTTTAAAAGGCTCTAAAACAAAAACCAGATTATCAATCTTTACTGTGATTATCTCAAAATTTAGACAAAACTTCAATCTTTCTTATAGACTTTTAAACCCATTAAAGATATCTTTCGGTTTATACGAAAAATAATACAGAAAACTTAAATTTGTAAAATATTTATTTGTTTTAGTTTTTCTTTGAAAAATATCAAAAAAACTAAGGTATCTACCTTACCTTTTTTACAAAAATGGTAATTTTAACAGTATCATTTTAAACGCAAGTGTTACCCAACCATACCCAATGATTAGAAAAAAATTGTTTTCTATGTTGGAGACCATAGACAAATTATACTTTTGCGCTTTATACCAGATTTGTATTTCACTGAATTGCTGCTGTGCAGGCTTTCAAATAATGCAAAAATCGTAATTTTTCGCATTTTTACCCGTGAATAACTAAAAATCTGGACGTGATGGAAAAATTTGGAGTACAGATTTGGAATCAGGAGATCAAAGTCAACTAAACCAGAATTCAGAAAAATTACTGTAGGGCGGTGTAATTAATAACAAAAAATAAATAAAAAAAAAATTTTTTGGTTTGTATGGAAAAATTATTTTTTAGGCCCCGCTCTTTAAGGCCCCGTCGCGTAGGGAAGGCGTGGTCGTAGGGGTGTAACATTTTTCCTCAGTTTTTTTTAGGTCAAAAGGAAAAAAATGAGCGGGTACTGTCCCAACATTTCCAAAATAAGGAACACTTTAATGTACACTGGAATCAAAATTTGTTGAAATTTACCCAATTTATAGTAGGAAACTGGACTCCTATTATAAATTGCGTAATTTTACTCTGAATGTGTAAATTGAATAAATTGACCACTAGTGGTCTATTTAAATAAAAAAGAGGTGAATAAATATACCAAAAAAAAAACATTCGGCGCCAGCGAGCATCAAACTCGCCACCTTCCGATTTGAAAGTACAGTTCTTACCCACTACGCTACGGAAGCTTATACTTTTTTCTGGAGTTTTAGTTATTTAACATGTGAGTATGTATGTTGGTTGACAAATTTATTTACACATTTGTTTGTAAAATATTTGAATTAACGGATAATATTTATAATTTGCTGTGTTTTATTGGTTTAAAAGTATTTTACGCATTTTGTGCTGATATTAACACAATGCGTGCTATTCAACAAAAATTTACCTAATTTACAATAGTAAGTTTACATGCGTTTTTTAGAGTGTATCTTAAACTCATGTTTAACGAAAAGAAATGAAACTAACTTGGAACTAAATGAAAATGAGAACGTAATGGAATAGAACGGTGAATGAAAAAGAATGATATGAAATGACTTTTTTTTTTCATTTCCCCACTATTAATTTTTTTTTCCTCCAATTTTATTTCACTCAATATTTTTTTTTTTACTTCAATTATTTTTTTCACTCGAACTATTTTTAATTTAAACTTATTTTTTCACTGAAATTAGTTTTTTCATTCAGAAAACTTTCCAGTCAATTTTTTTCACTATTGCATTCACATTTTATTTTAAGGTGTTACAAACGGAATGACAAAGTGAGTATAACACTCTAACAATAATGTTTAAAACTAAAGTTTGTTTGAGGTAATTGAAATATGTTTTAATGAAAAAACTTTAAATCAAAAATAAATTTTATGCTTGCAAATGATAGTTTTAGTAAAATTAAATGTGATTTAACATGAGAAAACACTGCCAAAGATGAATCGAAATACAAATTTGTATAGTTCTATGGGAATATGATATGTTACCCATGACAACACTAACAACAAGACAAAAATCTTGCTAAAAAAATGGGTCTATATTTTATATAGAGGAGTTATTTTAAACTTGGATTTATTAAAAACAAAATTCGTCATGGAATTTAGATATCTACGAATCCCTCTGTTCTTTATACTATTTTTTTAAGTTTTTGCAGCATACCTTAAGGGGCAGGCAAAAAAAGAGTCGTCAATAAACACCAAACAATACAGTTCGTATGGCACATATTTTTCAAAATTTTTCTTTGCATACTTTAAGGTGATTAATGAAACTAAAAATCACAGCATATGTATATTCTGTCTTGAATAAATTTATTCATTAATTATAAAAAATAATTTAAATTCATAATAAATTTCTTCTAATCATTATTATCTAACCACAAAAATCTATCTAAAAATTTTAATGATATCAAATTTGTTAACTTTTACCTAGTTTTATAACAGATTTTAAAAACCTTTTACTTATAAACAATAAAGCAATCTGAACTTTTTGTTGTTCAATGGTACGTACATAAAGTGTACTAAATTTATATAACAACAAAAAACCGCAGGTATTTATTTTAGGATTCAAAAAATAAAAGAGAAGAGATTATCGGCCAAAAACTTTATCCATCTAACGTTGGCAAAAACTAAAGGAAATCAAAGGAAACTAACAAACACACAAAAAAACAAAAAACACAAAACTTTTTTTAGTGAAAAACTATTATAAAAACACGAGGTAACATGCATGTCACGTATAACGTACACGTGACGACAAACTACGATTAAACGGAAACGGAAATTGGCGCCTACTTGTGATAGAATATAAACAAATAGCAAATAGTAAAAAAAAAGGAAAAAGCACTGGAGTTTTATATAAAATTTTGTGTAGAACAAAAAAAAAAAATAAAAATAAATAAAATATCAAATTGTAAAAATTGCTGGCATCAAGGTAAAAGTTTTTTTCTTACATAAAAAAAAAAAAAAAATGGAATTACATTAAAAATATAAAAACAAAATGCCAAATGTAACTTATAAACTATTCAGACAACAGCTAAAAAAAATGTATCTCCAAAAAATATATATAAAAAGTATCATAAATGTAGGGAATGCGAAATACACTAGATTCTACAACAATTTAACAAATTTAAAATCTTTTTTTTTTTTTTTATTTGATTTTTTCTGTAAGTACAGATCGAGCACGGGCTCTAATTATATTTGTTATAAGGGTTCAAGTTGAAAAAATGCAGAAGAAAAATTGAATTTCTAAAAATTATAGACATTTCTGATATTTCCTATACCAGTTTCAAACAGCCCAGTTAGTGTAATCATCAGTAGGATTTTAAATGTCGGTTTGTCTTGTAAAGGAAACCTTTTTTTATATATGTGAATATTTATAGTTTCTACAGAATAAATTTTTACAGTTTCCAACACTACAATTCTATTTCTAGCAATCTCAACCTCACTTCATACTTTCTTTCAACTATAAATATTCACATATATAAAAAACAGTTTTCATTAACAAGACAAACCGACATTTAAAATCCTACTGATGATGACACTAACTGGGGTGTTTGAAAACGGTATAGGAAATACCAGAAATGTCTATAATTTTTAGAAATTCAATTTTTCTTCTGCATTTTTCAACTTGAACCCTTAAAATCATTTTATTGCTAATTTTAACCATTTTTTAAGTACTACAAACATTTTTTGATTGGCATTATAAATTCAAATATGTAATTGATTACATATACTAGCGCAAACTACGAGCCGGCCCAAACCGAATTTGCAAAAAGTGAAAAAATGGAAAAGATGTGAATAATTATGAACAATTAATTGGCCTTAAAAAAAATATTTTTTTTGTTTTTTCAATCTGAGAATTTTTCTACAAGCCGTCTTAGAAACTAAGAAAATTTCTAGAAAAAATTTTTAAAAATTTTTCAATAGAAAATTTCAAGTTCCAAAAAAATTTTCTGAATCGATTGATATACTTATAAGTATAAATTAAAGATGGGCACATAAACAATATTTTGGTTAGCTACTTACTTAAATTAAAGATGGGACCATGAACAACATTTCGGTTGGTTACAAACATCAGCACAAACTCATTACAATCCGTACCACAGAGTGGTGTAGGGTATAAAAACATATACCAGATCAAATAGATCGTGTTGGTTTAGTTTTTATACTCGAGGAAAATTTTTGGGGATCAAGTGTTTGTAGTGTCCTCTACTTTATAATATGTACTGTTCTTTTCATCAAATGCAATGTGTACCTACTGTTACTGTTTATTTCCATTATTTTTCTATATAAAAAAATATTTAACCACTTTAAGGCTCTTGTATCTACACTGAAATTTATTTTAAAAAAATTTTGAACTTTTTTTCATTTACCTAATTTTTAGTTAGTTCGGTTTGAGGAAAGAGATGGAAAGGGGTGGAAAGGGAAAATTTCCCCCCCCCCCCCCCCAGACCAAATTTTAAAATTTTTCATCGAAAAAAATCTTAACATTTTAAAAGGAAAAATCTCAAAAAATTTATTGGGAAAATCTGAACATTTTTAAAGGAAAAAATGTGAGTAAATCAGATTTCTTTTTGGTGAAAAAATATAGGTCAATCTAAAATTCTCTGTCCAATCAGCAGAATTAAGCCATATGAAAAATCGCCTGATTTAAGCAAACTCGGTTTGCTTAACATCTGTCTTGATTGCCAATGTGAAACCAGCAGAGAAAACTGTCGAGCCAGTAGAAAAATCTGCTGATCACAAATAAATACAAGAAAATGTTCTAATTGTAACATTTTTTTTAAGTTCAACTGTTTTCCGAAAAAAATTTCAAATATTTTTTTTTAAGTTCAAACAAAAAAAACTTATAAATTTTTGAAACAGAATCAGTAAAATTGCAGTCAAATTTCTGTTATTTTCTAAAACTGAATGACAGAAAATTTACTTAAAATATTTATTTCAACAGAAAAATCTGCTAAAAGTTTGCTAATTCAAATTGAAAGTCATTTTGCAGAGTTTTTTTGTGAGTGTGCTTATTATGAAAAAAAAAAACTTCTATGGGAAAAAAAGCTGTGAACGTGACAATTTAGGGGTAAAAAAATTACTTAGACTTTTCCTATAGGAATCTTAGACTTTCTGTAGAAAAAATGCCTCAGAATCAGTGACTTTTCCTAAAGGAAAAATGTTTCAGGATCTAAGACCTTTTTTCTACAGAAATAATGTGTCAGAATTTGAGACCTTTTCTGTAGAAAGATTATGGGATTTTTTTTCTGTAGTAAAAACGTCTCAGAATCTGAGACTTTCTTTCTAAAAAATGCCTCAGAATCAGAGACTTTTTCTATAGGAAAAATGCCTCAGAATTTGAGAATTTTTCTATAGTAAAAATGCCTCAGAATCTGAGACTTTTTTTATAGAAAAAGTCTCAGAATGTGAGATTTTTTTCTATAGGAAAAACGTCTCACAATCTGAAACTTTTTCTATAGGAAAAATGTCACAGAATCAGAAACTTTCTCTGCAGGAAAAATGTCTCAGATTCTGAGATTTTTTCTATAGGAAAAATGTTTCTATTCGAAAAATGTCTCATAATCTGAGACTTTTTCTATAAAAAAATGTCTCAGAATCTGAGGTTTTTTCTGTAAAAAAATTTCTTAGAATCTGAGATTTTTCTAATAGGAAAAATGTCTTTGAATCTGAGACTTTTTCTAAACAAAAAATGTCTAAGAATCTGAAACTTTTTCTATAGAAAAAATGTCTCAGAATCTGAAACATTTTCTATAAAAAAAAAAATATCTCAAAATCAGAGACTTTTCTATAGAAAAATTGTCTCATAGCCCATCACTTTTTTTGAAAAACAAAAAAATATCACAGTTTTTTCTTGTCCGACAACGGTGAATTGCTGAGAAATAGCATTTTTTAACATGATAATGGGTGCGTTCAGCAGAGAAAGCTGCTACTCAGCTGCTCCCCAACATTCTGCTGAACGGTTTAATTTTTGACATTTCAGTCAACATGTTGAGTGAGCGCTTCTCATCACTGGTAGCGTACAAAAATTATGCTACATTTGATCACAAACTGATAAATAAGCTGTTTTATTGAATTTTTTTTTTTTTTACGTTATTCAAAGAAATAAACAAAAAAATAATTAAAAAAGTATTTTCCATAGAAAAAATAAATGAAAATACAAAAAAAATAATAATTTATTCCAATATTTTAAAACATTCATAAAAAAATGCGTTCAGCAGAGTCAACTAATCAAAACATGCTACATCTCAACTGTTGAGTAGCAGGTTTCTCTGCTGAACACGCTCAATGTTTTTAGGCTGCTGTCTAATTTTTAATAAATAAACTGGTGAATAAAGGCGTTTTTCACCAGATGGTGAATAAAATATTCACCTGATGGATGATGGATGAATAAAACGTAACATAATTATTTTTCAACAAAATTTTTTTTTCATAATTTGTTTTTTTCATCAAATTTTTTTTCATCAAATTTTTTTTTTATCAAATTTTTTTTATCAATTTTTTTTTTTTTTCACCAGATAATGAATAAAACGTAATATAATTATTTTTCAACAACAAAATTTTTTATAAATTTTTTTCATGAATTTTCATGAACATTTTTTTTAAACAACGTTTTTTTTCATCAAAAAATTTTTTTTTTATAATTTTTTTTTTATCGAGTTCAATATAAGTCTGTGCAATGTTAGCTTTAAAATTTGACCACTCCCTTGTTTTTAAGTGATGCTATTCAAAAGTTACAACCACAAGGCCGTCTTAATGCAGCCCTATGCATTATAGGGTTAAAATGGACTTTGTCCCTTAAAGAGGTTAAACAAATGTCTGTTTGATATAAAAATATTTATAAAAATAAATAACAATGACAACTCGGTAAGTGTATTTATATCATCAAAAATATAAGCAATAACGTTTCAATGACTTGAAGTATACCCTATCTTCATTTTCTACCAAAAATGCCTATTAGGGGGCCCTGTCAAATTTAAATTTTCGAATTTCATGTCGTAATACCTGCCAAACGATTGCCACGTTAGAGCTGATTGTGGGAAAATTTATGAAAAAAAAATTTGCAGTCGGAAACCAGCGGCCAAAGTTGAAAAAAATTACGTATTTCGACCAAAATTCATGTCCGAATTTTATGACCAAATCCTGCTCAAAAATTTGGAAATTGTACGTTCTTTACTGCAAAAATATTTTAAAAATTCCAAAACCGCACTTTCGGTCCACGGATGCTAATTTTTAAAAATAAAAATAATTTTTCATCCAAATTTGTCTCAAAAGTTGGAAAATGTTAAGTGTGGTGTCTAAAAAATATTAAAAAAATATAATAACACGATTTTGGTCCGAAAATACGGATCAGTATCTGTGGACCAAAATCGCAGATCAGCATTTTTGGACAAAAATTATGTTCTATATTTTTTTTAATATTTTTTAAATAACTTTTTTTTTTTTTTTTAAATTTTCAACGTCTGGAAAATTCTAGAAACATTCCAAAAAAATCTTAAGAAATTTAAGTTAGTATCATAAAACTCAAAAAATTTAAGAACAAATTTTGATAATTTATTAATTTCAATAAAGCCTTGACAAGATCAAAACACGTGTCGACTAAGGGCAGGTTACTCAATGTTGATAACTGTCGATTTAACAGTGCCTTATGTCAAAAATTGTATAAAAAAGTAAAAAAAAAAAATTTAGAAAATGTAGTAAAACTTAGGGAATTAAAAAAGAAAATTAAAAAAATTCTGAAGAATTGTGTGGAGTATTTTGAATTCACCTCTGCCGAATGTAGTTTTTATACCCTCCACTCTAGTGATAGAGGGTATATATGAGTTTGTCATTCCGTTTGTAACACATCGAAATATTGGTCTAGGACCCCATAAAGTATATATATTCATGATCCTCGATCGATTTTAAGTCGATCTAGCGATGTCCGTCCGTCCGTCTGTCTGTCTGTCCGTAGAAAACACGCTAACTTTTGAAAGACTTTACAGAGGCTACTATATGTTGGTCATTTACCTGGTCAGGTTGGTATTGCAATCCAGCCAAATCGGTCCAGTGGTTCAAAAGTTATGAGCAAAAGAGTAAATTTCGGCAGGGGTGTCTCGCGAACTTACGAGATAAAAAACACGATAACTTTCGAAAGACAATAACAAGACTGCTGAAGCTTACATGTATCTTTGGCGTTCCTCAGGTCTATTTAGTATTAAATTTCAGCTCTATCAGTCCAGTGGTTCAAAAGTTATAATCAAAACCCTGAATTTCAGATTAGTTTCATCTTAAATGCCACGTGTTCAACAAGTTTTAAAAGCATTGGTGGTAACTTAACAATGCTTTGAAAACTTGTTTTGTTTTTAAGCAATGCTTTTTAAACTTGTTTAGTTTTAAAAGCATTGGTAACTTAAAAATTACACTCGAAATTACACTTTTTTTACAAAAATTACAATATTTTGTGTACATACGTACGTGCATTCACTTAGAAATATTTTTACATTAAAAAAAAACATTACACTCGAAAAAAATGTTACACTCAAAAAAAAAATAGTATTTTTTTTTTACATGACAAAAAAAGAGTTTTTTACTCAAAATAAAATATTTCTAATCAAAATTGTTAATTTTTTCACGTTAAAAAATGTACTATCCTTTAAAAAATGCATTGTGGAGGGTTTTCATAGATTCGGTAAAGTCGAATTTAACTTTTTTACTTGTTTTCTTTTTGTTTTTGGTACTTTTTGTTATGGCATTTTAACGATTTATACTAAACTTTTTTATATTTGTTAGATTTTCATACATTTTTTCATTGTTTATACAAAACTGTAGTATGTAAATTGCAGATTTTTAATTTTCTGTTTCGAAATCCAAATGGATAAAACCAGATTTCATAAAGGAAACATCAACTTTTTAAAACACCTCTACCACACCTGCTCTTATAGCATCTACTACCATTTTTTTTCCATTTTTTTTCTTTCTAAAAATCTAACATGCAAACACAACAGTTTATGATTTAGGTTTTGAACCTATAAATATCTGCAAAATTCGTTTATAGATTTTTGTTTAATAAAAAAAAAAAAATATTAAAAAAACAAAAAGTTTATTATAAACTTTTTTCGTTTTTTCTACTTTTCTGTTGATACTTTATGTAAGCCGTATTTAATATAGCAACTATTGTTTTTCGATTTAGCACCATTTGAAACCAAACAAAAATATATTTTTGATTGGTTTTTAAATTTGTGGTTTTTAGAAATAAATGGGAATATAATAAAAATATTGACAACAAATTTACATAAAAAACTAATTTTAATTTAAAGTTGTTTTTTCGAGGTAAATATTTAAAAAAAAATATTTCTGCTAGAAATTAGTTTTTCTTTGTTAGTTTTCCAAAAAACTCTAATGGGATTTAAAAATTAATTTTGTGATTCAATGCTAAACACAAAACTTTTATTATTAAAGACTTTTAAAACAAAAACTCATTTAAGAGTGTTAAAAAAAGTGTTACTTACATATATATTTGATTTTTCGTAATGTTAGTTTATGGGGACTATTTTCCAAAAAAAAAAAAAAACTAATCTGATCCAGACAGGATGTTTAGGTCTGTATGTATGTGTGTTTATTGGTTTAACATTAAATGTTTTATGTGTATGTGTGTGTTAGTGTGTGTCAGCTATATTGTCTACTATTAAAAGTGTTATTACACCCTTTTTGTATGTGTTTTATTTTATATTTTGGCTTTGTTCTCTGATGATGACGATAATCGAAAGTGATGAAAACATTAAAAGCTTTTAAATGGTATTTTCAAAATTAAATGGCAACACTTACTACAACAACAACGGTATCTAATAATGGTTAGAGCTACAGGACTTGAGTACAATTTAAATGTGATTGTGTTTGAAATTTTTGGTATTGAAAAGAAAGAGTGGGGAGTTTATTGTTTATGTTAACAGTAAAGGACTATGTAATAGAATTAGACTATAAGTCTGGAACAAATTTTAAAATAATATTTAAAAAATTTCATGATATTTTTCTTGATTTTGCTGTTTATTTTTTTTTAATTTTCCGGATTTTTCCCGGACTATAAGACTAAGCAAATTTTCTTTTCGTTGTCCTTAGTAGTTTGGTATTGCATTTGAGCGAAATCGGTTTAGCGGTTCAAAAGTTACGAACTAAAATGTAAGAACACCTCGAAAATTTTGGTATATTCCAGAGCCTACGCTTTTACTCGAGTATCTCGAGTAATCGAGTAGCTCGTTACTCGAGCAGCTCGAGTAGCTCGTCAATTACTCGAGCAGCTCGAGTAGCTCGAGCTACTCGAGTAGCTCGAGTAGTAAAACACACATTTTTTTATATTTAAACCCCTGTAAAACAAAAACTATTATAGCTATTTTAAAAATTTTTACATTTTTGGAATGCTATGCTTCCAAAGAATATATATAATAAATGTTGTTTTTTTATTTTTAGTACCAAAAGGTACATAAAAATAAAATGTATTTATTCGGCCTTTATATATGTATATATATTCGATTAGAGTTTTATTCTAGTTCGAGGCCCAAAAATATTTCTATTTATGATATTGTCATAATAGAGTATTTTTAATTTATTGCTTTAAAAAAGTTACTATCTCATAGTATGTCTGTACTGATCAGTTTCATCCCCACTAAAGGAATCTTCAGCAGACTTTAGAGAATCATCGTTGGTCAATCAAACATCAAACCAGACATAATATTTGATATATTTCCCAAGTTATATGAGAAGTACTATTATGAAGGTCCGAAATCTGTTTTCCAACAAAAATAACTCTTTTAAAGCAAAAAATTGTATATATTAAATCACCGTCGGTAACTATTAATATATGTGTTGCTGTTATTTTACAATAACAACAGTGCCTAACCAAACAATAGTGTTGGTAGGATAAGTCGTACTAAACTTTGTGTTAAATGTTGTTTTTTTATTTTTAGTACCAAAAGGTACATAAAAATAAAATGTATTTATTCGGCCTTTATATATGTATATATATTCGATTAGAGTTTTATTCTAGTTCGAGGCCCAAAAATATTTCTATTTATGATATTGTCATAATAGAGTATTTTTAATTTATTGCTTTAAAAAAGTTACTATCTCATAGTATGTCTGTACTGATCAGTTTCATCCCCACTAAAGGAATCTTCAGCAGACTTTAGAGAATCATCGTTGGTCAATCAAACATCAAACCAGACATAATATTTGATATATTTCCCAAGTTATATGAGAAGTACTATTATGAAGGTCCGAAATCTGTTTTCCAACAAAAATAACTCTTTTAAAGCAAAAAATTGTATATATTAAATCACCGTCGGTAACTATTAATATATGTGTTGCTGTTATTTTACAATAACAACAGTGCCTAACCAAACAATAGTGTTGGTAGGATAAGTCGTACTAAACTTTGTGTTAAATGTTGTTTTTTTATTTTTAGTACCAAAAGGTACATAAAAATAAAATGTATTTATTCGGCCTTTATATATGTATATATATTCGATTAGAGTTTTATTCTAGTTCGAGGCCCAAAAATATTTCTATTTATGATATTGTCATAATAGAGTATTTTTAATTTATTGCTTTAAAAAAGTTACTATCTCATAGTATGTCTGTACTGATCAGTTTCATCCCCACTAAAGGAATCTTCAGCAGACTTTAGAGAATCATCGTTGGTCAATCAAACATCAAACCAGACATAATATTTGATATATTTCCCAAGTTATATGAGAAGTACTATTATGAAGGTCCGAAATCTGTTTTCCAACAAAAATAACTCTTTTAAAGCAAAAAATTGTATATATTAAATCACCGTCGGTAACTATTAATATATGTGTTGCTGTTATTTTACAATAACAACAGTGCCTAACCAAACAATAGTGTTGGTAGGATAAGTCGTACTAAACTTTGTGTTAAATGTTGTTTTTTTATTTTTAGTACCAAAAGGTACATAAAAATAAAATGTATTTATTCGGCCTTTATATATGTATATATATTCGATTAGAGTTTTATTCTAGTTCGAGGCCCAAAAATATTTCTATTTATGATATTGTAACAGCAACACATATATTAATAGTTACCGACGGTGATTTAATATATACAATTTTTTGCTTTAAAAGAGTTATTTTTGTTGGAAAACAGATTTCGGACCTTCATAATAGTACTTCTCATATAACTTGGGAAATATATCAAATATTATGTCTGGTTTGATGTTTGATTGACCAACGATGATTCTCTAAAGTCTGCTGAAGATTCCTTTAGTGGGGATGAAACTGATCAGTACAGACATACTATGAGATAGTAACTTTTTTAAAGCAATAAATTAAAAATACTCTATTATGACAATATCATAAATAGAAATATTTTTGGGCCTCGAACTAGAATAAAACTCTAATCGAATATATATACATATATAAAGGCCGAATAAATACATTTTATTTTTATGTACCTTTTGGTACTAAAAATAAAAAAACAACATTTAACACAAAGTTTAGTACGACTTATCCTACCAACACTATTGTTTGGTTAGGCACTGTTGTTATTGTAAAATAACAGCAACACATATATTAATAGTTACCGACGGTGATTTAATATATACAATTTTTTGCTTTAAAAGAGTTATTTTTGTTGGAAAACAGATTTCGGACCTTCATAATAGTACTTCTCATATAACTTGGGAAATATATCAAATATTATGTCTGGTTTGATGTTTGATTGACCAACGATGATTCTCTAAAGTCTGCTGAAGATTCCTTTAGTGGGGATGAAACTGATCAGTACAGACATACTATGAGATAGTAACTTTTTTAAAGCAATAAATTAAAAATACTCTATTATGACAATATCATAAATAGAAATATTTTTGGGCCTCGAACTAGAATAAAACTCTAATCGAATATATATAAATATATATAATAAATATCAAATTAATAGGATTATCATAGTGGCTTTGCTAAACTACTACTCGAAAAAGATCGGCGAGTTTTCATACAAATGTATGAAAATCCGCCCTCCTTTAAACTTTAATATCAAATTATGAGAATATTTTCAAAAAAACATGTCATTATTTTTTACCAATTATGATCGCATATACGATAAGAATACTTCCTCGAAATTTCAACTCATTTCTACAAAAAATGTGGCATTGGCGATCTACTACTCGAAAAAGATCGGACGCTTTCCATACAAATTTATGAAAATCAGTAGAATTTATTTCTTTGAGTAGTAAAACACACAGTTTTTATCTTTGAGCTCCTGTAAAACAAAAACTATTATACCGATTTTTACAATTTTTACATTTTTGAAATGGTATGGTTCCAAAGAATAATCATGATAAATATCAAGTTAATAGGATTATCATAGTGGCTTTGCCACGCTACTACTCGAAAAAGATCGGCGAGTTTCTATACAAATGTATGAAAATCCGACCTCCTGTGAACTTTAATGTCAAATTGTGACAAAATTTTCAAGAAAAGATGAAATAATTTTTTACCAATTATGATCGCATATATGATAAGAATACTTCATCGAAATTTCAACTCATTTCTACCAAAAATGTGGTATTGGCGAACTACTACTCGAAAAAGATCGGCCCATTTTCATACAAATGTATGAAAATATGCCCTCTTTTGAACTTTAATGTCAATTTGTAAAAATGTTTTCACGAAAACATAAAGTTATTTTTTTTGCCAAATATGATCGCATAAATGATAAGAATACTTTCTCAAAATTTAAATTCATTTCTACAAAAAATGTGGCATTGTCGACCTACTACTCGAAAAAGATCGGCCGCTTTCCTTTCATAGACTAGATAACTTCAGTAAAATTTAAACAAAAAAAAATTGAAATTAATTACGTAAACATGTTAAAGATAATTGTTTTTTTATGAAAGGAGTCATAAACAAATATTTGGAAAATCCATGGCAGTAAAATTTGCTGAGACCACGTGTTCTTTTATTAGGTTGTAAAATCTTTTCTGTGCCTTTTTTAAAATACTGCCTATAAATATTGCACTAAAAGGTAAAATGAAAAAAAAAAAAAAATGTACGGTACATTATAAATGGGAAATTTTAGGTAATAAAACAATTTGGGTTAAAAAATTCACAACAGGTAAATTATGTCAAAATTAAAATAATGATTTAAGAAGTGATATTATCATTGCAATTATAATATGTAAAAAAATAAATTTAGTGGTCTAAAAAGATTTTCACAGATGAAATTAAACTTCAAACAAGTGCTGGTTTTTAAACATTTGTATAAAAAGCGGCTTATCTGTTTCGAGTAGTAGTTCGCCAATGCCAAATTTTTGGTAGAAATGAGTTGAAATTTCGAGGAAGTATTCTTATCGTATATGCGATCATAATTGATAAAATAATGCATGGTTTTTTGAAAATATTTTCATAATTTAACATTTAAATTGGAATAAGGGCAGATTTTCATACATTATTATGGAAAGCGGCCGATCTTTTTCGAGTAGTAGTTCGCCAATGCCACATTTCTTGTAGAAATGAATTAAAATTTTGAGGAGGAATTCTCATCATATATACGATCATAATTGGCAGAAAATAATGTTATGTTTTCTTGAAAACATTTTCATAAAGTGACGTCAAAGTTCAAAAGTAGGCTGATTTTAATACAGTTGTATAGAAATGGGCCGATCTTTTTCGAGTAGTAGTTCGCCAATGACACATTTTTGGTAAAAATAAGTTGAAATTTTAAGGAAGTATTCTTATCATATATGCGATCATAATTGACAAAAAATAATTTAATGTTATTTTGAATTTTTTTTTACAAATTGAGATTAAAGTTCAAAGGCGGTCGGATTTTCATACATTTGTATAGAAACTCGCCGATCTTTTTCGAGTAGTAGTGTGTCAAAGCCACTATGATAATCCTATTAATTTGATATTTATTATTTTTATTCTTTGAAACCATACCATTTCAAAAATGTAAAAACTTTAAAAATCGGTATAATAGTTTTTGTTTTACAGGAGTTCAAAGATAAAAACTGTGTGTTTTACTACTCAAAGAACTAAATTCTACTGATTTTCATAAATTTGTATGGAAAGCGTCCGATCTTTTTCGAGTAGTAGATCGCCAATGCCACATTTTTTGTAAAAATGAGTTGAAATTTCGAGGAAGTATTCTAATCGTATATGCGATCATAATTGGTAAAAAATAATGACACGTTTTTTTGAAAATATTCTCATAATTTGATATTAAAGTTTAAAGGAGGGCGGATTTTCATACATTTGTATGAAAACTCGCCGATCTTTTTCGAGTAGTAGTTTAGCAAAGCCACTACGATAATCCTATTAATTTGATATTTATTATGTATATTCTTTGGAAGCATAGCATTCCAAAAATGTAAAAATTTTGAAAATAGCTTTAATAGTTTTTGTTTTACAGGAGTTTAAATATAAAAAAATGTGTGTTTTACTACTCGAGCTACTCGAGTAGCTCGAGCTACTCGAGCTGCTCGAGTAATTGACGAGCTACTCGAGCTGCTCGAGTAGCTCGAGTACTCGACTACTCGAGTAATAGGGAGCTCTGGTATATTCTACATAACCTAAAAATACAAAATGCTTTAAATTAACTGGTGGTTGGCATATGTGAACAGAATAAGACACAGAATGGAATTTGAACAAGTACAAACAATTTTTATATAAAAAAAAAAAATTCCGCGGATTTTTTTTTTTTCACCAAAAAATTTTCAAACAAAAAGAAACATTTTTTTTAAAGTACCACTTTTTTAAGTGTATAACTTAATAAAGTACCATTTTTATGAATGGAGAAAAATTTTAAAATCAGTGAAACGATTTTTGAGATATTGCTTATCGAAATTTGTATAAATGACGGTTTTTTTGAGACATTGTTATTTGAAATTTGTAAAAATGGCGGTTTTTTCCTACGCTTAAGAAATTTCTAAAAAAATAATCTTAAAATTTCGTTCATATAACTTGAGACAAAGTTTCTTAATTTTGTTCTCACAAATTTGAATGATAGCAATTTTCAACAAATCGAGCTCATATTTTTATCGATTTTTTTAACCTCACACAAAACTGGGCTCCAATTTTGGTAAATCGAAATTAAGCCAAATAAGGTCCTACTTTAGTTCAAGTGCAGGACTCCGAACTTTTTCTGACTTAAAAATGTTTCATTTGCTTAACAAAAATTCAAAAAAACATGTAAAACTCCGAGTTTTTCCCTGGTAGGTTTTGTTCTTCAAGGGGAAACTTTTCCGCCACTGGTCCGATATTGCCTAATTTGATCTTTGGTACAAAAAGTACTTATTGGAAATTTTTGTACTAAGGAGACAAAGGGTAAAAAAGAAAAACATATTTTTTTTTGTTCTCTCCTGAAATAATAATCCTAGAAACTTAAAATGTCGAATACTCTTGCGGAAAAAACATTTTGAAAAAGTACTTTTCAAAAATTCTGATTTTATACAAAATCTATTTAGGTACTTTTTCTATCTTCTGAAGTTATATCCGTAGAAATTTAAAACTAACGATTCTCTAGCGGCAAAAGTATTTTGAAAAAGTACTTTTTACGGAGAAACGGTAAAAGAGTGTACTTTAATTTTTTTTTTTAATTTTCTGAAATAATAGTCCTAGAAACTTAAAATTTAAAATGTAGGATTCTCTGAATTTTGCCTTATGAAAAAGTCTCAGATTCTATAAAATTGTTCCTTTAAAAAAAATCTGTTTTATAATTTTTATAGAAAAGTAATATTTTGATACTTTTTAAAAAATAGTAGTATTTTATATTTTTACAAAAAATATTTTTTTGTGCTTTTTATAAAAGAAATACTGTTTTGGTACTTTTTATAAAAAAATTGTATACGTACCATTTATAAAAAAGTACTAGTTTGTCTGAAAAATTACAATTTTGGTAAATTTTAAAAAATTAAAATTTTTGGTACTTTTTAAAAAAATTACAATTTTGGTACCTTTCAAAAGTTACAATTTTGGTACTTTAAAAAAAAAAAATAGAATTTTGTTACTTTTTAAAAAAATACTATTTTCTTACTTTTTATAAAAAAAAATCTTTTAGAAATTACGGTTTTAAGGGACCAAAAGAATACAAATATCTACATTGGTACTTTTTTCATCTCCTGAAATAAGTGCCCTAGAAACTTGAAATATTAAATAAAGAATCCTCTAGCGGCAAAAGCAATTTAAAACAAGTAGAAAAGTTAAATTCGACTTGGCCGAATCTATAAATGCCCTTTACAATGCCCTTTTTAAGTGATAGTAAATTTTCTAAAGTGAAAAAAAAAAATAAAATTTTTGATCAGAATTATTTTATTTTGTGTAAAAAAACTTTTTTTAGTAATTTAAAAAAAAAAAAAATAATTTACAAAATTTTTTTTTGAGTGTAAATTTTTTTTTTAGTGTAGTTTTTTAGTGTAAAAACATTTTTGAGTGACAAAAATGCGTTGTAAAATATTTTTTTGACTTACAAATGTTTTTAAATCATGTTTTCAACACGTGAATTTTTTTTGGTTTTGGTTTTGCTAATAACTTTTGAACCACTGGACCGATTTGGCTGAACTTCAAGGGGAACGAAAAATACATATGCCAAGCTTCAGTATCCTAAGAATTGCCTTTAGAAAGTTATCGTGTTTTTTATACCCTCCACTCTAGTGATAGAGGGTATATATAAGTTTGTCATTCCGTTTGTAACACCTCGAAATATTGGTCTAGGACCCCATAAGTATGATCCTCGATCGATTTTAAGACGATCTAGCGATGTCCGTCCGTCCGTCCGTCCGTCTGTCCGTCTGTCTGTCTGTTGAAAACACGCTAACTTTTGAAAGACTTTACGGAGGCTCCTGAAGTTTATGATATATGTTGGGCATTTACCTGGTCAGGTTGGTATTGCAATCCAGCGAAATCGGTCCAGTGGTTCAAAAGTTATAAGGAAATGAGTGAATTTCGGCAAGGGTTTTTCTGGAATTTACGAGATAAAACACACGGTAACTTTCGAACGGCAATTCTGAGGGTGCTGAAGTGTGGCATACATATTTGTCGTTCCTCTGGTCCGGTTCGTTTTAAATTTCAGCCAAATCGGTTTAGTGGTTCAAAAGTTATTAGCAAAACCGTAAATTTCAGATTCGCCTCACCTTAAATTAACGTGTTAAAACCCCATTAAACAGGTTTTAAAAACATTGGTTAGTCACAAAACTATTTTACAACGCATTTTTGTCACTCAAAAATATTTTTACACTAAAAGAAAAAAAAAATACACTCGAAAAAAATTTTACACTCAAAAAAAATTTTACACCCAAAAAAAAATTTAGTAAATTTTTTTTTTTTTTTTTAAAATTAGTTAAAAAAAAAGTTTTTTTAAACAAAATAAAATATTTCTAATCAAAAATGTTATTTTTTCACTCTAGAAAATTTACTATAACTTAAAAAGGGCATTGTGGAGGGTATTCATAGATTCGGCCAAGTCGAATTTAACTTTTCTACTTGTTATCTCGTAAATTCGCGAAAAACCCTTGCCGAAATTCACTCTTTTGCTCATAACTTTTGAACCACTGGATCGATTTCGCTGGGTTGCAATACCAACCTGAACAGGTAAATGCCCAACATATATGCCAAACTTCAGGAGCCTCCGTAAAGTCTTTCAAAAGTTAGCGTGTTTTCAACAGACAGACATACAGACAGACGGACAGATGGACGGACATAGCTAGATCGTCTTAGAATCGAACGAGGATCATGAATATATATAATTTATGGGGTCTTAGACCAATATTTCGAGGTGTTACAAATGGAATGACAAACTTATATACATATACCCTCTATCACTAGAGCGGAGGGTATAAAAAGTACTTTTTGTTCAAAAAGAGTAAAAAAGTCTACTTTAATACTTTTTTAATTTTCTGAAATAATAATCCCCTAGCGGCAAAAAAGTTTCTGAAAAAGCACCTTTTGTAAATTCCGATTTTAGGCCAAAAAAAAAACAAAATCATAAATTGGTACTTTTTCTTTCATCTGAAATAATGGTCCTAGAAACTTGAAATGTAGGATTCTTTAGGCGAAAAATCATTTTGAAAAAAGGACTTTTTATGAAAAAAGTGTAAAAAGTGGACTTAAATACTTTTAGAGAATTCTGAAATAATGGTCCTAGAAACTTAAAATTCAATATGTAGAATTTTCTAGCGGAAAAAACATTCTGAAAAACTAGTTTTAGAAAATTTAGATTTTAAAGGACTAAAAAGGATACACAAGTCTACTATAGTACTTTTCCTATCTTCTGAAATAATGTCCCTTTAAACTTGAAATTGTAAATGTGAGTTTTTTTAGCGGCAAAACATTGTGAAAAAAGTACTTTTTGTGCAAAAAGGTTAAAAAGTGGACTTTGGTACTTTTAGAGTATTTTAAAATAATAGACGTAGAAACTTCAAATTTGAAATGTAGGACTCTAGAGACAAAATATTTTGAAAAATAACTTTTTGAAAATTTAGGTTTTAAGGAGCCAAAAAGGATACAAAAGTCTACTATGGTACTTTTCCTATCTGCTGAAATAATGGTCCTAGAAACTTGAAATTGGAAATGTGTGACCTTCTAGCGGCAAAAGAATTGTGAAAAAAGTACTTTTTGAGCAAAAAGATTAAAAAGTGTACTTTTTTAGCACGTTTTTAAATTTTTTTAATAATGGTTCTAAAAGTGTAGGACTTTGGCGGAAAAAATATTCTGACAAAGTACTTTTGGGAAATTTCAATTTTATTGGGCCAAAAAGGATACAAAAATCTCTGTGGTATTTTTTTATCATCGAAAGTGATAGACTTAGAAACTTGAAATTTGAAATGTTGGATCCTGTAGCGTCAAAAGTATTTTGAAAAAAGTATCATCGAAAGTAGAGATGGGCGCGTGAGTGGATTTTGACTCACACTCACTCACGCTCACGCAAAAAATAATGGAATCACTCACTAACCACTCACGCATTTTTTTTACTCACGCTCACTCACTATTCACGTGAGTAATAAAAAACTTACTCACGCTCACGCGTGACTCACGCCAGATTCAATCACATTCACGCGGGAGTCACGCAAAATCTACTCACGCAATAGAATTTTCTTACAAAAAAAAACTCCAAATTTTTTTTTTTACAAAAAATTTCAACTCACGCTCACTCACAATCACGTGATTGAAATGAAAATCACTCACACTCACGCGTGATTCACGTGAATCACGCACATCACGTGACTAGTGCACATCTCTAATCGAAAGTAATGGACTTAGAAACTTGAAATTTGAAATGTAGCGTCAAAAGTATTTTGAAAAAAGTACTTTTTAGGAAAAAAAAGAGTCAACAAATTTGCTTTGATACTTTTAATTTTGGTAAATAATGGTCCTTCAAACTTGAAATTTAAAATGTAGGATTCTCTGGCGAAAAAAAACGTTCTTAGAAAGTAGTTTTGGAAAATTCTGATTTTAAGGGGCCAAAAAGGATACAAATGCCTAATTTGGTACTTTTCTATCTGAAAAAAGTTCTTTTTGGCAAAAAGGGTAAACAAGTTTACTTTGATACTTTTTCAATTTTCTGATAAAATGGTCTTATAAACTTGAAATTTCAAATGTGATCCTTTGCGAAAAAAAACATTATAAAAAATTATTTTTTGTAAATTCCGATTTTAAGGGGCTAAAAGGTATACAAAAGTCATTTTTGGCATTTTTTCTATCTCACGAAATAATGGTCCTAGAAAAATGTACTTTTTGGGCAAAAAGGGTAAAAAAAATTACTTAAATACTTTTTTAATTTTCTGAAATAATGGTTCTAGAAACTTCAAAGTAAGATAGCAGAAAAGGAACTTGTTGGAAATTCCGATATTAAGGGAGCAAAAAGGGTACATTTTCTATCTCCTGAAATAATGGACTTAGAATTTTGAAATGTAGAATCCTCTAACGGCAATAGCATTTTGAAAAGTTACTTTTAGTTCAAAAGGGTGAAAAAGTGTATTTTGATACCTTTTCGGTCTCCTAAAACAAGAAATTTAAAATGCTGGATACTTTAGTGGAAAAAGCATTTTTTGGAAACTTGAAATGTAGGATCTCTTTGCATGAGGACCCCGTTTGTGCAGGAAAGGTAAAAAGTGTACTTTGATACTTTTTAATTTTCAGAAATAATAGTCCTAGAAATACCGAGCAAAAAAAAAACATTCTAGCGGAAAAATCATTCTAAAAAATAACTTTCTGAAAATTCCAATTTTATGTGGACAAAATGGGTAATAAATTTGGTACTTTTTCAAATCTCCCGAAATAATTGCTTTATAAATTTGAAATTTGAATTATTTTACTCTGTTATTATCAAATTTACTACTAATTTTGTTATTTCCTTAAATTTAAGCCAATCATTATTTTGTTATTCTTTTGAAATTCCTTTGCCAAATCCCCAAAGGAAAGAAGTATGTGCTTCCATCATTCTTTAGAGTCATTAATAAATCAGATTTTGCTTGAACATAAAATCATTACGTATTTGCATTGCATTTCCAATAATCTTAACATTTCAAGCATGTTTTTCATCATGTTCATCCTTAGACTCTAAATTTCACGTAATTGGTGGTATACAATTACTGAGTAATACGGAAAGAATTCCATCAAAAACATATTTTCCTTTTTCTTTTGTCATTGATGGTGATGGTGATGTTGCTACTGCTGCCCGCCGCTACAACATTAATATTTGGTATGCAAATAATGTGGCTTCATTATGTTCAATATTTTGGTATTTGGTTTTCTTTTTTTTTTTGTAACTTTTCTTTTTCAATATTACTGCGGTGATTTTCTGCTGTTCTATTTTCTAGACGGTTTTGTAGTGAATTCAAATTACTTTTTTTTTTAAATTGCGTACTGTGTTTCAAGAGTATAGGATTTTTTTTAAAGGGGAAAATGGAACAAGAAAGTGATAATCAGTTTAATATAATAATAAAAACAAGTAAGAAAATTATAATCAGATTTGATAAGGTTATTAAAGAACGCGTTTAACATACACAAACAGAATTTTAATTAAATATTTTCTATTTTCATGAAATTTGAGAGATTTATGTGAAAATCGGGAAGGTGGTTTGTATGGGGGCTACAAGAAGAACTGGTCCGATTTCTTTAAAATTAGGAATGTTGATTTGTGTGGATAAAACATGATTACCTGGCAAATTTCGAAAAGATACCTATTAAAATGCGGCTATTAGAGTCATTTGAGCCAAAACTAAAGAGGACCTTTGTATGGGGGCTAGGTCTAAATATGGACAGATTTTTTCCAATTTCAATAGGCTTCGTCCTTGGGCCAAAAGAGGCTTAAGTTTCAAATTTCAAGTCAATTGATTAAGAATTGCGACCTTTATCGTGTTTACACCGTTTACATGGACAGACAGACGGACGGACGGACGGACGGACGGACGGACATCGCTAAATCGAATCAAAAAGTGATTCTAAGTCGATCGGTATACTTAAAAGTGGGTCTAGGACCAATATTTCGGGTAGTTACAAACATCAGCACAAACTCATTATACCCTGTACCACAGTGTGGTGTAGGGTATAAAAATTAACTCAAAAACAAAAAATTTTGCACTCAGAATTTTTTTACAAAAATTAAAAAAAAACGTTTCAAAAAACAATATTTCTAGTCAAAGTCTTAAATCAACTTTGTTACGTGAAACAATTTTAATTACACACTCAAAAAAAAACTTGCACTCAAAAAAAATTTACACTCAAAAAAATTTTACACTCAATCTTTTTTCACAGAAATAACTAAAGAAGTGTTTAAATAAATTTACACTCAATTTGAATAAAAAAGTGTTAACACTAAAAAAAAAAGCAAAAAAAAATTACACTCAAATTTTTTTTTTTTTAAATCACTAAAAAAAGTTTAGTTTAATACCATTTTTTCGTCAAGTTTTTGATCAAAGTGTCCAGATATTAAATTTAATGAGATTGTTGTCTACTGTTAGAATTTAAAGTATTGTATTTTATTTTTTTCAATTCCCAGGAAGAAGATAATAAAAATAATTGTATAACAATTTTTCCTCAAGTGTTTCCTCTAGTATTTTTATGAAAATGATATTTCATTTTTTAATTCTTCAAATAAATTATATTGAACTTAATGAATATTTTTTTTTGTATTTCTGTCGTTATTGCTTTTAGTTTAATTAATTTTTAATGCTGTAGGTTAATTCTTGTTTCGTTTTTAAAGTGTAGGAAGAACTATTATCATTCTCATCATTTTCATAAATTCTATTTTTAGTTTAATTTGTATAAAACTTATATTTTGCTCAACCCTCTTTGATAGAAAGTTGATATTTTTATTATGGCCTGAAGGTCATATTAAGAAAATGCGTATATAAAAAAATTAATACACTTCACTGGGCTCAAACGAATTAATATTTATAGATAAATTTCCATTATATAACTAATGGCAACACTGTGTTATATAAATAAAGACGATTTAAATTGGAGATAATAAGATTAAATGAAATTCTTGTTTAACGGGAAATTTAAGAATTAAAGATAAAATATAATTTATTTGATAAAAATCGATTTTAATTTTGAAATCTTTATGTTAAAGTTTAAAACTCCCAAGATCAGTTATCTCAAGGAGTTATTTTTAATATGTGTTATAAAATTTCTTTGTCATAAATTATGGCTGTAAAATTATGCCAACAATTCAATGTAAATTGACGGGTTTAGCTTTGCTACATATTTCTACGAACCGGAACACTAATGCAAATTCTACAAAGGCACACTTTAAACATAGGGTGATACTTTTTGTTGCAAGAAAATTTTTAGATGTAAAGTGCCCTGTTAAAAATTTTGCATGCTTTTAGGCAAATTTGAGAAAACAGATCAAACCAACGTAAAATTTAAGCTGCATATAGAAAAAAAATTTACATTCTGAGACATTTTTTATATAGAAAAGTATTAGATTCGGAGATATTTTTTTTTAATAAAAAAAATAATCTTAGATTGTCGGAAATTTTTTCTAAATAAAAAAATATTTTAGAATCTGAGACTGTTATACATGCTATAAAATTTTAATTCGAATTGCTTTGTTTTCCTTCGTTTGTCTTTAAGTAAAATAAATTTATTACTGAACGTTTGTTGGCAAAAAATTCTCAGAATTTGAAATTTTTTATATGCAAAAAATATTAATTTGATATAATCGGTTTTCTCTCATTTGCCTTAAAGTATGCAACATTTTTAAGTCTCAAATTGTGAGACATGTTTAAGGCACAGAAAAATTCACAGAAACACATTTTCTGTGAAAAAGTCTTAGATTTTGAAAAGTTTTTGCTACACAAAAAAGTCTCGGATTCAGTCTCTAATTCTAAGACAGTTTTTCTAAATGAAAAAAGTCACAGAATCTGAGACATTTTTCTATATAAAATAGTCTCAGATTCTTAGACATTTTTTCTATATAAAACAAGTGGCAGATTCTGAGACATTCTTTCAATTTCAAAAATGTCTCAGATTCTGAGACATTTTTTCTATGATAAAAAAGTCTGAGATTCTGAGATATTTTTTTTTTATACCCTCCAACCACAGTATGGGGGTATACTCACTTTGTCATTCCGTGTGTAACGCATCAAAATATCGGTCTAGGACCCCATAAAGTATATATATTATTGATCAGTGATCGATTCTAAGATATTCTAGCGATGTCCGTCCGTCCGTCCGTCTGTCCGTCTGTCCGTCTGTCCGTCTGTAGAGGACACGATACAGTCCAAAATAAAAGAGCTAGACTTCCGAAGTTTGGCACAAATATGTCTTATATTCCTAGGCAGGTTAAGTTCGGAAATGGGCAAAATCGGACCAAGGGGAAAAAAGTTCCCCCTTGGAGAACTAAACCAACCCAAGAAAAATCGCATTTTTTGCAGGGTTTTTTGTACTTTTGCTAAGCAAATGCAACATTCTTATCTCAGATGAAGTTCAAAATCGCAAGGGGAAGGTGCCCCCTAACGTCTCCCACCACCCCCCCCCCCCCAAAAAAAAAAGACGCCCCTGGATTTTTTTTTTATATTTTTTTTTACATTTTGGAGGGTATAAAAGATTCGGCACAGCCGAATTTAACACTCTCACTTGTTTTTATATAAAAAAGTCTTTTGAGTTGAGTTGAGTTGAGGGTGGGTTGTACAAGCCCAAAAATAGGCAAATTTTTAGGCAAGTCCATGGCGCACAGACTTAAAATAGTCCATTGTACCGTACCCCGAAAAGAGAGATTAAGTAAGGGTGATAAAAGGTTGAGAAGAAAAAGGAAGAAAAGTGCTTGTTCAGAATTTCTCACAAGGGAAGTATCTTTACCCTTATGAACCGATTTGCATGAAACGTAAAATATATATAAAAGAGACAATTCTAAGGTTGGGGTGTCTCGGCTTATCGGCCATATCGGGGATTTATGGGTCCAAAACATGGGTCAAAAAATGGCGAAAAAATAGTTTTTTTGGATTTTTCAGCCATTTCTTTCTAAGAAACTATATGATGTTTATATATGAGAAGAAAGGTTTTTTTAATGCCTATCCAATGGTGGCATAACTTTGTAAAAGTTAGGCTTCGTTAAATACTTTTTGCAAGAAAATGTGAAAATTTTGGGGGGTATTTATATGAAGACATAGAGCTACGATGTCCATATGAATACGAAATAATCTTTATTAAATTTAAGTCGACACGTGTTTTTGCTCTGGAGGATATTCCTCTTAGTTCGTGAGATATCGAAATTTTCCCGGAGGTCCATATGGTTTCAAAAGGGGACAACGAAATTTTGAAACACTGATATGGCCGAAAAGCCGAGACACCCCAACCTTAAAATCGTCTCATTAATATATATTTTAAGTTTCAGGCAAATCGGTTCATAAGGGTTGAGATACTTCCCTTGTCAGTTGCTTTCACAAACTTGAGAAAATCAGACAAGGGAAGTCCATGGACCGTGTCCATAGACAGAATATCAGAACCCAATATCCGCAGTCTAGCCCTTGAGAACGCTGGACAACAACAGACGTAATGTTCAGTTGTGTCATCATCCTCAAGACAAGCCACGCATAATGGGTCTGATAAGACACCTAATCTCGTCATATGACGAGCACAGGCATTGTATCCCGTAATTAAGCCAGTAAGTCTGCGACAGTCTATTCTACTGAGACTGAGTAGATAGTTAGCCACTTTCTTGTCTGGCTTAATCACAAAACGATTGGTATTCTTGCATGCCAACTCATTTGACCATCTTTCCATGAAAGTTGGTTTCATATGAGAGTTGATCCAACGCATCAGCCATGTCAAGCCAATACCAATTCCGGATTGTAAGGAATTGTATCAGAGCCAAGATTTGCCAAAGAGTCAGCAATCTCGTTTCCCCGTATTCCCCTATGACCCGGAACCCACAGAAGACTGACGATATTCCCACATGAGACCTCATTGAGTCTGCGTCTACATTCCTGGACAATTTTGGATGAAGTGACTGGAGATTCAAGTGCAATGTGCGCAGCCTGGCTGTCACTGCAAATACTGATTCTCGTATTACTCCATCTGTTCCCAATTATCCAGGTCGCTACGTACAAAATAGCAAATATTTCAGTCTGAAATACTGTAGCCATTTTTCCCATAGCAATATAGCATTTGGTCGCATCGTCCAAATACCAGCCAGACCCAGAGGATCCATCCGTGTAGAAAGTATCCGTGTAATTTTCCAGTAGGTCTGCTGGGTTTCCCCAGTCTTCCCTACTCGGAAATATTACAGTAAACTTCCCACCAAACTCGATGCAAGAGGTTGTATTGTCCAAAGGCATAGAAAACATCGGACAAAGTTCCGATAGCCTATTGAACAGACGACCATGTCCCACATTGTACTCCCCATGCCATGTTCCGCTTTTGCGGAGCCTGCACAAAGATTTCATGGCTTCTCCTTGAATATGTAAGTCCAAGGGAAGCATATCTAACATAGCGTCCAGAGCTGCGTCTGAGACTATTTTATATAGAAAAATGGCTCAGAATCTGAGACTTTTTTTATATAGAAATAATGTCTCAGAATCTGAGACTTTTATGTACAGAAAAAGTCTTAGATTCTGAGACATTTTTTCTATATAAAAAAAGTCTCAAATTCTGATACATTTTTTCTATATAAAAAATGTCTCAGATTCTGAGACATTTTTTCTATATAAAAAAAGTCTCAGATTCTGAGACATTTTTTCTATATCAAAAAAGTCTCAGATTCTGAGACATTTTTTCTATATAAAAAAGTCTCACATTCTGAGACGTTTTTTCTGTATAAAAAAGTCTCAGATTCTGAGACATTTTTTTTATATAAAAAAAGTCTAAGATTCTGAAACATTTTTTCTATATAAAAAAAGTTTCAGATTCGGAGACATTTTTATACCCTACACCTCACTGTGGTACAGGGTATAATGGGTTTGTGCTGATGTTTGTAACTACCCGAAATATTGGTCCTAGACCCACTTTTAAGTATACCGATCGACTTAGAATCACTTTTTGAGTCGATTTAGCGATGTCCGTCCGTCCGTCCGTTCGTCTGTCTGTCCATTTAAACGGTGTAAACACGATACAGGTCGCAATTCTTAATCAATTGACTTGAAATTTGAAACTTAAGCCTCTTTTGGCCTAAGGACAAAGCCTATTGAAATTGGAAAAGATCGGCCCATATTTAGACCTAGCCCCCATACAAGGGTCCTCTTTAGTTATGGCTCAAATAACTCTAATAGCCGCATTTTGATAGGTATCTTTTCCAAATTTGGCAGGTAATCATGTTTTATCCACCCAAATCACCATTCCAAATTTTAAAGAAATTAGACCAGTTCTTCTTGTAGCCCCCATACAAACCACCTTCCCGATTTTCACATAAATCTCTCAAATTTCATGAAAATAGAAAATACTCAATCCAAATTCTGTTTGTGTATGTTAAACGCGTACTTTAATAGCCTTAATATTATAACCCATTTTCCGGGAAACTCTGGTGTAGGGTTTTATATGGTCGGTCTTGACCGACTATAATTTTTTTACTTGTTTCTATATAAAAAAAGTCTCAGATTCTGAGACATTTTTTCTATATAAAAAGTCTCAGATTCTGAGACATTTTTCGATATTAAAAAAGTCTCAGATTCTGAGACATTTTTTCTATATAAAAAAAGTCTCAGATTCTGAGACATTTTTTCTATATAAAAAAGTCTCAGATTCTGAAACATTTTTTCTATATAAAAAAAGTTTTAGATTCTGATACATTTTTTCTATATAAAAAAGCCTTAGATAGTGAGAAATTTTTTTTTATATAAAAAAGTCTGAGATTCTGAGGCATTTTTTCTATTTAAAAAAAGTCTAAGATTCTTAAACATTTTTTCTACTTAAAAAAAGTCCCAGATTCTGAGATATTTTTTTAATTCAGAAAGAGTCTCAAATTCTGATATATTTTTTCGATATAAATATGTCTCAGATTCTGAGACATTTTTTCTGTAAAAAAAATCTCAGATTCTGACACACTTTTTTTTCTATAAAAAATTCTCAGATTCTAAGAAATTGTTTTTATATAGAAAAAGTCTGATAAATCAGTTTTTATGTTGTCTAGTTTACAATTTTATTCCCTTTTCTCTTATGATCCTAAAAGTATGCTAAGATTTTAACAGGGTGTTTCTTAGATTTGTAATTTTTGCTGCTTATAAAAAATAATTTTTTCACAAGAGAAAATAAGGTTCATAAATTATACATTTAATCTTAAAATTTTTAGATTATAACAATCTCAGATTCTGAAACATATTTCCTATAGAAAAACTTCCGTAAGAAACGTTCCAAAAAAATATCACCTTATTTTAAACTCCACTTCACTGCATTCAAGGATAATATTATATCATGTTAAAACATGATACTACACGTTAAAGTATTAGGTCTTTTAAGTATGTACTTTAGGTATTATAGATACATACGTACGAGTATTTCAAACAAAATTTGCTAAAGCTATAAAGAAACATTTATAGTCAAGGTTTTATTAGAGGATTTCAAAAAATAAAATGTTTGTGCTAACACCATAAATATTTATGTTCCTGCCAATATAACAACCTCTATCTTTAATACAGATTTCAACAACAACAAAATTTTTAAAATAGTGCAACAGCAACACACATCATTGCAGCATTTTATTTACAGTGTCTAACACTTTTAATGGTGTAGTTGAGAGTACATATTCGTTAAAGATATCAAACCTTATTATAAAACCAGTATTATTTAAAAAAATTCTGTGTTTGTACATTATTTAAAGCTTGATAGCGTCCATATTGAGTTATTACAAATGTGCCTCGTAGCACATATGTTATTAACTTAATCTGGATGCAAGTCAGCTTAAACTAAGTATTAATAAATAATATACACAGCATGATTTAAAATTAAACTCGTTTGATATTAATGGATTGTTTGACTGAGAAATACTACGATTTTTAAATGATTTTTTAAAAATTGTCTACACCTACAAATATGCCTTTTTTAGTTCGACTCTCGTAGCACATTTATTATTTACTTAATCTGTACACTACATGGCTTTAATTAAAAGTTTAACCTACACAACATTTGGTATTGTTTATTTTGTCCGACTTTAGCTGTTAGCCACTGTACCAACTAACACTTGTGTAGTATCAGTGTATATAGAGATGGCTTATAATATGTTTATGCATTGCACTTATAATCTCTACTCACACTTACTCCCCTGACACCATAGAGTCTGATAGACTTTAAATTGTGTGCGGCTTGAAAATTTAATCCAATTAGCATTATTTCAATTATAATATCTGGTCATTGGAGAATTCAATTTTTGATAAACATACACAAAAATTATGTGGCATTTGTTGTTTAGATTTATGATATTTGAAAAAAACGATAAAGGAAATTGCTGTTTTTTTTTTCTTAAAGGGTTGACAGGTTGAATTATACCTGGTATAAATGATAGAGAATATTAGAATTTTTCAGGATCTAACAATTTTTCAATATAGAAAATTTGTCTCAGAATCTGAGACTTTTTCAAGAAGAAAATGGTCTTCAAATTCTCAAAAAAAAAAAATTTAAAAAAATTCTCAGAATCTGAGAATTATTCTATATGGGAATTTTTTTCTAAATATCTGGAAATTTTTCTACTTATATAAAAAAAATATCTCTTAATCTTAGAAATTTTTCGATATACAAAAGTGTCTCTCTCAGAATCATAGAATTTTTCTATATAGAAAAAGGTCTCATATAAGAGTATGGATATTTTTCTGTACACTCAAAAAAAAAAAAAACTGTAAAGTTAGCAAAAAAAGCTTGTAAACCTACAAGAAAATTTGCTGATTTTGAACCCACAATTTTTTTGGTAAAATTAGCAAAAACGTTTTGCTAAAAATTTGATAGCTCAAATAATTTTTATTTTAACTTAGTTCATACACAAAGTTAGGCCCCATTAGGGTCCACACATGTGAAGAGGACCCGCGAAAGTATGGAGATTCTAAGAACCAAAAATGCCCTCCATTTTGCTCTATCTGGCTTAGTTTCCGAGATAGCGCCATTTTAAGTTTTCTGAAAATAAAAAAAAATTTACCATTTATTTTTGCTAATGTTAGCAAAAAATCTTGTAAAAATGTTGTCAACTCAATTTCAAATTTAGCAAAAGAAATTAGTTCAAAGTTTGTTTAAAATTGCTAATGTGCTAAATGAAGTTTACAAGAATTTTTTGCTAACATGCTAATCTCAACTAAAAATTTGCTAAAAGTTAGCTAACTAGCATTAGCAAAAAAAAAATTAGTAAATCTACTAACGTATTTTTTTGAGTGTAGAGAAAAACTTCTGTGACCCTGAGGCTATTCTTCTATAGAAAACTACTCGGACATTTACTACAAAAAAAAAAATTCTAAGAATAACAAATCAGTCGGACATAAAAATCACTGCTGATCCTCTCCTTATATGTATCAGAATCTGAGAATTTTTTTATATGATTTTTTTTTTTTTTAACAAAAAAATTATTTTCTTGAAAATTATTCTATGACAATATCATAATTTTAATTAGTAAAGGAAATAATGACCTCGAGCTAGAATAAACCTACTCAAAATATAAAATTTTAATGGTCAAATAAAACAATTTTTATTTTTTATTAAAAATTAATCAGAATTTGAAAAAAAAAAATTCTTAGAATCTGAGATTTTTCGGTATAGAAAACAATAAATCCACTATTGGAAACTGAAATTGAACTAAAATTTGAGATCACCGATATTATTTTAACAATAAACCAACAATTTAAAAATTCTGCATGAAAAACTTAAATTTTAGATCACCCATATTGTATTTACAGTAAATCAATTAAAATTTGAGATAACCCATATTTTTTAAATAATAAATCAACTAAAACTTTGCGATCACCCATTTTATTTTAACCATAAATCAACTATTAAATTGTAATTCATGAAAAACTAAAATTTGTGATCGCCTATGCTATTTTAACAATAAATCAACTTAAATTTGAGATCACACATATAATTTCAACAATAAATTAATAAAAATTTGGCATCAATCAAATTATTTTAACAATGAATCAAATTTCAGAAAGTTTTTCACGAAAAACTAAAGTTTGAGATCGCCGTTATTATATTTCCACTAATTCAAAAATAAGAGAATTTTTTATGAAAAACATAAATTTGAGATCTCCCGAATTATTTTAACAATAAATCAACATAAATAAGAGATCAGTCATTTTATTTTAACAAATAATTTATTAAAATTGACCACCCATATTATTTCAAAAATAAATCAACTAGAAAACTCTTAACGAAAATATAAAACTTAAGAAACTTTGCAATAAACCAACTAAAATTATTAATAAATAATCAACTAAAGTTTCAGAGTTTATTTTAAGATCATTAATATAATTTTAACAATAAATCAAGTGTTAAAAATTTATTCATGAAAAATTAAATTTGAGATCAACTTAGAAAATTCATTGTGAAAAACTAAAATTTGAGATCACCCATAATATTTTGAACAATAAATTGACTAAAAATTATATTGTTTTTACTATAATTCACCTATTAGAAAGTTCTTCATGAAAAACTAAAATTTGAGATAATCCATTTCAACAATAAATCAACTTAAATTTGAGAAACACATGTTATTTTAACAATAAATCAATAAATAGAAAATTTTTCAAGAAAAATTAACTATAAGAAAATTCTTCTTAAAAAAACTGACAACGATTAGAAAATTCTTCATAAAAAACTTAAATTTGAGATCACATATTATTTAACAATAAATCAACTTAAATTTGGGATCATTAAAATCTAAAATTGGAAATCACCCATTAAAATCAAACTATTAGAGAATTTTTCGAAAAACTAAAATTTGTGATCACCCATATTATTTAAAAAAAAAAAATAAATCAACTTAAAAGTTTTTCATGCAAAACTATAGTTTGAGATCGACAATATTTTCTGTTGAAAAACAAAAATTTGAGATCACTTATAAAAATCAACTATTAAAAAAATTTTCGGGAAAAATTAAAATTTGAGATCACTCATATTATTTTAAGGATTATAAAAAACCAAATTTTTAGAGCACCCATACAACAATAAATCAACTAATTTTCGATCACCCTCATTATTTAACAATAGCTCATCTATTACAACGTTTATAATAAAAAACAAAATTTGAAATCACAAATATTATTTAAAAACAAATCAATTAAAATGTTAAACCACTCATATTTTTTTAAAAATAAAAGTTTACTGAAATTAGGGATCACCAATTTTATTTCAAAAAAAAAAATCAATTATTAAAAAATTCTTTGGAAAAAACTAAAATTTGAGATCACCCATATTATTTAAAAAAAAACTAAAATTTAAGATCACCCATATTATTTAAATAACAAATCTCTATTAGAATTTTTTCATGAAAAACTAAAATTTGAGATCACTCATATTTAATTAAATATTAGAAATTCATTGTGAAAAAATACTTTTTTCTTTAAGAAAAATATTTTCGATATGAAAATTATCTCAGTATCTCAGGCCTTTAAAAAAATGTTGTGTATGTTGCTGGTGTCCATAATTTTTTTAAAATTTTCCTTTATACCAATTTCAATTATTTTAAAACCATCAAACGTTAGACATTCCATTCATCATCATATATCTTTGGTTTTCTTAATGTGATATATGTTGGGCTTTCCTTTTCCTCCTATTGTCAGTTTCTTCTTATGAAATACCACTTCAATTCTAACAAATTTATTGAGTGATTTTTTTTTTTCACTGGATTCTTTTACAATTCCTGTTTATATTTTTAATTTATTTAGCTTTTACTCCTTTTTTTCACTTTTTTTTAGCTAAAAAATTTCATCACACTATTATTTACGTCTACTTCCATCACTAACATTGTGGTCGTCGTCCTCATCACCATCATCATCATCATATATTAGTAACATGAAACTGCAGGTGTCATTTTGAACTTTACACGAAGCCAAAGTAAAACAACTAAACCAGCAAATCTATGAGCATTCTAGACCACAGTTGTATATTTTCTACTCTCTCTTGTATATCAGTATTTTGTGGCAAAATAGTAAAATTTCGATTTTACTTCATTCTATTTTTCCTAAACCGTATCATGATTTCAGTTTCATGCTTGCACCCTTAAACCAAACAAATATCGTAGTATACTTTTAGGATTTTTTCCTTTTTTTTTTTTTGTAGCTGGTTCTCTGGTTAAGCTAACACAGTCAGTTGTAAAAAACCGCATAAGTTTTCTACACCTTTGAAATAAACCAAGTATGCAAAATGTTTCTATTAAGTTTTAACTAGAGAGAGATATTGGTATTGCATGTATTTGTGTGTGTGTGTGTCTGTAACATTCATTTAGCATACATCTGCATGTATGCATACAAATATGAAACCATAATACTGAAAAAGGACTCTTCTGACTGACCGACCCCAACATAAAAGCATAAATTTAAATACAAAACCACATGTGCAATATGACGTTTTTACTATTTTCAGAACATATAGAAGAGAAGTTATGCAAGTGTCAGTTGTAAATGAAAATTCTATAAAATTAAATAAAAGGATATGAGTTTTTGCAATAGGGAACGTTTTAATAAACTAAAGGTGTGCACAGATGTTGGCTTAATGTAGTTATATTAATAAATATAAAAAAAAAAAATTGTACAGGAAGTGGTGTTTATATATAGTTCCTTTATATAATCAATTTAATATTGTAACACTAATTTTCAAAACCATTTTGTGTAAAATTTTTTGAAAATATAAAATATTATATTTTGACCAACACAAATAAATTTAAAATATAAAAATAATTTTCTTGAAAATTTTTCGATGAGAATATCTTAGTTTTAATAAGTAAAGAAAATAATGACCTCGAGCTAGAATAAACCTACTCAAAATATAATATTTTAAAGGTGGAATAAAAACAATTTTTATTTTTTAATAAAAATTAATCAGAATTTATATAAAACAAGTAAAAAAGTTAAATTCGGCCTTGCCGAATGTAGTGATACCCTCTACAGTGTAAAAGAGATAATTTGCAAAAAAAAAAAATCAAAAAAAAAAAAAAAATCCGCGAAAAAAATTTTGGATGAAAAAAAAATTCCGCGAAAACTTTTTTTTAAACAATGTATTTGTACTAGTTAAAATTCCATTCGGTGATCAATTCTGTTGACATGTGTCAACCAGCAGCCGAATTAAAGCATTTTGTAAATTTAGGTTATGTTGAATTTACTAAAATTTTCGAGATGTCCTTACATTTTCTTTTATAACTTTTGAACCGCTGAACCGATTTTGCTCAAATGCAATACCAAACAACTTAGGATAACAACAAGTAAATATGATAAGTGTTAGTCATATCTGTTACATACTTTGGCCGTGATCACCATTTCCACAGACGGACGGACAGACAGACGGACATCGCTATAATGTCTAAGAATCGATCACCGATCAATAATATATATACTTTATTGGGTCTTAGACCGATATTTCGATGCATTACAAACGGAATGACAAACTTATATATGAGGCATTCCACACCAAATGTCCCGCTACAGAAAAACATGTGTCCCGTTAATTTCTGAATAGGTTGTTTGGATAGCCCTATATGGAACTAAGAAAATTGCGTTTTTGGTTTTTCTAATTTTCAAAAACTGGGCTTCGGAGGGGTGGTCAAATATTGGAAAAATGGTCAAATTTGTGGCGAGTAGCCTTGATTATATATTTATCACATTAAAACGGAATGCATCACAATCTCAAAAATTTACATTTTTAACATTAAAATTTTTTTTGTTGGAAAATTTTCAGAACCCGTTCCGAAATTTTCTATTTGTTTTTAAATCAATTAATCAAAAATCCGTCCACATTTTTTTTTAAAGTTTTGATGATTGTCCATCCACACAAAAAAATTCAGACACGCGTTTTTCGTTTTTTTTCGAGAAATCGCATTTGAATTTTAAATTTCATAACAATTTTGTAATTTGCTTGTATTTTCTTGTTTTAACGTTGCGAATGAGTGTTATTAATTGCATAAATAATACTCATACGCTTTGTTGAAAGAAGAAAATACAAGCAAATTACTAAATTGTTATGAAATTTAATATTCAAATGCGATTTTCTCGAAAAAAAAAACGTAAAACGCGTGTCTGAAATTTTTTGTGTGGATAGACAAACATTTAAAAAAATTAAAAAAAGTGGCCGGATTTTTGATAAATTGACTTTTTTTAAAAATGAAAAATTTCAGAACGGGTTCTGATTTTTTTTTTTTTTGAAAAATTGAAAAACCAAAAACGCTATTTTCTAAGTTTCATGTAGGGCTATCCATACAACTTATTCAGAAGTTTACGGTACACATGTTTCTTTTCGCTGGACATTTGGTGTGGAATGCCTCATATACCCTCTACCACTAAGTGGAGGGTATAAAAATGTTAGAAAAATATGCTTAATCAAAAATATTATCTTCACCTTCGTTTTAATATTTATTTGTTTAATTTACTTTCTCTTTTCTAAATATGGGTGAATTTGTTTCTAAATTAGAATTTTCCATTTTTTTTTGAAAAACTAATAATTTTGTTTACACAACGAGATATCTGAAAAAAAAATGTATTGGCAATACAGGCTTAGTGGAGATGTCGACATCTTTAGGAAGAAGCCACTCTTCCTACGTCAGCACTTTTCGGTTTGATACACTCGAAGTGTGTCAGATTAATATAAGCTATTTTAACGGACTTTGAACTACATTAAAAATTTTAAATCGCCGATATAATTTTTACTCTAAATCAACAATAGAGAACTCTTCATGAAAATATTAAATTTTAGTTCCCCCGTACTATTTTAATAATAAATCAACCAAAATTTGAGATCACCCATATTATTTAAATAATATATTAATTAAAATTTGAGACCAGCCATATTATTTTAGCAATAAATCAACTAAAATTTAAGATGCCATATTATTTTAATAATAAATCAAATTAAATTTTAGATCACCTATGTTATTTTCTAAATAAATCAACCATTAAAAAAATCTTCATGAAAAAATAAATTTTATAGTATTAGAAAATTCTTCGTGAAACACTAAAATTTGAGAGCACTCATAATGTTTTAACAATAAATTAACTACAATTTAGAATAAACCATTTTATTTTAACCATAAAATTAATTATTAGAATGTCCTTTATGAAAAACTAAAATTTGTGATCACCCATATTATTTTAACAATATATTAAATCAAATCTGAGACCACCCATATTATTTAAGCAATAAATCAACTCGATAATTCTTTACCCATATTTTTTACCAATAAATCAATTAAAATTTGAGATCACCCATATTATTTTAACAATAAATCAACTAAAATTTAAGATCTTATATTATTTTAATAACAAATCAACTTAAATTTGAGATCACCTATTATTTAACAATAAATTAACCATTAAAAAAAACTTCATGAAAAAATAAATTTTTGAAATCAATTATTAGAAAATTTTCGTAATAAACTAAAATTTGAGAGCCCCCATAGTGTTATAACAATAAATCAACTAAAATTTGGAATCACCCATATTATGTTGACCATAAAATCAATTATTAGAATGTCCTTTATAAAAAACTAAACTTTAAGATCACCCATATTATTTTAACCATAAATCATCTAATTTATGAGATCACCCATATTATTTTAACAAAAAACCAACTTTAATTTATGATCACTACACTCAAAAAAAACTTTGTAAAATTAAAAAATAAAATTTTTTTTTGCTTCCTCCTATTTGACAAGAATTCCTTGTAATTTTACAAGCTTTTTACCAATAATTTTGTAATTTTACAAGCTTTTTACTGATAAAATTGTAAATTTACAATTTTTTTTGACGCAATTTAACTTACGCGGAGGTTTCGTGACTTTACTAAATTTTTTGCTACCTCCTATTTTCGAGAATTCCTAGTAAAAATTACGAGCTTTTTTTGTAATTTTACAGGCTTTTTACAAATAAACTTGTAAATTTACAACTTTTTAGGCGCAATATAACCTTCAAGGAGTTCTCGTGAATTTACTAGATTTTTTTGTAAAAAAACCTTAAAAATTTGTAAAATTACAAGAAATTGTAAAATTACACAAAAACAATGAAAATTTCGATCGAAAATTTTTTGTTAAAAAAACAAGGAAAACTGTCAATCAGTAAAATAGGATTACGAGACTATTTATAGTAATTTGGCAAGGTTTTTTTTTGTATATAGGGCAAGTACTTTCATGAAAATTCACATTATTACTCGGCGCTTGTTTAAATTTAGTTGCATATTTTTGCATATTTTGTAAAAAATTAAAATTTTTGAATATTTGCCTATAATTTGTGTTTTTAGCATTAGCCTTTTTCCAAAAACTCGAAGTTGTACCAGGCATTTGTTTGTATAGCAAAAAATTTTTAATGATTGTGACAATCATACTATGTTCTTCAACAATTATTAAATGACAATTTTTTACCACAGCAAGATCAGCTAAGATCATAATATGATCGATACAATTATAAAATGATAAATGTTAATCATACTATGATCCCCCTCCATCATGGTTGTCTCAATCATTTTTCTTCTTTGCGTAAAGATCTATGTCAATTTAGACATATGTAATTATTTTTCTGTCATAAATTTTCTATAAGTGTATTTACACGTACGCTGGGGTTAATTTTTCTTGTTGTTGTTCTGCCTCTACTTGTCACTTACTCTCCTTGCAGTTTATTATTTAATGTATTTTATAAATCCAATTTATATTCATGAAATTTTAAATTGGCCTCATCATGAATGTTAGAACGTAACATCATTAAAAAAAAAAAGAATCAAAAAACTTTCTTGTTGTATTTTATTTTTGAGTCATTATAAATTCATTTTGAAACTTACATCAGTTGCATGGTTATTACCTTTACTTTTTTTTGTGTTATGGTGGCACTGACTCACTTACTCAACTGACTGTACGAATTTACAACAAACACCTTTTGACACATACACAACCAACGCACAATGGATGTTACGCAAATAACCACCTCCTCTTTACACATACATATAAATTTTACGACAGCAAAATTTTACAATTACCCATTTACTCTCTTTAAAATTATGTCTTTATTGGTAAAAAAAAGTTTTTGGTTGTATATTAAAATTAGGGTGGTCAAATTTTGTTTAAAGGTTTTAAAGGAAGCTGATTTGGCATAATATTTTTTTTTTAAATTTTTCAATCACTTGGATTAAGTTTTACCACTCAAAATGTGGACATATTTAATCTTAATCACATCCAGGTTTTAAACATCTACGACTCTTCATGTTTTTATGTAAATTTTTTGTATAATTTTTTTTTTAAATTTCTAAAGCATACCTTAAGGAGTAATTCATAAACAACTGAATTTTTTTTACTAGCGCCATCTGTTGTGATAAACTTAAAAAAAAAATATTGTAATATTTTGCGTCATTTTAAAGCATACTTTAAGCAAAAAAATAATAAAAAGGTGACTCAAAATTCAATTGTTTACAAAACACAGCAACGGTTCCGTTTTCTAAATCTTCCACATAATTTTTGTCACTTTAGTTTGAAATCCAGCTCTGAAATATCCCATCTTTTACATAATGCTGTTTTAAAATCTGCAAATTTAGTGCCACCCTTATACACAAATTTAGTGTTTTAATATATTTCAGCAGCAGTTAGACTATATGACATGATTTATGCATAAGAGTGTTGTTTTCGCCGATGTCAATTTATATTGTCATATGATCTTTGTTAGAAGAGGATTGGAAAATGCGTAAATTTTCTAGATAATGAAAAGAGGTGTAGTAATCGTGTTAACGAAAAAAAAATGTCAGGCATGTAATTGCTTAAATAATGGATAAAATTTATTTCTTAAATTAGAATATTTCCAAAATAGGAATTGAAATGATAAAGTTCATAACCTCGTAAGACAGAGTTTTTTTTCAACTGCCATTCTTAAAAAAAAAATGAGAAGCAGATAATCGGAGATTTTTGTTTTATGAAAAAATGCCTAAGAAATTGAAAATTTGGGAATTTTTATATAAAAAAAATTTGTGAATTTTTCTATCGAAAAAATTGTAGAATTTTTTTATAGTAAAAATTTGATAATTTTTCTATAGAAAAATTTTGGAATTTTCCTATAGAAAAAATTTAAGAATTTTTCAATAGAAAAAATTTGACAATTTTTCCATTGAAAAAAATCATAAATTTTTTTATAGAAAAAATTCACAAATTTTCCATCGAAAAAATCTGTGAATTTTTCTATAGAAAAAATTTAAAAATTTTTCTATAGAAAAAATTTAAAAATTTTTCTATAGAAAAAATTTAAAAATTTTTCTATAGAAAAAATTTAAAAATTTTTCTATAGAAAAAATTTACAAATTTTTCTATAGAAAAAATTTACAAATTTTTCTATAGAAAAAATTTACAAATTTTTCTATAGAAAAAATTTACAAATTTTTCTATAGAAAAAATTTACAAATTTTTCTATAGAAAAAATTTAAAAATTTTTCTATAGAAAAAATTTAAAAATTTTTCTATAGAAAAAATTTAAAAATTTTTCTATAGAAAAAATTTAAAAATTTTTCTATAGAAAAAATTTACAAATTTTTCTATAGAAAAAATTTACAAATTTTTCTATAGAAAAAATTTACAAATTTTTCTATAGAAAAAATTTACAAATTTTTCTATAGAAAAAATTTACAAATTTTTCTATAGAAAAAATTTACAAATTTTTCTATAGAAAAAATTTAAAAATTTTTCTATAGAAAAAATTTACAAATTTTTCTATAGAAAAAATTTACAAATTTTTCTATAGAAAAAGTTCAGAAATTTTTGTATAGAAAAAATTCACTAATTTTTGTATAGAAAAAATTCACAAATTTTTGTATAGAAAAAATTCACAAATTTTTGTATAGAAAAATTCACAAATTTTTGTATAGAAGAAATTCACAAATTTTTCTATAGAAGAAATTCACAAATTTTTCTATAGAAGAAATTCACAAATTTTTCTATAGAAGAAATTCACAAATTTTTTTATAGAAGAAATTCACAAATTTTTGTATAGAAAAAATTCACAAATTTTTCTATAGAAAAAATTCACAAATTTTTCTATAGAAAAAATTTGTGAATTTTTCTATAGAAAAAATTTACAAATTTTTCTATAGAAAAAATTTACAAATTTTTCTATAGAAAAAATTTACAAATTTTTCTATAGAAAAAAATTACAAATTTTTCTATAGAAAAAATTCACAAATTTTTCTACAGAAAAAATTCACAAATTTTTCTACAGAAAAAATTCACAAATTTTTCTATAGAAAAAATTCACAAATTTTTCTATAGAAAAAATTCACAAATTTTTCTATAGAAAAAATTCACAAATTTTTCTATAGAAAAAATTCACAAATTTTTCTATAGAAAAAATTCACAAATTTTTCTATAGAAAAAATTCACAAATTTTTCTATAGAAAAAATTCACAAATTTTTCTATAGAAAAAATTCACAAATTTTTCTATAGAAAAAATTCACAAATTTTTCTATAGAAAAAATTCACAAATTTTTCTATAGAAAAAATTCAAAAATTTTTCTATAGAAAAAATTCACAAATTTTTCTATAGAAAAAATTCACAAATTTTTCTATAGAAAAAATTCACAAATTTTTCTATAGAAAAAATTCACAAATTTTTCTATAGAAAAAATTCACAAATTTTTCTATAGAAAAAATTCACAAATTTTTCTATAGAAAAAATTCACAAATTTTTCTATAGAAAAAATTCACAAATTTTTCTATAGAAAAAATTCACAAATTTTTCTATAGAAAAAATTCACAAATTTTTCTATAGAAAAATTCACAAATTTTTCTATAGAAAAAATTCACAAATTTTTCTATAGAAAAAATTCACAAATTTTTCTATAGAAAAAATTCACAAATTTTTCTATAGAAAAAATTCACAAATTTTTCTATAGAAAAAATTCACAAATTTTTCTATAGAAAAAATTCACAAATTTTTCTATAGAAAAAATTCACAAATTTTTCTATAGAAAAAATTCACAAATTTTTCTATAGAAAAAATTCACAAACTTTTCTATAGAAAAAATTCACAAATTTTTCTTTAAAAAAAATTCAAATTTTTCTATATTTTTTCTATGAAAAAATCTGTGAATTTTTCGATAAAAAAATCTGTGAATTTTCTATAGAGAAAATTCAGTGAATTTTTCTATAGAAAAAATCTGTGAATTTTTTTCTATAGAAAAAGTCTGTGGATTTTTCCATCGAAATAATCTATGATTTTTTCTGCTGAAAAAATTTGTGAATTTTTCTATAGAAAAAAATCTGTGAACTTTTCTATAGAAAAAATTTGAGATAATTTTTCTATAGAAAAAATTTGAGAATTTTTCTGTAGAAAAAATTAGATTATTTTTCTATAGAAAAAATTTGAGAATTTTTCTATAAAAATTGCCCCAAAAATGTTTAAAACTTTAAAAAATTGTAAATTTTTCTAATCTCAAGTACTTGCTATAATTTTTTTTTAGAATTTGAAATTTTTTGTTTAAAAAGAACCTAAATTGTTGCAAAATGTAATAATTAAAGCTAAATGTTTTTTAAATGACCCTAATATAATTATTAAAATAATCCTTAAATAACTATTAAGTCACTTTTACTTATCCCAGTTTTCCTTATAAAACTCTAAAATGTTTATAAAATAAACTTTTGAAATCCTCCCAGTTGGCAACGTCCTCGAGCCATCCTCAGTGACGGAGCGATGACATGTCAGAGTCACACCTGACATCCACAAGACATCTCTATGTACTGGGTTGAGGACAGTTTCATACAAATTTTCAAAATGTCCTCACTCAAAGTCAGCAGTGGTCAGGGCTGACCTTCTGGGGACATGTCACCTAAGACTTCTTTGGGGAAATGTCTGACATAGGTCATGCGAAAATACAAAAAATTTTCGTATTTCCTTTAGTTTTTACTTTTATCCATTTGCCTTTATAAATTATCTTTCTCATATTTAGAAAAAACTTTTCGCCTTTTTTAGTCCCAACTGGATTTGAACCTGGAACCTCCAGTTTATTAGTCTCACACCTAACCACTTGTTCCAAACTGTATTTTTAAAATTGTTTGTCTATTTATTACTTTTATTCTACTTGTTAGATTTTGATTTTATTTTAATTAAGTCGATAATATTGCCATCTTTTTCTTGGAAATTAAAGAGTTGCCCAGATTTAAAATTCTAATTTAATATACTGCTATTCTGAAGACATTTCCTTTTAGACGTCTTAGAGGAATTGTCCACACGCTTAAAGCAAACATTCAGTGCTGACAATGTTAGGACATGTCATCAAGGATTGCCTATGATTTGTCAGAGCCTGAAGACATTTCCTCAAGGAATCACTTGGGAAATTTCCTCAGTGACACATTTTCCAACTGGGCTTATTTTTAAATAAACTAAATACTGTTTATTTAAAGCTTTTCATATGTTAATCTCTTCTATTGTCTCTTTAGAAAGGTCTTACATCAAAGTCTACTACATACATACATCCGTATAATAAAAATCTCCTTTAACAAATTTTTACACTAAACCACAACATAAAGTAAAGTGTCTGTTTTTATGTTTTTTGATAAGGATTAAATACTTTGAACTTTAAATGTGTAAATAATACTAAAAAATTTAACAACAACAAAAAAAAAAAAGTAAACCATTAAAAGTTTAATTGACCATAACGTTAGAAAAACTAAATACACTATATGTACAACATGCCGAGAACACATACATGGAAATGTGTAAAAATACACACACACTCACATATACACAACTATGGTTGAATTAAAAATGTTTAAGTAATACTATTTAGACACATACAATAAAAAAAACTTCCTTATATACATATGTAGTGGTATTCTGTGTTTATAGTAAACATGAGAAAACTACGCACTTCCGTTTTGTGGCTGCAGTTTATTATGTATTTTGCGGAAATTTTTGACTTTCGATTTTCCCGTGAACACAAGACTTAACAAGTAGAAAAGTTAAATTCGACTTTGCCGAATCTATGAATACCCTCCACAATGCATTTTTTAAAGGGTAGTACATTTTTTAACGTGAAAAAATTAACAATTTTTATTAGAAATATTTTATTTTGAGTAAAAACTCTTTTTTTGTAATTTTTTTAAAAAAAAAAAAAGAAAAATTGCTATTTTTTTTTTCTTTAGTGTAAAATTTTTTTCGAGTGTACTGTAAAATTATTTCTGAGTGAATGCATGTACACAAAATATTGTCATTTTTGTAAAAAAAACACTAAATTTTTTTTTGTATAAATTTTTTTTTGAGTGCAAAATTTTTTTTGAGTGTAAAATTTTTTTTGAGTGTAAAATTTTTTTCGGGTGTAATTTTTAATTAACCAATGCTTTTAAAACTAAACAAGTTTAAAAAGCATTGCTTTAAAATTAAACAAGTTTGAAAAGCATTGTTTAGTTACCACCAATGCTTTTAAAACTTGTTAAAACACGTGGCATTTTAGATGCAATTAATCTGAAATTCAGGGTTTTGCTTATAACTTTTGAACCACTGGACCGATTGAGCTGAAATTTAATCCCAAACAGGCCCGGGGAACGGCAAAGATACATGCCAAGCTTCAGTAGTCTTATTATTGTCTTTCGAAAGTTATCGTGTTTTTCATCTCATAAATTCGCGAAACACCCTTGCCGAAATTTACTCTTTTGCTCATAACTTTTGAACCACTGGACCGATTTGGCTGGATTGCAATACCAACCTGACCAGGTAAATGACAAACATATATGCCAAACTTCAGTAGCCTCTGTAAAGTCTTTCAAAAGTTAGCGTGTTTTCTACGGACAGACAGACGGACGGACGGACGGACGGACATCGCTAGATCGACTTAAAATCGATCGAGGATCATAAATATATATACTTTATGGGGTCCTAATATTTCGAGGTGTTACAAACGGAATGACAAACTTATATATACCCTCTATCACTAGAGAGGAGGGTATAAAAAAAAGTTTGAAATAGTTCGACTGCGATATCTCAGTTTTAATATTGTTAAAAATAAATTTTATTTAAAGGCAATTATGATATTTAATAAATTGCACTTTATGGAGAACCATACAAAATAATGCCACCCTTTTAGATTTAATAAAGAAAATATCGTAACTGAAATTAAAAAGGTTCTCAGACTGGAGGGCTGCACCCGCTAGTAATGATTTTGTGCTTAATTTGTTTAATGTTATCATTTTTATCCTTTATAATCCTTGGTCGATTATAAGTCAATCTGACTATGTCCGTCTAGAGCAGCGATACGCAGACACATACTATAACATTTATGCTTGTGTGGGTAGTAGCAAGCGGAAAGTCAACAAATTTGCTTAAGCAACAGAATTTTATAGTGTATGTGTGTTGACAGCGCACAAGCAGCGCCTATTCCCGCGGGAATAGGAATTACAAAAATGCGTATCACTGGTCTAGAGTGACATTTTTTCTTCAGATTTTTATTATCCTAGGTGATTATCCTTCTAGACTCAAAAATTATGTGATCCAAATTTAAGGCCAATCGGATTAAATTAACCCGTGGCGTCCGGCAATCAAAGTTATGAATTTTTGAAAATTTTGAAAAAATTAAAAAAAAAAGTTTCTTGATTTTAAAGCGCTGAATTCGAATTTAAACAAAATTTTTGAAATCGGACGAACGGTTTTTAAGATATCGCGATTTGAAATTTGCTGTTTTTTTACGGTCAAAAAATTAAAAAAAAAATCTCAAAATTCCTTTTCCTTGACTATCTGAAATCGGTCGAGCGGTTTTGAGATGTCGCCATTTAAAATTTGTCGAAAAATGTCCAAAATTGATGGGTTTTGCCACATTTTAGAAATTTTTAAAATAAAGTCTCAATATTTTTTCCAATAACTGCTTCATAGAGCTTGAGATAAACTTTTATTTAAAATTAATTTAAGCCAACTCCGATCATTTAAACCCGTGGCGCGCTTCTCTCAAAGTTTTGGTTTTTAGAAAATGTTCACAAAAAAAATTTTCAGAAGGCTCCATGATTCAAATCGTGTGATTTGGCTTAAATTAAGTTCAAATTAAAGTCTGTCTCAAAATCTATGAAATAGTCAATGGAAAAATTTTATACTTTATTTAAATAAAAATTTTGGACGTAGGAAAAAATCACCATTTGTGGAAAACCAAAATTTTTGACAAATTTCAAATGGCGATATCTTAAAAACCTTTGGACCGATATTTATAAAGCTTTTCATTTCAAACTTACCACAAAAAACAAAATGTTGTTTGATCATTGTCAAACTTACAGAGCTTATTGCACTAAAACAACTAACAAGGAAGGTCTTTCTCAGGGCACCCACCGATTGCCCTGAAACTTGAATATAGGAATGAGGGGGGAAAAAATAAGAGTTACCCGTTTTTTTTTAGCTGCCCAGTATCGTAACAGTTTAATTTAATTTTTGATTTTATTAACGGATTTCACATTGATACCAAATGTGCTTTTCTTTATCCCGAAATTTTTTGTAGAATGCCTTATATAAATAACTGTGTGTTGTATGTTCGTAGTATGCCTGTGTTAGTTTCTCTTTAAAAAAAACATTAGACATATGAATGATGTTGTATGGTATTAATATGAACATATTGCTGTTCATGTTTAAATGTATGTTTCTAGTTGTAGTAGTAGTAGTTGTTGGTTAGTTTTTCAAACGCATTTCATTACATACAAACAAGTTGCAAGTTTTGTGCATGCCTGTAAATGTATGTTTTAGTGTATGTGTGTATTATGTTTATGTCAGAGCGTAGAACCGGTTGTTGTAACAGACATTTAAATAGCCACAACACAACAATAACAACAGCAACAATAACAAGAGGAAAATAGTGAAACTAACTACACAACATTTATGCAATAGCAATACAATAACAAAAATTTTATAATCCAAAGGATTGTTAAAGCTCATGTTGTATTTATGTATGAGTTTGCAATAAATTTATAAAAATTGAATGTAACCGACTCTATGTTGCTCTGTTTTGGAATCGGAGAGATTTGTGCGCTAAAAAACGAGGCACCTAAACCAAATCCGATTACGATTCTTTTAGGTTGGCTCCTGTTTTTAAAATATTTGTAATTAAAAAATTTTAGTTCCAAGGATCCACAAACATTTAAGTTTTTCTCATTTATTTAATTTAATTCGAAATAGACCAACAAATTACCATTATATCCACTAACATACATCAAACACCAACTATTTAATATAAAATTTAATCCATTTGTTCGATTTTTCCATTTTATCATCCCTAGTAAAAAAGTTTTGATATAATAATATATAATTTGATACAATCATATTAAAATATATATGAGTTTTTATATGTTCAGATCTAATTATATGAAAGATTTAATATGGCTCCATTTTCTTATCTGAGGTTATACATAAATATATATGACTTCATATAATTATATAAATCTACATTTATTTATATAAAATAAGATCAACTGGATTTATTTGGATGTGACCAAAATTCGGATCTAATTGTATCATTTTTAATATTTGTGTATCTAAAATAATACAATTAGATAATTATTTGATACAACTTGATACAGCCAATTTTGAGATCAAATTAGATCTTAAAAAGTTTTTTTTTTACTCGGGATTCGAATATTTTTCATTTTATCAATTTTTCTTCAGTGAACGGAGCGTATTATTAATGTAGAGCATGTGAGTTAAAATAAATAATACGCACCGTATAATCAAATAATGATGGTCAAATATAACAAAAAATTAGGAAAAATTTAGGCAACATCAGGAAAACTCAGAAAAATAATGGAGCAAAAATCTGGTGAATTCGGCGAAAAAAAATTTAAAAAATTGGGAAAAATTAAAATAAAACAAGAAAGAGTGTTAAATTCGGCCGTGCCGAATCTTTTATACCCTCCAACATGGAAATATTAAAATAAAAAAAATTGCAGGGGCGCGTTTTTTGTTGATTAAGGGGGATGGGTGCGGTGGGCTTGGCGGGGGATGCAGGGGGATACTTTCCTCTTCGCGAAAAATTTTTCCGAATTCATTTGTTATGCTTTTAGCACTTACGAATACAACAATTTTATCATAATTTAAATTAATTCGTTATATTTACGCCCACAAAAACGGGTGGGCCGATAAAAATTCATAATTTAATCCCCTGGCTCCAAGCGCAGTACTTTGACCTTCCCCTGATATAAAAATGTTTCTTTTGTTCAACAAGAATACGAAAAAAATTAAATAAATCATTTTTCAGAGGTTCGTTTTGTTCTTAAAGGGGAAACTTTTGTCCCCTGCACCGATTTTGCCCATTTACGAACTTAGCCAACTGACGAGTATAGGACATAACTGTGCCAAATTTTAAAAGTCCAGCTTTTTTATTTTGGACTGCATCGTGTTATTTACAGACGAACGGGCGGACATTCATAGAATGTCTTAGAATCGATCATGAACATTTCATTTCAACATACCTGGATCTTATCTCCACTCGATAAGAGTGTTCAAAAATGATATTTTTTATAAAATCTGTTCCAATCGCTTTAACTGTCACAAGGGCTCCCCTAAAGGAGTCAGATGTATGACCAACACCCAATATTTTTTCAACCCCAACATTTTCTCAAAACTCTCTATTTTCAACCCTTAAGGCGGTCCCAATACAAATTTATTTTATTTTTTATTAATTTATTTTATTAAATCCTACCGCTCAAATATTGCCTCCTAGAGGATAAAATTTGTATCTCCAAATATTTAAAAAAAGTTCGTCAAAAACGATTTGAATAAAAATTTTCTGACTGCAAAAGCTGCAAAGTTAAATGGATCCGAAAAAGGACCTGTTGACGAAAAAGTCAAATTTCGACCCCCTCTAACTCAGCGAGTTTTTCACCGATCTCGTTCAGAATTGGTGTGGTACTACTACCCAATAGATCTTATCATCAAGTTTGAGTCTGATCGGATGACATCGATTTAAAAAGTGTGTTCACTTGAGGTATTTTACCCATAAAGCAAGATGCACTCCAAACTAGAGATGGGACACTTGATTTGACAGTGAGTGTGAGTGATTTTCATTTAAATCACGTGATTATAAGTGTTGAAAAAAATGGGTGAGTTATTAATGAGTGAGTCGAATTTTTGCGTGAGTTTGCGTGATTTGATATAGAGATGGGCGCGTGAGTGGATTTTGACTCACACTCATGCTCACGCAAAAAAAATCGGATCACTCACTAATCACTCACACATTTTTTTTTTACTCACGCTCACTCACTATTCACGTGTTTATAAAAAAGTTACTCACGATCACGCGTGACTCACGCAAGATTCAATCACTATCACGCGTGAGTCACGCAAAATCTACTCACGCAATAAAATTTTCTTACCAAAAAAAGAAAAAAAATCCAAAATTTTTTTTTTTACAAAAAATTAAAAAAAATTGGGCTAATCAAAAAATCCAATCACGCAAACTCACGCAAAAAATAAATGACTCACTTACTTATCACTCACTCAGATTTTTTTTTTAACTCACACTCACTTACAATCACGTGATTGAAATAAAAATCACTCACGTGACCAGTGCCCATCTCTAATTTGATATTTGATTTTCTTTATTTTATTCGTTTTTTTTCATTTCTTGAAAAAAAAATAATATTTTTAAATTGTTTATTTTTTAAGAAAATTTTATGGCGTGAGGGAGTTTGCGTGATATACGCGTGAGCAAGATTGAGTCTTGAAAAAAAAATTTTTTGATAAAAGAAGAATTTAACAAAAAATAAAGTTCTTTTTGATAAAAATGAAAAAAAAAATTTAGTAAAAAAAAACATTACTGAAAAAGAGTTTTTGGTTCGTAAAATCTTTATATATTTCTCTTTGTTTCTTATTTTGCAAAAAAAAAAAAAAAAATTTAATTAGTTTTTTTCTGAAAATACATAACGTAATATTAGCTCACAAGAAAGGTGTTAAGAGGGCACCCACCGATTGTCCTGAAACTTGAGTATGGGAATGAGATATGAAAAATAATAGTTACCTGTTTTTTTAGCTGCCCAATCTCAACTTTAAGAAATTTTATGAAAAAATATTAGCTCTCGGGAAAATCCGAATAATAGCCGAACTAGCAGGAATTTCGGCTAACGAAAAAATAAGGGTCTGCTTAATTTGTATATGATTTCGGTGGTCGTCTGTAATACTTCTCCATGTAAAATACCCCAACGATTATACTTTTTTGGCAATAACGAACTTAACACGATCGATACGCCATTGGACAGGCCTTCAAAAAACATTTTGACCTGTATAAAAAGTTCATATATTTTCATTTGAAGAAATGGGAAAAATCCTTTAAAGACAAAAACTCCCGTTTTTTCCTCCCCTTTGACACACTAAATGTGAGATTGGGCAGATAAAAAAACATGTAACTCTTATTTTGCTCCCCTCTTTCCCATATGCAAGTTTCAGGATAACCGGTGGGTGCCCTGTGAAAGACCTTCCTTGGCAGTGTTAAGAAGATGTATATTTTTTTTAATTATCGCATTATTTAATTTGGCATTGAATGGAATTTAAAATTAATTAAAAAAAAAAGATATTTTTGAACAAAAAACTACAGACCAAAAAAAAAATTTTTTACCATAAAACACTTTTTCAGTAATATAAATATTAGAGTTAATTTTGAAAATTTGATCTGCGGATATCATCATTTTTTTGAAGGATTTAGTTGAACTAAAAAGAATGGCGGTATTTTTTTGGAAAAAAATTCGCTCCTTGGGGTGGTTCAACGCATCTGAAAACGCGAATTTTGAGCTGATCTGATTTCACCAAATCTGATTTCACCAGTCGCACAGTGGCGCCTTTTGACTTTTTTCGTTGCAAAAATCATAACTTTCGAAGTAATGAAGATAATTTAAAAATTAATAAAGCATTTGAAAGAAGACTCCCCTAGCTTTAAAATATATGATCCGCAATGTAATTGTTCAGCCGCAGCACTGTGCACAGTGTCGTATAATGACCGTTTTCGCAGTAAACATTATAACTTTTAAAGTAATGAAGAAATTATCAAAATTTATAAAGAATTTGAATGATAACTCCTTCAATGTACAAATAAGTAACCCACATGGCCATTGGCCCACAAAATACCACTCTAATAAGAAAAAATTTTATACAGTATTGAAAAAAATATTACTCAATTTTGCACCAAATAACCATTAATTAGTATTGAGTAAACTTTTAATAAAAATTTAATAATTGTTTACGAACAAATTGGAGAAAATTTCCAATTTACGCAAAGAAAATTTTACTCAAAGTTTTTTGGGGTTTTTTAAAGTAATTTTTTAATTGTGTCAAGTAAAAATTTACTTAAAATTTAAATTTTTTTAAAAAAAAGTTTCACCTTTTATTACTAAATATATTAATGTCTTAAAGACATAGGCAAAATTAAGAATATGCATAGAAACTTTGAAATACATATAGAAAGAGCTATAAACTCAATGAGAATTCAAAACACTAATTTCACTTAATTTCATTAGCTGTAGGTTAAATTTTAACAGATCATTCACTAAGGTTTAAAGTCTTAAAACTTTTTAAATTAAAAACTTTTTGAAAATCATGTTTTTTTTTTGTACACAAACTTTTATTTAAAAAATTCTTAAAAATCCCAAGATGACACAGAAGTTTTTCGCAATTTTTATGTTTAACTTTGTTTTATCAAAAATACAAAATGTTTACTTTTAAAATATCTTAATTCGTTCAGGAAATACAGCTCGTCAAAGAGGTAACTTTTCAGAAAAATTTTTCCGCTAGGGGGCGTTATAAGCGAATAAAAAATTAAAAAAAAACATATAATAAATTAATGACCAATATATGTACTAAGTTTGTCAAAAAATTCCTGTGGATCTCTAAACTGTCCAAAATCTTTTAAGGAAGTTTCAAAAATATCTCCTTTTCGTAGTAAAAGTTGTTGCAGTTTCATTGATTTTTCATGTACACGGGCAAGTACCGGCACCCAATTTTAATTAAATAAGTTAGAGTATTAAACCCTAAACAACCTCTGTTTAGTAGTTCCCGTCACAAACCGTCACTTTTTTTGTTCTATTCTATCAAATGTGAAAAAATACCGAAATATGGAGTGTTTGCAAAACTGCCCCTGAAAAAAAAGTATTCGACTAAATAACCCTGTTTTTATACCATTTCATTGGAATTAATATACCTTTCAAACGACACCAAAAAAATAATGATCGCTTGAATAGTTTGCCTGAAATTCAATTGAAAAGATGATATATTTTTTTAAAAGTTTAACTTTTTTCTGTAAACTGTAAAATTGCCAAATTTGAGTGGCTCTATAATTCATAATTTTTATCCGATTGCAAAAATGTGCTTGGATTCTTGATCAGTGAAGAGTTTTCTATCAGATGTAATCATACGTTTTATCAATTTCTTCTGTCAAATTTTTGATTTTTGCAACGCATTTAGGGAAAAGGCGCCACAGTGAGTCGTTTCTACAGCAAAAAATAATACAATGGTCGTTTTTCAAACTCTTAAAAAAGTTCCGAAAACCCACCACAGAGGGCGGAAATATAAGGTTTTCCATTTTCTTTTTAAATTAATTTTTTAAATATGCACAATTAAAGGGCATTTTCGCCTTAACAAAATGATACCAAATTTTTCGTTCTATCACAACCCGTTAAAAAGTTATAAGCTCTCAAAAATGGGGAAAAACACGTTTTTTGAGAACTTTGACCTCAATTTTCTCGAAAACATGACGTGATAGAAAAATTTGAAAACTAGATACAGAATAAGCATCGAAATGTTAATCGAAAACAGGTTTTATGAGCCCAGAATATCATCCAAAATCATCACAAAAAAATGTTCTCAATAATGCACAAAAATGCGTTTTTTGTGAACTTTGACCTCAATTATCTCAAAAACCTGAAGTTACGGAATATTTTGGAAGCCAGATTTGGAATCGGCATTAAGAGGAAAATCGAAAACGAGTGTCCAGACCGCTGACATATCCAAAAATTTTTCAAATTTCGGTCACTGTTTTATTATTTTGCCACTAGAAAAAAAACTTTGAAGCCTTATAAATTTTTAATGGTTTGTCATAGAAAGGTGCTTTTTGTACCAATTTTCTTAGCAAAAACTGCCTCTTCATCGTGCATGATTAAAAAAATAATTTAAATTTAAAAAAAAAAATTTTTTCTTTGTTTGGAACTATCTGATTTAAAGTCAAAAAAAGAATCCAAAACCATTGTCCTACAGCTCAAATATTTTTGTGTGTTAATATCGACCTAAAAGGCAACTTTCCCGACCCCGACGTTTTCGAAATTCGAAAAGAAGCTAAATTTGCTCATTATTACTATTTGAAGATAATCGGTTATATGAGGCGTATTATCAATATGTTGTTGATAACACTATTTGGCGTATGAGTAACATTATTTAATATTGCTTATACGTAGTCTTATAGATAATTTCAAAAAAATCAAAACAGATTAGAAAAAATTAGGAAAAATTGGAAAACTTAAGAAAATTTAGAAAAATTCGGGAAAATTTAGACAAATTTAGAAAACTTCCGACAAATTAGACTTAAATTCGGAAAATTTTGTAGAACAGAAAAATTCTACAGATAATTGGAAAATATTATTCGATTATAATTTTTTCGAAATTTAAACTTTATTTTCCCATGTAATTACTATTTTAAATATTTATATATCTTTGACCATCAGATATTTACTTTATAAAAAAACCCCTCTCTAGTTGGTTCCGTTATCCATTTGACAATGACTAATGAAACTTAGAAAATACATTGAGTGAGCTTGTGTGTGTGTTAGTTTGTATGCTAGTGCATATTTTAAAAAATGATGAACTTGAGTTTTAACTTTTATAAAGTGAGGGGTATTTAAAAAAAAAAATTAAACAACAAAAAATATAAATTAAATACAAACGATTTATATTGTACAACAATTTAATATATTACCACATACTTAAGTACTACTTATATGTTTGATGTCTGAGTGTATGACTATTTGTCTGTCTGTCTGTTAGTCGATACACTTTCACAGTAGACTGACTAACCGACATTTTGTCTATCTATATCACACTACAAAACATGTGTGTGTGTGTGTGTGCGTGTAGATGAAGTATTTTATATAGTGAGTTGAAAATACCCTCATAAATCCTTCAAGTGTTTCATTATAAATTATTTTATATGCACTTTACCAATTGCACAACAAAAACTAACGAACAGACGCACATACACACACACACACACACTTTTTCACTAACACAATTACATGATGTCCTTTAGAGTAAAACTTTACTTATACTCATATATATGAATTAAAGTGTGTGTGTGTATTTCAGTATTATTTCCCAATGTTCTTTTTATTGTTTATTATTGTAGTAGTTGTATGTGTGTAGTCCTTTACTTGTCTGATAGGACTTAATGTTAATTCATTTTATATTATTCATGCATGCATGTATGTATGTTATTTTATTCTGTTCATACGAGTATATTTGATTGTATGCATGCTTATGCTTTATTCTGTATTGATGTTGTGCATGTGTGTGATTTTATATATTGACAACAATATGCGTGTATGTATATTTAATATCTGTGTATGTTATAAAATTGCATTTTAATGCAACAATTCATGTTTTACCATGGTTACATTTTATGGTGGGCATGACTATTATCTATATATAAAATATTTTTGTTAATACACTCGAAAATTTAATTTTTTAGTAGTAATTGAAAAAAAAAAACTATTTTTGAGTAGACCACTGATTGTAGGAAATACAAATCAATACCGCTAATTTGTGAAAAGTTCACAAACCGTACAAAATTAGAATTTCCTTTCAATGACTTGAACAACATTCCGTTTTACCAACTTAATTTTTCGAGTGTCTGTACTTATATGCATATTTATGTTTAAACATGTTATGTTTTATGTATTAGTCTTGTTATATTTGAATGATGTTGCATTAAGTTTACAAAATTATATGTGCTAATTTATATTTTTTTGTTGTTGTTTTGATTCTTGTTTTGTTATTGTTATGGGTTTATCAAAGTTTTTGTGGGTGTATTAAAATTGCATAGTTTTGCTTAAAAACATAATTTAAACATTAATCCTGGCAATTAAGTTTAATTAAATAGTAGTTTAATGGGTGATAATAATGTTTGGCATTGCAGGAGATTTTCAAGTACATGTATTAGGATTTTTAGATTTGCAGAGGATTTGCAAGTACAAGAAAAATAAAATAAAAGTCTGGGGAATGAGCAAAAGTAGACCTGATTTGCAAAATCTATAATTGCTGGCTATAACTTTCAAAATTTTACTGGAGTTCAAAAAGATTTAAAAATTTTTAGATTCCTTAACCTTTCAATGAACACAGACAAGAATACTTTTGAAATTTTATAACACAAACTAGAATTGCTAGGGTTGCCACTCAATTGTAGAATACTTTTTTTAAAGAACAAAATCGGCTACACTAAGAAAATTATGTCATTAACTGTTTGTAGGTTATTTTAAAAAGTAATCAGTAAAGTCATTTTAAAAGAAAATTCACTTATTTTATAAAGAATTTAATTTTTTTACTGTTTCTGTAGTTTAAAAAAATAATTTACTGTATTAAAAACGAATTTTCTGTTACATTTAATTTCGGCAGTAAAAAATTTCTTCTATAGTTTTACTGTTTTTCAATACAAAATAACTGAATATTCACTAGTTTTTTAATGTTTTGGTTAGTCATAAAATTAACATTTAAAATTGACTGTAATGTGTTTTTATTTTAAATGAAAAAACAGTGGAATGGTTTTTAAATAAAATTTCATTTGTTTAAGTGAATATTCACTCTAATTTACCTACATAATTCTTTGAGTGTACAGTTGTACAGAAAAAAACTACTGAACAGATGTTGATGAATTTTTTTTTGGATTCCCGAGTAAAAATAAACATATAAGGGGTGGTCCAATAACAAGTATCTTTTTAAAAATGCAATAAAATGATCAATACTCAACTTTTTTTGGAATGTTATGGCTTTATTTGAAAGAGCAAACATTCCCGTTTTTTATGGCAAACGACTTCATTGATGCGTTCTCGGCTTGCTCCGCTGTATCGCGTTGTAGCGCAGTACTGCGCTGCCAAACTGCACGTTTTTCGAAAAAACGTTTTTAACCGAAATAAGGCACTCAAATGAGGTTATGTTAACAAACAAATTGCTACATCTTGGGATCGTAAAACTTGCACGGTATTGTAAAGAATCCAATTCATCTATAGGAAGCAACAGATTTGAGTATCAGCATCATTACACAATGTTTTCAAAAATACAGCTGAAAACCCCATTTTCGTCAAAGATGAGCGCTACAGAGCCATGATTACCGACTTTTTGTTGGCCGTAATAGAATATATCAACTTGGATGACATTTATTATCAGAAGGATGTCGCAATATGTCCCACAGTCCATCAAACAATCGATTTTTTTCGCACTTAGTTCGGAAATCGTGTTTTAGCCATATTCGCGGTGACAATTGATCCCTTCAGAGCTGCCGATTAAAACCTTTAATAATTTTTTTGAGGGGCCTCGTTAAAGATTCATGCAACAAGGGAAATCCAGAAATGTTCTAGGCCCTTTCGACGAATATCGTTCAAGCCATTCGTGAGATAGAACCAGAAACATTAGAAAAATGGGTGCCGAGAATGAGCTACTGTGGAGCTAACCCAGGCAGCCGCATGAATGAAGTCGTTTGTCATAAATAATGGGAATATTTGCTCTTTCAAATAAAGCCATAAGGTTCCAAAACTATTGAGTATTGTTCATTTTATTGCATGTTTTAAAAAGATACTAGTTATTGGACCACCCTGTATAACAATATATAACTTGATACAAACCTAACGCATCATATATGATCATATAACCCGTGGACTGTTTTCTAAATTTTTTAAATGGGATCCACTGAAATATGGCAATGTCTGGTCAAAACTCAGATGAAATCGAATCTATTTTATAAACGTTGATATATTTTAATGCAAAAACATTCACCATTATTCGGATCAAATTGCGTAAAAAAATATTATTATATATTGCACCATATACAAATTTTTACTCGGGTTTATAGATTAAATTATTCTAGTACCTATCGGTGGCCATTTCTTTTGAAATTTTAGCTAATTATTTTAGTTATTTTAATGTGGGTAATTATGATCAGTAGACTGGCATTTTTCTGTATGGCAAAAATTAGTTTTCTCCGATTTTCAAAATACGATTTTCAATATCCTACTAGGCCTAAAACTTATGTGGTACCAATGTGGTACCAAAAATACCCGGCGATCAAAATTTTGGATTTTTGAAAAAAAAAAAAAAAAAAATAAATCATATTTGTTTATTTTGATACGCTGCGCACGAAAATCAAAAAAGTTTTAAAATTGGTCGAACGGTTTTCGACATATCGCTATTTGAAATTTGCAAAAAATGGCGGTTTTTTCCTAAATTCAAGAAATTTTGTAAAATAAATTCTAAAATTTCATACCATTGACCGCTTTATAGAGCTTGAGACAATCTTTCATTAAAAACAAATTTGTGCCAAATCCAATCATTTCAACCCATGGTGCCCTTCGGTCAAAATTTTGGACTTTTGGAATATTTCCACCAAAATTTTGGATTTTTGAAAATGAAAATTAAAAAAAAATATCTTGCGATGCCTTATTATGCCCTCCACTCTAGTGACAGAGGGTATATATAAGTTTGCCATTCCGTTTGTAACACCTCGAAATATTGGTCTAGGACCCCATAAAGTATATATTCATGATCCTCGATCGATTTTAAGACGATCTAGCGATATCCGTCCGTCCGTCTCTCTGTTGTAACACGCTAACTTTTGAAAGACTTTACGGAGGCTCCTGAAGTTTGGCATATATGTTGGACATTTACCTGGTCAGGTTAGTATTGCAATCCAGTGAAATTGGTCAAGTGGTTCAAAAGTTATGAGTAAAAAAGCGAATTTTTGCAAGGGTTTTTCGCGAATTTACGAGATAAAAAACACGAAAACTTTCTAAAGGCAATTATGAGGATGCTGAAGCTTGTCACAAATATTTTTCGTTTCCCTGGCCTAATTTATATTGAGTTTCAGCCAAAACCGTGAATTTCAAATTAGTTTCACCTTAAATTCACGTGTTGAAAACCCGTTAATTATGTTTTAAAAACATTGGTAAGTCACAAAAATATTTTATAACGTATTTTTGTCACTCAAAAATATTTTTACACTAAAACAAAAAAAAAATACACTCAAAAACATTTTACACTCGAAAAAAATTTTACACTCAAAAAAAAATTTACACTCAAAAAAAATTTAGTAAATTATTTTTGTTTTAGAATTTAGTAAAAAAAAGGTTTTTTACACAAAATAAAATTATTCTAATCAAAAATTTTATTTTTTTCACGTTAGAAAATTTACTATTACTAAAAAAGCGCATTGTGGAGGGTATTCATAGAATTCGGACAAGTCGAATTTAACTTTTCTACTTGTTTTTTGTTTATTACATCGTTAAACCATTTACGTTTATGTTTGTAATTAATAGACAATACGGCACAAATAATCTAAAAAAATATAAATAATTAATCAAACACAATAATCGCAAAATAATGACCTCGAGCTAGAAGCAACCTACTCAAATTATAAAAAAAGAAAATTTTTATTTCCCAATAAAAATGATCAGAATTTTAACAAAATGATTAGCACGCCAAGGTGGAATACCCCATGTATGGAATTATACTCGCAAATATCGTGTATATTGGGACATTTGCAACAAGAAGTAGCAACAACAATAATCAATGGGTAATCATGTGTAAATCTGTTTTTTATAATTTTTTTGTTAGTTATTTGATGATCGTAATCTTACTAAGATATTGTACAATTTTCTTCTTCTAATTCTTAGTGAGGATAGAGTTCAACATGTATTAATACTTTTGTTTGAACATTAGGGTTTTATATTTACTAAATAGTCTTGACAATAGAATCTGACAAATTCCAAAACACGTGTCGACTAATTGTAAGTCTTGCTAAAATGACCAGCATAAATAAATTTGAAACATAAAAATAATTTTCTTGAAAATTATACTATGAGAATATTGTAGTTTTAATTAGTCAAAGAAATAATGACCTCGAGCTAGAATAAACTTACTTAAAATACTTATTTCGTGTATTATATATTTAACAATGATTGTAAGCTTAGGGTATAAAAATGGTTTTCAGAATTCCAAAAATATATAAAAGTAGCTATTTGAAAAAGAGAATTTATAATTTCATAAATCATAGTTTAACATTGTGTAGGGCATTTTAAAATTCATTATCACCTAATAAAACCCTCTCATTTGTTTCTTTTTTTCTGTGGGAATTTGTTTCAAAAACTGTCTATCATTTCATCTTGATTGGCTTTTAGTCTATCCAGCTTATGTATTTATAAATCTAGTAGTTGTACAATATTATTTTAAGAAAAACTATTGCAGTTTTTATACCCTCCACTCTAGTGATAGAGGGTATATATAAGTTTGTCATTCCGTTTGTAACACATCGAAATATTGGTCTAGGACCCCATAAAGTATATATATTCATGATCCTTGATCGATTTTAAGTCTATCTAGCGATGTCCGTCCGTCCGTCCGTCCGTCCGTCTGTCTGTCTGTCTGTCCGTTGAAAACACGCTAACTTTTGAAAGACTTTACGGAGGCTCCTGAAGTTTGACATATATGTTCTCCATTTACCGGGTCAGGTTGGTATTGCAATCCAGCGAAATCGGTCCAGTGGTTCAAAAGTTATGAGCAAAATAGTAAATTTCGGCAAGGGTATTTTTCGAATTTACAAGATTAAAACCACTATAACTTTCGAAAGACAATTCTGAGGGGGCTGAAGCTCAGCATATATATTTGTCGTTCCCCAAGGCTGTTTGGTTTTGAATTTCAGCAAAATCGGTTCAGTGGTTCAAAAGTTATAAGCAAAGCACTGAATTTCAGATTTTTTTCACCTTAAACTGTTGAAAACTCGTTAAACAAGTTTTAAAAGCATGGTGAAATACCAGTTTTGTAAAACTTGTTGTTGTTTGTTTTCTTGTCGTGGCCCACGACTCGTGGGGTGCAGTTTAGTTGTTAGACAAGTAAATATTTGTTATTGTTTGTTATTGTTAGTGTAACTGTATGTAACGGGAAAAAATCAAATAAAGTATGTGTAAGATTGAATGTTAATTTGTTTTTGGTTTTTAAAGAAGAGGATGGTAATATAAACAAGGAAAATATGTGAAATAGTTATTTTTTGTATTACATGTAGGTATAAAACAACAAAAATATTTTACAAAGTAATTTGTTACTCAAAGAAATTGTACACTAAAAAAATATTTACACTCAAAAAAAATGCTACACTCAAAAAAAAAATGTAAACATTATTATTTTTTTTTTTTTTTGAATGAAATGGCAGACTCAAAAAAATGTTGACAGTCAAAAAATTTTACACTAAAAAAAATTTGATTGATTAAAAGAAAGTTTGACTCAAAATAATATACATATTTCTAATAAAAAATTGGTAATGCAATTTTTTAAATTTTTTTTTAGAAAATTACTATTTATCAGGTAACATTGTGGAGGGTATTCATAGATTCGACCAAGTCGAATTTAATTTTTCTACTTGTTATTTTTATTTTTTGTGTAAAAAAAAAGCTTTTGCCAAATAAACTTCATTATACAATCAGTCTGTTCTGTTCTATGCATCTATAGAAATTGTTTTTATATAGACAAATTGCAGAAAAAAATGGATTGAATGTAGAATTTTCTGTCTATGTTTTTTTTTTTTGAATTTTTTGTTTTGTTCTAATACATTTGTAACACTCTAATATGTTTTGATAGAAAAGCCAATTAAAAGAGATTTGGACAACGGAAACAAAATAATAGCAAAAAAATATATACAAAATCGGAAACACATCAAGCACATACTTGTTGTTTTAAATGGAGGAGACAACAAAAAAAAAAAAAAGAATTATACAACGATAGATAAAATATAACAAATTAAAACCCTATAGAAGTGTAGCAGAGATAACAAAAAAAAAAGTTGGTATAAAATAACATACACAGACAGAGCAGGAGTTGGAGTCAAAGTCAGCCAAGTTTACTTAAGTTGGCTATTATTTTTTGTTATTTCGCTTATCCAGTATTTTTTTCTGTATTTTTTTTTTGGCTCTAAATGTTTTTTTGTTACCGTTGTGAAGTTAAGTAGATCTATAATGTAATTTTTCTGGTATTTAGATTTACTAATTTACTAGGAAATTGTGTAATAGTGAAAGCGGAAATTCAAGATTTTACAATATAAAAAAAAAACAAGTAAGAAAGTTATAGTCGTTCAAGACCGACCATATAATACCCTACACCAGTGTTTTCTGGAAAATGGGTCTTAAGTCCAAACATGGACCGATTGAATCTGTCATTTATTAGATATTTATTTAGTGTAGAAAACACACACAGATCCAATTTTAGTGGAATTGGTTTATTTTTTTTGCCAATAGACCGATTTAACTGAATATCGGTCGAATTTTTTATATGGTCCAAAAATGGTCCAATTATATTCCGATTTGATTAGGTTACTAAAGTATACGTTTAACACCTACAAAAAAAATTGTATCAAATATGGACATTTTTATGAATTTTGAGGGAATTATATGAATATCGAGAGGGTGGTTTGTATGGGGACTACGAGAAGGACTGCTCCGATTGCTTTGAAATTTGAAATGATTCGTGCATACAAAATTTCATTACCTGTTAAATTTCAAAGCGATATCAATTATAACACGTTTATTAGAGTCATTCAACCCTAATCCAAAGGGGGCGTTTTTATGGGGGCTAGGTCTTAGCATGAACCGATTTTTTCCAATTTCTATAGGCTTAGTCCATGGGCCAAAAGATGCTTAAGTATCAAATTTCAAGTCAATTGATTGAAAATTGCGACCTGTATCGTTCTTAAACCGATAGATGGACAGACGGATGGACATCGCTTAATCGACTCAATGTAATGCTGAATCGATCGGGGCACTTGAAGGTAGGTCTAAAACCAAAAAGAATTTTTTTCTTCATTATAGTTATGAAAATGTTTATACAATATATAAAAAACTTATTATAAAAGAGCTAATGTTTTTTTATGAAAATGTTAATGCATTAATGATTTTCATAGATTTAATGAAAAATTTTCATAGATTTAATGAAAAATTTTCATATAAGAACATCTTGGAAAATGAAAAATCATTTTGAAAATATCGTTGATCTACCCAGTTGGCAAAATAAAATCACCCCTGACATACTGCTGACTCTCCCTTTATGAAATCGCTGACATCTTCATACAATTTTTCAAAATGTCCCCAAATGACATGTCGGCAGTTGGTCAGCAGTGTCCGACAGTATCGGTGGCCACCAAAAGACAACCCCTGACCAGCTGCTGACATGTCATTGAGGACATTTTGAAACATTTTATGAAGATGTCAGCAATTTTATAACGGGAGAGTTAGCAGTATGTCAGGGATGATTTTTTTGCCGACTGGGTAATTATATAAATCATTATAAAACAAATAGAAAAGTTAAATTCGACTTTGCCGAATCTATGAATACCCTCCACAATGCCTTTTTTTAAAGGATAGTACATTATTTTACGTGAAAAAAATTAACAATTTTGATTACAAATATTTTATTTTGAGTAACAACTCTTTTTTGTCATTAAAAAAAAAAAAAAAATACTATTTTTTTTTTTTTTAGTGTAAAACTTTTTTCGAGTGTAATGTTTTTTTTTTCTGTAAAGATATTTCTGAGTGAATGCACGTACGTATGTACACAAAATAATGACATTTTTGTAAAAAAAAAACTAAATTTTGTTTTTGAGTGTAAAATTTTTTTGAGTGTAAAATTTTTTTTGAGTGTAAAATTTTTTTTAAGTCTTATTTTAAATGCTTTTAAAACTAAAAAGTTTCAAAAGCATTGCTTTAAAACTAAACAAGTTTGAAAAGCATTGCTAAGTTACCACCAATGCTTTTAAAACTTGTTAAACACGTGGCATTTAAGATGAAACAAATCTGAAATTCAGGGTTTTGCTTATAACTTTTGAACCACTGGACCGATTGAGCTGAAATTAAATACCAAACAGACCTGGGAAACGGCAAAGCCACGTGTCACGTTTCAGCAGTCTCATTAGTGTATTTCGAAAGTTATAGTGTTTTTTATCTTGTAAATTCGCGAAAAACCCTTGCCGAAATTTACTCTTTTGCTCATAACTTTTGAACCACTGGACCGATTTGGCTGGATTGCAATACCAACCTGACCAGGTAAATGACCAACATATATGCCAAAGTTCAGTAGCCTCTGTAAAGTCTTTCAAAATTTAGCGTGTTTTCTACGGACGGACAGACAGACAGACGGACGGACGGACATCGCTAGATCGACTTAAAATCGATCGAGGATCATGAATATATATACTTTATAGGGTGCTAGACCAATCAATTTTTCAAAAATTGATTATTATAAATATCCGCCCAGTCTAATATGTTTGTTACTTTTACATTTTTTGTGAAGATTGTTTTTTTGGAAAGTAAAGTTAAGTCTTTACAAAAAAACTTGCTAATCACTGAAATAAGAAATAATGATAAAATAAATAACTTACCGTATCAAATTAAGATCCTGGTTTTGCCAAGAAAAATCTCTTGAATATAAATTAAAGTGAATCAAATTTTCCTTTTTTTAAATTTCAAAATTGTTGTGGTCGGTTTAGTTGCCTTTAAGGGTCAATAATGATTAAAAAAATGGACCTGTAGAACATTGTCATTGGATTTTTTTTTTGACCACAAGTTCGGAAAATCTAAAAAAAAAATTCAAAGTGTCCGATTTGGCATGGAATGCCCCACATACATATTATTATACTATGTAGATATCATTTTGAATACATGACCTGAATATTACTATTATGTATTATACATTTTAGTTTGTTGTTATTGTTACCAGAACAGTATAACTAAATTGAATAGAATTTATTGTCAGGACATAAGTGATTATATTTTACAAATATTCACATTCAAATTTTACAAAATATATACGACAATGTAGGATATAATACCCTTAAAACATGTTTTTGGGGTGGCCATACTTAGAGGATTTTGTGAAAATTTGTAAAATAATTGTAAGAAGTTAAACTCGAAGACAGTTCCTAAGATAATTTCAATTTCATAATTTATTTAAACATAAACTAAGGTTGATTCCAAAAGATCCAACCACAATCTCTAAAAATTCACATTCTTGTATATTTTGTTATGGGCTATCGAATAAATAATTATATTTTGGAATATTTTCAGAGCCCGTTCTGAAATTTTTTTTGGGTGGGTTTGAAAACGCAAAAAACATTTTTTTTTTTTGTTAAACCACTCTAATCCTCCCTATTAACCCATTGTTAAAATATGTTATCTCAAATTCAAATTTATTTTTCATTATAACTAATTATAATTAATTGCATACAAGACTGGTCACCTTTACAGTAACAACAAATGTGGCTGTTAAGGAAAACTATGAATCTAATTATAATACTATTTGTGATTGTATGTATAAGTTGCTGAAACATACATTGACATAAACATTCACCCACCCACACTTACAAAACAATATCAGTTAAATAACACTATTGCCAACTAAGGACATTCTTTATACACTCTCACATACACTTGTGCACAATGTATGTATGTGTGTAAGGTTTTTTCTAAAACGTACAATATGATTATATTTTGATATACCACGCATGAAATACATCTTGTAAATATTATTAACATTTATTTTATATGCATACAAATACAGTTACAATTTACTCGAAAAAAAAATATTCTATTTATTGAATGAGTGGAAGTATATTTTCAAAAGTAAACACACCCGAGTAAAAAGGTTTACATATAATTATATAAGATTATAAATAGAGGTTTCAGTTTTCAAAGAATTGGATAAAATTAGATAAAATTATATATAATTACATCCGAAAGTTTTTTTATACTAAATTATATCAAGTTATATCAAATTATATAAAATTTTATACACATTTTTATAAAATTTTATCAAATTAGATACGATTTGATATAACTTTTTATAATTTTATAAGATTTTATATTAAAACAAGTAAAAAAGTTAAATTCGGCCTTGCCGAATGTAGTGATACCCTCCACAATTTCAAAAAGATTATTGCAAACAACTTTATTTAAAAGGAAATTTCTTTTGAAAAAAAAAAAAAATGGAAAAAAAATTTCCGCGAAAAAAAAAATTGGTAAAAAAAAAATCCGCGATTTTTTTCTTTTTTTGTCAAAAAATATGTTCGTACTTGTTAAAATACTATTTGGTGTTCAATTATGTTCACATATGTCAACCAGAAGCCGAATTAAAGCATTTTGTATTTTTAGGTTATGTTGAATGTACTGAAATTTTTTAGGTGTGCTTACATTTTCGTTCATAACTTCTGAACCGCTGAACCGATATCGCTCAAATGCAATACCAAACTTCTCGGGAGAACTTCCAATATATGTGTTAAGTTTCAGTCATATCTGTGCAATATTTTGTCCGCGAGTGCATTTTCCACAGACAGACAGACAGACAGACAGACGGACAGACGGACAGACGGACAGACGGACAGACGGACAGACGGACAGACGGACAGACGGACATCGCTAGAATGTCTTAAAATCGATCGGGCATCATGAATATACAGTGACGAGCAAAAGTGTAACAGGGTTCCCATTGCTTAGATAATCTGCTCTATATTTTAAACTACACAACATAAAGTATTGAAGTTTTTTGATAATTTTATTAGTTAATTGATCAGAACTTATAAACATTATCGAAATATGCTGTAAAATTTTTTATAAAAAAAATATAGTAAAAATTCCATAAAAAGGCAAGTGTTACATTATTGCACTCATGATTTTTCTACATAAATCTTTAGGACAACTTTTATATTTTGCGCATATAGACCCGGATTTTGCAATTTTTTTATAAAACTTAATAAATAACATAAAAATAATTCATTTGTTGAAAAGAAATTTTGGCTAAACATTTTTTTTAACTCAAAAGTCCGTCCTTTTAACGATTTTAGGAGAGCCACACGTATTACTCAAGCTAAGTATATACAGACATTATTTTTTTGGAATGGCGTTTATATCCGGCGATAGTAGAGCCCATTTATAATCAAATTCATAAGTGGTTTGTTTATTTTGCAATTAATACAATTTTTTTATTGGGTACTCATTTGGGTTTTTGGCGGAATTTCAAATATTTTTGCAGATATTCAACATTTTTCGGATGAATACGAGCCAATTCTGGCCGATGATGTTTTTTCTATATTCGGTCTTAAATATATCGTCAATTGAAATCATCAGTAGATTGACAATATTGTTAAAAAAATGTAGTTATTATTAAATCCCTATTTAAAATTATTTTTTGGGGTACCTAAATTGAATTAGTGAATTTCGTCCAATGATAAGAGCAGCAAAAGACTTTTATTTATTAAACATTATTTATTTTTGTTCTTTCTGAAAAAATTAACTCCAAAGATTGCGTTCTGATTCGATAATTTGACACTATGGCACTACCCCGAGGATAATGTCCAAAACCATGAAATGTGATAGTGGTTTTAAATGACATAAACCCATTCTTAACAAAATTTATGATCTACTGGTGATATAACTTGTTGATTTATTTACGGCTGAATTAAGAAAACACTTCTTGAGGCAAAATTGGCCTTTATTCAGCCGAAAAATGTCGAATTTCGGCAAAAATATTTGAAATTCCTCCAGAAACCCAACCCCAGTACACAATAACTTTTTTTTTTTACTAATTGCAAAAGCAACAATCCATTTACGAAATCTTTTATAAATGGTCTCTATTATCGCCTGATATAAACACCATTCAAAAAAAATTATTTCTGCAAATTCTTAGCTTGATAAATATGCGTGGTTCCCCAAAAAACGTAAAAAGGACGGACTTTTGAGTTAAAAATAATGTTTACCCAAAATGTCTTTTCAACAAATGAATTATTTTTATGTTATTTAATAAGTTTTATAAAAAAATGCAAAATCCGGGTCTATATGCGCGAAATATAAAAGTTGTCCTAAAGATTTATGTAGAAAAATCATGAGTGCAATAATGTAACACTTGCCTTTTTATGGAATTTTTACTATATTTTTTTTATAAAAAATTTTACAGCATATTTCGATAATGTTTTTAAATTCTGATCAATTAACTAATAAAATTATCAAAAAACTTCAATACTTTATATTGTGTAGTTTAAAATATAGAGCAGATTATCTAAGCAATGTGAACCCTGTTACACTTTTGCTCGTCACTGTATATACTTTATGGGGCCCCAGACCGATATTTCGATGAGTTACAAACGGAATGACAAACTTATATATACCCTCTATCACTAACAATAAGTGGAGGGTATAAAAAACAGATATAATTATTAGAGTTCGTTTGGTGACAATGTCACTTTATCTGTTTATCGGATATCATCATTTTTTGAAAGGATTTAGGGGAGCTAAAAAGAATGCGGGTATTTTTTTGGAAAAATTTTCACTCCTTGGGGTGGTTCAAAGCATTTGAAATCGCGGATTTTGAGCTGATTTTTCTGCGAAGAAAAAACGGCTAAATATTTTGCAAATCTGATTTCACCAGTTGATTCTACAGCAAAAATTAATACAATAGCAGTTTTTTGAACTCTTAAAAAAAGTTCCAATAACCCACAGCAGGGGGCGGAAAAATCGATTTAAAAAAAAAAAATTAAATTATTTTTTTAATAATGCACGATGAAGAGGCAGTTTTTAATAAGAAAATTGGTACAAAAAGCAGCTTTCTATCTCAACCCATTAAAAAGTTATAAAGCTTCAAAGTTTTTTTTCTAATGGTAAAATTATAAAATACTGACCGAAATTTGAAAAATTTTTGGATAGGTCAGCTGTCTGGACACTCGTTTTCGATTTTCCTCTCAATGCTGAAATAATTGAGGTCAAAGTTCACAAAAAACGCATTTTTGTGCATTATTTAGAGCATTTTTTGTGATGTTTTTGGATGATATTCTGGGATCATAAAACTTGTCTTCGATTAACATTTCGATGCTGATTCTGAATCTAGTTTTCAAATTTTTCTATCACGTCATGTTTTCGAGAAAATTGAGGTCAAAGTTCTCTAAAAACATGTTTTTGCCTATATTTGAGAGCTTATAACTTTTTAACGGGTTGTGATAGAACAGAAAATTTGGTACCATTTTTTTAAGCTGAAAATGCTCTTTAATTGTGCATATTTAAAAAAAAATAATTTTAAAGAAAATGGAAAACCTTATATTTCCGCCCTCTGTGGTGGGTTTTTGGAACTTATTTTAAGAGTTTGAAAAACGACCATTGTATTAATTTTTGCTGTAGAATCGACTGGTGAAATCAGATTTGCAATATATTCAGACGTTTTTTCTCTGCAGAAAAATCTGCTCAAAATCCGCGATTTCAAATGCTTTGAACCACCCCAAGGAGTGAAAATTTTTCCAAAAAAATACCGGCATTCTTTTTAGCTCCCCTAAATCCTTTAAAAAAATTATGATATCCGCAGATCAAATTTTCAAAATTAACTCTAATAATTATATATAATTTTATCAAATTATATATAAGTTTATCTTAGTTAATTCAATTTTCTAAAAAGTAAAACTCAACGAGCATAATCTGGAATGACTAAATCTTATTTTTTCAAATTATCTATAAACTTTTTTACTCGGGTACCTTCAAAATTATCAGAAGGTAATTTTGTAATATAAGTGTGTTTTGTCAGTATGAGTGTTCGTTTTGTTTGTGTTAAAAAAGGGTGAAGAAACATGTTTAAATTTAAGTATCGAAATATTTACATCTATCTGTCTATCTACTTATGCATAATGTTAACTTTACCATAAAATTATATGCAAATTTTCTCGTACATACAAAATTATTTTTTTTTTACTTTTTTTGCTTTGTGGTTACATGTTTTATGATGTAGAAACGTGTGTATCATAATGTTTCTATTTAGGTTCATTCATTTCTTTTCTATTCGGTTTGGTAAAATGTAGATGTTACAATTATGGCTACGCAAAATTTTCGAATATATATAAGGGATTTTCCAGCTTTAAGTGGGTATATAAATTTCATATGATTATCATGTGTATGTTGTGTATTAGGGTTTGTGTTGAAAGGTTAATAATACAGCATAAAAATTAAATAAAAACGGCAATAATAACTATAAAAGAAAGTTAATAGATGGCAAAAGGGTTTATGTTTAGGTTAAACTTTGAAAACACATTGTAAAATTATGCACGTTTTTTATATTTTGGGAGGAGAAAATTATGCAGAATTTACAAAATTTAAATATGTACATACTTTAGGTTAAAGAAGTATGAACGCATTATTCGGCTGTGTCCAATAAAAAAAAAATCTACTTTTTCTTGGATTTTTCTGAATTTTTCAAATATTTTCTAGAATTTATCTTCACTTTTCACTTTAAGTATTAATTAAAAATCGATATGTATTTCTATTTCTATTAATATTTAATTAAATAAAGGACATATATATATCTTCACTTTTCAGATTTTTTTAGATCATAATTTTATTTCCATTTGATTTTTTTATATTTTTTTTTTATATTCCCGGTGAAAAATGTTCACATATAAAATATAGCATCACATCATACATATTTGAATTTTCTCGGGCCTTTGATTTTTTTTTTAACCTTATTTAAAAAAATCAAAGTTTTTGTGTCTAGGACTGAGAGAATTAAAAAAAAAAATAAAAAAAAAATTATTTAAAATCTAAAAAAATCCAGAAAATGTTTGTTCAAAACTTAAAAAAATTTTGGAAACTCGACAAAAAGTGTTTAGATTTTATTAATATATTATAATACAGAATTACATGTGTCCAATAAATTTCTGAATAGGTTGTATTGATATGCCTATATAAAACTAAGAAAATTGCGTTTTTGGTTTACCAATTTTTCAAAATCTGGGCTTAGGAGGCGTGGCTTAATATTGAAAAAATTCCCAAATTTGTTTGGAGTTGCCTTCATAAAATATTTATCAAATTAAAACAGAATGCAGTATAATCTCAAAAATTTGTAATCTTGAATATTTTTTTATGGGCAATCGGTAAAAAATTTTTGTATTAGAATTTCACATTTTTTAAAAAATTCAATTTATCGAAATATTAAATTTCATAAAATTTTTTTAGTTTCCTTGTACATACAACATAGCCAATGAGTAACATTTTTGCAAATATTTGTTGCTCATGCGCTTTATATTAAAATAAGAAAATTACAAAGTTGCTATAAAATTCAATATTTAAATGCGATTTTCTCGAAAACAAAAACGAAAAAAGCACTTCTAAATTTTTGTGTGTGGAAAGACAAACATCTAAACTTAGAAAAAAATTACCGGATTTTTGATAAATAGACTTTTTTTTTTTAAATGGAAAATTTCAGAATTGATCACCAAATGGTATTTAAACAAGTACAAACATATTTCCAAAAAATGTTTTTTTTGGCGGATTTTTTTTTGTTTTTTTTTTTTGCAAATTATCTTTTTTTTAATTGTGGAGGGTATCAATACATTCGGCAAAGCCGAATTTGACTTTTTTTACTTGTTTTTTTTTGGCTGACAACTGATCATGAAAACTTTCCTTGTAAGTGGAGGGTATGGAAATCCTGCTGGTTCCAGTGTCTTGATATTATTGGCCTGTTCTATAAACATTCCTTGAAAAAATGGCGTTGTTGTAATAAACTTCCTTATAGACCTAAAATTTTCAATTCCGTTTTATCTATCAATTCCGTTTATCAATTCCGTTTTATCTATTGAAATATTTTCTTTAAACTCATGTTACAATAAATTCCTTTATAGTTCAATGAACCTTTTCAATTTGCCATAAAATAACGAAGAAGAAACTTAACCCAATTTTCAACAATATGTCAATAACATCAGGACACATTTTTATGAAAACAATTTTTTTTATGATTTTACTAAATATGATGAACACACGAGTACGATAACTTCAAGTAACATACATACATATATGAGTAACTAGAGAATACATATCAAACATACACATCATAATATCAAACAACAACATTATATTACAAACTCAAATAACAAATAATAAACCAGTAGATAGAGCAGCAAGCAGCAACAGCAGCCAACAAACATCAACTTAAGAAACTGTTGCCCTCATGGAATTTAAACTCTTTCTTAGAAAAAAAAAGAAAACAATCTCTCGTTCATCTTAAAGGGAAAGAACACTAGTTGCAAGTGATCGATGAGGAATACCAAGTGAATCAGAATATAATCAATTGGAATTCAAAAACTTCATTTCAATATTAAATATTATATTTTGTATGGCATCATTTTAACACACAACAAAAAAAAAACAGATTTATTATGACAACCAAATTTATTGCCAACTGAATGGTTCAGTCACAACCAAATTAATCCTTTTCCAACTACAATTTATTGTTCCAACTAAAATTTTATTGCATTGACCGAATTTCAGTCGCAACAAACCAATATTTCGGTGGCTGCAAGCGAAACATTCAGTTAGTAAGAAAATCTATATTTTTTCAAATTAAATTTTTAACGATTTTTTTTATCTTTTCCAATTTTTTTTTAATTTTTGAAGGATTTCTACTAATTCTTCGAAAAGGAACTGTGAAAAATTTTTCTCTTCCAAAATGATCTTTTTGAATATTAATTTAACTTTTTGTATTCCAAAAATTATTTTTTAGAATTAAATTTTTTAAATTCCAGAAAACACAAATATTTAACAAAATTTTGCAAAAAAAAAAAATAAAAAAATTTCAAATGAACCGGAAAATGCTGTAAATAATTTTAATAAAAAGATTTTAATTAATTTTGTATTCAATTATTACCACTAAGAATACCTTCCTCATCTTTGCCATCAACACAATAAATGAAAATGAAAACGCTATAAAAAAAATACATCCAAGAAACACTTGCGTATAATGAAGTGTAAAGTGCATGGTGGAATAAAAGCAAACAGCAAACTTCCTTACCCAGAAAATTATTAAAGCAAATGTAGGGTAAAGTAAAAGGATTTCTTGCAAAAAAAAAAAGAAAATCCTTCAAAAAAAAGGGATGTTTGTTAAGACTCCGATTGATAATTGATTAAGCGACAGCAGAATGAGGGTGAAATTAGAAATCCACTAATCACTTAAAGATGTGATACCAGAACACACTTCATGTTTGTTTGATTTTAACAAATTCTCCCCCCAGAAAAAAAAACCCCTCATCATTAAACCTAAAAGCCATTAATGGTTAACAAATTATAGTGAGTGGATGGGGTTAAGGACCGGGGGGATTATAAGTAATATTTAAAAGGTTTTCAACAAGAAACTATAAGGGATTAGAGGATGACTAAAACAAAGATCAAAAGAAGAAATACTTTGTGGAAGAAAAAAAAGACGAAATTTATTTTCTTTATATTTTCATTAAATAACGAAAAACAAGTGTTGCTTATTGTTTTGACAGATTTTAGCGAATTGGAAATAGTACTAAATTTAATTAAATTTTTAAAAACTAGGTCATTAAAACACAAGCTTATATCACAGAATATAGCTGTATATTTAGGCGGAGCGAGTAATTGTGTCATCGAAACGTATGATTAATAAATTGATCTAATTGTAAGTTTTCAAAAAGTATACGTATGTATACATTTTAAAAGAAAATAAAAAATTGGTGACTGTTTGAAGTTTATTTGCTAAAACCCAGACATTTCAGACCGATCGGATAGAAAAATATTTGAAATTAAAGAAATATAAAACATAAACAAGTAAAAAACTTGAATTCGACTTGGCCAAATCAATGAGTACCCCCACAATGCAGTATAGCCAATTTAAATATAATTACTCGGGATGAGATTTCCATGCAAATGTTTGTTTTTTGTCGATAGTCTAATAACGATATCGACCAATTATCTTTCCGAATCAAGAAATTTGCGTTAAAATGGCATCGATTTATTTTTGCATATTTTGGTGAAAATGCATATTTTCGCATATTTTGATTTTAAATGCATATTTTGTGCATATTTCCAACTTTTAAGTGCATATTTTGGCATAAATTAGAAAAAACACAAATTGAAATTTATTTTTATTTCAAAAATTTTTAAATTTAAAAATTTATTTTGAAAATAAGAAAAAATTTTTTTTTTCTTCTTAATTTTTTTTATAGATTTTCTTAATTTCTAAAAAAAAAAAAATCTTGCTTGTATATAGTTTTAAATGTTACTTTTGAAATCTGGCGTTATTTTTAGCTTTTTAAGAAGTTTTTCCTATAAAAACAAGATTTTTATTGTACACATTTTATTTTTTAGTGCTTATTTTATGGGTTTTTAGAGCATATTTTGATTTTTTTAGCGCATATTTTAAGCGCATATTTTAGATTTTTTAGTGCATGAAAATCTCATCCCTAATAATTACACATATCAAGTATTATTTTCAGCCTAATCTGTAGTTTATATGTAATTGCTTGCATGTGTAATTTATATGCAAGTTCACTACATTTAAATATTTTGGTTAAATCTTTCAAATGTAATAAAAAATATTTAAAAAAAAATTATTTTATATGTTCTTAATATTAAAAATATTATATTAAATTTGAAAAACGGAATATTTTTATACAAATTTTTTGCAGAACTTGGGATTTTTTAGTTATTTTTACGAAGACGATATTTTTTAAAAATACTGTTTAGGTACTTTATTTTCTTAAAAACGTACCTTTTTTATAAAAAGAACCATTTTGGTATCAAAAAGTATTTTTATTTTGGATTGATATACCCAATTGATTTATGCAGAGTAAGGGGAAGACAAAAACTTTAATAAAATCGATAAAAAACATCTTTATGGATTCTTTAACAAAGTCTTTTTTGTCACTTTATATAAAAAAAGATACTTTTATTGAAAAAGTATTATAAAATTAATTTAGATTTGCTCGAACGTTTTAGGTTTCAAATAATTTGTGTAACTATTAAATCAGGAAAAAAGGAGAAGAAAGAAAAACTATATTTGTCAGAGAACCTGAACACTAGTGGTATAACCAAATTTCGGCCCTATCCCTACATAATTGTCAGTGCACTCAAAAAAATAACTTAGTCAAAATATTAGTAAAAGGTGTTGTAATTTACTTCAACCAAACTTTAGCAAAAAAAATTGTAAAAATTTAACTTTTACAGTTTTTGTTGGCAATTTACTATTGGTAAAATACAAAAATTTTGTGGTACTTTAACTATATTTTCTTGCTAGTTTTTTTTTTATTTTACTATAATTTTAGCAAAAATATTAGTATTTTCCTTAAAGAAATGGTAATACTTTTTATTTTTTTTTTCTTAGTTTAAAAGTGTTCTAGTGTGAAAAAAAACTCATTGCAGATTGATGATGCTGCCAACACCATAGCAAAGTAGCCATCCATCAACTGAATGTGTGCTCAAAAATAGGCTACACAATTTTTAGTATTTTTTACCATATTTTTTGCTAATTTTACCATATTTTTTGCTAATTTTATATGAAAATTTTTTAAAATTTGCCACCTAAATTGTTAATAAAAAGTTGATAATTTTGAAAAATTATTTTTTTAAAATGTTAACATATAGTTAGATATCTAATCTTTAATATCCAAAAGTTTTTTTTTATTTTTTTTTTTTTAAATACATGTGAAAAAAATTAAAAATTCGAAAAAAAATTGTTAATTTTTTTACAAATTTTACCTGAAAATGTAAGAAATTTCTTGTGTAGACTACTACGCAATTCTCATTTGTTCTACTTAAGCTAAAAAAAATGACGCAAAAAAATAAAAAAAGTGAAGTGTCGTTCTTTAAGTTTTTTGTTTAAAGTGTTTAAGTGAAAAAAAATCATTTTGGATTTTGATGTTGTTGGAAGTCCAGTTACTGCAACTACAGCTGCTGAGAAGAAGGCAAAAGAAGATGCTGCCACCATCAAGCCGAAGAAACCATCCAACAACTGAAGTAATAGTTGATGCTGCTATTACTACATTTAAAGAACGTGGTGCTCAAAAACAGGCAAAAAATTTTTAGTATATTCACCAAATTTTAAATCAACTACTAATCAGAGAAAAAAAAAATACTAAATAAAGCAGTTTTTTTACCAAATTACAATTTTTTTTATCTATTTCAATTTTACCATTTTTTTGTAATTTTACCATATTTTTTGATAATTTTACAAGGTTGATTTTTTACAAAAATAAAATGGTATTCTTGTAATTTTACCATTTTTTCCTAATTTTTTGATTAGCAAAATGGTTTTGCTAATATTACCAAAATTTTTGCAACGTCCAAAACTACAGTTTTTTTTTGCTAGTTTTAGTTTTAACCATTTTTTTTTGCTAGTTTTAAAATATTTTTTTTTTTGAGTGTGATGTACTGATATTGAAACAACTTTGCTTGGGACATTTCGAAACAAAAACCTTCCGCACAAACCTCTTTTTCTAAATATTTTTTTTTTCATAAATATTATTATTATTTACAATATATTCACTTTTTTCGTTGTTAAACGCTAAAAATTATACGTTGTATAAGCAGTAAAAAAAAAAACAATAAAAATCAGCTAAAATTTCGGCCTACAAAAAAATTTGACAGAAAAAGGACATTTTTACAAGAAAAATTATAACTAAAACAAATAACTAAATTTTGAACTTTTACAATAATATTGATATGCTTAAATTTTTCTTCTAAAAAAATGTGAAACTTTTTTAAGCCAGCGAAAAGGGGCAACCGCCATTCTTCATAGTTTTTCATGCTCTATACCACCTACATAACTAACTATATATTAGCATATACGATTATATCAGTTTTTTTTTACTCGGGAGGTTTATTATAGCTCGAGGTCATTATTTGTTTTACAAATTTTAATTTTGATATTCTCATAGAATAATTTTCAAGAAAATTATTTTTCTGTTTTTAATTTGTTTATGCTGGTTATTTTTGAAAGACCTAGTCAATACGTGCCAGATTCAGATTTGTCAGATTCCTTTGTCAAAACTATTTAGCAGATATAAATTTTGAAACAGTGCTATAAAAATTCTGGAACAAGTTTTAAATGTTCAACTCATGTTTAGATCTGTAACCTGATCTACCGAAGGGTAAACGAAAACAGTTCTTGAGTTACAAAATGAAAATAAAATGTATGAAGTGGCAACACTGCCAAAAATATTTTGTATAAAAATAAATTTGAGAGCAAATATCTTTAAGTGGTTGAAATATTTTTAGCCCAAAATAAATATAATTAATTTTTTTCTAAAAAATTTTGCTACATAATTTTTGAAAAAAAAAAAAAAATAAAGAAACTTTTTTTGTTAAATCTTATTATTTTTTGATCAAAGAATTAACATTGAAATTTTGAGGCATTATTGAATATTAATTTTTTTTTTTTGGAATATACAAATTTTATTTTGAAGTGTAAAAATTTGTGTAGGTATCAAAACTGCTGTTTCAATATTTTTGTGGCTAAAAAATAGCATTCTGTTCGTTTTCACGGCATACATTTTTTTTGGGTTTTTTTTAGATAATTTATAACTATAACTCTAAAGTTTGATCGATGAGCGCCACAGGTTAAAATGATCGTACTTTGCTCAAATTAATTGAAAATGAAAGTTTATTTTAAGCTCTATGAAAGGATAAAGGAAAAAAATCAAGATTTATTTAAACAAATTTTTAAAGTAGGAAAACCTGCATTTTTTTTTAAATTTAAAATAGCGATATCTTGAAAATCAATTGTTCGACCAAGTTTCAGCACATCATATTTGCAAAAAAATGAGATTGATCACAAGACATATTTTTTTTTTTAATTTAAAAAAAATCTAAAACTTTGATCTCCAGCCGCCACGGGTTTATTTTATTCGATTGACCTTAAATTTGTACCACGTAACTTTTAGGTCGAGTATAATAAAAATTTGCGCGGACACTTATAATAATTTGAAGAAAAAATGACAATCTTACATACACTTAAAGAAAAATGCTTCAACATAATAATCAAACGGTTTTGTCACTTTCTGTCATTAATTTTGATGAAAAACTTTTCTTCAATATGATGACACATGTCATCGAAATTGAAAATAAAAAATTGAAAATAAAAAAGCATGTCATGAAATTGAAAATAAAAAAGCAAATGATGGCACATTTCATCATGTCATCAATATGTCTTTCAATTATTTTTTTTATAACTAAAAAATTATCAAAATAATTATCAGAATAAATAGATTAAAAAAATAATATATTAAAAACTGCTGCCCTGGCTGGTATTTGAACCCACGGCCTCCCAGTTGTTGTGTTTATTGTCGGAGCCTTAGCTAGTTGAGCAACCAATAGTGAAAAACCTTGCGACCTATCACTTAAAAAAATATAGAGGAAACAAATTTGAGTAATAACTTGTTTAAATTTAAAAACAAAAATTGAGTAATTTTTTAATTGACGCAATTAAAAATATACTTAAAAGTTTTAAAAACAATTTAAATAAATAATTTTATAAAAATTTAATAGTTTTTTTAATTTTTTTTTTAACTCTCATATTTTTTTGAATTCTCGTTCAGTTTATAGTTTTTTGTGTATGTATATGAAAGTTTGTAATCGTCTTTATAAAATTTTCGTATGTTTTTGAGACATAAATATGTTTAGTAAAGTTTGAAAAAACAAGTTTTTTGTTGTTTTTTTTTGTAAAAAGATTAAAAACTTTTTTAAACTTAAAAAAAATAAATAGATAAATTTTGAGTAAATTTTTAATTGTGTCAATTAAAAATTTACTGACTTTTTTTTCAAACATTGATTAAATTTTTATTAAAAAGTTACTCAATACTATTAACTCGTTTACTGCAAAATTGAGTAATTTTCTACTAATAGTATTAAAAATATACTCAAATATTTATTTTTATTTTTTTCTGTGTATAACGTTTGCTAATGTGTATCTGTAAAAACTCGAAAATATTAGTTTTATGTAAAATAACTGTCTTTCGCTTACTTTGATAACGTTTGCTAATCTGGGTTTGTAAAGACTCAAAAATTTTAGTTTTATGTCGCTCTCTTTCTCTTTCACATCTTTTTGCAGAGCATAGTGACATACTAACTTTAAATGTTATAGCACTTAATCATCAAAATGGATTTTAAGCATAATTATTTTTTGAATTGCTTATAGTAAGTGACTAGAGGCTAAGCCTTATAAACGAATGGTCCGGTGTTCAAATCTTGGTGGGGATAAGATAAAAAAGATGTAAGTTTTTAAAAATATAAAATAGCAAGAAATTGCAAGAAAATGAAAATATATTAAATTAAAAAATTAACAAAATAATAAATCAAAAAAAAATTTAATATTTTTTATCATACCCAACATAAAAAGTGCGGAGTACTTCTATTTGGAGTGCTTTTAAACTATAACAAATGTAATGAAATACAACAAAAATAACAAAAAATACAAGAAAAAAACACACAAACAGTTTTTTCTACTCCATAAAAAGTTGTTATTCAGCACTTAACTCATTACCTTCGGCGACACTTCCATACAAAAGTAAGTAGATATTCAGTAGATAAGAAGTACTCCAAGCTTTCAAACAACTTCCAACCACTTCCCTGGAGTAGTTCTTATCTACTGAATATCTACTTACATTTGTATGGAGGTGTCGCGATAGGTAATGAGTTAAGAGCTGAATATCTATATATTCTGGAGTAGAAAAAACTGTTTGTGTGTTTTTGTCTTGTGTTTTTTGTTATTTTTGTTGTATTTCATTACATTTGTTATAGTTTTAATGCACTCCACTGAGAAGTGGTAATGACATTTTTTGCAGGGTAGATTTCAAATAATAATAAATTTTTGTTATTGTTATGACACCGCTTCATCATATTGATGACACGTTACATTGGACAAAAATTGAAGCAACATCATATTAATGTAGCTTTTCATCAATGTGAGTTATCTGCTAGTATTGTTTAAACTATTAACCCTTTTAAAATCTTAAATATTTTTGTATTTGTTTTAAAAATTAAATTCTCAATCCCCTTAACAAAATTCAGTCAAGGTTTTCTTCATTTATTATTATGTGTATTATGTGTACAATTTTCTGTTTTATTTCAACAAATTCCCTCTTGAAATTGAGCTTTAAAAATTTATAAATATATCATAATATTATCATCTCATTATAAACAGTTTTTCATTTCTACTACTTTTTTTCTTTATTATGTATTTTTAGCTTTTTTTTTTCAAGTATTTTCACAATTTTCAGAATTTTTTTTGTTATTTTCCTTAAACTTAATCCCAACCAAGGCAAATCATTTAAAATGCACTTAAATTTTTAAGCAGAAATCTCTACATATAATTTAGCAGCAGCATTAAACAAACAAAAGTTTCCAACTAGTATGTACTCAAAACATATAAAATTCTGTATCACTTTCTTCCGTTGCTGACCCATATAATTTAGTCCTTAAATTGAGGCACAAAATATAAAAAAAAAAATAAAAAAAAAAATAATATGGAAAAGTGGCATGATTTTTCGGACCACTTTAGAGAGTAGATAGAGTAGAGGAGGGTACAAAATAAACATAATAATGACAGCTTAGGCAGCTGGTTTTCTAGATGTTTGTATTTTAAAGATGTGTATGATATGTAGGATTTTAGAAAACTTTCACTCATGTTAAAAAATAAAAAAAAAACTGAAAACTGAAAACTAAATATTATTACAACTGAACAACATGTAGCAAGTATGTATGTGCAACAATATAACAACAACAACAAAAAAAAATATCTCTAAAGTAGGTTGTATGTATGATATATAGATGAAACATTCAACATGATGATGTAGCTAAGGATAATGATGAATCCTTGTTATAACAAAAAAAAAAAAAAAAATGAAAAAAAAAACAAATTATTCTGGCATATGATATGTTTTTAGTTGTTTATAATACATATTTAAGCTGTTTAAGATTGTAATATGTACTTGCATATAAAAAATTTTGTAGTTGTATACTTTAATTCTTAATGTTTGTAAATTTTATACACTTACACACTCTATCACACACACACACACTCTTATGAAAATGATGCTGTTGAAAATGCTGAGTAAGATGATGATGATAATTTAAAATGCAAGTGTTTTCATATTTTAACTGTATGTAGTCGTACCTACTAGAAACTATAACACATGCATACACTTCTAACATCTGTATAAGACTATTTTAATATGCCTCATTAGAGTGGCGATTTTTCTTCAACTTTTGAGACCAATTGGTTTAAATTTAAAATTTTAGATACTGGACAATTTACAAGTAGAAAATTTAAATTCGACTTGGCCCAATCTATGAATACCCTCCACAATGCCCTTTTCAAGTAATAGAAAAATTTTCTAACGTGAAAAAAATTAACAATTTTGAATAGAAATATTTTATTTTGAGTAAAAAACTTTTTTACTCATTTTTGTAAAAAAAAATACAAACATTTTTTTGCAACGATACGTTGCAAACTTTTTTGCGAATTTAAGGTGAAACCAATCTGAAATTCACGGTTTTTCCTAATAACTTTTGAACCACTAAACCGATTTTATTGAAATTCAATACCAACCAGACCAGAGGAACGGTAAATATATATGCCAAGCTTCAGCAGCCTAAGAATTGTCTTTCGAAAGTAAGTGTGTTTTTATCTCGCCTCAGTAAAGTCTTTCAAAAGTTAGCGTGTTTTCAACAGACAGACGGACAGACATAGCTAGATCTTCTTTAAAACGATCGAGGATCATGAATATATATGGGACATTCCATGTCAATTCGGACACATTGAAAATTTTTTTTTAGATTTTCCCAATTTTTTAACAGTTTTTAGTACCCTTCGAAAACCCGATCGTGGTAAATTTTCAGATATTTTTGATGACCCGTTCAAAAGATACAGAATTTTTAAAAATTGGTAGTTTGTTCCTTTACTTAAACTTCTTTTACTCGTAACTTCTTCAATAATGGTCCAAATTGCAAATTTTTTTTTTAATTTTTGGATTTTTTACGTAATTTTTAAAAAATTTTTGAAAATGTTTGTACTCTTTGATTTTTTTGACATTTTTTTGTGTAAAACTTCTATTGATTCTACAAATTTTTTGCCCAGTAGGATCGTGGGATAACGATTATTACTATTTTTTTTAAATTTTTTGAAAAAATTTTGTTGTAATTTTTCAATTTTAAAATCATTTCTAGTGCGCCATAGAGGGTTCATTTTCAAGACCGACCCCATTCATTTTTACGTCTAAACATTTCTTCGGAACAAATTTATACCGTATCTCCAAGTTATAAGGGGGCTCCCACACAAAAAGACATTTTTTAAAATTTGCTCCAACTGACCATTATTGAAGACCATTATTGAAGAAGTTATGAGAAAAAAAAGTTTTAGTAAGGAAACAAACTACAAATTTTTAAAAATTTGATATCTTTTGAACGGGTCATCAAAAAATCTGAAAATTTACCACGAAGGAGTTTTCGAAGGGTACTAAAAACTGTTAAAAAATTGAGAAAATCTAAAAAATAAATTTTTCATAGTGTCCGATTTGACATGGAATGCCCCATATACTTTATGGGGTCCTAGACCAATATTTCAAGGTGTTAAAGCGGTTGAAAATTTTATTAGTTTGAATGCGCTGAACACGAATATCAAAAAAAAAAAAATATATATATATCGGTCACAAAGTTTTCGACATATCGCTATTTAAAATTTGCAAAAAATTTGGCGTTTTTTCCTACACTCAAAAATTTTTTTTATAAAAAAGCTCAAAGTTTCTTTGCCTTTTCCGTTTCGTAGAGCTTGGGACAAACTTTCATTTAAAACTAATTTGATCCAAATACGAAAATTCTTACCCGTAGTGCCCTTCGATCAAAATTTAGTTTTTAACATGATAATGTTTTTAGGCTAGTGTCTAATTTTAAAAATTTGCAGGACGCCACCTCAGTTTGACTATATAAGCTAACAATTAACGAAAAAGAAAACAAGAACTACTATTTTCATTTTGTTAAAACACAAAAATTTTAATAACTTGGGTTTGTAACTTGGATAATAATTCACCTCGTGGTAAATAAAACTTTTTTTCACCAGCTGGTGAATAAAAAGTAATAAAATTATTTTTCAACAAAAAAAAAATTTTTTTTTCATAAATTTGTTTTTGTTATCAAACTTTTTTTTCATAATTTTTATTTTTTTTATCAATTTTTTTTTTATCAAATTTTTTTTTCATAAATTTTTTTTTTTTTTCATCAAATGTTTTTTTTCATCAATTTTTTTTTATCAAATTTTTTTTTTCATCAAATTTTTTTTATCATTAATTTTTTTTTCATCAAATTTTTTTTTTTCATTAATTTTTTTTCATCAAATTTTTTTTTTCATCAAAATTTTTTTTTTATCAATTTTTTTCTCACCAAAAAAAATTTTTTTTCATATTTTTTTCCTCAATTTTTTTTTTACATCAAAAAATTTTTCTTTTCATCAAAAAAATTCATCAAAAACTTTTTTTCATAAATTTTTTTTTTCACAAAAAATTTTGGGTTCATTAATATTTTTTTTTAACATAATTTTGTTTTTCTTAAAAAAATAAATAATTTTTTTTTTTACAACTACCTTTTCACCAAGTCTAAGCTTTTCGCATGAAAATGTTCCATTTGTTTATCAAATGTACATAAAACAGGTGAGATTATCAAATGTACATAAAAAAGTGAGATTCTTTGGTGCCGAATCTTTTATACTCTCCAAAATTAAAAACACTTTTTTGCACTTATTTTTGCACTCATTTACGAAATGTACAGCTCTTTTGGTTTTTTAATAGGGTCCTGGACTGATATTTCAATTTGTTTTGCATGGAATAGCAATGTAATATAACATTATTTTTTTCTAAAAAAAAAATTTGCTTTGGCAAGTACACCCAAATCTTCCGCAAAACATTATCATGATTTAATGTTTTGGGCAAGAGTACAAAATTAGCAGGCATTTTTTTTTAGTGTTCACCAAAAGCTCTAAACTTTGATCGAAGGACGCCATGGGTTAAAATGTTCTGATTTGGCTCAACTTAAGTTTAAATGAAAGTTTATCTTAATTATTATGAAATAGTCAGCAGAAAAATGTTTGAGATGAAAAAAAAAGAAATTAAAATTCTTGAACGTAGGATAAAAGCGCTATTTTTGAAAATTTTTCGACAAATTTCAAATGGCGATATCTCGAAAACGGCTAGGCCGATTTCAGATTTTTTTTATATTCGTATTCAGCACACAAAAAAAAAAAAATATGGAGGAAACTAATTTGAGTAATCACTTGTTTAAATTTAAAAACAAAAATTGAGTAATTTTTTAATTGACGCAATTAAAAATTTACTCAAAAATTTTAAAAACAATTTAAGTAAATAATTTAATAAAAATTTAATATTTTTTTTATTTTTTTTTTTAACTCTCATAGTTTTTTGAATTCTCGTTTAGTTTATAGTTTTTTGTGTATGTATATGAAAGTTTGTAATCGTCTTTATAAAATTTTTCTATGTTTTTGAGACATAAATATGTTTGGTAAAGTTTGAAAAAACAAGTTTTTTGTTTTTTTTTTGTAAAAAAAATTAAAACTTTTTTAAACTTCAAAAAAAAAAAAAAAATAGATAAATTTTGAGTAAATGTTTAATTGTGTCCATTAAAAATTTTTTTTTTCAAATATTTAATAAATTTTTTTTTAAAAATTTACTCAATACTATTAAATCGTTTACTGGTGCAAAATTGAGTAATTTTTTACTCAATAGTATTAAAAATTTACTCAAATATTTTTTTTATTTTTTTCTGTGCATGTCAAAATATTTTTTTTTATTTTAAATTCTAATTAATGTTTTTTTAAAAAATAAAAATTGTTTTATACGACCTTTAAAATATTATATTTTGAGTAGTTTTATTCTGGCTCGAGGTCATTGTTTTATTTACTAATTAAAACTATGATATTTTCATAGAATAATTTTCAAGAAAATTATTTTTTGTTTTAAATTTATTTATGTTGGTCAGGACTTAATCGACGTGTTTAGAAATTTGTAAGATTACATTTTCAAAATTATTGAGCAAATATAAAAACCCTATTCCATAGAGTAAAAATAGTAAGAGGATTAATGGGTGAAAAACCTTTCCTTTTCGAAATTTGATTTTTAGCCGTAAACTCTGATTATCTCGGGAGTGAAAACCAGAATACACACAAAAGGAAATCGAAGAAAAAAGGAAAAAAAACGAATACATTCAAAAGGAATTGAAGGAAAAAACGAATACATTCAAAAGGAACCGAAGAAAAAACAAAAAATAAACGAATACATTCAAAAGGAACCGAAGAAAAAAAGATAAATAAACGAATACATTCAAAAAGAACTGAAGAAAAAAAGTTTTCTTCCTTGAGATAATCGGAGTTCATAACAAGGTTTTCACAATACTTTTTCCCATTAAGCCTCTTACTATTTTTACTAGGGATGTGCGATTAATCGATTATTTATTCATTCTGATTAATCGATATCCTGATTAATCAATTAATCGATTAATCTAAAGTTTTGATTAATCAAAATCATGATTAATCGAATAATTTATATTTTGAATAATCAAAATTCATGATTAATTGATTAATCAGGAAGTTGAATATTTAAAATTTGAATAATTGAATATTTTTTTTTGATTTTATCTACATACATACACATACAAACATACACATGTATTTAAAATTTTTTGTTATTGAAAATTTGTTAGAAAATTTATGAAATGTTAGTCGAATTGACTTTTAATGGTTCTTTCAGCAAACAATGCAGTTATTATCATGGTGTCTGCACATTCGAAAATTATTTTTTTACAGAATCTAAAAAAATGGATGCATGTATGTACCTCCAATCATTTGAAATTAATAAAATGGGACCATAAACGAACCCGTATCAAACATTAATTTTGTTGTATTGCACATGATCTCCTGCTCATGCACAATTAAACGCCATTTAGCGTCGAAGTGCTTACAGAGGGAACTATTTCTTGCTGCATTGAGCCCGTGTCGGAAATTAATTAATTTTGTGGAATTTTAAATGATCTCATGTGCAATACAACCAATTGGCGTCGAGAAAACCATTTCTTAAAGCATTGAACATGGATGCTTGTTATTGGGCGTACGGCCAACTCATATCATCTACAATCTGCCATGAATCATGGACCATGATAGATCCATAGACACATTCTTAATCAATTTTGGAAAATTTTGTTGAATTTATTGTTTGATTTTGGCATATTAATTTATAAATTTTGTTTTCATTTTTATTTTTATTTTGTAAATATTCTTTTATTTTGTTTTGCCAACATTTTTAATAAAATGAATAAAATTATTCAATTTTGATTAATCAAAATTAAAATTACTTGATTAATCATAGTTCTGATTAATCAGAAAGTATTATTAATCGATTAATTGATTAATCAGGATTTCGATTAATCGAGGTGATTAATTAATCGATTAATCGCACATCCCTAATTTTTACGCTATGCCTATACTACAAGTAACAAAGGGGATTTAAACGACAAATCGTTAATGATCAAACTAAAATATTAATACATATTCGACTCTAGTCCCATTTGGAATTAGAAGACGAAAATTGTACCATCGTAGTAAGACAATCGTCATATAACCATAAATAAAAAAATATAAAAATCTAAAATTTTGGTGGAAATTTTCCAAAAATTCAAAACTTCGATTGAAGGTCGCCAAGGGTGAAAATTATTGGATTTGGTTCAAATTAAGTCTATAATTCCAATATAATTACACATCATTTTTTTTTTTTTAATAATTTAAACCTAAACGAGAACTGGTAACAATGACCGTCGTCTCGTTGTAGCGAAATCGACCAAGGGTTTTTGTGGGAATCGAACCCACGACCCCCTGTTTCATAGGCTAGCACGCTACCAACTAACCAACAGGGGGCCCCTAAATTAAGTCTATACAAAAGATTTGTTATAACTTAAACCATGAAATGGAAATGGTCAAAGAAGAGAAAATATGAGATTTTTTTTTAACATTTCTTAAACTTAGGAAAAAACCATAATTGTTTGCAAATTTCAAATAGTGATATGTCAAAATCAGTTCAAGCGATTTTAAATTAAATTTGATAATCGTGTTCAGCGCATTAAAATAAATATGATGTGTCGATAGATATATCGTCGGTGCGTCAACCAGAACCGCTATGTGTATTTAAAAATTTTCTGAAGAAACTTAAAAAACAGCTAAAGTTTGTGCTTTTGCGTTTGTATTCAAAAATTTTGAAAAACACATAGCGGTTCTGGTTGACGCACCGACGATATGTATTTTTTATTTTTTAAATTTCCAAAAATTCAAAACTTTGATTGCCGGGCGCCATGGGATAATTTAATCCGATTGGCCTTAAATTTGTACCTTCAAAATCGAAAAAAATGCCGAACACAAAAAAATGCCGTTCTAATGCCTCATGTAGTGTTTTCCTTTTTTTTAATTTTTACACATATTAAATAATATTTTTTGCATACATGTTTACGAGGGTTGTTTGATAAATCTGGTCATTAAAATAGGCTTCTTAAAAAAAATTCCATCATATATCGTGAACCTATATTCAAAATATGCCAACTCAAATTTGACGGAAATGAGATTCCGATGGCAAATAGCTCCCCTATGTAATACCTATCTGCCATAAAAATTTCAGAGCAAAAAAATAATTTGTTGTCGTTTTACATCCATTTTCGTTATTCTGCTAACTCAAAGTACATATTTTTTTGGTGGAAATAAATACCAACTCCCATTATAAATTTCCAAAAATTTTTCAAAAATTTTTTAAAAAAAATTAGACCACATATATTATTGCATTTGCCATGCTAAACACGAAGCTTGTAAAGATTTTGATATCTAATGATTGGTTCTCGAGATATTGTCATTTTGGAAATATTGTCATTTTGGAAATATCAGTAAATAGTGTTTGCAAAAAAAAAGATTGCTTATATTTATGTAACTTTCAAACTATTTATCAGATTGAAACATAATGAATGGGGCAAATAAAGTCAATGATATAAGCTTTCAAAAAAGCTAGTTTGGAGTGACCCTATTGCAATACAGCGTGAGTTACAGAGTGCCAAAGTTGACCACCCTGAGATTAAAAGGCTTTCGGAGCTAGTAACTTTTAAAAATATGCAAAGATTTTTAATTTTTTGTTCAGTTTTTGCAATTACCGTACTAAGGATAACAAAAACCAAAAAAAAAAAAATTTTTAAATTTTTCCAAAAAAAAATTTATTTTTATTTTCCGACAAAATATGCCAACTCTAAAAAAATATTTGTTTTTTGATATAGTAATAAATGCCATCTCTGAAAAATACGCAAACAAGTGCAAAATATGAAAATTTTTGCATAGGTAAAAATTGTTTAGAATATTTAAACCATCTTGTGGAAGGTACATTGTTTATTTTTGCAATAATATGCGAAATAACTAGTTTTTTAGCTCTCCTGAACAGTAAGCTTTTTCGAGTTGGCATTTATTGAATATAGTTCGACGATATGCAATACTGGCATGGCCGTCAGTACTTTGTTACCTTTAAGTGCTTTACAAAAATTGTTTAGAATGATTGGGCCGGAATCATATCAATGACTTATTTTCTTTGATACATGATATATATATTTCACAAAAAAAAAGTTTCGCGGGATTTTGTATTAAAAATTTGTTTTCCTCGGAATTTTTTTTTTCCAGTTCATAATGTTAAAGGAGATCTCTATCAAGAATTGTGATTTAAAATTATCACACTTTCCATGCATTTTTAAGACTTCTAAATATTAATATTAAAAAATAATAAAAAAAAACTACATTAACATACATCTTGTTGCTGCATACAATTAAAAATGAACACGAATAAAAAGATTCTCTTTTATAAAAAAAAATAAGTTTAAGGTTTTCATAATCTTGATAGAAAAAAAGTTAATGAAAAGTGAAATTTTACAACTTTTTTTAAAGATATTTACAATTTTACCTAAAGAACTGCAAGTGTAAAGTATTTATTTTCATGATGTTTAAAGTAAATTTGTATGCGTAGAAAATATTTCATTTGTTGGTAGATATTTATGGGTGTTTATGACTAGGCAGCTTTATTTCCATTTAATCAAACAAACAGTATATCAATGTCTGCTCTTCTACTATATGTAAGTTCAAAACACTTCAGACTAGTTTAGTTCATACGTCAAAGGCATATGGTATATTAGTATTAGGGGGGCAGGACATTTTTGAAATGATGAGAACTTATTGGATGTATAAATATAAAATATAAATGTAATCAATAGACATAAAGTTTTGAAAATGTAGTTTAAATCAAATAGTTTATTGTGGAGCTAAAAATAAGTAGGACTGTTAAATGCGCCTGTGCGCATTTCAAACCTATTTTTTTTATTAATTTTATTTTTTTATCAAATTTTTCAAATCTTTCGAGCTAGAATAACCTTTCACAAAATATAATGTTTTAATGGTCGAATAAAACAATTTTTATTTTGAATAAAAATTAATCAAAATTTAAACGCCAAGTGAATAGTCCAAATATGGTATAACAGTTTCAAATAGCCCATATATTTGAGCATTTGCAACAACAACTACCATATAGTGTTGTACAATGGACACTTATATGTAAATCTGTTTTTAATAGTTTTTGTTGGTTATTTGACGATCGTGATCTTATTATGAATGTACACACAGGGAAAAAATTATTTGGAACTCAGTTAAAACTCCTCAAATTTGGTTTCAGAATATAAGTTTTAGTTACAACTATTTAGATTTAATTACCATAATTAAAAAAACGAATTTTATACCAAATATCTGAACAAATTACCAAAAAACAATCACATTTTCAAAAAATATTGGTTGCATTTATCAATTTGAAAAAAATATTACTTCAAAAACGTTCATAATTGCCCGAACTATTCATTTATATTTTGTTTTTTAATGCAATAAATTTTTAATAACAAGCACATAATAATAGTTCAGTATTATTAAAAATCAGTTACAGCAACTGATACTTGGTGTAAATTGTTTACAATTTTGAAAAATTCAAAATACATTTGAAATTTAAAATTTTAATGTAATACTATCTTCGAACTATTAAGTTTTGGTACACACAATCATTTTTTAATTTTGTATTAAAGTTACTGCAACTAATTGTATGTTGCTTCTATAAAAACTCTTTTAAATTATTAAAATGTCATACAAAAATAATATTTGTAATTTTCCACCAAATATTTAAAAACAAATTGTATAAAGATAATTCAAAAAATCAATGAAATATGTATCAAAATGTAAAATATACCATAAAATGTAAGTATGTCAAAATCTGCGCAAAAAATACTATTTTAAATAACGATTGAATTTTTTGCAGAAAAAGCTCACCATCAAAAGTTAAAAATTCGTGCGGATTTTCCTATTAATCTAAACAAAATTTGCTGGAAAATTAAACTCTTTATTGAATATCTGCATTAAGACCAAATTTGAGAGGTTAGATGTTTGCATTAAAAATTTTGTTGATATATTCGAATTTTCTGTAGAAAAATATCATTGAATATCAGAATATTTCCATAGCGAAATGTCTGAGAATCTCAGGATTTTTCTATAGGTAACATTCTAAGATTCTGAGCCATTTTTCGAGTTCTCAGATTCCTAGACTTTTTCTATAAAAAAATTTCTTAGAATAAGATAATTCTCCTATAGAAAAACTTGCTCAGAATCTGAAAATTTTTCTATAGGAAAAATTTCTCAGAATCTGAGACCTTTTGTAAACGAAAAATGTATCAGAATCAGAGGCTTTTAATATACAAAAAATGTCACAGAAACTGAGACTTTTTCCATAGGAAAAATATCTAAGAGTCTGAGATAAAAAAAAACTTTTTCAGAATTTGAGATATTTTTCTACAGGAAAAATGTCTCAGAATCTGAGATTTTTTCTGTAGGAAAAATGTCTCAGAATCTGAGAAAAATGTTTCAGAATATAAGACTTTTTCTATAAGAAAAATGTCTCTGAATCTGAGACATTTTCTATAGGAAAAATGTCTCAGAACCTTAGACATTTTCTATAGGAAAACGTCTAAGAATCTAAGACTTTTTCTATAGGAAAAATGTCTCAGAATCTGAGACTTTTTCTATGGGAAAAATGTCTCAGAATCTGAGACTTTTTCTATATGAAAAATGTTTCAGAATCTGAGACTTTTTCTATAGGAAAAATGCCTCAGAATCTGAGACTTTTTCTATAGGAAAAATGTCTCAGAATCTGAGACTTTTTCTATAGGAAAAATGCCTCAGAATCTGAGATTTTTCTATAGAAAAAGTCTTAGATTCTGAGACTTTTTCTATAGGAAAAATGTCTCTGAATCTGAGACATTTTCTATAGGAAAAATGTCTCAGAATCTGAGACTTTTTGTATAGGAAAAATGTCTCAGAATCTCAGACTTTTTTTAAAGGAAAAAGGTCTCAGAATCTGAGACTTTTTGTATAGGAAAAATGTCACAGAATCTGAGACTTTTTCTATAGGAAAAATGTCTTAGAATCTGAGACTTTTTCTGTTGGAAAAATGTCTCAGATTCTGAGACATTTTTCTAAGGAAAAATGTCTTAGAATATAAGACGTTTTCTATAGGAACAATGTCTCAGAATCTGAGACTTTTTTAATAGAAAAAATGTCTCAGAATCTGAGACTTTTTCTATAGAAAAAAATGTCCCAGAATCTGATACTTTTTCTATAGAAAAAATGTCTCAGAATCTGAGACTTTTTCTATAGAAAAAATGTCTCAGAATCTGATACTTTTTCAAAAAAAAAAATGTCTCAGAATCTGAGACTTTTTCTATAGAAAAAATGTCTCAGAATCTGAGACTTTTTCTATAGAAAAAATGTCTCAGAATCTGAGATTTTTCTATAGAAAAAATGTCTCAGAATCTGAGACTTTTTCTGTAGAAAAAATGTCGCAGTATCTGAGACTTTTTCTGTAGAAAAAATGTCGCAGTATCTGAGACTTTTTCTATAGAAAAAATGTCTCAGAGTCTTAGACTTTTTCTGTAGAAAAAATGTCGCAGTATCTGAGACTTTTTCTATAGAAAAAATGTCGCAGTATCTGAGACTTTTTCTATAGAAAAAATATCGCAGTATCTGAGACTTTTTCTATAGAAAAAATATCTCAGAATCTGAGATATTTTATATAGAAAAATTCTCAGATTCTGAGACATTTTTTCTATAAAAAAGGTCAGAATCTGAGCCGTTTTTCTATAGAAAAAATGTCTCAGAATCTGAGCCTTTTTCTATAGAAAAAATGGATCAGAATCTGAGACTTTTTCTATAGAAAAAAATGTCTCAGAATCTGAGACTTTTTCTATAGAAAAAATGTCTCAGAATCTGAGACTTTTTCCATAGAAAAAATGTCTCAGAATCTGAGACTTTTTCTGTAGAAAAAATGTCGCAGTATCTGAGACTTTTTCTATAGAAAAAATGGCAGATTTTGAGACGTTTTTTTTATAGAAAAAGTCCCAGATTCTCAGAGATTTTTACTACATAAGACGTCCCACATTCTGAGACGTTTTTTTCTTTAGAAAAAGTCTCAGATTATGATACGGTTTTCTCTATAGAAAAAGTCTCCGATTCTGAAACGGGATTTCTATAAAAAAATTCTCAGATTCTGATTCTGTTTTATAGAAAAAGTCTCAGATTCTACGATGTCTCAGATTCTACGACGATTTGAATATAGAATAATTTTCAGAATCTGACACGTTTTTCCTATAGAAAAAGTCTCAGATTCTGATACTTTTGTGCTATGGAAAAAGTCTCAGATTCTGAGTCTCTGATTCTAAGACATTTTTGCTATAGCAAATTTTAGATTGTATGATATTTTTGCTTTAGAATAATTTTCAGATTCTATACAAAAAGTCTCAGATTCTGGTACATATTTTCTATAGAAAAATTCTTAGACTCGAAGAAATATTTTCTATAGAAAAAGTCCCAGGTGCTGAGACGCTTTTCGCAGATTCTGAGAATTTTTATAAAAAAAAATATGCTTAAAAATTGTATTAAATATCAACTTTTGTATATATTCTTGTAAAATTAACTTATTTAATAAATATATTAAAAAAAAACCTTTTTTGTCTTTTTATTTTACGGTTAAAGGACCCAATTAATAAAATATTTTAGTCGTGGTGCTATTATATCGGTCACAACAACCATTTTGATCTTTTAATTTTTCGTTGCTTCAACAGATATATTCAGTTGCTCTTACTGAAATTCGATATATATACCAATTAACTAAATCGAAAATATTAGTAATTACAACTGATAAAAGTGATGGTTGGCTGGACTACAATAATTTGGTTGGTTCTAAATTTGGTTGGCACAACGAATCCGTTTTCTGTGTGTAGAGTTGAATATGTGTATAAATATTTTTATTTGAGCATTAGCGACTTGCTATTTAAATTCCCTTTGCTACTTGGAGTATAATATTTATGTTTGCTAAATAGTCTTGACAATGGAATGTGACAAATTCCGAAACACGTGTCTTGCAAAAATTTCCAACATTAAAAATTTAAAACAGAAAATTTATTTTCTTGAACATTATTCTATGAAAATATCATAGTTTTAATTAGTAAAGGAAATAATGACCTCGAGCTAGAATAAACCTACTCAAAATTTAGTAAAAATATTTTTTTAATTATTTTTTTCACATACTGAACATATTTTTTAATTTTTTTACTAAAATTAAAAAAAAAACAAGTATAAAAGTTAAATTCAACTTGGCCGAATCTATGAATACCCTCCACAAGCCCTTTTTAAAGGATAGTAGGTTTTTTAATGTAAAAAAAAATAACAATTTTGATTATAAATATTTTATTTTGAAATATTTAATTTTTGTAAAAAAAAAAAATAATTTACTAATTTTTTTTTTGAGTGTAAAATTTTTTCAAGTGTAAATTTTTTTTAGTTTAAAAATATTTCTAAGTGACAAAATTAATCTGTAAAGTAATTTTGTGGCTTTCCAATGTTTTAAAAGCTTGTTTTTTTAAGGCTCGGTTTTTTCAGCACGTGAATTTAATGTGAAGCGAATCTGAAATTTGCGGTTTTGCTTCTAACATTTTAAACTACTAGACCGATTTGGCTGAAATTCAATATGAAGCAGCCTAGGGAATCGACAAATATATATGCCAAGCATCAGCATCCTCAGAATTGCCTTTCGAAAGTTATCGTGTTTTTTATCTCGTAAATTCGCGAATAAACCTTGCCGTGAACCACTGGACCGATTTCGCTGGATAGCAATACCAACCTGACCAGGTAAATGCCCAATATATATGCCAAACTTCAGGAGCCTCCGTAAAGTCTTTTAAAAGTTAGCGTGCTTTCAACAGGCAGACGGACGGACATCGATATATTTAATTTAAGCCTGAAAGCATCCAGATTGATTAAATAATAAATGATCTACGAGGGTCAAACTGGAAAATGACATTTTTTAAATTTTTTTAAAAAATATTTCTACGTAAATTTTTTCCAACTTCAAACACTAAAAATTTAAAAAATTGTCCAATAGATTTTACTCAGTGATCAACTAATTTTTGCAATGACTCAAAGAAAAATGAAAATTTTTTAAATACAGTAAAACAATCGGCATTTTTTTGACCTCCAAATTTGTTGACCACCAATTTTTTGTAAACGATGAAAAGATTCTATTGTGTAATAATTTTAGTACATCTAGGTGTAAAGTAATGAGATATGAAAATAATAAAATATTTTCTTTGTTTACAAAAAATTGGTGGTCAAAAGAATTGGGGGTCAAAAAAGTGACGACACTTTTACTGAATTAAAAAAATTTTGATTTTTATTTGGATTGTTGCAAAAATAAGTTGATCACTGAATAAAATCTATTGGATGATTTTTAGTGTTTGAAGTTGGAAAAAATTGACGTAGAAATATTTAAAAAAAAAAAAAAATTAAAATTTGTCTATAAATAATGTAATTTTTCAGTTCGACCCTCGTAGATCATTTATTATTTACTTAATCTGGATGTTTTTAAGCTTAAACTAAAGCTTGATAACCCAAGTGAAAATGTGAAGGATCAGTACTGATCCGAAAAATGGATCGCTAAGATAAGATCAGTTTTAATCGGACGGATACAATTTCATCCGAAAAAAGGGTTTATCTAATTATATAAACCCATTTTTCGGATGACATTGTATCCGTCCGATTAAAACTGATCTAATCTTAGCGATCCATTTTTCGGATCAGTACTGATCTTTCAAATCTCGGATCAGAATTAATCTTACTTGGATCAGTACTGATCTTTAAAATCTCGAGTAAGATGTGATATATAAAAATATATCTAAACATTTTTACTCGGGAAATTACCTTAACAGCAGTTTTCAAAACAATACTCGATTGATAATAGTATGGGTTGATATTGTTTTCTTTGTCTTTAACGAATTTCTATGTAATATCTAGTGGACCATTTTCACTGTGAGTCACTGTATACACTTTATGGGGTCCTAGACCAATATTTCGAGGTGTAACAAAGGGAATGACAAATATACCCTCTATCACGAGAGTGGAGGGTATAAAAACACCTGTTAAATGCGCCTGTGCCAAATTTTTAACTCCCTTTAAAATGTTAAAAAAAATTATTAACTAAAGTAATACTGTTTGATCATATTTTGATATAAACGCCCACAAAAGGGGCGGACAGAAAAAATTAAATTTTTTAGTTCTCTGGGTGAAAGTTGTCATTTTTCAGAGGTTGCACAGTGGAAGATGGACGCGCATCGTAACAAAATGAAAATTGTCAGCGATTTGATCGGTTGAACATGGGTTTGATAAAAGACATCCTAGGGGATAGAAAACCATTCATAAACTATTTATATGTCATTTACTTTGACCAGGGCGTCTCTCCAAAGTCCAAACATTTTCAGGTTTTTTTAAAAAATTAAAATTTTTTGGAAACCTTTTTTAAATGATTGAGTAAAACTATTTCTAAGTAAGCTTACATCCTGAAATTTTAACACAGCTTTGACAATATATGTAACTAATTAAAACTTCCCTTATAAGCTAAAATTTTTAACCGCGTTATTCGTTAATTGACTGCCAAATGTTGTCATTTTTTAAGAAATGTGTAAAAAAGACCCTTAATTATAGACTGCATCTTTTGTGGAACCTTGTGGATACAGACAAATTCAATATGGGGTGAAACTAGAGGTATTTATCTAAACGAGGAACTTTATTTCGTCTGCAGTAACTTGCAGTTAAATTCAGGATAAGGCTCCAAAGTAGGGTCCATAAAAAGAAAAAAAAAACTTTTATATATTTATTTTTTTAAATTTTTATTTTTCGAAATTATTAAATATCAGCTTCAACCTATTTAGATATTTACAAAAAAAATTGGTGATGCTGCATAGGCTTGAGAAACTAACTAAATACCCAGCAAAATTTGGCATTACTAGTAATGGGATTTGTAATCCGGAACAAATGTTTGCCAAATGAACTAAAAAAGAAAGAATCTCACATGTCGAATAAGCATAAGGAACTCGTAAAATAGAGAATACGCTTTGTGCAAGAACAGTTCAGAAAACGATTAGGAATATTAATCGATAGACCTAAAAACGGTAAAAATTTACACATAAAAATTTATGTCTAAAAACGGTAAAAATTTACATATAAATTCGTTAAACTTTCTCATTTATTGTTCAATATAAAGTTATTGCACAAGTAATGATGGCGATACAGTCAGAACATTTTTTGAAAACTACGCAATATCATCCGATATTACTGGAATAGACGAAAATATATTAAAGCGAGTATATATTTTATTAACGTGCATTAACACAAGTGAAGAAATAAATGCAACCGAATTTAAAAAATATGCATTCGACACAGTAAAACATATAATCTCAATGTATGGATGGTGGACAATGAGTCCTACTGTACATAAGGTCCTGATACACGGAAGTGAGATTATTCAAAATTCGGTGATACCAGTTGGTAATGTAATATAAGCAATTCATTAACTAACTTATACAATTTAAATATTAGGTCAGTTATCAGAAGAATCGTTAGAAAGGTCGCATAAATATTTTAAGATTTACAAAAACAATTTTAGCAGAAAATATTCAAGAATAAACAATGTAAAAGATATTTTTCAAAAATTTATGGTAGAATCAGATCCAAAAATTTCCATTTTACGTGAAGAAACATCGAACTTCGTAAAAAAGGTTCCTTATCTAAAGGAACTATTGCAACTAATACAAAAGAACTCATTTTTTTATTTTATTTATTACGATATTGCATTATCGTGTCTATGTTAATTTGTTTTTTAATGTTTTAATCCTGTTATTATTCATTTTTGGTTTATTACTACTATTTATTTACTATAAATCAATAAAATAAAATTGATAAAAAAGTCATACGTGCCGGATATTTTAGTGTAGGGTGAAAGGTAATGTTTGCAAATATTAAATTTATCTTTTTTGTGCAATTTTAAATAGGTTTGATACAAGCAATTCCACTTATATATTTATATTGTCAGATCTGTTAACTAAAAAAGTCGATACATTTGGTCATAATTTAACTCAATTTTTTATATGTATTTCAACTAATAATGTTTAATGATGTATATTTACTCTATCCGAACGACATTTAGTAATAATATATCAAAAATGTCAATGATCTTAACATTTTTTTAGCATTTGTTCATATAAATAAATTAACCAACTTTGCATTCAATTTATATGTAGGGTGCAAGGAGGACAACAAACTTTGATCACAGCTTTAATTGCTTAAGGTCCCTAGTTTTTAGAATGCCTAATTTTGTTTTACAACTCCTAACCGTTTAGAAGATATAGTCAAAAAACTTCGATGCGCGCGTTTTCCATACAAACCGTCCACTGTGGGTTGGTTGAGTTTTTGAAGGGAAGATACTTCCCCCTTGACCGATTTCGCCCTTTCAAGACCTTTACCAACCTACACTCAAAATAACAACTCTGTTAAATACTCTGTAAAATGACTGTAATCTCAATTCAACAGATATTTGACAGAGTTTTCTGTCAAAATACAGATTTAAAGAAAAAACTTTGTATTTTGTTGTGACAAAAAAACAAAGTTTCTTCTGTAATATTACTTTTAACTCTGTAATCTTAAGTTTTATCTGTACTTATTACTTATTTCTATTATTTATTTCTACGTAATCCTAATTTCATAGATAAAAACAGAGTTTTCTGTAAAAAAAACACCAAAATTTTATATGTATTTTTTGGAGAAAATGTTTAAAAAGTTCCAACAATTTTTGTTGTTTATGGTGTTTTATTTAACCATAATTTTACTAGAAACTCTGTAAATTAACAGTTTTTTTGTCAAAATCATTTACAGAGTTATATAGTAAAATTACCAAGAAATGTTGCTAGCTGGAAAAGAATGGTATAATCTGTTAAATTAGCAGAGTTTTTCTGTAATTTAACAGAGTTATTATTTTGAGTGTACGAATGCAAGGCATACCTATTCCTCTTTTGGTTTGGACTTCAGCGAGCTTTCCACAGATAGACTTATTACAAATTTTTTTTTAAAAATTTACAGACTTTTATAAATTTAGTGCCGCCCTATTGTACATATGCTGGCCTATCAACTTTTATTTTAAGAGGAATGTAGACTAGACTGCCAGTCATTGAAATAGAAAATTAATTTACTACTATAGTACACTTCAAAATTTTAGACCTGTGGAAAAAATATTAAGAAAATTGAAAACGTGTTGTTGTTTTTTTTTTTTTTTAATTTACATATACTTGCGTAAAATGTTTCATAGAAACATTTTAACATTCCTTTTTCAAGAAAATTATTCCAGCCTTTTACTACGATTTGACCGAATATTTAAATATACAAAAAGTTAAAAAAATATATTAAATTTTGAGTAGATTTATTCTTGATCGAGGTAATATTTCTTTACTTATTACACCATGATATTCTTAAAGAATTGGTCAGATTTAGACAACATTTGTTTCGATCCCGTGAAGATCTTGTCAAGAATATTTAGCAAAATATAAAAAAAAACCTAAACTAAAGGTAGTATAGTGAATTTTAATGACAATTGCTATTGCTCAAAACCAAATTATTAATACATATTCAACTCTATACTCGTTGAGAATTAGAAGAAGAATAATTGTATTATCTCTTCGTTTGACACAACTGCCAAACAGCAAAAAAAAATAATTATTAAAACAGATGCATATAAAAATCTCCAAAATTTAATTATATGAGCTATTGCAAGTGTCATCACATATACAGTTTTAAAAAATATATAAAAACTCTAAAACTCTATAGTTCCCCTTCCCGGCTAAAAATTAATTGTATATGAGCATATATGAACACATCTGACCATACATCATTAATTCGAAAACATATATGATCAGATATGAACAAATATTAAAATTGGCGCTTATTCAATATATGACCATATATGGTAAAACATATGATAATATGCGATCATATATTGGCCCACCCTTAACATAAATTAGCATATATGATCGTACATGAGTTTGTATACATTATTTTTAGCCGGGTTATCAGATTAAAGCACTACTTCTACTGCCTTATTCTTTTAATAGAAAATCTACTGTTTCGTCTGCTTTCCTAGTCTCGTTTCAATCGTCTCTAAAATAAATCACTTTTCGTTAATTTCCTGAGTCTGTCATTAATTTTTCTCTAGTCATTTTCTTCCCCATTATATCAATTGTTTTACACACAAAAATTACTTTGGACAATTTTCTCTAAATTACTTTGTAATTTAAAAATTCATTAACTACACATTTAGAAGAGTGCGAGTAGTTCTACCTTATATTAAGTATGATTTTAAAAATAAATTTCAATTTATATTTTTTTTTGTTTTTAGTTTTGTCCCCTTTCAAAATAACAATGTCAACGGCAAATGTTGTAAATATGTTGGCCAACGTTGGAGCATGTTTAACCAAAAATACGTTGAAATAAAATACAAAAACAAAAAACTTAAAAAAGACTTGCCGCCGCCATGCAAGATCTATATAAAAATTTTGTAAAAAAAAAAACTTAAATAAAATAAACTCTAATTTACACTATAATAGTTGAATAGAATGTCTTTTATACAACAAAACATGTTGTATATTTTCAACACTTTTTTTTGTAGTTCTATACTTTGAGTATTGAAAAAAATAAAACCCAAGTAAAAATTTTAATATGGTGTCATGTATAATTTAAAAATTTACTATAGAAAACTAAAATAATTTTAAAACCGACTTTTAATTTTATTTTCATACAAATTGTTTTTGTTTTTAAAATCGACTTAAAAAAAATGTATAGAAAATTTTAAATTAAGAATAAAACTTTTGTTAAAATAGACTCTTCTTCTTTGGTACGGGCCAAAAATTTTTGTTACCGTTTGATCCATTTTTTATTTATTTAAATCTAATCCTTTAAAACTTTGAAGTCCTTTTAAAAGGAAACCGATCACGAAATGAAAAACTGAAAATGCAGCTTTACTACATTTAGTCTCTAGTTTCAAACGTATACTATCCAGTTCGTGTTTAACAACTTTTTTTAATATTTGTCGGATCGTGTTATTAACGAAAAAAAAAACAATTTTTGCAGGACAAGTTTTTCAAAATAATAGCAAAATAAGCATTTTCAACAAAATATGCAAAAATATGCACTAACGAATCGATGCCATTTTAAAGCAAATTCTTTGAATTGCAAAGATGGTTGGTTTCCGCTGTTGTAAGACTAACGAGTGAAAACATGCAAAAGGGGGGAAATGTGTACTTTGGTATATTTTTCTTTCTCCTTAAAGAATTTTATGCAAAGAAACATAAGATTCAAATTTGGGATCCTCTCTCGAAAAAAACGTTCTGAAAAAGGTACTTTTTGGAAATTCAGATTTAAGTGTGGTAAATAGGTACTTGATACTTTTCTAACACCTGAAATTAGGGTTCTAGATACTTAAAAAATGGAATCTTGGATCAGCGAAAAAAAATATTATTAAAAAGTACTTTTCGAAAATTTGTGTGCTAAGAGAAACAAGTAGAAAAGTTAAATTCGACTTTGCCGAATCTATGAATACCCTCCACAATGCATTTTTTAAAGGGTAGTACATTTTTTAACGTGAAAAAATTAACAATTTTGATTAGATATATTTTATTTTGAGTAAAAAACTCTTTTTTTTGTCATTTAAAAAAAAAAAAAAAAATGTACTAATTTTTTTTTTGAGTTTAAAATTTTTTTCGAGTGTAATGTATTTTTTACTGTAAAAATATTTCTGAATGAATGCACGTAAGTATGTACACAAAATATTGTCATTTTTGTAAAAAAAAAAAAATTTTTTTTTGTATAAATTTTTTTTTGAGTGTAAAATTTTTTTTTGAGTGTAAAAATTTTTTTGAGTGTAAAATTTTTTTCGAGAGTACTTTTTAAGTTACCAATGCTTTCAAAACTAAACAAGTTTAAAAAGCATTGCTTTAAAATTTAACAAGTTTGAAAAGCATTGTTTAGTTACCACCAGTGCTTTTAAAACTTGTTAAAACACGTGGCATTTTAGATGAAACTAATCTGAAATTCAGGGTTTCGCTTATAACTTTTGAACCACTGGACCGATTGAGCTGAAATTTAAAACCAAACAGACCCGGGGAACGACAAAGATACATGCCAAGCTTCAGTAGTCTCGTTATTGTCTTTCGAAAGTTATCGTGTTTTTTATCTCGTAAATTCGTGAAACACCCTTGCCGAAATTTACTCTTTTGCTCATAACTTTTGAACCACTGGACCGATTTGGCTGGATTGCAATACCAACCTAACCAGGTAAATGACAAACATATATGCCAAACTTCAGTAGCCTCTGTAAAGTCTTCCAAAAGTTAGCGTGTTTTCTACGGACGGACAGACAGACAGACGGACGGACGGACGGACGGACGGACGGACGGACGGACATCGCTAGATCGACTTAAAATCGATCGAGGATCATAAATATATATACTTTATGGGGTCCTAGACCAATATTTCGATGTGTTACAAACGGAATGACAAACTTATATATACCCTCTATCACTAGAGTGGAGGGTATAAAAAAAGTGTACTTGGTACCTTTTCGATTTCCTGAAAAAATGGTAATAAAAACTGGATTTTTGAAATGTACTCGTAGAACTCTAATCAAAAACTTTTGCGATTTTATAAAGCAAAATCTTCCGGCGGAAATAAATCTGTTAAAAAAAACTTTTAGGAAGTTCTGATTCTACAATGGTAATATGGGGTACAATTTTTACTTTGATAATTTTTTTTGTTTTTCTTAAAAACTGGTCATATAAACTTTAATCAACGACCTTAAACCATTAGCAAAAACAAAAAACTTTCTGAATTTTTTTTTTTTTAAATTTATTTTTTGTGGATTTTGAATATTTGTTTATCAGTGATCCACCAATTCAGTACTTCAGATCGCTACGCGATAATCTGAACACTACAATGGCTAACAGAAGTGGAGAGTGCTAACAAAAAGTACGATCAGTAGAAGAGTGATCACCGGGCACTGTCATATAGGTTATCATAGAAAGGAGACAAACCGACATTTAAAATCTTACTGATGATAACACTAGCTGGAGTGTTTGAAACCGGTATGGGAACCCTTATAAGAAATGGGCCTTATTTCTGTTACCAGCTGTAGGAGATGCGATCCCAGTTGGCAACGTCCTCGAGCCATCCTCAGTGACGGAGCGGTGACATGCCAGAGTCACTGCTGACATCCACAAGACATCTCTATGAACTGGGTTGAGGACAGTTTCATACAAATTTTCAAAATGTCCTCACTCAAAATCATCAGTGGTCAGGGCTGACCTTCTGGGGACATGTCACGTAAGACTTCTTTGACTTCTTCTTTCGTATTTCCTTTAGTTTATACTTTTATCCATTTTCTTTTATAAGATATCTTTCTCATATTTAGAAAAACTTTTCGCCTTTTTTAGTCCCAACTGGATTTGAACCTGGAACCTCCAGTTTATTAGTCCCACACCTAACTACTTGTTCCAAACTTTATTTTGAAAATTGTTTGTATATTTATTACTTTTAATCTACTTGTTAGATTTTGATTTTATTTTAAATAAGTCGATAAAATAAATTGAAGAGTTGCCTAGATTTAAAATTCTAATTTAAAATACTGCTATTCTGAAGACATTTCCTTTTAGACGTCTTAGAGGAATTTTCCACACTCTTAAGGCAAAAATTCAGTGCTGACAATGTTAGGACATGTCATCAAGGATTACCTATGATTTGTCATAACCTGAAGACATTTAATCAAGGAATCACTGTGGAAATTTCCTCAGTGACACATTTTCCAACTGGGATGATATTACCAGCTGTAGGAGGGGCGATTAACCTAACACTGTGGAATCGGTCGAACATATTATTTGCCAATGTCCTACATTGGCCAGAACCCGCCTGCACATATTAGGCAGACATTTTTTTCTTAAAATTTTTATTTTCAAAATTATTTTAACATTTCATTTTAAGTAACCCTGCGAAGCCAGGCGGCTTATCTGCAGAAATGTCTTCGAGAGCTTGAAATCGTTTTCGAATGTCGACCTTAAGCAAATAATACAAATCTCGATGAGAACTAAAGTGTTCTATCAGCGTCGCTGAGTAATTATTGTGGTTTCGCTACACTCAGAGAAGAGATATGATTGTAGCAAGCATAATTTAAGAACGTCATGTTATGATTAAAAATTGTAACATAATATGTTTACAGCAATTATAAAATTATTGCTGCAATCATATTATGGTCCCAAATTAAGGATCATAACATGATTGCTGCAAAAATGTTATGGTTGCCACAAACAAGTTATGATAAAATTTTCAATCATAATATGACTCTCTTTAATTATGGTTGCCACAACCATATTTCTTCTTTGCGTGTATGGACTATCCGGTCTATGTGAGAAGTCTTTGACTGCTCCACCTCAAAACCTAACCTATCCATGATCGATTCTAACCAGGGCACGTTGGGTTGAAATGGATCAAAAGTGGCGCTTTATTCAAAACTGAAAAAAATTTTTTTACAAAAATTATTAATTTAGGGTTAAAGTATATAAAATTACACTAAAAAATCTGTCACAATTATTATTCTGAGTTGTTTACTTTTCTTGCAATCCGCCGTCAAAATCAAATAATTTTTTGTGTTTTTGAATATGGTGCTAAAAATTGAAAATCAACTTATTTCTAGATTTTTTTTTTGGTATTTATTCATTCAAAGGTAATTTTTTTATTATGGAACCATCAACTTCAGGCATTTTCAAATACATTTCTGTTTTTTGTTTCTTGAAAATTTTTTAAAAATATTTTTGAAATTTTTTTGTAAAATGTTCCAAAATTGGAGTATTTTTAATACTTGATGGAATATAAAAAAAAATGTAAGAGTTTGTTATTGCTTATACATTGTGATGATAAAGCATATAGTATAAGCTTTAATTTAAAAGAAAAAAAAAACGTCCGCGTTTAATGCCGTTATTTTTTTATTTAAGATTTATGAAAAAAAATACGGTGGCTTCAATAACACTTCATCACAAAAAAGTTTCTGACCCAGAAACTAGACCCACTTATCCTTATGTATTTTGACCTTCTTAAATTGATTCTGCCATCAGAATTGATTTCTATAGTTGGGGTTTCCTGAGATTTACAAGGAAAGTCCGCAAAGTGAACCCACCTAATTTCCTTGTGAATTTGACAAAGTTACGAAATTTTTTTTATTTTATTTCTGTATGTAAGGTCCAAGTCTGATTTATTACGTAGAAAACAAGAGTATTTTAAATAAAATCCGTCAAAAATAGCAGAAGTTACATGCATTTGAACAAAAACGCGTTATTTCAGTTTTATACAAAAACAGTTGTATTTATGTTGTGAATCAATGCATTTTTGTTAAAATGCTAGTAACTTATGCAATTTTTGATGGATTTTATGAAAAAAGATCTTATTTTCTTCGTAATAAATCAGACTTGAACATTACATACCGAAATAAAATTTTAAAAAATGTTAACTTATTGTTAGTCAAATTAACAAGGAAATCAGGTCAGTTCACTTTTGGGGACTTTCCTTGTAAATTAGAGAAAAACCCAACGATAGAATTTAATTCTGATCGCGGAATTGAATTTAGAAGGTAAAAATACATAAGTATTAGTGGTCTAGACCTTTTTTGTGGGTCTTTGTAAGCTATATATAAACAAGTAAGGGTTTAAAATTCGGCTGTGCCAAATCTTTGATACCCTCCAACAAGCAAAAAATATAAAAATGACAGGGACGGTTTTTGTGGGGAATGAGAAGGGGGCGGGGGTGGGGTTAGCAGATGTCTCTGGGTGGTGTAATATAATATCTGACAAATATGATAATAATAGTTCAGAATTACAACTTTCCTGACTTTTTTATGGAAAATTTTAAATTTGGTGTAACACAAAAATCCGAATTTGAACAAATTTTATGCAAGTATTAACACATATTTATTTTTTATTGTTTTAAATTTTTATTATCGCATTAAAAATACTTTAATTTGCAACTGTATTTATCAAATTATCGCTTTTGGTTTAAAAGTTACAGCTTAAATTGTGAATCAAGTTCAATATTCAAGAAACACTAAAAAAATTCTGACAGGTTAAAAATAAATAAAAACCACATGTTTTCTCTTTAAAAGGGTGCTTTCAAATGTATTATTTATCATTCATCAATTAAAAAATATTATATGTTATAATTACTGCTTCCCTGAATAAAGCGCCACTTTGCCTCTCATTCAACCCAATGTGTGTTGTAAGACTAATGGGTGAAAACATGCAAAAGGGGGGAAATGTGTACTTTGGTATATTTTTCTTTCTCCTTAAAGAATTTTATGCAAAGAAACATAAGATTCAAATTTGGGATCCTCCCTCGAAAAAAACGTTCTGAAAAAGGTACTTTTTGGAAATTCAGATTTAAGTGTGGTAAATAGGTACTTGATACTTTTCTAACACCTGAAATTAGGGTTCTAGATACTTAAAAAATGGAATCTTGGATCAGCGAAAAAAAATATTATTAAAAAGTACTTTTCGAAAATTTGTGTGCTAAGAGAAAAAAAAGTGTACTTGGTACCTTTTCGATTTCCTGAAAAAATGGTAATAAAAACTGGATTTTTGAAATGTACTCGTAGAACTCTAATCAAAAAATTTTGCGATTTTATAAAGCAAAATCTTCCGGCGGAAAAAAATCTGTTAAAAAAACTTTTAGGAAGTTCTGATTCTACAAGGGTAATATGGGGTACAATTTTTACTTTGATAATTTTTTTTGTTTTTCTTAAAAACTGGTCATATAAACTTTAATCAACGACCTTAAACCATTAGCAAAAACAAAAATTTTTCGAAATTTTTTTTATTTTAATTTTATTTTTTGTTGATTTTGAATATTTGTTTATCAGTGATCCACCAATTCAGTACTTCAGATCGCTACGCGATAATCTGAACACTACAATGGCTAACAGAAGTGGAGAGTGCTAACAAAAAGTACGATCAGTAGAAGAGTGATCACCGGGCACTGTCATATAGGTTATCATAGAAAGGAGACAAACCGACATTTAAAATCTTACTGATGATAACACTAGCTGGAGTGTTTGAAACCGGTATGGGAATACCAGAAATGTCTATAATTTTTAGAAATTAAAAATTTCTTCTGCATTTTTTCAACTTGAACCCTTATAAGAAATGGGCCTTATTTCTGTTACCAGCTGTAGGAGATGCGATCCCAGTTGACAACGTCCTCGAGCCATTCTCAGTGACGGAGCGGTGACATGTCAGAGTCACTGCTGACATCCACACGACATCTCTATGTACTGGGTTGAGGACAGTTTCATACAAATTTTCAAAATGTCCTCACTCAAAGTCAGCAGTGGTCAAGGCTGACCTTCTGGGGACATGTCACCTAAGACTTCTTTGGGGAAATGTCTGACGTAGGTCATGCGAAAATCCAAAAAAAAAATCGTATTTCCTTTAGTTTATACTTTTATTCATTTTCTTTTATAAATTATCTTTCTCATATTTAGAAAAAACTTTTCGCCTTTTTTAGTCCCAACTGGATTTGAACCTGGAACCTCCAGTTTATTAGTCCCACACCTAACTACTTGTTTCAAACTTTATTTTGAAAAGTGTTTGTATATTTATTACTTTTAATCTACTTGTTAGATTTTGATTTTATTTTAAATAAATCGACAATATTGCCATTTTTTTCTTGTGAATTGAAGAGTTGCCTAGATTTAAAATTCTAATTTAAAATACTGCTATTCTGAAGGCATTTCCTTTTAGACGTCTTAGAGGAATTTTCCACACTCTTAAAGCAAACATTCAGTGCTGACAATCTAAGGACATGATATCAAGGATTACCTATGATTTGTCATAACCTGAAGACATTTCCTCAAGGAATCACTGTGGAAATTTCCTCAGTGATACATTTTCCAACTGGGATGATATTACCAGCTGTAGGAGGGACGACTAACTTTACACAATGGAAACGGTCGAACATATTATTTGCCAATGTCCTACATTGGCCAGAACCCGCCTGCACATATTAGGCAGAAATTTTTTTCTTAAAATTTTTATTTTCAAAATTATTTTAACATTTCATCTTAACTAACCCTGCGAAGCCAGGCGGCTTATATGCAGAAATGTCTTCGAGAGCTTGAAAACGTTTTCGAATGTCGACCTTAAGCAAATAATACAAATCGCGATGAGAACTAAGGTGTTCTATCAGCGTCGCTGAGTAATTATTGTGGTTTCGCTACACTCAGAGAAGAGATATGATTGTAGCAAGCATAATTTAAGAACGTCATATTATGTTGGAAATTTGTAATATAATGGCCTGTACCAAAGAAAACTAAAAAGTCTATTTAAACAAAAGTTTTATTTTAAATTTCCAATTTTCTATACAGTTTTTGAAAGTCGATTTTAAAAACAAAAATAATTTGTATGGAAATAAAACTAAAAGTCGATTTTTAATTTATTTTGTTTTCCTGTGGTAAGGCTGAATATGTTAACAGCAATTATAAAATTGTTGTTGCAATCATATTATGATTGCTGCAAAAATATTAATCTATTTAATTATGGTTGCCACAATCATATTTCTTCTTTGCGTGTATGGACCATCCGGTCTATGTGAGGAGTATTTGATTGCTCCACCTCCAACCTTACCAATCCGTTATCGATACTAACACATTCTGTGAATGTCTGTCCGTCCGATGGAGTCTTAACTAAAAGATCTAGACTCTTGATGTTTGGCACGAATATTTATTTTGATCAAAGGCTGGTAGAGTTAAAAAATGGGCTTAATCGGAAAAGGGGAAAATTTAAATTGTGTTACCTAATTAGGGAAGTATCTCAACCCTTATGAACCGATTTGCCTGAAACTTAAAATATATATAAATGAGACAATTTTAAGGTTGGAGTGTCTCGGCTTATCGGCCATATCAGTGTTTAAAAATTTCGTTGTCCCCTTATGAAACAATGAGGACCTTCGGGAAAATTTCGATAACTCCCGAACTAACAGGAATATCGTCTAAAGCAAAAATACGTGTCGACTTAAATTTAATAAAGATAATTTCGTATTCATATGGATATCGTAGGTCAATGTCTTCATATATATACCCCCAAAATTCACACATTTTCATGGAAAAAATATTTAACGAAACCGAATTTTCACAAGGGTTTGCCACCATTGAATAGGCATTAAAAAAAACCTTTCTTTTCATATGGAAACATCATATAGTTTCTTAGAAAGAAATCGCTGAAAAATCCAAAAAACGTTTTTTTCGCCAATTTTTGACCCAACCTTAAAATGGTCTCATTTATATATATTTTAAGTTTCAGGCAAATCGGTTCATAAGGGTTGATATACTTCCCTTGTAAGTGCAAAAATCGAAATATTTTTCTTCTAACATTTAGTAAGGAGGGGAAGGTGTCCCCAGCCGATCCATTCTACAAAACTCCATTTTTTTTTATTTAAATTTTTTTGTGAACTTTTTTAAAGGTATGAAAGATTCTACAAAGTCGAATATAACACTCTCACTTGTTTTAGCTCGGGTTTTTTTATTTTGAGGGTCTTCACTGGTGTTGTGCATCTTCATTTGCTTTATGCTTATATAGTGTGCTCATTGGAATCTTCATTAGCAACACTATTGTACAACTTATTGTATACAACAATATTTCGCATACAAACACACATAGAGCAGCCGCCTCAAAGCATTAAGATGGGTTGTTTTGGATGGTTGGTTGTTTGTTTGAATGTTTGGTAAGTTGGTTGGTTGTTTGGTTGATGCTGGTGCTGCTCCTATATTTTTATAAAAGTGTTGAGAATAGATTTTTATGTTTTTTTAAAGTAAAATCACGTTTTAGTTATCAAGAACAGCCGGTGGCTGTAGAGACGTACAATAAAGACCTGGTAAAATGTTGCCATAAAAAGCAGGAGGAGCTGTAGAAGAAGAACAAGAAGTTGAAGACAAAACTAGGAAAATGACACCAAAATATGTGTGACACTTAAGAGTTTGTTTGTGCTGGCTGAATAAGTATGCGTTCGTGTTCGTGTTAGTATTAGTTTTCTATTTATTCTACTTTACTAATAATATTTTTGTTTTTGTTTTTCTTTTCCCCAAAAGTATTTTACAAGTTAATAATAAACACCCAAAAACAAAAACGTAGAAGGTAATCTTAGAAAAAGTTGATGACATGTATGAAGTACACAATATAACAAACTAATATTAACAAAAATCTAAATAAAAATAAACTTTTTTTAACTAACACACATACAATTCAGGTAAAGTAACTTATTTATAAACCCTTAACTCAGTAAAACCACTCATACAAACACGTTGGCGTAATTGTTAATGGGATTTTGTTAATTTGTAATATAATTTAAGAAATTCTTACTTCAGGTAAAATGTATTTATTTTAATACATGTGCGTTTTCCACATGAATTCTTTTAATTATATTTCAAAAATAAATCATATACATTTTATATTATATTAGATTTATAATTACAATACGTCTGGGTCTTAACTAGAAAAATGTCTGGTCTTTTAATGTATTTGTTTATGTCAAATTACTCACATTTATACAGTAAACAAGATTTTTTTTTTTTTAAAAAGATTTATGGTTTTTTAGAACAACATAAATATTGTTTTCCAAATTATATTGTATTTTTCCTTTTGACAAATTTCCAAAAATTACATTTTTAAATCACCATATTATTTTTTTGAGAAATAATGAAACGTCAAAATTAAATGTTTTTTCAATTGTTCATTTTGTTTAAATGATCGTGATCCACACACACACACATTTATAAATATATATAAGCAGTACAAGGGTGTTTGTTTTTTAAGATTTGACCCAGTTTTTTTTTCGATATTTACAAATTTTAAACAATTTAATGAAAATAGATTTAAGGGAACATGTTTTGGCTAAAAAAAAAGTTATTCCATATCGTTCCCTGTTTCATTCCATTTCGCTTCCTGTTCAGTTATTTGCTATTTTGTTTCGATTTTCAAATTGTATTTAAACAGAAAACTCAGTTTTTTTTTATTTGTTTAAATAAGATTACAGACTAATATGTAAAATTACACATTTTTTTGGGGTAATATGTGTTTTGTAATTTTTTTTTATATTTTGGGTAATTTTTCATTGCTTTCTTGGGTTTGCTTTCGTTAAGTTTGGGCAAAGTTTCATATTTTTCTTTTTGGGTAATTTTTCATATTTTTTGAGTGATTTTGCATTTGGGCGATTTTTCAAAAAATTTTTTGTGCGATTTTTCTTTGTTTGGTTTTGCCTACAGTCAAAAAAAAAACTTGTAAAATTACAAGACAAATTTGTAACTTTTTTTTGTTTGCTACCTCCTATTTTAAAAACTATTTACTAATAATTTTGTAATTTTAAAAGGTTTTTACTAATAAAATTGTAAATTTAAAAATTTTTTAAGACGATAAAATTTACAAGGAGGTTTCGTAGTTTTACTAGATTTTTTGCTACCTCCAATTTTACGAGAATTCCTAGTAATTTTATAAGCTTTTTACCAATAATTTTGTAATTTTACAAACTTTTTACCAATTAAATTGTAAATTTACAGTTTTTTGTCATAATTAAAATTACATTGAATTCTCGTGAATTTACTAGATTTTTTTTTGTAAAATTATCTTGGAAATTGGTAAAATTACAAAAAAAAAAGAAAAGTAAAATTACAAAAAATTTAAATTTCGATTTGTTAAAAAACAAGGAAAACTGTCAAATATTTGTAAAATGGGATTAGTAATTTGATAAAGATTTTTTTTTTTTTGTGTGTACATCCCAAATTGTGTATTTCATCCAAATTTTTTGTTTTTATCAAAATCATTTTTGTTCTTCTTCTTTTAAACACTCTAAAATCAAAAAAGTTTTTTTTTTGTACTATTTTGAGTAGGTTTATTCTAGCTCGAGGTCATTATTTCCGTTACAAATTAAAACTATGATATTCTCATAGAATAATTTTCAAGAAAATTATTTTTCTGTTTTAAATTTGTCATTTTTGCAAAACTTAATAGACAATTGTTTCGGAATTTGCCAGATTCCATTGTCAAGAGTATTTAGTAAAAGAAAACCCCTTTATTACAAGTAGCAAAGGGATTTAAAGGACAAATCATTTATGAACAACCTACTCCAAGTTTTTTTTATTCATCAACATTATTATACCCTCCAACTACACTTTGTCATTCCGAGTGTAACGCATCATAATATCGGTCTAGGACCCCATAAAGTATATATATTTATGATCAGTGATCGATTCTAAGACATTTAAGCGATGTCCGTCCATCCGTCCGTCCGTCTGTCCGTCCGTTTGTAGTTAACACGATGCAGTCCAAAATAAAAGAGCTAGACTCCCGACATTTGACACGAATATGTCTTATGTTCCTAGGAAGGTTGAATTCGTAAATGAGCAAAATCGGACCAGGGGGAAAAAAGTTCCCCCTTGAAGAACTAAACAAACCTCTGAAAAATACCATATTTTTACATGATTTTTTGTGTTTTTGTTTAACAAATGCAACATTTTTATACCACAAGAAGTTCAAGGTCCTGCATTTGGACCCAGAAAATTAGAAAATGTAGTTTTTTTGGTCCGCCCCTCTTTTATGGGCCTGGATTAAAACATTTTTTTTTAAATAATGATAATCTTGTATTTCTTTAGTGCAAAAAGCATAAGTATGAATTTTTAAACATACATTCGAAGGGAAATCCCCCCCCCCAACTACCACTACCAAACCCATGACCCCGCTCCCCAAAAAACGCCCCTGCAATTTTTTTTTTTTTTGTTTTTTTTGCATGTTGGAGGGTATAAAAGATTAGGCACAGCCGAATTTAACACTCTTACTTGTTTTTCATATGTTTTTTTCTTTTTCATCAAAAAATATTTTCCTTATTTTTTTTTCATTAAAAAAATTATTTATTTAAAAAAAACATATTTTTTATTTTCTTTCAACAAAACTCTTTTCCCCTTAAAACTTTTTTTGTGATAAAATTTTTTTTCCATCAAAAATTTTTGTTTATATTTTTTTAAATATTTTTTTTTTGTACCAAATTTTTTTTTTATTATCAAATAATTTATTTTTTCATCACAAAATTTCATCATAAAATTATCAAATTTTTTTTTTCTAATCAAAATTCTTTTTTTTCTATCAAAATTTTTATTTTTCAAAAAATATTTTTTATGATAAATGTTCAAATTCTGATTAATTTTTATTAAAAAATAAAAATTGTTTTATTCGACCTTTAAAATATTATATTTTGAGTAGTTTTATTCTTATTTCCTTTACTAATTAAAACTATGATATTCTCATATAATAATTTTCATGAAAATTATTTTTCTGTTTTAAATTTAATTGTGTTGGTAATTTTTGCTAGACTTAATCAACAAGTGTTTCGGGATTTGTCAGATCCCATTGTCAAGATTATTTAGCAAAAATTAAAACCCTATACAAGTGCACACAAAAAAAACCTTGTCATATTACTAGAAAAAGACTCGTAATTCCATTTTATCAATAAAATTACAAAAAAAAATTAAATTTTGATTGAAAATTTTTTGTTAAAAACAAGGGAAACTGTCAAATCCTTGTTTTTAACAAAAAAATTTTCGATCGAAATTTAATTTTTTTTTTGTAATTTTACAAATTTCCAAAATTTTTTACAAAAAAAAAATCTAGTAAATTTACGAGATTTCCTTGTAAGTTTTATTGCGCTAAAAAAGTTGTAAGTTTACATTTTTTTTTTAAATCTTGTAAAATTACGAAAAAGCTCATAATAATCAAAAATCTAGCAAAAACACGAAACCTCATTGTAAGTTTTATCGCGTCAAGAAATTTGTAAATTTACAATTTTATTGGTAAAAAGGTTTTAAAATTACAAGGAATTGTTGTCAAATAGGAGACACCAAAAATAAAAAGTTACAAACTGTTCTTGTCGTTTTACAATGTTTTATTTTTTTAGTGTAGCAAAGGTATTTAAATGACAAATCGTTAATGATGAAACTACTCAAAGTTTTTTTTATTTAACAACATTTTTTTTTCGTAATTTTTTCTTTTTCTAAAAAATTTTGGTTTTCATCAAAAAATCTTTTCCTTAATTTTTTTTTTCTTTAAAAAAAATATTTTTGTATTTTCTTTCAACAAAGCTTTTTTGGTGATAAATTTTTTTCCATCAACATTTTTTTTTATAATTTTTTAAATAACTTTTTTTTGTACCACATTTTTTTTTTATTGCCAAATAATTTATTTTTTTTCATCAGAAAATTTTTTTATCAAAATTTTTTTTTTTTTTTTATCAAAATTTTTATTTTTTAAAAAAATTTTTCATAAATTTCTTTCGTCAAATTGTGCATTTCATCCAAATTTTTTTTTATCAAAATTGTTTTTTTCATCTTCAAAAAAAAAAAAATTGTCAAAAACTTAATTTTTTCAAAAATATTATTTTTTGCCAAAATTTCAATTGTCTGAACTTCATCTGATATAAAAATTATTCAGTTGTTTAACATAAGTACAAAACACAAGTGAGAAGTCTGTGCCTAATCTCTTAAACACTCTAAAATCTAAAAAGTCCACGCCCACAAAAATTTCGGACTTAAATTTTTTACCCCTTTTGGTCCAAGTTGGAGTTTTTAGAGGTTGGTTTAGTTCCTCTAGGAGAAGATTCTTCCCTCTGGTCCGATTTTGTCTGTTTAAGAACTTTTTAATTCCTCTAGGTCCAAGTTGGAGTTTTTAGAGGTGGGTTTAGTTCCTCTAGGGGAAGCTTCTTCCCTCTGGTCGGATTTTGTCTGTTTAAGAACTTTATTAGCCTCTGAACACATCATATTCGTGCCGATTTTCGGGAGTCTATTTTGATTTGGACTGCAGTGTGCTTTCCAAAAAGTGACCGACAAACGAACATTCCTAGAATGTTTTAAATTCGATTCGCTCATTTACCAAATTTACAGCTCTTTTGGTTTGGGCTGCATCTTATCTTCTACAGATAAACGGATCCGATGTTGCTCATATACCAAATTTAAATTAAAACTTTGTAGGTAAAAACAAATGATTTTTCATTTAAAATACTAATAATTTAAAAACAGCATAAGATATCGTTAAAAATTTAAAGAAAACCAATTTATTTTTACAAAATAAATTTAAATGACTTAAAAAATTAAATGTTAATGAAAGTCTTTATTTGTATAATGTTATTTCAAAAATAACCCACAAAAGTAGCCATTATTAAAATTTGTTCTTTAAATTTTTTTTTTTTAACAATCAAATGTTTCAAAGTAATATTTTCTTTGACGTTTTTCGTAAATGAAATGTCAAATATCACCAACACCCTCATTTCTAATTTTGATGTGCGGTGTAAAATAAAAAAATTCATATATATTTTCTTAATTACTACAAATCAATCATCACTTTGTACTTGGATTTCTTACTATAATTATCATGGTCTTTTTTTATTCTTCAATTTCCTGTCATTTCTTTCATTATTTCATGTAAAACACTAAATAAGAAGAAAAAAAAAAATCAAAAAGTTTTAAGTTGCTCATTAGTCTAACAAACTTAATATAACCCACAAACATTCGGGTGACATAAAATATTCTAAGTTGAAGATTAAGTTTGTGACATGATAATATTTTATGTAGATGATAAATAAAAGTGGAATTTTTGAAGACAATAGGAAAATGATTACTTAATTTTAAGAAAAATTTATTTATACGTCACACACAATAAAATGACTTTGGAACAGGTATTTCAGTTTTCTTAAAAACATATTCTGGACGTTTGAAAAAAAGGGGTTTGAAATAGCAACAATCACTTCAACTACAATCAATAAACGTTAGTTTTTTAAGTTGAAAATAAATTTATATCTTTTTAAAAACTCTTTGTCACTGATTAATATTTTTACGTAGCGCGCCTTCAAAGTCGCCTAATTCTAGCCCATTCATTCTTGTGTAGTATAGAATTTTTGTTTTTTAGATTTATAATTTTTGCTGTTGATTTTTATCCAACTAATATGTTGAGCGTAAAATTGTTTCTTATAAAAATAAACAAAATTTCATTCTGAGTGGTTTTTACATGACTATGACATTTGCTAGAATAAAAATTTATTAAATTTTCGTTGCTGTTTATCTTGTGTGTAGCGTATTTTTCTACACGTGGGTGTCACATGACGTGGCAAGCTGATAGTTTTTACCAATAATAATAAAAACAAGTAGAAAAGTTAAATTCGACTTTGCCGAATCTATGAATACCCTCCACAATGCATTTTTTTTAAGGGTAGTACAGTTTTTAACGTGAAAAAATTAACAGTTTTGATTAGAAATATTTTATTTTGAGTAAAAAACTCTTTTTTTTGTCATTTAAAAAAAAAAAAATTACTAATTTTTTTTTTGAGTGTAAAATTTTTTTCGAGTGTAATGTTTTTTTACTGTAAAAATATTTCTGAGTGAATGCACGTAAGTATGTACACAAAATATTGATATTTTTGTTAAAAAAAAAACTAAATTTTTTTTTGTATAATTTTTTTTTGAGTGTAAAATTTTTTTGAGTGTAAAATTTTTTTTGAGTGTAAAATTTTTTCGAGAGTAATCTTTAAGTTACCAATGCTTTTAAAACTAAACAAGTTTAAAAAGCATTGCTTTAAAATTAAACAAGTTTGAAAAGCATTGTTTAGTTACCACCAATGCTTTTAAAACTTGTTAAAACACGTGGCATTTTAGATGAAACTAATCTGAAATTCAGGGTTTCACTTATAACTTTTGAACCACTGGACCGATTGTGCTGAAATTTAAAACCAAACAGACCCGGGGAACGGCAAAGATACATGCCAAGCTTCAGTAGCCTCATTATTGTCTTTCGAAAGTTATCGTGTTTTTTATCTCGTAAATTCGTGAAACACCCTTGCCGAAATTTACTCTTTTGCTCATAACTTTTGAACCACTGGACCGATTTGGCTGGATTGCAATACCAACCTGACCTGGTAAATGACAAACATATATGCCAAACCTCAGTAGCCTCTGTAAAGTCTTTCAAAAGTTAGCGTGTTTTCTACGGACAGACAGACAGACGGACGGACGGACGGACATCGCTAGATCGACTTAAAATCGATCGAGGATCATAAATATATATACTTTATGGGGTCCTAGACCAATATTTCGATGTGTTACAAACGGAATGACAAACTTATATATACCCTCTATCACTAGAGTGGAGGGTATAAAAATAAATAAATTAACACAAATTATGACCGAACAAGTGATTTTGTGGACAGATGTGACAAATTTTTTTGAAATACAAACAAAGTTGATGAAATCTTTGTTTAATGAAATTTATTACAAAATAAAAGTCAATTAATTAGGAGAAAAATAATCATGTAAAAATTTAAATTATAAATTTTATTAAAAAAAAAATAAATAAAACATTTAAAATTTATTTAAAATGAAATTTAAAAAAATTTTATATTATTGTATGACCTAAAACCGAAAAATTTAAACTATCAAAAATTTTATTTAAATTTTTTTCGCCAAAGTTGTTGTGGTAGTCTGTTTTATATTTTGTTTTCATGCATGGCAACTCTATTTTTTAGTTTTTTGTTCGAATTTAAAGAGTTTGTTTGTTTTTGATTTTCGAATAATTTTTTTAAAGACCTGCGCATTGCTTGCATTTATATTTGCTGAGTAAAAATATTGGGAATTTTGATGTTTCATGTTGTTGTTACACCTGACCAAGCACAACAACATAAATTTTATAATAAATTTTTATTTATTTGGACAAGTGTTAAGATAGAAAAAGGCCAGGACCTTTACAACATTTATGTTTTTGGCAATAAACCATAAAAAATTAAAAAAAAATAAATTTGAATGGGAAACAATGGTTTTTTATTTTAAATAGATAATTACAATAAAAAAAATATTTTACTAAAAAAAGTCTGGTTAACTATATTAGCTAAATTGTCTTTAGTTTTACAAGCCAAACCTTGTAGTTCTCATCATGTTGAAAATTTCAAAACAAGTAATCATTTGGTAAATTAATATTTTTATCATATCACCTAATTATCTTATATTATACGAAAACGACAGTGTTTTCGTTCTTAAAGTACCTTTCCTTATGATATTGTTTTTTATAAAAATATGATATCGTGTTCGCTATCTATAATTCCAGTTATTACGATAGTAAAATCACCATTTTCCAGAATTTATCGTAAAACAATCGTTATTCAGTGCGATACCAATGTCGTTACGATATCAAAATGTAATATCGTTATCGCCATCGAAATTTCCAGTAATAACGATAACAAAATCGCCAAAAATTTGAAAATGTTATAATAACTTTAGTTTAAGGTGATACCGTAATCGGTGATACTATGTTCGCTATCACTTACCGTTATTTGGTTTATTGGGATCAAAATTGTATATGTCCCCTTTTTTTTGGTGTTTTTGAGTAAAAATTATTTTTTTAAGAAATATAAAGAAATGTTTTTAGGAAAACAAATTTTGGACAAACATTAAAAAAATTCCTAAAAAATTAAAAAAAGTGAGAGTATTAAATTCGGCTGTGCCGAATCATTTGTACCCTCTACCATGTTAAAAATATCAAATAAATTACAGGGGCGTTTTTTTGGGAGGGGTGTTGGGGGGGTCACTCCTCCCCAATCGCGATTATGTTTACTTATTTATTTACTGTGCTTTTTAGTAAAGTTATACAAATTTGTCATTATTTATACCATTTTTATACCCTCCATCCACAGTATGGGGGTTTACTCACTTTGTCATTCTGTGTAGCACATCTAAATATCGGTCGGGGACCCCACAAAGTATATAGAATATTGAGCCATGATAGAATCTAAGACATTCTGGCGATGTCCGTCCGTCCGTCTGCAGAAATAACGTGCAGTCCAAACCAAACGAGCTAGACCCCTGAAATTGGCCAAGAATATCTCTTATGTTACTGGTAAGGGTAAGTTCGAAGATGGACAAAATCGGACAAGTTTTTTTTAAATTTTTTCTCAACAAATGTAACTATTGTATGCCATATTATGTTCATAGACCTGCGCTTGGACCAAATCGGTTAGAAAATTAGATTTTTTCCGGCCGCCACCTTTGAGGGCGTGGTTATAGAAATTAATTAAAAATAACGATAAAAATTTATTATTTAAGCGTTAATATCATAAACAAATAATTTGTAAACATATGTAGCGGGGGTACAGGTGTCCCCACCAACTTCGACGATGCCCCCACCAAAAAAAAGATGCCCCTGCGTTTTTTATACCCTCCACTCTAGTGATAGAGGGTATATATAAGTTTGTCATTCCGTTTGTAACACCTCGAAATATTGGTCTAGGACCCCATAAAGTATATATATTCATGATCCTCGATCGATTTTAAGACGATCTAGCTATGTCCGTCCGTCCGTCCGTCCGTCCGTCCGTCCGTCCGTCCGTCCGTCTGTCCGTCTGTCTGTCTGTCTGTCTGTCTGTCTGTTGAAAACACGCTAACTTTTGAAAGACTTTACGGAGGCTCCTGAAGTTTGGCATATATGTTGGGCATTTACCTGGTCAGGTTGGTATTGCAATCCAGCGAAATCGGTCCAGTGGTTCAAAAGTTATAAGCAAATGAGTGAATTTCGGCAAGGGTTTTTCTGGAATTTACGAGATAAAACACTCGGTAACTTTCGAACGGCAATTCTGAGGGTACTGAAGTGTGGTATATATATTTGCGTTCCTCTGGTCCGGTTCGTTTTAAATTTCAGCCAAATCGGTCCAGTGGTTCAAAAGTTATTAGCAAAACCGTAAATTTCAGATTCGCCTCACCTTAAATTCACGTGTTGAAACCCCGTTAAACAGGTTTTAAAAACATTGGTAAGTCACAAAAATATTTTACAACGCATTTTTGTCACTCAAAAATATTTTTACACTAAAAGAAAAAAAAAAATACACTCGGAAAAAATTTTACACTCAAAAAAAAATTTACACCCAAAAAAAAATTTTGTAAATTTTTTTTTTTTTTTTCAAAAATTAGTTAAAACAAAAAGTTTTTTTAACAAAATAAAATATTTCTAATCAAAAATGTTATTTTTTCACTCTAGAAAATTTACTATAACTTAAAAAGGGCATTGTGGAGGGTATTCATAGATTCGGCCAAGTCGAATTTAACTTTTCTACTTGTTTAATTTTAAACGTGTTGGAGGGTATAAAAGATTCGGCACAGCCGAATTTAACACTCTTACTTGTTTTTTATAACTACGAACTTAAAGAGGGGCGGGTCGAAAAAAAGACATTTTCTAATCCCCCGAGTCGTAGGGAAGGACTTTGAACTTCTTCTTACATAAAAATATTTCATTTGCTTAACAAAAATCCAAAAAAAAAACAGGTAAAAAAATAGTGTTCCCACTGGTCCGATTTTGCCTATTTACGAACTTAAACTGCCTAGGACCATTAGACATATTCAGTACAGCACAAAGGGGCGTGATATTTTACGCCTCTTTTTTCAATCGTAGTATAATATGGCCTATAGTTCCGCACTCAGTTTAACCTATCAGTGCACACTGGGCCGAGATGGTAGTTTTTTTGGCCAAAACTGAAATAAACAAAATTATTAAATTAAAAAAAGCGAATGCACTATTGTATTAAGTATGACTTGCTGCACCTTGTCTGTAATTTTTGTAAAAATCGGTACACCCATTCTCTTGGAATGATCCATCAAAGATAAAATATGTATGCTTAAATCTCCATATACCGTAATCAAAAATGCTAGCAAATTTATACATTATTAAGATGGGACCTTGTTTTTTTTTTGGGGGATTAATTTATTTGACAAAGGGAAGTACAACATGTAAATGGGTATGAACAGCTCTTTTTTCCTATTTTTTTTTTTGATGATTTTTGATATTTTTATATGAATTTTGAAAAATTGTTCCATTTGATATAGTTGTTCCAAAATGTTCCGCGACATAATCCAAAAGTTAGGATGCCAAAATGTTCGTTGGTTTACTAGCTTTCAGACTGACCTGCCCGCTTTTGCCCGTTTTTTCATCTGCGTATATAATATCAATAGAAAGGGAGATGAACAAGTCTAAAGTTGTTAAAATGAGCCTTTTTTATTGAATTAAATTAAATTTATGAATTAACAATTTTCCAGTTTTTCCTAAAGTACATACATAGTGTTTTTCTATATTAATACGGGATAAAATGAAACCCGGTTACCCAAAAACCCGAATACAAAAAAACCGGTTACGAGAAAAACCCGGTTACACGAAAAATATTTTTTTTATCGTATTAAAATTTGTTTTTAATACATTGAAAAAAAAAATAATTACCCGGTTAGGCGGTCCTGACAGCTTTTTGAAAGAGTGTGGAACTTTTGATAACGATGAGTTAAAAAAAGTGTTTTTTTAAACGGGTTTTCTCAAAAAAAATATTTTTTCTAATTTTTTTCTAAATTTTATTTCCATTACATTTTTTAAAACGGGCACAAGCTGGCAACTATTATGGAAAGTGTGGATAGGAAGAATAATTCTGGCCCAGACAGTTTTTTGAAAGGGCGTGGAACTTTTGATAACGATGAGTTTAAAAAAGGGGTTTAAATAAAAAAATATTTTATTTTTTCAAATTTTTAATATTTCAATAACATTTGCCTAAACGGGCACAAGCGGGTAACATTTTTAGATAGAAGGGATAAAAAGGAAAATTTTGGCCCAGACAGTTTTTTGAAAGGGAGTGGAACTTTTGATGACGATAACTTAAAAAAGGGGGTTTTTAAAAAAAAGACAAATTTTTTCCAATTTTTTATAAACTTGTTTCAATTTAATTTTTGAAAACGGGCACAAGCGGAAAAGTTTTTTGAAAAGTGGGGATAAAAAGGATAATTCTGGCCCAGACAGTTTTTTGAAAGAGCGTGGAACTTTTGATGAGTTTAAAAAGGGAGTTTTCAGAAAAAAAAAAATAATTTTTTCCAATTTTTTATTAGCCCTTATTAGAAGTAAATTTTTAAAAACGGGCACAGGCGGGCAACTTTTTTGGAAAGTGCTGATAAAAAGGGTAATTCTGGCCCAGACAGTTTTCTGAAAGGGCGTGGAACTTTTTATGACGATGAGTATATAAAGAGGGTTTTCAAAAAAATGTTTTTTCAATTTTTTATAAGCGTATTTTTCAATATAATTTTTGAAAACGGGCACAAGCGGGTAACTTTTTTGGAAAGTGCTGATACAAAGGATAATTCTGGTCCAGACAGTTTTTTGAAAGGCCGTGGAACTTTTCATAACGATGAGTTCTTAAAAGGGGGTTTTCAAAAATGAAATAATTTTTTTAATTTTTTTATAAATTTTATTTAAATTCCATTTTTGAAAACGGGCAGAAGCGGGCAACTTTTTTGGAAAGTGTGGATAGAAAGGATAATTCTGGCCCAGACAGTTTTTTAAAAGGGCGTGGAACTTTTGATAACGATGAGTATAAAAAGGGGGTTTTCAAAACAAAAACATTTTTTTTTTTTTCAATTTTTTATAAACTTTTTTTCAATTATATTTCGGAAAAAGGTATATTCACGTGATTTAAATGAAAATCATTCACGCTCACGCGTGAATCACGTTATTTTTAAACTTTTTTTCAATTCAATTTTTAAAAAATTTTTATATCACGTGATTTAAGTGAAAATCACTCACTCTCACGCGTGAATCACGTTGTTTTTTGAGTCACGCAAATCACGGGACCAGAGACCATCTCCAATTCAAAAACATAAACAAAAGACAAGTGTATCTTAATTTGTTTCATCTATAACATCTGTAAATTTTATTAAAAATTAAGTGTCCACCCTGAAACAGTTTCCTTGTAGGTCCGATTCCAAAAAGTTTCAAGTCACTTATTTATTACCCTAATATAGGCTTATATTCTGAATTTCAACAAAATCGATTAACATTTACGACCTGTAGAGACTTTTGGCCAAAAAACCTACCATCTCGGCCCAGTGTGCAGTGCTGAAAATTTATTTAAAATCGGATCAACCATATTTGCTTGATTGCGGAGCATGCATTAATAATTTTCAATTTAATAAAAAGGGGCTTGGCATTTTACGCCCCTTTGTTCGATCATGCTATAGTTTTGTCTATGGTAAGACTTCGGTTAGTACTATCTGTGGTGAAAATTTTATTAACATTTTTAAAATTTGAAAACTCCCTCCCAGTCTTCGCCAGGTTATTTTGAATATTCTTCGATTTTGGTCCAAAAATGCTGATCAGCGATTTTGGTCCACAGCTGCTGATCACCATTTTTAGACTAAAATAGTGTTTTTATTTTGATATTTTTCACATAACATGTTTAACATTTTCTAACTTTTGAGGACAACTTGGTTAAAAAATAATTTATATGAAGGGCTTTTTGCAAAAACTTGATAGCAACATTTTATTTTTTGGTGCTTTTCGCCTTCTACATTTATTCCATTGAAAGATTTTTGCCACAAGTTTTGTTTAAACCCTTCGTACAAGTGTCTTGAGTATGAAAGTTCTTCAAAATATATATTTTTTATCATTATTTCAATATTTTTAAGGCAAAAACCACCATAAAGTGAAATGTTGCTTGTCGAGTTTTTACAATAAGAACTTCATATGTTTTAAAAATCCGCATATGTGGGCCAAAATCACTATTTTTGAATTTTTTAAAATATTTTTCCCATAAAGTACGCAAAAAATACTAATTTTTGAGCCGGATTTTGTTAAAAAATTCGGACTTGAATTTTGGTCAAAAAACTGATCGCTGGTTGTCGACTGAAGATGCCATTGAAAAATGTTTTCCGTGAAATTCGAAAGTACGATTTTTAATATACATTTTTTTAATTTTCTAAAATATTGGTCTCATAAACTTGAAATTTTGATTTAAGGATCCTGTATCAAAACAAACACATGTTGAAGGAGAATGTTTTTGATAATTTCGATTCTAAGGGTGGAAAAATGGGATTCAAATGCAAACTTTGTAATGTTTATAACCAGTCAACTAAAGACCACATACAGTGGGCGACAATACATTGGAAACTTTTTTATGGTAGATGCAATTTGTCAAAGACAAAGTTAACAATACTAAACGTTATTATAATCAAACGTCTATTATTTTGAAAAATGTTATGTAGTTAATTTATAAAGCTTTTATTTAAGCTTAATGATGACCAGATTGAGTAAATAATAAATGTGCTACGAATCTCGATCTGGAAAATAATTATTTATAGACATTTTTAAGAACATATTTTTAAAAATATTTCCAAGTCGATTTTTTTCATATGCAAACATTAAAATTTTAAAAAAGTGTCCAATACTTTTTATTCAGTGATCATATCATTTTTCCAACAACCCAAACAAACAGTGACATTTTTTAAGTACAGTAGAAAAAACCGACATTTTTTGACCTCCAATTCTTTTGACCACCAATGTTTTGTAAACAAAGAAAAGATGTTATTGTTTATTAATTTTAGTACACCTAAATATTAAAAAATAAAAAATTTTCTTTCAAATTGGTGGTCAAAAAAATTGGAGGTCAAAAAATGTGGATTGTTTCTACTGTACTTTAAAAATTTTACTATTTGTTTGGGTTGTTGAAAAAATTATTTGATCACTGAATAAAAACTATTGGACATTTTTGTGACGGGCATTTGGTTATATTTTAAAATAAAATATGATTCAATTTTGAGCAATTTATATTAGGGGGTTTCACAGTGTCGGGCATTTTAATGTGATAAATGGCAAATTTGCCATATACTAAACGTGTGCCAAATACCACACAAAAAGGCAAATTTAATCGTCACTGTGAAAACCCCAATTGATTTATTATATGAATTTTCATAGCTTTGTTAAAACTATTTTCGTATTTTTAATTTGTTTAAATTAATTGTATTTTGTTCATTTTCTGTAGTTATTTATATTAATATTAATACAATACAAATTATTTGTTTAACTATTTATAAATATGTTGACATATAAACACTCATTTATAACAAAGTAAATATGTATTTACAAGCTCATATTTACGAATGTCCCAAGTCCACAAGGACTATTTATGTTTTTTTTTTGAATCTCAGAAAAATATGGCCAACAAATTTTGAATTGTTATTATAGTTTCAATTTCATCCCTGTTTTCGCGTAAGCGTATATACGTTAACTCAAAAAATTAATGTTATAATATATTTTTGCGTTTCGCGTGAAATATGATCGATGTGTTGCTACTACTTAACGTATATACGCTTAATTTCAGCGTGGATATTTTTCCACGTTAGTTCCCATACAAAATTTTAGCGCAGATACGAAAAGTTTTTCTTGAATTTGGACACAATGTTTGTGAAAATACATACAATGGATTTTTGGCATGCCCACATGCAAACAAAAAATTGTCTAATAAATAAATAATTATAATATCATATTAAAATAATATTGTAATTATAAATTGTATACAAACAACAATAATCTGCTGTAATATTTTTTGTCATTTGTCATAAAGATGACTTCGCTTAATATCAAACATACACTCAAAAGAAAAAATTGATCAAAAATCATTAAAATTAAATTAAAAAATTTAAATTTGGCACAAAGATTTATACAAAATGACAAAAAAATCAATGAAATCAGTAACATGTTTAAAACATATTTTTTTGCTTGCTGGGTATTTTCATTGTATATCAAAGATCAAAAAAGAAAATTCATTTTAATTACTTAGAATATTTTTCTACACATTTTATTTAACTATTCATTATCTTTATAGCAATCTTTACATTGTATTCAATTTTCCGTAAACACTTTTAGAATTTCTATAGTTTTATATTTAAACAATAAGAACAATTACCGATTAAATGATTTTCAATGGTTTCGCTTGTAAAATAATTACAATTCAATTAAATTGATGTATCATCAATAGCAATAATAACAAAAAACGAACAACAATGACAACTAGCACCCACTATAATTGAATATACTCACACACAAACACACACACATATATAAACATATGTCAGTTGTATTTCAACCTTAACACGCATTTCTATAAACATACACTTAACACACATATATACTAGAGTTCACAAAATCCATCGACTAATTCAATAAGTCATTTACTTAAGTGGTCACTCTTACACTTTGCACCCATTCAAACTACTTTAAATGTGTCCATTCGTTCATTCATTTATCTATGTTTTCCATCTATCAAATGTTCAATTTGAAAAACCATAACAACGCCTTCGAAATTGCTTTAATATCAATACTTTCTACAGAAAAAACAGTCGAATTTAGATGGAAAATATATTTAAAACAACAATTTTAATTGAATTTAAAAACGTATTCAAATAATTATTTAATTGACTCAACAAAAATATTTATAACATTATAGGATTATAACCGACTGAAGATGCCCTTTCAAAATTTGTATATAAAATTTTCCACAATTAATTATTCCGTGGCCATTGCTCGGCACGAAATTCGAAAGTTTAGATTTGACGGGACGCCCTAATGGCTACCGTCCACAAAGTTTTTATCACGTAAGAAGGGCATTACGTGATAAAAACTTTTCTAAGGTAAAAATAATAAAAAAAATTTATTAGAAATATTTTATTTTGATTACAAAACTTTTTTTTAGTCATACATATTTTATGTCAGAAGAAGGCCAGGTTTGGTAAAGAAAATAGTTTTGGTTAATGAAATTGGGAAAGGAACTTTTGATAAAAAAGTTTAAATAAAAAAAAATAATTTTTTGATAAAAAAATTTTTGAATTAAAAAATTTAATTATGAACAAAATATTTTTTGGTGAAGAATTTTTTACGGAATTATTTTTTTTAACCAAAGTTTTGTGATAAAAAAATAAAAATTTAGTGAAATGAAAACAAAAAAAATGGAAAAAGTTTTTAATGAAAAAGTTTGATAAAAAAAATTTTTGATGAAATAATAGAAAAAATTTTTGATGAAAAAAATATAATTTTTATGAAAAAAAAAATTAATAAAAAAAAAAATATTTTTGTTAAAAAAATATTGATGAAATTTAAATACAAACTTTCGACTGAATTTTTACGTTAATTGAGTGTAATTTTTAAAATTGCCTCGCGTACCCCTAATTTTAAATTTTATCAGCCGCGTACCCCCTAACGAGTTTTTGTTTTCGTTAAAAAACTTCACAAATATTACACTCAAAAAATTATGTAGGTAAATTCCACTGAATATTCACTTAAAACAAATGAAATTTTATTTAAAAACCATTCCACTGTTTTTTCATTTAAAATAAAAACATATTATAGTCAATTTTAAATGTTAATTTAATGACTAACCAAAACATTAAAAAACTAGTGAATATTCAGTTATTTTGTATTGAACAACAGTAAAACTATAGAAGAAATTTTTTACTGCCAAAATTAAATGTAACAGAAAATTCGTTTTTAATACAGTAAATTATTTTTTTTTAAACTACAGAAACAGTAGAAAATAAGAATTCCTTAATAAAATTAATGATTTTTCTTTTAAAATAACTTTACTGATTACTTTTTAAAATAACCTACAAACAGTTAATGACATAATTTTCTTAGTGTAGAGTTAATTTTGAAATTTTTGATCTGCGGGTATTATGAAAGTATTTAGGGAAGATCAAAACAATGGTGGTATTTTTTTGGAATAATGTCCGCTCCTTGGGGTTGTTCAATGTATCTGAAAACGCGAATTTTAAGCTGATTTTTCTGCAGAGCAAAAACGGCTGAAATATTGCAAATCTGATTTCACCAGTCGATTCTACACCAAAAATGAAAACAACAGACGTTTTTGAACTCTTTAAAAAAGTTCTAAAAACACAGGGAGCGGAAATATAATGTTTTAAATTTAAATAAAAAAAATTTTGGTTTTTCTTTTAAATAATTTTTTTAAATGTTTTTTTTTTTTTTTAACGAGGGCAGATCAATAATTTCGTGACTTTTCGATAGAAACACCCTCGTATTTACAATGAAAGGGCATTTTGAGCTTAACAAAATGGTACCAAAATTTCCACTCTATCACAAACCCGTATCAAAAATGCCCAAAAACACGTTTTTTGAGAACTTTGACAGAAATTTTCTCCAAAACCTGACATCATAGAAAAATTTGGGAACCATATTCGGAATCAGCAGGTTAATCGAAAACAAGTGGTCAGATCTCAAAATATCATTCAAAAATATCGAAAAAAATTCTCTCTCAATTGCACAAAAATACGCTTTTTGTGAATTTTGACCTCAACTTTCTCAAAAACCTGACGTTATGGAAAACTTTGGAAGCCAGATGCGGAACCAGCATTGAAAGGTTAATCTTAATGTCCAAGTTACTAAAATTTTGCGTACCCCCTAGTGGTACGCGTTCCATAGGTTGGTAACCGCTGATTTAAAAGAATTAAAAACTTTTATTAAATTTGATATTTCAAACAATCAAAAAAAATCTATCCTATCCAGTTGCAATAGTCCAGATGTCACTGTATTATCTGCATTGGTTTTCAGTAAAATAATTATTGTTTGTAATGACAACAATTTGTAAAATGTAAACGTAAAGTATGTAAAGGCATTAGTACAAACATGTGTTTACTTTATTCTATTATAGGAAATATTTACAAGTTTATTTATTTATTCGCACTATTAATTTAAGAGTCTTTTCTTTCAAGTTTTTATGTTATTAAACCACTTATTTTTAGAGATGGTGGGTAAATATTAGTTACTCAGTCCGTTTTAATTATCGGTCTAGGAACCAATAAAGTCTATTTATTCATAATTCCTGGTCGATCTCAAGAATTCTGAAATATTCGGAATAAGGTGGAAAGATACACAGAGAAAACAGTTTAATTGTGCTAGCCGAGTTTAGAGCCAACTGCATGGTTTAATTACAACAATCGAAATTTTCGGTTGCGATTACCGAAATTTATTTGAAACAACAGAAGTTAAGTTGTTATAAAAACATTTCGGTTGTCGCAACCGAAAATTTCGGTTGTTGCTATTAAACCATTCAGTTGACTCTAAATTCGCCTGACACAACTAAACTGTTTTCTCTGTGTATTAGAAAAAGGTACAAATGAATTTTTTTTGGAGCACTCCCTAAAAAAATGCCTCACCCTTTTAAAACGAACATCAAAAGGAAATTATAATTAATATATAAATAAAAGGTAACTCAAAACGTCGGAAAACACCTTGCCCCCTCTGGTAAATGTTTAAAAAAATGTTCTAAGTTCTTCAAGAGAAAACTTTTTTCCCCCTTGTCCGATTTCAACAACTTACGAAAAAATATTCGATAAGTGTAGGAGATGAGCAACTTTTTTAAAGCAATTAATAAATATTTTCAAAAAGCATGAAAAAAAAATAATTTTTTGAAAAAATATCAATTGGTCGACTAGTTATAGCCAAAAAAACATATAAACAATATGCTGAAAATCGGCATTTGACTGCAAAGTTCGAAGGTCGATTTAAAAAAAATTCGAACTAACATAAACAAAAGCCGCAATACGGGTCTTCTAATTTAGCCTCTATTTTCACCCCTCTTTCTCAGAATCGACCTAACTTTTGCTAACCTGAATTTGTTCCACAGTGTTGTTTTCAGCCCTACTTTCCAAATTTATAGGTCTGGTCCATGTAAACAAAAGTGTGTCGGACGGTGCTATAGGAAATGTTATAACAAAATAAAATGTAAAGATTTTATGAAAGAAATCCCTCAATTCCTAATTTGTTTGTTAACAATTAACAAAAAAACTTAATTTTTGCGACCACACCTATATTAGGGGCGGGGATTAATAGCTATTTGCTGTAAGCTACCCAGCGAAAACTAGGTAATGTGTTGTGAAAAGTAATGACTGCCAATTACACTGCATTACTTTAGTCCAAAAAGCAACTAGTGGCTTATATTGTAATATGTAAGTACTTATTTGCAATAATATAAATAATTAGTTATTGAGAATGGAAAAAATAAATACTTATTTGCAAGTTCACTTGGGAAATTAAGTCCAATCAGAAAAAACAATATTTGTTTTACCTTTTTAGCTTAAAGTTTCGCGAAAACGAATAATCTAATGATAAAAAGTTACTTCAAACTCTGTTTGCAACTATTTATTATATTCCTTATAAGTAACTACTTATTTTACTCGTTATAGGTAAGTAGTTATTTATCTCCCTACTCGTAAGCTTGTGGGCACTAATTATTTTTGTCTCACGGCCTTTATAGAATAAGTAGTGTTTCATGCAATGAGTAAGTACATACCAATAATTATTACTAATTACTATACTCATTACTAGTAATGCAAAAATTTGCTGGGTACTTATATATTAAAGAATCTATGTTTGATTTGGTAGTACAAATACGCACTAAAAAAAAAATTAAATAAAAAATAGGAAAATTAACTAAATTTTGAGATAAAACTGCAATGATTTGGCTCCAAAGATTTTTTTATTCGGTTAAGTTCATATTTTTCCCAAAATAAGGAAAAAAAATATTAAATTACTTGCCAATTTTCACTAGAAATTGGGAAAAATTAATTATTTATTTATTGGATATAGAGCCCATTGGGTTCGGACCCCATGGGTCCTGACCCTGTTGAATCGAGACCCCGTTAGGTTCTTTAAGTGTCGCCATAGATTTTGATTTAAAACTTTTATCTGTTTCGCTCCCTTGCTTCGTTTTTGAGATACGCGAATTAGGGGCTTGAAAGGGTCTTCAGAACTTAAAAAAAATTAAAAATATACTACTCGGAAGGCTTTCGGGTACTGTGAAAGTGTTCTACGAGTCAAGAGCTACAAAAATGACGTTGGACTTTTTCTAGTGTCGGCAGTATTTACCGAGACATGTGCATATATAAAATCGCCATTTTGAATTTTTATTAAATTTTGAAAAAATGCAGAAGAAAAATTTAGTTTCTAAAAATTATAGACATTTATGGTATTCCCATACCGGTTTCAAACACTCCAGTTAGTGTTATCATCAGTAGATTTTAAAATGTCGGTTTGAATTGTTAATGGAAATTGTTTTTTTATACCTTCCACTCTAGTGATAAAGGGTACAAGTTCGTCATTCTGTTTGTAACACCTCGAAATATTGGTCTAGGACCCAATAAAGTATACATATTCATGATCCTCGATCGATTTTAACACGATCTAGCGATGTTGGTCCGTCCGTCTGTCCGTCTGTTGAAAACCCGCTAACTTTTGAAAGACTTCACGGAGTTGAAATTTGGCACATACTTATGTTGGGCATTTACCTGGTAAGGTTGGTATTGCAATCCAGCAAAATCGGTCCAGTGGTTCAAATGTTATGAGCAAAAGACTATGGTTTTTTTGTGAATTTACGAGATAAAAAACACGCTAACCTTTGAAAGGCATTTTTAGGATGCTGAAAATTGGAATATATATTTGTCGTTCCCCTGGCCTGGTTCCTATTAAATTTCATCTTAAATTCACGTGTTTAAAATCCGTTAAACATGTTTTAAAAACATTGGTAAGTCATAAAAATATTTTACAACGTATTTTTGTCACTCAAAAATATTTTTACATTAAAAAAAAAATACACTCGAAAAAATTTTGCACTAAAAAATAATTTTACACTCAAAATAAAATTTAGTAAATAATTTTTTTTTCGAAAATTACTTAAAAAATGCCTGCGAATTTTGTACTCTTGCCCAAAGCATTAAATCATGATAACGTTTTGCAGAATATTTGGGTGTACTTGCCAAAGCAAACTTTTTTTAGAAAAAATAATGTTATATTACTTTGCTATTCCATGCAAAACGAATTGAAATATCAGTCGAGGACCCCATTAAAAAACCAAAAGAGCTTTACATTTCGTAAGTGAGTGCAAAAATAAGTGCAAACAAGTGTTTTTACATTTTGGAGAGTATAAAAGATTCGGCACCAAAGAATATACCACTCTCACTTGTTTTATGTACATTTGATAAACAAATGGAATTTTTTTTGCGAAAAGCTTAGACTCGGTGAAAAAGTAGTTTTGGTAAAAAAAAATTATTTTTTTTTCACGAAAAACAAAATTATGTTAAAAAAAATTAAATGAACCCAAAATTTTTGATGAACAAAAATTTTGATGAAAAAAAGTTTTAGATGAATTTTTTTGATGAAAAGAAAAATATGAAAAAAATTGATAATAAAAAATTTGATAAAAAAATTTGATGAAAAAAATGTGATAAAAAAAAACTTATGAAAAAAAAAATTTGATGAAAAAAAAATTTGATGAAAAAAAAATTTGATGGAAAAAAATAATGAAAAAAAATTAATGAAAAAAAATTGATGAAAAAAAATTAATGAAAAAAATTTGATGAAAGAAAAAAAATTGATGAAAAAAAAATTTATGAAAAAACAAATTTGATGAAAAAAAAAAGTTTGATGAAAAAAAAAAATTGATGAAAAAAAAAATTTTTGATGGAAAAAAAAAATTTGATGGAAAAAAAAATTGGTATAAAAAAATTTAATGCAAAAAAAAAATTGATGAAAAAAAATTTTTTTTTTTTGTTGAAAAATAATTATGTTACTTTTTATTCACCAGCTGGTGAAAAACGGGTTTATTCACCACGAGGTAAATTATTATCCAAGTTACAAACCCAAGTTATTAAAATTTTTGGTTTTGAGAAAATGGAAATAGTATTTCTTGTTTTCTTTTTCGTTAATTCGTCAGCTTATTATTGTTTTGCTCATTACGCCAACAACTCGGTTTCGAGAAAAACGATAAAATAGGTTTACCACAAATTTTCTCGAAAAGTAATCGATGGATTTTGTTTTAATGTTTACAATTTATTGCTACACATATTGTTAACAAAGCTTCTAGTTTTCAGACTTTTACATACAATAGATCAAAAGATTTTAAGCTTTTAAGAAAATAAGATTTTGTGGTATTATGCTCCATATCCAATTTTGCTTACACATTTGCGACTTTTGTGTGATATGGAGCAAATGAGTTCTCAACGCCAAACAAAATAACAATGAAACAAAAAGAGCTAGATCGACAAAACTGGGTATTTAGAACACTTATATAGTCAGGTTGCATGGTATTAAAAATGGGGATGATCGGTCAATGGACACGCCTACCTCCCACACAACCTAAATGGCAAATATGGCATTACTTGAAATGTTTAGAAGTTACGGTATTAAAATTTGGTACGTAGAATAGTACCAACATAATTAATCTTCATTCCAAAAATATGTAAGATCGGTTAATTTTTAAATAATCTAGAGCCTTTTCTATAACGCAAATTTTCAAAAAACGTCAAAATGGGTTGTTTTTTCTTAGAAAATGCTGGATATCTCAAATTTGAAAAGATGTTTTAAAAAACGGACTTCGGAATAAGAAAGAGGAAATTTATATTATATATATTCCATTCCTAACTCATTTTTTTCAAAAATGGCGTATGGAGAAAAAAAATAATAAGGTGACGAATTGTTAGCTTATATAGTCAAACTGAGGTGGCATCCTGCAACTTTTTTAAAATTAGACACCAGCCTAAAAACATTATCATGTTAAAAAAATTTTTTTTACATAAAATAAAATATTATTAATAAAAATTGTTATTTTTCACGTTAGAAAAATTTACTATCACTTAAAAAGGACATTGTAGAGGGTATTCAAAGATTCGGCCAAGTCGAATTTAACTTTTCTAATTGTTTATAAGTATGTATGAATATTTATAGTTTCTACAGAATAAATTTTAACAGTTTCCAACACTACAATTCTATTTCTAGCAATCTCCACCGCACTTTATTCTTTCTTGTAACTTTTTTGTCTCTTACATTTATGTTTTAAAAAAGTTTTAACATTTTATTTAGAAAATTTTTTTTAAATTTTCTAATTTTTTTAATTTTTTAAAATTTAAAAAAAAAAAAAAAAGTTTCAAAATTTTTTTTTGTCAAAAGAAAAATTTTTTTCCAAACGAAATATTTTTTTCCAACAAATCTTTTTATACAAAAAAAAAATTGTTTTTAAAATATTTTAAGGGAATTGTGTCCCAAAATTTAGTAAGTTAATTTTTTTTTGAGTGTAAATATTTCTTATTTACACATAAATATTTGTTTTGACCTAAATTTGTTTGTTTTATTATTTTTATTTTGTTATTCATAAAAGGAAGAACTCTAATCTCACATAATGATGACAGTTTGTAAAATATTAAATCAAATATTCACAATGTAATTACCCTTTCGTAGAAAATAAGGAGAAAGAAAAAATATATATAAAAAATAAAGGCAACAGGCGGCTGTCATGCAACACACTAAAAAAAATTAAAAACAACAGTGAGATACAAACACACACATGTCCACGCACAACACACTCAAAACTTAATATAACGGTAGAAAATTTCCCTCTATACTTAAGGGAAATTTTCGGAAAATTAAGTGAGAGAGTAATGAAATTCGAAAATGAAATTGAAACATAAGACACACTAAGCGAATATAAAACAATTTTTTTGTTGGGTGTTTTTTTAAAGAAACTGAAAACTTTTATTAAAAGACAACTTTTAGTATCAAACGAACAATTAACGGATGCGGACGGCCTAAACGGATAATTTAAAAAATAACGAAAAAAAAATATTTTGAAAATTAAAAAAAAATTCTAAAAAACGAAAACGAATTACAAAAAAAGTGAAAAAGGGGGAAAATTAAGAAAAGACGGTGTTGTCTATGTATAGAAATCTATTTAAAAGCATGATCTTAATTGAAATTGTAATAGAAACACCTTTAAAAACAACTTGACTTACTTGGAGAGTTTTTTTTACTAGAGTGTGAGTGAATGAATGTGGAATATAATAACAAAAATAAGACAAGACACGTTACGGTACGGTTAGATACGGTACGCTTGAATAAAAACTGATGTCTCCACTTGTGCGTGGGGAAATTGGGAGCACGTAGCATTAACAAATTTATAGAAATAAAAATAACAAAAAAAAAAGTGACATTTAAGTAATAAAAAAAAAATGTAAAACAAAATATAATAAAAAGTGAAGTGAAATTTGTGTGAGCACAATTAAAGAAAAGTTAATAAAAATAAAAAAACGCATCAAAATACATAAAAATAAATTAAATTTGATTTGAAATATCCTTAAATAAAAAAGGAAAATAAAAATTCTTTAAGTTTTTTGTATAACACAAATTTTTATAAAAATCCCGCCTTTTAAATCTTTAATAATATTTTTTATATTTAATGAATAATACTCCTACGAAAATGTTTTTTTACACAATGTTATCATTTCTTTTACTGCTACTGCCCTTAATCTTAGCCGCACCATCTCCAACGGCTTTAGGAGATTCTGCTTCATTTTATAGTTCATCGGGTTTTATATCTAGTCCTTCCATTTATTCTTATACCATAGAAAATCAAATACCCCTTAATCAAAGCACAACAATATATCAAGCTCAACCTCAATCTCACAGCAATAATCAACCTTCTTCATCAGTGCAACAACAAAAATACGGTTCTACAAATCGTAATTTATACTATACCAGTTCAAATTCAAAGTCGAATATAAATAATAGAGCTTCATTTTCTTCATCATCTGCATCTTCGACGACAACAACTTCAGCTTCTTTGCCTGCTTCATCTGCTTCATTCGATGCTACACAATCAGCTCCTGTCAGTGATTGCACTTTAGATCGTTTAGCTGTTTATAAAGTTGTTTTACACACCTATTGGACTAGGGATTTATTTCCCAAACATTATCCTGATTGGAGACCAACAGCACAATGGACTAAAACAATTGGTAAGTTTTTTGTGTGATGTTTGTAGATTTTATTAAATGAGGCATTTCACAAAAGTGTAAAATGTGAAATCCACTGCAAAAATTAAAAAAAAAAAATTATGTATACACATCTCTCGAACAAATAAAAACTTTAATTTTTTTTTTATCAAAACTTAGAAAACAAAAACCCTTAGTCCAAAAAATATTAATTGATACAATTAAACTAATAATAGTTACATTTCCACCAGCCACCAAATTTGTTAAATTGATAAAAAGTTTAATTGTTTCGTGATTTTACTAGATTTTTTGCTGCCTCCTATTGTACGAGAATAATTTTACAAGATTTTTACCAATTAAATTGTTAATTTACAACTTTTTGGTGAAATAAAACTTACAAGAAATTCTCGTAAATTTACTAGATTTTCTTTTGTAAAAAATCTTGTAAATTTACAAATTTACAAGAAAAACAGTAAAATTACGAAAAAAAACTGTAAATATCGATCGAAAATTATTTGTTAAAAAATAAGGAAAACTGTTAAATATTAGTAAAATTGGATTACGAGACTTTTTCTAGTAATTTGACAAGGTTTTTTTTGAGAGCAGTTATATTTGTGTGTTTTTACATTTGCTACACACGAAATAAACAAATACAACTGTATTTGAATAAAAACTGAATTTATGCATTTTTATTCACATGCATGTAACTTCTACAATTTTTGGCTGATTTTTTTTAAAAATAATACCTTTTTTTTCTTTTTGATAAATCAGACTTGAACTTTAAATACAGAAATAAATTTTTAAAAATGTTTAACTCATGTTAGTGAAATTTAAAATATAATTTACTTTTTTTCTAAATATCGTTCAAATTGACATACAATTTTCGATAAATCAATAATTAGCTTATAAGGTGATTTTTCAAAAATTTGTAAACTAGTTTTACACCTAATAAACGAAAAATATATAAAAACTTAATTTCTGCATTTTTACTCAAATGCATGTAACTTCTACAAATTTGAATTACCAAGTTGGAAAATGTGTCACTGAGGATATTTCCACAGTGATTCCTTGAGGAAATGTCTTCAGGTTCTGACAAATCATAGGTAATCCTTGATGACATGTTCTAACATTGTCAGCACTGAATGTTTGCTTTAAGAGTGTGGACAATTCCTCTAAGACGTCTAAAAGGAAATATCTTCAGTATTGCAGTATATTAAATTAGAATTTTAAATCTGGGCAACTCTTCGAATTCCAAGAAAAAGATAGCAATATTATCGATTTATTTAAAATAAAATCAAAATCTAACAAGTAGAATAAAAGTAATAAATAGACAAACAATTTTCAAAATAAAGTTTGGAACAAGTAGTTGGGTGTGGGACTAATAAACTGGAGGTTCCAGGTTTAAATCCAGTTGGGACTAAAAAAGGCGAAAAGTTTTTTCTAAATATGAGAAAGATAATTGATAAAGGAAAATGGATAAAAGTAAAAACTAAAGGAAATACTGGTATCACAATGGACCTCAGAGTCTACGTGTGTTGACGTAAAACGTCAGCAGCCACTTACAACCTACAAATACGAAAATTTTTTGTATTTTCGCATGACCTACGTCAGACATTTCCCAAAAGAAGTCTTAGTTGACATGTCCCCAGAAGGTCACCCCTGACCACTGCTGACTTTGAGCGAGGACATTTTGAAAATTTGTATGAAACTGTTCTCAACCCAGTTCATATAGATGTCTTGTGGATGTCAGCAGTGATTCTGACATGTCACCGCTCCGTCACTGAGGATGGCTCAAGGACGTTGCAAACTGGGTAATTTTAATAAAAACCGCCTTATTTTCTTCCTAATAGATCAGACTTGAACTGATAATAGAGAAATGGGCTAAAAAAACAATAAATCTAACAAGGGAAGTACGTACTACGACCTTTATGAATCAATTTGTCAGAAACTTAAAATATATGGGACATTCCATGCCAAATCGCACACTTTCGGAACCGACCCCCTTCGATTTCACCCATTTTGGATATGTTTCAGTCCGTATAAATACATTTCGCGGGAGACGTTCGGGGTACCTTCCCCGTTGCAATTAAGGTTGACAAATAGATAAATTAAAGGGGGTTAGCACTTAATTAATACAGTTTTATCAAAATTTAATTTATGATTTTATATCCGCACTAGAGATGGGCGCATGAGTGGATTTTGACTCACTCACGCAAAAAATAATCGAATCACTCACTAATCACTCACGCAATTTTTTTTTACTCACGCTCGCTCACATTCACGTGAGTAATAAAAAACTTACTCACGCTCACGCGTGACTCACGCCAGATTCAATTACGCTCACGCGTGAGTCACGCAAAATCTACTCACGCAAAAAAATTTTCTTACCAAAAAGAAAAAAAAAATTTACAAAAAATTAAAAAAAAATTGGGCAAATCAAAAAATCTAATCACGCAAACTCACGCAAAAAATAAATGACTCACTCACTAATCACTCACTCAGATTTTAATTCAACTCACACTCACTCACAATCACGTGATTGAAATGAACATCACTCTCAATCACAAAATCACATTCACGTGAATCACGCAAATCACGTGACCAGCGCCAATCTCTAATCCGCACCCCCAAAATGGAGGCGGTGCGAAAAAAGTATTGACTTTCCTGGTCTTTGTGATTTTAGAGCATAATCCATATGACAAAAAAATATTTCGTTTATTGAAAAAAATATACGAAAATCCTTGTTATTTTTTTCGCGAATGTTAAAAAAGTTTTTTTTTTAATTATTACCCTTATTACTAGGGATGTGATTTTCATGCAAATTTTTGCATATTTTGGTATAAATTAGCCAAAACACAAATTGAAATTTATTTTTTCAAAAACTATTTTTAATTTTAAAAATTTATTTATTTTACTAATTTTATTTTTGAGTGTAAATTTTTTTCGAGTTTGTTTTTTTTTAGTGTAAAAATATTCCGCGTAACAAAAATACTTTGTAAAGTAATTTTGTGGCTATTAATGTTTTTAAAGCTTGTTTTTTTAAAGCTCGTTTTTTCCAACACGTGAATTTAAGGTGAAACCAATCTGAAATTCACGGTTTTGCTAACAACTTTTGAACTACTAGACCGATTTGGCTGAAATTCAGCAAGAACCAGACCAGAAGAACGACAAATATATATGCCAAGCCTCAGAAAGTTCGAAAGTTAGCGTGTTTTTTATCTCGTTAATTCGCGAAAACCCTTGCCGAAATTCACTCTTTTGCATATAACTTTTGAACTATTGCAATACCAAGGTAAATGCCCAAAATATACACCAAACTTCAGGAGCTTCAAAAGTTATCGTGTTTTCAACAGAAAACACGAAAACGGTGCAATTTTTCACTTTGTTTTTAAGACAAATTTTTAAATTCTGTTAAATTTTTTGTCAAGAAAATTCTCTGATAGTTTTTTTTAGAAAAAATTTAAATCATAAGACATTTTTCAAACGAAAAGTTATAAGGATCCGAAGATTTTGCATTTCATTAAGAACTTGTACGTAACCTGTACATTTTAAGATCCTTCCCTTTTTTTCTGGTTTTATTGTAAACTTCATTACAATTAGCTTTAATGTCTATATGATGCAATTTTTATTTTCCATTTCCATTTTTTTCGTGTTGTCTGAAAAATCTACTATAAATACAATTATAGCACCACAATCAACAATAAAATTAGTTTTTTTGTAAAAAAAATGTAATAAGACAAGAATACTTTTTATTCAATGTCAGCAAATTTTTTTTAAAATAATATTTTTTAGCAAAAAAAATTTAAAAATCTTAAAACCTTAAGGAAAAATATCAAAAAAACACACACATATGAAAAGGAAAAACAAAACAAAAAAATAAATCTAAAATAACTTGAATCTTGAAAAAAGAAATCTTAAAAATAATAAACATGAACACAAAAAAACATAGACAATTTTGAAGAAGAAAAATGATATTTTAGTGAACACATACAAAAAACAAAAAAAAAACATTTTTAAATCCTTCAAAAGAAATAAAGGATAACTTGATATTTTTGCTTGTAAAACAAAAATACAAAAGCTTATTTCATTTGAAATTTATGACAAACATGAACCATAAACAAAAAAAAAGGATATGGGTGTTAGAAAAACAAGAAGTAGCAGAAATAGGAGACTACAACAAAAAAAAATCTGTCAAAACTAACCAAAAATACATACAAACATAACAAATACAAACAAACCCATCATACTTACGGGGAAAGTAAATGATGAAATGATGTGTTTGTTTGTATATTTTAACTGTAAGTTGTTATTTAGTTTAGACCAAACAGATAGACAGACTTAAGATACAAACATGCAAACATATATAAATAAAAATTCCTTTTAGACGTCCACATGAATTACTGACAAATATATGTATCGTCTGCATACATATACAAAAAAAAACACACACACATACAGAACAAAACATCCTTCATAAATAAAGCATTATATAATTTGGTACTACTACTTCTACTCAAACATATTGGTGAAAGAACAAAATAATTTCTTTAGGGGACCCCTAAAGTAGGACATATATATTTAGTATATTTAGTGTTATATAAAATATAAACATTTATTTGCTTTTGGTTTCATACCATTCCGATTCGAAAAGTTCTATTTTGTATTACTGTGTTATTAGACCCTCTACTCTAGTGATCAGGCGCGAAGGGAAAGGAGGAGGGGAAAGGAATTTAGGGGGAGGCGGGGAAAGGAGTTTAAGGAATGAAGGATTTTAAGGAATAAAGTAAGAATGAAAGAAAAAAAGGAGAGGAAAAAATAAATTATGTGAAAATTTATTTCATGGAGAAATGTTTAAGAATTTCAAAATTTTCTATAGAAAAAATATCTCGGAGTATTAGAATTTTTCTAAAGGAAATATGTCTAGTAAGAAACAAACCAGGATGTCTAAAGTTATTAGTAAAACTTTATTTTTCACCTTGAATTAATATGTTGTTGAACAAATGTTTGGTAAGACATCCTAAAATAATGCTACAAATAAGGGATATACATAACCTGGTAATGTTTACATAATCACCGATTATTACCAAAGTTTAGCTGGGAATGTTTCAGTATCTAACAATTTTTCTACAGAAGAAATATATCGGAGTCTGAAACTTATAATGTAACTTATACTATATACTATAACTGTTCATTTACATTCACATTATGGGGAGTAAGTCCAAAGCAATTTTGGTCATAAACCCCGTTTTCTGCAGAGAGGGTGGGTTTAATGCATGGAGTTTGTAATCCCTAAGCCCGGCCGAAGGCCAGCTACGCAGAAAAACTTTTAAGTAAAAAAAAATCCTTTAATTTTGGGGATTATGACCAACTAGTATAGAAGACATTATCTCCATAATGGGGATTATGGCCATTTGTTACGTGGTCATTATCCCCATAAATCTGGGAATTATGTCCGTTTTCTCTTGGGATTATGTCCAAATAATTTTCGGTCATAGTCCCCACTACCATTATGGGGATTATGACCGAAATGAATTTGGTCATAATCCCCATAACGGAAATGGGGATTATGTCCGTGGGGATTATGTCATGTCACCGTGTATTTTGTCAAAAAAATATATTTTTTGTTTTGACCGCAATTGATGTCAAAATTTCCACGTTCATTAAGGGAAACATATTTGTATGATGAAATTAAATCCACTTATTCAATTTTTTATACAAAAACAAGTAAAAAGGCGGATTACTCAATGAACAGTTAGCTGCTAACTGTCGATTTAACGGAGCCTTATATCAAAATTTTTATGAAAAAGTTAAATTTAATGGAGAGTTATTTTATAACGGAGCATTGAGTAATCCAGCCTAAGTGGCCTAAAATTTTATGTAAAGAACATGGACGATTTAAAGTACCCTTTTGAAGTTGATTGTGTAACATCTGCGTCAATATGAACCTCTAGTTTTTTCTCTTAAGGTGCATACCATTTTAATTTGATAAATATTTAATCAAGGCATCTAGACAAAAATTTGACATTTTTTTTTATTATATAGCCAAGCCTCCTAAGCCCAGGTTTTGAAAAATTGTAAAACCAAACTCACATTTTTCTTAGTTCCATATAAGCAAATTCATGGAAAATTAAACTGACGAATCACTGATTTTGTTAATTTTTGGTTATTTGTTAAAAAACCGTATTTGGTTTTTGGAAGATATAAGCGTTTAAAAAATCGCTTTTTTGACAATACAAATTGACCTTTTGACAGTTTTTTTTTAAACATTTTTCGGCTCGGAAACCGTAAGTCGTACGAAAATTTTTATAAAAACAATGGCCCTTACCACAAGAAAACAAAAAGTTTATTTTAACAAAAGTTTTATTTTAAATTTCAAATTTTCTCTACATTTTTTGAAAGTCGATTTTAAAAACAAAAACAATGGCCCTTACCACAAGAAAACAAAAAGTCTATTTTAACAAAAGTTTTATTTTAAATTTAAAATTTTCAATACATTTTTTTGAAAGTCGATTTTAAAAACTAAAACAATTTGTATGGAAATAAAATTAAAAGCTAATTTGAAATGTATTTTATTTTCTTGTGGTAAGGCTGAATATTGTTTATAAAATTATGAAGATTTAAAATTTATACTTTTTTTCAATTTTAACAAATAATTTTGAAAACTATATTGTTGAGAAATAAATTTTCAAAGTTTGTTAGAGACCCAAAATTTTGGCAAAAATTAAATAGTTGGCTTAAGACAGTTCTTTTGTGATTTTTACTCGAAAACCGAAAGTTGTACGAAAAAACTTCCAGTGACAATATTGTTAAAAAATTATTGAGATTTAAAATTTAGAAACAAAAAAAAAATTTAAACAATATTGTAAAGTCGAGCAATAAATTTTCAAAGTTGGTGATATCGATAAATTTTTGATTTTTTTGCCAAATTTTGAAAAAAATCAAATATTAGATAGATAGATAGATAGATAGATAGATAGATTATTTATTTTCTTTTTTTCAAAAATTGTTAACAAAATATTACATATTTATATAACTTAATTATTAGATAATAAATAATATACAGCATGGTTTTAAACCGTCTGCTGGAAAATTGGTTTTTTAACTTTAAACATTTTATTTTTAAAAATTAAATTCAGATATTAAAAATTTTCTATATTTTAAAGCTTCCTTAATAAAATTAAAAAGGTTGAGCCAATAAGTACCCTCACCACCATTTAAAACGTAAATAACTTCCTCTTGTGTTAAACTTCTTTGCCCAAAATATTTTACTCTAATTGTATTTAGAACTGGGCATCTACCAACAAAATGAATTGTTGTTTCTTCTTCTCCCAGATTACACATAGGACATAACCTGGTACTCTCTTCTCTTTGCTGATTTCCATTTAACCATAAAAGACCACCTCTTGCCTTTATTATGTATGAAATTTGTTCTTGATTAAACGTCTCATTACAGTACGCTATCCCTTTTGTGTAATCTAAGTGCTTGAAAATTCTATGTTGACTTTGTTGTGCATTTAATATATGCTCTTGACGCTTTCTTGATTTCATTTTCTCCAGTAAATTTATGCAGGTCTGGGACCATATTGATTTACATTGTTCTAAATCGTTGTGTGGTATATTGTTTTCTATTAATTTGTTTTTTAAATCAGCGTACCAAAAAATATTCTTGGATATAACCTTTAATGATAGTTTGTGGGGAAGTCTAATATTTGCATACTCAAAGAGTGTTTTATATATGTACTGAAGATGCAAACTATATGTAAAGAAATGGCTTTCTTCTTGACCTGTTTCTAAAGCTAATACATAGTTGGGTGTACAGTTTGGAAGCCTTAAAATTCTTTTTGTAAACATTCTTTGAATTTTATCTACATCATCGAACCACGCGTAACCCCATATCTGCGCACCATAGCTCTGTATTGATCTACAGACTGCTAAAAACAGTTTCCACTTCGCTTTTAAAGGGACTTCTCTTCTTCCGATAAAGTTTTTCCAAGTTGCATTTAAACTTGCTTTTGCTGCATCATTTTTGGCCATAACGTGCTTTGTGTACGACAGTTTTGGAGTTAATGTTATTCCCAAATATTTGTATTGGGACACAATTTTAACAAGTTCGCCATTAAACGTCCAGCTGTCTTGAGCACCAACTCTACCTCCCTTTCTGAAAATCATTATTTCGGATTTAGTTAGATTAACTTCCATACCCCATATTCGACAATATTCCTCAAGTTTGTTACTCATTTTTTGCAAGGTACTTGAATTTTCTGCTAACATCACAATATCATCAGCATACATTAATACACGAATATTCATATCATCAATGTACAAACCACCTCCAATATGGTCATGAATATCGTTTAAATATAAGGAGAATAACAAAGGAGAAATTAAGCAACCTTGCTTTACTCCAGTACATGTTTCAAAATCATTTGAGAGCTCTGAACCAGTCCAGACTGAAGATTTCGTGTTTTGGTATATCTTTTCAATGAAATTTACAATCTTAGTAGATAAACCTAATTTATGCAGTTTATAAATCAATAGATTTCTTGGCACACGATCGAAAGCCGCTTTAAAATCTACAAAGAACGCATATACTTTCTTATTTTCCGAGAATTTTATATTTACTATGGATGATAAGTTATATATGTTATCTATGGTAGAATATCCTTTGCGAAAGCCTGCTTGGTACTCATTTAATATTTCTTTTTGGTTTACCCATTCCGTTATTCTTTGACAAATTATGCCCATCAATATCTTCCCAATGCTATTCATAAAAGAAATGCCTCTGTAGTTGCAAGGTTGGTTTACGTCACCTTTTTTGTAAATGGGAAAAATAATACTATGTTGAAAAGCTTCATTTGATTCACGACCATCTAGTATTTGAGTAAAAACATTTGTTAATATTTCCAGGAACTCATTGCTGGCATTAATTAAAAACTCGTAGGGTATACGATCTTCTCCTGGAGCTTTATTAGGTTTAGATCTGGCCAGTTGACTTTTAACCTCATGAATCGTAATTGGTGTATCTAATTCATCTACCATTACTAGATTAGCGGCATAATATAACTCGACTGATTGTACTGTGGGGTTTAGCAAGGTTTTAAAATAAGACCTAAAATCTTCTGCACTAATATTTCCTCCGATATAACTATTGCTGTGTCTTAATTCTCTTGCTAAAGCCCACCACTTTTTACTGTCGTTAATACTACTAAGTTTAGCTTCTATTTGTTTGTAATACTCTTTTTGTTTTGATTTATATAAGTTTTGGTATCTGTTTTGTTGCTCGCTATATTTGGCTTTATCTTCCGTTAAATTAGACTTTCTGAAAGTTTTTAATAAATCCATGGTTTTGTCTCTGGCTTTTTGGCATTCTCGATCAAACCATTTATTTTTATATTCATGGTATTTGGGATTACTCTTTGGGGGTATATAAACTTTTAAAATAATGTTTTTCAGATCATTTAAAACAACTTCTGATTTTTGTTCCATTAAAGTTCTTAAACTAATATTCATAGCATTTTTATAATTTTCAGCATTACGATCATTCCACGTTAGCTTAGGAAGTAAATTTATCATTTTTGTGTTGCCATGAGTTTTGTCAGTTACTATATTGAGCAATATAGGCAGATGATCTGACCATATCTGTGGGTCAACTACGAAACTGTTTACTAAATTTAGGAGATCAAAAGACACTGCGCAAAAATCATTAACTGAGCTACCAACTCCACTAATAAAAGTATAATCGCCTTCTTCATCACCATTTGTTCTACCATTTAGTATTACCAACCCGTAATCATTACAAAATTCCAAAAAACGTTTGCCATTTGTATTTACAATTACGTCTTTTGATTTTCTTTTTTCTGTCGTAGCTGGAAACGAACTAATAATATTTTCATCTATACATTGTTGCTCTTCACCTAACCGTATGTTTAAGTCACCCATGATTATTGGGTTAACAATATTATTAATTTGCATAAATTCCTTTAAGGTATCAAATTCTTGATTCCAGTTCGCCCCTCTCAGATATTGTGGTATAATTGTGAATTCAAAAGAGTTGGATTTTACTAATATATTATCTATTTCACCGTAAGTTCTGTAGATACACTTCACACCAATTTTAGCCAAATCTTTACGAACCCCACAAACATATCCGCCAATACCTCTTCCATACATGCTATTTCTGGAGGCTGGTTTCCACATAGTATCAAAATTTCTGAATTTGTTTTGAAATTTTATTATATTTTTAGCTTCTACATGAGTTTCTAACAACACAAATATATCATTTTTCTCTACGTATGTAAACAAATCGAGGCGATGGTACTTATTTTCCAACCCATGTACATTATATGTAATAATTTTAATATTTATTTTATCATTAAATTCTATTCTGTTTACATTTTTTTCTAAATTTTTTTGAATTTCCTTTTCCTTCTGAATTTTAATTAGTTTTTTGAATTTACTTTATCTAAAATTTGATTATAATCTAAACTAATACTAACAATCTGCTCACCATAAATTTCCTTTAAAATATCTTCGCCAGTCTTATCTCCACACATCAATAAGTTGTTTTTGTTGCTTCATTCGACGCTGGTCTTCTTCTCTATTTTCTTGTAGTTTTTTAACCTCTTCCTGTAACTGCTTATTTTCACCGGCTAATCTACTAACTTCAAATTTAACTTCATCAATGTTCTCCTTTAACTCCATCATATCGCTTTTTGTGGGCAGATTTTTTAATTTTTCATCTAATAGGGACGACATTAAATTTACCAAATCTGTCGACTGCATATTTCCTACTTGGACATTTGTAGGCGAAATTTCACACAATTTTCGTTTTGGATTTTGTGTGTCTATCGGTGTATTAACCATATTTTATTTATATATTAATAACAATTCGGTAACGGTAACGGTTGCAATGGTTGTTAACCGGATTCAAAAAAACAGCAATCTGGCAGCACTGTTGACAATAGTAAATAAAAACAATATTTTGGCAGAATGAGCCAGCTGATGTTTGCTGTTTATTCGTTTATTTACTTCTGTTGCTTGAGTGAAATTATCACAAAATTATTTACTTCCAGTAAAATATATAACAAAATTTAAAAAATTTTTAAGTTAAAATCGAAATTTTATGAAATAAACTGCACGCAGACTTCTGGGATTAACAACACTGCTGGTCAACGCTTCAATGCTTGTTCCGGTCAGCTTTTCAACTTTAAATATTCGGTGCAAACTTAATATTATAAAGCAAAATGTAGGGACGTAAGTAACACACGTCTGCTTTTAACAAAACTCAAACCAATCAAATATTTGGCTATCTAACAAACTTTGAAAATCTATTGCTGAAAAATACGAAAAAACACCTCTCTGAAATTTGAATAGCGTTAAAAAAACATTCTAAACCTTAATACAAAATTTTGTTTTTGAAAATCCATGGTGTCCTTCCCAGCAAAAAAGGACATTCAAATATGGTTTTCAAAATTTTTTGTTAAAATTTGAAAAAAAAATTTATAAATTTTAAATCTTCATAATTTTGTAAACAATAGTGGTATTCAGAGTCTTGCTTGCCAGCCCTGGCACTGGTGGTAAAAGAGCACTTTTTAAAATTACTTTTCAAAATACATTTATTTTTTGAATTTTGCTACATTGCTAGGGCTGGCAACAATACTCTGAATACCACTAATATGTCTGTACGTTTACCTTACTACAATCTACTAATTTTTACTACTTTTACTACAGCTGGAAATTTTCAATACAAAAAATAAACAAAACTTTCCAGTTTTAGTAAGAATTTTGGGAAACAAACAGACCTAATATTGTTTTTATAATTTTTTTCGTACGACTTACGGTCAAAGTCAATGTTGTCAAAAAAAAGCGTTTTTTTTAAACGCCCATATCTTCAAAGTATTGATCCAAAAAAATAAATAAAAAATATGGTTTTAAATCATTTTAGAAGCTCTACAAATAACAAAAAATTAACAAAATCGGTGATCCGTCAGTTAAATTTCCCATGGATATTTATAATCAGAAATTCATACGACATATGTTTTTCGCTGAACATTTGGTGTGGAATGCCTAATATGCAATTCATATTATGCATACACTAACACTTTTATATGGTCTCTTTATGCCGACCTAGAAAGATTTAAAAAAATTAGGATTAAATCATAAAAAAAATTCAGAAAAACTCGAAAAATCAAAAAATAATCAGGAAAAATATTAAAAGTTTATAAAATTTAGGGAATTTTAAGAAAAATTAATTAAATATTAGAAAAGTATAGACAACGGCCAGGAAACTAAGAAAAAACTAAAAAATTCAGGAAAATTCTAAAAATTAAAAAATGTAAGCTTAAAAGATTAATACAGAAAAGTGTGGAGAGAAATTTTCATTCGAAACAGTCAAAAATTTTCTACCGAAATTACTTCTTCCCTTTACCCAATAAGCTAACTGGCATACAAAGACTAATAATAACAACACAAAATTCATAATAAATTTATCTTTTCACTAGCAACAACAAAAAAAAAACAGGAAACATACAAATCTTTTTCTCTGATTCTTTTGAAGAAATGAATGATGGACTAACAAAAAAAACAAAATCGGACAAATTTGTATTTGGTAGTTGTTATTTTGTTGCTGTTATATTTTTTTTTGTGAGTTTATAAAATACAAATAAAATAATGATAAACAGGAAATATCCCAACAGGAAGTTAACATTTTTATTTATATATTTCTTGTTGCTGTTGCTCCATTTTATACATATTTTAGCTGCAAGCCATACAAGTGTTTGTTAAGGACAAAAATAACTCAGAATCTCATATTTTACCTTTAAATTTCTTAGGCAGACACATGATTTTATTTAAAGCTTTTCTTCATAGAATTTATACTTTATTTTTATTTTTACTCCTATTTTTATCTTTAATTCTTAAGTAAATAAAATGAAAAGGTTTTTCTTGCTTTTTTATAAGGATTTTACCTTGAAGCATTTATATCCTTACGTAGTTATATACTTACTAACAATACAAGCACATATGTTTAAACACACTCTCATATGTGTGTGTGTGTTTATGGGAAAACTTATATAGGGATATATGAGTGAATGCTAAAAAAAGGATACATTTCTATACTTAGGCTCTATTTTTTATATATGGTTTTTCTTCTTATATTTCGTAGTTTGGCTGATGTTGTATTGCTGATGTTGTAAGGATATAAAGGAAGAAAAAAAAAATAAAGGACTTTGAGTATATAATGCGATTTGTACGTGTTTAACCTACATTTTTTTTTATTTTCCACATGTATTTTTTTAACATTTTTTAATGTAAGACATGTTAGAAAATATTTCTTCCAGTTATTTTTCTATAAGAAAAAATTGTAAAAAAAGTTCTCATAAAATTCTATAGAAACATAAGGCCACTTATGTTTATATAAACCGGTACATATGGCGGTAGATAGGCAAACATAAGCAGCAAAAACCTCTTATCATACCAATATTTCTTTTAAGCAAATAAATAGTGTAATGGAATTTAAAATTTAAACCAGGATTATAAAAATTTTACAATATGAAGAAATGATAAAAGAATGTTAAGTGATAAAATAGGATCACTTAAGTAATTGATTATACTATTTTATAGACAAATAAAGAGGAAGAAATATTGGTTAAGCCTATAAACTAAAGAGTATTCCAAACCTTAAACCGTTTAAATAAAGTCAAGTATTTTAAAATACCTTTTTTATAAGGGTTTAATTTGAAACAAGTAGAAAAGTTAAATTCGACTTTGCCGAATCTATGAATACCCTCCACAATGCCTTTTTTTAAAGGAAAGTAAATTTTTTATCATGAAAAAAATTAACAATTTTGATTAGAAATATTTTATTTTGAGTAAAAAACTCTTTTTTTGTAATTTTTATTAATTAAGAAAAATTACTAATTTTTTTTTTGAGTGTAAAACTTTTTTCGAGTGTAATGTTTTTTTTTTTACTGTAAAAATATTTCTGAGTGAATGCACGTAAGTATGTACGCAAAATATTTTCATTTTTGTAAAAAAAAAAAATTTTTGACTCTAAAATTTTTTTTGAGTGTAAAATTTTTTTCCATACCGGTTTCAAACACTACAGTTAGTGTTATCATCACTAGGATTTTAAATGTCGGTTTTGTCTTGTTAATGGAAATTGTTTTTATATATGAGAATATTTATAGTTTCTACAGAAAAAATTTTGACAGTTTCAAACACTACAATTCTATTTCTAGCAACCTCACCTCAAACTTTCTTTCAACTTTTTATACCCTCCACTTATTGTTAGTGATAGAGGGTATATATAAGTTTGTCATTCCGTTTGTAACTAATCGAAATATCGGTGTAGGACCCCATAATTTATATATTATTGATCAGTGATCGATTAAAAGACATTCTAGCGATGTCCTTCAGATATGACTAAGACTTAGCATATTTACTTGTTGTTGCCATAAGCAATTTGATTTGAGCAAATCGGTTAAGCGGTTCAAAAGCTATGAAAGAAAATGTAAGGACACCTCGAAAAATTTTGGTGCATTCAAAAATTGCAAAATGCTTTAATTTGGCTGGTGGTTGACACATTCAACAGAATTTATCACCGAATGGTTTTTAAACAAGTACAAACATATTTTTTTAAACGAAAAAAAATTTTCGCCAAAAGTTTTTTTTTCACCATACAATTTTTTTCGAGTATTTTTTTTTCAATTTTTTTTTTTTTGCAAATAAACTTTTTACATTGTGAAGGGTATCAATACATTCGGCAAGGTCGAATTCAACTTTTTAAAAAAATTTTTTCGCAAATTTTTTTTTTTCACCAAAAAATTTTTTTCGCGGATTTTTTTTCAAATTTTTATTTTTTGTTACATTGTGGAAGGTATCAATACATTCGGCAATGTCGACTTTACCTTTTTTTACTTGTTTATCTCTTACATTATTTCGCAACGTTTTTTTTAAGGGGGGATTAAACAAAAAAAGGCAGCCATAATGTGAGCAATTTTTTAACAGCTATAAAAAAATAAATTCGTAATATATTTTAATTGTGTTTTTTTATTTAAATGATTAATTGTTGTAATTGTTTTTAAAATTAATAACTCAAAATTTGGCCCACTAGAATTGCCACACTGTGGTTCAGGGTATAATGAATTTGTGCTGATGTTTGTAACTACCCGAAATATTGGTCCTAGACCCACCTTTAAGTACACCGATCGACTCAGAATCACTTTTTGAGTTGATTAAGCGATGTCCGTCTGTCCCTCCGTCCGTCCGTCTGTCTGTCCACGTAAACGGTGTAAACACGATACAGGTCGCAATTTTTAATCAATTGAACATGAAATTTGAAACTTAAGCCTCTTTTATCCCAAGGACGAAGCCTATTAAAAATGGAAAAAATCGATACATATTTAGCCCTAGCCCCCATACAAAGATCCTCTTTAGTTTTGGCTCAAATGACTATAATAACCGTGTTATAATAGATATCTTTTCAAAATTTGGCCGGTAAACGTCTTTTATCTTCACAAATCATCATTCATCATTTTAAAGAAATCGGACCAGTTCTTCTTGTAGCCCCCATACAAACCACCTTCACGATTTTCACATAAATCTCTCAAATTTGATGAAAATAGAAAATATTTAATTAAAATTTTGTTTGTGTATGTTAAACGCGTTCTTAAATAACCTTATCAAATCTGATAATCATCGGACCAGTTTTGGACTTAGGCCCCTTGTGAAAATTTCGCCCGATATTCAGTTAAAGCGCTTTATTGCCAACAAATAGAAGTCTATATCACTCAAATTTGCTATGTGAGTGTTTTTTACACTTATTAAAGATTTGACAAAAAAAGATCTAATCGGTCCACCGGACCCATTTTCCGGGAAACTCTGGTGTAGGGTATTATATGGTCAGTCTTGACTAACTATAATTTTCTTACTTGTTTCTAAATACATTTGGACAACTTTAAAATAAGTTTGGAAAATTTTTAAATGTATTTGGACAATTTTAAAATGCATTTGGAGAATTTAAAATAAATTTGAACAATTTTAGAATTCATGTGGACAATTTTAAAATATATTTGAACAATTTTAAAATACATTTGGATAATTTTAAAATACATTTGGAAATTTTTAAAATACAATTAATTAAAATTGGAAATGGTGTAGAAAATTTAATTATCTACAAATCAAAAAAATTTCACAAAAATCGGTTCAGTAGTTTTTAATGCTCTGCCGATTTTGTCCTTTAAAAAAACCTTTTTACAATTGAGTGTCAACCCTGGCAATTCTAGTTTGTGTTAATTATACCCTACAACACTCTGTGTTACAGGGTATAATGAGTTTGTGCTGATGTTTGTAACTACCCGAAATATTGGTCCTAGACCTACCTTCAAGTATACCGATCGACTCAGAATGACTTTTTGAGTCGATTTAGCGATGTCCGTCCGTCCGTCCGTCTGTCCGTCCGTCCGTCTGTCCGTCCGTCCGTCTATCTGTCCGTCCGTCCATCCGTCTGTCTGTCCATCTATCGGTTTAAGCACGATACAGGTCGCAATTTTCAATCAATTGACTTGAAATTTGAAACTTAAGCATCTTTTGGGGCATGGACGAAGCCTATTGAAATTGGAGAAAATCGGTCTATGTTAAAACCTAGCCCCCATACAAACGCCCCTTTTGGATTCGACTTAAATGACTCTAATAATCAAATTTTGTATGTACAAATCTTCATTCCAAATTTCAAAGGAATCGGGTCAGTCCTTCTGGTAGTCCCCATACAAAACACCCTCCCGATATTCACATAATTCTCTCAAAATTCACGAAAATGGAAATATTTGATAAAAATTTTATTTTTAGGTGTTAAACGTGTACTTTAGTAACCTAATCAAATAGGAATATAATTGGACTATTTTTGGACTTAGTCCCCCACATAAAGTTAAATCGGTCTATTGACAAAAAAATAAATAAATTCCACTAAAATTTGATGTGTGTGTGTTTTCTACACTAAATAAAGATCTAACAAAAGACAGATCCAATCGGTCCATGTTTGGACTTGGGACCCATTTTCCGAAAAACACTGGTGTAGGGTATTATATGGCCGGTCTTGACCGACTATAAATTTCTTACTTGTTTTTTTTTCTGTTAAAAATTTTTAAAAATATTTAAATAATTTATCTTTCAAATAAAAAAAAAAGAGTTAAAAAATATTGTGTATTTATTTTTAATAGCTGTTTAAAAATTGTTCACATTAAGCCTTTCTTTTTTGTTTAATCCCCCCTTAAGGTGTTTGAATCGTATTTTTGAAAATAAATTGTACAACAAAATCTATAAACAATTGACACTTCTTTAAAATTGTCTTTTTTCCCGATCGAGTTTAAGAATTACTATAATTCATACGTCCTTCTGTTTAAATTAGTAAACATATTAGAAAATATAACTTTTAAACTTAAATCTTATCTTGTAAAAAAAATATCCTTGAATTTTTCAAGCACTTCTAAATTTTTTTGCTAAATAAGTAGTTCTTCAACATGTTTGTTTTAAATTTACATATGTTTATCTTCATCTATTTTTATACCATATATTCTGTGTTTTAAATTTAATTTCAGTTAAAACAAATTTAACCACATTTACATTTTCGTAATTATTTTAACAAAGAAAATGAAAGAAAAAAAAAAAATAATGTAAATAAATGAAAATTAAACTTCAAGCATCATTGAGTCAATATTGTAATGTAACATTTATTTTACATACAAAATTTAAAACAAAAAAAAAAAAAACACATTTTGAGAATAGCATTTAAAAACACAAAAACAGTGACCTCAAAAAATTAAGCGTACAGTAGGATGGACCGTTTTTACACTTTATTGCTGATAGAAAAATATGACACCATTTGAAATTGAAGAAAAAAAGTTTATTTTAATTTTTAAAAGTTAAAAATTATGTGGTGATTACTTCAAAAAATTTTTTAATATATTTTTCCAAAATCAAATTTTAATACAAACAAAATGTTGTCCAAGTTTTTTTAAGATATCAATATTTTTACTGGTAAAAATTAATCGAAAATTTTAATATCTTAATTTTTTTTTGAAAAAATCACAATGTTGAAAAATCGACATACTTAAGGCTAATTTTGAAAAAGGCTAAAAATTGGTAAAGAAGTTTCATTTAATACGTACTAAAATATATTAAAAAGATGAGCGAAATCAAAGGGGTTCACGTCCGAAATTGTGGGACTTGGCATGAAAGTGTTATGGTAAACAAATAAAAAAATTACATCACAACTTTTAACAAGATACTGTTTTTAGGCTGGTGTCTAATTTTAAAAAAGTTGCAGGACGCCACCTCAGTTTGACAATATAAGCTAACAATTAACGAAAAAGAAAACAAGATTTACTGTTTTCATTTTCTTAAAACCAAACATTTTAATAACTTGGGTTTGTAACTAGGATAATAATTCACCTCGTGGTAACCGTTTTTCACCAGCTGGTGAATAAAAAGTAACAATTATTTTTCAACGAAAAAACATTTTTTTTTCATCAATTTTTTTCCATCAATTTTTTTTTTTCATCAAATTTTTTTTTTGTCATAATTTTTTTTTTCATAATTTTTTTTTTTTTGATTTTTTTTTTCATCAAACTTTTTTTTCATCATTTTTTTTATCAAATTTTTTTCATAAATTTTTTTTTCATCAAATTTTTTTTTTCATCATTATTTTTTTTTCATCAAACTTTTTTTTCATCATTTTTTTTTTATAATTTTTTTTTCATCAAATTTTTTTGTCACCAAATTTTTTTTTTTTCATCAAATTTTATTTTTCAACAATTTTTTTTCATTAATTTTTTTTCATAAATATTTTTTTTCAAAAAATTTTTGTTTCATAAATTTTTTTTATCATATTTTTTCATCAAATTTTTTTATCAAATATTTTATTATCAATTTATTTCTCACCAAAATTTTTTTTTTCATATTTTTTTTTATCAATTTTTTTTTTACATCAAAAAATTTTTCATTTCATCAAAAAAATTCATCAAAAACTTTTTTTCATCAAAATTTTGGGTTCATAAATTTTTTTAACATAATTTGTTTTTCGTGGAAAAAATAATTTGTTTTTTACCAAAACTAGTTTTTCACCAAGTCTACGCTTTTCGCATAAAAATTTTCCATTTGTTTAGCAAATGCACATAAAACAAGTGAGAGTGTTATATTCTTTGGTGCCGAATCTTTTATACTCTCCAAAATGTAAAAACACTTTTTTGCACTTATTTTTGCACTCACTTACGAAATGTACAGCCCTTTTGGTTTTTTAATGGGGTCCTCGACTGATATTTCAATTCTTTTTACATGGAATAGCAAAGTAATATAACATTATTTTTTCTAAAAAAACTTTGCTTTGCCAAGTACACCCAAATCTTCCGCAAAACATTATTATGATTTAATGTTTTGGGCAAGAGTACAAAATTCGCAGGCATTTTTATCATATTTTTTTCATCAATTTTTTTCATCAAATTTTTTTATCAAATTTTTTATTATTAATTTTTTTCTCACCAAATTTTTTTTTTCATATTTTTTTTCATCAATTTTTTTTTACATCAAAAAATTTTCATTTCATTAAAAAAAATTCATAAAAAACTTTTTTTCATCAAAATTTTTCACCAAAAATTTTGGGTTCATTAAATTTTTTTTAACATAATTTTGTTTTTCGTGAAAGAAATATCCTTTTTTTACCAAAACTACTTTTTCACCAAGTCTAAGCTTTTCGCATAAAAATTTTCCATTTGTTTATCAAATGTACATATAACAAGTGAGAGTGTTATATTCTTTGGTGCCGAATCTTTTATACTCTCCAAAATGTAAAAACACTTGTTTGCACTTATTTTTGCACTCACTTACGAAATGTACAGCTCTTTTGGGTTTTTAGGGGGTCCTCGACTGATATGTCAATTTGTTGTGCATGGAATAGCAAACTAATATAACATTATTTTTTTCTAAAAAAACTTTGCTTTGGCAAGTACACCCAAATCTTCCGCAAAACATTATCATGATTTAATGCTTTGGGCAAGAGTGCAAAATTCGCAGGCATTTTTATCATATTTTTGTCATCAATTTTTTTCATCAAATTTTTTTATCAAATTTTTATTATCAATTTTTTTTCACCAAATTTTTTTTTTTTTCATCAAAAAAATTCATCAAAAACTTTTTTTCATCAAAATTTTTCACCAAAAATTTTGGGTTCATTAATTTTTTTTTAACATAATTTTGTTTTTCGTGAGAAAAATCATTTTTTTTACCAAAACTACTTTTTCCATTTGTTTATCAAATGTACATAAAACAAGTGAGAGTGTTATATTCTTTGGTTCCGAATCTTTTATACTCTCCAAAATGTAAAAACACTTGTTTGCACTTATTTTTGCACTCACTTACGAAATGTACAGCTCTTTTGGTGTTTTAATGGGGTCCTCGACTGATATTTCAATTCGTTTTGCATGGAATAGCAAAATAATATAACATTATTTTTTCTAAAAAAACTTTGCTTTCGAAAGTACACCCAAATCTTCCGCAAAACATTATCATGATTTAATGCTTCGGGCAAGAGTGCAAAATTCGCAGGAATTTTTATCTTCTCAACCGATTTTGAGAAAGTTTTAACTTCATTTGACGAAAGAAGCAACAACAATTTTGACATTTAAGTCGGGCTGCTCGGTGTTTAAGTATCGAAAGAAAAACTGGATTTCTGCAGACAAACTAGACCCTGAAGTCCGTTGTGACACCACGAGCTTCAAAGTGATGCTTTGCATTTTATTGTGTTCACTCAATTATTACATTAACTATACATTTATACACAATTACATACTTATCTACATGACTATTACAGCAAAAAAAAATATAATTTTATACAATTTTAAAGGCAAACATTGACAAAGCAATAATACACACATCCATATATACAAAGGAGCGCATCCCATACATATTCATGCAACATTCATGGCACTTTACATCCACACTGTGAGGTTTCATAGAGAATACCTTTGAAAAGATAATAATAAATTTTATATTTGTCAAAGGAAATACTTTTAGAAGACTTCGAGTTGCTTTCACCCCTCCAACTAAATAAAAATAAATTTTTTGTAAAACAATCCCCCATTTCTTGTTTTTGTCTAATAAAAAGTCAATTGATTACATTTTGAGGACTTTTGTGGGGTCTTTTTATTTGTTAATTTTAGTTTATTTCGGTTTTTTTTTATGTTCTTTTTGTTTTTTGGTTTTAACATTTTAATGATCATAAATTAAAATTAATTTGTTAAGCCAAGCAAAGGGGAGAAATGTCAAATATGTAGTTAAAACCAAAAATAAAAATACACAAACACCTCATTTATATTATATGGTCTTTAACACTTTGTATACACTCAAAAAAAATTTTCGTAAATAAACTTTTTTTCAGTTAAAGCAACTGATTTAATTTAGAATTTATTGAAAATTAGTTAAGCTGATGTAGCTTAAAAAATAAATTCAGTTTATTTATTTAGAAATAAAAAATAATTTAAATTTATTTTTCAATTTTTGCAATCATACAGAGATCAAAATATTTTTTTAAAAATTGTTTTGTGTAGAGCTCTGCCTTATTAAAAATACAAAAATTATTTTGTATTTTAACAAATTTATTTCTTTAAGTGTATATTAACCATCAATATAGAGTAAGAGTCCATTAAACAAAAGCAAAAAAAAAAAACATCCTTAACCCGTATCTAATTTTGATAAACACTTACAAATACTACTACCACCATCACTACAAACATCAGCACCACCACCAACCAGGACCACCAACCACTACACTGTTACCACCATCAAACAATTGTCAAATATTTCTATGTTTTACGAACAATTTCTCCTCTGGCCATGTGTGTTGTTGTTGGTTTGGGTTTTTGGACATTATTTTATTTGTTTGGTTTTTTATTGTCCAATTCAAAATGTTTATTGGCCTACAAAAACCTCAATTGACATCTACATTCTACATTTAACATAGATAAAAAAACGAAATTGAAGCAAACGAACGACAAAAAAAAAATAACAAAACGCCTCACAAAAACTATTGCTACTGCTAACCCAAATTTCTAATAACGAAAATTCAACATGGATTTAAAAATCCTTTATAAATTTATAGCTCGTTTTCTATAAATGTGTGCATAAAAGTTCTATACTCTATACATATATAGATTTTAGTGTCCTGTAGATTAGAGTGAAACGATGTAATGTTTTTAAAGAGTTATTCTAGCTCGAGGTTATTTTTTTTTATTAATTACAGCATGATATTATTATAGAATAACTTTCAAGAAAAATATTTTTCTGTTTTCAAATTTATTTATGTTGATAATTTTTAGCACAAGGGATGTCTCCCTAGTTTCACCCTCTGATCTTTTTGGAATTGGTTTTATATTGTAGATTAGGAAAAAACTGACACGTATTTTTTTAGCCCCCCCAAACATTTTTACTAAAATTACTATTTATTTGGTTTGTTTTGAATACCATAAGAAAATAAGTTTTTCCCCTTTTCCGAAAAAGAAATTTAACAATTAAAACTAGTTTTTCGCCCCACCTTACTCTTGAACTGTTTGTTAGGTTTTTTAAAGTTTGGGTAAAAGGATTTAGTTATTTGTTATTTTTGTGACTGTTTGTGGTTGGCTTTTTTGTTAGATGATTGCAGGCATAAGAGCTGGTTAAAATATTCCATAAACAATAACCTGCTGTTTTAGCACTTTATGGCCAACATTTTTTTTTTAGGCTTTAAAGGAAAGATTTGTTTGTTTTCATTTTTGAGGGTATATATAAGTTTGCCATTAAGTGTGTAACACATCGATTGGTATTGATCTAGGTCCCCGTAAATCATATATTCATGATTCTCGGTCGATTTTAGGACAATCTAGCGATGTCTGCCCGTCTGGCCATTTGTCTGTATAAAACACTCTAAAACGCATCTCTGAAAAGGGAAGTATCTCAACTCTAATGAACGGATTTGCACGAAACTTAAAATTTATATAATAGAGACATTTCTAAGGTTGTGTCTCGGCTTATCGGCCAAATCAAGAATTTAGGGGTTCAAAAATGGGTAAAAAAATTACACAAAAATCGTTTTGTAGATTTTTCAGCCATTTCTGTCTAAGAAACTACGTACGAGTATATGATGTTTCCATATGAGAAGAAAGATTTTTTTAATGTTTATCCAACGGTGGCATAACATTGTAAAAATTCGGCTTTATTAAATATTTTTTTTTATGAAAATGTGTACATTATGGGGGGTATTATGTGAAGACATAGACCTACGATATCCATATGAATACGAATTAATCTTCTTTCTGAAGGTCCACATTGTTTGATAAGGGGACAATGAAATTGTTTAACACTGATATGACCGATAAACCGAAACTCTCCAACCTTAAATCGTTTCTTTTATGTATATTTTAAGTTTCCCTTATATATTTATCCCCCTAAATGCACATTGGATGCAAAATGATGGCAAAAACACATTTTAGTTTTTTTTTACAAATCTGAAAAATCAGGCAAATATTTTTGCACAAAATAACATTAAATCGGGGGTGAGACCTCAAAGAAAAAAAAATATATTTTTGGGTCCAGGGTCCCAAAGAAAAAAACATAATTTTTGTTGCTTTGTCTTACCTGTCACTATGTTTCTATTAATATTAAAAGTTCCAATGAAGTCTCCATCCTGAAAATTTAAACTAGGTAATCCTTACACTAAAAAAAACTTGTAAAATTACAAGAAAAGTTTGTAAAAAAGTTTAAAGTATATTTTTTATTGTAAGGGCTCAACTATATTCCATGTTTCATCAAATTCGAAAGGGGAAGTTTTAAAATGCCTCTTTTTCCGATTGAATTGAAGTGTTTTAACACTTACACTCAAAAAGTTATGTCATTAACTGTTTGTAGTTTATTTAAAATGTATTACGTTTTGTCGTTTTTAAAAGAAAAAACATTTGTGCAATGTTCAGTTTTTTAAATGACTACTTTTGTTCGTTGTTTCAAAAAAAAAAAAACAACATAAAAAATAAAGACTTTCATTCGCATTCAATTTTTAAAGTAATTTATTTTTGTTCTGTAAGTAAAAATGAGTGATATTTCTTTAATTTTTAATGATTTATGTACGTTATATTTTTTTTATTGTTGGCATTTTTAAAGAAAAGTCATTAGTTTTTACCTATTTGTGTTGGTTATTTTTTTGTAGACAAAAAATTCAAAAAATTATTTATAGAAATATAAAAACATGTTTGTATCAAGTGACTTTGGCACGATGGGTAGAGTGTCTGGCCAGAATGTAGCTGATTGCAGGATCGAATCCCCAAAAATTTTGTTAAAATTCAATTGAAAAATTGTAAAAATAACCTACGAAATCAAAAATTTTTAATGTTTTAGTAGGTAATTTTTTTTTTTGAATGTGTTGTTAAAATAACACAACAATCATTAATTTCTAATGTTTTCGTAGGTTATTTTTTCGGATTTTTTGGTAAAAAATGAGAGTGACGTTTTTTTTAATGTTCAATGTTATTTATTTTAGAAAATTTTATTTAGGTTAGGTTAGGTTGTAAGTGGCTGCTGACGTTTTACGTCAGCAGTAAAAAAAAAAAAATTTACAGTAAAAAAAAAAATGTTGATGTTTGTAAAAACAAATGAATAATTACTGAGATGGTTAAGCCATCAAAGGTCAGGCACAACCAGAGAAGGCTTTGTTTGAAAATAATTAACAGACTAAGCCAACTCGATGGAACGAAGCTCTCCGAACGTGAGAGGGCGTCGCTATCATGGGCGAAAGGAGTCATTGAAGAACAGGACAAACTTTCGGCAATGCGCGCATCTGACAAACAGAGCGCTGTTTCGGCCTCGTCATCGAAGTCTGGTAAAAGGTTGCGCTCGCCCGACGAGAAACCTTTACCTAAAAGATCTAAGGTGACCGGCAACGTCTGGACTCAGTCTTTTAGTGAAGTGGTGAAAGGTAACTTCGTTAGGGCTGTGATAAACAGGCAAAATGGGGATTGTAGTATTCCAAGGGACAAGTGGAGTTTAGTTGAAACTAAACTAAATGAAATCTACTATAGGCTTCTTGAGAGTATGCCTGATTTTCTCCCTACTACGGTCAACGCAGGTTGGTATCAGGGGCGAGTAAAACTCGTTGCTTTTGGAAACGAAAGATCCGCAGCCGTGTTTAAGGTTGCCATTAGCCAAGTGGGAGAGTTATGGCCTGGAGCCAGACTGGACGTTGTGGAAAAACATGATATCCCCTCGCAACCCAGAGCTCATGCATGGATCCCAATGGCTACAAGTGACACTGCGGTGATTCTAAAGATGATAAAAGTCTGCAATCCTGACCTTCCAACTCAGAATTGGCAAATTGCCAGATTGGGTGAGATGGAGGGCGCTCGTCGTCAAGCAGTGGTCTTGGTTAATGAGGAATCGCTTCCGCTTTTAGCCAGGACTGACGGCATTATTAGATTTGGCTTTTTTCATATAAGAGTCAATGTCTACAAGGGCGACCAGAAGCCTATTTTGGAAGCAGACAAGCCAGTGGCAGAGTCGGCTGGGGAGGAGAATCTGGAAAAGGTTGATATTCAGCTGACCGATTCTAGGCTGATGGGAGATGCATCTGGCATTTTCGAAACCGAATCTGGTAACGAATGCGACCTCTGTGATGGCACGGAGGATAAAGCTGATGCCACTATGGGTGACATTCAGGACGAGGCCCATGCAGTGAGGAATTCGGATAGTTCTGTTGCCTCCGATTCAGAAGAGATGGGACACATATCTGGCTTATTCGACACCGAATCTGGGGACGAATGCGACCTCTATGATAACACGGAGGATGAAGCCAATAACACGGTGGTGGAAAGGATGGTGGAAAAAAAGCAAGATGTTGCGGTTCCTACAAATAAACCTCCATCACTGTAAGGCAGCCTCAGCTGCACTATTGCTGCGCCTGACGACAGGAGCAGTTGACTTGGTTTTTATCCAAGAGCCCTGGGTGCGGGGTGGCAGGGTTTGCGGATTGAAGACCCCTGGGTTTGAGTTGATGGTTGCCAAAGGTGAGGGCTCACCAAGAGCCTGCATATTGGCGAAAAATGGCTTAAATATATTCTTTTTATCAACTTTTAGTGATATGGATGTTACAGCGGCTAGCTTAGAGCTTCATGGGAAATCTATTTGGCTCGCCTCTGCGTATTTTCCTAATCCGGGGCCAATACCCCCGGAGAAGGTTGGCGGTCTGATTCGGGAGTCTGAATCTAGGGGACACCAGTTACTAGTGTGCTGTGATGCTAATGCACATCATTCGATATGGGGTAGTACAGACACAAATGATAGAGGCGAATCACTTTTGGAGTTTTTGTTAAGCACTAACCTGTATATTTGTAACAAGGGTAGTGAACCAACTTTCGTTACAAGTACGCGGCAAGAGGTTCTTGACGTAACACTTGTATCAGATACATTGTCTGACAGAATTGATGACTGGAGAGTTTTGGAAGAGCATTCTTTCTCAGATCATCGCTACATTGAGTTTTTACTCAGGGAGCGTGCCCCGGTTGAGACAGGCTCTAGAAATCTGAGAAGAACAAACTGGGTGAAATATAGGGAGACTTTTTCTTTGCTTTTGGATGAAGTACCCCTATCTGAACCGCATAGTTTAGCGGAAATTGACTGTCTGGTTGACCATATAACAAATGTTTGTAATAGGTGCCTGGATGCGTCTTGCCCTTCTGCAAAGCCTAGAGGGAAAAAAAAGCCACCTTGGTGGTCAAATGAGTTGCAGTCGAGCAGAGATTCCTGCAGAAAGCTCTTTAATAAGGCTAAATTTTCAAGAGCGGACGAGGACTGGTCTGCATACAGGCTGCAACTTAAGAGTTATAAAAAGATGATCAGAAATGCAAAATGTGATTCTTGGAAAAACTTCTGTGGAAACATAGAAGACGTTTCTGAGGCATCCAGGCTGCGCAAGGTTCTGGCTTCTTCTCCTTGCACCCTAGGATACCTGAAAGATCCTAATGGGGTGTGGTCTTCCTCCAGTGGAGAGTCGCTGGATCTCCTTTTAAACATGCATTTTCCGGGCAATTCCATGACGCCGTTTCAAGCTTTGGAACGTTCTGACGCCCAAGCATCTGAAATTGCTTCGGAAATAATAAATATGCCAACATTAATCTGGGCGATAAAAAGCTTCAGGCCCTATAAATCCCCGGGACCTGATGGTATAATCCCGGCTGAGTTGCAGCAAGTGTCGGACTATATAGCCCCGTTGCTGTATAATCTATACACAGCATGCATCAACTGGTCGTATATTCCTTTAAAATGGAGGGATACCAGAGTCGTATTTATCCCGAAGGCTGGGAAAAGTTCCCACACAGCTCCGAAGGATTTCAGACCAATTAGTTTGTCTTCTTTTTTGTTAAAGACAATGGAACGAATGATAGACTCATATTTGCGTAGAGTGATTGACCCGAGGTTGCTTTCGACAAAGCAACATGCATACAGCAAGGGACGATCAACGGAAACAGCTCTTCATGAGCTCGTTGGTACCATCGAGAGATCGCTTTCGGTAAAGGAGTACACTATGGTGGCCTTTCTTGATATTGAGGGGGCTTTTAATAATGTCATTCCAGAATCGATAATATTGGCATTGTCTGGTCTGGGAGTAAAGCGTGAAATCGTTTTAATGGTGGAAAGCCTACTTGCCAGTAGACGTATAACGTCTGAATTGGGAGCGTCCGTCATATCTCGATTTGTCAATAGGGGCACACCACAAGGAGGTGTTCTTTCGCCGCTTCTTTGGAACCTGGCACTGAATTCAATGCTACTATCTCTAGAAGCACGTGGTTGTCATGTTATCGCATATGCTGACGATGTCGCGATAGCGGTAAAGGGGAAGCATCTGCCAACATTGCGGGACATTCTTCAGGGTTCTCTGAAAGATCTGTCTAAATGGGCAAGAGACTGTGGTCTAGGAGTTAATCCCAGTAAAACAGAGCTTGTTTTGTTTACAAGGAAAAATAAGATTCCTGCTTTTGATCCTATTTCTCTGGACGGTACTGAAATCACCTTCTCAGATGGAGCCAAGTATCTTGGAGTATTTCTAGATAGGAAGCTGAATTTCAGGCGTAATATTGAGGAACGGGTGAGAAAAGCAACGATTGCGTTGTATTCCTGTAAAAGGGCCATTGGAAAACGATGGGGTTTTAGCCCTCAAGTCGTTCATTGGATCTATTCAGCAGTGGTGCGTCCAATTTTGCTGTATGGAATCATTGTCTGGTGGCCTGCTTTGGAAACAAAGGCGAACTTTGTCTTTATCACGAAGGTACAGAGAATGGCGTCAATGTGCATCACTGGTGCTCTTCGTACTACACCTACGGCTGCATTAGAAATCCTCCTTCACCTGATACCCTTGGACATATTGGGTAGGCAGTATGCGGCTGCGTCGGCAATTCGACTTAATAGCACGCTGCAATGGAGGAGCAGTGATTGTGGCCATAGCGCGATCTTGAAAAAGATAACAATACCACAAAATGTGGACTGTGCTCCCTCTTTGAGCCTCTTTGAGCGCCACTTTACCACTATGATACCATCCAGGGAGTCTTGGATGGGGGATACTCCGGGTAGTGGAGCTACCATAAATTTTTACACAGATGGATCGAGGCTGCACGAACAAGTGGGCTTTGGGGTCTATTCGGAAGAGCTTGGATTGAGCCTGGCTCGTAGATTGCCAGATCATTGCAGTGTTTACCAGGCAGAGATGCTGGCAATAAAGGAAGTGGCTGACTGGTTGAGCTGCAATGTCTTGTCTACAACCGCAGTCAACATCTATACTGACAGTCAAGCCGCGGTCAAGTCCCTGGATTCAATGTTTCTGAAAACAAGATCTGCCCTTAACTGCCGCACGTCTTTAAATGAGATGGCCAAGCAGTTTAACATACGACTCATATGGGTCCCAGGGCACAGAGACATTCCAGGGAATTGCAAAGCCGATGAGCTTGCAAGACTAGGAACTACCTTACAGGTTCCAACAGAATTGGAATGTGTTGGTATGCCTCTAGAAACTTGCAAGCAAAACCTACGGCTTTGTTCTGCGACGGAGACTAATAAAAGATGGGCAAATGGATGGACGTGTGAGACAACACGACTGATTTGGCCTTCTCTTAATCAGGGGCGCACAAGTGAGCTGATATCGCTTCCAAGAGGAGAGATTTCGACGGTGGTTTCTATAATTACCGGACACTGTCTTATAGGGAAGCACGCAGAGCGGTTAAATGTGCCGTCGAATGACTTTTGCCGAAGTTGCATGGATGAAGAGGAGTTGGAAACTATCGAACACTTTATTTGCCATTGCCCGGCACTTTCTGGTCAGCGACTTGCTTCACTGGGATCTAGGGAGCTGTACGATCTTTCTGATTTGTCGGATGTCAAAATACAACATCTAAGGAGTTTCATAAGAAGCTCAAACTGGTTTAACGACAGGGACTAGTAGGGAAACCTATTACGATCCCGTGGTATCACAATGGACCTCAGAGTCTACGTGTGTTGACGTAAAACGTCAGCAGCCACTTACAACCTAACCTAACCTAACCTACTGAGATGGTTTTGAAATGTTTTATCATTTGTTTTAAATATGTTTTTCATGTGTTTTTACCCACAAAATATTTTTATTTCAAAATTTATCGGTCTGATCCATGTGAACAAAAGTGTGTCGGATGGTGTAAATTGCTCTTTTTCTAATGCTTAATTAGTGTAGAGTTTAATATATATTAAAATTTGTGGTTTGGACAATAGCAATAGTCATTTAAAATCCCTATGCTACTTGTAGTACAGGGTTTTGATATTTTGATAAATAGTCTTGACAAGATCTTAACTAGATTGATTGAAGTGCAAAAATTACCAACATAAATAAATTTAAAACAAAAAAATAATTTTCTTAAAAATTATTCTATTATTATATCATAGTGTAATTAGTAAAAAAAAAATACCTCGAGCTAGAATAAACCTACTCAAAATATAATATTTTAAAGGTCGAATAAAACAATTTTTATTTTTTAATAAAAATTAATCAGAATTTAAAATATTTTCATAAAAAATTTCCAAGATTCTTGGGATTTTTGTTTTACAAAAACTATTAGATCATGAGAATAAAATGTACCAGTAAATTCTATGCACAATACATTTTTTCTAAAAATAAGGTTGATTTTATATTTTTTTTCTCTAAGAATTAAAAGGTGTACTTTCGAACATATGGCATATAGAAATTAATAATTAAATCTATTATTGTTTTTCTAAAATTTGTTGTTCGATAGTAAAAGCGACAAGATTTATTTTCTACACACTTATGCACTTTGTTAAAGTTAACCTATTTCTTTAAATTAATTTAAATTAATATTTTTTCTATTTCTGATTTATATCATGTGATTTGTTATTATTTTTTTAATTTTGTTTTGCTTTTAACAATATCCCTTTAATCTAAGGTGACATAAACAAGTGTTGTGTCAAATATTGTATGTACATTTGTTTTTTGCTCTAAATACATGTCTCGTCTAGAAATGCTATTTAAAAATCTACATAGAAATGCTTTTAGTTTTGAGAATTTATTAAAGAATATTTAAAATTCTTAGACATTTAGCAATGACATTAAATGTTATGGAATTAAGAAAATGATTTATTAACATATTTGTTTAGAAATCAAAGGAGAAGAAATAATAATAATAATGTTTGCAAAACAAAATTTAAATTTATGTTCTTTAAAGATAACAAATGAGTTTTGAAATATGTGCACATTTTTTTTAATAATTATATTTACTTCATGCAATTATATAAAAAATATTCCAGTAAAAAATAGATTTTTAGAAAAATAAAAGATAAAAGCTTTTATAAATTTTAAAAGAGATTAGACTAAGCGAGACTTTATAAAGACTTAAGGCGCCTTAAGGTATGCACTTATTTTAAGCAATATTTGTTTACTGAGTATATACTTTAATTTATATTGTGTAGCAAATAATTTAAAAACCATATCAAATAAAAGATACTTAAATAAATATTTCCATCTTCCTTTGAATTGTCTTTGACATTTATAAATGAATTATGCATTTTTACAAAAAATTACTTTTAAATTCTGAATAAATCATACATCTTTCAAAATTTAATGCATCATTTACTAAAAAGAAAACTTCCCCCCTGCTTACATCTAATTTAAACCTAAAAAAAAATCTAAAAGCATATAAATCTGTTCCACTTATTAAAATATCTCTTGGCTCACTTACTAAACAACAACACAAAAAAAAGAAAAAAAAAAAACAAGCAATAAAACCAGCTAGCAGCAGCATTAAACCTCGACAACATTTATGAATATCAAGAGTAGCAACACAAAAGGCAAACAGCTAAATTAACACAATATACTCTGCTACTCCATTTACACAATAGTAATGTCTGTTTGCTTGGGTGTATGCACAGAAAAAAAAAAAAAAAATTTTTGAGTAAATTTTTAATACTATTGAGTAAAAAATTACTCAATTTTCCACCAGTAAACGATTTAATAGTATTGAGTAAACTTTTAATAAAAAATTATTTAATGCTTAATAAAAAATTTGAGTAAATTATTAATTCACACAATTAAATCTTTACTCAAATTTTTTTATTATTTTTAAGTAACTTTTTAATTGTGTCAAGTAAAAATTTACTCAAAATGTATAAAATTATTTTTTTAAAAAGTTTCTAATTTTTTTTTTCCAAAAAAATTGCTTTTACAAACTTTACCAAATATACTTATGTCTTCAAGACAAAGTAAAATTTTATAAAGATGATTTCAAACTTTCATATACATATACAAAAAACAATAAACTAAATGAGAATTCAAAACACCAAGAGAAAAAAAAATAAAAAAAAATATTAAATTTGTATTAAATTATTTACTCAAATTTTATTTTCAATTTTTGAGTAAATTTTTAATTGCGTCAATTAAAAAATTACTCAAATTTTTTTTAAAAAATTAAACAAGTGATTACTCAAATTTGTTTCCTCCATATTTTTTTCTGTGTGTATGTGATGTGATAATATTCAACCACAAAAATGGTGCATCATTAAAAAACGACAATACTACAAAAATATACAGCATACATTTTAACATACAAATCTGCTAAAGAATACATATGTATGTAAACTCTAAATATAAAAAACCCAAAACCAAAAATAGTCTGTGTGGAATATGTTAAATTATTAGGGTAGTTCACAATTTAAAATAAACTAAAAATTGCTATAACCGACTGCGCCATTAAAACAAAAGCTTCTCTATCTATTATTTAAATTTCCAGAATTTGTTCTGAATTTTCTGCAATATTTTGTATTTTCTGATTTACACGGAAATTTTCAGATTTGTTTTAAATAATTTCTGTTTAAGAATTTGTCTTTTATTTTTCAACTATTTTCTTTGATTTTTCGGAAAAGTTTTTCTAAAACATTATAGATTTTGGTGTTAATTATATTTAAATATTTTTAAAATATAAAAAAACCCAAAACCAAAAATAGTCTGTGTAGAATATGTTAAATTATTAGGGTAGCTCACAATTTAAAATAAACTAATAATTGCTATAAACGACTGCGCCATTAAAACAAAAGCTCATCTCATTGCTTCCGAATTTTCCAGAAATTTTTTGTTTTTTGTAAATTTTCAGATTTTTTTCTGAATTTTCTGCAAGATTTTGTTTTTTTTTTGAATTACACGGAAATTTTCAAATTTTTTCAATAATTTTTCTTTTCAGAATTTTTCGATATTTTACAACATTTAGAATTTTCTGAGTTGTTTTAAATTTTTTGAATTTTTCTAAATCGTCATAAATTTTGCTACAAAAATGTTAAAACTTTTACTTAACAAACTTAAAAAAAAATGTAATATTAATTCAGGCGCGGATCCACGGGGGGAAAGGAAATCCCCCCCTTCGCCAAACCGAATTCGAAAGAAAATGAAAGGAAAAAGAAAAGAGGGTAAAAAGATAAAAGGAAAGAAAAGAAAAGAAAGGAGAGAAGAGGAAAGAAGAGAGTGGGAAAGGAAAGTTAAAAAAGGAAATAATGTGAGAATTTTTTTCTGTGAAAAATGTTCGAGAATTTTTAAACATTTTTGAAGGAAAAATGTCTCAAGTGTTAGAACTTTTCTATATCAAAAAATTTTAAAATATTTCTATAGAAAGAAATATAAGAAAAATTTAAAGATTTTTAGACAGATCTTTAAATATTTTTTAAAACTGTTTTTGAATTTTAGAATTTTTTCAGAGTATTAAAATTTTTTCTTTAGAAAAAATATGATTTTTTTTTAGGAAAACCCTGATATTTAAAAAGCAGAAATAGGAAAAATCTAAGAATTTTTTTATATGAAAAATTTTCTATAGGGGAAATCTGATAATTCTTCTCTCGAGGAAATCAGAGAAGAAGGTGGGTAAAATGAAAGAGAAAGAGAAAAGAAAAAGATTTTTTTTTTAGGAAAAATCTCAAAATTTTTTTTAATTTTTTAATTTTTTAATCTTAGAATTTGTTATAGGAAAAATGTCTCGGAAAAAAGTCCTAAAATTCTTAGACAACTGTCTTAGAATCTGAGTTTTTATATGGAAAAAAATATTCTAGAATCTGAGACTTTTTCTTTAAAAAAAGACTCAGAATCTCAGAATTTTCAAAAAGTCTCAGAAACTAAGACTTTTCGTAAAATTGTCCCAGAATCAGATTTGTTTTAGATTCAAAGATTTTTTTCTATTTGAAAAATGTTTTGAAATCTAAGACTTTTTATGTAGAAAATTTGTAGAGTAAGTAACCTACCCTCAACCACATCAAAAAAAAACACAGAAAATTGTAAAAAATCCAGGAAACATTAAGAAAGGATTAAAAATTCAGAAAAATTGTAAAAAATCCAGAAAAAATCTGGAATAAAGGCTGAAAATCTTCCAAAAAATAAATGCAAGTGAAAGTGTTGAATTTTACTGTGCTGAATCTTTTACATAAAAAAATAATATTGACTGGGACCTTTCAGGATAGGGTAAGAAGGGAAGGCAAAGTCGAGGAGGTGTGGCGTGACAAACCTTTCACTTTGCGATAAATTAAAAAAAGTAAAAAAAAATCGTTAGTGACGTTTCTGGGGGCTAACGCACAAATAATAAAATTATTTCATTATATATTTTCCATAACCACGCCCCCAAAAAGGGGCGGACTTAAATAAATAAAAACTTTTTGATCTCATGGATTCAAGTGATGGACTCAGAATTTAAATGTAAAATGTTTCACAAATGATTCATATGTTAAGCAAATGAACAAAAGAGAGTTTGGTTTATATTCCTAATTTGAAGATTAAGCCGATACGTGTTTTTATAGCATGGCGAAATTCCCGTTAGTTCAGCTTTTATTCGGATTTTCCCAAAAAAACATATTTTTCACAATTAGCAACCTTTTTTTGTGAACTGCCGAGATGGTACCCAAAAAATAAAAAAAACAGAAAGAACTTACAAGGGAAGTATCTCAACCCTTATGAACCGATTTGCCTGAAACTTAAAATATATATAAAAGAGGCAATTTTTAGGTTGGGGTGTCTAGGCTTATTTGCCATATCAGTGTTTAAAACTTTCGTTGTCCACTTATGAAACAATGTGGACCTTCGGTAACATTTTAATAACTAACGAACTAAGAGGAATATCGTCTAGAGCCAAAATAAGTGTCGACTAAAATTTAATAAAGATTATTTCGTATTCATGTGAATATCGTAGGTATATGTCTTCACATAAGTACCCCCTAAAATTTTTACATTGTCATAAAAAAAATATTTAACGAAGCCGAATTTTTACAATGTTATGCCACCGGATAGGCATTAAAAAAATCTTTCTTCTCATAAGGAAACATCATATAGTTTCTTGAAAATAAATAGCTGAAAATACCAAAAAAACATTTTTTTGCCATTTTTTGACACATTTTTGAACCATAAATTCCCGATATGGCCGATAAGCTGAGAGACCCCAACCTTAGAATTTTCTATTTTATATATATTTTTAGTTTAATGCAAATCGGTTTATAAGGATTGAGTTACTTCCCTTGTTCGATTTGGCTTCTGGTTAAAATATATAAATTGCAGAACAATCTGATTGTAAGTCAAGGGTTATTGACTTTCATAATCGCTTTTAAAAATGTCCATATCTTTATTGGTTGCGGTACAATAGCCAAATACCGTTATTTTGGGTGGGTATCGATTGCCAACCTTGGTCAAGGGATACCTTCCTTGTATATAATGGAGGAAAATTCAGAAAATAACTGAAATGTTTAAAAAAAAGTCTGAACAAATTTGAAAAAAAACATAAAATTAAGAAAAATTTGGAAACCTCAAAAAAATTCCTGAAATATTCAATAAAATTACGAAAAATTCAGAAAATTTTAGGAAAAAGAAATCAGAAAAATTTGTGTAAATTCTGAAAAATTCAAAATCTTAAAATATTTTTATTTTAAATCAAGAAACTCAAAAATAACATGTCAAAACTCTAAAAAAGAACATCAATAAAATTCTTCCTATTTTAAACCAGCAAAATATTTCAGTTTAAAAATTCGATTCCAGAATGCATTATACGATCCTGCAATCGATTTTAACAAACATTCCAAAGTCAATGATGAATCAATAATGTTTGAAATTGTCCCAAAAGCAATTGTTTTTAAAAGCAAGTAGTTTTTTTAAAAAAATATTTTACATTGAAAATTTTGATTTGATTACCGTAAAATATAAAAACTAGAATCTATTGCAATAGGAATCTGTTCTTGGGTCCTTAGCGACATTTTTAACATCTTAGCCACCTTACAAACTTAAAAATTCTCAAATTCTGAGACATTTTTATGTTCTCTTCCACTTTCTTACAAATAACTTTTGATGCACTGGACTGGTTTGCCCTATTTTTACATACGAGCGACCTAAGTCCTTTGGGAGTTTCCTCCCAAAAAAATTGTGTTCCACCCTAATAACAACAAAAATTTATTTTTGTTCTTTGTTAAAAAAAAACAACATAAAAAGCGTAACAAATGAAAAAAAAACTTCAAAAGCATATAAACACAATACCAAGCATGCAAAAAAGTTTTAAGGAATTTTGTTTATAGCAGAATTGGGATTGTTGTTATTATTTTGGTTGGCAGAGGGTTACAAGGAGCAGGAACAATATAAATGACTTTAAGTTAAAATAACTTTGGGTTGTTGTTATTGTTATTATTGTAACCTCTACTTCATAGTACTAACAAAATGTTAAACAAAAAAATTTACCAAAATTTATATGGAGAAAACACTGGCCTACTAAAAGTATTCCTAGAATACATAATATACACCCTTAACCTAACCCAAAAATAACAAAAAAAAATGTGAAATTCTTGTACATACACCATCTTATAGACATATAAAAACCGCTTATTGTTTAGTATGGAAGAAATAACAAAAAAACAACAACAAAAAATTGCTACAACTTAATTTTATTTTCTGAAAAGTGGTTATAAGAAGACTATATAAACTGGGCAAAAACAATTTTTTTTCTTAGTTTTTCTTCGGAGTTTTTTTTTTTTAATTTTAAATTACATAAATAAGCTCCGTATTAAATGAGCTGGAAATAAACTTGTTATTCTTTTTCTTAAATTTCTGCAACAAAAGGGCTTTAGGAATTATAGTTTGAAGGAATGAAAATGAAAATATTCATCAGTTGGGAATTAATCGCAGATTAAAAAAAAAAGTATTAGCAAGAAAATTCTACGGCATAAGAAATGGGAAATGTTTAGTAAAAATTTATATAAAAATGGAATTAGGCACCTAAAACGGTAAATTTTATTTTTTTAAATTGAAAATCATAAATAAATTGTAACTCATATCAGACTATCCATCATTTGAGGCGCTCAGCGCCAAAACGGCCTAACCCTCATTTAAAAAAAATCAAACTGACTTTGCTGCTCTAAGCGGAACCTTTTGAAATAAATACTAAAAAAAAACTCCCTATTGTATAGTATAACCTGGTGTTATACTGGTGTTATACTATGCAATAGGGAGTTTTCTAATTTTTTTTTTCAAAAGGTTCCGGTTAGATCAGCATAGTCAGTTTGATTTTTTTTAAATGAGGGTTAGGCCGTTTTGGCGCTGAGCGCCTCATTTGGTCTACACAGTTCTTTGACCGATTTAAATATATGCTATTTAAAAATTTTATTTGGAAATCGTGCAATAATTAAAAATTTGTCAATTCCGTTAACGATTAGAAATGTTTACGAAATATAACAGTTTTCTATTTCATTTTATAATCACAAAAACCTTTTTTTTGAGCCAGATCTTAGATTTAAATGTTTTTTTTTTCCTCGTATAACAAATCTGTTTAGCTGTTCAAAAATTTTATATTTTAACTAGATTTAAGCTGCATTAACGGTAATCAACTTATTAGTAGAAAGATTTGCATCCGATTCCAATTTTGTAATTCAATATCTATAAAAGAGATTAAAATCAATCAGCCTTACTACAAGAAAATAAAATAAATTTAAAATGAGCTTTTAATTTTATTTCCATATAAATTGTTTATGTTTTTAAAATCGACTTTCAAAAAATGTATTGAAAATTTGAAATTTAAAATAAAACTTTTGTTAAAATAGACTTTTTGTTTTCTTGTGGTAAGGGCCAATATATTTTACATTTTGAATGTGATGAGTATTAATTTACCAACAACTTTTTAATATAAAAACTATTTTCAACAATCAAAAGTTTGAAACGTCATGGGAAACACCGGAGAATTTCGGTAGTAGCATAAATTATAAATTTTGAAGGCAGTATAACAGTTTTCTGAAAACTGTTATACTCCTAAACAATTGTTTATTTTTGATATCAAATACCTCCAGGGCTTAAAAAAATTTGTTCTAGCTGCGTATAACAGTTTCGTATAGCTATTATAATTAAAAAAAAATAGTTTTTAACTGGAAAACATGAACAAATTTAAGTTTTTGATAAAAAAATAGCTCCAAGCTAGAAAATATGTTATTAACAATTTTCTGACTAGATTTAATTCCGTAATTCTAGATTTTACTGGATTTTAGAACATTTTAAAAATAGTGCTTTCTTTATAAAAATGCGAATAAATTTAAAAACGTCGTATAACAGTAATTTTTGGTTTCTCTGCTGTAATTACATTTTTTTAAGAAATATTATGGCTACTTACATTTTTTGTTTAAAAATAAAAGAAATAGTAAAATTTCTATTACCTGTTAGTAGTATAAGAGTTTTATTGTAACTGTTATACTCTATATAAAATGTACCAAAACTAATGATTAGTTTTAGTACAAATTTTCTAAAGCTTCGTTAAAAAGTATTATTAAGCTGTTATAACAAGGTTTTTTATGAAATAAATCCAAACACTATTTTGTACTTTTTTAACATTTTAGCAAATTTACATTTCAATTTACATAGTTGGTATTTTACATAGTTTTTTTTATACTTTTTTACCATTTCTTCTAGATACTTTCTGGGCTATTCATTATAAGTAAATTAAATCTAATATAGGTTTATTTGACTGATATTACATGAATATATGTCAAATAAACCTACTTAAGTATACTTAAAGAATTATGAATAACTCCCATTATCTATAATAAGTAAAATTGTCCTTTTTTATATTTCGTGAGTAGTATAACCGTTTTGTGTTAACTGTTATACTCTTAAAAATTTTATAATTCTAACATGAACTTGCATCAAGGCTTAAAATTTTTTCCCAAGCCTGAATGACAGTTTTTAACCGTTATACACTTTTTGTTTTTTACTGGATTTTAATTTTTTTATGAACTTTTTGTTTTATATTAAAAAACTCTTTGTATTTTTATATTTTGCTATAGAATAAGGTTTTTTATGTGGTTTTTTATAATGTTTTTTATCACAGTTTACTAATACAAAATTTATTATTTTAAACGTGAAATAATTCCGAAACATATCAAATTTTCTCAAGCATCATTTAAAAAGTTCATGCGAATAAGGACTAATAAAAAGCAGGAAACGGTTTAAAACTAATATTTTTGTGAACTTTTTTGCATTTATTGATTAATGCATTATGCAAAAATGTTGAAAAAACAATAGTCTTTAACTGTTTCCTGCGTTTTTATGGTCATTTGTAAAATTTTACAAATTGTCTATTCGTCCTAATTCGCACGAGCTGTTCATTTAACAGTTTTTTTTCTACCTTTTATTTTTTTTTATGATTCTTTTTTTTTTGTAAAAAATCAACAAATACTGCTACAAGTATAACAGTTTGGGTGTAACTGATTTTTTTTTTTGGGGATATCAACCAATATTCAGGATTTTATACTTTGCTAGTAGTATAACAGTTTTCAGGTAACTGTTATACTCTTAAAAATTATTATTTTTAACATGAAATAGCTTTAGAGCTTAAACATTTTTCACTAGCCTTATATAACAGTTTTGTTAAACTGTTATACTTAATGAAATTCTAATTTTTAACTGGATGTTTTTTATAATTTTTTAGAAAAAGATTAACAAATAGTAAGAGTTATATAATATTTTGCTGGAAGAATAACTGTTTTCGGGTTACTTTTAAACTCTTAAAAAAATTGTTAATTTCTTACAGGAAGGCTTAACATGCATTCACAACTCTTACAAATAGTTTTGTTAAACTGTTATACTTGTTGAAATTCTGGTTTAAGCCTAGATTTCAGTCAAAGTTTTAAAGAACTCTATCTATATAAAAATTCACTTAAATTTTCAAAATCGCATAACAGTTTTGTTAAGTTTTTATGATTCTAGGTTTACTATGAAAAGTCTTATAATTAATTTAGTATAACTGTTTTTGTTTTACTTTTTTACTCCTTATTTTCCTATTCTTTGTATTATTAAACTATTAATAATCTTTCAAAATATTTTTTGTTATTTTTATAAACTTCTTAAGTTTTCTTAATACAGCCAGTTTAATTTTGTTTTTCTTGTTAACATTAAACAAAGATTGTATAGATTGCAATGTAAATTTTTGTTTTTTTTTTACATTTTCTTTTCTTGCGCCAATGTTATTGTTAGGACATAACAAAATATTCAGCAAATAAAAAGTTTTAACTGTAAAAGAAAACTGAAAGCAAACGTCCTCCTTTTTCTAGGATTTGTTTTCGTTGCTTTTACTTACAATGAGTAAATGTAAAAAAGTTTATTTTTTCAACAATATTTTGTTTATCAAGTACTTAAACTACATATACTATACTTGTTGTACTAAGGACGACTGACTTATTCACTGAAGCATGTCAATGTCCTTTTCCTTAATAAAACGCCTCTAATGGAGGACAGTAGTAAATAACACTTAAGCATAAACAAAAATGAAGAAAAACTGAAAAAAAACAAAATTACAAGAAAAAGTGAGAACTTTTGTTTTCTTGGGTGTAAAAAGATATATCAGAATGTTTATATATATATATTTTTTATTGTCGCGTTAACCGACCGCAACGTACTAAAAAAAAAAATAAGTTAAAAAGAAAACAATTTGTTGTAAAACTTAAACCTCTGGTCGTTGTTAAAAACTCCCCCTTTTATACTCTTTCTTTTCCCTTAATATTCACCATTCTAACCAACATTTAAGGCATTTTGCAAGTGTTACTGGCAACATTATATTAATTTGTGTTGCTTGTTGTCCTTCCAAAATAACAACAAAACAACAACAAAAAAAAAAGTGTTAAGATTTATTAAGGTTTTTTATTTTGTAGATGTTTTTGTTATACCAAGATTACTTATACTTGGTTTTCAGAAAAGTTTTTAATAAATACGTAATTTGTTAAAAAAAATTTTGTTTTTATAGCACAATAACAATAGCAAAGGGAAGGGAACAAATTTGACTATGATGAATTTTAAATACCCTGCAGTTTTAAAATTTTGGAACTAGTCAATAAAAATAAATTACGACTTTTTCTGTCGCTTTCATTTGGGTCTTTGTGAGTAATTTAAATCGTATTTTGTCGACAGGGTTTCACCAGTTAATCCTTTCCAGCATGTTTGTGTAGTTCATCTGGCTAGACTCACCAATATGGTTTTTTGATTTAGGCCCCCGCTTGGGCGCCATTTATTTTAAATACTACTAATATTTTTTTTGAATTTCTGTATTCGTCTGGAACAAATTTCGTAAAACCCGAGTAAAAATGTGAAGGATCAGTACTGATCCGAAAAATGGATCGCTAAGATTAGATCAAATTCAATAAAACAGATACAATTTTATCCCCCATTTCCCGGTTCTCGGTATTCCCGGTTCTGGTACCGGTTTCCCGGTTCTAGATATATTCCCGGGAATACCGGTATTCCCGGTTCTGATCCTGGTACCGGTTCTCAAAATACAAAAAAATACCATACCATAAAATATTAAGATTACACCATTTAATCAGTATTGGAGAAATATTTAGTTGTGTTTGTAAAATTATTTAAAAATCAAGTAATTTTTTTTCTTTAAATTCATAAAAAAAAAATAGGAAATGGTGTTTTTTAACCGATTCAAACTGATCTAATCTTAGCGATCCATTTTTCGGATCAGAACTGATCTTTCAAATCTCGGATCAATACTGATCTTCTAAATCTCAAATCAGATGTGATATATAAGAATATATATAAACATTTTTACTCGGGATGTCAAAACAAAATAAAAACTCAAACCGATCGGTTTTGCAACGTTACATAAAGTTTGCTGATAAGTTGTTGTAATAAACTCACCCACGTGTTTCAGAAAGCATGGCCCCGCGTGGGCGCCACTTATTTTATATAACATTTTTGGTGGATATTTGTGTTCTTCTGGATCAAATTTTGTCAATTGCCAAAACAAAATAAAAACTCCGATCGGTTTTGCAATTTTTTAACCGAATTTTTCGGTTATTAAAAAATTCTTAAAGTTTTTGTCGAATTTAAATTTAACAAAAATGAATATCTATATTTCGATATGTTACCAACAGAATGATAAACTTTTTTATATTCCCATCACTATGATGAATAATAACTTAAGGGATCTTTAACAAAACATCCCTCCATCCTCCCAACAAATAAAGTTTATTTCTTCTTTAAGTTCATTTGGAAAAAAAATGCGGTTATTTTACAGGATTTTGTACAATATAAACTTTTAGCCATTAGTTTTGATATGTTGACTAGTTTTATGTTATTTCTGTTCTTGTTGCTGTTGTTTGCCACAACTAAAGATGGATGTATTAGATTGTGCAAAGTATGTTTCTTGGCAGAAGTGTTGGTCGTAGTAGGTAGTTTGGTAAGTAAAACATAAAAATGTCTTAAAATATAAGAAATGTTAAAAAAGAAACCAAAAAAAAAACAAAAAAGTTTAAAATCTTTTCTACGACAATAGTTAGAACACAATAAAAAGAGAACCCTAGAATATTGAAGAAATGGTTTTAGAAATAAAAGAAAAGTGCATTTTGTACGTGACATTATTAAAATTGTTACAAACAAAATTTAAACATTTCAACATTACAACAATTCAAACTAAACTGTGGCAACAATATGTATTTGTGTCCTAATGCATGGCTCATAACTTATTTAAGCAGCTAGCTAGTTAATAATAGCAACTAATTTGTTGTATCCTTACATAACTTAAATACTAAGATGTCACATTTTTGCCTTCCTCTCTTTCCTGCTCCCCCCTACTGGTCTTCCTTCCTTGTAAAGTTCCATTATAGTTATTTCTTCTTCTTCTGCTTGAGTTTGTATTTCTTAAGTATCCTACTAACTTTGTTTCCTTTAAGCAACAGTTTTGTTTGATATTTTCAGTTTTATTTATTCTTCAAAGCTTCCCCAAAAAAAAAAAGTTTTTATTAGACAAATTAAACAAGTTCGCTATGATGTCGTTTTCCTTTTGGCCTTAGATATTGATTTTTTGTTATAATATTGATAAAGTTTTTGTAAACTGTTCAAATTCGCTGCTATTAGGTTAAAAGTATCATAAAGAAAAGTTTTTTGGATAATTATTGCTGTTAAGTTATTAAAATATTAATTTAAATTCCTTTTGATGATATTTATAAGCAACTGGGGGTGGCGAATATATAAATTACAAAAAAAAAATCAATATAAATTTAAAGTAATTTTACTAACGATAAATATATAAACTTAATGCTGTATAACAGTTAAGAAAAACTTGTTTTTATATACTATAATTGATTTATTACTTAATTGGCCAGCTCAGAAAGATTTTTTTATATAAGGGACAATTTGACAATTGCTGAAATAGATTCGAAAAGTGTTGTACGCTTTAAAAATAGCTGTTGTAACTTAGAAAATATGGTAGTTAACTGACTTGGACCATTTACGAAAAATTTAATATTTCTCCTTTTATTTTTTTAGATTGTGTAACAGTTTTGTTAAACTGTTATACTGTTATAAAATCTTAAAACTGATTTTTCTTGAATTGAATATTCCTCTGCACTATATTTAGAAAGAGTTTTAAGATAACTGTTAAGTGCAATAAAAAACAATTTATAATAAATTATTTTCGAAAATATAAAGACTATTTTCTGTTTTAGCCCTTGGTATCTCAACGGACTTTAGAGTCTATATGTGCTGACGTAAAACCTAAGCTGCCACTTACAACCTATCGTGTATTAAAATATAACAATTTATTTAATTTTAAATATAAATAACACTGCAATTTTATTTTTTGTTGTATTTAAGATTTTATAACAGTTAAGGAAAACTGTTATAAATATTATGAAATTCGACTTTAGTTCCCACTTTTTATAAGTGGTAAATAGTATTTATATAACTCATTCGAAATATCGGTCTGGGGCCTCATAAACCACTTATTAGGGTGGCAGCAAAATTTCAACTTTGGATTGCAACATGGTCTTACACGGATGTAGAACAAATTTAAGACAAATCGGATAACTTTAATTCGTGCCCCTTTGAGATGAAAGTTCACAAAAAAATGCTTGTCAAAACAAAAAAAAAAAATGGTTTGAACGTTTTTAAGGGTAAGACCCAAACCAGCCTCAATTTGTTTATCGGAGTCCCTTGTGGAATTAAAAAATTTTATTTTTTTTACCTTGTGAACTTTGACCTCAAAGGGACACGGGTTAAAATTATCCGATTTGGGTCTAGTTTGTTTTTCATGTGGACAATTTTCCGCCCGGGCGATATTAAATTAAAAAAAAATCTCTTATACATTTCGCTGTCGCAGTACTATGTTTACATATTGATCAGTGATACATTCTAAGATATTCTAGTAATGAGAGAATGTCTGTTGAAATAGCAATCACGAAATACTAAACAGATATGACTGAAAATTTACGCAGAAACTTGTTATTAATTTTAAAAGTTTGGTATCTCATATAAGCGATATCTGTTTAGAGGTTCAAAAGATATGATCGAAAGAGTATGGACACCTCGAAAATATTGGTACATTCCACATAACCTCAAAATAAAAAATGCTTTAATTTGTCTGCTGGTTGACATAAGTGAATTTATTTGTATACTGAAAGGTATTTTGAAAGAAACAAACCATTTTTTTACCCTAATTTTTTTTTTTGGACTTTTTCAACTAAAAATTTTTTCCGAAAATTCCTTTTCTTCCGTAAAAGTAAAAATTTTTTTTACCCCATTTTTTCAATAATTTTTTTTTTTTCAAATTAAGTTTTTTGTAATATTTTTTTTAAATTGTGAAGGGTTTTATGCATTCTTTAATGCTGAATTTAACTTGTTTATATTACTACGTTTCATAACCGTTTTAGATAACTGTTATACACATAGAAATAATAAGCTCAGATTCCCCCTTTTATTAAAATATTTGTTTATTCTGTAAGTAATCTTGATTAAAATTAAGTTGGCATATATTTTTTTTTTTAATTTTGAATGTATGACAGTACTATAAAACTGTTATACCTTCACGTGAAAAATTTCCAGATTTATACATTTTATAAAATTATGTTAACTTGAAATACTGTTGTTTATCATATACAAAAATATTTTTTGTCATTTGTATAACAGTTAAGAAACCTTGTTATACTATTGCATAGAAATTTAATTTCTGTTATTTACATTTCTTTAGCTTACATTTTCTGACAGTTTTAAACTGTATAACAGTTGAAATATAACTGTTATACAAACGAAAATATTAGCGAATATTGAATTTTTATCTGTTTTATACCCACAAAATTGCTTTACATATAAAATTTACTGCTTTAAAGATGTTAATGTATTAAAATTTTAAATAATAAAAAAAAAACTTACGGGGGAACTTTTTTAGGATATTAAAATTCAATCAGAGGTGGAAGTTTAATAAGGAGACATCCAACAGTTATCTTCAATGTTTTTGCTAATTTAAATATTCGCTATGTACACAAAAGGTCATTAAATTTGTCCTATTATATGGTTTATATTTTGGTATTTTAAATTATCCTATTCATTTTATAAATTCTGTTCATTTAAATTAAATAAAATCAACCTAACTATTTAAATAAATATTTTTTTATGTATAAACAACATTAAATTTGCAGTTATTATTTGTTTCTTCTCTAGCAGTTTATGCACTATAATTTCAGTTAAATTTTTTTTCCATACCAATACATATATAAAAAAAATTATAACTAGAGCACAGCTGCAGTCTAAGTAGGAGTTTTTTTTTTATTCTGCAATTTCCCTAGTTTTTATTTTATTTTTTTTTTTTATATTTTATATTATTTGTTTTTGTAATTTTTTTCTCTGGGTTTAATATACAAATGTGAGTTTATTCAACATTTCATTACAATAGTACTAGTGAACTTGTAAGCTTATAATGCTAAACATTTAACCTCCAATCATTTTTAATACCTATCCCTTAACTCTACTGTACCACTCCTTCCACATCATGTCCTCTACTTTAAACTCTGGTTGTTGTTATAATTCAAAAAATATATACAGTAAAATTCATAATGTTTCAATTTACTTGTACTTATGTATTTTGTTGTATATGGTAGTGAGTGAATGTGGTTTTATATGTATTAAGGTGGTTGCAGCAATATTTGTGTGGCTATGTGTTGTAGTTGTTGTATGTGTCAGTGCATTTTGAGGTTAATGTTCTTATTTATATTAGTGTGTGTGTATTTTTGTGCAGTTGTGTGTGATACAGATTTTATTATTTATAATTTAAATGAAAATGGCGAAAAACAAAACTGAATAAAAAAATCCTACAATATTTAATATTAAAATATTTGGCATTGTTTCAAATTCATAGAAGCGGTAATTTAGTTTATAATCTATAATTTAAACAATTATTATCAAAAATTGGTTGGAAATAAAAATAGAAGTAAAAAAAAAATAGAAAATTACAGTATTTAAAAAAAAATAATCGTTTGTTAAAAAATCGTATGCACTGTCACTATTATTTTTTTTTTGGTTTTTCTATTAAGCTGCAATTTTTTTGGTACCTGAAATTTTTTAAATACCGTTTTTTAAGAACTTCTTAAAAGAAAGTTAATTTTTAAAAAGATTATTTGAAAAAAAAAACGCGAATGAAAATATCGTGAAAAATGAGTTGCGTTCCACAATTTAACGAAGCAGGTCTACATGACTTTCTTTGATCAAATAAGTACACTGATAATATTAACAACAAACCAATGAAAATTGTATTAAATATATGTTTATATAAATTTAACAGAGGCTAGCGTATGGAGTTTAGTAGTTTCAATTTGCCGATTTTCATAAAAAAAATTAAAACATTACATTTCTTATTTAAACTCTGTATAACAGTTATACTTTAGTGTGTATAACAGTTACATTTTCAAATGTGGATATTTCTACTTATTAAACTGTGTACAGGTGTTTTTTTTTTAATTTGAATATGAATTATATAGTTAAATAGGTTTTCTTACCGGAAATTATAAAGTAAATTATTACTTATATAACCTAAACCTTTGTGCATCGTCTTTGTGTCGACATTGTCTGGATAAAGTAGAATCAATGCAATATTTAAAAATGTCCATATCTTTATTGGTTGCGGTACAATAGCCAAATACCGTTATTCTCGGTAGGTATCGAAACCTTGCTGTTTTTTACTACAACTGGAAACTTTTGTGTACTTTTAGTATTGAAAATTTCCAGCTGTAGTAAAATGAGTAAAATATACATAGTTGATTGTAGTAAGGTAATCGAGTAGATCTATTGTTAAAAAAAAACTGTTATATAAAAAACCGTTATACTTTACGGTATATGATTTATTTTAGAGGTTATAGATCCTAAAATATATTTTGTTTTGTTTTATTCTAAAACTGAAATATGATGAGCAACTGTTAGAAAACTGTTATTTTTTTTATTAAAAATTCGTCTTTTATTACAAAATTAAAACATAAAAATTTACAGATGACTAAATCTAAAAAAGAAAAAGTAAAATCGATGGAAAAATTGTGTAATAGATTTATTTTAGCTTGTATACCAGTTACACATTACTTTGTAAAGTGGACAAATTTATGTTTCTATAAGAAACTAATGTTTTTTATACTTATATTAATTCTTACAGCAGCACGACAATTTTTTTAAACTGTAATACACGAACAAAAAACCTTTTAAAAACTGTTATACTAATTTCTATGAAATTTATATACTTCTTAAGTTTATCTTACTGCTTAAAATGCTTAATATTAAAAAACTTTCCTTTGTGTAACCGTTTTTTACTGTATAACAGTTATTTTTAACTGTTATACACTATTAAAAGTAAAAAAATATATCGCTAAATTGTGGTTTCATAATTTTAATATTTTATTTATATACTTACGACAGTATAACACTTTTTTTTAAACTGTTATACTGTCTGAAAGTTAGTAAAATACTTGTATTTTCATTTATTTTACTGTTTGTATTTCTCCAAAACAGTTTTAGAACTTAAAACATATATGCTGATAACAATAAGCATTCTAAATGTCTCATGTACAAATAAAACTTAATTAATCTTAATTTATTTTTTTTTAAGTTAACGTAACTGCTTTAAATGCTTAACACTCCTTTTTTATAACTGTTATTTGACTCAGTAAAACAGGTTCTCTAATTGTTATGCTCCTTAGAATATTAAAAAATATGTATCGCCAAGTCGAGAACTGACATTTTATACATTTTTTTTAATTCTTACGACACTTCCAGTTTGTTAACTGTTATACAATCGAAAACTAGGGACATTGATCAAAAAAAAAAAATTTAATAATTTTTTAAAAATGTGCTCTATTTGGGAGTACTCTTTCACCATTCATGAAATTTAAAAAAATTTTGATATTCTATTTTGAGAAAGATTATTGTAGCTCATGGTCATATTTCTTTTACTAATCATTACGATGATATTGTCGAATTTTTAGATTAGAAAGGATATCATATTTTTACAAATTAGGTGAATGGTGAAAGAGTACAGGCGAATAGAGCACTTTTTTAATGTTCTCTATTTTTCAACTTATAATTTCTATCGTTCTCCTTATTATTTCCAAAACTCATCTGCTCATATAAATTTTCCATATTATTAAATAATTCTAGAAGGTAATTTTTGACATTTATTTAACATATTTTTTTTTGTTGGTTCTGTTGTAAAACCCCACCTCAATAATAAATCAATAAATTTTATACAACATTAATTTTATTTCGACACATCTTCATTGTATTTGTGTGTTGATACTCTAACACATTCATTGTATCAATATGTATTTGTTTTTATGTATGTAAGTGTAGCAAATAAATAATCAGCCAACCATAAAAAGCAACAAAAAAAATATTGTTGTTATTATGATTATTATGAAATAAAACAATATATCAAATAAATATACATAAAAACAATAAAAACAATACAAATAATAAAAACTAACAAATAAAAAAAAATAATAATATAATATTGTAGGACAATATGAAAATGTATGACAGTGAACAACCAGCGAGGTTTTTAAATTAAGGGTGTAAATTTTGAATATAATTTTGGGGGAATTTTATTAATGATTTTGAAATTTTCCGTTAAGAAAGAACTGGATTATTTACCTTAAGGCACAAAAACTTGGAAACGATTAGAGCATTCTTATATCTGACAGTGGGCGCAAGCGGTTTATAGATGATGATTTGATTTATAATCTGGTAGGACCTTCTTATGTTTTAAGCACTGAAAATAATATCGTATTAAACTTAATATCAATTAAATATTTAATTGAATCAATTATTATTTTAATTATATTTTTAACAGTAATCGTTTACTTTGTGCTATTTTCTGTGTGTGTGTGATTACGTTGTTCTGTTTGATGTCAAAAATTCTTGCACTGCCTCACAAAACCAAACAGATAAATATAAATTGTTTGATTAAAGCTTTTAAGTTTTATAAGATTCTTTTAATTCTCATTTTGCTTATTTTTTTATGTATATAAAACATTTATAATTAATTTTATAAAATGTTCTAACATTACGGTACAAATATAATTGGTAAAGTTTAAAGAAACATTTATTTTTAAATTTATTTTTTATAAAAAAATAAAATAGTGTTTTTTGTAAGGAATTTTAAAAATTTTATTTGAGCTAACTAAAATTTCAATTAAATTTTAAATTCATTTAAATACAATTTTAATTACACTGTGCCACAGTGAAAAAATACTTCTGATCTGACATAGTATAGGTTGTTGATTTTGTCGAGTAGATCGCAAAAATGCCCATTAAACTTGCCAGATACCCTAAAATTTTAGAGTTATTGTCAAAAAACTTTTTTTGGGACTTCTCCCACTTAACCTCGTGTATATCAGAAACTTTTTAAGCGATTTTAATTGTTTTAACTGTTTTGGATAGAAGAAAGATAGGGCTTTCCATGTGTGTGAATTGGTCTACACGTATAAAAAAGGCATCTATTGATTATTCTATAATATCAATTTTTTTTTGAAAATTTTTCAAGTTTATCGACTTTTTTTCTGTTATAGTTCGTTTAACAACCTTTATATTTATAAAAGTGGTCTTAAAGAAAACTTAATTCTGAATACAATGAACTTTATTTCAAAAAAATCGGACAACAACTGTCAGAGTTTTGATAATTTTTCTAAAAACGAAAAATTAAGATTATGCTGGAAATCGCCAGGCAAAAAAAAAAAATTATCATAAGAGGTCATGTATAATATTTCTAAAGGTTTTTGGCGCGCTGAATCCGAATCTGGTCTGTAAATTTCTCTATCGCGTCAGGTTTTTGAAATATTTAACATAAATTGATATATCAAAAAATTGATAAGATAGAGAACTTTCAAGGTCAAATTCGAATTCAGTGGGCCAAAAATCTTTAAAATAATGATGCGTGATCTCTTTGCCTGAGTTGTCCGAATGGTGATGTCATGAAAAATCTAAATTTTCTTTTCTAGAAAAATGATCACAACTCTGTCAATTGATCTTCGATTTTTTCGGTATAAATCGCATCGTATTCAGAAATAAATTTTCTTTAAAACTGCTTTTATAAATAAAAATGTTGTTAAGCGAACAATAGCATAAAAAATCTATAAAATCAAAAATGTTTCAAAAAATTACAAAAAAACAAGTAAGAAAGTTATAGTCGGTCAAAATCGACCATATGATACCCTACACCAGTGTTTTCCGGAAAATGGGTCCCAAGTCCAAACATGGACCGATTGGATCTGTCTTTTGTTAGATCTTTATTTAGTGTAGGAAACACACACAGATCAAATTTTAGTGGAATTGGTTTATTTTTTTTATCAATAGTCCGATTTAACTGAATATCGGTCTAAATTTTTATAAGGGGGACTAAGTCCAAAAATGGTCCTTTTATATTCCGATTTGATTAGATTACTAAAGTACACGTTTAACACCTAAAAATAAAATTGTTATCAAATATTACCATTTTTATGAATTTTGAGGGAATTATGTGAATATCGGGAGTGTGGTTTGTATGGGGACTACCAGAAGGACTGACCCGATTCCGTTGAAATTTGGAATGATGATTTGTCCATACAAAAGTTTATTAGCTGTTGAGTTTCAAAGCGGCATCAATTATAATACGGTTATAAGAGTAATTTATTCCTAATACAAAGGGGGCGTTTGTATGGGGGCTAGGTCTTAACATAGACCGATTTTCTCCAATTTCAAGTGCTCCGTCCTTGGGCCAAAAAATACTTAAGTTTTAAATTTTAAGTCAATTGATTGAAAATTGCGACCTGTATCGTGCTTAAACCGATAGATGGACAGACGGACGGACGGACATCGCTAAATAGACTCAAAAAGTAATTCTGAGTCGATCGGTATACTTGAAGGTAGGTGTAGGACCAATATTTCGGGTAGTTACAAACATCAGCACAAACTCATTATACCCTGTACCACAGGGTATAATGAGTTTGTCGGTTTCTCTCTCTGTTTTAATTTTTGATATGAAAATGTTGCCACAATTTTTTAAATTTTTCGATTATTTTCGATAAAGTAAACAAAAAAATGTGATCTCTAAAAAAAATATTTAAAATTCTACAAAAACACAAAAAAAAACGAAACAATATAAGAAAATAAAGTTGATAATAAAAAAAACAATAAAATTTAATTAAAAAATTTCGAAAAAGTGAAAAATAGTGTAAATATCAACGCCTGACTGAATTTCCCGCTGCCGCCTTTGTTTTGCGCCTACACTCTCTCGTGACCGAAACCGTCAACCGCACCGACATTGTTGTGCGGGGACTCTTACACGTGGTTTAGTGAGAAAAGTCCCAAAAAACGTTTTTTGACAATAACTTTAAAATTTGAGGGTGTCTGGTAAGTTTGAATTTTTGGGATCTTTTAAACGAGACCTACAACCTCAACTACCTCATTTGAAAAGTATATTCGATTTTGTTTTTTTTTCAATTAAATTTTCAATTAAATATATTCAATTAAATTTTAAATTTAAATATTTTGAATAAATTTTTTTTTTTTAATTAAAACTCGTTAATTAATTTTTTTATTAAATCTACGAACTTTTTAATTGAACTTAATTTTTATTTATTCTGTATTGTAACAGACAGTCATTTTTAAAACAATATTAATGTTTCAAATTCAGAAAACAATTTCCCCAAATTCTGTTATACCCCTTATATACAATTTTATATGTGTGAGTTGTAATTTTATATACATAAGTGTTTATGTTTGCATAGGACATGAGTGAATGCGTAAATAAACAACAAAACTATTTATATTTGTTACACATGACAGGACAATACAGTTCTTGTGTTTTTTGTTTGTTTGTTTTTAAGATAAACAACAATTAAGTAAATTGTATGATATTCATAAATTAATGTGTTATACTTTGTATGATTAAAGTAAAATTTAACAACTCTTTAATGAAATGGGTTAAGTAGTTTTAAAGTAAAAAAATAGTTTTTGTAAGTTTGTTACACTGGTTGTTACACCACTAGGAATCATATTGAACCATAACTGCTTGGTTTAATTAAATTTTCTGTAAAAGAAGTTCTTAAAGGTTTTAAAATATTGTTAACAAAATATCGAGGTAAAGTGTATTTAACATTTCTTTACATTTTATTTTAACTTTTTATATTTACATTCATAATTGTTCACTAAAATAAAAAACATTTTAATGATTTAAAATTTTGTTATCTTTAATTTGTACACTCAAAAAAATACGTCAGTAAAAAAGTTTGTAAAATTGTTTGTATCCCAACTTTACAACTTTTTTACTAAATTGTACTAAAAAAATATTTTTTTGTAATTCGTTTTAGTAAACTCGCGTTACAAACTATTAATTTTTTACTGATTTTTTAATAATTTTTTCAATTGATTTTTTAAAAATTTCGTATTAACTTTTCGGTTTCTTTTCTAGAAAAGTAATGCACTAATGAAATACAAAAAGAAAATGTTATTAAAATATTTGGAAATTAAAAAGAGCATTTAAAAAAAATATATAGTTAGTTATTTTTTTATTTTAATGGTAAAACTGCGCTTTGATGAGTATGAATATGTTTATTATTTTCAATATTGAATTACACTTATTTGTCTGCTTCATTGTAACTACTTTGTTTTCTTTCAATAAAAACATATATAAAAAAGGGAACAAAATGCAGTAAAGAGAAGATATGCAAAATTCAAAAAAACACCGACCTTTTTCAATTCTTTTTTCTTTCTTCTCCACTTGCGGTCCTTTTTTGTTTTACGCTATTTGCGATTTTTTTTCTTGTGTACAGTGTACACAAAGGGTTGATTTCTTAATACTCATTGTCAGAATAGTATTGGTAATTTTGTGTACTTTTCTTCATGCCTTTCTTTCTATTATTCAGTTGGAAAATAGCATTTGAATTGACAACGTCGTGGTCCGCGACTCGCGGAGCGGAAGAAATAAAAAAATGTACAAACAACACTGTTGCCAAGTTGGAGGTTTTCCCGCTAAATCCAGCGCTTTTTGTTTGGATTTAGCGGGGTAAAATTGGTTTTAGCGGGAAAATCTGGCGCTTTTTGTTTCGATTTAGTGGGAAAAATTTAGAGGTTTTTTCCAATTTTTATTTTTTTTTTCAATCGAAAACGCGAAGTTTGCCGAATTTTAGCGCTTTTTTTTTCTAACTTAGCGGGAGAATTTTATATTTTCCCGCTAAATTTTTTTCGGTGGTCTCTTGCGCGTTTTTATTGAAAAGTCAATTTTCGTAGAAAAAATAGTTTGGAGGTTTTTTTTTAAATTTTTCTTTTTTGTCAATCAAAAATGCCAAGTTTCTCGGTTTTCAACGCTTTTTTCGTAATTTAGCGGGAGAATTTAAAAATTTTCCCGCTAAATTTATTTTTGGCGGTTTCTAGCGCTTTTTTAGTGAAATCTAGAGGTTTTTGGTTAAAAATAGTTGGCAACAGTGACAAACAACAAAATATTACAACACAAAATACAGGTAACCAAATGTTAAAGTATTGTTTGTTTAAAATTAACTCTTTTTTTTAGGACAATAAATAAAACAAAATAGAAAATGATGAAAGCAGGTAACAACTGTATATTTATGTGTTCCATTTAAATAAAATCAATATAATTTATTTTTTATTCTAGAACACCAATTTATTCAACACAATTTTCAAAGCATTTATTTTATGTGGCATGTAATTTATATTTTGTACACTCAAAATAATAACTCTGTTAAATTACAGAAAAACTCTGCTAATTTAGCAGAGTATACCATACTTTTCCAGCTAACAACATTTCTTGGTAATTTTACTAAAAAACTCTGTAAAATGATTTTGACAAAAAAAAACTGTTAATTTACAGAGTTTATAGTAAAATATTTTTTAAATAAACTACCATTTAGCAAAGAAAACTATGTAAATTTACATTTACATTGTAAAATGCATTTGATGCTCTGTAAATTTACAGAGTTTAGTTAAATGCATGTTATTTTGTAAAATTTTTATAAGATTTCTGACAAGATTTTTTTTTATAACTTTTTTTGCTACTTTTTCAACTTATTCTCAACAAAAAAAACAGATAAAATTTTGATGTTTCGTAACAAAGACAAAAACTACTCAACACAGAAAACTTTTTTGGTTATAAAAAATACGAAGTATTTTGCTTAAATCTGTATTTTAGCAGAAAACTCTGTTAATTATCTGTTAAATTGTGATTACAAAGTAAAAAGTAATATAACAGAGGAAACTTTGTTTTTTTGTCACAACAAAATACAAAGTATTTTCTTTAAATCTGCATTTTGACAGAAAACTCTGTGAAATTTCTGTTGAATTGAGATTACAGTCATTTTACAGAGTATTTTACAGAGTTATTATTTTGAGTGTATAAAAAAAATGTATTCAATATTTTCTCTTACATATTTCAGATCAAAAATTCAAACAAAATCTGACTTGCATTGAAATAGTAATGGCGACAACAAGCGCAAAATGCAGTTTACATATAGTAAAAAAATACCAAAAATTTTAAATACACAATTTACAATTTTTTTACAAAAAAATTTAGTAATACTAATTTTTTTAGTGTTTTTTAAGATTACTAATTTTTGAAAACCAAAGTTTGTAATGGTAACTGAAAAAGTTATCGGGCACAAATTGAAAACTTTATTAGTAATGGTAACAGACTTTTTTGTAAGGAATACTAACAAATTTTTATGAGTGTAGAAGTCATTAACATTTCCTTTTCATGCTGATTATTTTTTGTACCTTTTGCAAAATGAAAAAATTAAGTGCTTTTTATGTTTTATACCTCAAACTAAGATAACATTCATTCATTTTAAAATAAAAATAAAGTAAATAATATGAAACATGAAAAAAATAATGTTAAAAGATACATTTTTAGTAAATAAAAATTTATTAAAAAAAAAAAAAAAACTTAATGAAAACAAAAGTAACATTTTATCAAAAAGCTCAAAGCTATAATATTTTTAAAAGGAAAAATATGCATATAATCGACTTTAAATGCCATTTCAAGAATATATAAAAAAAAAATTTACGGATAAATAAATATTTTCAGAATTGCTGTTTTTTTTTGTGTGTAATTTTTAATGGCCACTACAGATTTCAGCGAAAAAGAAATTAAAATGAAAACTCTATACAAAGTAGCCTGTAAAAAGGAATTATCTTTAAATGTTTGTAAAAAATTTATGTGTGTGTGTTGTTTTTAAAGCAAATATTTCGTTTTTACCATTTGCCAGTTAGAGATAGATATCAGATTTTTTGTGGTAAATAAAGCAACTTTTACAGAAAGCTACAAAAGATTCGTGGTTTAACAAAAAAGAGAGAAATGTTTACAATGTATGGGGGACTTAAAATGAAGAAAACATTTTAAAACAAGAGTCTTTAGAACTTTAACTAAAAGCAGCTTTAATTTTTTTTTTCTTTTTGATAAATTTTTGCATTTTTATAATTTTGTATATAATTGTTGACTTATTTAAAGTTTGTTATACCGTGTAATGTAAAAGGATACAACAGAAGTTTGTCATTATACCATTCAGTTATTGTTAGTAAAAGAGGGTAAATATAAGTTCGACAGTCTATTTGTAACACTACGAAATTTAATACTTCTTTAAAATTGGTGCTGCTTGATCGATTGAAAGTCGGTCATTGGAAATTCCAGCAGTCTGTATACTTTTATCTACTTACCATAAATCTCGATTTTGTTGTTTTTCCGTCAGTTCAAGATTACATTTTTTTAAAAATTGGTCAAGCAGAAAAAAGTTTGCAGATTATGATGTGATTTTCACATCATTTGCTAATGTTCAAACAAAAATATTAATACATATTAATACAAATACAGAAAATTCTACAAAGAGCTCAGAAACACACAGAAAAGCAAAAATATTGATAGGAAAACTTTGAATAATTCTGAAAAATAGGAAAACTTGGAAAAAATAAAAAATTTATCTGAACAATTTAGAAAAAAAAGGAAAAAAAATCAGTCTAATTTTGAAAATTTAAAAAAAAAAATCTGTAAATTTAAGAACAAATCGGAAGTAAAATTTCGAAAAATGTTTAAACTAACTGAAAAATTTTGAAATTCAAAAAATAACCGGGACAATTAAAAAAATCAGTAAAAACTAAAAAAATCTCAGCAATTTGCGAAAATATATAGGTAATGCAGCAAAACTTAAAACAAAATTTTAGGGAAAATGAAGAACGAAAATAAAAAACGAGAAAATATTTTCGAAAATGGTAAACAATTTTTTTTCATTCATTTACTCAAATTGTTTTTTAACTTTTTTTCTTTAGGGAGGGCATTAAAATATCCCACAAGGCCAAATTTAATTTTAATACTTGTTTGTTTTCATTTTGTTTATTAAATAACAAAAATTACCAACTACATAGATTCTAGTCCTCCCTAGTCCCCTCTTTTTTAGGTTTTTATCTTTTTGCTTAATGTCTGCGGCTAAAGTAGCACTCTACTTAGAGTGATTTGTCTTTGTGAATCATGTTAAATGGCTTTATAAACATTATTTTTTTTATGTCCTCCTTTTGCTTTCAGAAGTTTTTTGTTTTGATTTCAGTAAAAACAAAAAAACAAAAATAAAATTTTAGCAAAAGAAGAAAAAAAAAAAAAAAAAATCGTTAACCTAATTTTTATTGTGGTCTCACATAAATTTGCTTTATCTTTATGAATTGTTTTTCTGTTTTTTTTTTTTTTCCTTTGCAGTTTCTTTTTTTGTTTGTTTTCTCGACTATACACAGTGGTTCCAAGTCCAAATCTAGCTGGACAAAATTATTTTATCACCGTTTTATATGTTTTTGGGGTCGCTGAGTTCAAAAAACATGTTTAAATTTTTCTAAGTCGATTACACTAATCGACAACTTTTTATTTTTTTTCTAATTTCAGTAATTCATTAATGACAAAAATGGTTTATATGCAGAACAGAAATATGAAATGCAAAAACTTATTTTTTTAAAGTTTTGTAATCTCTAAAAAAAAAAAATTTTTTGTCGAGAAGTGTAATTGAAAAAAACAAGTGAGAGTGTTAAATTCGGCTATGCCGAATCTTTTGTACCCTCCAAAATGTAAAAAAAATAAAAAACCAGTGAGAGTGTTACATTCGGCTGTGCCGAATCGTTTATACCCTCCAAAATGTAAAAAAAAAAACAATATAAAAAAATCCAGGGGCGTTTTTTTTGGGGGGGGGTTGGTGGGAGACGTTAGAGAGCACCTTCTCTTGCGATTTCGAACTTCATCTGAGAGAAGAATGCTGCATTTGTTTAGCAAAAGTACAAAAAACCCTGCAAAAAATGCGATTTTTATAAGGTTGGTTTAGTTCTCCAAGGGGGAACTTTTTTCCCCTTGGTCCGATTTTATCCATTTCCGAAGTTAATCTGCTTAGGAATATAAGACAAATTCGTGCCAAACTTCGGAAGTGTAGCTCTTTTATTTTGGACTGTATCGTGTCCTCTACAGAAGGACAGACGGATAGACGGACGGACATTTTTGAATTTAGTCGAAGCGTGTAATTGGCCGCGGTTTAATAGGAAATATCACATTTAATGCTTTATTTAAGCTAAGCAAGCATAATTATGTTACCTAAAAGTTATCAAAAACTTACAAAAATTCGATACTTTATTTAAAAAAAAAAATTTAGGCGAAAATCTATTTTCATATAAACTGTGATTAATTTTAAACTTGCAAAAACCTGCAAGAAATGTCTGCATGACAACGTTCAGTAATAAATTACCTATAAGTTGTATGTAGTAATTCGACATGATATGCCTGGATTCGGTTTTGGCAAGCTGCGGAAGTTTCATAAGTCCTCAAAAATATTGTTATTATTGACCATACTTCAAAGTACAAAAAATGTAAGAAGAAGATCGATAATAAATTTCTTATTAGTGTCCAGAATAAGTATAAATCTGTAGCTTTCTTGTACATAAACCGTTTTGAAACCATTGATGTAACATGGATAATATGATGTTATTAGTTGAACACTTATATATATATTATTTTTTTTTTAAATATTGGATACCAAAAATGTTATTTCATTCGCATATTTAACAAAGTTAAAGACCTAATTCCAAAAAATGGTTATTAGTTTGATCAGAACACATCTTTAGCTTGCCCCTAGCACTATTAATTCCCAATTTTAAGGACACTAATTTTTGGACTTTTGTCCAGCTAGATTTTGATTTGGAACCAATGTGCTATATAGAAAAAAAAACATACAAAAGTTTTGTGAATTTCTTTTGCTCTTTTTTTTTGAATATTCAACACTGGGTTTAATGGCGGAAATATTTTGTTGGCAAAGAGCTAAAGAAATAATAGATATTTACAATGGAATTTATATGTTTTAAAGATTTCAAACAAACAAATGAACGAACAAACAGAAAAAAGGTAAAAAAAGGATTTTAAGGAATTATTGTTATGGAGAATAATTGCCAAATGGGGATATAGTGATAGAGCAATTAAATTCTTTCAGTTATTTAAACAATTTTTTAGAAAAATTAACAGAATTTACTTAAATAAAGTACACTAAGGCTGGATTACTCAATGCTCCGTTATAAAATAACTCTCCGTTAAATTTAACTTTTTCATACAAATTTTGACATAAGGCTCCGTTAAATCGGCAGTTAGCATCTAACTTTTCATTGAGTAATCCGCCCTAAGGCGTATTAGTAATTTAATTTTATTAATTAAATATTACGTATACGCGTACATATTGTTCAGAGTTATCACTAGATTTTACGTCTGTAAAAAAAATAACTTTCCGCTTGTGTAAGACACATAAAGTGTCAACACTGATATTTTTAGAAAAAAATGAATACCATAAACATGGGCATTAGGCCCACTTACACAATTGTTAATCACGTTTATGTGTGATTCATTAAAATTTTATAAAAATAAAACTAAACAAATAAATTTAAAAATCACTTTGTAAAAATGATTGGCTTAAAATTCCCTTGATAATTACATTTTATGATTTGTTTTATGTAATAAAATACACTCTTGGGGTTTTTAAATGTATTTATTCTTCTTAAAAAATTTCACTTTATTAAGAGATTGACATTTAAATAATAAATTGTTTATTAATAAATCAGTATATAAAACCTGTCAACCACAAACATAAAAACGCATTATTACAAAATCAATAAAATATTATAAAAAACTCCCAAGCGAGTGTGTTCAACCCAAAATCGAATATTAATAATTTTCTAATTTATATACAATTGCTACACCTTATTATTTATGCTTTAGTAAGTAACGACTTTTCTTAATGAAAATTGTTCCTTTCAATTTTGAACCTTTTCACACCCCAAAAACCCTACCCACCACAAAAAAGTCTTCAAATGTAGAATAATTTGTATATTGACTTTCAGCTGAAGTTAACTGTAGATGTGTCAATATCAAAACTCCGTTAGGCTTTCACAATATTTTCACCCTTGTCACATAAAATATATTTTATGAAGAACTCAATTAAATCATAAATTCATAAATTTTATACAGATACATATAAACAAGAGACATTTTCACATACATATACCAACTTGTAAACAAATACACTTCCTTACATACAATGTCAATTATATTACCAAATAATATCTCTCCCCCCTTAACAAACAATGTTTCATTTTGAAATTGAACAGGCAAAATTTGTTCATACAAACGTACTAGCAACGATTGATTTTCCAACAGTCAAATCCCCTGTTGTATGTATGAAAATAAGAGGCATAAACTTTCAATATTATTGGATACAAAATTAATAAAACTCCCTAAATGGTCATAAATTTATAAAACGCAGACAAAACTCTTATGATAAACAGACAATATTTTTTTTTTTGTAAATTCAACTACGTACACACCTTCGCTTTAAAGAATAAGAGTGGTGAGGGGATTACGAATGTTATTATGTATGTTAGTCAAAATTTTTTTTAATACCCTCCGCATTAGGGTGGCACGAATAATGATTTTTTTAGAATTTGGTCAATCGCCGGGCAAATTATTTTGTTTTTGTTTTGACTTGAAAATATTTTAGCTGAAATGGTTAAAAATTGATGCCTTTATGCCTTTTAAGACCAAAACGAACGATATTTTCCCAAGCAATCGACAAAAGTAATTTTTTGTGATTAAACATAAAATTAAAAAAAAAAAAAAAAGTAAAAAACATACTTTTTGCTTTTTATGTCTCCCCCTCTTGACAAATGTTTACTAATTTATTTACTATGCTTTTTGCACTAAAGTTATACAATTTTATCATTATTTGAGCTATTTTTTATATCCACTCCGCAAAAAGGGGGCGGGCAAAAAAACTAAATTTTTTAGTCCCCCCGGTCCTAGTGCAGGACTTTGAACTTCTTCTTGCATAAACATGTTTCATTTGTATAAATATAAAATATAAAATACACGTAAAAAAAATCGTGTTTTTCAGAGGTTGGTTTAGTTCCTCAAGGTGGAACTTTTTTCCAATGGTCCGATTTTGCCCATTTACGAACTTCACCTACCCAGGACCGTAAAACATATTCGTGCCATCTACAGACAGACGAACGAACGGACAGACGTACATTCACAGAATGTCTTAGAATCGATCACGGATCAATAATTTAATATACTTTATGGGGTCTCCGACCGATACTTCGATGCGTTACAAATGGAATGCCAAAGTGAGTATACCACCATACTATGGTTGGAGGGTATCAAAATATGTCTGGTGATTTATTAAATTTGATGTGCTGACACAAATTTAAAAATTTTTTATCGGTCTTACGTATAAGAAAACTCAGCAAACTTTTTTTATCATTACTTTTTGGCAATTATTTTTTCTTTAACATTTTTTTTTTCATTAAAAACTTTTTTTTATAATTTTTTTTCAAATTTTTTTGTAACAATTTTTTGTTGAAATTTTTTTTTTTATTAAAAATTTTGTTTTCATCAAAAAAAATTTGTTTTGATGAAAACATTTTTGTTTCCTCAAATTTTTTTTAACAAAAATTTTGTTCATTAAATTTTTTTTTTAACAAAAATTTTTTTTTTTGTTGATTTGTTGAGCTAATTGGACCTATAATTTTCATGTAAATAAAACTAAATTTTGTTTACAGGTTTTATCCCGACGTTTCGTCGATTATTTGTCGACTTCTTCTGGGGATTCGTCTATTTAATAAAAAAAAACATCATATTATTACACAATTAATTAATTAACAACATTCAAACTCACAATTTGTATATTTTTACATTAAAAAATTATGGATAATTTAACATTTAACATGTAACATATAACAGAAAACACGAATATAACAATAAAACACATCTTATCTTTAATATCACAGTTAATTAATGGCTACTTTGTAGCTTGAGTTTATGTTTTTTGTGTCCTCTTTTAAGTTCATTGTTTTGCTAATTTGTTGTTGTATGTATAAACTTTCTTTTGTGTATCTCTTCCTTTCCATTCTCTCAGTGTTTAGTATTCTAATTGTTTCAAAATCAGCTGTGTGTTGAAATTCTGTCATGTGCTGTGACAACCCTGTTGCATTATTTTGTTTTGTTATGTCTGCCTGATGTTCTGCCATTCTAGTTGCTAATGCTCTCTTCGTTGTACCGATGTATACTTGATCACATGTTTGATCTCCTTTCCCCTTGCATTTTATTTCATACACAACATTGTTTAGTTGTTGTTTGTCTATTGGTGTTTTTACTTTGCTAAATATTGCGCTTAAATTTTTTTTTCATTAAATTTTTTTCTGCTTAAACAATTTTTTTTTTTTCGTCAAAAAATTTTTTTTTTTTTACAAATTTTTTTTTATTAAAAATTCTTTTCGCTGTATTTTTATTTTTTTAATTTAAAACTTTTACACTCAAAAACTTAAATGAAATTTGTTGAAAAAATAATACTTTTACTAAATTTTTTGTTGAAGTTAAAAGAATTATATTCACTAAACGGGTGTTTTTGCACTCAAAATCAGTTGTAGTAAAAAAAGCTTGAGCATTGTGTAGGGTATTTATGGATTAGCCAAAGCTGATTTTAATTTTTTTACTTATTATACCCTCCACTCTAGTGATAGAGGGTATATATAAGTTTGTCATTCCGTTTGTAACACCTCGAAATATTGGTCTAGGACCCCATAAAGTATATATATTTATGATCCTCGATCGATTTTAAGACGATCTAGCGATGTCCGTCCGTCCGTCTGTCCGTCTGTCTGTCTGTCTGTCTGTCTGTCTGTTGAAAACACGCTAACTTTTGAAAGACTTTACGCAGGCTCCTGAAGTTTGGCATATATGTTGGGCATTTACCTGGTCAGGTTGGTATTGCAATCCAGCGAAATCGGTTCAGTGGTTCAAAAGTTATGAGCAAAAGACTGAATTTCGGCAAGGGTTTTTCCTGAATTTATGAGATAAAAAGCACTATAACTTTCGAAAATCAATTCTGAGGATACTGAGGCTTGGCATATATATTTTTCGTTCCTCCATCCTAGTTCGTATTGAATTTCGCCCAAATCAGTCCAGTGGTTCAAAAGTTATTAGCAAAACCGTGAATATCAGATTAGCTTCACCTTAAATTCACGTGGTGAAAACCCGTTAAACCTGTTTTAAAACCATTGGTAAGTCACAAAAATATTTTAAAACGTAGTTTTGTCACTCAAAAATATTTTTTTACCAAAACAAAAAAAAATACACTCGAAAAAAATTTTACACTCAAAAAAATTTTACACTCAAAAAAAAAATTTTTAAATTTTTTTTTGAATGTAAAATTCGAAAAAATTTTACACTCAAAAAAAATTTTACACTCAAAAAAAATTAGTATTTTTTTCAAAAATTACAAAAAAAAAATTTTTTACACAAAATAAAATATTTCTAATCATAACTGTTATTTTTTTCACGTTAGAAAATTTACTATAACTTAAAATGGGCATTGTGGAGGGTATTCATAGATTCGGCCAAGTCGAATTTAACTTTTCTACTTGTTTTTGTATAAAGTCGACACACTCTAAACCATTATGATTTGACTGTGTTGTTTTTTGGTAGAAGGTCTCTGTTCATTTGACTAAAAAACGATACAGTTTCAAATTTTAATAAAAAAAAATATATATTTTTTTTTGCGTGGAATATACAAACATTTTCCATAAAATACTGAACACATACAATATACTATGTTGAAAATTAATGTTTGTACTGTTTTTGTTTTACAAATTTCATTAATAATGCAGTTAATAATTTGTATACATAACTTTTTTATATAAAGTGATGTACAGATATTACAGTTACATGAGTTTTTTATGTTTTCCATTTTTTTCTTTAATTTTAGTAAAAAAAAAAAATAATGTGGCTAAATTTTTAAATTGTAAATTTTTTATAGAATTAACAAGTGTTTTAACAAAATTTAGTAAAATTTTCCAATGTGTTATGAAAACAAATGAAATAGAAAAAGTACACTGAAAAAATAATTATTTGCTCAACTTAACTTGTGCTGATGTTTCTAACTCCTCAAAATATTACGCGGCAGGAAAAAAGGTATAGGTAGATTAATTTGTATACTTAAATCTCTATAAATATACAAGGCAAGCTAAAAATTTAACTAATCATTTAACTGTCCCAAAAAAAATTATCAACATTTTCTTAGCCACGAATCTGTGACAAGTCGCAAAGTTTTTCACAAAAGTGTCAGATTTTTTTTAACATGATAATATTTTTAGGCTGGTGTCTAATTTTAAAAAAGTTGCAGGACGCCACCTCAGTTTGACTATATACGCTAACAATTAACGAAAAAGAAAACAAGAATTACTATTTTCATTTTCTTAAAACCAAAAATTTGAATAGCTGGGGTTTGTAACTTGGATTATAATTCATCTCGTGGTGAATAAACCCGTTTTCAACATTTTTTTTTTCATCAATTTTTTTTTTCCATCAAATTTTTTTTCATTAATTTCATTAATCACAAAAAAAAATTTTTTTCATCAATTTTTTTTCACCAAAAATTTTGGGTTCATTAAATTTTTTTTAACATAATTTTGTTTTTAGTGAAAAAAAATATTTTTTTTTACCAAAACTACTTTTTCACCAAGTCTAATTTTTATGCTTTTCGCATAAAAATTTTCCATTTGTTTATCAAATGTACATAAAACAAGTGAGAGTGTTATATTCTTTGGTGACGAATCTTTTATACTCTCCAAAATGTAAAAACACTTTTTTGCACTTATTTTTGCACTCACTTACGAAATGTACAGCGTTTTTGGTTTTTAATGGGGTCCTCGACTGATATTTCAATTCCTTTTGCATGGAATAGCAAAGTAATAAAACATTATTTTTTCTAAAAAATCTTTGCTTTGGCAAGTACACCCAAATCTTCCGCAAAACATTATCATGATTTAATATTTTTGGGCAAGATTACAAAATTCGCAGGCATTTTTTTACATGAAAGGTCATTTGGGTCTGTGTGATATGTCACGTATTCCATTTCGCACAAAATATGCCTGCGAATATCGTTCTTTGATAAAAAAAATTTGGATGAAAAAAAAAATTTTTGGATGAAAAATTTAGTGAAAAAAAAATCATTAAAAAAAATCATGACAAACCAAATTTTGATAAAATCAATATGTTATATTTTGTTTTACAGCTGCTAAATATTTTTTTACTTACCAGCAGGTGATGAAAAAAAATTTTGATGAAAAAAAAAATTTATGAAAAAAAAAATTTTGATGAAATAAAATTTTTGGTGAAAAAATGTTAAACAAATGACAAAAAAAAAAATAATGAAAAGTCATTATGTACATTATAAATTATATCCAATATCGATTCTAAGCCATTCTGTTAATGTCCGTCACCGTTCCGAATTTTAAAGGCATCGGATCAGTGCTTCTTGTAGCCCCCATACAACCCGCCTTCCCGATTTTCATTTAAATCTCTCAAATTTCACGAAAATATAAAATATTTAATTACAATTTTGTTTGTGTATGTTAAACGCGTACTTTAATAATCTTATCAAATCTGATTATCATCAGCCGACTTTTGGACTTAGACCCCATCTGAAAATTTCGCCCGATATTCAGTTAAAGCGGTTTATTGACAACAAATCCAAGCCTAATTCACTCAAATTTGATTTGTGAGTGTTTTTACAGATCTGACAAAATATAGATCTAATCGGTCAATGTTTGAACTTGTGACCTATATTCCGGGAAACTCTGGTGTAGGATATTATATGGTCGGTATTGACCGGCTATAATTTTCTTACTTGTTTTTTTTTGTATTTTTGGTAAGCAAGTTAAAGGTTTTTATGCTAAAAGAAGCTCAAAGTTCCACACATGGACCCGGGGGATTAGAAAATATCGTTTTTTAGTCCGTCCTTTTTTAAGTAGTGGATACAAACAAAAAATATAAATAATTATAAAATTGTAAAACTTTAGTGAAAAATGCAAACTTTTTTTTACAGGAGGAGTTGTCCCTAAAGTCCTGCATAAAAACATTTCCATGTTAAAAGAAATTCGACTTGGCCAAATCCACGAATATTTTTCTTAATGCCCAAAAGACTTTTTTTTTAAATATTTTTGCACAAAATAAAAATTTTTGAGTAAAAAAAACATTTGAGCTTAAAATTTTTTTGTGTTATAAAAATGTTTTTTGAGTGACAAAAAAACACGGACTAACATCGCTAGATTGACTTAAAATCAATCAAGGATCATTAATATTTTATATTGTTAAAATCGAATGAAATTTCACTGACTTTTTTTGACTCTAAAACACTTAAAAAAGTGTTACATAAACTACATACAGTTAATAAAAATAATTTTCTTAGTGTAGGTATAAATATTTTTAAAAATTTTAATGTGGGTGCCAACGTTTTTTTTTTTTTGGAAAAATATGCATTATTAATATTTATAAAATTTTGTTTATAATGGAATTTTTTTCTAATAAAATGACGGAAATATAATTAAAATTTTTAAATAGATTAGTCTAAAATTTTAATTGCCTATATGTACTTTGATGCAATATTTATGAAGTGTTTATGATTTGATTTTAAACAATTTAACAGGTTTATAATTTATTAAAAAAACAAACAAAAATATTTTTTAATAATATCTAAAAGCTTTTAGTAAAATGCAGAAATATTTTAATAAAAAATATTTTTAAATGAAACATTAATATAAATTTTAGATGAATTTAAAAAATTGTATTATTTTAATAATATTCTTATCACAAAAATGGTGGAAAACATAACAAAAAACAGTTTTTATTAGTTTAAATCACTATATATGTGTTTTATAAATTATATATTGAAATTCCTAAAGGTATTTTGCCATGTAAATCCCTAAATTTTTAAAATTTTCATTTTAAATTGCAACAAAAACTCTTGTTTTTTAAATCCTCTTAAAGTTTTTTATTTATTTATTAACAACTTTTCATATTTATAACATTTTCCAACAAATATACGCTCATGTATTTTATTTCCCTAACATCAATTTCACTTTTTTTTATTCATTTACCCTGCAAACATGAATAAAAAAATGTAAACGCTAATCCAATTATTATCATTTCAATGAAAACTTTGAAATAAACTCCAACACATAAACAACTGATGAGTAGTTAAGCTTTTACACAGACACACATGTATAGTAAAAGCAAGCACACACATTTACACACTTGTTCACTAACTCACTCTCTCACTAACATGTATACGAATTAAAAACATATAATAAACAACCGTTATGAATACATTGTTATCATTTACACATGCAAAACTTATAAACGGTTTATACAACTACAATATACGTGTTTATACAAGTGTGCGTGTGGATTGAAAGGATTGAAACGCATTCAAGTGCATATTTATGGTATATTAATAATAAAATTGTAACTCTGGGTAAAAATTTATATGATTCTGGAAACACATGCATACTTTATGATTTTACACATTTACAGAAATTTTAAATTTAATTTAAGAAAAAAAGATATTAAATCAAATTGGCTTAAAATGTCTGGCATGCCTTTTATATGAAGTACATTTTTAAATTCTTGTTAAAGGTCATGCTTATATTTCCAATTCAACAATTTTACATTTACTTAAACTTTTTTCTTTAAGTTTAACAAATTTTAATCTTGTTTTTTACTTGTGGGTAATTCCAAAAATTTTCGCCCCACTGTTCGGAAACATGCCTTTGGACGCCACTGAGAATTTGGCTCATATATATCCACGTTTATATGAGATATGTTGCATTTTTGGATTTTCAAAATTTGCTGTAGTTTTCAAATTATCGCGGGTCAAAGTTCGACTTTTTTAGCAAAAGTCAGAAAAATACATGACGTTTAACGTTCTCTAACTTTATAACTAGTAATCCGATTATCACAAGTAATGGCTCATATGAAAGCTTAATTCTTCTTCTTTTATTAAATATTTTCAAAAGCATACGGTTTTTTTCAGAAGTGTTGCAAAAATTCAAAAACTTTTTTTTTTTGCGAATATTTAAAAAAACACATCTTAGATTTTTTTAAAAAAAAGTTTGGTGATAAACAATACTGTTTTGTACAACATATCCAAAATTCAGAGTGGGATCCCAATGGGATCAAAAAATATTCTGATTTTAGTACGAAGTTTTTAAATTTTACCTTAGAAAATTAAAATTTTATGTTTCTTCAATATAAAAATTTAAATTTTCAAAGAAAATTATACTATTAAAATTTTGAAAAACATTCAAAACATAAGAAATTTAAATTTTCTAAGGGAAAAATATGAGAACATCGTACTTAAAACAGAATATTTTTTGATCCCATGGAGATCCCACTCTGAATTTTGAATATGTTATACAAAACATTGTTATTTTTCACCACAATTTTTTTTAAAAAAATCAAAGATGTGTTTTTTTAAATATTCGAAAAGAAAAAATGTTTTTGCATTTTTGCATCATTTCTGTAAAAAAAAGTGTGTTATTTTAAAAATATTTTCTAAAAGAAGAATCCCAGCTTTCACATGAGCCTAAATTTGTGAAAATCGGGTCATTGGTTAAGAAGTTACAGCTCTTTAAACGTGATGTATTTTTCTTACTTTTGCTTAAAAAGTCAATCTTTGACCCGCCATAATTCGTTAAATACACCAAATGTAAAAAAACGATATATGGTACATATATCATATTTATAAGGGCTATCTATGTGTCAATGTTCAAATTAATCTGAGACACCATTTCCAAAAATGACTAAAATTTGAGCTAAATTTTCTGTAATGGCCCTTGTTTGTTTGAAACCTTTAAAGAAATCCTTGAAAATTTCTTGTATGCTTTTTTTATAAAAAAAAAAAATCTCGGTATAAAGTTGTATAAACATCGACAACCTCCCATCCTCCCTACCCAAAAAAATACCTGTCATTCATAATGTTTTTTAAATTCCCTGGAGGCTGCTTTTTTTATTTTTTTGTAACCACGCATTTGCACAAAAAATATGTCGAAAAATTGAACAAAAACTTTAAAAAAAGATGTTTTTGTTAAACAAAATTTTTCTATTACATATTCATACAAAATATTACAGTAGGATTACAATAAAATAAACAAGTAGGAAAATTATGGTCGGTCAAGACCGACCATATCATACCCTACACCAGAGTTTCCCGGAAAATGGGTCCCAAGTTCAAACATGGACTGATTAGATCTATATTTTGTCAAATCTTTAATAAGTGTAAAAAGCACAAATCAAATTTGAGTGGAATAGGCTTCTTTTTGTTGACAATAAACCGCTTCAACTGAATATCGGGCGAAATTTTCACATGGGACCTAAGTCCAAAAATGGTCCGCTGATAATCAGATTTGATATTTGACACAAACAGAATTTTATTTAAATACATTGAAATTTGAGAGATTTATGTGAAAATCGGGAAGGTGGTTTGCATTGGGGCTACAAGAAGAACTGGTCCGATTTCTTTAAAATTCGGAATGATTTGAATGATTTGTGTGGATAAAACACGATTACCTGCCAAATTTCGAAAAGATACCTATTAAAATTCGGCTATTAGAGTCATTTGAGCCAAAACTAAAGAGGACCTTTGTATGGGGGCTAGGTCTAAATATGAACCGATTTTTTTCCAATTTCAATAGGCTTCGTCCTTGGGCCAAAAGAGGCTTAAGTTTCAAATTTCAAGTCAATTGATTAAGAATTGCGACCTGTATCATGTTTACACCGTTTACATTGACAGACGGACGGACGGACATCGCTAAATCGACTCAAAAAGTGATTCTAAGTCGATCGGTATACTTAAAAGTCGGTCTAGGACCAATATTTCGGGTAGTTACAAACATCAGCACAAACTCATTATACCCTGTACCACAGTGTGGTGTAGGGTATAAAAACTGAATCCTTGTTCTGTTTACAAATTTGAAGAAATTTTGTATATGACTCGGAAATCAAATTTAAGAACACTGAATTATGTAGTCCCCGAATTCGGCCACTTTTTTTTTAAATATGTGAAATCGGTATAACTCGACTACTAACGACTTAAACGATTCCATTGCATGCAAAACGAGTTGAAATATCGGTCGAAGACCCCATTAAGTTTATATATTATTGATCCACTTCTAAGACACTCTTGCTACATACATCCGTCCATCTGTTTGTGGAAAGATGCAATCCAAAAAAAAAAGAACTGTAAATTTGGTAAATGAGTGTATTACTTAATTGCAAAAAAGTATTTTTATATTTTGGAGAGTATAAAAGATTCTCCACAGAAGAATTTAAAACTAGTTTTTTTGCCCATTTCTTAAAGAAATGAAAAAAAAAACTTTTTTGATGTTAAACAAAATTTCGATAAAGAATTTTTTTTGATAATTTTTTTTTTTTTTTTTGTGAAAAAGAATTTTTGATAAAGAAAAAAAAAAATTTATATAAAAAAAATTTGACGAAAAATTAAATTTTTTTAAGAAAAAAAAAAATTTTTATGTCGAAAAAAAATGTTAAATGATAAAAAAAATTTGATGATAAAAAAAAAAATTATGAAAAAAAACTAATGAAAAACAAGTGAGAGTGCTAAATTCGGCTGTGCCGAATCTATTATACCCTCCAACACGTTAAAAAAACAGGGGCGTCTTTTTTTTGGGGGGGGGGGGGGGGGGTTGCGGCGGTAAGAGACAACCTTCCTGGATCCAACTGCAGGACTTTGAACTTCTTTTGAGATAAAAAATGTTTCGTTTGCTAAGCAAAAGCACAAAAACCCTATAAAAAATGGCGTGTTTTCAGAGGTTGGTTTAGTTCTTAAAGGGGGAACTTTTTCCCACGTGGTCCGATTTTGTCCATCTCCGAACTTAACCAGCCTATAACCGTTAGACATATTCATGCAAAATGTCACGAGTCTAGTTCTTTTATTTTGGACTGTATCGTGTCCTCCACAGACGGACGGACAGACGAACGGACAAACGGACATCGCTAGAATGTCTTAGAATAGATCACTGATCAATAATATATATACATTATGGGGTCTCCGACCGATATTTCGATGCGTTACACACGGAATGACAAAGTGAGTATACCCCCATACTGTGGTTGGAGGGTATAATAATACTTGATCACCCGGTGAAAAATGTTTGTATATGCGAACATAATATATACCTACAAATATGTTCATTAGGGCGTTTCACCAAAATCGTTTTTTTTACAACTCTTGAAGCGGAATATGAATTCTTATTGTCTTAAAGATTTTTGGAAGGTCGGAATCAACTCGCAAAAGTACTTTAGCACAGATTTGTAATATGCATTACATTTGGGTTCAGATTTCAAAAATGTTTTTAGTATGACACTTTAAAGTAAAAATAACACACAACTGTAATTATGAAAGTCGTCAAAGAGCGAACTCTAAACCTTAGCGAATTCGTATATGTTTCCATATACGAACATTTTTCACCGGAAACGTAAAAAAAATGTTGATGAAAAAATTTGTTTGATGAAAAAAAAAATATTGATAATAAAAAAAAAAAAATTGTAAAAAAATCTGATAAAAAGAATGTTGATGAAAAAATAATTTTTGATAATAAAAATTTGATGAAAATAAAAATGATGAAAAAAATGTGGACGAAAAAAAAATATTTTTAGAAAAATAATAATGTTACGTTTTATTCACCAGCTGGTAAAAAACATTTTTATTCACCAGCAGGAGAAGTGATATCCAAGTTACAAATCGAAGTCACAATCCTTTTTGGTTTTAAGAAAATAAAAACAGTAATTCTTATTTTCTTTTTTTTAGTCGGTAGCTTTTATTGTCAAACTGAGGTGGCGTTCTGCATGATTTATAAAATTAGACTCCAGTCTACAAACATTATCATGTTAAAATATCAAGGTCTTTCAGAGCGCACCTACCGATTGTCCTGAAACTAGCATATGGGAATGAGGGGGAAAAAATAAGAATTACCTGTTTTTTTAGCTGCCCAATCTCAAATTTAAAAAAGGGTTGCCACCTTATGAAAAATTAGGGCTTTCAGGAAAATCCGTATAAAAGCCTTACTAGCAGGAATTTCGCCAAACGAAGAAATACGGGTCTGCTTAATTTTGATAGAGATTATTATATATGATTTTGACGGTCGTACGTGTATGCATCTCCATATAAACTACGACAACGACTATTCATTTTTGACAATACTGAACTTAACGAAGCCGAATTTGGATACGACCGATACACCATTGGATAGGCCTTCAAAAATCCTGTCGACCTATATAAAATGTTCATATAGTTTCTTTGGAAGAAATGGGAAAAATCCTCAAAAAACGAAAAAATCACGTTTTCCCCTCCCCTTTGATCCGCTAAATAAGAGATTGGGTAGCTAAAAAAAATTAGGTAATTCTTATTTTGCTCCCCTCTTTCCTGTGTGTAAGTTTCAGGATGATCAGGTGCCCTGTGAAAGACCTTCCATGTAAGTAAAAAAAAAAACTAGCCATGTAAATTATGGCAAAATTTCTTTTAAATTAAAAACTTACGAAAGTATCCAAACAATATCAAATATAATTTATTATTAAATTTAAATATAATTAGATGTTTATGTATTTAATTTCCTCAGTTCAATGTTCTGTCTCAATAACTTTAAAACAATTTTTCAATAAAATTTATATAATTTTTTTTTCTTTCTCAAAAATATTCACCCTCCTTGAAACCATATTGTCTAAAACTTCTAAAGCAAATATTAAATAAAAAAGGAAATTCTTTAGAAAGAAAATATAACAAAAACAATAACAAACCAGCCTTTCAAATAACAACCCACTAATAGAAACCAACAAAGACCAAACACAAAAATATAAAAAAAAACTTCAAAAAGAAATGGAATGTTATGAAAAAAAAATCAGCAACAAAAACTGCCAACAACTTTTTTTTTATAAAATTGGCGCCACATTTTAAATAATACGCGACGCCTTTTCATTCAAACGTAGTACACACATATTTGTAAACGAAAAATGAGTTTCCGGTAAAAAGTAAAAAATAAAAAAAAATATAGTAGACATTTTTAACGCTAAAGAACCCCCTCATAAATACCACTTATGGTGGGGTTTTTTTTGCTTCAAAGTAGACGCGCGAGATATGTGTTTATTAATCCACAATAATTAATTTCAATAATTTTGTACCGAATTTTAATATTTATTTAATAAAACACAATATTTAATTTATTTAATTATATTCCGAATTCAAGTTTATTATTCAAAGAAGGTTGGTTTATAACTAACTACTAAAACTTACAGACTAACTTAACTAGGTAACAATTAGAGTTCTTAAGAAAAGCTTTTTATGGAGCGAAATAAAATTGGAGTAATAAATATAATATAAGTAATAAAATGTATAAAATAGAGTTTAAAGAAATTGGGGATATATAGTAGTAAGAAAATATTATGTCAAGAAGTTATCGTAACTACCCCTCCGTTAATGTAAGGACACTCCAGAGTCCTTTATTTATTATAAGTAATATTTTGTCTATGTTTAAGTTTTATTTGAATAAAAAGTTACTTCATTTATTAAAAATTAAAAATAGTGTAATATATATTATTTTTTTTTATAAATTATTAAATATCATAATTTTATACGAATCTTAAATTACATAAAAATTACAATTTTCTTTTTTTTCATTTCCCTTTTATCCATTTAATTTTTTCAAAATAGTTATTCTTCTAATCATCAAATTTTTCCGTGTCCAGAACACCATCGTACTTTGTATTCCTCTTAATATTAGAACTATGTACATTCGATAATTTACATAATCTAAATTTAGGCTGCTCTTTATGCCTTAATGCCTGATAATTTTTTATATATCCTTCATTTCTTTGATCGTGGTATGTTTCCCTATTTTGATTTCTTTTATCGATGTAACGTTCCTTGCTCTCTACTACAGTGTTATAAATCTTTTTCTTATCGCAGTTACCATACTCAACATTGATAGGTTTCTCTTTTATAACAGAGTGATACCTATTGTTATAATATTCTATAGATTTACTTATCTTATTTTTAATATTTAGAGATTTCTGCTCAATAGTTAAAATTCTTATCCTTTCACTAAGAGTATTATGAAGTCTTTCTATGTCTGAATTTCCAGTATGGCTGTTAGGTTTCACAAAATGAAGTTCAATATTTTCGTCTTTTAAATAATCTTTTATATTTATACTTTTAAATTCATTATCAGTGACAAGTTTACTAAAATGTCCCTTTTGTGACTTGTATAGCCTAAGCTTTTCAATTATTGTCTGATTCGTTCTATCTTCTAGGTAATAAGCCGTAGCAAATTTTGAAAACTTATCTATAAAAGTAAGAAAACTTGACTTGGAGTTCGTGTATACATCCATATGAACTATTTGTCTGATATCCTTTGGGGTTTCAGTTAAATGAAATTTGGGCCTTATGGGATTTCGATCATATTTTGTTCTATTGCAAATATCACAGTTGTTAATATATTTTTGAATTAAAATCTTCAAATTAGGAAAATATATTTTTCTCTTTAAACCTTCATAATTCTCGTTAATCCCAGTGTGACCTGTTTCATTTCTGTGATAATGATTTATCTGCTTATAAGTTTCATCTTCAGATGGTAAATCTACTGCATTGAACGAACATCTCACAAATTTTACGTTCTGATTTCCCTCATATAACTCGATTATCTTTTTCTGTAGAACATTGTATTTACGATCATCTAATTCAGAAAATATCCCTATTTTTCCTTTTTCTATATTTCTTGTCAATATGCATTCTAAATTATTAACCAAATCCGCTGAATTTATATAAATTTTCCTGTTACCAAATTTTATTTCAAACTCCCTGGTTTTATTGTCAGTTAAAATTATCTGAGTCCTAAAGCGATTAACAACTGTATCTAAGATACCTATATGATCATGTCTGTCTTCCTCTTGAGAGTGAATAGTGGCTATTGTTGACAGGCCATTATTATTATACATTGAATCATTATCACTTGTACTATTTAACAGATTAATTTCACCAGAGTCGTTGTTTATTCTGCTCAAAAAATCAGCGACTTGATTATCCTTTCCCTTAATATAATTAACAGTTAAGTTGAAGTCACTTAGCTTTATAATCCATCTATAAAGTCTAGGATTCAATTCTCTGCTTTGAGATTTTACGAAAAGCCATCTTAAGGGCTGGTGGTCTGATAAAATTTCAAACTTTACACCGTATAGGTAGGGGCGAAAATAATTTGTGGACCATACTATAGCAAGAAGTTCTTTTTCAGTAGCTGAATAATTTTTCTCGTGGTCATTTAACGTTCTACTAGCAAAGCAAATAGGATGCCCATTTTGCTGTAAAACGGCACCAATTGAATTCAAACTAGCATCCGTAACAAGTTGAAAAGGTTTTGAGAAATCTGGAAACCTAAGAACTGGGGCCTCTGTTAAAATATGTTTTAATTTCTCAAATGCATTTATAAAGTTGGGATCATTTACATTTAATCTAACATCTTTCTTAAGGTACTTTATCATGGGATAAGCCACTTTAGAGTAATCTCTTATAAATTTACGATAGTACCCAGTTATGCTTAAAAAGGACTTAATTGCCTTTACCGTATTTGGCAATTTTAAATTTAAAATTGTGTCGACCTTAGTCGGATTAGGTTTGACTCCTTCGGGGGTCAATATATGACCTAAATATAATGTTTCCTTTGCAAAGAATTTGCACTTATTAATTTGAATTTTGAGGTTTGCTTCCCTCAACTTTACAAAAACTTTGTTTATGTTACAAAGATGTTCCTGGAAACTGGTAGAAAATATCAATATGTCATCTAAATAAACGACACAAATTTTATTGATTAAATCACGAAGAACATAATTGATTAGCCTCTGAAACGTTGCCGGAGCATTCTTTAAACCGAATGGCATTCTGACGAATTCATAATGACCATATGGTGTAGAAAATGCAGTTTTTGCCCTATCCTCTTCCTTAACTAGAATCTGATGAAAACCTTTGGCTAAATCAATTGTCGAAAAATACTGAGCTCGTCCTAATTTATCCAGAATCGTTTCAATATTCGGGATAGGAAATTTATCATCGACGGTAATCCCATTCAGTATCCGATAATCTATCACTATCCTCCATTTTCTCTCCCCTGAATTGTCCATTTTCTTTGGCACTATCCATAAGGGACTATTATAAGGAGAATTACTCTCAGTTATAATACCTTGTTTAAGCATGTCATCTATCTGGTTACAAATTTCCTGTTCGTGAATGTGAGGGTATCTGTACATTTTTGTATAAACTGGTCTATCGTTTATTGTCCTAATTTCATGTTCCATAATATTTGTGTAACCTAAATTTTGTCATTCAGTATATATTAAATCATTAAATGATTGAAGAATGTTGCCTAGAGCAGATTGTTCCTCACAACTTAGACCATTATATAAATTTTCTAAAACTTTGTCATCAATTTGTACTGCTTCTAATTGATTTATCTCATCAACAGAATAGGGGCAAGTTTTTAAAAACTCAATTCTATTGTTAAAATTAATTGTCAAAATTTCCTTTTCCATATCTACTATGGCACCCAAAGGTTTCAAAATATTTTGACCTAATATAGCATCAAATTGTTTCCCATTAAATGCCGTTAATTTCCACGACATAGTGGCAACCTCACCGAACTCCTTCGGAAGTTCCGTTATAATTTCCTGATTTATTTCTGTTCTACCATTTAAAGAAGAAAAAGAAATAGGATTTTCCAATTGGAGTCTCCTGTAATTCAGTAATTTATTTTCATTCAGTAATGAAGTAGTTGACCCAGTGTCAATTAAAGCCCTTATTCTATCATTGCCAACTGTAAGAACTACTATTGGAAGTGCCTTGAGGAGGCTGTCATGTGAAAATTTACCTGATCGTCATTATCATAATTTTCATTCATTTCCTGAAAATGATCTATTTCCATCTGAGATCTTTCAGATTGTCTGTTATTTTGAGACTGATAGGATCTTCTCTCAAAGGATGGTCTTCCATTCTGAGAATTAGAATTGTTATTGTAGGAACGATTTTTATGAAAACTTAAATTATTTCTATTTTGATTCGAATTTAAATTCTGCCTATTACCCTGATTAAAATTACTATTGTTCCTTCTAGCAATAGTAGGATGATTATTATTTGGGTAATTTGAATTATTTGGATAATTAGAATTATCTGGATAATTGGAATTATTTGGATAATTATAATTATTTTGATTAGAATTATATGGATAATTTAAACTATTCTGATAATAATTTCTACTTTCGTTAATCTTGCTTACATTTTGCCTTTCAGATTCAACTCGTATTAATCCCTCTCTATCAAGTAAATTATAAGCATCTCTTAACTTAGTAACATTTCGATTTATAATAACAGAAGCTAAATTAACATCAATGTTTTTTATAAATGTATTTAAAATAATTTTCTCTACGTACAAAGGGCTAAACTCTAAAGGTCTATCATCATCATATTCATATTTTTCGTTTAGCTTACATAAAATGTCTCTTAAATTTTTAAAATAGTTTACTAAACCATTGTTTTTTACCGCAAATGCATCTTGATACAGCTGATGGTAGGTCTCTTTAACTCCAAAATTACTTATTAACGACTTCTTCGTCTCTTCCCAACTTGGATTGAGCCCCAAAGTCCGCAAAACATGGAGAGCTTCACCTTGCAGTTTATTTAAAATTACTCTTTGATATATGTATTGCTTTACATCTGGGTTTGAATTAGCTAATAACAATACGGTGTCAACTTCTCTTAAAAATGATGTGAGCGCAAATGTTCCATCACCCCTGAATTCATGGATTCTCTGGGCATCTTTTAAAATGTCATTGAGTGTTAAATTCATATTGACTATTTAATTTTTGAATTTAAAGAGAGTAAATGAAATATCACTCAATATTTTATCTCTTTGATGATAGCTTTTTTTTTTATATTTGATAGTTGTTGTTTTTCTGTTTAAATTGTTGTTGTTTTATTTTTATTAACACTAAAATTGTGTGCATAATTTGTTACTGTTGTTGTTGTTGTTCTTTCTCACTCATTATAATTTGTATTATTGTTTATCGTGATTCTTTTATATCACTCAGAGCTTTTTGAAAAGTTTATACGTTATGATTTTGTTTTTTTAAATTTTGTTGTTAACGTTCATTTTTTTTTTTGTTATTATTTGTTTTTTCCATTCTTGCATTTAAATGAAGTTCTTTAATGAAGTTTTTTTTTTTCGTTTCTTTCGTTTTCAAAAATTAAAAACAACTCTGTTGTTAACGTTCATTATTTTCGTTATTTTTTTTTTTCAATTTTGCATTTGAATGCTGTTTTTTTTATGAAGTTATTTTTTCTTTTGTTCTGTTACTTTCGTTTTCAAAAGAACTACAACGATTTTTAAAAAACTCAGTTGTTAACGGCCGTTTTTCTTTCGTAATTTTTTTGAATTATACGATTGATTTATATATGGTGTTTTTATTTTTCTCTTTCATCAGTTTTATGATTTTATTTTAATTTTTAGAAAACTGTAACTTTTCACTTTTTGTTGCAGACTGTACTTTTGTTTGTTATTTTTTCGTAAAACTTCAACTCAAATAAAATTTTTATATATATATAATTTTTTTTTTAGAATGATCTTTTTAAATATCTTATTTTTTTTTTTAACTGAATAATATAAGATATTTATAGTTTTTTTTTACGTGGTTTGTTCTTTTTTTTTTTTTTTTATAAAATGTTTTATAAAGTCATTAATTTTTTTTAAAACTTTTGATATTAATTTTAATTAATTTTCACGGAACGTATTTTTTATATAAACTTTAGTTAATATATGGTTCGTTTTGTGACTGCGCCAGATATGTGTTTATTAATCCACAATAATTAATTTCAATAATTTTGTACCGAATTTTAATATTTATTTAATAAAACACAATATTTAATTTATTTAATTATATTCCGAATTCAAGTTTATTATTCAAAGAAGGTTGGTTTATAACTAACTACTAAAACTTACAGACTAACTTAACTAGGTAACAATTAGAGTTCTTAAGAAAAGCTTTTTATGGAGCGAAATAAAATTGGAGTAATAAATATAATATAAGTAATAAAATGTATAAAATAGAGTTTAAAGAAATTGGGGATATATAGTAGTAAGAAAATATTATGTCAAGAAGTTATCGTAACTCGCGCGGTATATAATAAAGAAAAAAATTTTAAATAAATTTTTAATGTTAAAAGTAACGAAAAAAAAGGGGTTTGCTAAAAATATTTAAAAACATAAATATATTTAATGGAAATTTAAAAGTAGGGATGTGCGATTAATCGATTAATTATTCACCCCGATTAATCGGAATCTTGATTAATCAGTTAATCGATTAATCATGAATTTTGAATAATCAAAATCATGATTAATCGAATAATTTGAATTTTGATTAATCAAAATTCATGATTAATTGATTAATCAGGAAGTTGAATATTCAAAATTTGAATAATTGAACAAATTTGTTTGTTTACCTTAAGTTTTATTTTTTTACTGTTTAAATTTTATTTTTTTTTTATTGATTTCTATTTGTTTGTTTCCTTTACATTCATTCAATGTTCCAATTAAATTTAAACCCGCGTTTTCTCATATTTCGAGAGATGTAGTTATTAGGGGCTTATGCTATAAATGCTCCGATTCCTTTTATTTGGACTGATGGAGATACAAAGCACATTTATAAACTAAATTTGAACATCTACATACATATATCTATAAGACGGTTCTCGCGGTTATATAATTTTCTAGAGCAAGATCTAAACACCAACTGGGCATCCTTAGGGCAATTATTTAAACGATAATTTTCCATGCAATGACCTTAGAAACTTCATGTGATAAAATTGTTTATTCCCCATGACAATTTGCATTGGAAATTATTCGATTTTTGGTATAGGGTCGGATTTAATTCTAAAAACCACTTAAATCCTAGCATCTGTTAATGAATACAAGAAATTGGACTGGTCCTGATGGATGTACATAAATATGGGGTCCCAAAAACACATTTCCATTTGTTATCTTCTGAATAACATGAAAGTTGCTAAAAATAAGAGGTAGACGCCTCACGTATAGTTAAAATTATTCTTCCTCTTAGTTTTCGTGAAGATAACATAACATTTTTCAATATCCATCAGCATTTTTCTTTGATTTTTTTATTTATTTTTACATATTTTTAGTTTGTATATTTGCTTTAAAAGTTTGTTTTGTTACATTTTTTGAAAATATTTTTTTGAATAAAATTATTCGTTTTTGATTAATCAAAATTCAAATTAATTGATTAATCATAGTTCTGATTAATCAGAAACCTTGATTAATCGATTAATTGATTAATCGAGAAATCGATTAATCAGAACGATTAATTAATCGATTAATCGCACATCCCTATTTAAAAGTATAATTACTTAAGCGGAAATGGCTAATATTCTTGCAAATGGTTATTAATAATTTTATTTATTATAAAATATACAATTTTGTTTATATATTTTTTTCTTCCCTTATTTATTTTGGTATATTGGTGTTAAATCATATTTTCAATAACACAATTTTCCTTTCAATGGACATTACCATCATTATTTCTATCAACATCATTTTCATCATCGATATTAACACTGCTTTGTTTGCTGTTATTATTGATATTGAAATATTAACGCTTTAATGATTTTTCTATATAATAATAATATCGATTTGTGATAGCAGGGCGTTTAAATTTCCTTTATATTCAATTTTATTAAACTCCCTTTTGATAGAAAAATATAAAACCACCACCATCGTCAACAACATCCTGTGATATATTTTAGAAATAGATAACAATTTTAGTTTCCTACAGTTTGCTTGCTAATATTAAAGTTAAAGCAAATTTAAAAACAGTGCCCAGTCTGCACAGTTTCGAGGCGACAATTTTTTCGAAGTTTTTTCGAAGCTTTTCCGCAAAAATGATTCGATGTCGATATTATATACAGTTGATATTTTAACGTTTCTCGAACTCATATTTTTTTTGAAAAACAAATCGATTTCGAAATGATTTCCAATCTACATTTTAGGAATTCTCGTATTTGTTGCTCCATCGAAAAAAATATTTATTTTCGATATAATATCGAGTTTTAGTTTTATTAAATTTTACAAAAATTCCACAAATTTTACTTTTATTATTAAAAAAAAATAATATCTAACACTAAAACAATAAAAAAAAAATTAAAAAAAAAATCCGCGACCGGGGTTTGAACCAAGGCCAAAAATCTCCAAATCATAAGCTGCCGAACCTGCTAGCCAACTAGGCCATAGACAACTTGAAATTTGTTTGTACTAATATATATTTTGAAATAAAAATATTTTCAAATTATGAGAAGTATGTCAAAACAAAATAAAATGAATATAAAAACAGGGTAATTCAAATAATAATACAAATTATAAATTAAGGGCAATTCAAATAATAATAAAAAATTCAAATTTTAGTAAAAGCAATTTTAAAAAACTACTTTTATTATCAAACTTTGGCTGAAGGAGTAAGGCGTTCAACCAGTAAACTTGGAGTTCCGGGTTCAAATCTCAAGTGAGGCAGATAAAAATAGTACTTAATTAGTAAACATTAAATTTAAAGAATAAATAAATTAAATTAGTAAAAATTAGTTAATTGTAAGTAAGTAATAAAATATTTTTTTTTATTTCTTTCCGTTTTTAAAACAATTAACTAAATTATTAAAAAACAAATGTATCGACATTCATGAAATTTTCGATTAAAAATCTAATCGAAACCTGTACCAAAACACGATTCTATATCACCTTGCATGCCACAAAGGAAAACACGCTTTATATCGACAATATATCGAACTCGATATCGATGAAATTCTTAGAGAAATCGACTCTTTTTCGAATCGATATCGACTCATTTTGCATACTGGGTGGAATATCTATATTTTGAGCTCCAACGTCTTCTTTAGAAAGCGATAAATGTTAAAAAAAAGCGAAGCGATAAATGTTAAAAAAATCATTTACTATCATTTTTGCATTTAATACATTACTATTTAAATTACACTACTTTACATGAATCAAAAGAAGTCAAAGTTTAAAATCAAATTTGCATATTTTTAGACCGTACACCACTCTGTGGTACATGGTATAATGAGTTTGTGCTGATGTTTGTAACTATCAAAAATGTTGGTCCTAAACGCACCTTCAAGTATACCGATCGACTCAGAATCACTTTCTTAGACGATTTAGCGATGTCCATCCGTCTGTCTATCTAAACGTTGTGAGCACGACACTGGTCGCAACTATCCATCGATTTGTATGAAATTTGAAACTTAAGCTTCCTTTGACCCAAGGACGAAGCCTATTGAAATTGACAAAATTAGTCCATGTTTAGACCTATCCCCAATACAAACGTCCCTTTATTATTATTATTATATATTATTATAGGTATTCCTTCGAAATTTGGCAAGTAAACATATTTTGAATTCACAAATCATCATTCCAAATTTTAAAGGAATCGGACCAGTTCTTCTTTTAGTCGCCACACAAACCACCCTCCCGCTATTTACATAAATCTCTCAAAATTCATAAAAATATTAAGTATTTGATCAAAATTTTATTTGTAAATGTTAAACGCGTTCTGAATATAAGTGGAAATTTTCGGACATAGATTCATATAAAAATTTCTTTCGATATTCAGTCAAATCGGTCTATTGGCAACCCAATTAGGCCAATTTTACTCAAATTTTGGCTTTTCTACACTAATTAAATATGTAACAAATGATAAATCCAATCGGTCTATGTTTGGACGTGGGACCTATTTTCCAGAAAACACTGGTGTAGGATATCATATGGTCGGTCTAGCCCGACCATAACTTTATTACTTGTTATTCTTAATGAATAACTTAAACATACACTTTTCCAATATTAAAAAATGGTTGTTTTGAGTCGCTTAGTCCAAATAAAATTAAAATGCCTATATCTCGAGAAGGCGGTTTGATACAACTTTTCTTATGATTCATATTTAGGAGGCCAAAATTCTTTATATATTTTTGCAAGAAATTTTTTTTTGACAAATTTTCTTTTGTAAAAAAAAAATTTTTGACAAATAAATTTTTTTAATAAAACTTTTTTTTGGACAATTTTTGTTTTTGTTTTGACCAATTTTTTGTTAATTTTTTTTGACGAATTTTATGCCAATCTTTTTTTGACAGTTTTTTTTTTGCCAATTTCAGCTTTGTGATAAAAAACCTTTTTCGACACATCAAAACTCTCCCTTAGAATTTTGACAAATTTTTGACAGTTTTTTTTTTTTTGCTGAATTTTTGACCGTTTTTTTTGCTGATTTTTTTTTGCCAATTTGAGCTTTGTGATCAAAAGCTTTTTCGTCAAAAAAACATTTTTTGTTATTCAACTAATTTTTTTTTTTTTTTCCAAAAAAAAAAATAAAATTTTTGTAAAAAAACATTTTTGTCAAAAAAAATTTTGGTGAAAAAATTCAATTTCGTGAAAAAATCATTTGTGTTACTCGTATCAGAGTATAGTTTTTTAGAATATTTTTAAATCTAAGATCTTTCATTCAATTTTTTTTTTTCTTTTCATTGAAACCCAGTTGACAACGTCCTCGAGCAATCCTCAGTGACGGCGCGATAACATGTCAGAGGTACTGCTGACATCCACAAGACATTTCTATGTACTAAGTTGAGGGAAGTTTCATTTCAAAATGTCCTCACTCAAAGTCAGCAGTAGTCAGGGCATGCTGACCTTCTGGGGACATGTCAGTTGCACAGACTTTAACTTCTAATTTAATATACTGCTATTCTGAAGACATTTCCTTTTTGATGTCTGAGAGATATTGTCCATACTCTTAAAGCAAACATTCATTCATTTCCCCAAGGAATCACTGTGTAAATTTAATCAGTGTCACATTTTCCAACTGGGAACCATAGAATACATTTTGAATTCGTTTCTATTCGGATAGAGTGATTTTTTCATTCTAAATACTAATAATGTCCCTAAACGACATTTAAATGCATCGTAACACAATTTCATAATTTTAACACGAATAATAACCCAAAAATAAAATCATGAAATCCAGCAAAGATTTTATAAAATCTGACCGATGGTCTTCAAATTTATCTAATTTTTGGTACACATTTGCTCTATAGAGCCAATAAAACATATCCATTTTCAGTTTTTTATATTTTGAAAAAATCGCGATTTTTTCGCGAATTTAATTTTCATCAAAAATTGAAAAAAATCAAAATAGTATGCTACTTTGAATAGCCATATCTTCGGAAGTATCTATCGGATTTCTTCAACTCAAAAAGCATTCGATTCAGACAATAGTCTTACTTTAAACTAATGTAATAAAAAAAATATTTTTTAAAAAAAGTGCATTTTTGATGCAAATGCATATTTTGGATGCATTTTTTAAAACTTTCTCCCCCTTCAATTTTTTTTAAACCTACTTAAATCGAAAATATAGCATTTTTTACACAAAATTGCATACCGCTTTTTTTGTGACGGAGTTTCGTAAAATTTTCGTAATTTTTTTTAAAAATACCTTATTGGTTTTTCCATACAAATTTTTTTTTATATTATTAAAAAAGTATATAACTTTGAAAATCCATATCTCCGAAATTTAAAAAAGTCACGAGCATTTTGTGAAATGCCGTCACAAAAAAAACTGCACCCAATTTTATGAAAAAAAATGCTATATTTTCGATTTATGCAGGTTTCAAACAAATTGACGGGGGAGAAAGTTTTGAAAAATGCATCCAAAAATTGCATTTGCATCAAAAATGCATTTTTTAAAAAAAAAATTTTTGTTAGTGCATTGGTTTAAAAACGGATAATCAGTTGAATCGAATGCTTTTTGAGTCGTAGAAATCCGGGAGATACTTTCGAAGAAATGGCTTTTCAAAGTTACATACTTTTTTGATAAAATTGCAAAATAAACATAAAATTAATTTTTTCTATGGAAAAAATCAAATAAGTAGTTTTTAAAAAATCACGAAAATTTTTTGAAAAGCCGTCACAAAAAAAAACGGTACTTAATTTTATGTAAAAAATGCCATATTTTCGAATTATGCAGGTTTCAAACAAATTGAAGGGGGAGAAAGTTTTGAAAAATGCATCCAAAAATTGCATTTGCATCAAAAATGCACTTTTTTTGAAAAAACTTTTTTTTTATTGCATTGGTATAAAAAAGGACGAACGTGTGAATCAAATGCTTTTTGAATCGTAGAAATCCGATAGATACTTTAGAAGATATGGCTCTTCAAATGAAAATACTTTTTTGATTTTTTAAATTTTTAAAGAAAATTAAATTCGCGAAAAAATCGCGATTTTTTTAAAATTAAAAAAACTGAAAATAGATATGTTTTATTGGCTTTATTGAGAATGCATACCGTTAATATAAAGAAAATCGAAAGACCAAAGGTCAGAAAATAGCATTTTTTATGTGTTTTCTGGTGGATTTTGTGATATATAAAAAATCACCAATTTTTTTTTTTTTTTTGAGTTTTAATTTTTGTCAACATTTTTAAATGTTAAAACAGTTACATGGAAAATTTTATAGTCTCAATAAAGGAACAACGGAAAATCTTAAAAGTGTGGGTTCTTTGTAATCTATACAATTTCTAATTGTTCTTCATATTTTAAGTTACACACTTAAAATTTGTTTTTTTAATTTCTTTGCTGATCTACTTTTCATCTTTTATATAGTGGATATGCCGATTGCCTATATCGCTAAACCAAGGTTTGCAATGAATTTTATTTTTGTCCCGTATAAACGGTTTTAAATTTTTATTAACGAAACAATATTTGTACATTCCCGGAATCAGAAATGACTGCGCCAGTCGAAGACCACCATATTTAGGAAATCATGAGTTAGTTTTATTTTTGGGATTTATTTTCTTGAGATTTATTTTGTACATTTTGTTTCTTGTATTTATTTTTTTCGTTAATTTTGGGCAAAGTTTTGCATTTGGACGATTTTTTATAAAATTTGTTGGGTGATTTTGTTTTGTGAATTTTTTTTTTTAATTTGTAGTTTAAACTTTTTGTTAAAATTTTTCCCCTGTGACTCTTTCTTCGTATCTCTATGCAATTTTTATTTTTTCTTAATACTTTAAGTTCTGAGCTACTTATAATCTGTTTTATGGTTTACCGATCACTTTTATCGCTTAACAAAGGTTTTCAATTTGCATAAGCGAAGTCATTTTAAATACATTTCCAAAATTTAAATGACTGCGCCAGCCGAAGATCCCTTTAAATTAAATGTGTTTTGGGAAAATTGTTTAGTTTTATTTTAGCCTAATTTTTATTTTTTTGTGGAATTTTTCCGTATATTTTGGGCAAATTTTCGTATTTTTCTTTTTGGGTAATTTTTTACTATTTTCGGCGATTTTGCATTTGGGCGATTTTTCATATTTTTTGTCGATTTTTCCTACAGCCAAACAAAAGTGCTTATGTTTAACTTTAAAATGATAAATCAATTATTTTCCATTTTTTTTTTTTAACTTTGGAATCTTTTAAATATTTAAATAAGATTCACTCAACCTTAGCTATAACTCACTTTAACCTCAAGCAGAATGTTTACAAATTAAAAATAATAAATTTTTTAACTGTTAAAAATGTCCTTGGTATACCATTAGATTTGAATTTTAATACAACATATTTACTATTTACTTCACTTTCTATTATACTTGTGTTGTGAATAAAGTATGAATTGCAAATTGAAGAACATACATATTAGAGTGGGCGGAAAAATGTCATATTCAAATTTTTAAACCGCAACGGGCCCGCAAGTTTAACAATGAAAAGAAAATTTCAAGGGAGGTTTCATTTAAAAAAACGAAAAATATCAAAATCAAGCAAGAAAAATACAATAAATTCAGCATTATTAATTTCAAACGATGCAATTTTTTGCTGATTAGAAACCAATATAGCATACTATTAAAAATTCCTTTGATTTTTTTTTTAATTTTCTAAAGTGGATCACATTTTTATAAAAAAAAAATAATTTCATACCACTTTAATATATATTTGTAGATGAAGTATAACCAAAACCACAAGAGACTAAATGACATACTTTCTGATAAATGAATCTTTTAGCATAGACAGAGACATACAGACAGACAGACATTTCCACTAAACTATAGAAACAACAAAAAATATACTATAAAAACTATACCATATAAGTAAGTATGCTGTATAAAATAAAAATTGTTATTTGTTGTCATCTATTTTGTTTTTATAATTTTTGTTTTGTTGTGGTTGTCTAAATAATTTATTCATTTTTAAAAACTTGTTTTTTCCTATTCTAGATTTGTTAAAATCTTGTGAAGCAAATTTTATTTTTTTATATTTCCACGTTTTTTCCACTGAAAACTACACACGCGAATAACTTGTAAAAATATTTTGTTGAAGTAGCATTAAAAACAAAATATGTCAATATTATGACAGTTGACATAGTTCTTGTTTATATTCATTTTATTTTATTTTTTTGTTTTTTTATTAATTCATTCTTTTTCCACTTTTGTTTTTCTCACAAGAGTCTCTAGATAGATGTTTAAAAATTCAAATGCATTTTATAAATTATTGTTTTTCTTTTTAAGTTAAGTGGAAATGTTTATTTTATTTTTTTTGTTATGAGAGTTTTATATTTTTATTATTTTGTGAGTGTGTTTTGTTGTTATCGTTTTTAAAGGATTCTTAAAATACAAGTATGAGTGATTTTTCTTTTAATTAACCATAAAAAAATACTCATACGTACCGTTGTTCTTTTTTTTTGGTTTTAGTTAACTGATATTTTAATTAAAATAAAAATGTAGTGGGATTTTAGGCGAAAAATATTAAAAGTTTTATAGCAGTGTTACTTGGGGTGTTTATACACTAGAGTGAAGCAAATTTTGCTTCTTCGACTTTCAAATCGTCGGCGTCGGAAAAGATGCTTTTAGGAGACAATATTAACACAAAAAATATTGGACCTGTCTTTGGGTTAAGACTTAAAAACAAGAAAGCAGCTTCAGATATTATTTATTGTTTGGATATTGCTCAAAAAATGTTTTTTTGATAAAAAAACCCTTTTTCAGTAATGTCCGAATATTAACTAATGTTTTAAGCTAAAAAATCTTTTTTTTTCACTTTGTTTTGAACTTTCCGATTTTAAAGTCAAAAAATGTCTGCGAAGTTTGTACTCTTGCCCAAACCATTAAATCATGATAATGTTTTGCTGCATAAAAAGGGGTTCTTTCCAAAGCACCGTAAAGGTTTCTAAGACATTCTAGTTATATCCATCTCTCTGTTTATCTGTGTTTGTCGAAAAAAAAAAGTTTTTGATGAAAAAAGTTTTTAATGAAAAAATATTATTGATAAAAAAAAATATTTCATAAAAAAAAATTATAAAAAAAAAATTGGTTAAAAAAATTTTTTTGATCCAAAAAAAAAATTTATTGCAAAATGAATATTGATAAAAAAAAATATTTATGAAAAAAATATTGATAAAAAAAAAATTATTGATGAAAAAAAAGATATTGATGCAAAAAAATAAAAAAAACTTTGACAAAAAAAATATTGATGAAAAAGAAAATATTGATAAAAATAAAAATATTGATAAAAAAAATTTTAATATTAAACACCAGCCTAAAAACATTATCATGTTAAAAATATTCACCAGCTGGTGAATAAAACGCTACATATTTATTTTTCGTCATTATTTTTTCTAATCAATATTTTTTCATCATTACTTTTTTCATCAATTTTTTTTTTTTTTTTCATCAAAAAATTTTTTTTTCATCAAATTTTTTTTTTGTCATCAATATTTTTTTTTTTTTTCATTAAATTTTTTTCCATAAAATATTTTTTTCATAATTTTTTTTTTTTCATAAAACTTTTTTTTCATGAATTTTTTTTTTTTTTTTTTCATAAAATTTTTTTTTATCAAACTTTTTTTTCATCATTTCTTTTTTTATTAAATTTTTTTTTTTCATCAAACTTTTTTTCGTCAAATTTTTTTTTTTATCAATTTTTTTTTCGTTAATTTTTTTTTCATCAAATTTTTTTTTCATCAAAATTTTTTTCATAAATTTTCTTTTATCATATTTTTTTTCATCCATTTTTTTCATCAAATTTTTTTATCAAATTTTTTATTATAAATTTTTTTCTCACCAAAAAAAATTTTTTTTTTTTTATATTTTTTTTATCAAAAAATTTTTCTTTTCATCAAAAAAATTCATCACAAACTTTTTGTCATCAAAATTTTTTTTCACCAAAAAATTGGGCTCATTAAATTTTTTTTACATAATTTTGTTTTTCGTGAAAAAAAAAAATATTTTTTTTACCAAAACTATTTTTTCACCAAGTCTAAGCTTTTCGCATAAAAATTTTCCATTTGTTTATCAAATGTACTTACATAAAACAAGTGAGAGTGTTAGGTTCTTTGGTGCCGAATCTTTTATACTCTCCAAAATGTAAAAACACTTTTTTTGCACTTAGTTTTGCACTCACTTACGAAATGTACAGCTCTTTTGGTTTTTTAATGGGGTCCTCGACTGATATTTCAATTCGTTTTGCATGGAATAAGTAGCAAAGTAATATAACATTATTTTTTCTAATAAAACTTTGCTTTGGCAAGTACACCCAAATCTTCCGCAAAACATTATCATGATTTAATGTTTTGGAAAAGAGTACAAAATTCGCAGGCATTTTTTATTCACCACGAGGTGAATTATTATCCAAGTAATAAGCCCAAGTTACTAAAATTTTTGGTTTTAAGAAAATGACATGTCGCACAGTGGGGAAAAATGGACTTTTTTGTCCAATTTTGCCTACAGGTCGCAATTCTTAACCGATTTTGATTTTTCTTTTTTTGTATTTTAGCTAATAAAATTCCGCATCGATCTGTCATGGTGGATTTTTGAAAAAATATTTCGGATTACTTTTTATATTTTCCATAAATTCAGAAAATTTTAATTTTTTCAGTTTTTTTGCAATAAAAAATGTATTAGGCATGGGACGAATATGCTTTATGGACTAAATTAAAGGTATTGGAACCCCTTATCAATGACGTGATTAGTATTTAAAAATATATTATTATTTTGGTTTTTATAACCAGACAAAAATTCTATAATTTTCACTTTTAAAAGCCTATATCTTTAAAAATAATGTACCAATTTCAATGAAATCTTTTTTAGATTAAAGCTTATGTTTTGCTTAGTCATAATTGGTACACAAAATTTTTTGAAACAAATATTTTATTTTTTTGCTTAAATTTTACCTTCTGATTTTTGGAATTTCAAAATTATTTTTAAGTCTTTTAAAAAAAAAAAAGTTGTTACATTGTAAATACGAAAAAAAGAGTTAAACAATTTTCCAAAAATACTTTATATACCAATAATGGTTTAGGAAATGATAAGCTTTAATTAAAAAAAAAATTCATTGAAATTGGTAAATTATTTAAAATGATATAGGTACTTAAAAGTGAATATTTTTAAGTTTTCAGATGTTTATAAAAACCAAAATAATAATAAATTATCAAATGATATTAATGTCATTTATAAGGGGTTCGAATACCTTTAATTTTGTCCATACAGCTTATTCGTCCCCTGCATATTACATTTTTTAGAGCAAAAATTCTAAAAAAATTAATATTTTCTGAATTTTAAAAAAAATATTCAAATAAAACAAAAACGATTTTTAGAAATCCACCATGACAGACCGATGAGAAATTTTATTAGCTAAATTTCAAAAAAAGAAAAACTAAAATCGGTTAAGAATTGCAACCTGTAGGCAAAATCGTACAAAAAAAGTAAATTTTTCCCCACTGTGTGTCGTAGAATTTTTCATGCAGGTCGTAATTTTTAATCGATTTTCAATAATATTTTTTTTGTATATTAGCTAATAAAATTTCACATCTAGTTTTGAAAAACGTTTAGTTTTCCTGTTTATATTTTTCTCAAGTTCAGAAAAATTAAAAAACAAGGAAAGGATATGGTGTATTAGAGTGGCATTTTTATCATACTAAACCTAAAAACTATGTGGAAGATATATGAGGCCAATCGGATCGTAAACTAACCTGTGGCACCCGGCAATCAAAGTTTGGGATTTTTGAAAAACTAAAAAAAAAAATTTAAAAAATTTAAAAAAAAAAAATATTAAAATCGGTCGAGACAAATTTTGATTTAAAATTAATTTGATCCAAATTCGATCATTTTAAGCCGTGGCTACCTTCGATCAACATTTTGGTTTTTTAAAATTAAATTTGTTTCTCAAATTAAATTTAAATGAAAGTTTGTTATCAATAAGGGAGAGATTTTCATGCGCTAAAAAAACGAAAATATGCGCTTAAAATATTCGCTTAAAAATTTAAAATATGCACTAAAAAACCAAAAAAATATGTACTAAAAAATTAAACGTGTGCAATAAAAATCTTGTTTTCATAAGAAAAACTTCTTGAAAAGCAAAAAGTAATGCCGGGTTTAAATAGTAACATTTAAAACTTTGTATAAGCAAGATTTTTAAGAAACTAAGACAATCTATAAAAAAATCTTAAAGAAAAAAATTACAATAAATTTTTAAAATTTAAAATAGTTTTTGAAACAAATAAATTTCAATTTGGGTTTTTGCTAATTTATGCCAAAATATGCAAAAATATGCACTTAAAAGTTGGAAATATGCATAAAATATCAATGATGGGTACCAATACCTTTTCGATACCAATACCCGTTAATACCAATTCAATTTGAAAACCAATACCAATTAAAAACCAATACCTTTATTTGTGCGATACCAATACCGATAAAAAACCAATACCGATTCCCCACTACCAATACCAATTAAAAACCAATACTTTTATTCTTCAAAACCAATACCAATAAAAAACCAATACCAATTCATTTTTTCTACTTTCATATCGGTTTTGTTTCGGTTTTTTGTATTCTTATTTTCGTTTGTTTTAATTGTGACGTCAAATATTTTCTTTTCATCACATTATTAGGTTTTACCTGACTAACGAATTGCAAAAGATGTTACATCGATCAGTAATCGTTTGCATGCAATGTCACATAACAAAAAGGAGTTAGCTACTTGAATTTTAAAAGCCATAAAAACATAAAAGAAATATTTTTGTCACGGTTTTTATGACCCCTAATAAAAGTAGATCTTAAAAAATTTAGACCTTTTCTGTGATGAAATTTTTTCTTTTGCAAACATTGTTAATATTTGATATACATATGTACATTGAATGTCACTGCTTTCTTTGCGTTGTAAAAAAATACTAATGTCCTTTTTTGGAAATTCCAAAATTTTAATCAAGCAGACGTTACAAAATTTTATGTCACAATACCAGAATCCAGAAAAAAAATTTTATTGTTTTATTAGAGGCACAGTCATATTATATAAGAATTTAAGAACGCATAATGTGCAGTTCACACTTGCTATTTTGAGAGTTTAAGGGCTACGTGTTTAAAAAATTATTTTTTCTGTATCCATTACGTTTTTATTATGTTACTGGTGTTTTGTTAAACAACTTGTTTAAAGTCGTAAGTGTGAACCCCATATAAGAAAAAAATTGATCCGTGTAATCGCAATTGGCAAAAGATCTAAAATCGAAAAAGGGGCCCCCTGCATGATAAACTAATTTCGATCACCTTTTTCAAAAAAATATTTATGTATGAAAAGGATGAAGTTCAGGTATATTTTGTTACAAATGTTAAGTCTCATCTTTCTGCAATTAAAAAATATCTCCCCTTGACCACCGGAATTTAGTATATCGTCACCTAAAATGCAAAACGCCCTATCTAACATTTTACAAATTTTACAGGAGAAGCAAAAAACGTGTTTATATAAAAACTATAAAAGTTTTCATTACAAATTTCCTAAATATTAGTAAAAACACACAAACAAATTCATTTCTGTTAAAAAAAATTATAAATTTTTAATATTTGAAAAGTTATGATAGTAACGCCCTTTTGTCTTGTAATTTTCAGAAACACGAAAAGCCCTAACTGCACTAAAGATGTTTAAAACACTAAGCAGATGTGTTATAAAATGTTAGAACATGCTAACAAAATTTTATACTGAATGTTGTTTTATCATATAGAACTCTAAAAAAATGTGGGCGGTATTGGAAAAAGGGGCGTGGCACCTGCTATATAACCTAACACTGCAAAATGTCTCATTTTGGATTCTGTTAAACACATGCTAACTTAATTCGATACAAAATGTCAATTTACCATTTTAAAGCTCCATGTCAAATGAGGGTGGAACAGTACAAAGGGTATGGCCCGAAATAACCTAGTGCATCAAAATGCTTTAACCTTTTAACGACCACAGGCAACTATACTTCCTAAATGATTTTTTGCGATTTTTTTTTTGTTCAAGTAAAAGATATGATAAATGTGCTAAAAGATGAATTATAAAAGAGTTTTAGAGAAACAAACGTTTTGTTTTCATTAAGTCTCTAAATGGGTCCACTTACTCACTATAAGTTCTCAAAGTTTGCGAAGTAATAAATATATAAGGGACAAAATTATATTTACTTGACAGGCAAAATAATGGTCAAGAAGGGGGTTCAGAAATCCAAATTCTTGTAGAATAACTATTATTAAGTTGCATTTCTTAAAGATCACGGCGAGTACCAAAATAGCCTTGGCCAGAACAGCGTTATAAGGGGGAAGGAGGGGCCCAATTTTTTTATGCGTAACTATTATTAGGTCAGAAATTACGAAAATGGAAAGAAAATCTAAAACTCTTCGGCCAAAAATGTTTACTCGGCTTCTGGAAAATTTCTTAAGATCTACAGTAAATATTGGGCATTTGATAGATAGATATCTCACTCGCATCCTACAAAGCTCTTAAAGGAAAATACCTTAGCTTTATTTTGAGTTAAAAAAGGGCCGGTTTTAAAAAAATGCCAAACAAATTTTTGATTTTGCAAAAAAAAAAGAAAAATTTTTTTTTTTGAAAGATTAAAGAAATAGCTATCTTAAACTCTCGGGACACATTTTGCTAGGAACATTAGGTAATCAGTTACACGGATGCAAAAAAAAACACCTGTTTGGCAAAAATGTAAAATTACGGCCCCCTCTAACTCAGAAAGTTCTTGACCGATCTAGCTGAAAAATTGTGACTAAACTACTATTGGTTTTAAAAGTTGTGTCCCTTGAGATGAAAACCCCCATATGTAATCGTCAATCGTATCGCTCACGATGACGATTATCAAGTTACATAATTAGCCCCCTATATTTTTTGTAATAATAGCAAAAAATTATAATTAAAAACATTTTTTTTACTCATTTAACGAAAAATTAACTTTGAATTTTTTTCAATCGGAATGAAGAACTTCCAATCAATTTTTTTAATCGTCATTAATTATATTGTTATTAAGTTTTATGTAGAATTTATATAATTTATATAGACTAATTGTACTGCATAAATTGCGATTTCTATAGCTGAAAAAGGAATAATTCTCGTGAGAGTACGGGCCTGAAGGGGTTAATTGGTAAATTTCTAAACTTTATTTTTTGTGTACATATACACATGTTTTTCCTATTGGTGGACATTGTGGAAGAAGAAGCATCAACAAAAATGTTTAATCTTAAAAAATAACAGTTGCGTCGGCAATATTATGAATACAAATGTGTAGTTGGGGCTTTTTGGTTTAACATATATCAAAGCATGTAGTTAGGGCTTTTTGAATTTTGTTAATAAAATCCCCATTTTTGATCAAAGGAGTCTAAATTTTTTCGTGGACATGTATTTTGATCCAATACATAAGAATCAATTATAAACGCGATTTTGAATTTTTTGTTAGTTAGGGCGTTTTGCATTTAAGGTGACGATATGTGCATTAAATGCAATGTGCATCAGCACAGAAATTGTTTCAAGCAAAAACGAAATATTTGCATTTTTTTAGTTTAGGCTTTTAATTTTTTTATTAATTAATATTAATTTTTTTTTTAGATTTAATTTATTATCAAATTCCACTAATTGAAACATTTTGAAACTATTTTGAAAATAACGAAATAAATGAATAAAATAGCAAATAAATGCAAATATTAAAATTGCATAAAAAGTTGAAATACAGGCTTTTCTGGAATAACGGAACATTAAAATTTTGTTTTACAAGAGTTTTGAGATCAGCCGGTGCTAATTTTACTAAATAGGTACCTTTTTCCAAAAAAATTAATCTTTGTCCAAAATGGGTTAAGCATGTACTATTTAGTTTAAAGTTTGACTAATTCTAAATGCAAATACTGCTAAAAAATATATGTTTTTTTAAAAGGGGTTTTTCAAAAAAAAAACATCCCTCACGCAAAAATTCGACTCACTCTCTAGACCAATGATTCTCAAACGGTGGGTCGCGACCCCCTAGGGGGCCACGGAAGCATTTCTAGGGGGTCGCGAAAAGTTTAGTAAATATCATGCTAAAATTATTAAAATAAAATATACAAGCAAAGCATATTTTTTTGGAAATTGCTGAGTTATCCAAATACAAAAATACATGGCTACGTTAGGATCTGCCAATATATGCCTTTTAAACTTATCAGTGGGCTTCAAAAAGTCTGGAAAAGATATAATTTCATTTACCCCTTTTTCCGTTCCTTACACCGAATAATCCATGTCCGTGTGGATCTGATGTTACGTACTACTTATATGCATGCCAAAATCACAATTTTACCATAATTCATATAATTTTTTCGTCCAAAGTTTAAGAATTTTAAATCCGACAAATTTAGAATATGCTCCATCTTCAATACTATTAACTTGGCCATTTTCAGCTTCATAGCTCGTTAGGGCAATGTTTAAAAAGCACAGTTTTTAAATCTGACTACTTCAGGATATGATTGCCAGGACTACATGCTATCAGCAACCTTGCTCAATTGGGGACTTTTAAAACAGCTAAAATGTTAAAAAACCGTATTGAAAAAATCGGCCCATGTTAGGATCTAGCCCCCATGCAAACGTCCCACAGAGGGGTGAAATGCATCCAAAGTGGCGATTAATTCAATAGATGAACATTAACTTTCACAACCGTGTTTGGTACCAGGTTAAAGTAGATAAAATTCAACATCAATAATGGCTAAAAACAAAGTTCTAAGTTGTATACTTTATTTGCAGTGTGTGTTTAAAGTTCAATTATTTTTATTATTTTTGCGCGCATTGATTTAAAGTGAAAATTTTGATATTTCAAGTAATTATATTTTGTATAAAGACTTCTAAAATTGAAAGCTTCATAATGGATCAGTCTACTTTAGGTATTTGAGCATATAAAAAAATTTTTTGGTTTAGATAAATGTTTTGGAAATATAAAAAAAAAAATAATAAAAATGCTCTAAAAATAGGGTATTTTTGATATAAATATTGAGTTTCAACAACTTTGTCTGTGAAAGAGTGAAAATCCGCCTATATGGTCTTTAAATATATGATTTCATCTAATAAATCCCTGAATGTCCGTTTGCGGTTTTTTGCGGTTTTTGACTTATCAATTTTTTTGTGAAAGAACTCCAGTTGCTAAAAATCTATTTGAAAAAAAAGACTAAAAATCAAGTTGTTTTCATAATATTTTGTCCTTATATTCCGTATGGTAGTTGTAACTTTTTATAAGAGATGGGTGCGTGAGTTATTTTAAATCACGCACACGCACGCCCGCCCCCTTTTTGGGGCGTGGTTATAAAAAAATATGTAATAATAATGGAATTGTATTACTTAAGTGCAAAAACCAATAAAAATTAATTTGCAATGATTAATCGCAAGGGTGAAAGTGCCCCCTCCGTCCCCCTCCGAGCCCCTATCAAAAATGCCCCCCAAATTTTTTTGTAGTTTTGTAACGTTTTGGATGGTATAGAAGATTCGGCACATCACTCTTACTTGTTGTGTTAAAATACTCTCAATTTCCATATTTTTGGTATTTTGTTGTTTTTTGTTTTGTGAGAGATGAGTGCGTGAGTGATTTTGATGAAGATACACCATACATAACCTCATCAACTAGACCTTAAATTATTCTGTTCTGATCCTTTAAAAATTTTCGTCTGTAAATTTTTGAGATAAATATTCACATTAACTGAATTAAGTGAAAAATAAAAACTTGATTAAAATTGAATTAATACTAATAAGAATACATATTTTATTTTAAGTAGATTTATTCTAGCTCGAGGTCATTATTTCATTTACCAACTAAAACTATGATATTCTCATATTTTTTTTTTTTTTTGCTAAATAATCTTGACGATGGGATCTGACAAATCCCGAAACACGTGTCGATTAAGTCTTGAAAAAAATTACCAACATAAATAAATTTAAAAACGGAAAAATTAATTTCTTGAAAATTATTCTATGAGAATATCATAGTTTTAATTAGTAAAGGAAATAATGACCTCGAGCTAGAATAAACCCACTCAAAACATAATATTTTAAAGGTCGAATAAAACAATTTTTATTTTTTAATAAAAATTAATCAGAATTTGAATACATATTTTATTTATTTTATATTTATTTACTTATTCTTTTGATGTCAAAGTTACATCGAAAATTGTGAATTAGGTTTTTTCCGAAAAAACAGAAAAAAAAAGTTTAACAGGTAAAAATATTTTTTCCAATTTTTCTTCTGAAATGCTGCGTTTTATTAAATTATGATTATCCATTAATAAAAAATTTTTAATCTTCTGTTTCGGGACTTTTTTAAAATTAATTTGTACATTAATGAGATTTAGTGAAAAACAAAAATCGAATTTTAAATTAAAATTATACTAATAAAAACACATACGATATATTTACTTTTTTAAGTTTTTAATAGCACATTAAGTTCGCTATAATGTGCCATTTTATTTATAAATGTAAAGCTTTTTGTTCCAAAGTTACAGCAAAAATTGTGAAATAAGATATTATATCCGAAAAACAATAAGGCGCCTAACAGGTTAAAAAAAAATTTTTCCAATGTTTTTTTTTTTCAAAAATGCTGTGTTTTTATGTGTTTAAGATTACTCATCAATAAAAAATTATAATATTTTAAAATTAAGTCTTCTATGTATTAATCGCCATTTTAGGTATCATCCACCCCACTGTGCGTCCCCTTTAAATTTGGCAAAAACTACTCTTAAAACCGTATTATAATAAGTATGCTTTTGAAATTAAGCAGATAAAAGCATTTAAAAATAATCATTGCAAATTTTACAGAAAACGAACCAGTTATACTTGTATTCCCCAGGGATCCAATCAGTCCATATTTGGATTTGAGACCAATTTTTGGGAAAACTTGGTCGGTATTTACCGACTTTAATTTTCTAACTTGTTGGGGGGTCGCGAGAAATTTGAAATATTGAAAAGGGGTCGCGATGCAAAAGTTAGTCAGAAGCTCTGCTCTAGACACTCACTCAGAATTTTTTAACTCACAATCACGTGATTTAAATGAAAATCACTTTTTTAAGTCACACAAATCACGGGACCAGCGACCATCTCCAATTCAAATACATAAACAAGAGACAAGTGTCTTTCCATTTGTTTAATATATAACATCTGTAAATTTTATTTAACATGAACCACCCTTGAAAAAGTTTCCTTGTAGGTCTGAATCCAAAAAGTTTCAAGGAGCTTATTTATTACCTTAATATAGTCACTTGACTTAAATGAAATTCACTCTATAACTAAATCATTTAAATGAAAATCACTCACGCTCACGCGTGAATCACGGGACCAGAGACTATCTCCAATTCAAATACTTAAACAAAAGGCAAGTGTCTCTTCATTTGATTCATCTATAATATCTGTAAATTTTGTTAAAAATGAAGTGTCCACCCTGAAATAGTTTCCTTGTAGGTCCGATTTCAAAAAGTTTCAAGTCACTTATTTATTACCCTAATATAGTACTTAATTTAAATGAAAATCACTCAATAATCACGTGATTTAAATAAAAATCGCTTACGCCTGAATCACGTGGTTTTTTGAGTCACGCAAATTACGGGACCACAGACCATCTCTAATTCATCTATAACATCTGTAAATTTTATTAAAAATGAAGTGTCCACCATGAAATAGTTTCCTTGTAGGTCCGATTTCAAAAACTTTCAAGGCACTTATTTATTACCTTAATATAGGCTTATATTCTGAATTTCAAAAAAATCGGTTAACATTTACGACCTGTAGAGACTTTTGGCCAAAAAACCTACCATCTCGCCCCAATGTGCACTGTGGGGCGGACAGAAGGACGACTTACGTTAAATTAATTAATATTAACGATAAAACCTTTTGCATACAAATACTAAAACCGATATAAGATAAATACCAATACTTATTAAAAACCGATACCGATTCGAGGCTAAAACCAATACCAATACCCAATACCTAAATAATTCAAAACCAATACCGAAACCTATACCAATTCAACAAAAAATGAAAACCAATACCTATACCAATACTAATATAATTTTAAAAACCAATACCAATACCAATACTTTTATCGAATTGGTACCCATCCTTGTAAAATATGCATTTAAAACCAATATATGCAAAAAAAAAATTTCCTTGTATGGAAATTTAATTTTTTACCTTGTGCACTTTGACCTCAAAGGGGTACGGGTTAAAGTTATCCGATTTGGCTCAAATTTGTTCTACAGCAGCTTAAGACCATGTGGCATTATATTCCGCCCCGACGATAATCAATTCCAAAAAAAACTTCGCCCTCATATTTCGCTGCCATCCTAATGGGCATATTGGTATCAGATTAGAGGTACTTATAACACCTATCTCCTGGCGCTAACTACTAGCCTAAAAAGATTGCCAAAAATTGTGCTTAAATTAAAATCTTTAAAATTTGTTTTATATTGTTTAATTTTAAGTCGTTTTATAGATTTTTTTTATAAAATAAATTTTTTGTTATAAAACTAATAATGTTGATCTAATATAGAATTGGCACTGACCGAATTTTATTTTTTGATATTTATTTAAAAACAATTGTTGTTAAAGCAATTGTTTGCTAAAAAAAAAAACTAAAAAAATCACATGCTTTTCTCATTAAAATACACTTTTTAATAACTTTAACATGAATCATTTAACTCATGTGTTTTTTGTATAACAATTTTCTTTTTTACAAATTGCAAAAATAAAAAAAAAATCTCATCTTATCACCTTTGAAGACATTAAAAACACGCGATTTTCTCGTAACGAATTTTTTGTTTTAAAAGATCCCCCCACACATTAAAATTATAGTAATTTACTCACAACAAATGTACCATAAAAATGTATAAAATTTCAAATATTTTTTGTCGGTTTTTGAATGAATCGTCAGATAGCAAAAAAAAAAATTAATCATCAACTATGTGGGCAAAATGCCAAATTGAATGACACTCAGCGTAAAAAATTAAAAACAAAAAAAAAATTAAATTAAAAGACGACAGACAGACATATCAATGTGAAAAAGGCATTTATAATTTGCACAAGCCAAACTACTGACAACACCAAAAAGAAAAAAAAATGCATTAATAAAAAAAATATGTATAATAACTTACGTACGCATTTTATTATAATGCATATGATTGCATATTAGCGTGTCCCGAAAATGAAAAATTTTAGGGCATACCCCTAGAATGATGCTTAGTAAAGAGCTGATTACGGGAAAAATAATTCAAAAAATTTTGGAGGTCATCTTCAGGGCGCAACCAGCGCTTAAAGTTTGCATCCGTAGTGCATTTGGTCAAAAAAAAATATTTTTTTTTATTTTTAAAATTGGTGCCAAAAGTTTCGTTAGGTAGAGTACATTCTGGAAAAAATATTTGTAAAGTTTTCATGGAGCAATTTTGGTCCAGCACAACGTTTTGAAATTTTGAAAAGGTGTATTTTATTATGTAGTTTTTGAAGTTTTTGTAAAAACTGGAGTTTGTAAGAGTTCTTTTAAGATTTTGTACAAAACGAAGTTTATATTCAAGCCTTTGTATAAAAAGCTGTTTTTTACGAAAACTTAAAAAAATATGTAATAAATTATGCATCTTTGAAGTTTCAAAACGATGCGCTGGACCAAAATTGCTCCATGAAAACTTTACAAATATTTTTTCCAGAATGTACTCTACCTAACGAAACTTTTGGCACCAATTTTAAAAATAAAAAAAAATGTTTTTTTTTGACCAAATGCACTACGGATGCAAACTTTAAGCGCTGGTTGCGCCCTGAAGATGACCTCCAAAATTTTTTTAATAATTTTTCCCGTAATCAGCTCTTTAGTAAGCATCGTTCTAGGGGTATGCCCTAAAGAAATTCCAAAATTTACTGATTTCGGGACATGCTATTGCATATGCAGATATGCTCGTACTTCTTGCATATGAGCACTATATGCACATACGATTATCATTTTCATATTTAGAGCAGCAGATTGTAATAAATGATGAGCTGAAAGAACACAGAAGGGGGCAGGCAGGCAGCAGGCGGGCTATATATAATGGTTCCATATGCATACAAAAAGACATTATAAATGGTGGATTTAATTAAAAATTTATAAAGAGACTACAAATTTAAAGTGACGCCATAATAATGATGTGGAAATTAATTTTTTATTAAACTCGTATGTTAAGATGTTAAAGACATTCAATTTATTTATTTTTTAAGATTTTTTTTAAAGATTTTTTTGTTGATTTTTAAAAAACAAATTTATGGAAATTTTTGTTTGTATTTTTTGTATTTGAAAAATGAATTTCTTTTTATACCCTCCACTCTAGTGATAGAGGGTACATATAAGTTTGTCATTCCGTTTGTAACACCTCGAAATATAGGTCTAGGACCCCATAAAGTATATATATTCATGATCCTCGATCGATTTTAAGACGATCTAGTGATGTCCGTCCGTCCGTCCGTCCGTCCGTCCGTCCGTCCGTCCGTCCGTCTGTCTGTCCGTCTGTCCGTCTGTCCGTCTGTCCGTCTGCCCGTCTGTCCGTCTGTCCGTCTGTCCGTCTGTCTTTCTGTCTGTTGAAAACACGCTAACTTTTGAAAGACTTTACGGAGGCTCCTGAAGTTTGGCATATATGTTGGGCATTTACCTGGTCAGGTTGGTATTGCAATCCAGCGAAATCGGTCCAGTTCAAAAGTTGTAAGCAAATGAGTGAATTTCGGCAAGGGTTTTTCTGGAATTTACGAGATAAAACACGCGGTAACTTTCGAACGGCAAATTTGAGGGTACTGAAGTGTGGCATATATATTTTCCATTCCTCTGGTCCAGTTCGCTTTAAATTTCAGCCAAATCGGTCGAGTGGTTCAAAAGTTATTAGCAAAACCGTAAATTTCAGATTAGTTTCACCTTAAATTCACGTGTTGAAAACCCGTTAAACATGTTTTAAAAACGTTTGTAAGTCAGAAAAATATTTTACAAGGTATTTTTGTCACACAAAAATATTTTTACACTAAAACAAAAATACACTCAAAAAAAGTTTACACTCAAAAAAAATTTTACACTCAAAAAAAAATTAGTAAACTATTTTTTTTTTTTTCAAAAATTAATAAAAAAAAGTTTTTTACGGAAAATAAAATATAATAATAGTTTTGATCACATGATCAATTATTTTTTATTTATTCTTTCAATTTATTTACAACTCATTTTTAATAAATTCCACCTAACCGAGAACTGGTAACAATGACCGTCGTCCCGTTGTAGCGAAAAAAACCAAGGGTTCTGGTGGGAATCGAACCCACGACCCCCACGTTGAAAGGCTAGCACGCTACCAACTAGCCTACGGGGACCCCCAAGAAAATAAAATATTTCTAACCAAAAATGTTATTTTTTCACGTTAGAAAATTTACTATCACTTAAAAAGTGCATTGTGGAGGGTATTCATAGATTCGGCCAAGTCGAACTTAGCTTTTCTACTTGTTCTTTTTTATATTGTCTTAGAGAAATTTATAGGATTTTTTAGCATTTTGTTTACAACTTGTTATTTATTGTTGACAAATAAAATATTTTTTATATTAAAATACCATAAAAATTCGCAAAATTTATGAGCTTGTTAAGGTGTTTTTTGGTTTTTTTGTTAAGCAATAATATTTTTTATGATCAATTATTAAAAATATATAAAAAGCATGAAATTGAAAATTTTTAAAACATAGAAGACTATAAAATACCCTATTTACTAAATACAAAATTGACTGGTTTTTCAGAAGAAAAAACGGGAATAATTTTGCTGACGAACAGCAACTGAACCAATCGGTCGCTAAGACTTAACAAATTGAAACATATGTCGAATCGCAACGAAATAATTTAATATGATTTTTTTACCTTCACTCAAAAAAATACGTTAGTAGATTTACTAATTTTTTTTTGCTAACGCTAGTTAGCTAACTTTTAGCAAAATTTTAGTTGAGATTAGCATTTTAGCAAAAAATTCTTGTAAACTTCATTTAGCACATTAGCAATTTTAAACAAACTTTGAACTAATTTCTTTTGCTAAATTTGAAATTGAGTTGACTACATTTTTACAAGATTTTTTGCTAGTATTAGCAAAATAAATGGTAAATTTTTTTTTATTTTCAGAAAACTTAAAATGGCGCTATCTCGGAAACTAAGCCAGATAGAGCAAAATGGAGGCCATTTTTGGTTCTTAGAATCTCCATAGTATCGCCGGCCCTCTTCACATGTGTGGACCCTAATGGGCCCTAACTTTGGATCCAAAAAAGTTAGCATTCCCGAAAATTTTAAAATGCTCATATCTCGGTAAATATTGCCGACACAACAAAAAGTCCAAAAGCGTTTTTGTAGTTCTCAACACGTAGAACAAGACCGCAAAATAGTCAAGTAATATTTTTGAAGTTATCGAGTTTTTTAATTCTCAAGACCCCAGTGGTCCCCTATAATCACGTATCTCAAAAACTAAGCAAGGTAGAGCGAAACGGACACAAATTTTGGATCAAAAACTATGACGATTTTTAAGGAACCCAACTAGGTCTAGGCCCATCGGGGTCTGGACCTATCGAGTCCGAACCCAATGGGGTCCTCAGATGTGTATAAACTAAGTTCAAAAACAAAAATATTTAGTTAAATATTTATTGGCAAAACATTTTTGCTAACTTTAGCAAAAAAATTTTGGGTTCAAAATCAGCAAATTTTCTTGTAGGTTTACAAGCTTTTTTTGCTAACATTACAGTTTTTTTTTTTTTTAGTGTAAGGGGGTTGAAACGAAAATAACCACCCTTAATGGCAACAATTTCTAAACAGCTATTAAAAATAAATTCGCAATATTTTGTAATTCCTTTGTTTTATTTTAATTATAAAATATCGTAATATTTTTAAAATTTTATAGAGCAAAATTTCGTCGACTGGAATTGCCAGGATTGCAGTTATTTAAAGGACAAAATCGACTGCAGTTTTACAGAAAAAACTACTAATTTTGAAATAAAATTGTTTGGTTTGTAGATTATTTCCTAGTGCTTATCGTGGCCATTTTTTGTTTTATTTACCTAATTATTTATTTATTTTATGAAAGAACAAAAGTATAATTTTTGATTTTTAATTTAACATTAGAATAACTTCAACAAAACTCAAATTAAAAAAAATTGCCACGATAAGTACTAGAGAATTTAATAATCTACAAATAAAAAAAAAATCACCAAAATCGGTTCAGTAGTTATTGCTTCACAGCTGCAGCTGATTTTGTTGTTAAAAAAAAAGAATTCCACTATTGAGTGGTAACCCTGGCAATTCTAGTTGACCAAATTTTGTGTTATAAAATTTTAAGAATATTACGATAGTTAACCTTTAAAATAAAAAAAAGAATTCAAATATGTTTCGTATTTATTAAATGGACGGCCAAAAAAAATGTCATATTCATATCCCCTGCGGACCTTTTTCAAACATAACAATGATTCATTTGTTTCCAAAAGAACAAAAAAACGGGTAAAAACTACACACAGTTTAAGAGATTGGTTTAGTTCTCAAGAAATTAACTTTTTCCCTCATGTCCGATTTTGCTATTTCTGAACTTAACCGAGAAGTCTAGCTCTTTTAGTTTGGAACGCCGATTTAGACAGATTTTCAAAGCGTTCACACGAAACGACAACGAAAAAAACTAAAAAAAAGAAAGAAAAAATCAGACAAATTCAAAAAATTCAGAAATATCAATGAATCAGAAATAAGAAATAAATAATAAATCCTTAGAAAAATATAGAAAAACTAAAAATAATTTGAACTTAAAAACATAACATCCCAGGCAGAAAAATACGAACGGGAAAGCGCTGGCAAAGTACCTTTTATGGTCGCTTGTGTGCTGGGAAAGCATCACAGTTTGGTACTCCCCCAGCATCCAAAATGATAACCGCGGTAAACGGTATGCCGTTGCTATTTTAAAGCGCTTTGAAAGTGCTTTAAAAACAAAAAATATGGTACTATTATAGCACTTTTAGAACAAAAAAATGGGACGTATCAAAATTGTATAAGTCCATAAGACACAACTTTTTTTGGTGTTTATTTGAATAAAGAAATTTATTAAATTAGGATAAAAAATTTATTGACTAATTTATTAGGATAAAAAAATGTTGGACAAACTTTGAAATATTTTCTAAGTCCCGGAAAAAATATGTTTGCAGTTTTCTTTGCGTTTTGGAATAAAAAATTTATTAAAAATGCTTCAAGAAAAATTTTTGGAAAAGTTCCGAAAAAAGTAGTGTATTGAACCGAATCGGGTAGTGTTCCAAAGGGATAGGCCCAGTGAAATTTCACATGTGATGTATCCGGAGTTTAAGACACTTCCTTACGAAAGAATCAGGTGTTTTTATATAAAAGGTGTCAAGTTTGCAATATGTAGGTCATTGTGTCTAAATGACACATCACGAGAACTATCAAGGATCGGCCACTTATCCTGCAGGGAAATAAAAAATATTCCAATTGCTACGAAAATTAATAAATTTTAATAAAAAATTTATACTTTGAACGGATTTAAATAGAAAAACACTGGCAAAGCGCTTGCAAAGCACTTTTGGAATTCATACTACCTTCTACACAAAAAATAAAGTGCTTTGCCGAGACTTTTTCTTTGGAACGGTTGGCAGTATCTGCCTGGGATGTTAACAAGTTAAAATGTTGAATTGGTCGTGGGGGATACCTTCCCCCTCGCATAAAGAATTACAAATTCGTTTTTTATGTTTTGTGTAATTATGAAATACAAAAATTTTACAATTATTTAAATTAATTCTTTATTTCCACGCCCACAAAACGGGACGGGGCAAAAAACGGCATTATCTAATTCCCTGGCTCCAAGCGCAGTACTTTAAACATCTTCTGATATAAAAATATTTCATTTGATCAACAAAAATACCAAAAAGCATATTAAATGGTGTTTTTTTAGAGGTTGGTTTAGTTCTTTTAAGGGAAACTTTTTTCCCCGTGGCCGATTTTGCACATTTACGAATCTAGCCTTCTAGCAATCATAAGACATATTCGTGCCAAATTTCAGTAATCTATCTTTTTTAAGTTGGACTGCATTGTAAGTATTATATACAGACTGACAGACATTTATAAAGTGTTTTCCGATCGATTATGGATCAATAATATGTAGTAGTATATTTTATGGGGTCCCCGACCGATATTCGATGCGTTACACACGGAATGATAAAGTGAGTTCAATTCGGCTTTGACGAATGTATTAATACCCTCCACAATGTAAAAAAGATTATAGAAAATATCTTTATTTAAAAAAGAAATTAATTTTTAGAAAAAAGAAAATTAAAAAAAAAAATCCGCGAAAAAAAATTTTGTGATAAACAAATAACCGCGATTTTTTTATTTCTTTGTAAAAAAAATATGTTTGTTTAAATAACATTCGGTGAACAATTCGGCTTTGACGAATGTAAAAATACCCTCCACAATGTCAAAAATATTATTGCAAAAAACTTTATTTAAAAAATAAATACATTTTTAGAAAAAAGAAAATTAAAAACGCAAAAAAATGTTGGTGAAAAAAAAATCCGCGATTTTTAAAAAAAAATGTTCGTACTTGTCTAAATACAACCAGCAGCTGAATTAAAGCATTTTGTATTTAAAAATGATAATTTTTTAAGGCGGGTATCTAATTTAAATGGTGATGCCGGACGCCACTTACAAGGAAAGTCTCCCTAGTGTCACCCGCCGATCTTTATGGAATTGGTTTCATTTTGTAGAACAGGAAATATAAAGGGACACGTAAATTTTCTTGGCGGCCCAAATTCATATTTAGGGGGTGAAAATGAGGGGGAAAATATTTTTTAGTTCAGTTTTTTGCGTTTATCTCCCATATTGTGCAAAGAAACCTAAACATGTTACATACCAAATGAAAGGCCTTTCAAAAACCTACCATCGTGTGCAAACAACGTGTCCAAACTTGCACAAGTTTTCGTCATTTTGAGTAAAATACAAAAATGTTAGTAAATTTTTGTTAATAAGTCAAAAAAATATTAACTATTTTGATACGCTGTTAGTACCACGAGATAGGTCTTTTAATTACCTTTACTCTAATACCAAACGTGCCCATATTATTTTTGTTTAAATAGACGTTAATCGTTAAAACTGGAAAAGGTCAACTTCCCCATTTGAAAATCGACCTCCACTAAACATGAGTTTGGCGGCTAAAAAAATAATTGTCGAACTAATTTTCGTTCAGAAAAACATATCAAAATTTCATTAAGATCCGAATGTGACACCAGGAAGACTTGGGGGAAAACATTTTTAAGATCTCCCACTCAATAATAACACAGTGCAACAACCAAAATCGGAATGGGATGAAACCAAAAGCAAATGGAAGTTGACATATTCCATAACAAAACTCTTAAGACTTTTTTTAGTTCAGCGCTAGATTTTTTTACATGCCTTTGAGGTTGGTTATCTTTCATTATAATTATAATAACAATTGCTTGAAAACTTTATAGGTGCACTCAAAGAATTATGTAGGTAAATTCCAGTGAATATTCACTTAAAACAAATGAAATTTTATTTAAAAACCATTCCACTGTTTTTTCGTTTAAAATAAAAACACATTACAGTCAATTTTAAATGTTAATTTAATGACTAACCAAAACATTAAAAAACTAGTGAATATTCAGTTATTTTGTATTGAAAAACAGTAAAACTATAGAAGAAATTTTTTACTGCCGAAATTAAATGTAACAGTAAATTCGTTTTTAATACAGTAAATTATTTTTTTTAAACTACAGAAACAGTAAAAAAATTAAATCCTTTATAAAATAAGTGATTTTTCTTTTAAAATGACTTTACTGATAACTTTTTAAAATAACCTACAAACAGTTAATGACATAATTTTCTTAGTGTGGCGTATGATTAATTTTGTAATTGCTTTTAAATAACAATCATACGCAACGGTGTTCAGTGGTTTATTTTTAATAACTTGGCCATTCAGTTAGTTAGTACTGGACCGATTGCAGCGAAATTCATACCGGTTATAGCTTACGTAATTTTGAGCTTAATCATACGCAACGGTGTACAGTGTTTTTTTTAATAATTTGGCTATTTAGTAAGTTGGTAATAGACCGATTGCAGCGAAATTATACCGGTTATAGCTTACGTAATTTTGAGCTTAAGTTTAAATGCTTTACCCAACATGTCGATTAAGGGCACCACCAAGATCCCCTAAGTTAGGACATGTTTAGTACACAAAAACTTTAAATGCTTGAAAATCACCAACTTTAAATGCGTGTAAAAAAATCTAGCGCTGAACTAAAAAAAGCCTTGAGAGTTTTGTTATGTAAAATGTTAACTTTTATTTTCTTTTGATTTCATCCCATTCCGATTCGGAAAGTTCGATTTTGTATCACTGTGTAATTATTCTACAATATTTTGACAAGTAACGATAATTTTGTTCCTTTCAAAAGGAAATAAACTTTTTTATTTGTTTTTTACTAGTTTCGACAAAGCCAAATTTATCACTCAATTCTTTTTTATGGATAATTAAAATTTTTAATGCGAATTTATTCGAATATCACTTTCGTTGACATTATTTGTTGCACTGAAATCACTCTATATATGCTTTCAGTGAATCAGTTTTAATATCGGTTTAAATTGCTAAACACTGCAGTTGGTGTAGGATATAAAAAAAATAAAAATTTATGCTTTACAAATAAATACATACATGGGAATTTAAGTTTTTTCTATTCTTTAATAACAAAATATGTTTTATTCAAAAACAGTAAAATCTCACTTTTGCTGACAAAATGTGTGAACACTTAAAAATTTTAAAAAATCTCCTTGAAGTACAGACTTTTTGATGATTTTTCAAATTTATAATCTTAAATGTATTTTACAATTTTTTATAAGTTTTACAAAAAAAGATAATACTTTTAAAAGAACTATAAATTAACAGAAATGTTTTCCCAAAATTTACTTAACATTAGATTAATGTGAAAATGTGCTAAGTCTATATATCTTGAAAATTATGCTTTTAATGCAGTTAATTAGAAGAATTAAAACCGCATCCTTTACAAAAAATAGTTCTACATTTATTTCGTTTTTATTCATTAATGAGTATTGATGTGTTTGAGAGTTAAGGGAAGTTAATGTAAGAGTGTGCTAAATCCATATATTTTGGAAATGCAAATTTTGATGCAGCAAGTCTAAGGAAGCAAGTATACTTCAGTTACAGACAAACATTTACATTGATTTCATTCTTATTCGTTGTGGAGCAGTTATGTGTAAAAGGGCTAAATCCACGATGTTAAAGAAAATGTGATAACTTTAAAATCACAATATTTCAGCACGTTTTTAGTATCTGTAAAAAATATTAAAGTGAACTTAGCTTAGGATTTACGATTTTTTTTCGTAATTTTCAAAAAGTTCCCAATTAAATTTACAAAATATATTTTTCCAAATAATGTTTTCACTGTTCTCTTTAAATAATTATAGTTTAAATATTAAACCATTATTTTTATTTTATGTGCAATTTACAAAAATAAAAAAAAAATATTGCAGCTGTTGCTGACACTGAGTTATCAAAATGTATGTTTAAACAAAAAAAGCATAAAAATACCATGGTTTATGTGTCTGTTGTGTTGGTCGGTTTGGTTATCATAATATGCTATCTTGTGGTCATAATATGACGTGGAATTTTTTTGTTGTTTTTGTTTTTGCCATAATTGTTATGAAAACATATATGATATTTATATAATTTAACAATAAACAAGAGTAAAAGTGTTAAATAGAAACTGAACAAATTATTTTATACACTACGTAATGAAAAACAAAATAGAGTGATTTTTCTAAAGAAAATACTCTTCCTTAGATGCAGCTCTTATTTTTAATTTTTTGATGAAAAAAAAATTGAGATGAAAAAAATGTTTGATAAAAACAATTTTTTTTTTAAAAAAAAAAATTTTGTTAAAAGAAAATAAAGAGTAAACAAAAATGTTTTTGATGAATAAAAAATTTATGATGAAAAAAAAAATGTTGAAAAAATGTTTGATTAAAAAAACCTTAATAAAAACAAGTTTTTGAAGAAAAATAAAAAAAAAATCCTGCGAATTTTGTACTCTTGCCCAAAATATTAAATCATGACAATGTTTTTTTAGAAAAAATAATGTTATATTACTTTGCTATTCCATGCAAAACGAATTGAAATATCAGTCGAGGACCCCATTAAAAAACCAAAAGAGCTGTACATTAGAGCACCCACAAAATGTATGGGATGTGCAAAACTGTATTTTTTATCGCTCCCCGCTCATTTTCGGTTGAGTTGGGAGTAAAAAATAATATCTATCCAGAAATTAGACTTCTAGGTTGCAAACAGACCAAGCGGTTTGAACTTTTGACCTCAAAAATGGGCTTAAAAACCTTTATAGACTAATTTGGCTGTAACTTTTAAAATAAAAGTTTTTCGCAATTAACTTTCATAACAATTTTTATGTAGAATCAAAATGCAAAGATTTTTCTCTCATACTGTTTTGACCTAAATATGTCCGATCGCGGTGTTTTAAGCGGTTAAAGTCAAAATTTGGGTCAGAACTTTTTTTTTAAAAATTCTCGTAAATTTTTAAATTGGGGAAAATTTGAGCTCTTTGCACAATTCACTAGGGTATTGAATGCACTTCTCCAAAATTTTTTTTTTTGCAAAAATATATCGACCCTTCCATGAAAAAATCCCAAAGTTCTTCTCTGAATCTCATTTTTTTACCATTCAACCTCAATATAGGCGAATACTCACTTTGTAATTCCGTGAATTTCGCACCGAAACGTCTGTCTAGTATTTCCCTAAATATATATGGGGTATTCAGTGCCAAATTGGACACTTTGAAAATTTTTATTTTAGATTTTTTAATTATTTTTAATTTTTTTTTAAAACCCATTAAAACCCCCATCCAGTTTTCAAAATTTTTAAATTACCCGTTCCAAAGATATCGAATTAAAAAAAAAAAACAACTATCGTTTTCCGTATTTCTATCAAAACAAATTCAAAAATGGTCAACATTTTTTTTTAATTTTTGTTTTTTTATTAAAAATTTCTTAGTGTTCTAATATGCGACTTTTAAATGATTGCACTCTTTGTTTTTTTTTTCAATCTTTTCTTAAAATTTTTTATTTGATTTTTTTTTTTTATTTTTTGTGGTAAACTTAACATTTTCTTAAAATTATAAGCTTAAGTAGATCGTGGGATTATGGTAATATATAAAAAAGAATTAAAAATCAAAAGGTAATTAATATATTAAGCGGTTTTTGAGTTTTTTTGTTGTCTTCCAATCTTTATTAAAACACTTTGATGAAAAAAAGATAAAATTTTAACAAATTATTTCGAATTTGGACCATTTTTAAAGAAGTGATAAGTAAAAAACAGAAAAAATCGTGTTTTTTTTTATAATTCCATATTTTTTGAACGGATTATCAAAAAAGATATCAAAATTTACTTGGAATGGGTTTTTGAAGGGTACTACAAAATTGGAAAAATATAAAATTAAAAATTTTCCAAGTGTCCGATTTGGCATGGAATACCCCATATATACTATGTGGAATCCTAGACTTATCTTTCGTTGCGTAAAACACGCACTTACAAAGTGAATAAACCCCCATAACGTGGTTGGAGGTCAAAAAAATTGTGGTTCAGAGTAGGATTTTGGCAATTTTTCATGGAAGGGTCGATATATTTTTGCAAAAAAAAATTTTTGGAAAACTACATTCAATAATCTATTAAATTATGCAAAGAGGTAAAATTTTCCCCAATTTAAAAATTTATGACAATTTTTTAAAAAAAGTTCTCACCCAAATTTCGACTTTAATCGCTAAAAACACCGCTATCGGACATATTTAGATCAAAACTGTATGAGAGAAAAATCTTTGCATTTTGAATCTACAAAAAAATTGTTATGAAAGTAATTTGCGAAAAACTTTTATTTTAAGAGTTACAGCCAAATTAATCTATAAAGGTTTTTTAGCCCATTTTTGAGGTCAAAAGTTCAAACCGCTTGGTCTGTTTGCAACCTAGAAGTCCAATTTCTGGATATATATTATTTTTTACTCCCAACTCAACCGAAAATGAGCGGGGAGCGATAAAAAAAACAATTATGCATATATGGGTGCTCTACTGTACATGTCGTTATAATAAAAAATAATTGCAAAAAAGTGTTTTTACATTTTGGAGGGTATAAAAGATTCGGCACCAAAGAATATAACACTCTCACTTGTTTTATGTACATTTGATAAACAAATGGAAAATTTTTATGCGAAAAGCTTAGACATGGTGAAAAAGTAGTTTTGGTAAAAAAAAATGCCTGCAAATTTTGTACTCTTGCCCAAAACATTAAATCATGATAATGTTTTGCGGAAGATTCGGGTGTACTTGCCAAAGCAAAGTTTTTTTAGAAAAAATAATGTTATATTACTTTGCTATTCCATGCAAAACGAATTGAAATATCAGTCGCGGACCCCATTAAAAACCAAAAGAGCTGAACATTTCGTAAGTGAGTGCAAAAATAAGTGCAAAAAAGTGTTTTTACATTTTGGAGAGTATAAAAGATTCGACACCAAAGAATATAACACTTTCACTTGTTTTATGTACATTTGATAAACAAATGGAAAATTTGTATGCGAAAAGCTTAGATTTTTTTTTCACGAAAAACAAAATTATGTTAAAAAAAATTTAATGAACCCAAAATTTTTGGTTAACAAAAATTTTGATGAAAAAAGGTTTTTGATGAATTTTTTTGATGAAAAGAAAAATTTTTTGAGGTAAAAAACAATTGATGAAAAAACAAGTAAAAAAGTTAAATTCGGCCTTGCCGAATGTAGTGATACCCCCCACAATTTCAAATAGATTATTGGAAAAACTTTATGTAAAAGGAAATTACTTTTGAAAAAAAAAAAAAATTTTGAAAAAAATTTCCGCGAAAAAAAAATTGTTAAAAAAAAAATCAGCGATTTTTTTCTTTTTTTGTCAAAAATATATGTTTGTAATTGTTTAAATACCATTTAGTGTTCAATTATTTTCGCCTAAGTCAACCAGCAGCCGAATTAAAGCATTTTGTATATTTAGGTTATGTTGAATGTACTGAAATTTTTGAGGTGTGCTTACATTTTGGTTCATAACTTTTGAACCGCTGAACCGATATTGCTCAAATGCAACACTAAACTTCTTAGGAGAACTTCCAATAAATATGTTAAGTTTCAGTCATCCCTGTGCAATATTTTGTCCGTGGTAGCATTTTCCACAGACAGACGGACAGACGACAGACGGACAGCCGGACATCGCTAGAATGTTTTAAAATCGATCGGGCATCATGAATATATATACTTTATCGGGTCCCAGACCGATATTTCGATGAGTTACAAACGGAATGACAAACTTATATACACCCTCTATCACTAAGTGGAGGGTATAAAAATATGAAAAAAAAAATTTTTGGTGAGAAAAAAATTGATAATAAAAAAAAATTAAATAAAAAAATTTGATGAAAAAAAATTGATGAAAAAAAAATATGATAAAAAAAATTTAAGAAAAAAAAATTTAATGAAAAAAATTTGATGAAAAAAAAAAATTAATGAAAAAAAATTGATGAAAAAAAAATTTATAAAAAAAAAAATTTTGTTAAAAACAATTCTGAAAAAAAGTTTGATAAAAAAAAATTTTTGAAAAAAAAAAATTTTTGATGAAAAAAAAAATCATGAAAAAAAAAATAAAAAATTGATGAAAAAAAAAATGATGAAAAAAAAAATTTGTTAAAAAAAAAAATTTTATGAAAAAAAAAATTTTTTTTTGGTGAAAAATAATTATGTTACTTTTTTTTACCAGCTGGTGAAAAACGATTTTATTCACCACGAGGTGAATTATTATCCAAGTTACAAACTCAAGTTATTAAAATTTTTGGTTTTAAGAAAATAAAAATAGTAATTCTTGTTTTCTTCTTCGTTAATTGTTAGCTTATATAGTAAAACTGAGGTGGCGTCCTGCAACTTTTTTAAAATTTGACACCAGCCTAAAAACATTATCATGTTTAAATGTAAGAAAAATAATTGAAGCTGAAATTTTTTTTTTTACCAGAAAGTGAATTTTTTTTTTCAAGTTACAAATCCGATCTATAAAACATTTTTGGTTGTAAGAAAATAGAAGCGTTTTTTTTTAGACACCAAAAAATTAACTAAAATTAAAATTAGACACCAGCTTCAAAACGTTATCATTTTAAAATGTTTTCGAGACTTATATTTGAAAAATTTTTTTGGGGATTTTTTTGGGGCTTTTTTTTGGTGATTTTTTTACCATTTTTATTGAAATTTTTTACTCCAAAACGTAAAATATTGTGTCTGAGATTCACAAAATTTTTTTAATGTTTTGCAATATTTAATTTTTTTGTGTAAAAATTCAGAAATCCCCGTTAGAAAATCATTTGTGTAAAACTACGGTTTTTTTTGTAGAATTTCCTTGGAAATCAGTAGAATACATTTATAAAAATAAATCTGTAAACTTACAAATAAAACTGTAAATTTGACCAGACTATTAGAATTTTGTTAAAAAGTAAAGAAAACTGTTTTATATTGGCAAATGGGATTACGATACCTTTTTTCAGTATTTTGACAAGTTTTTTTTTTTACGTGTATAACATTTTTATACGAATTCCCAGAGTATTACATACTTTAAGGATAATTTATTATATAATCATGTTAATAAAAAAAATTATATGTATGTCAATTGTAATCTATTGAAACAATTTCCCATTTTTACAGAATTTTTTTTATAAAATATGACCAGTACATAAAATTGTTTATGTTAACTCAACAGGTCATCAGAACATTGAACTTGTTTTAATTGCATTGAAATAAATTTAATTATTGTTAAGGATTAAAATTTATTTAAATATTCATTAAATTGCATTTTTTTTTTATTTTAATTGAATTTCCCAATAATTTCTCATACTTCTTCTACTTACAGGTCGTACACATGATCCAACATTTGCCTTATATCATATTGGTCAGCAGGCAACATCCGGTGTTAAACAATTTACTGAAACGGGTAAAAGTGATATATTGGATACACTATTAGGTGAACAACAACAACTGAAACAACAAATTGCCAACAACAACAATCAAGCCACAGCACGCAACATTAACAACAGCAACAACTATAACAACAATATAAAGAATAAAAATGTGGGTGCTGGTGCTGCTTCAAGTGAACGTAGTGTTTTCGATGAATTTAACTTACCAGCCATAACAACAGGAGCTGGTCGTACAGAAGCAAAATTTTTTGTTGATAGCAATCACAGTTTAGTGTCATTGATGACACGTATTGTACCTTCACCAGATTGGTTTATAGGGGTCGATTCATTTCAGGTAAGTTAAAGGAATTGGCGTTTATATATTGAGGGCTTATTTTTAAAACTCACTATCTCACACTTTAACAAAAATTAGTTTTTAATGGAAAAATGGATTGAAATTATGATTAATATGATCGATTTTAGAATTAATATTTTTTTTGTTTGCAATTTTATTGGAATTATTTTGTTTCTCTATCTTTCACAACTTAGTTTCTTGAATGCGAAACCCTCTATATCATCAAGAAATAATTTTACAAATTTTTTTTAGAAAAATATTATTTTTTGTTGGGATAAAGTAAATTTCGGAATAGGTTTTATGAATAGCCCTATATGGAACTAAGAAAATTGCGTTTTTGGTTTTTCAATTTTCAAAAACTGGGCTTTGTAGGCGTGATCAAATATTGGAAAAATGGTCAACTTTGTGTCGAGTTGCCTTGTATCAAATTCAAACGGAATGCACCACAATCTCAAAAATTTACATTCTTGTATAGTTTTGTATGGGCTATCCACAAATTCAGACATGTGTTTTTCGTTTTTTTTTCAAGAAAATTGCATTTAAATTTTATATTTCATAACAATTTAGTAATTTTCTAGTATTTTTTTGTTTCAACATAGCGTATGAATAACATTTATGAATATATTTAATACTCATTCGCCATGTTTAAACAAGAAAATATAATCAAATTACAAAATTGTTATAAAAAAAAAAACAAAAAACACATGTCTGATTTTTTTTTGTGTGGATACACTAATATCTAAACTTAAAAAAAAAAATTAAATAAAAAGCGGCCGGATTTTTCATAAATTTACTTTTTTTAAAAAAATGGAAGAAAATTTCAGAAAAGGTTCTGAAAATTTTCCAAAAAAAAAAAATTTTGTCGATAACCCATACAAAACTGTACAAAAATGTAAATTTTTGAGATTGTGGTGCATTCTCTTTTAATTTGTGGCCGTTTATAGTGGCAGGATTTTTGATAAATTTACTTTTTTAAAAAATAGAAAATTTTAGAACAGGTTCTGAAAATTTTCAAAAAAAAAGTTTAGTCGATAGCCCATACAAAACTATACAAGAATGTTAAGTTTTGAGGTTGTGGTGCATTCCGTTTCAATTTGATAAATATTTATACAACAAATTCGACACAAATTTTATTATTTTTCCAATATTTGACCACGTCTCCTAAGCCCAGTTTTTGAAAAATTTCAAAACAAAAAACGCAAATTTCTTAGTTCCATATAGGTCTATTCATACAACCTATTCAGAAATTCACGGGACACATGTTTTTCTCTAGCGGGACATTTGGTGTGGAATGCCTCATATGTATCTCACGCTTTAAATAAATATTCGAAATTAACTAATATTAAATGCACACAAAAAAATTCCAATGAACGACTTTCATAGTATTTATGAACAAATTCATATAATTTATTAACTTTTTCATAATACTTATAAAATTTTTCATAATACTTATAAACTTTTTCATAGTATTTATGAATAAATCATAACATGTTAAATTTAAAAACTATTTAACATTTTTCGTAAATACGATGAAAAAGTATAAAAGTATTATGAAAAAGTTAATAAATTGTATGAATTTGGCATAAATACAATGAAAGTCGTTCATTGGAATTTTTTTTTCTGTGTGCCATCAAAATAAACTATTATTTGAGATAGTGGGTTTTGTATATAAACCCTCGACATAGAGAAACTATTGAAAGCAGTAGCAAAAGTTTCTTAAAAAAAATAAATAAATTTAAAATTCTGAATAAGGAAGAATGTAAAAAGAACAGAATATTAATTATTCTTTGTTTTTTTGAAAAGTTTGCAATTTTATTTAGCATTTACAAGTCAGCTAGAAAATGAAATGAAGTAAAACCACAAAATCATTCTTAAACTTGATATAAAACATTAAAGCAAAATTAACAAGGAACAAACTGAAACGGTATACGAGTGCAAATCAATCAGTCTTCGAAAATTTCCATGAAAGGAAATTTTTTTTATAGAAACATTTCTCAGAATCCGAATTTTTTTAAAGAGCCAAGTCCACGTTTCAGAAGATCTTTTCATTTTTCTATTTAAAAAATAAAATGTGGAAAAATATATAAAATAAAATTTTAAAGAAACAACTTCAAAGAATCTATCAAATTTTCTTTATAAAAAATTATTTTAAATTTTAGAGTTTATCTTTAGGAAAAATGTTTCAGAATCTAAAAAAATTGTGAAACTATATTTCAAAATCTGAGAATTGTTCATTAGGAACAAATCTTATAATCTGAAAAATTTTCAATATTGTGTTTTTCAGATTCCAAGATAATTTTTAAAAAAATTCCTGATTCTGATTTTTTTTGTGTAAAAAAGGTATTTCAGAATCTGGAATTTACAAATACAAAAAAGAAGAAAGACTTTTAATCTAAAAATTTTCTATAGGTCTCAGATTTTTAAAATTTTACAAGATCTAGGGACATATTAAGGGAGTCGATAACCATCGAAATTCTACTTGAACGAGAGATTTTTCAGTTTCTCTTTATGTCTAACATTATGCTTTAATAAATACAAGCTTTTTATATTATTCTTTTACAGCACTGAAACATAAAAACATGGAGGAAAAAGTATAAAAGCTTTTATTTACCAAATCACAATTTTAGGCATAAAGAAAAATGGAAAAATCACACTTTGAGTAGAACTTCGACCGCTATCGACTCATGGAATTAAGTTTTTTACTCAAAATAAATTATTTATGGTCAAAATTTAAAAAACAAAAAATCACTTTGGAAAATGGCATTGTGGGGATATTGATGGAATTAGCCAAGTCGAATTTAACTTTCTACTTGTTAAATGTTTTTTTCTCCCCTCATTTCCATATGCAAGTTTCAGGACAATCGATGGATGCCCATTGAAACACATCCCTCCTTAGATAAGGTTTTTTTGCGTTTTTTTATAATGTGGATTTATTAAGTAGATTTTTCCATTGAGCTTAAAAAATGTTTCAAGATAAAAAAATTAAAAGTTACAATAAAAACAGAAACGATGGCAACTCGCTGTAGGATTTAGTGGGTTTAATTATTGTTTTCTCCTTAAGGTATACTCTAAAAATATTGCAATAAAAATCCTACAAAAAATTTATATACAAACAGAAACAGTCGTAAATGTATAAAATGTAAATGTGATCAAGATTAAATAAGTCTACATTTTATATTTAAGCGCCTTGAAAACACAGCTTATATACGTCTGAAAGTAGTAATCAAATGGAGTAAACCTGCATTTACAGTTTTTCATTTCGTGATCCTGTTTCCTTTTAAAATGACTTCAAAGTCTTAAGGATACATTTTGTAAAATATTTTTGAAGTATTTGTACTTGCCCTAAAATGACACTGGTGACGGCAAATGAAAGAGGAGAATCTCCCCTAAATCCATTTTTCTATTTTGCCATATCAGGATAAAAGGATGTAAATTAAGTCATTTGAAAACTTTATCAAAATATTTTGTTGAAAATTTTGAATGATATTGAAGGATGCATTTTTAAAAGGACGTAACTTACCTCCATTTTCCTGATTTCTAAAAATTATAAAAAAGGAAAATTAGGGGAGATCCTCCTTTTTCATTTGCTATTACTAGTGACATCCTAGGATAAGTGCAAATATTAAAAAAATATTTTATACAAGGTAATTCTCTAAAACTTTGAAGTCCTTTTAAAAGGAAACAGGATCACGAAATGAAAAACTGTAAATGCAGTTTTACTACATTTAGTCTCTAGTTTCAAACGTATTTTATCCAGTTGGTGTTTTATGACGTTTTTATTCATTTTTGTCGGACGGTGTTCTAGTTGCTCGTTTTTAGGAAGACTTATTAAATTTCTCTCGTACTTTTTCAATCCCAGAGTTTTATTTTTTGCAATATTTGCTTCACTCATTGATTCTTGAATCAATATCATTTAACAAAACACAAAAAAAAAATCTAACAGTTAAGTTAGCATTTTTGCATTGTGGTACAAGAAAATCAAGACACTGTCATCAAAATTTGTATATAGTATACTACAACAACAAAAGCATCTACAACAAAAATGACAATGACATCAAAATCATCATCATTATTATCATGATTTTCGAGAAAAACCACAAAAACCAACATCATTGACAATACGTATCATTTTGAAAGCCATACACACTACATTAGAGTGGCAGTTTTTTGTATGGCAAAAAAGTTTTGCTTTGGGTTTTGAGCCATACGAATTAAAATAACACTTAGCGTATGGCAATCAATTTTTTTTTTTTTAGATTTTTGAAACTTTAAAAAAATATGTCTTATTCTGATGTTCCTATTTATTAATTATGATGCGATGAAAAAAACTTTAAAAATTTCTTGATCGGTTTTTGAGATAGTGCTATTTAAAATTTGCAAGAAAATGCCTGTGTCTCCTTAAGAATTAAAAAAAAAAAAAACAAATCAAAATTTTTTTCCCTTGACCCTTTAAAGAGCTTGAGACAACCTCTCTTTTAAATTTAATATGAGCCAAATCCGATCATTTTAACCCGTTGAGCCCTTCGATGAAAGTTTTCGATTTTTTGAAAATTTCTACCAAAATTTTGCATTTTTGCAGATTGAGACTAACTTTTATATAAACTTATTTTAAGCAAAATCAGACCATATTAACCCATGGTGCGCTTCAATCAAAGTTTAGAATTTTGGCGAAAGTTTTTTAAAAAGCCAAAATTTAGATTGAAGGGAACCAGGGGTTAATATTATGGGATTTGGTTCAAATTAAATTTAAATCAAAGTTTTTATCATGATATTTTCAAGGATAAAGGAAAAAAAATTAGATTTTTTTTCAAATTTCTTGACCGTAGGAAAAAACCGCCATCTTTTACAAATTTCAAATAGCATATCTAGAAAACCGTTTGACCGATTTTTTAAATTTTTTGATACATTTGTAAATGATGTAGTAGAATAAAAGTTTGCCCTTAACACTTGAAAAAATCAAAAGTTAAAGAAAAATCAAAAGTTGATAAAAAAAAATTGCCACTCTATTACTACATACCTCTACTAGTCAAAGTATTGACAGCAATAACTAAGCACTAGAGTAGAATAGAAGAGAGTTAATGCTACAGAAGCAAAATATGTACAAGTGGTAAGTAGTAGTAGTAGTGTGGAAATGTTGAATGTTCAACTACATTTGCGATAACAATTTACTGCTTAAAATGCAATGAACATCAAGTGTGGTTAACATTTGCAATTCCAAAGGACTTTTTTTGCTTGTTTGTTACGATATTTCCTTTTAATCAAGCAGGAAATTGCAAGTTAATTTTTCTTTTTTTTTTGCTTTAATTTAATTTTGTTAATAATTTTTTTGTTGTTTTGTTTTGTAACTCTTTACAGCTGTGCGTTGGTGGTTCTTGGATTGATACGGTTACTGTGGAAATGGATCCTTTGGATGCTGGTACCGATAATGGTTTCACTTTTACGGCACCCAATTGGCCCACCTCACCACAAGGTGTTATTTATCGTATAACTTCACGTTATCCAGCGCATCCTGCGGGTAGTTTCTTTTATCCAAAAAGTAAACGTTTACCGCCTATGGCAACATTTCAATTTATTAAGGTAAGTACTTTTAATATACAACTGTGTGTGTATGTAACTGTAACTTGCGGTTGGAAAGAATTGGTGGGGGTGGGGGTGTGTGTGTATTCATCATTCATAATCTCCATAACTTAATTAGTAGCAAATGAGCAACACTTCCGCTTTGGTTTTTTTTTTTAATGAAATGGTTTGGTTCGTTTTTTTGGGTTGAGTGTTGCTTGAAAAATTAACAACATCATTAAAAAAATACACTAATGATTCATTAACACGAAATCATGTTTTATCATGTTAAAGAAACAAAGAATTAAATGGAGCATTTGGTAGATGTATGGTTAAAGAATTGAAAAATAAAAAAAAATGGGAAGAATCACCATAAGACACACAGAAAAAAAAATTTAATTAAAAAATTCGTAGATTTAATTAAAAAATTTATTAAATCCGTACCAATCACTAAAATGCGCATATAAATTAAAAATATTTGTATGTCATTAATTAAAAATAAATGAATATTTATTTAATTAAAAACTTAATAATATAAATTAAAAAAAAAATAAAGTTTTAATTAAAAAATTTTTTAAAAACAATTAAACTTTTAAATTCTATAAATTAAAACGTCCAACTTGAATCAAATTACGTCGCGTAAGGCGTAACGCCCAATAATCAGGGGTGCCAACTTAGTGCTTTTCGCGCTAGATCTAGTGCTTTTTGATGTGTCAAAACGCGAAAATTTTTGACCTAGTGCCAAATTAGAAAAACGCACTAACTTGGTGCTTTTGAAATTTTCAATTGGTGCTTTTAGTGCTTTTTAAAATTAATTTGTATAGCCTCCAAACAAAGTATGGCGGTATACTTAGTTTGTTATTTCGAATGTAACGCATCGAAATATTAATCGGAGACCCCACAAAGACTATATTTTATTGATTTATGATCGATTCAAAGACATTTTTGAATGTCCGTCTGTCTGTTTGTGGAAAGCAATATAAGAGCTAGACGCCTGAAATATGGAACGAATATATTATTATGGTCAACGCCCATTGGTCGTATTAAGTTCGGAAAAAGGGCAAAATCGGACTAAGGGAAAACTGTTTTCCGTTGAAGAACTAAACCAACCTCTAAAAACGCCTTTCTTTGTAGGTTTTTTTTTTTTTGTATTTTGGTTTAATATTTGAATTCTATTCTGGATGAAGTTCAAACACTAAATTTGGCTTTTGAAGCGGAAAATGCAGACCATGTAAAATTGTACAACGATTTATATCGGTTGCTCAAAAGTTTAACCAACAAACTTATCAAAATTTTGTTTGAATAAAAATATTATTTTTTTATTTATTTAAAAAAACAGTCCAGTGCTTTTTTACCCTTTTTTTCAAGAAAATTTACGCGTTTTTACCCGTTTATAAAAATTTTGTGCGCGTTCTGCTCTCAAATAGTTGGCATCTCTGCCAATAATTTTTCGTTTCTAATATTTAAATGTGAGTTACCTAAATCAAACGGACGTAAAAATTTCAAATTTGATGTGTTTGTTTTTGTTTTTTTTACGTCTTGCGCTACGCATTTGATTCTGGTTCGACCCAAAAAAACAAATTAAAAACAATACATTTTTTTAAAAATAATTTAAAAAAACACTTTTTTAAATAAAATAGAAAAAATAAAATAAAAAAAATGTTTTCTTCAAACTTAACCAAATATATTTATGCCGTAAAGACAAAGTCACTAAGACAATTTTATAAAGTTGATTATAAACCTTTTATATACATACACATAAAACTATAAACAAAATGAGAATTAAAAAAATTATATGAGAAATAAAAAAAAACTTTCAGCAAAATGTTTATACTTAGGGTGGGTAAGTTGCTCGGTTTTCACGTGAAAATCTGTCAAATTCCATAAAAAAAAAAAATTAATTTCACACTGGCTTTACAAAAGTGTAAAAATTTCGCTGAAGAGGTATTCTGTTCACTGGTGAAAAACCAGCAAAATAACCCGGTATATTGCATCAATACGCATCAACACTATAAGCAACATTTTTTTAAATTGTACAGACCATTTAAAAAGCGATGAAATTTAACATTCAGATGTAAAATGAAGTAATTATAAGTGTTTGGGACTGTAAACATTAATAATATCACATAACTTACCAAAAAATATTATTTAAAGTTATTTTATGTATTCTGACGCGCAAAACATAACCAAACATATGACTGTCAAATTTTCGCTACAAATTAATTGATGTTTCGAAACATTTTTTTTCACCGGTGAACAACTTACTTAGCTTAACGTATTTTTTTTTTATAAAAGAAAACAAGAAAACAACACACACTCGCGCACACACGGAAAACAAAACAAAAAAAACTAAGTGAAGCTAACAATTTAATTAAACTATTAATTATATTAATTAAATATTTAATAATTTTAAATTCAAAAACAATTAAAGTGTTAATTAAAATTAAGTTAAAAATATAATTAAACAATTTATTATATTAATTAAAAATTTAATTAATATTAAATTTAAAAACAGATAAAATTTTAATTAAAATAAAATATGCGATATTATTTTCTGTGCAAAAAAAATATTTGCTTAATACTAGTCAAGCTGTACTCGATCTGCGTTGCTAAAATTAGCCAGTTTTCTAGTTGTTATCATTTTAAAAATTACAAATATTGAGAAAGTTTACTCCAGCTCGAGGTCACGTTTCTCTACCAATTATTACAATGATATTATCAAAGTAACAATTTTCAAGAAACTATTTATAAAGTTTGTTTGTTTTTAGTTTATTGGTACGGTCATTTTTGCAAGACTTACTCGACACGTGTTTCGGAATTCGTAAAATTCCATTGTCAAGAGTATTTAGCAAATTGACAATAATTTTTGGAAAAACATTAAGTCTTGTATTCGTATGTAAATAGACATAATGAGAATTTGATTTTAAATGGAGATGGTACGGTTGGGCAATTCGTTTTAAATTTAGAGCTGTATTATGTTGTGTATTTAGTACATGAATTCTCATTATGTCTATTTACATACGAATATAAGACTTTAAGTTTTTCCAATAATGATTGTCAATTTGCTAAATACTCTTGACAATGAAATTTGATGAATTCCTAAACACGTGTCGAGTAAGTCTTGGAAAAATTACCGTACCAATCAATTTAAAACAAACTAACTTTATAAATAGTTTCTTGAAAATTGTTACTTTGATAATATCATTGTAATAATTAGTAAAGAAACGTGACCTCGAGCTTGACATCAATACCGAGGGTTCTTTGTATGTGTATTGGTTCATCAGTTATATGCGTTTTTGTTCACATATCTTTATTTGTGCGTATGGTGTATATTTTATCCAAGAGAAGGACATATTTTTAAATTTAAAATTTTTAGGGTAAAAGGGGGTACCTAACCAATTGCACTACAATGTGTGGTTCGCTAAGTTTTTGTAAATAAGATTTTCGCGTATGTGAGTGAAGATTGTGTGAGTGTGAGTTGTGTTAAATTTATTCAAGTGTTTGTGAGTGTGAGTAGAAAAAATATGTTTGTTTGTGTGTGATTGTTAGTGATTGAAAAAATCCTGCCGTGAGCATGAGAGAGTGAGTGTGGGTCAAAAGTTACTCACGCGCCCATTTACACCCTGTACCACTAGAGTGATACTTTTTCTTCAACTTATGATTTTCACAAGACCTAAAATTTATGTTACAAGTTTAGATTTTTGAAATTTTTTTAAATATTGCAAAAAATGGCGGGTTTCTTTCTTCATTCAAGAATGAAAAAAAAAATCTCAAAATTTCTTTCTCTTCACCTTTTCAAAGAGCTTAAGGCACCCTTTCATTTCAGATTAATTTATGCTAAATCCGAGCAGTTTTGGGTTTTTAGAAAGTTTGACCAAAAACTCTAAAATTTGATCGAAAGGCGCCATGGGTTAAAATGTTTCGATATGGCTTTAATTAAGTTTAAATTTAAGTATGTGTCAAGCTCGATAAAATAGTCAGTGGGAAAAAAATTTTAGATATGTTTTTTCTTTTTGTAATGGGTTGAACATACACTCAAAAAAAACCGTTAGTAGATTTACTATTTTTTTTTTCTAACGCTAGTTGGCTAACTTTTAGCAAATTTTTAGTTGAGATTAGCATGTTAGCAAAAAATTCTTGAAACTTCATTTAGCACATTAGCAATTTTAAACCAACTTTGAACTAATTTATTTTGCTAAATTTGAAATTGAGTTGGCAACATTTTTACAAGATTTTTTGCTAATATTAGCAAAAATAAATGGTAAATTTTTTTTTATTTTCAGAAAACTTAAAATGGCGCTATCTCGGAAACTAAGCCAGATAGAGCAAAATGGAGGGCATTTTTGGTTCTTAGAATCTCCATAGTATCGCCGGTCCTCTTCACATGTGTGGACCCTAATGGGTCCTAACTTTGGATCCAAAAAAGTTAGCATTCCCGAAAATTTTAAAATGCTCATATCTCGGTAAATATTGCCGACACAACAAAAAGTCCAAAAGCATTTTTGTAGCTCTCAACACGTAGAACAAGACCGCAAAATAATCAAAAGCTCCCCGAGTAATATTTTTGAAGTTATCGAGTTTTGTAATTCTCAAAACCCCGGTGGTCCCCTAAAATCACGTATCTCAAAAACTAAGCAAGGTAGAGCGAAACGGACACTAATTTTGGATCAAAAACTGTGACGATATTTAAGGAACCCAAGTAGGTCTAGGCCCATCGGGGTCTGGACCTATCGGGTCCGAACCCAATGGGGTCCTCAAATGTGTATGAACTAAGTTGAAATAAAAAAAATTTCAGTTAACTAATTTTTAGCAAAACATTTTTGCTAACTTTACCAAAAAAATTGTGGGTTCAAAATCAGCAAATTTTCTTGTAGGTTTACAAGCTTTTTTTGCTAACTTTACAGTTTTTTTTTTTTGAGTGTATAAGAAAATCGTCATTTTTGAAAATTTGTTGATATCTCGTAAACATATCGACCGATTTTAGAATTCTTTTGATACTTATATTTAGAATGCAAAATTAATAAAAAATTATGTATTATATTTTTATCCAAATATTTGATGGAAAAAAACAAAATATTGGTGGAAATTTTCCAAAAAAAAATATAAAATTATGATTGAAAGGCGCCACAGATCAAAATGACCGCGTTAAGCCTTAATTAAGTTTAAATGAAAGACTTTCTCAAGGTATTTAAAAGGACCAAGGGAAAATATTTTTGAGATTTTTTTTGAAAAGAATCTTAAATGTAGGAAAATATTGTCATATTTTGCAAATTTAAAATAGCGATATCTCAAAAACCGTTCGGCTAATTTTAATCTGACACATATTAATTGTGGGGCAATCGCAGAAGTGCTGTTGATGGAAGCGAGGCGTCTTCTGAAAGTTGTCGACACTCCACTTAGCCTGTTTTTTCATTTGATATTTTTTCTAATTTTCGCATTGTACAACAACAATTATTATTTCTCTGAAATTAATAATATGGACTCAAATCAAACTAAATAAAATTAAAAAAAAAATCTAACAATAAGTTCTGAAACATAAAACCATTAAAATAAAAAGGTTGATATAAAAAAATTACTAAACAAAAATTCAGATTTTTTCTTTTTTTTTAATCAAAGTAAAATTTTGTTGCACGAAAAAAAAATGTTACACTAAAATTTTACACATAAAAACAAATATTAATGAAAATAATTTATTTTCTTTAACAAATTCATATCGAGTTTAACTTTTCCACTTCTTTGATTTACTTATTGTTTAACATTATTATAATTAGCATACTTTCTCTATATAGAACTTCATTCCATTTCATCATAATGATTTATTGCATTATAAATCATGTCAGAATCATACAACACCTAATATTCAACATTAGTATTTTCAAAAAAAAAACGTAAAATCTAATGGGGAATATTTATTTTTAGCCTAATAATAATTTTTACAACAAAAAAATTAAATCCTACCTAATTACTTTGAAAATGAAAATTTTGTTTCCAATTTACATGTATGTTTCTATTTTTCTGACATTACCACTGTAATTGTGGGTGATTACCAACAGCATTAGGGTGGGGTTTTATTTAGATTTTTATGAAAATGATTTCAATGTTTTAAATTTTTTTTTCTCTCAAAGATGACTTTTCTGATTGCTAAATTAAATTGTACATTCCAAAACAAAATATTTTTAAATATCAAAAATATTTTTTTACTCAAAAAAATGTTTTTTTATTTAAAAAAAATATATATTTATTTCAAAAAAAAATATATTATTAAAAAAAAAACATTTTTTTTAGAAAAAAATATCAAAAGTAAAATCAAAAAAATATATTTTTTTTTTAGAAAAAAAATTATTTTTTAAAAAAATAAAAATATTTTTTTAGAAAAAAAAAATATTTTTTTAGAAAAAAAAAATATTTTTTTAGAAAAAAAAAATATTTTTTTAGAAAAAAAAAATATTTTTTTAGAAAAAAAAAATATTTTTTTAGAAAAACAAATATTTTTTTTAATGTGAACTCTAACAAAATGGGCGCATTAAGGGAAATACTTTTCAAAAAGTAGCTGAAAAAACTTTCCTTTCTAGATTCAGATTATTTTGCAAAAAAAAAACCCCACCCTGATAAACACATTAATACAGATGAAAAATTTTTATACATATTTTTTTTTTTTGAAATCACAAATACAAATCATGTTTTTGTTTCCTGTTTACGCATTAAAAACTAAATCATAATGAATACATGTGTTTATAGGTTTGTTTATTTAAGGGTTGCCAAATAGCTCATATTATGCTTGTAAAGAAACGGCAGCAAAAATTGAAGACAGACAAATAAAAGAAATATAATAATTTTATGAAATAATTTCACTAAATTTTAGAAACATTTTGAAGTTTATAAATCTTAATATTTCAAAAAAAAAACTTTGCCACCTGGCAACCCTCTCCTTTAAGTAATAAACCTACAAAATTATGTATTTTTTCTTCTCCTCTGCACTTAATAAAAACATCGAATGTTTAGTGTATGAGGTGTTTTTAATTTACATCAGGAAACAAAAAGAGGAAATACATAAAACACATACATACAACCATTTAAACACAATAGGAAATTATATATTAAATACAACAATTTTATTTAAATATATTGTAAAAATAATTCATTTACATTTTTTTTTCACTCGTCGTTAAATAATATTTTATTATATTTTATATAAAATTTAATAGAGCAGAAATATTCAATATTTATGTATATGAAAAATTATGAAACACAAAAAAAAAATAAAAATTCATTAAGTGGAAATCTATAAGAACCTTAATAAAATTTGTTCAATAGTTGTTATTAGGGATTAAACCATAAAAGAAAAACAATTTACTAAGAATTGGGGTAATAACAAAATAAAACAATTTAACAAAAAAAACTTGGAAAATTTGCAAAATCTTGAACGTTTTTTAAAGGAAATTCAAGAGTTCTTTTTAATTTTCATAGCCTACATTTGGGGCATTCCATGTCAAATCGGACACTTTGAATTTTTTTTTTTTTAGATTTTCCCAATTTGTTTACAGTTTTTAGTACCCTTCGAAAACTCCTTCGTGGTAAATTTTCAGATTTTTTTGATGACCCGTCAAAAAGATATCGAATTTTTTAAAATTGGTAGTTTATTCCTTTACTCAAACTTCTTGTACTCATAACTTTTTCAATAATGGTTCAAATTTCCTTTTTTTTTCCAAAATTTTTGTTTTTTTACGTACTTTAAAAAAAAATGACAAAAAATTCTTAAAAGCGCTCTATATTGCAATTTTTAAGTTTTAAAATTAAAATTTCATTTTTGAAAATGTTTGTACTCGTTGATTTTTTTGAAATTTTTTTGTGTAAAACTGCTATCGATTCTACAAATTTTTTGCCCAGGAGGATCTTAAAATCATTTCTACTGCTCCATTTATAAGACCGACCCCCATTAATTTTTACGTCTTAACATTTCTTTGGAACAAACTAATATTCTATCTCCAATTTCTAAGGGGGCTCCCAAACAAAACGACATTTTTTTTAATTTGCTCCAACCGCTCTAACTACCCTAATAGTGCCCTTAGAGCAACAAAATGTATGACTGACCCACAATATTTTTTTAGTCCAAACATTTTTTCTGAACACACAATACAATTTTTTTTATTTTTTGTAAATTTGTTTTATTTAATCAGCTTCTACCGGTCCAATGGTGCGTCCGAGAGGGGTCATTAGTGAGACTGAACCCCATTTATTTTTACCCTACAACATTTTTTTTAAAATATACCTACGCCCTATCTCCACTCCCTAAGTAGGCTCCCATACAAATAACAGTTGGAGCAAATTTTATCAAAATGTAATTTTGAATAGAAGCCTACTTAGGGAGTGGAGATAGGGCGTAGGTATGTTTTAAAAAAATGTTGTAGGGTAAAAATAAATGAGGGTCGGTCATACATTTTGTTGCTCTAAGGGCAGTTTTGAAGCGCAAAGGTGTATCCCACCAAAATTAAATTTTTAGCCTTTAATAAGCTAATCAATTAAAATAATACTTAAAAAATAAAAATCGAAAACAAAAATATTGTTTATCCAAACTGCACGGGTTAATTTAAACATACAGTTTTTAGTTCAAAACGAACCATAATTTGCCCGGCGATCGACGAAATTCGAAAAAATTCATTCTGCGTGCCACCCTAATTAATATCCGTTCATCTGTCTGCGGAAAGCAAGATGCAGTCAAAACCAAAAGATTTGTCAATTTGGTAAATGAGTGTAAAACTTAAGTGCAACAAGTAAAAAAGCCTTGCCGAATGTAAAGATACCCTCCACAATCTAAAAAAAGATTTTTTGCGAAACAAAAATCTTTTGAAAAAAAAATCGCGGAAAAAAATTTTTGGTGAAAAAAAATAGGTTTGTACTTGTAAAAATACCTCTCTGTGTCCAATTCTTTTCATATATGCCAACCAGCAGCCAATTTAAAGCATTTTGTATTTTCAGGTTATGTAGAATGTACCAAAATTTTCGAGGTGATCTTACATTTTCGTCCATAACTTCTGAACTGATTTTGCTCAAATGCAATACCAAACAACTTAGGACAACAACAAGTAAATGTGCTAAGTCTCAGTCAGATATGTTTAATACTTTAGCCGTGATCACCATTTCCCAAACGGACAGGCGGACATAGCTAGAATGTCTTAGAATCCACCACTGATCAATAATATATATACTTTATGGGGTCTCAGACCGATATTTCGATGAGTTACAAATGGAGTGACAAATTTATAAATACCCTCTATCACTAATTGTAAGTGGAGGGTATAAAAAAGTGTTTTACCACTCTCACTTGTTTTTGTACATTTGGTAAACAAATGGAACATTTTGATGTAAAAATTTTAGACTTGGTGAAAAAGTAGTTTTGGTAAAAAAACTGAAAGAAAAATATTTTTTTCAACGAAAAACAAAGTTACGATAAAAGAAAAACTGATGAAAACAAAATTTTTGGTAAAAAAAATATTTATTGATGAAAAACAAGTTTTTGATGACGAAAAAAAAAATTTATGCAAAAAAATAAAAAAAAAAAAAATGTCGATGAAAAAAAAAATGTTGATAAAAAAAATTTAAAAAAAAAATTGAAGAAAAAAAATTTTAATGAAAAAATTTTTTTAATGTAAAAAACCTAATGAAAAAAAAATTTTGTTAAAAAAAAAAATGATAAAAAAATTGAAAAAAAAATTGATGCAAAAAAAAAATTATAAAAAAAATTGATGAAAAAAAAAATTTGATGTAAAAAAAAATTTGATGAAAAACAAAAAAAAAATATGAAAAAAATAAATTTTATAACACAATTACAAAAAATTTTATTTTAAAAAAAATTTTGATAAAAAAAAATTTTTGATGAAAAAAAATTTGATGAAAAACAAAAAAAAAAATTTATATACAAAAAATTTGATAAAAAAAGATTTTTGATGAAAAAAATATTGATATAATAAATTTGATGAAAAACAAAAAAAAAAATATGGAAAAAAAATTTATGTTAATAAAACTTTTTTTTGAAAAATAATTATGTTACGTTTTATTCAACAGCTGGTGCAAAAATGATTTATTCACCAGCAGATGCATTATTATCCAAGTTACAAATCGAAGTTACAAACCTTTTTGGTTTTAAAAAAATTAAAGCAGCAATTCTTTTTTTTTTCTTTTTTGTTAGTCGGTAGCTAATATAGTCAAACTGAGGTGGCTTCCTGCATCATTTTTAAAATTAGACACCAGCCTAAAAACATTATCATGTTAAAAAAAAACTCATAAAATGACAAAAAAAAAAACTTCTAAAATAGTTTTTTGCTACCTCCTATTTTACGAGAATTCCTAGTAAAAATTAAAAGCTTTTTTGTAACTTTAAAAGGTTTATATCATAATTTAAAACTTTTTTGATGCTTTAAAAATTACAAGAAACTTTCGTGACTTTACAAGACTTAGTGCTACCTCCTTTTTTTACGAAAATTTCTTATTAAAATTACGAGTTTTTTGTAATTGTACAAGCTTTTTACCAAGAAAATTATAAATTTACAACTTTTTAAACCTACCACGAATTTTTGTAACTTTACTAGATTTTTTGTAAAATAACCTTGAAAGTTTGGACATTTACGAAAAAAATTTTAAAATTACAAAAAAAAAATTAAATTTTGATCGAAAATTTTTTGTTAAAAAACAAGGAATGCTGTCAAATATTGCTAAAATGGGATACGAGACTTTTTCTAGTAATATGATAAGGTTTTTTTGAGTGTATATTTTCAAAAAACTTAAAAGATGAAACAAAATTTTTGCTTCAATTACATACCAAACAACCAATCATCATATTTGAGTACAATACCATAATTGTTCTTTGAAATTGTAAAGGTCTTGCCAAAAATAAAAAAAAAATCTCCGCATTTGTTGGTATTCTTTTTTTTTGTGTAAGAATTTGCAAAGGAATTTAATCTGTGTATTTAAAAGAGTGAATAAAAAATATAATTTTGTTTTGAACAGAGTCATACGCGATATGAGTTCACTGTGACAAACATTTTTTCGGAAAATTTGTCTTTCATTTTGCAAGTCCTGGACACAGAATTGAATACTCAGTTTTTGTGTTTTTTTAGTAATTTAACTAAGTTACACATATGAACGTATCATTAAGAGATTTGACCACATAAAAATGAATTCATCATATTGAAGAAATGATTCATTAATATTATAAAATATTTTATAACATATTGCTAAATGTAACTTGTCATCAATACGATTAACATGTTCATTTTGAAGTGTCATTAAAATAATGAATCATTTCACCAATTGTAACAACCTGGGCAAGGAAGTTTAAGAACAAAAAAAGTTTTGGATCTTGAAAAAGTATTAGCCTTTATTTTTAAAGAAGCTATTCTTATACATATTCAATATAATTTTTAGGATGGAAAATCAATTCTATAAATTTGTTTAATAAGTTTTTTTCACCACTCTAATATAAATGCATGTATGTATTCATGCGATTATGGTTTTTAATACCTTTGTCTGATAATGTTTATGTCAAAAAAAAAAAAATGAATGGTTATTATGTGCGAAAAAAATTACAAAAGAATGAATAATGTTTTGGGTTTCAAAAGAAAAAGGTGAAATCATTGGCGGTTTTTGTGAAAAGGTGTGAAATGATACAAAATACAGCCAAAGAATGTAATAATGTATGAAATCATACCAAACAAAAGCTAACAATTGAAACAAAACCCCACAAATTTAAATTACAAAAGAATTTTTTGTCAGCTTATTTCTTGTTTAAGAAACCTAACTATTTTTTAACATTTTGCACTGTTTCTAATTAAAAAACATATATGGTTAAACATAAATTTTTTTTATTACTATTTTCTAGCTCAAAGAATATGAATTAAGTGAAGTTTTCAATTTTGCTGAAGATGATCGTAAATATGAGACAGTACAGACACAAACCCATTTGGAAATGGAACATAATCATGTCGAAATGAATAACGAATTATCAGCGAGTATAGAACGTGAAAGACAAAACGAGATAACACCACAGCCAACACATGAAACAGAAAAAGATCGCATACGAACACAATTGCTAGAAAAAATGAATCCAATGTGAGTACGAATTTTTTTTTGGGATTTTTAAACACTTATTATATCTGATCTAATACGCCCACATATGTTGTTTATGTTTACACGACTAAAAAAAAATAATACGGTGCCATATAACATTTGATCCCAAAAATGGAGGATCCAAAAATATATGATTATATCTTATTAGATAAAAATTTAGATAATAAGATATAATTAGATCCCAAAAATGGAACGGTAAATATTATCTAATTTGATATTATAAAAAATTAGATATAATAAGATCTAATAATATATAATTATATCTTATTAGATTTAATATGATATTTAACATCAAATCAGATGAAATTTACCGTTCCATTTTTGGGATCTAATTATATCTAATTATATAAAATTTGATCTAGTTAGATATAATCATATATTTTTAGATCCTCCATTTTTGGGATCAAATGATGGATCTATTAATATACAATTATATAAAAAACTATATGATTATATCAAAATTTTTTTACTCGGGTACATAAACAACAGCGCTACACTCAAAAAAAAATTACAAGAAAAGTTCACTCAAAAAATTTTTTAAAAAGTTTTACGTTTAGTCGTTTTTAAAAGAAAAAACATTTGTTTGATGTTCAGTTTGTATTAATGACTACTTCTGTCCTTTGTTTCAAAAATAACACACTGAATTTCAATTGTTTATTCACTGGTTTTAAATGTGTTTTTGCCTACAAAATATTTTGAGTGTTTGTAATTTTTTTTTTGCTACCTCCTATTTGACGAGAATCCTAGTAATTTTACAAGCTTTTTACCAATAATTTTTTTGACACGATAAAATTTACAAGGAGGTTTCGTAACTTTAATAGATTTTTTGCTACCTCCTATTTTACCAGAATTCCTAGTAAAAATTACGATTTTTTTTTGTAATTTTACAAGCTTTTGACCAAAAAAATTGTAAATTTACAGTTTTATGGCACAATAAAAATTACAAGGAATTCTCGTGAATTAACTAAATTTTTTTGTAAAATTATCTTGGAAATTTGTAAAATTACAAAATTACAAAAAAAAATTACAAAATTACAAAAAAAAATTGTAAAATTACAAAAAAAAATGTAAAATTAGAAAAAAAAAAGTTCATCCAAATTTATTTGTTAAAAAAACAAAGAAAACTTTCAAATATTGGTAAAATGGGATTACGAGACTTTTTTTGTGTGTAGTACATTTTTTTGTGTGTAGTACATTTAAGCGATAAATACGAGTTTTGCTAAATGAGAGAATACCAGAGCAGTAGGGTGTTTCACAGTCTCGGGCAAATAGGTAAATTGCCAATTTGTCAAAGCTTTTAAAGTGTTTTTTTTTTTTCATTATTACGCAGAAATCGTGAAAACCCCCTAGTATTTTCATCCCGTCATTTAATATGGAGTAGAAAATGTGCCTTTTTTACCTCCCGGGAAGGCAATTATTTGAGAAAAAAAATGTTTCTACCCTCAACCTACAAGGGAAGTCTCCCTGGTGTCACCCTCCGAACTTCATGAAATTTGGATATGTTGTTCAGAACGAAAATTAATTCGACACGTAATTTTTTTAGCGGCCCAAACTCATTTTTGGGGTCGATTTGTATGGGGGAAGTTTACCTTTTTCAGTTTTTTACGATTTACGCCTATTTACTCAAAATTAATATAGGCATTAGGGCGTTTCATCAAAAACTTTTTTTGGATTTTTGCAACTCTTGAAGCGGAATATGAATTCTTATGGCCTAAAAGATTTTTGAGATTTTTTTCAGATTTTTGGAATGTCGGGATCAACTCGCTCAAATCGATTTTATCAAAAAAATGAGGTTATGAAACATAATTTTTTTTATTTTTTGTTCTCTGGTGCCTTTTTTTAACAAAACCGGATATAATACTTCTAAATGTTGCTAGCCTCCTAAAAAAAAATATTCGCGGTCAAAATAATAAGTTCAAGGGTCACTAAGATGACCTTTAAAGTAAAAATTCAGAATTTCCCGTGTTCCAACCTTAATAATTTGAGAAATATGCAATATATGAACGTAATGATGAATCCGTTAGATAGGTCTTTCTAATACCTTTAACTTAAAACCAAAATGACATTTGTCACTTTAGTAGAAATATTAAAAAACTAAGATAAACTAATTTTTTCCCCCATTTTACAGAAAATCGAAGGGAATCCATTAGTAGTTTTTTTGTAAAGTAGAAATAATAAACTTAAAAGAAGTTTTTTTGATTGCAATTAGTGTTTCCAAACCGGAAAACCGGGTTTTTGTCAAACCGGTTTTTTTGATAAAAAACCGGTTTTTTGGATAACCGGCTTGGAAACACTAACTACAATCTATAAAAAGTCTTTAAAAGTTATTATTTTAACTTTACAAAAAAAAACTACCTAATGCACCAGTTCAATTTTCGATAAAATGGGGGAGAAAATGAGTTTTTCCCAGTTTTTTTATTTTTTTTTAACATTTCTACAAAAGTGACAATAGTCAGATTGGTTTTAAATGAAAGGTGTTTTAAAGACCTATCTAACGGATTCAACATGACGTTCATACATAGCTTATTTCTCGAATTATTGAGGTTAAAACACGGGAAATTCTGAATTTTTACTTTTAAGGTCATCTTAGTGACCCTTGAACTTATAAATTTGACCGCGAATATTTTTTTTAGGAGGCTAGCAACATTTAGAAGTAATGTATTCAGTTTTGTAAAAAAAGGCACCAGGGGAAAAAAATAAAATAAAATGATGTTTCATAACCTCATTTTTTGGATAAAATCGATTTGAGCGAGTTGATCCCGACCTTCCAAAAATCTGAAAAATATCTCAAAAATCTTTTAGGCCATAAGAATTCATATCCCGCTTCAAGAGTTGCAAAAATCCAAAAAAAGTTTTTGATGAAACGCCCTAATAGGCATATTTAGTATCAGATTAAAGGTATTTTAAATACCTATCTCGTGGTGCTAACAACGCGTTGAGGGTAGAAACATTTTTTTGCTCAAATAATTGCCTTCCCGGGAGGTAAAAAAGGCACATTTTCTACTCCATATTAAATGACGGGATGAAAAAGTAAATATTTTTCAAAAATGTCCAAAAATTTTGGTATTTTACTCAATATGACGAAAAGTTGTGCATGTTTCACGTTCTTTGCACACGAAGATAGGTTTTCTAAAGACCTTTCATTTGGTATATAACATGACTTTTTATAATATAGGAGATAAGATTCTTCCCCGCTCATTTTCAACCCCTAAAAATGAATTTCGGCCGCTAAAAAAATACGTATCCCTTTATTTTTCCTGTTCTACAAAATAAAACCAATTCCAAAAAGATCGGCGGGTGGCACTAGGTAGACTTCCCTTGTCAGAGGCTTTTTTTATAGAAAAAGTCTCAGATTCTGAGATATTTTTCCTGTAAAAAAGGTATCAGATTCTGAGACATTTTTTCAATAGAAAATTCTGAGACATTTTATCTATAAAAAAAGTCTTAGGTTCTAAGAAATTTTTCCCATAGAAAAAGTTTCAGATTGTGAGATATTTTTTCTATAAAAAAGTCTTAGATTCTGAGAAATTTTTTCTATAGAAAAAGTCTCAGATTCTGAGATATTTTTCCTATAGAAAAAGTCTCCGATTCTGAGAATTTTTTCTACAGAAAGACTCAGATTGTGATACATTTTTCCTATAGGAAAAGTCTAATTTTCCCCAAAGAAAATTTCTCTTCATAATAAGAACTTCTAAATTGGCAGATATTTTTTTCACAAAAAATTTTCAGATTCTGAGACATTTTTTTATAGAATAAGTCTCAGATTGCGACATTTTAGATTCTCTGATTTTAAGCATTTTTTTTCTATAGAACTACTTATATTCTGATAGATTTTTCCTATAGAAAAAGTCTAATTTTCCACAAAGAAAATTTTTCTTCATAATAAGAACTTCTAGATTGACTAATATTTTTTCACAAACAAATTTCAAGTTTCGTGCCTTTTTTTTGTTTTTTTAATTTCAGGTTTTCCGTATGAAAATTTTTCGAATTTTTTCTTTAAAAATGTTAAAATTTTTTTCTATGAAAAATTTTCGGATTTCAAATTTTTTTCCTTTGGAAATTTTTTAAGAATTTTTTTAGAAAGTTTTATTCTTTCTTCTTTTCTTTTGTCCCTCTCTTTCTTTTGCTTTCTTTTTTTTTTTCATTTTTAAATTTGGTCTGGGGGGGATTTCCCCTTCCCCCCCCCCCTTGTACCCGCACATGCTAGAGTGGAGGGTATAAAAAAGGAAAAAACCGCCATTTTTAGAAATGTTTTAACAAATTTCAAATGGAGATATCTTAAAAACCGCTCGGCCAAAATTATTTTAAATAATGTATCGCCAAATATATTTTTTTTTTTTAATTTTTCAATAATTCAAAATATTGGTAAAAATTTTCCAAAAATCGAAAACTTTGATCGATTTCTATTTATATTTTTGGATATTTGCGTATCAAAATTAATAAACTTATTTTTAATTTTCAAAAATCCAAAATTGTGAAAAAAATTGTGTGAGTAAGTGTGGGTCAGTAAAATGTTTGCGTGAGTGAGTGTGCGTGAGTCAATTTTTTTGGATGAGTTTTCGTAATTTATTTTCGCTTTATATTTCCTTTCGTTACGGAAAAAAACCAACAAATTTTGTTAAATTTGTCTTAACTTTAAATTTCGTTCCGAAAAAATAAAAATAGGTAAAATTTGGCTTAATTTTTAATTTGGTAATGATTTTGTTAGATTTTTGAAATAAAATTTTTTTTTGATAAATAAGAGTTTCGTGAGTATGAGTCAATGTGAATGTGAGTAACCATTGTGTGAGTGCAAATAGAGTGAATTTATTCACGTGATTTTGAGTTAAAAAAAATTTGCTCGTGAGTGAATGAGTGTGTGTGATTTAAAAATTCATATAGTGAGTACGAGGGAGTGTGAGTCAAAAGTCACTCACGTGCCTATTTCTAGTACATACGGAATGACATAAACAATTATTTTGTGTGTAAAGGTTTATTAAAATATTTAATATACAACTTTTAGTTTTTTCTTCATACATACGGTTCAGTTAAGTTTATTAACATTTCACACGTCACAACTTCTATTAACACACATTATTCCTTATCTTAATTTTGTGTGTGTTTCACTTTATTAATAATTTCACTTATGCAGCGTTGTCTGTTTTTGGGAAGCACATACTGTGGTAAACCAGGGTTTAAATGATAAGATAAAATATCAAACTTGAAAAGAAATTTAATTTATCAGCTACACATAATTACAAACTGATTGATTTGTAATTATACTCTTATCAACAAATTGTCTATGTTAATGTCTTTGGTCAAACGTTTACAATTTCAAAACAAAATAATTATTTTAGTTTTGACAGTTTATTCTTAGTGGGTAGAAGTTTTTTCGTTAAGAAAAAACTTTTTTTTACAAAAAACTATCTGATATAATGCCTCCCCCAGGCCGTGGTGGACCACGCGGTGGATATGGCGGTGGTCCACCTCCTCCATATGGAAGACCTGGGCCACCACCACCAGGTTGGGGACCTGGTCCAGGACCTAGACCAGGACCTGCCGTAGGTGTAGGTGTTAATATTAATTTGGGTGCCAGGCCTCCACCACCTATGATGGGTGGAGGTGTAGTTGTTGTGGGTGGTGCTCCACGACCACCTCCTACCGTTATTATTGGAGCTCAACCTCAGGCTGTATATTATCCTCCACCTCCCCGTCCTCAAGCTGTTGTTTATACCAGTGGTGGCTGCTGTACAATATTATAACATATTTTTTTTTAACAATTTTCATTAATTTTAAAAGTTATTTAAGTTTCAAGTGTTTTGTGATATGTATGTTGTATATAAATTAATTTAAATAATGTTAAGAAAATTTAATAAAATTTTATTGATATTTAAACAACAGTATACACATGTTATAACAAATAAAAAAGTTAAATTCAACTTGGCCGAATGCGCTAAAACCCTCCACAAACCAAAACCATTTGAATACAATTAAATTTGAGTGCAAAAATGGTAGTGCAAAAACAATTTTTTAAGTTATTTAAATTTTTTTTAAAGTAAAAAAAAATATATAAAAATTTGGTGTAAAGAATTTTTTGAGTAAAACCAATTATTTAGTCAAATTTTTGAGAAAACAAATTTTTAACCGTTTCACTACCGACTTTTTTTGGCTAGTAATTTTTTGACCAAAATTTGTGAAAATGTAGATCTATGCAAAGAAAAACTTTTTGTTGATTTCGTTGGTCTACCGCGCCCTCTAGCGGAGATATATCCAACCAAACTTGAAGCTTTACATGTAATATCTCCCGAACGAGTAAACATTTTTCCAAAATTCGAATTTTGTATTTTTCGTATCGAAAAGTTCTACAAAATCCGTTCTACAAAATCCATTTTCTTTTGCAATTTTTTTACGTTATTTGAAAAATTTCCTGTTTGCCACCAAATAATGCGTGTAGAGTCCACCGGAATGCAAATTTATTTTTCCGAGCACATCTATCGTAAAGATAACCCTTCAATGATCAATCTTATTAAAACAAAACACAAAAATGTTGTACGGTTAATTTTTAATGAATTTTTAAAGATGTGTACACTGTAGTGTACAAGGGGAGTGAAAGGGTTAATTTAAAACCTTTTGAGTTGAGATAACTTTGCAAATCAACGAATTTGCTCTAAAATGCCATCGATTCATTAGTGCATATTTTTGCATATATTGTTGAAAATGCATATTTTTGTTTATTTTGCTATTATTTCGCTATAAATGCATATTTTTGTGTCATATTTTGTATAAAATTGTAGTTTTAGCTTTTTTTTCGATTTTTTATGAACTTTTTTGGACATTGTTAATTTATTTCGAGATCAATTTTGAAACCGAAATATTTGTTCGACCAAAAGTGTATATTTTAAGGGTTTCAATTTTAGCCTCCTAAAACATAGTTTTTTAGAAAAAAAAATTAAATTGCATTAAAGGGTATTTACGAGTCGTCACAATTGAATGATACACTCTCACTTGTTTATATATAAAATCAATTTTTCATTTACTGTTTTGTGTATTAAAATTTTAAAATTACCATAAATTTATGATTTTATATTAAGTCAAAATGTGTTTGAATTTATATCTAGCCAATATATGCAAACATGCAGCACTTGTTCATATTCAAAGGTACCTTGAAGCATTAATACAAAAAAAAAAAAATTGCATGGTATGTCGAATATTCATACAATGAACATATAGAACAAGTGTGCTCAATTCTACATATAGAATATGAAATGAAAAATTAGAACATGTTCAATGAAATATAAAGTAACATTGTATAGCAGCAACAGCAGCAGCAGTAGGTAGATAGGTAGCTAGTAGCAGCAATATAACCAAAAATACGTACGAATATAGAAAAATAAACATTGGAATATGCATTCATTTAACAGTCACTTTTAAAATTGAGGAAACACTTTGGGTTTTAAATAAAAAAGAAATTACAAATTTTTTGAAGGATTTAAGATGATGACTTGTAAGCTCGACTTTTTTCAAGTTCTCTTTTTAATATGCATTATTCGCCTTTAAACTCCGAAGAAAAAAAAGCAGAGAGGCAAGCAAAAAATACACTCTTTAAAAATGTTTTTACGAAATAAATATCACTGTACAACAATTTCAAACTTTTTCCAAAATACCGGAGTTCAGACGAATGATTCCACTGTGCTAGTCGCAAAAATTAAAAAGCTGGAAACCCTTCTGGTAAAACTAATTCGGATACGCTTAATTCAATGGTGCTAGCCGTTTTTCGAAGTTGGCGCTCGTATTCGCGATATTCGCGATTTGAAATTGTAAAGGTACTAAATTTATTGTAAAGTACTAAAAAAAATTAATTTTTATGCTTTTGGAATAGTTTTTAAATATAAATTTAAAAAATGCATTGATTTTTTTCGTGAAAAAAAATCCGCGAAAATTTTTTTTTTTCGAAAAATGTTGAGTCTGTAATGTATCGTATTCTACACAATAATATAAAAATAATAATATATAAATATAAAAAAAAAATTCGCAAAAAAAAGTTTGCGAAAAAAAATTTCCTCGAATAATTTTTTTTTTGTATATTCAATAGAGTTTAGATGATAAATATTCAGCAATTGTTTAAATAATATAAAAAAATAGTTTTTTTTACTTAAAAATAAAAAAAATTGAATCGCGAATATCGCTACTACATATGCTAACTTTGAAAAAAACTGATATTACAATGGCATTTAGTGTACTCGAACTAGTTTTACCAGATGGCTGTCGTAAATTCAAATCAAACTGAAAATATTTCTATTAAACCAATTTTTTACGAAAATAAAAACTTTTCGCGAAAAAATGCTTTTTGCAAAAAAAAAATGCACGGAGTTATGGTTTGTTATGTTAGTGTAACAGACAGATCAGATCGCAAAAGTTTAAGAATATCGTTTTTATTGTACTTCAGCATTTTGACTAGTAGGGTGCCCAGCTTGTTAAACAAGAAAAGTGTCAAATTAGAGCACAGTTGCCAAGAAGCCCCATATAGCTGCCCCAATGTGCAGTGTTCTGGTAGATGAGACAAAAAAAATATGTACGTATGTCGGCGTTTTGATTGATCACATAGGAATTTTATTTAAGAAGAAACGTAAGAAGGTCATTGTTGGAGGCCACAACAACAATGATCTAGAAGTTATTGCAAAAAAAAAGTGGGTTCATCTGTCCTCGTTTAAACCTAACGTAACGGGTGAACAAATTATTGATTATGTTGTCAAATATTTTGATATTGAAGCGGAACACTTAGAATGCTATAAGCTCGTTAAAGTTAACACCGATTTAAAAATGTTAAGAAGTATTTCATTTAAACTTGGAATCACTGCTAACCTGTATAAGGAGCTCTTCAAACCGTCTTTATGGCCGGAAGATGTAAATGTGCGACAATTTAAATTTTTTTAAATTATTATATATGTATTTGTAAAATTTATACAACTTTTGTATATATTAATCATGGTCTGTAAGGAATTAATGTTCCATAGGCTAATTAATAAATAAACTTAAAGTTTCCCAGCTTTGGTCTGTTCTTGCAGCACATCGGTATATAAAACTATGTTTTCTTTACATCCGAGATGTAAGGTATGTTCAGTAAATTTGTAGAAAATATTATGGCAAATATGTTTGTGGAATGTATTAACCCTCTAACTCCCCCTAATAACTGTATTTTTTAGCTCTTATCTAACAAATCGTAAAAAACACTCCGAAAAAGGCAGATGGCGTGGATCAAATGTTCAACAAAAATGTTGGTCAGAAAATTTTACTATATAAGTCAGAGTACACCAAAGCCCAAAAATAACACAAAGACCAAAAAACTGTCAAATACAAGATTGCCCATTAAAAAATTTCCAAAAAAATTAACCCTTAGTGGGCAATCTTGAATTTAACTGGTTTTTGGTGTTTGTAATACGTTAGGTTAGGTTGGATGGGCGCTCGCCATTTGGCGAATTCACTCGGAGGCCATAAGGCCCATTGTGATTCCCTTAATCATGTGTTTGAAATAACTTTTGAGCTTTGGCGTGTTCTGTACAATTTTATGGCCAACATTTTTGTAGAACATTTCATACCCGCCTCCCTAAATAGGGGGAGGGGAGTGTTTTTACGATTTGTTATAATAGAGTCAAAAGATACCGTTATGAGGGGGATTTACAGGGTTAATAAATTCCACAAAAATATTTTCCATAATATTTTCTACAAAGTTGCTGAACAAACCATACACCTCAGAAATTAAGATCGGCATAGTTCTATATACCGATATGCTCTAAGAACAGGCCAAAGCTGGGAAAATTGAACCGTCTCTAAAATAAACACAGTAACTGTAAATAGAAACACAGTGAAATGGACAGACAGACAAAATATATATATATCCAAGAGCATACATGTCAAATGGAAATTAACATGAATATGCACAACAATAACAAGTACACAAAAACAAATAAAAAAAGTAAAGTTTGGTCTAGCCGAATGTATAGATACCCTCCCCAATATCGAAAAGATTATTTACACCAAAAAAAATTCCGCGAAAAAATTTTTGTGAAAAAAAAATTACACGAGAATTTTTTTAGTCAAAAAATATGTTTAAACTTGTTTAAATACCATTCGGCATTGTGTACAAAGTTTTCAGCCAACAGCCGAATTAAAGCATTTTGTATTTTTAGGTTATGTGGAAAGTTTCGAAGTGTCCTTTTTTGTCATAACATTTGAACCGCTAAACCGATATCGCTCAAATGCAATACCAAACTGCCCGCGACAAAGGCAAATAAACATGATATGTTTTAGACATATCAGAGAAATATTTCGGCCGTGATCGCTATTTCAACAGACAGACTGACGGACATTGCTTGAATATCGTAGAATCGATTACTGATCTGGGGTCTCAGACTGATATTTCAATGAGTCACAGACAGAAGTTACTGAGTTACAATAGAATTCAAAAAATTTGGCCTTGTTGAATGTATTGATACCCTACACAATGTTAAAAAGAGTATTTGTAAAAAAAAAATTAAAAAAATAAATAAAAAATTTAAAAAAAAATGTCCGCTAATAACAAATGTTGGTGAAAAAAAAAATCGCGAAAATTTTTTCAGTAAAAAAATAATGTTTGTACTTGTTTTAATAATATGCGGTATCAAATTTTTCTCACATTTGTCAACCAGCAGCCGTATTAAAGCATTTTGTATTATTAGGTTATGTGGAATGTTGCAAAATTTTCGAAGTGTCCTTACATTTTCGCTCATAATTTTTGAACCGCTAAACCGATATCGCTCAAATGCAATACCCAACTGCTCGGAACAACAACAAGTAAATATGTTAAGCTTGAGCCATATCAGTTTAATATTTTGGTCGTGATCTCCATTTTAACAGAGAGACGGATATCACTAGAATGTCTTAAAATCTATCACTGATCTGGAATCCCAGACCAATATTTCAATGAGTTACAAACGGAATGAAAAACTTTTATATACCACTAAGTGGAGGGTATACAAATCTATATATAAAAGAAACAGAATAGAAAAAATTTAATATTGAAAAATTGGAAATTAGTTTTGATGTTCATATTCAAACTACCTACACTCGTACACAAATGAATACAAAGACAACTACATCAAAAACCAAGTAGAAAATAAGGACAAGGACAACATGAAAATGAAATTATTACAATACAAAAAAAAAAACTTTTGCAAATATAAAAAAAGTTTTTAAAAATTTAACTTGCAAGAATTTAATATTGTTTTCTTTTTTATATTTCCAGGAACAATTCATCTAATATGGGTATTATACCGAAAAATGATAAAAAAGCAATAATGCAAAATATTGCTAATAGCTATAGACGTTCCGAGTTATCAGCATCGTCATTATCATCATCTGCCTCTTCATCATCAACTTCCTCATTGTATTCTAATACAAATCGTAGACGTCGCACGAAACGCCCACGTGACTGTCGTGTTAGTCATTGGTCAGAATGGTCTGATTGTAGTAAAACTTGCGGCATTGGTGAAATGCATCGATATCGTAAGGTCATAAAACATGGCAAACGTGGTGGCCGTCCATGTCCGCCTTTAAAGGAATCAAAATGGTGTGGAACAGAAAAAGGTTGCCATAAACCAGAGACTTATTTTAATTGGTAAGTAAACAATTATGTAAGAAATAAAATTAGAATAAACTTAACAGTGAAGTTCTAATTGAAATTAGGAAAGGATCTTATCAAATTTAAAAAGATCCAATTTAAATTCACAAAGATGGAGCTAAGCACGAGGAGTCTGAACTTTAGGCTCCACCACCCCTAACCTAACCTAAATTCACAAAAGCCTCAAAAAATCTCAAAATGTTTTACTTAAAATTCAGAACATTACTATTGGTATTCAGAAAAGCAAAATTGAAAATCAGAAACACCAATTGAAGATTAGAAAATAAAGGAAAATATAATTAAAATTTTTTCTGAGTTTTACTTTATTGAGCTCCCTAAAGGGAAGTCCCTTTAGGGACGAAATGACATTTTAAAAAAATTCGCTTCCAATTCTAATCACAGCTCTAACTGTCCCAGGGTTACCCCTAGACGAGTGAAATGTATTACCGACCTCAAATATTTTTTCAATACGAACATTTGAAATTTTAGGAACATACCAACCCTCAATCTTCAACCCTTAAGGTGGTACCCATACATTTTTATACACTCCAACCACAGTATGGGGGTATACTTTGTCATTCCGTTTGGAACGCATCGAAATATTAATCAGGGACCCCATAGAGCAATGGTTCCCAACCTTTTTTGGCTCATGCCCCACTTTTAAGTTAAAAAAACTAAAATTACCCCTCTACACTCAAGAAAAATGTGTAAATTTTTCAAATTTGTTTTAAAATTCAAAATTTACTTGTTGTTAAGCAAACTTTTTGTTAAAATCATCTTTTAAACAAAGTTTTTTGCAAAAGTTTTCAACAACCAACTAAATAATTTAACTAAAATAATATTTTTTTTTAGTTTTTTAACAAAAAAAATCTTTAAACTTTGCTCGTTGCCCCCCTGAAACATTCAAATAGCCCCCCTGTGGGGCGAGAATCAAAGGTTGGGAACCATTGCCATAGAGTATATGAGGCATTCCGTGTCAAATCGGACACTTTGAAAAAATTTTTTTTTAGATTTTCCCAATTTGTGTACAGTTTTTAGTACCCTTCGAAAACTCCTTCGTGGTAAATTTTCAGATTTTTTTGATGACCCGTTCAAAAAATTTTCAAACTTCTTTTACTCATAACTTCTTCAATAATGGTCCAAATTTAAATTTATTTTTTTTTTTAATTTTTGTTTTTTTACGTACTTTTAAAAAAGATCCCAAAAAAATCTTAAAAGCGCTTTAGTATGCGATTTTTAAGTTTTAAAATTTAAATCTCATTTTTGAAAATGTTCGTACTCTTCGATTTTTTTTAAATTTTTTTGTGTAAAACTTCTATCGATTCTACAAATTGTTTGCCCAGGAGGATCGTGGGATAACAATCATTACTATTTTTTAAAATTTGTTGAAAAAATTTTATTGTAATTTTCCAATCTTAAAATCATTTCTACTGCTCCAATGATGCGTCATAGAGGGGTCCTTTATAAGACCGACCCCCATTAATTTTTATGTCTTAACATTTCTTTGGAACAAAATAATAACCTATCTCCAATTTCTAAGGGGGCTCCCAAACAAAACTACATTTTTTAAAATTTGCTCAACCGCTCTAACTGCCCTATTAGTGCCCTTAGAGTAACAAATTGTATGACCCACAATATTTTTTTAGTCCAAACATTTTCTCTGAACACACCTACCCTCTATCTTTAACTGTTAAGACGGTCTCCATACAATTTTTTCTATTTTTTGAAAATTTGTTTTATTTAATCAGCTTCTACCGGTCCAATGGTGCGTCCGAGAGGGGTCATTAGTGAGACCGACCCCCATTTATTCAGTCTTTCAAAAGTTAGCGTGTTTTCAACAGACAGACAGACAGACGGACGGACGGACGGACGGATAATAATAATAGTAGGAATTTAAAGGGTTATATAAACATTTTTCGAGAGGGGAAGGTGTCCCCCACCTTTCCCTTCCGGTCAGAATCCCATATTAGTTATGTTGGTCATTATCCCATAAATCTGGGAATTATGACCAGTTTTTATTAGGATTATGTCCAAATTATTTTCTTAATTCTAATCACAGACCGAAATGAATTTGGTCATAATCCTCATAAAGGAAATGGGAATTATGTCTGTGGGGATTATGTCTGTGGGGATTATGTCTGTGGGGATAATGTTATAACACCGTGGGGACTATAACCATTTTCAAAACGGTCATAATCCCAATGAAGACTACGTTGGGATTACGACCGAAAATTTGTCGGTCATAACGCAGAAAAACTTTTAAAGCACAAACAAAAATATACAATTTTTGGGATTATGACCAACTAATATAGTGGACATAATCCCTGTAATGGGGATTTTGACCATTTCTTAATTTGTCATTATCCCCATTATTGGGATTATGTCCAAATTATTTTCGGTCATAGTCCCCACTACCATTATGGGGGTTATGACCGAAATAAATTTGGTCATAATCTCCATAACGGAAATGGGGATTATGACTGTGGGGATAATCTCCATAACGGAAATGGGGATTATGACTGTGGGGATTATTACATGTCACAGTAGGGACTATAACCATTTTCAAAACGGTCATAATCCCAATGGGGACTATATCCGTTCCCTGTTGGGATTACGACCGAAAATTTTTCGGTCATAACCTCCATCCATGTTATGGGAACTGAGTCCAAAGAAATTTTAAGCCCGGCCAAAGGCCGATTACGAAGAAAATCTTTTTAGAGAAAAAACTGTACAATAATTGGGACTATGACCAAATAGTGGACTAATTCTGGTCATTTGCAACGTGGTCATTAACCCCATAAATGTGGGACTTATGTCCATATTTTATTGGATTATGTCGAAATTATTTTCGGTCACTGCCATTATGGGAATTATGTCCGTGTGTATTATGTCATGCCACCTATATGGTCGGTTTTATATGAGTTTTTAAATTCTATTTTTGAACAGTAATAAATTGATTTATATAAAAAATTTTATCAATCAATTAAAATTATTTAACAACATCATTTTATTATTATTTTTTTTGCAGGTCTAATACATGAATATACACAACCAACCGTAAAAACCTCTAAAAAAGGCGTATTATTTTTTAACACAAATAAAATTTTACTTGAAAAAAAAAATCTGAAAAAAATTGTATTAATTTATCAAAAAAAAAAAGTAAAATAAAAAAATAAACAAATTTACTGCATATAAATAATAAAAAAAAATACATATTTATAAATAAAAAGTCACTTAGTTTTTAGTCAGTATAAACAAAAACAAAAAAAAAAATACATTTAAATTTTAATTTTATTTCATATACAAAACTACAACCGCAAACATCAAATACCATTATACTGAAAAAAACTCGAATTCACAGATGAAAAAAAGTAAAAAAAAAACAAAACTCGATTGAAGGCAATTTAAAAACTATAAAAATTAAAATAACAAAAACTAACAATATTGATTTATTTATTTCGACAACAACAAAAACAAAACACAAAGAGACACTATGGACAATATAAAACAAAAGTTAAAAAAAAAATTAAAAATAAAAAAATAAATTGGCTACAAACATATTTGATTGATTTTAAAAGCAAAAAACAAAAAATTAAATTTAAAAAAAAAATTATAAAAATCGTGTTAATGAAAAACAATTTTTAATGAGAATCTGATCATCCACAAAAAAATTAATTAAATAAATTTATAATAAGTGTATAAAAAAAAAATCCTAAAATTAAGAGAGATAAAAAATTTAATCAAATATTTTCATAAAATACATAAAAAACACAAAAATCATATAAAAAAACAAATTGTAAATTTAATTAAGTAAATAAACAAATAAAATAAACAAAATTAAATTGAAAATTTACCATATAAAAAAAAACTTTATTACATACATATGGATATCATTAAAAATTTTGTGTTGTTTATATATTTAATTTTAATTTGAAAGATTTTTCAGAACCATGTAAAGTTAGTAGAGGTACAAAAGAAAACCCCAAAAATTAAAAAAAAAATATATTAAGACATTATATTGAAGTTTCAAATCGTAAAAGGATTTTTAAAATGAAATATACAAACTTTTTTTAAAATAATTTGAATTCAATGAAAATGTGATTACGCTAGCTCGAGGTCATTTGTGTTTCCAATTATAAGCTAACATATGTAAACTTTTCTTTCTCTCTTAGGATATTCTTCCAACAAATACTTTCAAAGTCTCTGCTTTCAAAAATCTGTTAATTTTAAAAATTGAATTTTTGAATTATATCTCATCATCAGAATTCTTTAGAAATTTGTGGTACTACTATTGTGATCCAAACATTAAATATTCATATACTCAGTTATTTCAATCAAGTGCGAACTACGGTAAAAAGAATATATTTCGTATAGAAATATTCTGAGATTCTAAAACATTTTTCGTATAGAAAAAGTCTTAGATTTTAAGACATTTTTCGTATAGAAAAAGTCTCAGATTTTGAGACATTTTTCGTATAGAAAAAGCAGGGTAAGGAATGGTACACACATGTGCCGCACATCACATTTAGAAATGTGTCATACTCACATAGCATGGCACACGACATATGTGCCATGTGCCCTAGTATGGTGCATGGCACATTTCAGATGTGCATTGTGCAGTGTGCCAGTTATTGGCTCATGGCATATTTTAAATGTTTTTTTTTCAATAATTGTTTACGAAATAAAATACTTTTTTAAAAAAACATTGCTTTTTTAAAAAAAAAAAATACTTTTTTAGAAAAAATAGTACTTTTTAGAAAAAATAGTACGTTTTTTTTAAATAGTACCTTTTTAGAAAAAATAGTACTTTTTTTTGAAAAAATTGTACGTTGTTTTATAAAAATAGTAATTCTTTAAAAAAATAGTTCTTTTTTAGAAAAAATATTACTTTTTTAAAAATAATAGAACTTTATTAGAAAAAAAAAGTACTTTCTTAGAAAAAAAATTATTTTTTTTTGGAAAAAATAGTACTTTTTTGGAAAAAATAACTTTTTTTCTAAAAAAAACATACGTTTTTAGAAGAAAAGGTACTTTTTTAGAAAGAAATTACTTTTTTAGAAAAAGAAGCACTTTTTGGTAAAATAGTACTTTTTTTGGAAAGTGCTGTATCACCTTTAAGAAAAAACTTTTTTTCAGGAAAAAAGTACTTATTTAGAAAAATTTTACTTTTTTCCTAAAAAGTATTATTTAAGAAAATAATGTACTTTTTTAGAAAAAACAAGTAAAAAAGTTAAATTCGGCCTTGCCGAATGTAGTGATACCCTCCACAATTTCAAAAAGATTATTGCAAAAAACTTTATTTAAAAGGAAATTACTTTTGAAAAAAAAAAAAAAAAATTTTGAAAAAAATTTTCCGCGAAAAAAAAAATTTGGTAAAAAAAATCCGCGATTTTTTTCTTTTTTTGTCAAAAAATATGTTTGCACTTTTTTAAATACCATTTGGTGTTCAATTTTGTTCACATATGTCAACCAGAAACCGAATTAAAGCATTTTGTATTTTTAGGTTATGTTGAATGTAATGAAATTTTTGAGGTGTGCTTTCATTTTCGTTCATAACTTTTGAACCGCTAAACCGATATCGCTCAAATGCAATACCAAACTTCTTGGGAGAACCTCCAATAAATACGTTAAGTTTTAGTCATCTCTGTGCAATATTTTGTCCGTGACAGCATTTTCCACAGAGAGACAGACGGACAGACGGACATCGCTAGAATGTCTTAAAATCGATCGGGCATCATGAATATATATACTTTATGGGGTCCCAGATCGATATTTCGATGAGTTATAAACGGAATGACAAACTTTTATGTACCCTCTATCTCTAAGTGGAGGGTAAAAAACGTACTTTTTTAAGAAGAAAATATACTTTTTTTAGAAAAGAAAGTACTTTTTAAAAATAGTACTTTTTTGTGAAAGAAAAACGGTGTTTTTCAGGAAAAAAGTACTTATTCAAAAAAAAAGTATTATTTAAGAAAATAAAAAAAAAGTATTATTTAAGAAAATAAAAAAAAAAATCGTTTCAAACAAAAAAGTACTTTTTAGAAAAAGGGATTTTTTAGAAAAAAGGATTTTTTAAAAAGTATTTTTTTTAATTTACTAGTTTTTCCAAAAAAGTACTTTTTCTAAAAAAAAGTACTTTTGTACTACTTTTTTTTTTTGAGAAAAGTACTTTTTCCTAAAGAAATACTTTTTTCTAAAGAAGTTGTTTTTTCTAAGAAAAGTACTTAAATTTATGGCACATGTGCCATTCCTTACCCTGAGAAAAAGTCTCAGATACTAAGACATTTTTCGTAAACAAAAAGTCTTAAAGTCCCAGACATTTTTCGTGTGGAAAAAGTCTCAGATTCTGAGACATTTTTCGTATAGAAAAATTCTCATATTCTGAAACATTTTTCTTACAAAAAATCTTAGATTCTGAGACTGTTTTAGTATAGAAAAAGTCTTAGATTCTGAGACATTTTTCATATAGAAAAAGTCTCAGTTCTGAGGCAGATTCTCAAAGCCTCAGATTCTGTGTCATATTTCTTATAGAAAAAGTCCCAGATTCTGAGATATTTTTCTTTCATAAAAACTATGAAAGAGCTCAAAACTTTTATGAAAAGTTTCATTTAAATTTTATGAGTCTGTTCATTATTGTTGTGAAAATCGTTCATTGGAAAATTGTTTTTTGTGTGTTATAAGTCAGAATACATAACCAGTTAATTCGCAGTTTTACCTCTAAAGATGAAATTTTTGCATTTTATATGTATTCTTGTTTGGTGCACTGAAATAATTGTGTTTGAAATAGTTATGAAATGTTCATACAAACTGTGAGATATTAACTAGAAGTGTGCAAATGGCTTTTGCATTAGATGAATGATTTTTTCATAAAAATAATGAACATATTATTAACATTATGAAAATATTTATACATATAATAAAAAAGTGTAACATGAAGAAAATTCATAAGAAATAAGTATTATTTTCATAAACATATTGATTATTTTTATTAATTCAACTCAATCTTTTATAAAAAATTGATGAAAAATTTCATTGTAATTATGAAAATTATTATTCGATTAATAAAAAAGTTTAATATAAAGAAAATACATAAAAAAAATAATATTTATTTTTATAAATGCATTGTAATTTTTCATAAATTTTAAGAAAAAAATTATAGCCACTATGGAAAAATTCGTTAATTTAATGAAGAAACTTATTGGAGTATTATAAAATAATGATTTCAGTGTGGTGAAAGTTGTATTTAATTTAGAGCTGTTAGCAAATACAGGTCAAGTGGACGAAACAAATTAAAAGTCTCATTGTCAGTTGATTCTTTTTTCCTGACGGACACAGTAGAATAGTGTTGCCAGCTAACTTAAGGAGGAAACTAAATCCGATGCAAAAAATCACAAAATTGAAGACTTTCCCCTGATTCAGAGAATTTTTAAAAATTAAAAATTTCTCAAGAATGTGTTTTTGTACATTAATTGCAATTCAGTCAGGCCCTTGATCTCGTCGTTTTAAAGAATTTTAAAAAAAGTTTGTATTTTTCATTTTTAAATCCTTTAAATCAAACAAGGTAAAACGTATTTTTAAGTCAACAAAAAAACATTATATAAATCCAAAGATTATTATATAGATTTTTTAGTTTATAAGTAATTTAAGCCATTTAATAAATATATTGAAGCACTTAAAGCTAAAACTCCAAACAACAAAATGATTTACATAAGGGTGATTCATAAAACAAAACTTTAAAATTTCCCAATAAGACAGTCTGAATAGGGTAAAAGGGGGGAATAAGTGTTAGAGGGAATGTCTGTAGCATATCCTCACACTTTTGCAAAAAATTTTAGAAAACTTAAATAAGTTTTTCTATTAATTTTTATTATATTCAGGGTGTCCCCATTAGGAAATGCTTTTTTTTTATTAATCACCATTTTATACATGCATATATAATAAATAATTAAATATATTATATAAATAATAGCATTAAAACCAAAAAAAAAAAACTACAATAGTACTCAAATGTAGATATTGTACCTTATATAAAATCCTAACAAAAAATCAAGCAAGATCAAAACTTCTATAAACAGCATATGAAAATAAGAAAACAATCAGTCAACATTTAAATGAAACTAGAAAATTGGAAATTGAATGCTAAGGGGCCTATTCATAAAAGAAATCAACATAAAAGTTTATTTTTTATAATTGGCTCCTTACTTCAATTTTCCTTTTACAAGACAAAAAAGTCTCACCATAGTAATGAAAATCTCTCTTAAATCCAATAACAAACAAAAATCATATATTGCTCTTTAATACAACTAAATAAAATTGGAATTAAAATTATATAAATAATTAATAACATAAGTTAAATCTTATAATTTATGTAATTATCATAATGTTTTGTATAAAATAATAATAAAAATTAGAATAAAAATACCAAAAAGAACTTTTTTTATTTACTTACTCTGTTAAGTAGCCCAGCAAAATAACAAATTTTTTACCGAAATGAAAGATAATAAGCTGAAAATATGCCAACATTCAATATTGAAAAAACTATAGATTACTAAGTTTTTAGTTAAATTTATTTCATTCGGAGATAAACCTTTTTTCCTGGACTATGTAAGAATAAATAATGATTTCAAAAGGTGAGTACAGAAAGTAAAATGTTATACTGTGACATTCAGGGAAAAAGAACTGTTTAAAATAAACCTACACTCAAAAATATACGTTAGTAAAAAAGTTTGTAAAATTGTTTGTATCCCAACTTTACAACTTTTTTACTAAATTGTACTAAAAAAATATTTTTTTGTAATTCGTTTTAGTAAACTCGCGTTACAAACTATTAATTTTTTACTGATTTTTTAATAATTTTTTCAGTTGATTTTTTAAAAATTTCGTATTAACTTTTCGGTTTTCTTTTCTAGAAAAGTAATGCACTAATGAACTACAAAAAGAAAATGCTATTAAAATATTTGGAAATTAAAAAGAGCATTTAAAAAAAATATACAGTTAGATATATTTTTATTTTAATGGTAAAACTGCGCTTTGATGAGTATGAATATGTTCATTATTTTCAATATTGAATTACACTTATTTGTCTGCTTCATTGTAACTACTTTGTTTTCTTTCAAATAAAAAAATATATACACTCAAAAAAATACGTCAGTAAAAAAGTTTGTAAAATTGTTTGTATCCCAACTTTACAACTTTTTTACTAAATTGTACTAAAAAAATATTTTTTTGTAATTCGTTTTAGTAAACTCGCGTTACAAACTATTAATTTTTTACTGATTTTTTAATAATTTTTTCAGTTGATTTTTTAAAAATTTTGTATTAACTTTTCGGTTTTCTTTTCTAGAAAAGTAATGCACTAATGAAATACAAAAAAAAAATGTTATTAAAATATTTGGAAATTAAAAAGAACATTTAAAATTTGAATTGACAACGTCGCGGAGCGGAAGAAATAAAAAAATGTACAAACAACAAAATATTACAACATACAGGTAACCAAATGTTAAAGTATTTTTTGTTTAAAATTAACTCTTTTTTTAGGACAATAAATAAAACAAAATAGAAAATGATGAAAGCAGGTAACAACTGTATATTTATGTGTTCCATTTAAATAATATCAATATAATGTATTTTTTATTCTAGAACACCAATTTATTCAACACAATTTTCAAAGCATTTATTTTATGTGGTATGTAATTTATATTTTGTATAAAAAAAATGTATTCAATATTTTCTCTTACATATTTCAGATCAAAAATTCAAACAAAATCTGACTTGCATTGAAATAGTAATGGCGACAACAAGCGCAATACGCAGTTTACATATAGTAAAAAAATACCAAAAATTTAAAATACACAATTTACAATTTTTTTACAAAAAAAATTAGTAATACTAATTTTTTTAGTGTTTTTTAAGATTACTAATTTTTGAAAACCAAAGTTTGTAATGGTAACTGAAAAAGTTATCGGGCACAAATTGAAAACTTTATTAGTAATGGTAACAGACTTTTTTGTAAGGAATACTAACAAATTTTTATGAGTGTAAAAAAGGGAACAAAATGCAGTAAAGAGAAGATATGCAAAATTCAAAAAAACACCGACCTTTTCCAATTCTTTTTTCTTTCTTCTCCACTTGCGGTCCATTTTTGTTTTACGCTATCTGCGAATTTTTTTTTCTTGTGTACAGTGTACATAAAGGGTTGATTTCTTAATACTCAGCACTGTTGCCAACTTAGCTATTTTGTAGCTAGATTTAGCTATTTTTTTTTGCATCTAGCGACAAAAAAAGTCATTTAGCTCTTAGCTACAAATCTAGCTACTTTTTTTTGGTCGCAACATTTGTAAAAAAATTGTTTTTTAAAACCGTTTTATTATCAATTTTTTCATTTTATTCCGGCGATTCATACAAATCTTTTATTTTTCGTTTAAATGATTATTTGACGACATTGCCCATTTATCGCCAAGACGAATTGTTGCCGTATCGCCGGGATGTATTGCCATCGGGTAACAGTTTCTTCCGAAGGGTGTATCGCTGGCGATACGAATTCGATAATTGCCGCAATAAAATTTATCATCTCTGCAGTATAACCGGCAAAGCGTTTGTTTCCAGATATATATTATAACTGCGATACAAAATATAATTATTTGAAGTTTTTTGTTTGCAAAATTTAATAAAAAAAATATTAAAATATTCTTTTTAATACCAAAACTAACTTATTTTATTATCAAATTAAAAAGTTTAACAAATAAATCCTTTTAAAACGCACAAATCATAAATCTAGCTATAAAATAGCTAGATTTTTTAACTGTTTATAAGAATTTTTTAACTGTTTATAAATTTAGCTATTTCTAGCTATTTTTTTGTCCAATCTAGCTACATTTTTTAAAAAATAGTTGGCATCAGTGATACTCAGAATAGTATTGGTAATTTTGTCTAATTTTCTTCATGCGTTTCTTTCTATCATTCAGTTGAAAAATAGCATTTGAATTGACAACGTCGCGGTGCGGAAGAAATAAAAAATGTACAAACAACAAAATATTACAACACAAAATACAGGTAACCAAATCTTAAAGTATTTTTTGTTTAAAATTAACTCTTTTTTTAGGACAATAAATAAAACAAAATAGAAAATGATGGAAGCAGGCAGTGTTACCATATATTTTTTTGAAAAATCTTATTTTTTCTGAAAAAAAATCTTTTTTTTTGAAAAAAAAACTTTTTTTTTGAAAAAGGTATTAAAATCAGTAAAAAAAACTCACAAATTGTATTTTAAATTCAATTTTAAAATAAAAAACAAGTTACAGTATAGCGTAGAATGAAAAAATAATATTTAATTTAGAAAAATATATATTTCTGGTAATTTGAGCTTATTTAGAAAATACATTTTTGTTTTTACCTTTCCAAAAATCTTTTTTTCAGAAAAAAAATCTTTTTAGCACCTCAAAAAACTTGCAAAAAAAGATAAATCTTGATATATGGCAACACTGGAAGCAGGTAACAACTGTATATTTATGTGTTCCATTTAAATAACATCAATATAATGTATTTTTTATTCTAGAACACAAATTTATTCAACATGTCAATTTATTCAACACAATTTTCAAAGCATTAATTTTATGTGGTATGTAATTTATATTTTGTATTAAAAAACATGTATTCAATATTTTCTCTTACATATTTCAGGTCAAAAATTCAAACAAAATCTGACTTGCATTGAAATAGTAATGGCGACAACAAGCGCAATACGCAGTTTACATATAGTAAAAAAGACCAAAAATTTAAAATACACAATTTACAATTTTTTTACAAAAAAATTTAGTAATACTAATTTTTTTAGTTTTTTTTAAGATTACTAATTTTTGAAAACCAAAGTTTGTAATGGTAACTGAAAAAGTTATCGGGCACAAATTGAAAACTTTATTAGTAATGGTAACAGACTTTTTTGTAAGGAATACTAACAAATTTTTATGAGTGTATGCTTTGAAAGAAAGCAGAACATTTCTTAAAAATTGTAGGAAAAACGAAGTCCGGTCCAAATTTCTTTGAAACAATCAAGAAGGAGATTCAAGTCAACTTTATCCTCGACATTTAAAAAAAAAGCAAGTAGTAAGTGATAGTAAACTTTCTAACTTGAAAAAATAACATTTTTGATTAGAAATATTTTATTTTGTGTAAAAAGACTTTTTTTTAATAATTTTTGAAAAAAAAAATAATTTACAAAATTTTTTTTTTGAGTGTAAAATTTTTATTGAGTGTAAAACTTTTTTTAATTGTTTTTTTTTTTGTTGTGTAGAAATATTTTTGAGTGACAAAAATACGTTAAAAAATATTTTTGTGACTTACTAATGTTTTTAAAACATGTTTAACGGATTCGCAACAAGTGAATTTAAGGTGAAACTAATCTGAAATTCACTGTTTTGCTAATAACTTTTGAACCACTATACCGATTTGGCTGAAAATTAAAACAGACCAGGGGAACGACAAATATAAATGCTAAGCATCAGCATACCTTTCAAAAGTTATCGTGTTTTTTATTTTGTATATTCACGAAAAACTCTTGACGAAATTCAGTCTTTTGCTCATAACTTTTAAACCACTGGACCGATTTCGCTGGATTGCAATACCAACCTGTCCATGTAAGTGCCCAAAATATTTGCCAAACTTCAGGAGCATTCGTATAATCTTTCAAATGTTCGCGTGTTTTCAACAGACAGACAGACGGACATCGCTAGATTGTCTTAAAATCGATCGAGGATCATGAATATATACACTTTATGGGGTCCTAGACCAATATTTCGAGGTGTAACAAACGGAATGACAAACTAATATATACCCTCTATCACCAGAGTGGAGGGTATAAAAACAAGTAAGAACATTAATTCGGTCACACTACAGAAAAATAATTTTCTTGAAAATAATTCTATAAGAATATCATAGTTTTAATTAGTAAAAAAAATAATGACCTCGAGCTAGAATAAACTCAAAATATAATATTTTTAAGGTCGAATGAACAAATTTTTATTTTTTAATAAAAATAAATCAGAATTTGAATTTTAGATTATGTTAAAAAAATACTTAAACGTTTAAAAATGCCGTTATTAAAAATCGTTTGACAAATTTAAAATGGCGATATCCACACGACCGATTTTATAAATTTATTAATATTTGTATTCATCCTGCCAGAATTAATAAAAAATAATGTAGCGCGAGATAATGTTTTTTTTTCAATTTTTCAAATATTTAAAATTTTGGTGAAAATTTCTCAAAAATCCTACACAAGTTAAAATGATCGATCCGTCAGAATCTGAGGAATTATCTTATTCTCACAACCTGTGGATTTTTGTTATATTTTCTGCATTGAAACTATCAAAGCATTCAAATGAAATTGTTTAAAGTCAACAATATTTTCAGTTAAATAACGACATAAGTTAGTGACAGTTGTTTTTTCACAGTTGTAATTACAACACTCAGGCAATGCTACCTATCAATTACTAATGTAACAGTGATGCTTCTTTTGGAAAGGGGATAGAATTAAATATTTTTGAATATAGAATGAATACACTTTATGGGGTCCTAGACCGATGTTTTGGCTTCTGTTTGAAGAATTAAACTTAGATCTGAAGAACACTACCTTGGAGCCCGAGGACATAAAAATGTAACATTTTTAGTCTGGGCCATTTTTGGGCTTGAAAAGTACAAAAAAGTGTTTTTACATGTTGAAGATTCGGTATAGACGAATTTAACACTCTCACTTGTTTTTGTAATTTTGTTAAACAAATAGAGCATTTTTATATAAGAAGAAGTTCAGAAAAGTTTTTTGGAGAAAAAGTATTAAAAAAACTAATTTTTGATCAAAAAAAAAATATTTTTTTTTTTTTTTGATAAAAAAAAAGCTGATAAAAAAAAAAAAAATTAATAAGAAAAATTTGATGGCAAAAATAATTTTGATAAAAAAAAATTTTGTAAAAAATTTTTTTGATGAATGAAACAAAATTTGACAAAACAAAAATATTTACAAATGAAAATTTTATTAATGAAAAATAATGTTGATAAAATGAAAAAATTGTTAAAAAAAAAATATTTTGATAAAAAAAAACAATTTGATGAAACAAAAAATTACAAAAATTTTGAAAAAACAAAACCTGAATAACACAGTTAGGAAAGTTGAATTCGACTTGAATGAATCTATGAACCCTCCCCAATGCCGTTTTTAAAAGATAGACAATTTTCTAACGTGAAAAAAATTAACAATTTTAATAAGAAATATTATATTTTGAGTAAAAAACTTTTTTTGTCATTTAAAAACAAAAAAAATTTTTTTGAGTGTAATTTTTTTAGTGTAATGCCAAGCTTCAGCATCCTCAGAATTGTCTTTCGAAAGTTAGCGAGTTTTTTGTCTCGTAAATTCACCAAAAACCCTTGCCGAAATTCACTCTTCTGATTATAACTTTTGAACTACTAGACCGATTTCTCTGAAATGCCATACCAACCTAAATGACCAACATATGTGCCAAAATCCAGGAAAAAATAAGCGTGTTTTAAACAGACGGACGGGCCTAGCGATGCCCGTCGTCTTAAAATCGGTCGAGGATCATGAATGGCGTTCCATTTGCATCAAGTTTATTTTTCACATGATTAGTAGCGAAAAAAAAGGAGTTTTTTGGGAATAAGACATCATTGAAAGACAATTGGTGCTCTAAGGGTTAAGATCATTGATGAGTTCTGCATCCTTAAAAGCAATGTTTTTGCTTAAGATATTAATCACAATTGAAGCGGGAAGCGGAAAAACGCTTCAAAAATCGAGCGATTAATTTAAATTAAGCGTCAAGCGGTTTGCGGTTTTCTTTGCATTATTTTTGACATTCATACCTCGAAATTTATAATTGTTGTGATAATTATTTTAATTTTACAAAAAATAACTAATTTTTATTATTTAATAAAAATTAAAACACACTTGATTTTAATTTTATTTAGAAATTTTACTTTTGGCAATAAAATTTTTTTATATTTAAACAATAAAAATTTTTCAATATTATAAGAACTTATTCAATTAAGACCAAGAGACAAAATCTTATAAAACAGTTGCAAAACAAGAAAATAACAGCAACTTTTGCACAATTTATTTATTCGAAACAATAAAAAATAAAATACACATTCCGTGAAACAAATTTTACATATTGCATCCTAAAAACTTGAAAAAATGCATAAAAAATCATATATTTTTTTAACAATATCTATTAATTTTTCAGCAAACTCCTTTGTTTGAATAATTTTCCATATTTTTTTCTGTTTTGCTTTGTTGTTTATTTCCATCTGCCAAAAAAATCGTACTTTACTTGTATTTTACAACACTGTACAGAAAAACAATACTTTTTTTGGTTAAAGTCTGGCAACGCCAAAAAATAAAATGAGAGGAAAAATGAGAGAGAGAGAAAAAACGACATGAAAATAGAATAGAATCTATTTCGGCGGAAAAGCGCGGAATTTTGATTGCATACAAAATGCATGGGGAGAGTTGCGGAAAACCGCTTCCCGCTCCAATTGTGATTAATGTCTAAACCTCGTCGATATCACATCGGTCAAACCCGCTTTGAAATTTGACCTCATTTTCTCAAAAACCTGATGTTATGAAAAAGTTTGGAGGTTAGATTTGCGATCACACACAGAAAATTATTGGCTAAAAAATTTCAATTAAATCTATTGATCAAATTACAAATTTTCAACATTCCAGTTTTTTTCGCTTCAATTTATTTGAATACATTTATTCACAAATATACCTACTTTATATTCGGGTTTTACTTCTTTATTGTCGGCAACATGAATTTCCTCATAATTTTGTCATATACTTAAAATTCATTTGTTAAATCAATCATTTTTTTAATTGACGTTAAATAAAAAATTGATCAAATTTGTGATCAAAATCGAAAAAGTGGTTGATTGAAAAAAAAATCAAATAATCACCTACAATTTAATGATTGATATAACAATTTTCGTAATCGGAGGAGTTTTAATAATAAAAATATTTGAAACCGCGTTTTTGTTGATTGCAATTCTTTTTTAATTATTTCTGTACACTAGAACAATTGCAATTAACTGTGTAAGGTGGCGTCTCAGTCGCACCAAGTTTTTTTTAGTGTTCAGTAGAGTTTTTAATCCACAAACATTTTTCTTTAACGATATAAAAAATGTGAAAAGAATGTCTACACATTATCTTATTTGTAAAAATAAAATATTTATTTTTTTAATTTTTTTTAACATTTATCGAATTAAAACTTGATATAAAATGCACATAGCAATTAACCTACTTAAGTGTATTTAAGCAAATTTACACAATTTCCTTTTCTTTTTTCTGTCTGTTTGTTTGTTAATTTTTCACTTTCTTATCTTTTGGTGATTTTAATCAAATATGGCAACACCAATTTTAAGGCACCCGAAGCACAAATACAACATGCCGCAAATATAAATGAGGCTGCAAAACTGCCAGTGAAATCATTTAAGATACCAACAGTTGTTGTACCAATAAAAACACCCATACCCATGGCTAAAGCAGTTAAACCAAAGGCGTTTGTTAACTTATCCAAGCCCAAAGAACGTACATACATAGATGATGGCACGCAATGTAGAATAGAAGGCTGCAATTATATGAAGAACATGAAGAACACACACACACAAATGGTCACATAATCCAAGCAAGCAGTCAGTCAGATGAATGGATGGTTTGGTTTGGTTGGAACAGGCTAGAAGAACATTCAACCATGGAATAAATGCTCAAGCAAACCAAAATAGAAAAAAGACAAAATGAAATAAAAAACCAAAAAAAAATATACATAAATAAACATAAAGAGGAATATAATTAAAATTGCATTCGTTTACTTAGTCTCATACACAGATAAACATATACACACAGTACACAAACCAACACACACAAACACACACACACCATTATAAAGCAGCATAATTAATACTGTTTGCCTGTGGTCATTCATTCAATGACTATGTATAGGTGGGTAGGTGTGTATATGTTAAGGTATGAGATGCAGCCTTAATGCTTGATCATGATGATTGTATATGTGTGAGTATGATTTTTATGTAAATATATGTATGTATGTGTGTGTTTTTTTGGTATATGAGTAGCCATAAAAACGTGCTTGATGAGCAGATGTTAATGGTTTGAGTATTTTTACAATGTTTTCTGTGTTTCTGTTTTTTTTGGTTTTACGTAGGTGAAATTTACCTGGAGCTATGCCATAGCACATGGCATACACGAATTGAAACCACACCACATCGAGGCCATAGAAGGCACTAACAAATACAGCTATACCACCAAAAAAACATACCACCACCACATATGTAGGTTGTATATTCACGATATTTGAATGCAACAATACCAGATGCAATACGAAAGGCAAAATTTGAGAAACCAATGATGGGTGAAATTAGCCTGGCAAAAGATGGATCAATTTGTACACGCACTAACGGAGAAAAAAAAAACCGAAAAATAAAATTAAAAATTTACAGTCAAATATGTATGTACACCAAAAATCTTTTTTTTGGTAAAAATAAATGAGTTTTAAAAAAAATGAGAAAAAAAAATAATTGTTATGATGTTATTTTTTAAACAACCCACACGAGTGGTCAATAATAAAATTTGTTCGTTTGTGAAAGCAAAATTAGAAAAATCTAGAAATATTCTTAAGAGAAATTAATAAACGAGTGGGATTTTTGAATTTAACGAACAATTTCACAGTGCAACAACTAAAATCTGAATGAAACCAAAAGTAAATGAGAGTTGACATATTCCATAACAAAATCATCAAGACTTTTTTAACATGATAATGTTTTAACATGATAATGTTTTTGGGCTGGTGTCTAATTTTAAAAATATTGCAGGATGTCTTCTCAGTTTGACTATATAAGCTAACGACTAACAAAAAAGAAAACAAGAATTACTGTTTTAATTTTCTTAAAACCAAATAGGTTTGCAACTTCGATTTGTAACTTGGATAAACACGTTTTTCACCAGATGGTAAATAAAACGTGACATAATTATTTTTCCAAAAAAAATTTTTTTATCAAACATTTTTTTATAATTTTTTTTTTTCATCAAATTTTTTTTATCAACTTTTTTTTTTCGTCAAGAATTTTTTTTTTTCAATTTTTTTTTATTAATTTAAAAAGTTTTTTTTTATATAAACGTGAAACGTGACATAATTATTTTTCAACAATTTTTGTTTTCATCAAAATTTTTTTTTACCAACATCTTTTTTCATCAACTTTTTATTTTCAGCTAATATTTTTTTTTCATAAATCTTTTTTTTCATTAAATTTTTTTTTCATAATTTTTTCATATTTTTTTATATTTTTTTTTTTTTTATTACAAATTTTTTTTATCATTTTTTTATAAATTTTTTTTTTTTCAAAATTTTTTGTTTTCATCAAAATTTTTTTTTCATAATTTTTTTTTTCCTCAAATTTTATTTTTTTTTTTTTCATAAAATTTTCTATTTTTATCAATTTTTGTTTTTTTCATAATTTTTTTATCAAAATTTTTTTATACTTTCCACTGTAGTGATAGAGGGTATATATAATTTTGTCATTCCGTTTGTAACACCTCGGAATATTGGTCAAAAGTAAATAAATTCATGATCCTCTATCGATTTTAGGACGATCTAACGATGTCTGTCTGTTGAAAACACTCTAACTATTGAAAGACTTTACGGAGGCTCCTAAAGTTTGGCATATATGTTGGGCATTTACCTGATCAGCTGGGTTTTGCAATCCAGCAAAATCAGTTCAGTGCACACAGGGCCAGCATGATCCAATTCCGGCCAAAAGTCTTTATCGTTGTTGGATCCGTCTGAAAATGTGCTTCTAGAGGAATTCGAGGTCGCTGATTTCAAAATTTAGCTAAAAACCAAAAAAATCAAAATGGCGGATCCAATATGGCGGACAATTTTTTTTAATAATTGTCCGATTTAACCCAAATTTTGTTTTAAGGGGGTCTTGAAGTTACTGAATCAGAATTACTGGTGTAAATTTTGAAAAACAAAATGGCGGACTAAATATGCTTCTTAAAGTTTAAAGAATGATCCAACTCCGGCCAAAAGTCTTTATCGTTGTTGGATCCGGCTGAAAATGTGCTTCTAGAGTATTTCGGGGTCGCTAATTTCCAAATTTAGCTAAAAAACCAAAAAAAAAGAAAAATGGCGGATCCAATATGGCGGACAAATTTTTTTAATAATTGTCCAATTTAACCCAAATTTTGTTTTAAGGGGGTCTTGGAGTTACTGAATCAGAATTACTGGCGTAAATTTTGCAAAACAAAATGGCGGACTAAATATGCTTAGTAAAGTTTGTTACAAGTAATTAAAAAACAGTTATATTCCTTTTCTTTGTTGAAGTTAGCTGAAAGTGTGACGTAGTAAATTTCCGGGTCTGTTATCTTAAAATCGAACTGATAAAATTCAATATGGCGGAAACAATATGGCGGCTAGATTTTTAAACTGTCTGATCTAACTAAAAATTAGTTTTAAGGGTATTAAGAGTGTCTGCAGTTAAATCTACGCACATAATTTTTATATATATATTTTTTTGATATAAATATGGAAATGGTGTAAATAACTTACTTAGTTTCAGAAAAGCTTTAGGAAATGGTGACGATTAATTATTCACTTCTTTTTCTTTATTTTGGAAATTCAAAAAAAAAATGAATTTATTTGGAAATGGTGTAAATAATATTTTCCGTAATTCTACAAAAAAAAAACTAGAAATCTAGATAATTTTTTTCCCTACACTTAAGGCACTCTTTGTCGATAAAAAAACTAATCAAGACGTAAAACATTATTTTGGGTTAAATTATTTTTTTAAAAACAAATCTCAGACCACTGCATATATAGCTGTGATTTCGCCATTTATCATTTCGAGCAAGTTTGGGCAACTTTTTTCGAAAGATATGGATCCATTCTATATCAAAAAAAAATATAGACCGATCGTATCGAACTGAGGATCGCTGAGGATTTTTTCGGCGCGAGGTAAATATCTAAAAAATTATAACTTTTTTCACAAAAAACGCGAATTGCTGCCAGGCAAATGAGTTATATTTGTCCATGTTATTTTAGTTACAAAGGTTTATATATAAGGTTGAACCACGCAAACAAAAAGTTAAACATTAGCAATAGAAGTTTGGAAAAAAAATTAAAAAAGTATCTCAACTTTTAAAAATTTTTACAAACTTTTTTAACTTTGAAGACCTGTCAAAGGAAAAGGTGTAATTGGATCATAAAGATAAGTTCAGAAAACCTGCTTCTATATATGCCCAACAAACTGGTAAACATTTTTTTGAGAATTTACAAATAAGGACTTTTGGCCGGAAATCGATCTGTCTGGCCCTCTGTGCAGTGGTTCAAAAGTTTTGAGCAAAAGACTGAATTTTGGCAAAGGGTTTTCGTAAATTTACTTGATAAAAATACGCTAACTTTCCAAAGGCAATTCTGAGGATGCTGAAGCTTTGCAAATATATTTAAAGTTCCCCTGGATTGGTTCTATTGAATTTCACCCAAATCGGTCTTGTGGTTCAAAAAATTAAGTAAATTTTTTTTTTCTCAAAAATTTTTTTTTTCAAAAATTTTATTTTTTCACGTTACAATATTTTCTATCACTTAAAAAGGGCATTGTGATGTGTATTCATAGATTCGGCCAAGTCGAATTTAACTTTTCTACTTGTTTTTATCAATTTTTTTTTTTTTTCAATTTTTTAATCAAATCTTTTTTTTATCAAAATTTTTTTTTCATAATTCTTTTTTTTATCAAAATATTTTTTTCTTCATCAAAAACTTTTTTATCAAAAATAATTTTTTTATCAAAACTTTGTTTTTCATAAAAAAAATATTATTTTCATTTTTCTCCAAATTTTCTTTTGCTCCAAGTCTAAAATTCTGACATTTAAAATGTTCCATTTGTTTGACTAATGTACAAAAAAACATTTGAGAGTGTTAAAATCCTCTGTAGCGAATCATTTATACTCTCCCAAATGTAAAAATACTTCTTTGCACTTAAGTAATACACTCATTTACCAAATTTACAGCTCTTTTGGTTTAGACTGCATCATGCTTTTCACAGACAGATGGACGGATGTAAATAGATAGACTGTCTTAAAAATGGATCAATAATATTTAAACTTAATGGGGTCTTCGACCAATGTTTCAATTAGTTTTACATGGAATGGCAAATGAATATAATTTTTTTTTTTCTAAAAATAACTTTGCTTTGGCAAGTACACCGAAATCTTCAGCAGAACATTATCATGATTTAATGTTTTGGACAAAAGTACAAAATTCGAAGACATTTTTTAGTTCAGCGCTAGATTTTTTTACACGCATTTGAAACTTGCGAACTTTTATTATAATTATAATAATAATTACTTTAAAACTGTATAAGTGGCTTATGCTTAATTTTGTACTTGCCTTTAAATAACAATCATACGCACATTGGCTGGGGGTCAAAAATAACCCCTGTCTCCCCAAAGTGGAGACAGAAGATAAACTCCGATCGGAGTGATATTTTGCATGTGAGTTACCCTTAGGGGACCGACATTTTTGGCGGGTATTAGAATTTGATCAGAGAGAAAAGCCCAAAAACGAGCCACCCTAGTAGACACTGCAGTTACTGTACCTATAGCAGCGAATTTTATACCGGTTATAGGTAACGTACTTTCGAGCTTAAGCTTGGACGCTGGACCCCATATGGCCAATAAGGGCCAGGAAATTTACAAATCGTATACGTACGATCGCTAAAATCATACACTCAAAATATTTTGTAGGCAAAAACAAATGAAAAACACACTTAAAACCAGTGAATAAACAATTGAAAACCATCCCAGTAATCATTCAACATTTTTACCAACAAATTCGAAAAAATAACCAACGAAAACATTAAAAATTAATGATAGTTCTGTTATTTTTACCAACAAATTTCAAAAAAATAACCTACGAAAACAATAAAAATTAATGATTTCGTAGGTGATTTTTTACAATTTTTTATTGAAATATTTTTTTAAAAATTTTTAATAAAATTTTTGGGGAATCGATCCCGCAATCAACTACATTCTGACCAGACACTCTACCCATCGTGCCAAAGTCACTTGATACAAACATGTTTTTATATTTCTATAAATAATTTGCTGATTTGACTGACTTGTGTAGGTAAAAACTAATGATATTTCATTAAAAAATACCAACAATTTAAAAACAAATACTTACACAAATCATTAAAAATCAAAAGAATAACCAGTAGTTTTTACTTACAGAACAAAAATAAATGACTTTAAAAATTAAATGTATTTTTGAAACAAAGGACTGAAGTAGTCATGAATAAAAACTGAACATCAAACAAATGTTTTTTCTTTTAAAAACGACTAAACGGAAAACTTTTTAAATAAACAGTTAATGACATAATTTTTTGAGTGTATATAATAATCTCTATCAAAATTAAGCAGACCTGTTTTTTTCGGGGAAATTACTAATAGTTCGGCTTTTATACGGATTTTCCAGAAAGCCCTTAATTTTTCATAAGGTGGCAACCCTTTTTATACCCTCCACTCTAGTGATAGAGGGTATATATAAGTTTGTCATTCCGTTTGTAACACCTCGAAATATTGGTCTAGGACCCCATTAAGTATATATATTTATGATCCTCGATCGATTTTAAGTCGATCTAGCGATGTCCGTCCGTCCGTCCGTCCGTCCGTCCGTCTGTCTGTCTGTCTGTCTGTCTGTCCGTAGAAAACACGCTAACTTTTGAAAGACTTTACAGAGGCTACTGAAGTTTGGCATATATGTTTGTCATTTACCTGGTCAGGTTGGTATTGCAATCCAGCCAAATCGGTCCAGTGGTTCAAAAGTTATGAGCAAAAGAGTAAATTTCGGCAAGGGTGTTTCGCGAATTTACGAGATAAAAAACACGATAACTTTCGAAAGACAATAATGAGACTACTGAAGCTAAGCAGGTATCTTTGCCGTTCCCCGCGTCTGTTTGGTATTAAATTTCAGCTTAATCGGTCTAGTGGTTCAAAAGTTATTAGCAAAACCCTGAATTTCAGATTAGTTTCATTTAAAATGCCACGTGTTTTAACAAGTTTTAAAAGCATTGGTGGTAACTAAACAATGCTTTTTAAACTTGTTTAATTTTAAAGCAATGCTTTTTAAACTTGTTTAGTTTTAAAAGCATTGGTAAGTGAAAAATTACACTTGAAAAAAATTTTACAATCAAAAAAAATTTTACACTCAAAAAAAATTTTACACTCAAAAAAAATTTACACAAAAAAAAAAATTATTTTTTTTTTTACAAAAATGACAATATTTTGTGTACGTACGTACGTGCATTCGCTAAGAAATATTTTTACAGTAAAAAAAACATTACACTCGAAAAAAAATTTTACACTAAAAAAAAAGAAAAATTAGTAACTTTTCTTTAAAAAAAAAAAAAATGACAAAAAAAGAGTTTTTTACTCAAAATAAAATATTTCTAATCAAAATTTTTAATTTTTTCACGTTAAAAAATGTACTACCCTTTAAAAAAATGCATTGTGGAGGGTATTCATAGATTCGGCAAAGTCGAATTTAACTTTTCTACTTGTTTAATTTGAGATTAGGCAGTTTAAAAAAATACAGGTAACTCTTAATTTTTCCCCCCTCATTCCCATATTCTAGTTCCATCCTTGTTAGCCTGTGTTGTTAATTTTTTTTTCAGAAAAGTTATTATTTCTCAGACATAATTTATATTCATATCCAACAATATGAAACACAATTTAAGTAAATTAAATTCTTAAAATTAATTTTTTCCTGACAAAATATAAATGCATTTCTTTTACAATGAAGTTGTTTGATATTTTTCTTAATTTAAATATAATTTTCATTATATCTGATTTAAAAATGTATAGCAGTAAAATATTTTCTCATTTTATAAATCATTTAAAAAACATATTTTCTTTTATTTTAATCCCCAAAAGTCTTGTTATGATTTCCAAGAAATACTCTCTTATTAAAGTATACAAAAAAAGAATATATTATTGTTTCCATTTAAAAAAACAAAATAATATATTTTAAATATTTCTTTTTTATACAGATAATATTGAAAATAAAACTCATTGTCAGTAGCACCGGAAATAATATAAAGAAACATGTACTATAAATAAGTGTCCAATAAAATTCACAACATGATTCCCAAAGTGTAATCTTATTTGAAAAGACAGAAGAAAACTATAAAAAAGTATAAACAATAAATATATCAAAATAAAAATGAAAATATTTTTTTTTTATAAAATTGTAAATAAAAACAAGTGAGAGTGTTTAATTCGGCTGTGCCGAATCTTTTATACCCTCCAAAATGTAAAAAAAAAAAATCAGGTGCGTCTTTTTTTTGTGAGGGGTGGTGGGCGGGGTTTGGTGGGAGACATTGGGAGGCACCTTCCCCTTGCAATAGATGTTAGCAAATGGATTTATTATGATTCTTACAATTATTAAATCCAATTAATCGTTATTTTATATCCACGCAAACAAAATTTTTTTTTATCCGCTGGGTCCCCATGCAGGGTTTTGAGCTTCCTCTGATATAAAAATGTTGCATTTGCTTAAAAAAAGTACAAAAAATCCTGCAAAAATTACCGTTTTTCAGAGGTTGGTTAAGTTCTCCAAGGGGGAACTTTTTTCCCCTTGGTCCGATTTTGCCCATTTCCGAACTTAACCTGCCTAGGAACAGACTGACAGACGGACGGACGGACGGACATCGCTAGAATGTCTTAGAATCGATCACTGATCAATAAAATATAAACTTTATGGGGTCCTAGACCGATATTTCTATGCGTTACACACAGAATGACAAAGTGAGTATACCCCCATACTATGGTTGGAGGGTATAAAAATTAATCTGCACATACAAATATTGAGATTTAATTTTAAAGAAACATTGAGAATAAAATAAATAAAATATATGTAACAAATTTAAAGAAAATTTAATTATTTAGTTAAGTTTTTATGCAAATATAAAAACAAGGTTGAGTGGATATGAATAAATTTTTAATTGAAAACCAATTCCGACTAAAACCCCATTCAGTTATCTTTTATTTCTGCTACATAATAGGCATTCCATGTCAAATCGCACAATATCGCACACGATGCCATTCGATTTCGCTTATTTTTTTTTTGATATTTTTTTTTTTGTGATTTTTAAATATTGTGTATTTTGACCCTTAAAAACTATCGATATCCTAAAAAAACTTGGACAACATTTTGTTGGCTTTTATAAAAAAAGTTAAAAAAAAATATAATTTTTTTTTTAAATAATTACACTACCCGGTGAAAAATTTTCGTATATGAGACATTCCACACCAAATGTCCTGCGAAAAAAAAAACGTGTACCATAAACTTCTGAATAGCTTGTATGGATAGCCCTATATCGAACTTAGAAAATTGCGTTTTCGGTTTTTCAATTTTTCAAAAACTGGGCTTAGGAGGCGTGGTCAAATATTGGAAAAATGGTAAAATTTGTGGCGAGTTTCCTTGATTAAATATTTATCACATTAAAACGGAATGCACCACAATCTTAAAAATTTACATTCTTATATAGTTTCGTATGGGCTATCGAATATTTTTTTTTGCCTTGAAAAATTTTCAGAACCCGTTCTGAAATTTTCCATTTTTTTAAAAATTCAATTTATCAAAAATTCAAAAAATAAAAAAAAAAAAAAAAATTAAAAAAAAGGAAAAAAGTGGCCGGATTTTTGATAAATTGACTTTTTTAAAAAATGGAAAATTTCAGAACGGGTTCTGAAAATTTTTCAAGGAAAAAAAAATTATTCGATAGCCCATACAAAACTATATAAGAATGTAAATTTTTGAGATTGTGGTGCATTCCGTTTTAATGTGATAAATATTTAATCAAGGCAACTCGCCACAAATTTGACCATTTTTCCAATATTTGACCATGCCTTCTTAGCCCAGTTTTTGAAAAATTGAAAAACCGAAAACCCAATTTTCTTAGTTCCATATAGGGCTATCCAAACAACCTATTCAGAAATTTACGGGACATATGTTTTTCTGTAGCGGGACATTTGGTGTGGAATGCCTCATATGGAAACATATACGAGAATATATGGCTACATATATGAAGATACATGGTCACACTCAAAAAAATAAAACTGTAAAGTTAACAAATTTTTTTTGTTAACTCGAGTTTACTGGCTTTTTACTAAAAAGTTTTTAGCAAATTTTTAGTTAAAATAAGCGTTTTAACTGCTTTTTTTAGTTAAGTTCAATTTACGAAAATACTAGTTTTGAACAAATTTTGAATTAATTTTTTTTACTGACTTCAAAACTGAGTTTACGAATTTTTACTAATTAATTTGCTGATTTTTCGTAACAAATTTGTTAAGTGAAATTTCTTATGTAGCCTCCTATGCAAATCTCATAAGTTCTACTTAAGCTGATGAAAAAACAGAAAAAATAAACTTACAATTTTTTACAAAATATTTTCTAAATTTTAGTTTACGAAAAGTAACAAAAAGTTTAGCTGAATTCAACTAATTTTTTTGTTAATATATGTACATAAAAACGTTACGAAATTTCAGCTAAATTTTTAGTTAAAGTTACGGTTTTTTTTTCTACATTCATTCTACGAAAAGTTAGCAAAATATTTTTAGTTAAATTAACTAAAAATTTAGTAGGCCCAAAATCAGGTGCTTTTTTAGTTAAATTTAACAAAATTTTTTGCTAACTTTACAGTTTTTTTTTTTTTAGTGCATATATAAACCATATATGGACACTAGGGTGGTTTTTTATTTTATTTTTTTTGGAATTTCGTGGAGCGCGCAGCGGATTTTTGTGACATTTGATGTTAAAATAATTGTGTAAAAATTTGAGCTAAATCGGATAAAATTAACCCGAGGCGCAAGAAGGTCAAAGTTTCGAGAAAAAGCCAAAATGGCCAAATTTTGAAAAAACTTAAAAAAATGTAAATTTTGTTGAAATAAAAAAAACAAAATATTTTTTATTTAACTTTCTTGCAATAGTACTCAGAAAAAATTATCTTTACTTTTTATGACGGCAGTAACACTTTCAAACATGAAATACAAAAATTACCATGAATTTTGGGGGGTACCTGAAATGAGTGTTTTCGATTTTTTGAAAATTTTATTAAACAAAAAAATTAAATCTTACTATTTTATAGCAATGGATTATTAAATACATCCTAAGGCTTAAATATTTAAAAAATTGGGGATATCCATCGACTCAATTTTTTTTTGGAGTCATTTGACTCCTTGAAATCCGCAAAATTCAAATGACTCCAAAAAAAAATTGAGTCGATGGATATCCCCAATTTTTTAAATATTTAAGCCTTAGGATGTATTTAATAATACATTGCTATAGAATAGTAAGATTTAATTTTTTTGTTTTATAAAATTTTCAAAAAATCGAAAACACTCAGATCAGGTACCCCCCAAAATTCATGGTAATTTTTGTATTTCATGTTTGAAAGTGTTACTGCCGTCATAAAAAGTAAAGATAATTTTTTCTGAGTATTATTGATAGAAAGTTAAATAAAAAATATTTTATTTTTTGTATTTCTACAAAATTTACATTTTTTAAGTTTTTTTAAAATTTGGCCATTTTGGCTTTTTCTCGAAGCTTTGACCTCCTTGCGCCTCGGGTTAATTTTATCCGATTTAGCTCAAATTTTTACACAATTATTTTAACATCAAATGGCACAAAAATCCGCTGCGCGCTCCTCGAAATTCCAAAAAAAATAAAATAAAAAACCACCCTAATGGACACATATGGACATATGTGAACATTAGAGTGGCACTTAAAAATTAAATTTTCGAATTTTAATACGGACGTGTCGTAATATTGTGAAATTGGGTGCAAAAATAATTGGGTAAAATTTTCAAGAAAATCGAAGAAGATTAACCCGTGCCACTTTGAGGTCAAAATTTCGGGCTTTGGGGAAAAAGGAGCATGGAAAAAAATAATTTTTATTAAATTAATTAAATTATGATTTTTATTATTTAGAATTTACTTAAAACTACTTGAGAAAAAAATTACCATGAAATTCGGGGCGTACTTAAAATGAGTATTTTAAATTTTTTAAAAATTTTATCAAACAAAATTTCTAAATTTGTTAAACAAAATTTTAAAATTTTAATAAACAAAATTTTTAAATTTAACATTTCTATAAAAGTCACGTATAAAAAACATCCTAATGATTAATTTTGTCCCATTTTCGCACATATTCAAATCTAATGACTATTCTATAAGAATAGTTCAAATATAATTAGAGCCCGTGCTCGATCTGTACTTACAGAAAAAATCAAATAAAATTACTGACAAAATATGTCGCCATTAGGCACGTCTCCGAAACAGAAAATGCAAATTCCTTCATTTGTGTCTGCAATTCCAGATCATGTTGGTAACCCTTGCGAAATAATGTAAGAGACAAGAAAGTTGAAAGAAAGTATGAGGTGAGGTTGAGATTGCTGGAAATAGAATTGTAGTGTTGGAAACTGTCAAAATTTATTCTGTAGAAACTATAAATATTCACATATATAAAAAACAGTTTTCATTAACAAGACAAACCGACATTTAAAATCCTACTGAAGATGACACTAACTGGGGTGTTTGAAACCGGCATAGGAAATACCAGAAATGTCTATAATTTTTAGAAATTCAATTTTTCTTCTGCATTTTTTCAACTTGAACCCTTATAGTTCATTTCAGTTCACCAAAAAATATTGTCACCCTAACTATTAGTAAAACTATAACTTATAAATAGTTTCTGTTCAAAACACTAATACATATACGAAAAATTACACACTTGAGTATTTTACCGAAAATAAAAACAAATAAAGTTTTTGATTTGTAAACAAAAAAAGTTTTTAAGGTTATTCATTTGCAAATAATCCCTTTAAGAAATAACAAATTTGTTATAAACAAATTGTTATTTGTTTATATTTTAAGGAATTATTATTTTCTTAAGGAAGCTCTAAATATTTAACAACAAAACTTGACACAATGCATATGTTTTGGAAATGGAGCAAAATAAAAAGGTGTATAGAAACAGGGCTGCCAGAATTGGGGACTTATCCTCAAAGTTGGGGATTTCACTAGCGAAAAAACGGCAAGAAATCTCATTTGGGGATTGGGGATTTGTATGGGGATTTTAAAAATTATTTTGGGGATTTTTTTGGGAATATTCAAAATGGTATCTATATGATACAACAAGCTAAATTTAATATAACCAACGATTTTTAATAAACGTTTTAGTGAAAATAACTCTTTAGTACGAGATTACGAAGCGCATTCAGTAAAACGTGCATTTATCGGCTGTTAAATCTATGTTAACATTGTCAAAAACCGTAAATTAACTCGTTTGGGGATTTTTTAATTGCTAAACCTACAAAATAAAATTAAAAAATTACCATCCATAAATTTTTTTTTTTTAAATTTAACAAACAAATGTTTGCGTGATTAAAAAAACGTATTTTTGGGATTTTTGGGGATATTTTTTGGGGATTTTTGGGGATATTTTGTTTTATTTTTGGGGACAACGGAAAAAAATACCTGGCAACGCTGTATAGAAAATATCCAGTTGGCAAAAAAATCACCGCTCACATACTGCTGACCCTCCCTTTATAAAATCGCTGACATTTTTCCAAATGTTGGTAAGCGGTTTTAAAGAATTGTTGGTGTTGATGCTGGTGGGTACTGCTGACCAACTGCTAACTTGTTCTTGAGGACATTTGATTAATTGTAAAAAGATGTTAGCAATTTCATAAAGGTAGAGTCAGCAGTAAGTATTTGGTATTTTTCAAAATTTGTTTAAGCTTTTTTAAAGAAATTACTTTTTCTGAATGAAAAACAAAAATTACCTTTTTATATGTAGAGTAGAGGGGGGACTGTGGCAATTTTTAACACATGTTTATGTACTTCATTAAAAAATGATATATATCCAAAATATTTAGTTAGTAAACACATTTAAATTTGAATTGAATTTGAACTATAAACTGTTGAATATGAACTGAAAACGCTCCACTGCTCCACTCGTGTTTATCAAATTTTAACATTTAATTTTCGCTGTTGATAAAAAAATAAATAAAAATTTAAGAAAACAAAATTTTGTAAAACTTTTTTTTTACACAAAGTATATTAAAAAATATGTTTGCTTAAAATCAACAAAATTCAACATTAAACGAAAATAGAGAATGTATCCCCTTCTACCCTATACACTTTTATATACTAGTATATGAGGACAATCAATAACATTTCCTTCGACAAAACTGTTTTTCTTAGTTCAATCATCTTAAAAGACTTCTTGATATCATGTAAAAATTTTAAATTACAATATCATACAATGTTTCTTCTAAAGTATGGGTTAAAAACTTTGATACACATAAAATTTACAATGTATTACGTATAGTTGTGTGAATGTGATTGAAAATGTGAAGCAGTAACTCATATGGATTTTTTTGTTGTTGTTTGAGATAGGGAGTGTTCGATTTGAAAATAAATGTAGTGGAGTTTTCGATTTAAAAAAAAGGGAAATCTTCGGTTTGGTGGGTGAATCTAGGGAGGTTTCCTTGTTAGTGATATAGGGTTAATATAAGATTATAATTCCAACTGTAAAGCCTGAAGAATATATGTGTATTTGTGATCCTCGATCGTTTTTAGGTCAATCTAGCGATGCCTGGCTGTCCGTATGTCTGTTGGAATAGCGCTAACTTTAGCAAGACTAATCTGAGAGTGCTGAAACATTTCATATATATTTATCGTTGTTCCTCTAAGATCGGTATTGCATTTCAATGAAATCGGTCCAGTGGTTCAGAAGTTATGGGTACACCGGTAAAATTAATATTTTCGCGAATTCACGTCTTAAAAAACATCAAAACTGGGGTGGAGCGGTTTTTTGTTTTATTCGATTTGCTTCAGGGCCTCAGGGTCGGAACAATTGCTTTCCTGGTTCAATATTAAGAAGAAAAAAATTGTTCAATGTCTCTGGTATTCTTTTTTGACTTGTAAATCGAAAAGTTCCGATCCGAACAAAGTAAAAAAAAAATCGAAATTTTGAAAATCAATTACTTTAAATTTACTTAAACAAATGAGAGTGTTAAATTCGGCTCCGAATCTTTGATACCCTCCAGCATGTTAAAGCATATAAAAAAAAACAAGTAAGAAAATTATAGTCGGTCAAGACCGACCATATAATACCCTACACCAGCGGTTACCAACCTTTTTGGCTCGCGTACCCCTAATTTCAAATTTTATCAGCCGCGTACCCCCTAACGAGTTTTTTGTTTTCGTTAAAAAAACTTCACATATAAAAATTAAGAGTTAATTCTGAAATTTTATATCTGCGGGTATTATAATTTTTTTGAAGGATTTCGGGGAGATCAAAACAATGATGGTATTTTTTTTGGAAAAATGTTCGCTCCTTTGGGTGGTTAGTTCAATGCATCTGAAAACGAGGATTTTAAGCTGATTTTTCTGCACACTCAAAAAATTATGTAGTAAAATCAACTGAAAATATCAGTTAAAATAACTACTTTGTAAGTTGTTTTGGGGTCAACTACTTTTTCAGTTAAATCAACTAACAATGTCAGTTATTTTAACTGACAAAAAACAACTGACTTATGTAGTAAAAACTATTAACATTTGTAGTCAAAACAACAAAAATGTAGTAAAAATAAAATAATCACTATATATTTTTTTTTTTCAAAAAATTTTGCAGAAAAAAAATTGAAGACCAAATTTCTTCCAAGTTTTTTTTTTTTTTTTTTTTTTTAAAGTTATGAAAAATAAAAAAAAAACGAAAATTTATTTTTATTTTTTGGAAAAATACTTCGAAAATTTTTCAGAGATAAAAAATATAAAATTAACTACTTTAAATAACTGTTACTACAGCACAGTACTTTTTTGTTAGTTGTTCAAAAAAACTACTTAAAATAACTAACAGAAATAGTTGTTTGATATTTTTCATACAAAAACAACTGACTTTATAGTTGAAAACAACTAACTACTGTAAAATATACAAACAACTAACATGTAGTAACTTACATAATTTTTTGAGTGCAGAGAAAAAACGGCTGAAAATATTGTAAATCTGATTTCACCAGTCAATTCTAGACCAAAAATTAAAACAACGGACGTTTTTTGAACTCTTAAAAAAAATATATAATTTTTTTTAAATGTTATTTTAGTTGGAGGGAAACACCCCCAACTACAATGGAAGGGCATTTTGAGCTTAACAAAATTGTACTAAAATTTCCACTCTATTACAACCCGTCTCAAAAATGCCCAAAAACACATTTTTTGAGAACTTTGACATAAATTTGCTCAAAAACCAGGCGTCAAAGAAAAATTTGGGAACCATATTCGGAATCAGCATCGAAAGGTTAATCGAAAACAAGTGGTCAGATCTCAAAATATCTTCCAAAAAAATCGCAAAAAATGCTCTCTAAATTGCACAAAAATACGTTTTTTGTGAACTTTGACCTCAACTTTCTTAAAAACCTGACGTTATGGAAAACTTTGGAAGCCAGCTGTCGAGCCAGCATTGAAAGGTTAATCTAAAATGAATGTCTAAATTACTAAAAATTGGCGTACCCCCGCGGACAGATTCGCGTACCCCCTAGTGGTACGCGTACCATAGGTTGGTAACCGCTGCCCTACACCAGAGTTTCGCGGAAAATGGGTCCCAAGTTTAAACATGGACTGATTAGATCCATATTTTGTCAAATCTTTAATAAGTGTAAAAAGCACTCACAAATCAAATTTGAGTGGAAAAGGCTTCTTTTTGTTGACAATAAACCGCTTTAACTGAATATCGGGCGAAATTTTCACATGGGAGCTAAGTCCAAAAATTGTCCGATGATAATCAGATTTGATAAGGTTGTTAAAGTACGCGTTTAACATACACAAACAGAATCTTAATTAAATGTTTTCTATTTTCATGAAATTTGAGATTGAGAGACTTATGTGAAAATCGGCAAGGTGGTTTGTATGGGGGCTACAAGAAGAACTGGTCCGATTTCTTTGAAATTCGGAATGGTGATTTGTGTGGATGGACTATGATTACCAGCCAAATTTCGAAAGATACCTATTAAAATGCGGCTATTAGAGTCATTTGAGCCAAAACTTAAGGTGTTAATATGGACCGATTTTTTCCAATTTCAATTGGCTTCGTCCTTGGACCAAAAGAGGCTTAAGTTTCAAATTTCAAGTCAATTAGTTAAAAATTGCTACCTGTATCGACAGACGGACGGACGGACAGACAGACGGACGGACGGACATCGCTAAATCGACTCAAAAAGTGATTCTAAATCGATCGGTATACTTAAAAGTGGGTCTACTTAGGACCAATATTTCGGGTAGTTACAAACATCAGCACAAACTCATTATACCCTGTACCACGGTGTGGTGTAGGGTATAACAAGTATAAAAATTAAATTCGACTTGGCCGAATCTATGAATACCCTCCACAATGCCCTTTTTAAGTGATATTATTTTCTTTAGTAATTTTTGAAATTTACAAAATTTTTTTTTTGAGTGTAAATTTTTTTTTGAGTTTAAAATTTTTTTCAAGTGTAATTTTTTTGAGTATTGAAATATTTTTGAGTGACAAAAATACGTTGTAAAATATTTTTGTGACTTACCAATGTTTTTATAACATGTTTAACGGGTTTTCAACACGTGAATTTAAGGTGAAACTAATCTGAAATTCGGGGTTTTGCTTATAATTTTAAAACCATTGGACCGATTGAGCTGAAATTCAACACCAAACAGACCCGGGGAACGTCAAATATATATGCCAAGCTTCAGCAGTCTCATTATTGTCTTAGCGCGTTTTTTATCTCGTAAATTCAGGAAATTTACTCTTGCCGAAATTTACTCTTTTGCTCATAACTCTTGAACCACTGGACCGATTTGGCTGGATTGCAATACTAATCTGACCAGGTAAATGACCAACATATATGCCAAACTTCAGTAGCCTCAGTAAAGTCTTTCAAAAGTTAGCGTATTTTCTACAGACAGACAGTCAGACAGACGGACGGACGGACATCGCTAGATCGACTAAAATCGATCGAGGATCATGAATATATATACTTTATGGGGTTCTAGACCAATATTTCGATAGGTTACAAATGGAATGACAAACTTTTATAAACCCTCTATCACTAGAGTGGAGGGTATAAAAATGAGCGAAATCGAAGGGTGTCGTACCAATATGTGATTTGGCATGGAATGCTCCATATGCATGCATGTATGTATGTGTGTTTGTCTATTTCGTTTAAAAGCCAAATCTTATTGGTATGCAAGTAATCGAATTTTAAGCTAATACTCTACTACTACACTTCATTAGTAAAATGCATGTTATAAAAACACATGCACTCATTCACTCACACAAACACACACTTGCTTGATGTGTATACATCATACATACTTAGAACATTGCAAACATGTATTTGATGTTAACAAAAAACACACATTTCCTTTTTAGTTTAAGCATTTTAGGATGCAAGTACGTTTATTCGTGTGTGTGTGTTATCGTAAAATATATGTATGTATTAGTAAGTTTCTTCCAAAGTTGATGTTTTACGATAGTAAAGCAAAATATATATTTTAAAACTCGTATCATATGCATTTCCGCCTTGATGAACAGCTATTTTTTTTAAATAATGAAGATGAAAGAAGAAGAAGTTGAAGAAGATGCAAACTCAGTAGCATAGCAAAAACATATTGATTTCTTGTTCATATGTAAGTAACAATAAATTAACAATTTCAAAGTTATAAAGTTAATTTTGTTATTTTGTGAAAAATTATTTAATTTAATATTAAATATTTTGAGAAGAAAAATCTGCTCTTTCCTTTTGAAGAAAAATTTTCTTTATTTTTTTACTTTTCATCAAGAGATTTTCTATTTTTTGTTGTTTACATTTATGGTTTGGAATTTTAATTTTCAACACCACAATTTTGGTATTCACCTTTTGTTATGTTTAGTTTTTTTTTTTTGTATATTTCTAGGTACCTTTTTATCTTGGATTTCTTTTTTTGCTGGTTTATATTTATCATCACCATCATGATGATGTTTTGTTTTGTGTTTTTGTTTTTGGTGTTCTGCTATTTTAAAAATTCCATAAACGTAAAGAAAAGTTCTGCTGGATTAGTTGGTATTCTTTTTTTATTTCAGGTATATTTAGTAAAGAAGTCAAGTATGGCAGTCAGGTTTTTTTTTGTTAGCTTTTCTTGTTTTTGACTTTCTTTAAAAAGAAAATATTTGACATTTTGTACAGATTTTATGTAGAGCGTAACAAAAATATTAAACTGTTTTTTTTTTTCAAAAAAAAAAAAAATGATAAAATTATTGAAAAGTTGCTATTATTATAAATAATTTTTATAAAATACTACATAAATAATATGACAAGCATTAATTTTTTAGCTGAACACAAAAGAAAAACTAGGTTAAAGCAGGAGTACTTTTTTTCAACGTGATTTTAACTTTGTTTAATAAACAAAAAACATTATTGTAAATATTTTACCAGTAACATGGAATAAATGGAGAAACTTAGAATTTTTTTATAGAAAAAAATCACAGAAACTAAAATTCAGAATCAGGGAGTTTTTCTATAGAAAAACTGGAAAAAACTAGAAAAAAAATTTATAGAAAAAGTGTCTAAAAATCTAAGAATTTTTTTTAGAAAAATATCTCAGAACCTGCGAATTTTAGTATAGAAAAAGAGTCTCAGATTCTGAAAAGAACTCTGCAGAAAAAAATTTATCTGGATCAGAGAATCTGAAAATTTGTCTATAGAATATATGAAAATGATTCTATAGAAAAAATGTCTCTAAACTGTCTATATATAGAAAAATGCCTGCGAATTTTGTACTCTTGCCCAAAACATTAAATCATGATAATATTTTGCTGAAAATTTGTGTGTACTTGCCAAAGCAAAGTTTTTTTTTAGAAAAAATAATGTTTTATTCATTTGCCATTCCATGCGAATTGAAACATCAGTCGAGGACCCCATTAATTTTATATATTGTTGATCCATTTCTAAGACACCCTAGACATACGTCCATCTGTCTGTACACTAAAAAAAAAAAACGTTGTAAAATGACAAGAAAAGTTTGTAAATTTTTTTTGGCTACCTCCTATTTGACAAGAATTCCTTGTTATTTTACAAGCTTTTTACCAAAAATTTTGTAATTTTACAAGGTTTTTACCAATAAAGTTGTAAATTTACAATTTTTTTGACGCGATAAAACTTACAAGGAGGTTTTGTGACTTTAATACATTTTTTGCTACCTCCTATTTTACGAGAAATCCTAGTAAAAACTACGAGCTTTTTGTAATTTTAAGATTTTAAGATGTATTTTCTTGTTTTAACGTTGCGAATGGGTAATATTAATTGCATAAATATTTCTCATACGCTCTGTTGAAACAAGAAAATACAAGCAAATTACAAAATTGTTATGAAATTTAAAATTCAAATGCGATTTTCTCGAAAAAAAGGAAGAACGTGTTTCTGAATTTCTTTGTGTGGATGGACAAACATCTAAACTTAAAAAAAAATTAAAAAAAAAAAAAGTGGCCGGATTTTTGATAAATTGACTTTTTTAAAAAATGGAAAATTTCAGAACGGGTTCTGAAAATTTTCCAAAAAAATGTCTCAGAATCTCAGAATTTTTCTTTAGAAAAAATGTTTCAGAATCTTAGAATTTTCTATAGAAAAAATGTTTGTCAGTGTTAAATTTTTTTTGTTTTTTTTTTTTTAGAAAAAAAATGTCTTACAATTAGAATTTGAAAATTGTTCTATAAAAAAATGTCTTAGAATCTGAAAATATTTCTATAGAAAAAATGTCTCAGAATGTGAGAATTTTTCTACAGAAAAAATGTCTCAGAATCTGAGAATTTTTCTATAACAACAATGTCTTAGAGTCCGAGAATTTTTCTATAAAAAAATGTCTCAGAATCTAAGAATTTTCTCTTGTACAAATGTTTTAGAATCTAAAAATTTTGTGTATAGAAAAAAGTGTTAGAATCTGAGAATTTCGGCATAGAAAAAATGTCTTGAATCTGATAGAATCCATAGAAAAAATGTCACAGAATCTGAAAGTTTTAGTAAAGAAAAAATTTCTCAGATTCTGAAAAAATTTCAACAGAAAGATTTCTTAGAATCTTAGAATTTTTATATAAAAAATAGAAGAATGATTCTATAGAAAAAATTTCTTAGAATCTGAAAAATTTTCTGTAGAAAAAAATATCACAGAATCTAAGAATTTTTCTATAGAAAAAAAAAATGTCTCAGAATCTAAAGAATTTTTCTACAGAAAAATTTTTGGAAAATATGAAAAATATCTCAGAATATAAGAATTTTTCTACATAAAATATATCACAGAATCTGAGAATTTTTTGTAGAAAAAATTACTGAGAATCTAAGAATTTTTTCATAGAAAAAATTTCTCATAACCTGACAATTTTCTATTAAAAAATGTCTCAGAATCTGAGAGTTTTTTTAAAGAAAAAATGTCTCAGAATCTGAAAACTTTTCTATAGTACGAATGTATTAGAATCTGAACATTTTTTTACAGAAAAAATGTCTTAGAAACTGAGAATATTTCCATAGAAAAAATGTGTTTGAATCTGAAAATTTTTCTAAAAATAAAAAAATTTATCAGAATCTGGAAGTTTTTCTTTAGAAAAATAACTAAGAATCTGATAATTTTCTAAACAAAATATGAAAATGATTCTATAGAAAAATGTCTCATGATCTGAGAAACTTTCTGTAAAAAGAAAAAACATCTCAGAATATGAGAATTTTTCTATAGAAAAAAATATCTCAGGATCTGAAGAATTTTTCTATTGAAAAACTGTTTGAGAAAATGAGAAGTTTTCTATAGCAAAAATTTCTCAGAATATAAGAATTTTTCTATAGAAAAAATATCTCAGAATCTAAGAATTTTTCTTATAGAAAAAGACTCATAATATAATAATTTTTCACTAGAAAAAAAATTAAGAAACTGGAAATTTTGGTATAGAAAAAATGTTTTTTATACAAAAAATATCTCAGAATCTGAGAATTTTTCTTTATAGAAAAAGACTCATAACACTGTGCAACAAATTTTGGGTCATCGCATTGAGCCTCAATGCCTTCAACGCCATATGAAAGTATACCATCAAGTGGACAAAATCACCAACGGGTTTTGCAAAGTCAGTTCGGATTTCTTTTTTATAGCCCACTGAAGTTTTGAAATTTTTGTCGAAGGTGTTTGGAAAACGTCAAAAATACTATAATAAAAACACATCTGAGCTTCAAAATATGATCTGATGTCGTCAGTAAAATTTTATGGCGGTTCTTTTCTTAAAACATTTTAACCCTCTAACTGCCATTTTAAGGGGTCATTTTAGTCCTTTTCCAAAAACTAAACACAGAAGTCTAAAAAAACGTCCATTTAGAGGGTTAAAATATTCTACAAATATTTTCCTCATCAAATTTTACTAGGGGTTGTCAAATATTAAAAGTTTGTGCGACATGCGCAAAGTGCTCAAAAAGGGTCAAGTATAATTAATCAATGTTTGTTATTTTTTTTTACCAAAGCAGTGTTAAAAAATATCGACAAAAACAGTGCAAATATACTTTTGAGCTAAAAATTATGTTCTGATGTGTTTTATAAAATTTTATGATGATTCATTTCTTTGACCAAATTAACCCTCTAGCTCCCGTTTTAAAGGGTCATTTTTGTCAAAAAAAATAAAAAAAAAAATTCAATACTTTAAAATTTTTAAGCATTTTCTATATGCTGGACGAACTTTCTGTCTTAGACGTGCCCTAGTAAAATTTGATGCAGAAAATACTTGTAAAACATTTTAACCCTTTAACTGCCTTTTTATAGACTTTTTTGTATTTCTTTTAAAAAAGGACAAAAATGACCCTTTAAAACGGGAGCTAGAGGGTTAATTTGGTCAAAGAAATGAATCATCATAAAATTTTATAAAACACATCAGAACATAATTTTTAGCTCAAAAGTATATTTGCACTGTTTTTTGTCGATATTTTTTAACACTGCTTTGGTAAAAAAAATAACAAACATTGATTATTTATACTTGACCCTTTTTAAGCACTTTGCGCATGTCGCACAAACTTTGAACATTTGACAACCCCTAGTGAAATTTTATGAGGAAAATATTTGTAGAACATTTTAACCATCTAAATGGACGTTTTATTAGACTTCTGTGTTTTGTTTTTGAAAAAGGACTAAAATGACCCCTTAAAATGGCAGCTAGAGGGTTAAAATGTTCTACGAAAAGAACCGCCATAAAATTTTACTGAAGACATCAAATCATATTTTGAAGCTCAGATGTGTTCTTATTATAGTATTTTTGACGTTTTTCAAACGCCTTTGATAAAAAAATAAAAACTTCAGTGGGCTATAAAAAAGAAATCCGAACTGACTTTGCAAAACCCTTTGGTGATTTTGTCCATTTGATGGTCTACTTTCATATGGCGTTGAAGCCATTGAGGCTCATTTTTCTTGTTGCACAGTGTAATATAAGAATTTTTTTCTAGAAAAACATTTTAGAAACTGGAAATTTTGGTATAGAAAAAATGTCTCAGGATCTGATAATTTTTCTTTAAAGAACAGTCTCAGAATATGAAAATTTTTCTATAGAAACAATTTCTCAGAATCTCAGAATTTTGCTATAGAAAAACTGTCTCTAAATCTGAGAAAAGAAAGGTATTTAAACAACAAATCTTTTTAACGCAAATTTTTTTTGGATTTTTTTCATCGGAAATTTCTTTTAAAAAAAAATTTTTTCTCTCAACTTTTTATTAGTTTTTCTTTTTACCTTAACTTTTCTGATTTTTTATAACCTAACCTAAATTTTTCGTAGGTTATCTTATTTTTTTTTTTGCTGTTTAATTTTTCGAAATGTTTCAGACTTCCTTTTAAAATTTTTTACTGTTTTATTTTTTAATTCTTTAAGTTTCTTGAACTTTCTTTATGTTTAAATATCATTTCGTTTCCAACTGTGTCAAAATTTATTAAATTATATTGTTTTTATACAGTATATAAAGTTTCTCTTATATATTTTTAAATTTAAAATATTTTTTATTCAATTTCATTATTATTTTAGTATATTATTTTTCACTGAAAACTCCATGTTTTTAAATGTTCTATTGTATTTTTTATGGAATTGTGGGAAATTGTGTGTATATAATTTTTATACCCTACAACACTCTGTGGTACAGGGTATAATGAGTATGTACTGATGTTTGTAACTATCTGAGGTGTTGTTCCCAGGGTTTGAAAAAAAACTCTAAAGTACGGTACGTTAGTGTTCTGTACGGAACTATGGAGCGACAGTACGTTATCGAAACGTACCGTTCCAAGAACACATTCACTAAAAAGTTTTTTTAGTGGTTGTGAAGGTGTTCGCAAACAGAATTCCGAACGTTATGCATGCGAGTTGAAGAACAGAAACTTTACGATAACGTACCGAACTAGGTTAGAAACAAAATAAAGTTCTTTTAGCGTTCTGTTTGCGAACTTTTGAGACATTTTTTAAATTTAAAATGGCGATATCTTGAAAACTAAGCAAGATAAAGCAAAACGGAGCACATTTTTGGTTCTTGGGATCTCCATAGTATCGCTAGGCCTCTACACATGGGTAGACCCCATTGGGTCCTTATTTTGAATCTAAAAAAGTTAGCATTCCGGGTAATTTTAAAATGCACATATCTCGCTAAATACTTCCGACACGATGAAAAGTCTAAAAGCATTTTTGTGGATCTTGTCTCGTAGTACACGACCGCTCTTAGACTTTATGTCGTGTCGGCAGTATTTAGCGAGATATGTGCATTTTTAAATTTCCCGGAATGCTAACTTTTTTAGATTCAAAATAAGGACCCAATGGGGTCCACCCATATGTAGAGGCCTAGCGATACTATGGAGATCCCAAGAACCAAAAATGTGCTCCATTTTGCTCTATCTTGCTTAGTTTTCGAGATATCGCCATTTTAAATTTAAAAAAAAAATTCTCAAAAGTTCGCAAGAGAACACTAAAAGAACTTTATTTTGTTTCTAACCTAGTTCGGTACGTTATCGTAAAGTTTCTGTTCTTCAACTCGCAGGCATGACGTTCGGAATTCTGTTTGCGAACACCTTCACAACCACTAAAAAACTTTTTAGTGAATGTGTTCTTGGAACGGAACGTTAAATAACGTACTGTTTTTTTTCGAACACTGGTTGTTCCTAAACCAAATTTACCAATACCAATCGACTCAGAATCATTTTTGAGTCGATTCGTTCGTCTGTCTGTCCATGTAAATGGTTTAAACAAGATGCAGGTCGTAATTTTTATTTCATTGACTTGGAATTTAAAACTTAAGCCTCTCTTGGCCCAAGGACGAAAACTATTAAAACTGGAAAAAGTCGGACTCGGTTTAAACCTAGCCCCCATACAAAAGCCCGCTTTTATTTTGGCTCAAATAACTCTAATAACCATATTATAATAGATATTCTTTCGAAACTGTTCAGGTAAACGTGGTTTGTATTAGCAAGTCACCATTCCGAGTTTAAAAGGAATCTGACAAATTCTTTGTGTAACACCTTTACAAGCCATCCTTCCGATATTCATATTAATCTCTCAAATTTCATGAAAATATTTTACTAAAATTTTGTTTGCGTGTTATTATGTGATTATAGTCAGAACACTTTGGACTTAGGTCACATATGAAAATTTCTCCCGATATTCAGTTAATCGGTCTATTGACCACAAATAGAAACCTGTTTCACTTAAATTTGGTTTGTGAGTGCTTTTTGCACTTATTAAAGATTAAACAAAAGATGGGCCCAATCGGTCCATGTTTAAACTTGGGATCCAATTTCCGTGAAACACTGTTTTAAAGTATTATATGGTCGGTCTTGACCGACTATAATTTTCTTACTTGTTTTTTTTTTATATTTTAATGAATGGTATGATTATGGTTTTATAGTTTAAATTGCCTACGCATACAATTCTTCCTGTTGAGATAATTAAATAAAATGTCCTGCGGTGTGTCTGTGCCACACAATACCAAAACCAGTGCCGACAACAAAAAAAAGAAAAACCGCAACATATTGTGTTAAATGTTTTAGAAACATAAAATTTTGATTAACATTTAAAAAAACAGTATAAGAAAAAAATCCCCTCAAAAAATGGTAGAAAAATAAACTTATTAAATCATACTTTATTTTGCTTCATACAAAAAAAAATGGTTGAGAAAAGAAAACCCAAATTAATTTCTTCTTTTTTTTTCAAATGAATAATAAATTGTAAGCCAAAAAAAAAGGTTCTTAGACACTTTATTCATATTCCCTTGGAAAGAAAAAGTGCTTTTTTTTTTGCCACTACCAACCAATAAAAGAAATTATCATCAAGTTTCTTGTGAATGTAAGAAAAGGACATGAACAAAAATTCAGGAATATGAGATCTGAAATAGGTGAGTTTTTTATGTACTTGAATAAGATTTTACTTTTCAAATCGGTAGGCTTGTTTAAACGAACAAACAATAGGGAATAGACATTTACGAATCAGTCTGCAGTTTTAAGAAATATTTATGTAGCATACCTTAAGGTGCGACCAATTACACTGTGCTATAGTGGAAAAATACTTTTGATGTGACATAGTAAAGTATATAAAGTAGTGTTGAGTTTGTCGAGTAAATCACAAAAATGCCCATTAAACTTGCCAGACACTAGACCTTCCAATCCGGATTACTTTTTCTTAATCCCGAGATTCGGGATGCACAGTGTTATTTAGTGCCATCTGCAGTGTTTATATAACATTAATCTTTTGCAATCATTTTTAACGCACTCTTGATATAGAATCCTATCAAATGGCTTAAAAAAAATTGCCGATTGTTCAAAAAACACAGCAAATATTTTTATCTAAGAAAATATGTGTGCTTGGTTTAAAATAAGTGACTGGTTAGATGCCATTGGTTTAGTCGCTCTGTAGTTATTAATGATGATTGTAATTCTAATAGTGGTGATTGCATTGAAAAACTTTCAATTCTTTTTTTCTTTTCTTTAAAAAAAAAAATCATTTGTCAAAAAGAACATTCCTTTAATATTTTCAGTATATTGTATACACACAACATCATACCAATAAATGACAGACAGACTGCCAAAATGACTGTCTGAATTGACTGACTAAAGGAATCTGTATAAAAAGAACAACAAAAAAGCAGCAGGTAAAAAAATATACAAAAAAAAGTAACAACAGACTCAGTTTACCTTTTTTTTGAAAGGAAATACGACACATTGAAGTTCATTTATATGTTTCCGGTGAATGAATGTAAAATTAATTTCGTTAATGTCATCTGAACTTTTAACATTTTTTTCTTTAACTTTTTTTACCTTTATTTTTATGTGTACGCTTACAATGTCATCACATTGGCATTCAAGCATTTTGCTTTTAAATTCTATTTTTATAAAGTTTTTTTCTTAAAAAGTAAAAATCATTTACAAGTTTTAATATTTAAAGAGTTTTAATGACAAATTCAAGTACTTGCAGATTGTGAAATATTTTTAATTTTAAAATTGTTGAATGTAAAAGATTAAATTAAGTCCTTTAAAATGCAACCAGCAATCTTCAGATCCATAAATCCTAAATGAGGAGCTACAAATTTGGAAGTTTATGATTTTCGTTGTACTAGACCTGTTTAACAGGTCAAACTGCAGTGCATGACGTTCTTTGAGTCGAAATTGGTGCATTTGACTTTTTGTGTTAATACAAAAAAATAATAATCTGCCAATGTCTTTAAGTTTCTTTTTAACATGATAAAGTTTTTGAGCTTTTTATCAAAAAATTTTGAAATAATCTAACGACTAAAAAAAAAATTACACTGTGCTACAGTGAAAAAATACTTTTGATGTGACATAGTATACACTCAAAATAATACATTAGTAGATTTACTAATTTTTTTTGCTAATGCTGGTTAGCTAACTTTTAGCAAATTTTTAGTTGAGATTAGCATGTTAGCAAAAATATCTTGTAAACTTCATTTAGCGCATTAGCAATTTAAAAAATTGAGTTGACCAAATTTTTACGAGCTTTTTTGCTAATATTAGCAAAATAAATGGTAATTTTTTTATACCCTCCACTCTAGTGAGTGGAGGGTATAAATTCCGTTTGTAACACCTCGAAATATTGGTTTAGGACCCCATAAAGTACATATATTCATGATCCTCCATCGATTTTAAGACGATCTAGCGATGTCCGTCCGTCCGTCCGTCCGTTCGTTCGTCCGTCCGTCCGTCTGTCCGTCTGTCTGTCTGTCTGTTGAAAACACGCTAACTTTTGAAAGACTACGGAGGCTCCTAAAGTTTGGCATATATGTTGGACATTTACCTGGTCAGGTTGGTATTGCAATCCAGCGAAATCGGTCCAGTGGTTCAAAAGTTATAAGCAAATGAGTGAATTTCGGCAAGGGTTTTTCTGGAATTTACGAGATAAAACACACGGCAACTTTCGAACGGCAATTCTGAGGGTGCTGAAGTGTGGGATATATATTTACCGTTCCTCTGGTCCGGTTCGTTTTAAATTTCAGCCAAATCGGTCCAGTGGTTCAAAAGTTATTAGCAAAACCGTAAATTTCAGATTAGTTTCACCTTAAATTCACGTGTTGAAAACCCGTTAAACATGTTTTAAAAACATTTGTAAGTCAGAAAAATATTTTAAAAGGTATTTTTGTGACACAAAAATATTTTTACACTAAAACAAAAAAAGTACACTCAAAAAAAAAAATGGTAAATTATTTTTTTTTTTTTCAAAAATTAATAAAAAAAAGTTTTTTTTACACTAAAACAAAAAAAAAATACACTCAAAAAAAATTTTACACTCAAAAAAAAAAATTAGTAAATTTTTTTTTTTTTTTAAATTAATGAAAAAAAAGTTTTTTTACAGAAAATAAAATATTTCTAACCAAAAATGCTATTTTTTTCACGTTAGAAAATTTACTATCACTTAAAAAGGGCATTGTGGAGGGTATTCATAGATTCGGCCAAGTCGAATTTAACTTTTCTACTTGTTTTATTTTCAGAAAACTTAAAATGGCGCTATCTCGGAAACTAAGCCAGATAGAGCAAAATGGAGGCCATTTTTGGTTCTCCGGTCCTCTTCATATGTGTGGACCCTAATGGGCCCTAACTTTGGATCCAAAAAAGTTAGCATTCCCGAAAAATTTAAAATGCTCATATCTCGGTAAATATTGTCGACACAACAAAAAATCCAAAATCATTTTTGTAGCTCTCAACACGTAGAACAAGACCGCAAAAAGCTCTCCGAGTAAAAGCTAAAAAGCTCTCCGAGTAATATTTTTGAAGTTATATGCCCATCGGGGTCTGGACCTATCGGGTCCGAACCCAATGGGGTCCTCAAATGTGTATGAACTTAGTTAAAAAAAATAAAAATTTAGTTAACTAATTATTGGCAAAACATTTTGGCTAACTTTAACAAAAAAATTGTGGGTTCAAAATCAACAAATTTTCTTTTAGGTTTACAAGCTTTTTTTGCTAACATTACAGTTTTTTTTTTTTTTTGATTGTAGGCTGTCGGGTTTGTCCAGCAGATCACAAAAATGCGCATTTATCTTGCCAGACACCCTAAAATTTTAGAATAATTGTCAAAAACATTTTTTGGGACTTTTTTCACTAAACCTCGTGTAATTTATTAAATTATTTCACGGTTTTGGATAGAAAAAGGCGAGGGATTTTCATGTGAGAAAGATATCTATCGAGTTTTTCAATAATATTTAATTTTTTTTGTTATTTTTTGAATTTTTTTTTAGTTTATCGATTCTTATTTTATCTATATATATAAAAGAGTAATGTGACTGACTGACTGACTGACTGACTGACTGACTTATTGACTGATTCATCATCGCCCAGCCCAAACCGCTGAAGCTAGAGACTTGAAATTTGGACTGTAGGTGCACCTCCCGGAATATAGATCCACTAAGGCTGGATTTTTGCCAGTGTTGATTCTAAGGGGGTAAAAAGGGTAAAAAACTGTACTTTTGGTACTTTTTATATCTCCTGAAATAATGGTCATAGAGACTTGAAATTTGGACTGTATGTTCGCCTCCCGGAATATAGATCCAGTATAGCCGGATTTTTCCCAATGTTGATTCTAAGGGGACAAAAAGGGTAAAAAACTGTACTTTTGGTACTTTTTATATCTCCTGAAATAATGGTCACAGAGACTTGAAATTTGGACTGTATGTTCAACTCCTGGAATATAAATTCAGTAAGGCCGGGTTTTTGCCAATGTTGATTCTAAGGGGGTAAAAAGGGTAAAAACTGTACTTTTGGTACTTTTTATATCTCCTGAAATAATTGTCACAGAGACTTGAAATTTGGACTGTATGTGCAACTCCTGGAATATAGATTCAGTAAGGCCGGATTTTTGCCAATGTTGATTCTAAGGGGGTAAAAAGGGTAAAAAACTGTACTTTTGGTACTTTTTATATCTCCTGAAATAATGGTCATAAAGACTTGGAATTTGGAGTGTATGTTCACCTCCGGGAATATAGATCCAGTATGACCGGATTTTTGCCAATGTTGATTCTAAGGGGACAAAAAGGGTAAAAAACTGTACTTTTGGTACCTTTTATATTTTCTTAAATAATGGTCCTAGAAACTTAAAATTTGCAATGTAGGTTCACCTCCCGGAAAAAATATTCACCAAGGCTGGGTTTTTGCCAATGTTGACTCTACGGGGGACTCTTACCTTACCTTACCTTACCTTACCTTACCTTACCTTACCTTACCTTACCTTACCTTACCTTACCTTACCTTACCTTACCTTACCTTACCTTACCTTACCTTACCTTACCTTACCTTACCTTACCTTACCTTACCTTACCTTACCTTACCTTACCTTACCTTACCTTACCTTACCTTACCTTACCTTACCTTACATTACCTTACCTTACCTTACCTTACCTTACCTTACCTTACCTTACCTTACCTTACCTTACCTTACCTTACCTTACCTTACCTTACCTTACCTTACCTTACCTTACCTTACCTTACCTTACCTTACCTTACCTTACCTTACCTTACCTTACCTTACCTTACCTTACCTTACCTTACCTTACCTTACCTTACCTTACCTTACCTTACCTTACCTTACCTTACCTTACCTTACCTTACCTTACCTTACCTTACCTTACCTTACCTTACCTTACCTTACCTTACCTTACCTTACCTTACCTTACCTTACCTTACCTTACCTTACCTTACCTTACCTTACCTTACCTTACCTTACCTTACCTTACCTTACCTTACCTTACCTTACCTTACCTTACCTTACCTTACCTTACCTTACCTTACCTTACCTTACCTTACCTTACCTTACCTTACCTTACCTTACCTTACCTTACCTTACCTTACCTTACCTTACCTTACCTTACCTTACCTTACCTTACCTTACCTTACCTTACCTTACCTTACCTTACCTTACCTTACCTTACCTTACCTTACCTTACCTTACCTTACCTTACCTTACCTTACCTTACCTTACCTTACCTTACCTTACCTTACCTTACCTTACCTTACCTTACCTTACCTTACCTTACCTTACCTTACCTTACCTTACCTTACCTTACCTTACCTTACCTTACCTTACCTTACCTTACCTTACCTTACCTTACCTTACCTTACCTTACCTTACCTTACCTTACCTTACCTTACCTTACCTTACCTTACCTTACCTTACCTTACCTTACCTTACCTTACCTTACCTTACCTTACCTTACCTTACCTTACCTTACCTTACCTTACCTTACCTTACCTTACCTTACCTTACCTTACCTTACCTTACCTTACCTTACCTTACCTTACCTTACCTTACCTTTTATAAAAAGTACCTTTTAAAAAAGTACCTTTTAAAAAATGTACCTTTTATAAAAAGTACCTTATATAAAAAGTACCTTTTATCAAAAGCACCTTTTACAAAAAGTACCTTTTATAAAAAGTACCTTTTATAAAAAGTACCTTTTATAAAAAGTTCCTTTTATAAAAAGTACCTTTTATAAAAAGTACCATTTATAAAAAGTACCTTTTATAAAAACTACCTTTTATAAAAAGAACCTTTTATAAAAAGTACCTTCTATAAAAAGTACGTTTTGTTAAAAGTACCGAAAGTACACTTTTTGGTACTTTTTTATTTCCTGAAATAATAATAAACATAGAAACTTAAAATTGGAAATGGTTCGCCTCTCGGAAAATAAAGGGATTAAAAGGCATAAAAAAGTGTACTTATTTATTTCCTGATATAATGGTCCCAGAAACTTAAAGTTTGGAATATAAAATCCTTCGGTGAAAAAAGAGATTGGGAAAATCTTTTTGGAAATTCCGTTTCTTAACGGGGATACAAAGTACTTTTAATATTTGCTGAAACAATGATCGTAGATAATTGAAATATGGATTGTAGGATCCTTCGGTGAAGAAAAAACATTCTGGAAGAGGTACTTTTTTTAAATTCCGTTTCTAATGGGGGTAATTAAGTGTACTTTTGGTACTTTTTTTGCTCCTATAATAATGACCTTAGAAGATGGAACTGGAAATGAAATGGCGTAGAATGGCTTTTTTTACTCCATATTTTTTTATACCAATTTATTTTTCCACTGAAATATTTATTCACTCAAAATCCAAAATCCCGACATAAGGGCTCGAAAATTCTCATTATATTTTTCCCCCGGAACGAACATGATAACGTACCAGCAAAGTTATTCAAATTTTATTGTTTAAATTATTCATTGAAATATATTTTTATGGAAGACTTTAACGTCCACAAGTAAAAAAAACAAAGACTACGTAGGGAATTTTTTTGAAATCGATAGAATAATTCTGATCATTCTATTATCCGGTATTCAATACAACCGGTAACGAAGTACCGGGATTGTAAGCTAGTATTTTATATATTTCAACGTATTCTTAATAAACATTGAATTCTTTATACGATCAGCGTTATCCTGAAAAAATCGGATAACAATTGACAGAGTTGTAATAAATTTTCTAAAAAAGAAAATAAGATTTTGATGGAAATCCATGTTCGAATTACCCGGCAAAAAATGTATCATAAGAAATAATGTATAATAATATTTTTTAAGGTTTTTGGTTTAGTGAGAAAATTCCCCAAAAAAACGTTTTTTGACAACAACTCTAAAATTTGAGGGTGTCTGGCAAGTTTAATGGGCATTTTTGTTATCTACTCGACGAGACCTACAATTTATACTATGTCACACCAAAAATATTTTGTTCACTGTAGCACAGTGTAATTCACCTGCTGGTGAATATCAAAAATTTTCACCAGCTGGTGAATAAAAATATAAGCAATCATTTTTCATCAAAATACTTTTTTTCTACATTTTTTTTCATGTTTTATAAAAATTTTGTTATTTTATCATAAAAAAAAAATTTAATGAAAAACAATTTTTTTTTTCATAATTTTTTTCAAAACTTTTTTTTTAGCAAAACTTTTTTTAAAAATTTTTTTTTCTCTTCATAAATTTTTGTTTGAGTCAAAAATTTTTTTTTTGTCTAAAATTTATTTTTTTTTAAAATTTTTTTTTTTGTTCATCATCCTTAGAATTGTGTTTCGAAAGTAAGCATGTGTTTTATCTCGTAAATTCACGAAAAGCCCTTGCCGAAACTAGGTCTTTTGCTCAAAACTTTTGAACCACTGAACCGATTTCGCTGGATTGCAATACCACCTGACTTCAGGAGCCTCCGTAAAATCTTTCAAAAGTTAGCGTGTTTTCAACAGACGGACGGACGGACATCGCTAGATCGTCTTAAAATCGATCGAGGATCATGAATATATTTACTTTATGGGGTCCTAGACCAATATTTCGATGTGTTACAAACGGAATGACAAACTTATATATAAAAAAAGTTTTTTTTACACAAAATAAAAACTAATCAAAAATGCTATTTTTTCACGTTAGAAAATTTACTATCACTTAAAGGGGCATTGTGGAGGGTATTTTTAGATTCTGCCAAGTCGAGTTGAACTTTCCAACTTGTTAAATAATTTTCTACTCTAAATCGAAAAAAAATTGCCAAAAATTTTTGTGACTTAGAAAATTTTCAAAAATTTTCGAAACTTAAAAATTTTTGAAACTTAGAATATTTAAAATTCTTTAAAATACTTGTTATTCCAAATCATAGAAAATTAAAAATTGTTGCTTTGTCAAATTGTCCAAAAAAAATTATGTCCGGGGCTTTAATGAATTTTCAAAAAAATGTTCGTGCCGCCTGGTCCAAATTCATTAGGAACTTGACAACACATATTCGTGACAAATTTCTCGAGTATAGCTTTTGTTGTTTAGACTGCAGTGTGTTTTCTACAAACGGACCGATAGACGAACATCTCTATTTCTTACACTCAAAAAATTATGTCATTAACTGTTTGTAGTTTATTTAAAAAGATTTCCGTTTAGTCGTTTTTAAAAGAAAAAACATTTGTTTGATGTTCACTTTTTATTAATGACTACTTCAGTCCTTTGTTTCAAAAATAACGCACTAAAAAATAAAGACTTTCATTAACATTTAATTTTTAAAGTCATTTATTTTTGTTCTGTAAGTAAAAACTACTGATTACACCGCTCTACAAATCTGAGGTTTGTCGCTGCGTTTTGGATGAAACCAAAAAAAGTTGATAGGGTTTGGTGCCCGATTCCAAAACGGTCACTCAAATTTTTCTATCACATCACAATTTTGAGAAAATCGCGGTTAAAGTGTCAAAAAATGGCCATTTTGACCATTTTTGAACGCATATAAAATAAGATCCTGACATGAAAATGACTTCTTATCTAGCTCATTCGAAAGTGTGTAATTTTCTCTTTCAGACAAGATCAAATCTTCTTGAAATTTAATTTTCTAAAGTGGTAAAAAAATCATTAGCCACAAGTGCTTTGCATCCAAAATTTACGTATGAATTTGTATGGAAATTTGTTAAAAACACTGTGTAAATAAACTAAATATTGAAAAAATGGAAGGTTTTTTGCTAATGATTTTTTTACCATATTCGAAAATTAAATTTTTAGAACATTTTATCTAATCTTTAAGAGAAAATTACAGGCTTTCGAATGAGCTTGATACCAAGTCATTTGCATGTCAGGATCTTATTTTATAAGCTTTTAAAAAGGCTCAAAAATGCCCTTTTTCGGCACTTTAACCGCGAATTACTCAAAATCCAGACGTGATAGACAAATTTAGGCTCCAGATTTGGAATCAGCGCAACAGATACTATCCAAATCACAGAATCCAATACGCATTTTCTTGTTGAGCTGTGTTATTCTTTGTATTTTTAATGATTTGTGTAACTAATTTTTTTTTAAATTGTTGGTGTTTTTTAATGAAATATCATTAGTTTTTACCTACATAACTCAGTTATTTTTTTGTAGAAAAAAAAATCAAAAAATTATTTATAGAAATATAAAAACATGTTTGTATCAAGTGGCTTTGGCACGATGGGTAGAGTGTCTGGCCAGAATGTAGTTGATTGCGGTATCGATTCCCCAAAAATTTTATTAAAAGTTTTTAAAAAAATATTTCAATAAAAAATTGTAAAAAATTACCTACGAAATCATTAATTTTTATTGTTTTCGTAGGTTATTTTTTTGCAATTTGTTGGTAAAAATAACAGAACTATCATTAATTTTTAATGTTTTCGTTGGTTATTTTTTTCGAATTTGTTGGTAAAAAAGAGTGAAAAAAACGTAATTTTTTAATGTTTAATGTTATTTATTTTAGAAAATTTTGTCAACAGTAAAAAATAAATGTTGATGTTTGTTAAAACAAATAAATAATTACTGGGATGGTTTTCAATTGTTTATTCACTGGATTTAAGTGTGTTTTTCATTTGTTTTTGCCTACAAAATATTTTGAGTGTAGATTCGATTTTGCGCATTTACTAAATTTACAGATATATGGTTTTAGACTGCATCTTAATTTACAAAGATAAACGGAGCCGATTTAGCTAATTTAACAAATTCGCCACTCTTTTGGTTTGAACTGGATAAAGTTAGAATGTTTTAGAAAGCGTCAGCACTGTGTCAGCGGTGATTTCGTTTTCCGATTGGGTATATGAAAAAATCTAGTTTTCCGTTTATTGCAAAATTCAGTTTTTAAATTCCATTATTGCTGTGCTCTAGCGATCGTTGAAGTAAAAATTTTGGATTTTTTTTGTTTAATTTATTAGCTTAAATTATATTTTTTTAAATGCTGCTTAGCTTTAGCCAATTTTCAACACTACTATAAATTTAACACTGGTTGACAGTTAGATATCCTGCAAAGACTACATTTATATCCTTGCTGGTTCCTTTTTAAACATAATATTTATATAAGTCTGTATGTAACATAATGCTATAGTAACACAAAACAAGCAACACATACATACTTATGCATAAACTGTTTATTAAATGTATCTGCTTGTATGCATAAGACTGTGTAAGTGTGCGTCTTATATTCATATATTTTTCATTTTCATACACATACACCCAACTGTTGCCAAAATGAATATATTTAAAAAAATAACAAAATATTAAATGACGTTTTACACTAGTTTAACTTTATTAAAAAAAAAAACGATGTAAGAAATTTAATTTGTCTTGGTAGAATCCTTGAATACCCTACAAAGTGTCCAAAGAGGTTTTCGTAAAAAAACACAAATAAAAGGGAAATGGTCGCGTTTTTGATGGTTCATTAAAAAATCATTAACATTTTCTTTCACCATCTAAATAAGAGGAGAAAAGTCCCAAGAAATCACCTGTTTCGAAGCAAATATGTTAAGGTTAAAGGATCCAACAACAATATTTTGTAGAGTTACAAAAATAATAACAAATTTTTTTTGTTTTGATTTTCTGTAGAGTATAAAAAATTTCCAAAAAAAAAAAATTATATTGTCTCAACAATATAATAGAGTACCATGGTTTCATATGATACCCCAAGTAAAACATAAAAGAAAAGGATATACAAATGCTAACAAAACAGCGTAAAAAGACTGGGATTTTTTTTTTTAGGTAATTTATTTCATTTTTAAACTCTACACCACAAAGTATATACGTACGTCGTACGTATACATATACCTACTTTATGAATAATATTCTTTAGGATTTGTTTTCAAAATATAAAAATAATGAAGAAAAAATTAAGATTTTTTTTTATACCCTCCAACTACAGTATGGGGGTATACTCACTTTGTCATTCCGTGTGTAACGCATCGAAATATCGGTCTAGGACCCCATAAAGTATATATATTATTGATCAGTGATCGATTCTAAGACATTCTAGCGATGTCCGTCTGTCCGTCCGTCCGTCCGTCCGTCTGTCCGTCCGTCCGTCTGTGGAAGACACGATACAGTCCAAAATAATAGTGATAGACTCCTGAAATTTGGCATATATATGTCTTATGTTCATAGGCTGGTTAAGTTCGGAGATGGCCAAAATCGGACCAGGGGGGAAAAAGTTCCCCCTTGAAGAACTAAACCAACCTCTGAAAAATATCGTATTTTTACATGATTTTTTTTGTTTTTGTTTAACAAATCCAACATTTTTATGCTACAAGAAGCTCATGGTCCTGCATTTGGACCCACAGAATTAGAAAATATCGTTTTACAGTCCGCCCCCCCCCCCCCCTTTATGGGCGTGGAATAATTTTTTTTTTTTATATAATGATAAATTTGTATTTCTTTAGTGCAAAAAGCATAAGAATTATTTTTTTTAACACTTATTCGAGAGGAATTGTGCCCCCCAATTACCACTACCGACCCCCCCCCCCCAAAAAAAAGAAGACGCCCCTGCATTTTTTTTTTTTTTTTTATATGTTTGCATGTTGGAGGGTATAAAAGATTCGGCACAGCCGAATTTAACACTCTTACTTGTTTTTATATGAAAAATGTTAAAAATATTAAGTGAAATAAACTGGAAAAAAGGAAAACAAATGAGAACGATTCATTATTAAAATATTAATATTTTTTTTTAAGTTAGGGGGAGAATAAAAATACATAATGCTGAAATAATAACCGAAACAAAAAACTTTTAGTGAAATTAGTTTTAAGAAAATCGGGTGCAACGACATCATTGGGGAATATTGCGATAGTTTACGGATTTTATTACAATAATGTTATATCAATAAATTACACTGTGCTACAGTGACAAAATACTTCTGATGTGACATAGTATAGGTTGTTGGTGTTGTCGGATAGATCACAAAAATGCCCATTAAACTTGCCAGACACCCTCAAATTTTTGAGTTATTGTCAAAAAACGTTTTTTTGGGACTTTTATCACTAAACCTTGAGTAATTCAGATAATTTTCAACCGATTTTAAATTTTTAAACAATTTTGGATAGAAAAAGGATAGGGCTTTCCATGTGTGAATCGGTCAATACGCAAAAGAAAGATATCTATTGATTTTTTCTATAAAGTCAATATTTTTTTGTAATTTTTTGAAAATTTTTCGAGTTTATCGATTTTTTTCTGCTATAGTTCGTTTAACAACCTTTACATTTATGAGCGTTTTTTTAAAGAAAATTTAATTCTAAATACGATAAGCTTTATCCTGAAAAAATCGGATAATAATTGACAGAGTTGTGAGAATTTTTCTAAAAAAGAAAATTAAGATTTTGCAGGAAATCGCCGTTCAGATAACCCAAGCAAAAAAAAATAAATTTATCATAAATGGTCATGTACAATATTTTTAAAGGTTTTTGGCGCGCTAAATCCGAAAAAGATATTTAGCATAAATTGATATATCAAAAACTTAATTAGTTAGCGCAACTTCAAGTTCATATTCGAATTCAGAAGGTCAAAAACCATTAACCATTTCTTAACTGCAAAACCAATAGAAAGAGCTCGATCATGCTCACCAGCCTTACTCTTAAGTGAAAAAAAAACTAACCCGCCAAATTTTAAAACAGCAATAAACAATATTGAAAACAAAACAACACAAAAAACTTTGAGTCAAACTCAATCACCCACACCTAAAAGCATATTCGACGATAATGCAGCAATGAATATTACTCCCAACAACAACAACATTAGTGGTATTATAAACTCTCCCTCTCTTATCTTGTCTAATGAGAGTTCTGTAAGTATGTTACACACACATGTAAGTACATCAAATACAATTGAAAAACCAGGAACTAGTAAACAAGCGGCAATACAGACTGGTATAGACCGCTATTTTAAATTCAAAAGAGTCCGTAGCCCACAAAAAAATAATAACAATAGTGAAACAAAAAAACAGAAAGTTCATAATAGTAACACTAATAATGATAACACTAATCCCTTAAATAACAATCGTTTTTCAGTTCTGGATGAACCAGATACTGATTTACAAGATCCGAGTAGTACCCGTAAAGAGGCAAAACCTCCACCAATATTCCTTCGTGAGCGTAGCTCCAACCAATTGGTGTCCAATTTTACGAAACTAATTGGGAATAATACATTTCATATTATTCCAATTAGAAAAGGTAACATACACGAGACGAAAATACAGGTCTACACTGAGAAGAACTATAGGGAAATAACCAAGTTCTTGCACGAAAATAATAGAAGCTATTATACATACCAGTTGAAAAGTAGCAAAGGGTTAATTGTGGTATTTAAGGGTATAGAATCCAGTGTAGAACCTAATGAAATTAAGGAGGCTCTTGAAGAAAAGGGCTATAAAGTGAAAGTTGTAGTAAACATTTTTAACAGAGCAAAAGTTCCTCAACCAATGTTTCGAGTTGAGCTGGAGCCTGAATCCAAAAAGCTAAAAAAGAATGAAATTCATCCCATCTACTCGGAACGATACCTTCTGCATCGTAGAGTTTCAGTAGAAGAACCGCTTAAACGAAGTGGTCCAGTTCAATGCTCAAACTGTCAAGAGTATGGACACACAAGAACCTATTGTACCTTAAGAACAGTTTGTCCTGTATGTGGCGATTTACACTCTTCATCAGAGTGTACCGTGATTAAAAATGGCGGAGGTAAAAAACACTTTGCAGGCTCTCCTATCAAAAAAATAATGCGTTTGTTTAAAATATGTTTTTGGAATGCAAACGGTGTAAACCAGCACAAGGCTGAGATATCTAATTTTTTGCACAACAATAACATCGATGTGTTATTGTTATCAGAAACCCACCTCACAAATAGATATAATTTTCAAATCCCAGGTTATACATTCCACAAAACAAATCACCCTGACGGTAAGGCTCACGGTGGTACAGGTATTTTGGTGAAAAGTAGAATTAAGCACCATGCTATGGAAACTTATTCTACAATCTACCTTCAAGCCACCTCAATACATCTTGATTGTGTAGGAGGAGGACTAACTCTGACATCAGTTTACTGTCCTCCGCGATTTTCAGTATCTAAGATACAATTTGAAAATTTTTTCAAGACTCTTGGTAATCGCTTCCTAGCTTGTGGAGACTACAATGCGAAACACACCTATTGGGGTTCACGTCTAATAAACCCTAGGGGAAGACAGCTTTACTGTGCTCTTATTGATCGGAGAAATAGTCTGGACGTTATATCGCCTGGCAAGCCGACCTATTGGCCTTCAGATCCAGTAAAAATTCCCGATCTTATCGATTTTGGGATAATGAAACATATCGAGAGAAGTAAGTTATCTGCTGAAACATCATTTGATCTCAATTCAGACCATTCTCCAGTAATATTAACGTATTACGATGAACCAATTTCGGTTAAGACACCCTGTGGACTCACTTCGTCAAAGACGAATTGGTTAAAATATAAAAAGTACATTAGTAGCCACATCCACATTAATCCACCTTTGGAATGTGAGGGGGATATAGGTGAATGTGTCCAGGACTTTACGTCCATTCTGAGATCAGCAGCAGAGCACTCTTCGTCTTCCGTTACCGTTGCTTCCTCTAATCGCAATTTTTATGTTTCTAACTCTGAAATCGAGCAACTACTAGCCATCAAAAGAAGGCTAAGAAGAGAATGGCAAAACAGTAGATCCCCTGCTGCAAAGCAGAGGCTGTCTGAAGCAACTAGAAACCTTAGAAAAGCCCTTCATTTGGAAGAGGATCGCATAAATAGCGTATATGTGGAAAGTTTATCGCATAAAAGTTCAGGGAACTATTCACTTTGGAAAGCTACTAAACTTAAAGCACCGGTAGAGGGCGAACCACCGCTAAGAAAGCAATGTGGCAATTGGGCACGCAGTGAAGAGGAGAAAGCACACTCATTTGCAGAACATTTAAGAACTGTATTTGAGCCAAACTTGGCAGAAAATGATTTTACACTCCCAGATCTGCCTCTGCATTTGGATCACAACTTAGGCAATACATGGTTTTACGCCCAAGATGTTGAGACAATTATACGTACGCAGCTCAGCCCAAAGAAAGCGCCTGGGTATGACTTAGTCACACCAAACATGATAAAAAACCTACCATTTATAGCGGTTGAAGTTCTAACGAAAATATTTAATGCGATCTTGGAAAATTTCTCAAATCAAAATGATTCCCAAGCCTGGAAAAGATTTAACTTTAACTTCGTCATATAGACCTATAAGTTTACTTCCGTGCCTATCAAAGCTGTTTGAGAAGGTTTTTCTTCAAAAGATTCTTCCAATTATCGAAAGTTCAAACAGTATTCCAGCTCATCAATTCGGCTTTCGTGAAAAGCATGGAACCATAGAGCAAGTGAACCGCATAACTTGCGAGATTAGGAAAGCCTTTGAAGAAAAAAAATATTGTTCAGCCGTTTTTCTGGATGTCGCTCAGGCTTTCGATAAAGTATGGCACGAGGGTCTTTTATATAAGTTAAAATATCACCTACCGACTATTACACACAAACTTTTAGAGTCTTACCTTCTTAATCGCTACTTCAGGGTGAAATATCAAGAAACTACAACTTCTGATTATAAAATGAATGCAGGTGTTCCTCAAGGAAGTGTTCTCGGCCCTGTTCTTTATCTCATATTTACGTCAGACTTGCCGATTTCTGAACATATTACAACATCAACATTTGCGGATGACACTGCTTTAATAAGCACTCACTCAGACCCATATGTTGCCTCCTTGAGACTTAACAACCATCTTACAGCTGTGGAGACGTGGTTCAAGAACTGGCGGATTAAAGTAAATGAACTTAAGAGCAAGCACGTTACGTTTACACTTAGAATGGGATCTTGTTCCCCTGTCTCATTAAATGGTGTAATTATCCCACAGTCTGAGAGTGTTACATACCTTGGTATTCACTTGGACAGACGTCTTACATGGCGAAAACACTTAGAAGCCAAGAGGCTTCATATGAAGCTAAAAGCCTGCCAACTACATTGGCTAATTAATAAGCAATCAAAGCTAAGCCTTGACTCTAAAGTCATCCTGTATAATTGTATTATAAAACCAATATGGACTTATGGTATCCAACTGTGGGGTACAGCCAGTATGTCTAATATTGAGCTTATACAGAGGTCACAATCCAAAATTCTGAGGATCATTACGGGAGCTCCCTGGTACGTCAGAAATATCAACATTCACCAGGACTTAAATATTCCGTTTGTAAGAGAAGAGTTTATGGACATCAGAACGAAATACGTTGAAAAGCTCAGGAACCACCCAAATACATTGGCGAGAGCCCTTACTCGAACCCAAACGCACACCAGACTGCAACGTGCTGACTTACCGCCCATTTAATTTAGAGGCCCGTTCTTCAAAATGGCTCCTAGGGAGTAACTAGTATTTAAGTTAGTTTAGTAAGATTTATACACTTATTGTTAGGCCATGATTGGGCAGATTCAATAATCCAGATAATAAAGTATTTAACAAAAAAAAAAAAAAAAACCATTAAAATAATGATACGCGACCTCTCAGTATGTTTGTTTATTTTTTTTTTCCTGGCTTATCCGAACGGCAATTTCATGTAAAATCTTAATTTTCTTTTTTATAAAGATTATCACAACTGCGTCAATTGTTATCCGAATTTTTCGGCATAAATCTCATCGTATTCACAATTAAATTTTCTTTAAGAATACGTTTATAAATATAAATGTTGTCAAACGAACTATAGCAGAAAAAAATCGATAAACTCAAAAAATTTTCAAAAAATAACAAAAAATTAGATATTGTTGAAAAAAAACAATACATATCTTTCTTATATGTAAAGACCAATTCACACACATAAAATTCCCTATCCTTCTTCTATCCAAAACAGTTGAAAATTTGAAAATCGGTTAAAAAATGTTTAAGTTACACGTGGTTTAGTGAGAAAAGTCACAATAACTTTAAAATTTGAGGGTGTTTGGCAAGTTTGATGGGCATTTTTGTGATCTTTTCGACGAGATCTACAACCTTAACTACCTCATTTCAAAAGTATATTCGATTTTGTGTTTTTTGTAGCACAGCGTTATTAGTATTTGACCCGACCCAGGCAATGAAAATTTAATTTACTCACTTTTATTTCAACAATTTTCACGATAATATCCTGCTATATTAATAGAATTTCGTGTTTTTTCTTGGTTAACAAAAATAAATTGATATTTATTTTTTAATTTTTTTGTCACATAATTTTTTTTTAATTCCTGAGAACCGAAATGTTTGATTGCAGAGAGCAAGTTTTACAATAATTTCCACTTAACTTGTTCTGAATAATTAAAATGTAATAGTGTATGGTTACCGAAGAACCTGTTCTAGAACAAGTGTTGTCAGTATCTGTTCTGAAAAATTTTCCTGGGAAGTTTTTATAATTTAATAAAAATCTGGTGTAAAATAATAAGTTTTAAACCAAAAATGTGGAATTTAAAAAAAATCAAAGTTTCCCAAAATGTCCTGGAAACAGACTAAGTATTCCATACACTGTTTAAGAATTTCGAATTTCTCGTATTTTTATACCCTCCACTTAGTGATAGAGGGTATATATAAGTTTGTCATTCCGTTTGTAACTCATCGAAATATCGGTCTGGGACCCCATAAAGTATATATATTCATGATGCCCGATCGATTTTAAGACATTCTAGCGATGTCCGTCTGTCTGTCTGTGGAAAATGCTATCACGGACAAAATATTGCACAGAGATGACTGAAATTTAACATATTTATTGGAAGTTCTCCCAAGAAGTTTGGTATTGCATTTGAGCTATATCGGTTCAGCGGTTCAAAAGTTATGAGCGAAAATGTAAGCACACCCCAAAAATTTCAGTACATTCAACTTAACCTAAAAATACAAAATGCTTTAATTCGGCTTCTGGTTGACATATATGAACATAATTGATCACCAAATGGTATTGAAACAAATACGAATATATTTTTTGACAAAAAAAGAAAAAATCGCGGATTTTTTTAGTACTATTTTTTAAAAATCACGGATTTTCAACGGCTCGGAGGCAGCGCAATATAACCACCGTTCTTCATGAAATTTTAACTACATTGTTTTAAGATCTATTCCAACACATGTGTTGGTGATCCGAAACGAAATTCTCCAAAAAGACTAAATTCGGTAAATATGGTAATTTTGATTATGCCCTCATTTTAATTGTTGAATCCACGCCTGGTATAATCCAACATTAATATTTCTAGATTAGGAAAAAAATCATCTAAACTTAATACTTTAATCATCAAATATCGTTGTTGTTTAAGGGAATTTATTTTTTTCCTATTTAATGTAAAAAAGCAATTTGACAAGTAATTGCTTTTAGATTTTATGTGAATTTGTTACTCATACGCCTTGTACATGACATACATAGTTGTTTATACCAGTTAGAGGTGGTGGTATTCTATATAAATTTTAGCTTACCTAAACAATATTTAGCTTGTTCTCAGTGTGTGTTTGGCGTTGTGAGTGTATTCATTGTTGTTGAATTAACACTTACTGTTGTCTGAACATATGTATGTTTGTATGCGTGTGTTTGTTCATGATAAAAGAATGAACATAAACATTAGACCATAAGCTTTTCTAAGTTGAGGTATTTTACATGATACAGACTAACAAAAAACATACGTTGGTCATAAAATGTTAACAACATAAGGCGTATTTTATTACACACATCTCCAACAACACCAACACCACCAACACCACCAAACACTAACAACATCAGTAGCAGCAGCAACAACAACTAAAATAGCAACAACAATAGAATACAATAAAATTTAGTGTTTGGCAATAATATTTAGGCAACTGTAGAGGCCAAAATAATGAAATGATTTTCATTTCCCCCGAAAAAAAAAGAAAATACATTTGTAATTATACAAACGCCCAGTGAAAAACAAAATGAAAAAATATATGTACTTTTTGGTATTAAAGCCTAGAGAATGTCCTTTTTTTAAGTAATCCTTGTCTTTATCAAAATAAAGCACATCAGCATAAACACATACATATACAATATGCTTGATATTTCGCACAACTATAGCGTATACATAAGCAAATATTCCCGTATGTATGCATGTATGTATGCGTGTAATACATTTGGGCATCTATTAATGCAAAAAGCTTTTATGATGTTAAATTTATTTCGTTTGTTTTTATTACTGTGTATGTATTATATATTTACTTGTGAGTATTTGTATTCATATGTGTGTACGAGTGTGTTAGTTGTATTTATTTTAGTTAGAGTTGGCCAAGTACCGAACAGCAATAAAATACAACAGTTTTACTTATTTCTATTTAATTGAAAGTTATTTGTTCACTTTACTCAGAAAACCCCATAACACTGTAGCTGGGGGGGGGGGGGCTGAATGTCCGTACGTACATAGGTAAGTATGTTTGTGTATGTGTTTTATTTACTTTTGGGACTTTTGCTAAAAATTTTCACCAAGTTTATTGTTTTGTATTTAAGTGTTTTTGTTTAACATAAACATTTAACATTTATTAAATTTGTGTTAAGAAATTCTAAGTTGTTTGAACAAAAAGTTGATCGTAAATTTTTTTTGACTTTTTTGAAAAAAAAATAATCATTTATAGGCTCAACTATAGAGATTTTAAAATGGATCGAGTTTTTTTTTAAACTGGTTTCCCAAAAAGTTTTTTGAGGCATACATTATCTAGATTTGAGAGAGGCGCGTGAGTGGATTTTGACTCACACTTACTAACGCAATTTTGTTTTACTCACGCTCACTCACTATTCACGTGAGAAGCGCCGCCAACTTTGACGATTTATCGTAATTTTGAGGATTTTTGAAGTCAAATTTACTAAAATGACGATTGACGATTTTTCATTTTCACCAGGAACAAAAATGACAAATACTATACAGATTTTAAAATGGATTGAGTTTTTTTTTTAAACTGGTGTCCTAAAAATTTTTTTGAGGCATATATTATCTAGATTAGAGAGGGGCGCGTCAGTGGATTTTGACTCACACTCACTCACGCTCACCCAGACAATAATCGAATCACTCACTAATCACTCACGCAATTTTGTTTTACTCACGCTCACTCACTATTTAAGTGAGCAGCGCTGCCAACTTTGACGATTTATCGTAATTTTAACGGTTTTTGAAATCAAATTTACTAAAATGACGATTTTTCATTTTCACCAGGAACAAAAATGACGATTTTTTTAAATGAGGAAAATATGGTATCCATTTGTTAAAAATTTCAAATTTTGTAAGCAAATTCTTTGTTTTTGTCAAAAAAAAACAGAAACACGAATATTTTTTTTAAGATATTAACCTTTAAGGAAAAATCTGAACAATTTGGTGCAAAGACAGGAAAAGCAAAAAATTCATGAGAAAAAACTTAAAAAAATTGTTTTGAATTGAAAAAGTGATTCGTTTGTTATAAGAAATTTTTTGTTCATTTAATGTATATTGCTGCATTAAATTTACAGAATTAACAATCGAAATATAAGAAGTGGTCGTATGACAGGAAAAACAAACGCAAAATAAAAGATGAGCCCTGGGTCTTAAGCTTTTCTTAAGTTTCAAAATTCAGGTCAATTGATTGATAATTGCGTCTTAAAGATAAGTCTAGATCCAATATTTTGGACAGTTACAAACATCAACAGAAACTCATATCACCCTGTACCACGGAGTGGTCTAGGGTATTAGCATTTTTAGTATTTATTAGCGTATTTTCGTCATGACGATTTGTTGACGACTATTTTTTTTAACTTGACGATTTTGACTATTTTTTTTTTTAAATTGACGATTTCTCAAAAAAAAAAGTTGACAACACTACACGTGCTCACGCGTCGTGACTCACGCAATAAAATTTTCTTACCAAAAAAACGAAAACTATCAAAAAAATATGCTCATTTTTTTTAATATCTTTTTTTTACAAGAAATTAAAAACAAAATTGGGCAAATCAAAAAATCAAATCACGCAAACTCACTCAATAAATAAATGACTCACTCAGATCGATTCTAAGACATTCTAGCGATGTCCGTTCGTCTTTACGTCTGCCTGTGTTAACACGATGCAGTTCAAAATAAAAGAGCTAGACTCCTGAAATTTTGCAAGAGTATGTTCCTAGGCAGGCTAAGTTCGTAAATGAGCAAAATCGGACCAAAATCGTAGAAAAAAGTTCCCCCCTGAAAAACTAAACCAACCTCTGAAGAAGACAAATTTTTTACATGATTTTTTGTGTGTTTGTTTAACAAATGCGACATTTTTTTGCTACAAGAAGTTCAAGGTCCTGTATTTGGACCCAGGAAATTTGGAAATGTCGTTTTTATTTGGTCCGCCCCCCTTTGTGGGCGTGGATTAAAAAAGTTGTTTATATATTGATAAACTTGTATTTCCTTAGTGCAAAAAGCTTTAAAATTAATTTTCAAACATATATTTCGAGAGGAAATTTGTCTCCCAAAGGACCACTGTCATTTGGGGGACAAAAAAATACAAAAACCGCCCCAGGATTTTTTTCCAATTTTTTTGCATGTTGGAGGGTGTAAAAGATTCGTCACCACCGAATTTAATACTCTTACTTGTTTTTTTAATATTTTTATTTATCAGTTTATGTCAATATGTTTATCAGATGGACCCTGTTGATCCAATATGTTTGTAGTAGAGATGGGCGCGTGAGTGATTTTTGACTCACACTCACTCACGCTCACGACAGGAATTTTTGAATCACGCACACTCACTCACGAGCATATTTTTTCTACTAACAATCACTCACAATCACGTGAGTAAATTTAATACAACTCACACTCACGCAAGCTTCACTTACACTTACGTTGACTCACACTCACGAAACTCTTATTTATAAAAAAAAAAATATAAAACTAAAATTTCAAAAATCTTTCAAAATTTTCAGCAAAATTTAAAGTTCAGCATAATTTTACATTTTTCTTTGCTTTTTTCGGGACGAAATCTTAAGTTGAGCTAAATTTCACAATTTTTTTGATGCTTTTTTTGGTACGAAAGGAAATATGAAAAGAAAATATTCACGCAAACTCACTCACGCAAAAATCTTACTCACGCACACTCACTCACGCAATTTTTTTCTCCACTTACACTCACTCACAATCACGTGAGTAAAATTGAATTCTGTCACACTCACGCGTGATCACGCGTGAATCACGTGAATCACGCTCTAATCTGCTCATGTGCCATCTCTAGTTTGTAGTATTGATTAAAAACGTCTGACCGCGACGCTATCGAAAATAAGGAGAATTTGCTCCACCCTAATGTTTATGGCTTCTAATCTGTTTGCCCTTCTACCACTCACTGTTACGTATGAGTGATAATTTGTAGTTTTTAATATATAAATTATACGTCATCATGTTTATTTTTATTTAATTTTTTAAATTATTTTTAATGTGTAATTACAGAAACTATTTCCTTTACTCTCTTATAAAAAAAAAAAGCAAAATGCCTCAAAAACTGCCCTCAGAAACCGCATATAGAATATTTACATAGTAATGCGGATGTTTTTTTATATGAGCATATACATATTTGCAGTCATACATATCGTTTAATGAAATGAAAAAAGCCGATCGGAGTTTATAAAACAAAATTACAAACTTCTATACACCCTCTATCACTTATTACAACGTCCGACAAAAATGAAAAAAATTCGTTGAACACGAACTGGATAATATACGTTTGAAACTAGAGACTAAATGTAGTAAAACTGCATTTACAGTTTTTCATTTCGTGATCCTGTTTCCTTTGAAAAGGACTTCAAAGTTTTAGAGGATTAAATTTTATAATATTTTTTTTTTATATTTGTACTTGTCCTAGAATGCCTTTAGTGATAGCAAATGAAAGAGAAGGATCTCCCCTAATTTTCCTTTACTATTATTTTTACATATCAGAAAAAAGGAGGTAAGTTACGTCCTTTAAAAAACGTATCCTTCAATGACTTTATTTACATATTTTTATCATGATATGGCAAAATAGAAAATGGGAAAATTAGGGGAGATCAAACTCTTTAATTTGCCGTCCCCAGAGTCACCCTAGGACAAGTACAAATATTTTACAAAATGTATCCTCTAAAACTTTGAAGTCATTTTAAAAGGAAACAGGATCACGAAATGAAAAACTGTAAATGCAGTTTTACTCCATTTGATCTCTACTTTCAGTACAAATATTTCAAAAATATTTTACAAAATGTATCCTTTAAAATTTTGAAGTTTTTTTAAAAGGAAACAGAATCACGAAATGAAAAACTGTAAATGCAATTTTACTCCATTTTATCTCTACTTTCAGACGTATAGCATCCGGTTCATGTTTAATATTGGCTGCCGGATGGTGTAGTAATTGGAGTCTGTCCGATTTTTTTTATAATAACTTAATAATAACGTCCTTATACATTTCAGTTAACTAAATTAAATTTCATATATTTATTTCATTGCTACCATGTGCATAAACAAGTAGTTCCAGAACTTTATTTCAAAAAATATACCTCAAATATTATGTAGTAGTCATTGTAGTTGTTGTTGTTGTAGTAGTTGTATACTTTACTTAACATTCATTTGGTTTATACATAAATACTTTACAAGTGGCCAAGTGCCACATATGAACAAAAATATGCATGCTGCATATGCACTGCACACAGATATACAGATATAAAATGCAAAGTTGTATTTATAAATGTAGTATGTATATAACGTTGTCTGCAAATGAGAGTGTAAGTGAGTAGTGCATGTGCTTATGTGGTTTGTTTTTTGTATTTGTGTGTCTATGTGTGTGTGTATGTTCACTTTAGTAATTTCGTAATTATACTTATTTATGTTTCTCAGCCACTTTATAAAATTTCACACAACTTGTCAAGTAGTTGTAGAAAGTATGTTTGTAAATTATATATATGTATGTGCGTTTTAAATATGTATAAACAACATTTTATTTTTATATTTTTTTATTTTTTTTTATTACTTCTGAATGACATTTATAGTAAAAGTTATAGGTTTTGAGGACACTTTGCTGTTAAGTAAAAAATATTATGAGATCACTTTCATTTGGAGTACATAAGTATGCATTTTTTTTTTTTTTGCATTTTTTGTAGGTTGTTTTATGAAATTGAAATTATAGCTATTAAATTACACTGTGCTACACCAAAAATATGCAGGGGTTCTCATATAAAAATTCGGGTTGGTTGGAGTCCATAGAGTACTGATATACTCATAGTTTTTCTGGATCACTTCGTTAAGTACGTTTTTTATTGGCAAATGTGTTGGAAAACGGAAATTCTTAAATTACAATTTTAAAAAATTTTTACTTTGTTAGTTTGCAACCGATTTTTGATTTTATGGATTTGTTTTAAAGGTATAGGTCTTACCTTTCAAACAAAACAAAAATATTAAAAATCGATTAAGAATTGGCTGAGCTACGATCGCTTAAGTAAAAGAAAACCGAATTTTTTGAAAAATTTTTCATATTCTTTACACTCTAAGTTGAAAGTGAATCATTAAACAATTTTTTTGAATTTTTTGTAAAAAAGTATAGTAAAGTGGCTTTCCAAAACACCAAAAAACATAACAATCGGTTAAAAAATGAATGAGTTATGCTAAGTTTTGTGATAGGACATTTTTAATTTTTTTCAGAAACGCTTGTAATTCAAGCATTATTCATAAATCTTGTTACTAGTAGTAAATTTATGCGCATATGCATATAAACTAGAGACGTAATTAGATTAGTGCGTGATTCACACATGATCAGAAGTGAGCGTGATTGAAAATTAATTTTACTCACGTGGTTGTTAGTGAGTGTCAGAGTGAGTGGAATAAAAAAATGGGCGTGTCAGTTACTTCCAAATCCTATTTATAATTTTTTGGGTTTGTTTAAAAAATATCAGTGTTACTTCTTAAACAAAAAAATATTGAGAATAGGTTAAAAACAGGCTAAGGTGCGCTTGTTTAAGTAAAAAACCTTTTTTGAAGAGTTATACCTGCAACATTTTTATGACAGAAAAAGCTGTGCGCTTGCAAACATGTTTTTTTAAAACGAAATTGCTAAAATTGTGGGATCATTTGATGGAAATTTTACCTGTTTATAAATATACATGTGAGGCATTCCACACCAAATGTTCAGTGAGAAAAAAATTGTGTACCAAAATTTTTCAATGGGTCCGGGGTAAAAAAGTTTTTTATATAACTACACAGTAAAAAGTTTTGGGTTAATTTTAATTCCTAGCTGGTGTGTATATATAACAATGCCAAAAATAATTTAATTAATTCCATAAAAAAGTTTACTTTCAAAGAGATAAAAAGAGAGTGAGAGAATGGATTTTGAATTTATTTTTGGGTGTTATAATAAAACCAAAATATGGAAATAATTTTACACCTAAACAGGTGTTTATTTGAACAAGGCAGGACTTAAATTTCTCCAAAAATAAATAACACAAATGTAAGGTTATGTTTTTTAATATTTTTGTGTATTGAATACAAATACAGACCAAATACATGAATAAAGGTAACATCCAGAGGACTGTTGATGTGTCACTCAAAGTCAGCACAACTCTGCATAAAATAAACTGCTACTGCTTCTATATTAAGAAATTATTCCTGGGGTAGGCACCGTCGTGATCTAAAAATTCCATCTCTCTGCCTTCTGCTTCAAGATTCAGCTGGCCTAAAAGTAAAGTTAACCAAAAATCAATTAAAATGATTGATAAACGTTTGTAGTCAATACTTACTTGATATTTATATTTCGGTCGGAGTAAAATCTTCACTTTCTGGATCACAAATTTTGATAATATAAAGATTTTACTTTTGTGTACATTGCTAACCTCTTTTCTCACTTTCATTGAATGAATAAGCATTTTTTGTTCACTCAATATGACAGCTGTTTTCAATTCCTTGTTAAGTGTTTATCTTAAACTTGATGAAATACAATTTTTTGATGACGTTTGACGTTTATTTTTTATAAGTTTTTCAAGAGAGAAATTTAATTATTTTTTGGCATCAAAATAAAACTAAAAAAAAATGACATAAAGATAATCGAATTTTTAATCATATAACCCATTTCGGATTTAACTTTGAGTTTAATTCCAAAGTAGTTTAAAATGTGCTCCGCTAGGTTTTAAATATAACCCAAAACTTTTTACTGTGTAGGGTGAGATTTCCATGCAAATGCATGTTTTTTTCGAAAGCCTAAAAACGATATCGACCAATTATCTTTCCGAATCAAGAGATTTGCATTAAATGGCATCGATTTGTTTTCGCATATTTTGCATATTTTGGTGAAAATACATATTTTTGCATATTTTGATTTTAAATGCATATATTGTGCATATTTCGAACTTTTAAGTGCATATTATTGCATATTTTGGCATAAATTAGCAAAAACACAAATTGAAATTAATTTTTTTCAAAAACTATTTTAAATTTTTAAAATTTATTTTGAAAATCAGAAAAATTACTATTTTTTCTTCTTAATTTTTTTTTATAGATTTTCTTAATTTTTAAAAAAATCTTGCTAGACAAACATCTAATCTTTAAAAAAAAATTTTGAGATTTTGGTGCATTTCGTTTTTATTTGATATATATTTGAACAAGGCAACTTGACACAAACTTGACCATTTTTCCAATATTTGACCACGCCTCCTAAGCCCAGTTTTTGAAAAATTTAACAACCAAAAACGTAATTTTCTTAGCTCCATATATGAGGCATTCCACACCAAATGTTCAGCAAAAAAAAAAGTTGTGTCGTGTCAATATGAAATCATTTTCAAAGTATTCGCTCTTAGGGTACTATTAAATAACAAAAATAAAATTTAAGTTTTTTCAAAAAGTGGGCTTTGTAGGCGTGGTCAAAAATTGAAAATATCTAACTTTTTTGCCTGAGCATCTTTACTTCAATATTTATGCAAATTAAGTGAAACACAGTAAAGTCTTAAAGACAAAAGCTGTTTATAGATTTTTGAATGGGCTATCAATTAAATGGGCTATCAATAAAAGCGGAATGGGCTATCAATAAAAGCTAAGAAAATGAAAATTGGAACATTTTCAGAAGAAGTTCTGAATTTTTTAAATTTAAACTTAAACTTTATTTTTCAAAAAACATGCCGCAATTTTATTTGTTTTTTATTTTTTTAAAAAAAGTTAAAGGAATTTTCTATCTGATCTGAAATTTTTAGAGATGTGTTTTGCCTTGTTTTCGAAAAATCAAAATTCAAAAATTGCAACACGGTTATTTTATACATTAATGGTATTTAAAACATGTGCGTATGAGTAATATCAATACTTAAAAAATATTTTAAGAGGCGATGGTAGCGTGAGTGAGTTTTTAATAACGATTACGCACGCTTATGAAAGAAAAAATTTAGTCACTCACGATATTTTATTTTGCTCACGCTCATTCACGCACACGTGAGTAGAAAAAAATAAGTTACGGTCACGATGTTCACGTGAGCGTGAGTAAAATAAAATATCGTGCTTGAATATTTTTTTTCTTTCATTAGCGTGCGTGATCGTGAATAAATACTCAGGCAAAAAAGTTTGATATTTTTAATATTTGACCACGCCTACAAGGCCCACTTTTTGAAAAAAACTTAAAATTTATTTTTGTTATTTATTAGTACCCTAAGAGCGAATACTTTGCAAATGATATCCCATTGAAACCACTATGGTTTTTCTGTAGTGGAACAGTTGGTGTAGAATGCCTCACATGGCTATCCATACAACCCATTTAACAATTTACGGTTCACATGTTTTTTTTTCGCTGAACATTTGGTGTGGAATGCCTCATACGTATTTTTATAAACAGGTAAAATTTCCATCAAATGATCCCACAATTTTACCAATTTCGTTTCAAAAATGTCAAATGTTTTTTGTCATAAAAATGTTGCAGGTATAACTCTTCAAAAAAGGTTTTTTACTTAAACAAGCGCACCTTAGCCAGTTTTCAACCGATTCACAATATTTTTTTGTTTAAGAAGTAACACTGATATTTTTTAAACAAACCCAAAAAATTATAAATAGGATTTGGAAGTAACTGACACGCCCATTTTTTTATTCCACTCACACTGACACTCACTAACAACCACGTGAGTAAAATTAATTTTCAATCACGCTCACTTCTGATCATGTGTGAATCACGCACAAATCTAATTACGTTCCCATCTCTAGTTTATATGCATATGCGCTTAAAATTACTACTAGTAACAAGATTTATGAATAATGCTTGAATTACAAGCGTTTCTGAAAAAATTTAAAAATGCCCTATCACAAAACTTAGCATAACTCATTCATTTTTAAACCGATTGTTATGTTTTTTAGTGTTTTGGAAAGCTACTTTACTATACTTTTTTACAAAAAATTCAAAAAAATTGTTTAATGATGCACTTTCAACTTAGAGAGAAAAGAATATGACAAATTTTTCAAAAAATACGTTTTTTTTTTACTTAAGCGATCGTAGCTCAGCCAATTCTTGATCGATTTTTAATATTTTTGTTTTGTTTGAAAGGTAAGACCTATACCTTTAAAACAAATCCATAAAATCGAAAATCGGTTGCAAACTAACAAAGTAATAATTTTTTAAAATTGTAATTTAAGAATTTCCGTTTTTCAACACATTTGCCAATAAAAAACGTACTTAACGAAGTGATCCAGAAAAACTATGAGTATATCAGTACTCTATGGACTCCAACCAACCCGAATTATCATATGAGAACCCCTGCATAAATTATTTTTTGTCTTTTGTAGCACAGTGTTATTTATTACTAGGTTAAATTTGCATAGAAATATTAAATAGATACCAACTTATAATAAAATTCTTCATGTTTTTTAAAGAATTTATGATAGTTTTTGAAATAAATTTAAAATTCATAACTTTTATACAAAATTTTATACATATAAAAATTTAATTTTATAGAAATGGGAAATTTTCAAAAATGTTAAAAATAAAATAAGAAAAATTCTAAAAATGTATATAAGTTGAAGAAAAAATTATGAAAATTTAAGAACAACTGAGCTTTTCGGAAGCCAATGTGGCCAAATCTCGCTCACAATATTTCGAGTAAATCGTTGTTAAAGTTTAAAGGTTTTGAAAATTCCTTATTAAATACTTATTGAAAATCTCATGAAAAATTTACTTACAAAGCTATGCTAAATCTCTTATTATACCAAATTTCTAATTGAAACGATTGCTAGTTCCAATAAAAAAAAAAAATTTTAAAAATTTATACGAAAAATCGATTTTTTAATGTTTTTTGCCACTTTTGGCCTTGAAAAAAATTGAAAAATTCTTCAGAGAAAATATTTTTTTTTTTTTAAGTCAATTTTATATTTTTATCTTATTTTGGATTGCTTTAAGATTTAGAAAAAAATAAAAAAAAAATCCAAAAAAAAATTTCATACGAAAAATCGATTTTTTAATTTTTTTTTGCCACTTTGGCTTCGGAAAAAATTTAAAAATTCTTCAAAGAAAAAAAATTTTTTTTAAGTCAATTTTATATTTTTATCTTATTTTGGTTTGCTTTAAGATTTAGAAAAAAATGAAAAAAAATTCTAAAAAAAAATTCATACGAAAAATCGATTTTTTAATGTTTTCTGGCCACTTTGGACTCGGAAAAAATTAAAAAATTTTTCAGAGAAGAAATTATTTATTTTTAAGTTAATTTTTAACGTATTTTGGGTTGCTTTAAGATTTAGAAAAAATAAAAAAAAATCTAAAAAAAAAAATTTCACACGAAAAATCGATTTTTTAATGTTTTGGCCTCGGAAAAATTAAAAAAATTTTCAGAAAAAAAAAAGTTTTTTTTATATTTTTAACGTATTTTGGTTTGCTTTAAAATTTAGAAAAAAAAAAAAATCGATTTTTCACATGAAATTTTTTTTTTAGAATTTTGTTTTTATTTATCGTAGAAAAAAATCTGGAAAATTTAGAAAAACTGTGGAATTATTGGAAAAAACCACAACAAAATGTTTAAAACGAAAATACATAAAGCAATTTTAAGAAAAATAAAAAATAAAAAACTTAAGAAAATTTCGAAAAAATCTGAAAACCAATTTAAAAATAAATTACAAATTCACAAAAATTTAAAAAATTTAAGAAATAAAAACACGCTGGAATTTTAAGAACATTAGAAAAAACTAAAAATAAGAAGAAAATAAAAAAAATTAAATTTAAAAAACTCAAAAAAATTCGAATATATGAGACATTCCACGCTATAGAAAAACATGTGTCCCATAAATTTCTGAATAGGTTGTTTGGATAGCCCTATATGAAACTTAGAAAATTGCGTTTTTGGTTTTTCAAATTTTCAAAAACTGGGCTTAGGAGGCGTGGTCAAATATTGGAAAAATGGTCAAATTTGTGACAAGTTGTCTTAAATAAATATTTATCACATTAAAACGGAATGCATCACAATGTCAAAAATTTACATTCTTTTATAGTTTTGTTATCGATTAAAATTTTTTTTTTTGGAAAATTTTTAGAACCCGTTCTGAAATTTTTCCATTTTTTAAAAAAGTCAATTTATCAAAAATCTGGACATTTTTTTTTTTCTTTTTTAATTTTTATACCCTCCACTCTAGTGATAGAGGGTATATATAAGTTTGTCATTCCGTTTGTAACACCTCGAAATATTGGTCTAGGACCCCATAAAGTATATATATTCATGATCCTCGATCGATTTTAAGACGATCTAGCGATGTCCGTCCGTCCGTCCGTCCGTCCGTCTGTCCGTTTGTCTGTCTGTCTGTCTGTCTGTTGAAAACACGCTAACTCTTGAACGGAGGCTCCTGAAGTTTGGCATATATGTTGAGCATTTACCTGGTCAGGTTGGTATTGCAATCCAGCGAAATCGGTCCAGTGGTTAAAAAGTTATAAGCAAATGAGTGAATTTCGGCAAGGGTTTTTCTGGAATATACGAGATAAAACACACAGTAACTTTCGAACGGCAACTCTGAGGCTGCTGAAGTGTGGCATATATATTTGTCGTTCCTCTGTTCCGTTTCGTTTTAAATTTCAGCCAAATCGGTCCATTGGTTCAAAAGTTACTAGCAAAACCGTAAATTTCAGATTAGTTTCACCTTAAATTCACGTGTTGAAAACCCGTTATATATGTTTTAAAAATATTTGTAAGTCAAAAAATATTTTACAAGGTATTTTTGTCACTCAAAAATATTTTTACACTAAAACGAAAAAAAATAGACTCCAAAAAAATTTTACACTCCAAAAAAAATTTTACACTCAAAAAAAAAATTAGTAAATTTTTTTTTTTTCAAAAATTAATAAAAAAAAAGTTTTTTTACACAAAATAAAATATTTCTAACCAAAAATGGTATTTTTTTACGTTAGAAAATTTACTATCACTTAAAAAGGGCATTGTGGAGGGTATTCATAGATTCGGCCAAGTCGAATTTAGCTTTTCTACTTGTTTTTTTTTTTAAGTTTAGATGTTTGTCCGTCCACACAAAAAAATTCAGAAATACGTTCTTCGTTTTTTTCGAGAAAATCGCATTTGAATTTTAAATTTCATAACAATTTTGTATTTGCTTGTATTTTCTTGTTTTAACGTTGCGAATGAGTATTATTAATTGCATAAATATTCCTCATACGCTCTGCTGAAACAAGAAAAAACAAGCAAATTACAAAATTGTTATAAAATTTTAAATTCAAATGCGATTTTCTCGAAAAAAAAACGAAAAATGTGTTTCTGAATTTTTTTGTGTGTATGGACAAACATCTAAACTTTTAAAAAAGAAAAAAAAAGTGACCGGATTTTTGATAAATTGACTTTTTTAAAAAATGGAAAATTTCAGAACAATTTTATGAAACAAAATGTTGGAGGAAAATATGTTTTTTTTATTCAAATTTTAAATGGTTAGAAATGAACCTAGAAATCTCTGCATTAATTTAAAAATCCTCTAAATTTTAACAAACTCGGAAAATCTTAAGAAATTTAGAATATTTAGAAAAAGCCTAATAAAAATCAAACAATTTTACAAAAAAACAAGTAGAAAAGTTAAATTCGCCTTGGCCGAATCTATGAATACCCTCCACAATGCCCCTTTTAATAAAATTAACAAAAAATAAAATTTTTTTATTAGAAGTATTTTATTTTGTGTAAAAAACTTTTTTTTTTCAAAGTAATTTTTGAAAAAAAAAAAATAATTTACTAATTTTTTTTTTGAGTGTAAAATTTTTTTTGAGTGTAAAATTTTTTTTTGAGTGTAAAATTTTTTCGAGTGTTTTTTTTTTTTTTGTAAAAATACGTTGTAAAATATTTTTGTGAGTTACCAATGTTTTTAAAACTTGTTTAACGGGTTTTCAACACGTGAAATTAGGTGAAACTAATCTGAAACTCACGGTTTTGCTAATAACTTTTGGACCACTGGACCGATTTGACTGAAATTCAGTATGAACTAGGCCAGAGGAACGACAAATATATATGCTAAGCTTCAGGATCCTCGGAATTGCCTTTCGAAAGTTAGGGTGTTTTTTATCTCGTAAATTCACAAAAAAATCTTGCCGAAATTCAGTCTTTTGCTCATAACATTTGAACTACTGGACCGATTTCGCTGGCTTGCAACACCAACCTGACCAGGTAAATACTCAACATATATTCCAAACTTTAGGAGCCTCTATTAAGTCTTTCAAAAGTTAGAGTGTTATCAACAGACAGAAAGACGGACAGACGGACATCGCTAGATCGCCTTAAAATCGATCGAGGATCATGAATATATGTACTTTATGGGGTCCTAGACCAATATTTCGAGGTGTTACAAACGGAATGATAAACTTATAAATGAGGCATTCCACACCAAATGTTCCGCTACAGAAAAACATGTGTCCCGTAAATTTCTGAATAGGTTGTTTGTATAGCCCTATATGGAACTAAGAAAATTGCGTTTTTGGTTTTTCTAATTTTCAAAAACTGGGCTTAGGAGGTGTGGTCAAATATCGGAAAAATTGTCAAATTTGTGGCGAGTTGCCTTGATTAAATATTTATCACATTAAAACGGAATGTACCACAATCTCAAAAATTTACATTCTTTACATTCTTTTTTTTTAATTTTGTTTTAAAAGTTTAGATGTTTGTCCATCCACACAAAAAAATTCAGAAACACTTTCTTCGTTTTTTTTCGAGAAAATCGCATTTGAATTTTAAATTTCATAACAATTTTGTAATTTGCTTGTATTTTCTAGTTTCAACAGAGCGTATGAGAAATATTTTTGCAATTAATAATGCTCATTCGCAACTTTAAAACAAGAAAATACAAGCAAATTACAAAATTGTTATGAAATTAAAAATTCAAATGCGATTTTCTCGAAAAAAAACGAAGAACGTGTTTCTGATTTTTTTTTTTGTGTGGATGGAAAAACATCTAAACTTGTAAAAAAAAAAATTAAAAAAAAGTGGACGGATTTTTGATAAATTGACTTTTTAAAAAATGGAAAATTTCAGAACGGGTTCTGAAAATTTTCCAAAAAAAAAATTTTAATCGATAGCCCATACAAAACTATATAAGAATATAAATTTTTGAGATTGTGGTGCATTTAGTTTTAATGCGATAAATATTTAATCAAGGCAACTCGCCACATATTTGACCATTTTATCAATATTTGACCACGCCTCCTAAGCCCAGTTTTTGAAAAATTGAAAAACAAAAAACGAAATTTTCTAAGTTCCGTATAGGGCTTTCCATACAACCTATTCAGAAGTTTACTGTACACATTCTTTTTCGCTGGACATTTGGTGTGGAATGCCTTATATACCCTCTATCCGTAGAATGGAGGGTATAAAAAGGTTTCGGCAGCTGGCAGTGAACCCGCAATGTTCATGATTCGAGTCTAGCACACTACCACCGTGCTATGCGCTTTATAAAATGAGTTTATAAAATGCCTGTGTTATTAATGAGTATTTTGTGTGTTTTTTTAACAATGATTTTAATTGATGCATTTAATTGAAAGTTAAACGGGATTTTTGTAACATCAACAATATACATTGTTGATACAATTAGAAACGTTGTTGAACTAGAAATTAGTTGCTAACAATTTGTTTACTTACTTTTGATTTTACGCAATTTTTTTGTGTAGGAAAAACTGGTCATTTTCTTAAAAATTTCAAATGGCGACATCTCGAAAACCATTTGACCGATTACACTGTAAGTAGGTGAAAATAACACACATAAACGCCGAGATACGTCAACTTAATTTTGGGTCGTAGAATCCAGTGGTGTACCCCGTTTTGGAAAGTTAGCTCAAAATCCCGAGATATTTCGATTTTAAATTTGTAGTAGATTTAAGGCGATTTTTCACTTTATTTGAATCAAAAAACTTAAAAAACTTGTTAAAAACTTGTTATTTGTCAAAATTTATATCTAGAAATAATGGACGTCCATTTTCTAGCGGACAGAAACCAATACTTGCTCTTATTTTGATGAATTTTATAATTTTTTTTTTTGGATTTATCCAATTTTTACTCTACATTTGCAAATTAAAAATCGAAATATCTCGTTATTTTGAACTAACTTTTTAAAACCGAGTATACCACTGGATTCTATGACCCAAAAATAAGTTGGGGTGTCTCGGCGTTTTTGTGTGTCATTTCAAAAGTTTTAATTTTACTTACAGTGTTATTTATTTTCAGCTTTGTGTCCAGCGCATCAAAATTAATTAATGTTTTGTATCGCAAAACAAATTATTATTTTTTTCTTTCCATTTTGCTTTAATTTCGTTCTTAAAATTTTGAAACGATCGAGCTCATACTTTTTTCTATTTTTTTATATCCTAAATTTACAAAAAAAAAAATGAACCTCTTTTTTGGAAAATCGAAAATAAACCAAATAAGGTCCACCATAAGGTATACATACATACAGAGTTGGTAAAAATTGTGGTTCAAATTTAAATGACTTGTTTACTTTTTCATTAAAAAAATAATAGTAGTAATTTAATTTTTAATTTAATACCTTCAAAAAACATTTTCTGTTGCTTAAACTTAAAACCTTTTATTATAAATTTTCTCAGAACATAATTTTATAAATGAAAAGTATATAATTGAAATAATATGTAATTTTGCAATGTGGCGCCACAAAAAAGAAAAACAGGTATAAAAAGAAAATAAAACATTTTGTAGAAAAACAAATTTTAATTTCACGCTTTTTGTATAAAATGCTAAAATTAATTTAAGAATGTTGTTTATTCTAAGAAATTTTTGTGCTTGGTAAAGAAATTAATCAAAAATTTGCTTTTTCAATTTGCAGTTGTTGTTGTTGTTGTTTTTTTCACAAAGTTTAATCTTGCAACATATTAATGTTTTTTTTTTTTTTTGTGTTAAATATTTAACAAAAAAAACGTAATTCTCAATAAATCATTTTATTTTAAATCTAAACAAAATCAATTCCCAAACAATTTTACAAGTTTTCTCTGTTTTTTTCAGTTTTTTTTGCTTTTTTATACCACTTAAACATCTGTTGTTCTCCGTTTAAAAGCTATAAAAAAAAGACAACATATTTTGTTGTTATAAAGATGAAAAAAAAAATACTCCATATTTGATGTATTAAGTTACAAAGTGAAATGATTTTACAGTTTTTTTCTCATCGCTTTACTACACTTTGTTTTTCACTTCCGTTGGGGATTGTGTATGAGTGTTTGTTTGTATGTGCGAGTGTGTATTTGTATTTTATGTGAATATTAAGTTCACACATATACATTAGACCACCCAAAAAATGTATGGGATTTGCAAAAGTATTTTTTTGTTCGCTCCACCGGCAGTTTCCGATAGATTGGCCATAAAAAATAATATCTGTGCAAGGACTGGATCTCTCGGTTGCATACAGGCCAGTCGATTTGAACTTTTGACCCCAAAAGTGACCTAAAAGCACTACAAAGCTTTTAAGTCCCATAACTCTTAAAATATGCGTTTTTCCAAAAAATACTATATAAGTTTTATTTTGCAGAATAAGAAAGCAAACATTTCCTTTATACAAATTTTTGGCCTAAGTCTAAGACATCGTGGTGTTTTTGGCGGTTAAAATAAAAATTTATGTGAAGACTTCATTTAAAACGACCCTCGTTAAAATTTGGACGGAGACTCAAATAGTCGGTATCCATTATTTTGTAGAGTAAGATATGTAGTTTTCATAAACCAATTACATTTGGAATTTATATGGGTAATTTCATTACAGAAGAGGTCAAAGCTGACTTTGAAGTTCAGATTTTTCAAATGCTGTATACAAATTTGTGAAATTACTTTATTTTAAACGACCCTCGTAAAAATTTTAGTGGATACGATCGGTTTCCATGATTTTGAAGAGTTAGATGTGTACTTTTTGGAAAATATTTGGGGAATTCCAGGCCAAATCACTCACTTTTAGACCCGACCCCCTTCGATTAATTTTTTTGGATATATTTTAGTACGTATTAAATGCAACTTTCACTCAAATTTTCAGAATTTAAACCAAGTTGGTGTTGAGTAATCAATTTTTTAAAATGGCGTTTTTTTCAAAAACAAAAATAAACAAGTAAAAAAGTTAAAAAGTTAAATTCGGCCTTGCCGAATGTAGTGATACCCTCCACAATTTCAAAAAGATTATTGCAAACAACTTTATTTAAAAGGAAATTACTTTTGAAAAAAAAAAACAAAATTAAAAAAAAATTTCCGCGAAAAAAATTTTTGCTAAAAAAAAAAAAATCCGCGATATTTTTCTTTTTTTGTCAAAAAAATATGTTCGTACTTGTTTAGATACCATTTCGTGTTCAATTATGTTCACATATGGCAACCAGAAGCCGAATTAAAGCATTTTGTATTTTTAGGTTATGTTGAATGTACTGAAATTTTGGAGGTGTGCTTACATTTTCGTTCATAACTTTTGAACCGCTGAACCGATATCGCTCAAATGCAATACCAAACTTCTCGGGAGAACTTCCAATATATATGTTAAGTTTCAGTCATCTATGTGCAATATTTTGTCCACGAGAGCATTTTCCACAGACAGACGGACAGACGGACAGACGGACAGACGGACAGACGGACATCGCTAGAATGTCTTAAAATCGATCGGGCAGCATGAATATATATACTTTATGGGGTCCCAGACCGATATTTCGATGAGTTACAAACGGAATGACAAACTTATATATACCCTCTATCACTAAGTGGAGGGTATAAAAATTGAAATTTTCCATTAATTTTGACCAGTAAAAAATATAGATATCTTACAATAAGTTTGACGACGTTTTGTTGGTATTTAAATGTAGTTTTAGAAAAAAAATATTTAAAAATTATTCGAATTAATTATCACTTATTTTTTAACGTATAAAATTAAAATCGAATTTTTGAAAAAGTCCGAAACCTTCGATTTTTTTTTTAAAGTCTAAAAATTCTACTCTAAATTACACAATTTTTAATCCATAATTCGAGATGTGAGCACAATTAGTTCTATTTTTTTTTCAAATTTTGAAAATTGCAGTTTTTTTTAGACTGGTTTATTTTATATGGTGCTCCAAAATTATTAAATTGATAGATATTGACCCTAACTTACCCTTGACACATTCATTTGTGGGTAAAAATATGTCTCATAAAAATTGAGGTTTATCGGACAGGGGTAATGCGTCCCGCATCGGCCTTGAATTTTAAAAAACGGATTACAAGGAAAAATATGATTTTTTTTCTGTTTTCTCATTTTTTTTTTTTTTTGTATTTTAAGTTAAATTTGAATTCAGGTGGTTAAAGAATTTTGATTTGGAGTAAAATGCCTCTCTAATAAGGTACAAAAAACTAAAATCGGTTGAAAATCAGCCAAGTTATTAGAACTTCCCCAGGCATCTAACGTGTGGCAGACCATTTGAATACAATCCGAATCATGAAATTCATTGAAATTTTCTACTGTAATAACATTTTTTTATTCTTCAAGTTCAAAAGTAATAAGATGCCAAGTATTTTTCATATAGTATTTTGCTAACATGTTTTCAATTAATGCTAAAAATGCCTGTACTTTTCAACACTTGTTTGAAATCTGCATTTTTAACTCTTCAAAATCATGGATACCGATTGTAAACCATTAAAATTTTAACGAGGGTCGTTTAAAATAAAGTAATTTTACAAATTTGTATACAGCATTTGGATAATCAAAACTTCAAAGTCAGCTTTGGGCTCTTCTGTAATGAAATTACCCATATAAATTCCAAATGTAATTGGTTTATGAAAACTACATATCTTACTCTACAAAATAATGGATACCGACTATTTGAGTCTCCGTCCAAATTTTAATGAGGGTCGTTTTAAATGAAGTCTTCACATAAATTTTTATTTTAACCGCCAGAAACACCACGATGTCTTAGACTTAGGCCAAAAATTTGTATGAAGAAAATGTTTGCTTTCTTATTCTGCAAAATAAAACTTATATAGTATTTTTTGGAAAAACGCATATTTTAAGAGTTATGGCTCTTAAAAGCTTTGTAGTGCTTTTAGGTCACTTTTGGGGTCAAAAGTTCAAATCGACTGGCCTGTATGCAACCGAGAGATCCAGTTCTTGCACAGATATTATTTTTTATGGCCAATCTATCAGAAACTGCCGGTGGAGCGAACAAAAAAATACTTTTGCAAATTTGGGTGGTCTAATATACATACATATGTTAAAAATGAACAATTGCGTTTAATGTACTTTGTGTGTTTTGCTGTTTGTTTATTAAAATCTGTAACAGAATGAAAATTTATAACAAATTGTGTATTTGAGGCGTGAAAATTGACACCTACTTTAATATAAATTTGTTTTTCAATTTTATAGAAAAAAAAACAAATTGCTGTAATGTTATTTTTTTTTTGCTTTATAAAAGAAAAATAATCAAAAAATTTCATTTTAAAATTTATAAGAAAATGTATATCGAGGGCTTATATACAAAACTTGCTATCTGCATAATGAAAAATGTTTAGGAGATCACAAAAAAAAAATATTTTTGGTAACTCTAAAAGTTATAATTAAATTTTCTTCTACAATATTTTTTTAAAAAACTTGTTTTTTAAATAATATTTTAGTTTAAAATAATGCCCTAAAAAAACAAACAAGGGTTAAAGTTTTGCCCCAAAAAAAAAATGTTTCCATACACACCAAAAGTTTTTTTTTCGGTTTTTTAATTTTTATACCCTCTACTCTACACTCAAAAAAAAAGTTTGTAAAATTACAAGCAAAAGGTTTAGTAATTCTATTTTACTAATATTTTTGTCTATTTACAAAAATTATTGTATTTTTAATAAAACAAAAACTATCGTGCGCTTTGTAATTTTACTATAATATGTTGGTAAATTTATTTAACAATTTTTTTAGGTAAATCAACAAAAAAAAATAATTATTTTACAAATTAAAAAAAAATTACAAGGTGTTTAGTTGTTTTACACAAGAAAATTGTAATTGTACAACAACATTTTATTTGATAGTATTTAGTCTTTCTACCAAAAAATGTTTTATTACAATTTTTTTTCAAGATTTTTTAGTTTACAAGGTTTTCAGTATTTTGACACAAAAAATGTAATTAAACAAAAATTTGAATTGAAAAATAATTACGCAACAATAGGAGACGCAAAAATTTTCTAAGTCCATATTTTGTTAAAAATTATTTTTTATAAATAAAAAATTTCATAAAAAAATTTTGAAAATTTTTTAAGTTCCGGATACAAACATTTTTCAATTAGTTGTAAGCTTTATCAAAAAAATTGAATATCAAGACAATTTTTTGGTAACTTGCTTTAAGTAAAATACCACAATTTTTATATGTTTTTACTATATTATTGTTCTAGTTTTTTTGTTTGTATTTTTACCATTTTTTGGTAATTTTACCATATTTTTTTGGTATTTTTTTTTTAAATCTGGCACTAAAATGTCAATCAAAAGCTGTCAATTATGAAAAATTAAGTTTTTTCTTATTTTATCAGGTACTTAAACGTCCAATCTACAATATCCAAAGTTTTTTTTTATAATTTTTTAAAAATACTTGCTAAAATAATTAAAAATTCGAAAAAAAAGGTAATTTTTTTTACTAGTTTTTCTTGAAAATATAAGAAATTTCTTGTGTAGCCTACTTCGAAATTCTCATATGTTCTACTTAAGAAAAACGAAATTCCAAAAAAAAATAAAAAAGTGCAGTGTTATACTCTAAAAAGTTTGTTAAAAGTGTTCAATTGAAAAAAAAAAATCATTTCAGGTTGTTAAAGTGCTACTCCAGCTGCCGAAGAAGGAAAAATAAGATGCACCAATGGAAAAAACCTTTAAATTTACAAAACCAATATGTAAATATACCAAATTTTTTGTAAATTTACAAAACAAATATGAAAGTTTAGAAAACAAAATTGTATACTTAGAGAAAAAGTTGTAATTTTACAAAAATGAAGTAGAAAATACAAAAACAATATTGTAAATTTACAAATTATTTGGTTAAACTACTGTTTTTACGGCAAAAAAATAAGAAAAAATGGTATATTTACAATAAAAATTGTAAATTTACCACTTGTTACTGTAAACATACAAGTTTTTTGCCATAAAAAACTGTAGTTAAACCAAACAATTTGTAAATTTACAATTTTATTTTTTGATTTTCTACTTTATTTCGTAAATTTACAACTTTTTTTGTAAGTTTACAATAATATTTTACAAAAAAAATTGTAAATTTACACTTTCTCCCCGTAATTTTTTTGTTAAATCAATTTACAAATTATCCCCGTAACATTACGGGGATTCTTGCTTGTACATATTTTACAAAACCTGCCCCGTAAAATCACGGGGATTTTATGTCATTTTACAAACTTTTTTTTTTTAGTGTAGTGATAGAGGATAAGAGATAAGTTTGTCATTCCGTTTGTAACACCTCGAAATATTGGTCTAAGACCCCATAAAGCATATAAATTCATAATCCTCGTTCGATTCTAAGACGAATCGTCTGTCCGGAGGCTCCTGAAGTTTGGCATATATGGTGGGCATTTACCTGGTCAGGTTGGTATTGCTATTCAGCGAAATCGCTCCAGTGGATTAAAAGTTATGAGTAAAAGAGTGAATTTCGTCAAGGGTTTTTCGCGAATTTACGAGAGAAAAACACGATAACTTTCTAAAGGCAATTCTGAGGATGCTGAAGCTTGGTATATAAATTTTTCGTTCCCCTGGGCTGGTTCATATTGATTTTTAGCCAAAAGTTATTAGAAAACCGTAAATTTCAGATTCATTTCACTTAAATTCACATGCTGAAAAAATTGAGCCTTAAAAAAACACGCTTTAAAACCATTGGAAAGCCATAAAACTTCTTTAAAAAGTATTTTTGTCACGCAAAAATATTTTTACACTAAAAAAATAATTTACACTCGAAAAAATTTTATACTCAAAAAAAAAATTCAGTAAATTATTTTTTTTCAAAAATTACTTAAAAAAAAGTTTTTTTACACAAAATAAAATATTTCTAATCAAAAATGTTATTTTTTTTTCACGTTAGAAAATTTACTATCACTTAAAAAGGGCATTGTAGAAGGTATTCATAGATTCGGTCAAGTCGAATTTAACTTTTCTACTTGTTTTTTTCTAGTTTTGACTTGAAAGGATTTCGGCTGAGATATTCCTTTTAATGATATATATCCACAAAAAATATTATTCCGTTGTCTTTTACTTTTTTCACATTTTATGTATTGTCAAAAAAAAATACCTTTGTCGAATTTCGTTGATTTCCGGGCAAATTATGGTTCGTTTTGGTCTAAAAACTCTATATTTAAGTTTAATGCCAAAAAAGGACTAAAGTTTAGCCCTGAAAATAAAAAAAAATTGTACAAGAAACTTTTACCCCCAGGGGCATGGGTTAAAATTGTCCGATTTTGATTAAAATGTAAACATAGAGTATTTGGACTAAAACGAACGATATTTTGCCATACAATCGACAAAAGTATTTTTTTATAAATATAAAATTTGAAAAACATATTTTTGCGGTTTTTTTTATACATTTCAGAACACGATAAAGCTACATCTCAGCTTAATACTTTCAAGTCTAAACTAAAAAAAAATTTTATAGTAGGACCCCAACAGTCCTAAATTTTTTTTTCGAGCTCAATTTTGAAGAGGAAGGTTTTATACCAATAAAATTAAATTTTTAGTCGTTAACAAGCTAATCAAGTAAAATAATAATTAAAATTTATTATTATAAAACAAAAAAAAAATTTTGGGAAGAAATTTTTTTGAGGCAAAACTTTAACCCCCCAATGGCACGGATTAATTTTGTCCGATTAGACTAAAAATATAAACATCGAGTTTTGTTGCAAGTGGTTCTATCCCAGCAAAAATAAATCGAGATTTTGGCTACTAGCGCTCTTTTTATAGCATACCGAAGCGCATCCAAAGAGCGCTCTTGTGGATGCAGTAAAAGTAAGGGGAAAAAATTTAAATGTTTTGTTAAGATTTTTTAAATAAAATGTAAAATATAAAATTATATTTTAATAAAATTTCATACATGCTTTCCTTTTAAATATATTTAACACTTTTTGAATAAAAAACCCTGAGTTTTGGACAAAGACACATGATTTCACTGCATCATTATTGCGCATTAATCAGCGCTGCAAAGAGTGCTTCAATCATAGCACCTTTAACACATTTTGTTTAAGGAAAAAAAAATGAGTACATGGTGTCCACTTTAGCTTCAGAGAATACAAATTATATTACAAAAAATGTCCAATCATATTTTAGACCCTCCAATTAAATTTAAAAATATCCAATTATATTTAAAAAATTTCCAATATAATTGTAATTTTTGAAATGTAATTAAACATTTTTTGGTTATAAATGGTAATATCTGAAATATAAATGGAAGTTTCTGAAATATAATTTGAAATTTTCGAAATATAACTGGGAATTTTTAAATGTAATTCGATCCCTTGGGCGATATTTCTTCCAAATGCTTGCAGGGAGTCAACTGATTTTCAGAATTAGTCAATTGTATTTAAGATTTTCAAATTGTATTCAGAAATAGTCAATTGTATTTCAGATTTTGTAATTTGTATTTCAGAAATAGTCATATGTTCTTCATCTTTTGTCTGCTTAAATAGCTCTAAAAAGATACATGAATTCACTGCATCTTTATAGCGATTTTTTCAGCGCTCTAAAGAGATGTGAATTCAGAGCGTCTTAAGAGCGCTTTTACTGTGTATCCAACTAGCGCTCTAAAGTGTGACATCGCCTTAGAGAATCATGCATGAATTCAGCAGGTTTGGATGCGCTCCTTCACTCGAGTTTACTTTCCAAAAGCTGCTGCCAGTTCAGAAAAATTTTTGCTGGGATGTTATAACTTTTCGATTATTTTGTATCTAATTGTGATTGCTGCAAAAATTTGATGTTTGTTATAAACATGTTATGATAAAATGTTCAATCATAATATTGTGCTCTTAAATTATATTTGCCACAATCACGTCTCTTCTCTGCGTGTAAATGCTATCATTAAATTTTTATAAACATATTTTAATTTACATATTTATTTACTTTAAATCTAATTTTAATCAATTTTACATTGAACAATCTAAAAAAATTGTCTTCTTTTTAAATGAGTTTTTTTGGTGTTTGTACATAAAACCATGTACTTTACGTATTAAGAGCTATCAAATTAAAATCACAAAAAAAAATTAAAGTATCGATTTTGAATTGCAAACACTTAACTAAGTACTTTGTAATTTTTCTCTGCTTCTCTGTTTCTTTTTTTTGGTAATTTTTGTTCTTATTTGTCTCCGTATTTTTGTAATTTTATGTCGGTAAATATATAAAAGAGTCTTTAAACGTACAAACATGGAACATTTATTTTAAGCCTCTTTTACAATTTCAGCACGCAACGCAGGCTGGCTGGCAGGAAAGCAGACTAGCTGGATGGCTGTTAGGCAATTGCAGCAATTGAAATGTATGAAAGTAAGTAAACTTCGTGTGTGTTATTCAAATAAACGATTTAACAAAGTAAAATTTTCAAATAGTAGATAAAGTGGGTACATATATTTAAATACTACTACTATTGATGACGATGATGGTAAGTAATAATGTGTGTGAGTGTTTGAGTGTTGGTATGGTGTGTTGATTTTAATAGTGTCGTTTGATTTTAAATTACATAGACATTTAAATGTTAAAAAACCCCTGACATACAAGGCTCATTTTATAAGAGGTTTAAGTTAACACACACACCCGTGCACAAAAAAAATGTGCTTCCAACTAAATAAAGCCAAACGAAGGGGGTCGCTTTGTAGGGAGTATGCGTTTTTTTCAATCTTTAACAATTTTAAGAAAAACAGAGTGAGGAGAACTTTTCTTGTCATAGACACAAAGACATTCTTTAATGTTTGGCAATAAAAAAATGTTTCATTCTTGAGGTTTTAAATTCAGGGAAAACAAATTAAATATGTATAAATTGCAAAAAACAAAAAAAAAAAAAAAAAAAAACAATTACTAATAATTGTTTAAAAGTTAAATACCTTTTCTGGAAAAATAAAATTGCTGTTTTTATATTTTTCAAATAGACGACCCTTGAAAAAGTAACCAAAAAAGTTAAAAAATTCCGGGGAAATATAAAATAATGATGATTTTTTTACATAAATAACTTTTTTTTTGTGGATAAAATTTAAATTTATAAAAGGAGAATTTTTCTACAATGACTGTCAAAAGTATTCGGGTTTTAATATGATAATGTTTTTGGGCTGGTGTCTAATTTTAAAAAAGTTGGAGGACGCCACCTCAGTTTGACTATATAAGCTAACAATTAACGAAAAAGAAAACAAGAATTACTATTTTCATTTTCTTAAAACCAAAAATTTTAATAACTTGGGTTTGTAACTTGGATAATAATTCACCTCGTGGTGAATAAACCCGTTTTTCATCAGCTAGTGAATAAAAAGTAGCATAATTATTTTTTAACAAAAAAATTTTTTTTTTACATGAATTTTTTTTTTTTTTCATAAATTTTTTTGTTTTTCATCATTTTTATACCCTCCACTCTAGTGATAGAGGGTATATATAAGTTTGTCATTCCGTTTGTAGCACATCGAAATATTGGTCTAGGACCCCATAAAGTATATAGACTGGTTCCATTTTAAATAGCATAGGCAATCAGCCGACGGTGGTTCAATTTATCCAAAACTTAACATATCCATTCTTCTGATTTTTATTGAATTTCGGTTTTTGTTATTTAGTCGAAATTGTGAATGGTTCGCGTTTTATCGCTGTTCAAAGTTGGTATTTTGCAACAATTTTATAAAAAATACATAATGTTTAAATGATCGTATCTTTGGAACGCATCATCCGATTGTCACGAAATAAAGAGCAAAATAATGGTTATGTCCTGTTATTAAAACAGAAGTTTGAAAAAGGATAGGATCCTTTGCAAAAAGTATATTGAAATTAAAAAAATGTCCTTAATTTGCAAATATCTCAAAATGCGTATCTTTAATTTTCCTATATTTTTTTGCACATATAGCCCAAAATGTACTTAACAAAATATGCAAATCCCAAATTGGGGTGATAAGCGGTTTTATTATAAACGTGGTTTCCTGAAACGACTTATTGATTTTTGTTAATAACTCTTGTTTACAAATGAAAAACAATTTCTGCACAGTAACTGCGAATATTTTTTTATATGTATTTTGGACCGCTAAAATCAAAAATTTCATTAAAAGAACATTTCGCGAATACGTTTTTGTTTAATGAATTTTTTAGCGTTTTTTGGAGGTATTTTGACTATTTTTCTTATATCTTAAGTTCTGTTTATCTGATCTTCTCGCAATACAAACCCAAATTAAAGACAATCAAATTTCCAACAAATCCTACATTCATCATTTTTCCATCAGTTCATAGCTTTTCGCGCAAATAAATTTTTTAGCGTTATTTGGAGGTATTTTGACTATTTTTCTTATATCTTGAGTTCCGTTCATCTGATCTTTTCGCAATAAGAACCAAATTAAAGACAATCAAATTTCCAACAAATCCTACATTCATCATTTTTCCATCAGTTCAAAGCTTTCCGTTCAATAGGCAAACATATGACTAAAATTGGTTTTTTGATTAACACATCATTTAAAAAAAGTTCAAGAAATAGAAATCTTTGCAATTAATTACGGTTTTTTATTTATCTGCAAAGCCTGAACATTTAGAAATATAATAAAGTTGATTTGATGAAAATCTATAGGTTTTCTCCGAAGTTATCACAAATTATATGAATATACATGATAAAATAAAAAAAATTGGTAATTTTTTATGATTTATGTTTTTTAAAATTTTTAAAAAATTAGCTTTGTTAATAAAAAAATAGTTTTTCCTTGTTTGCCTATTGCGCGTAAAGTTATGAACTGATATAAAAATAATGAATGAAGGATTTGTTGGAAATTTGATTTTCTTTAATTTGGTTCTTGTTGCGAAAAGATCAGATGAACGGAACTCAAGATATAGGAAAAATAGTCAAAATACCTCCAAATAACGCTAAAAAAAATTATTTGCGTGTAAAGCTATATACTAATGGAAAAATGATGAATGTAGAATTTGTTGGAAATTTTATTGTCTTTAATTTGGTTTTTATTGCGAGAAGATCAGATAAGCAGACCTTAGGATATAAGAAAAAACTGTCAAAATACCTCCAAAAAACGCTAAAAAATTCATTAAACAAAAACGTTTTCGCGAAATGTTCTATTAATGAAATTTTTGAGTTTAGCGGTCCAAAATACATATAAAAAAAATATTTGCGGTTACTGCGCAGAAATTGTTTTTCATTTGTAAACAAGATTTATTTACAAACATCAATAAGTCGTTTCATGAAACCACGTTTATATTTAAACCGCTTATCACCCCAATTTGGGATTTGCATATGTTGTTAAGTACATTTTGGGCTATATGTGCAAAAAAATATAGGAAAATTAAAGATACGCATTTTGAGATATTTGCAAATTAAGGACATTTTTTTAATTTCTATATCCTTTTTGCAAAGCATCCTATCCTTTTTCAAAATTCTATTTTAAGTACAGGACATAACCATTATTTTGCGCTTTATTTCGTGACAATCGGATGATGCGCTCCAAAGATATGATCATTTAAACATTGTGTATTTCTCATGCAATTGTTGCAAAATACCAACTTTGAACAGCGATAAAACGCGAACCATTCACAATTTTGACTAAATAACAAAAACCGAAATTCAATAAAAATCAGAAGAATATATTTACCAATTTTTAAGACAATTGAAATAGGTAAGGCCGAAAAAGTGTTTTTTTGTAGTCAAAAATTTTGGAATCCTTCTATATGTTCATGATCCTCGATCGATTTTAAGTCGATCTAACGATGTCCGTCCGTCCGTCTGTCTGTCTGTCTGTCTGTCCGTAGAAAACACGCTAACTTTTGAAAGACTTTACAGAGGCTACTGGAGTTTGGCATATATGTTGTTCATTTACCTGGTCAGGTTGGTATTGCAATCCAGCCAAATCAGTTCAGTGGTTCAAAAGTTATGAGCAAAAGAGTAAATTTCGGCAAGGGTGTTTCGCGATTTTACGAGATAACAAGTAGAAAAGTTAAATTCGACTTTGCCGAATCTATGAATACCCTCCACAATGCATTTTTTTTTAAAGGGTAGTACATTTTTTAACGTGAAAAAATTAACAATTTTGATTAGAAATATTTTATTTTGAGTAAAAAACTCTTTTTTGCCTTTTTTTTAAAAAAAAGAAAAATTAGTAATTTTTTTTTTGAGTGTAAATTTTTTTTTGAGTTTAATGTTTTTTTTACTGTAAAAATATTTCTGAATGAATACACGTACGTATGTACACAAAATATTGTCCTTTTTGTAAATAAAAAAATAAATTTTTGTTTTGTGTAATTTTTTTTTTTGAGTGTAAAATTTTTTTTGAGTGTAAAATTTTTTTTGAGTGTAATTTTTAAGTTACCAATGCTTTTAAACTAAACAAGTTTAAAAAGCATTGCTTAAAAATTAAACAAGTTTGAAAAGCATTGTTTAGTTACCACCAATGCTTTTCAAACTTGTTAAAACACGTGGCATTTTAGATGAAACTAATTTGAAATTCAGGGTTTTGCTTATAACCTTTGAACCACTGGACCGATTGAGCTGAAATTTAACACTTAATAGACCCGCGGAACTGCAAAGATACATGCCAAGCTTCAGTAGTCTCGTTATTGTCTTTCGAAAGTTATCGTGTTTTTTATCTCGTAAATTCGCGAAACACCCTTGCCGAAATTTACTCTTTTGCTCATAACTTTTGAACCACTGGACCGATTTGGCTGGATTGCAATACCAACCTGACCAGGTGAATGACAAACATATATGCCAAACTTCAGTAGCCTCTGTAATGTCTTTCAAAAGTTAGCGTGTTTTCTACGGACAGACAGACAGACGGACGGACGGACGGACGGACATCGCTAGATCGACTTAAAATCGATCGAGGATCATAAATATATATACTTTATGGGGTCCTAGACCAATATTTCGAGGTGTTACAAACGGAATGACAAACTTATATAAGTATACCCTCTATCACTAGAGTGGAGGGTATAAAAAACACAATAACATTCGAAAGACAATAATGAAACTACTGAAGCTTAACACGTATCTTTGGCGTTCCTCAGGTCTGTTTGGTATCAAATTTCAGCTCAATCGGTCCAGTGGTTCAAAAGTTATAAGCAAAACCCTAAATTTCAGATTAGCTTCATCTTAAATGCCACGTGTTTAACAAGTTTCAAAAGCATTGGTGGTAACTTAACAATGCTTTTCTAACTTGTTTTTAAGCAATGCTTTTTAAACTTGTTTAGTTTTACAAGCATTGGTAACTTAAAAATTACACTAGAAAAATATTTTACACTCAAAAAAAAAATTTTGTTTTTTTTTTTCAAAAATGACAATATTTTGTGTACATACGTACGTGCATTCACTCAGAAATATTTTTACAGTAAAAAAAAAATATTACACTCGGAAAAAATTTTACACTCAAAAAAAATAGTAATTTTTTTTTAAATGACAAAAAAAAATAGTTTTTTACTCAAAATAAAATATTTCTAATCAAAATTGTTAATTTTTTCACGTTAAAAAATTAACTTTCCTTTAAAAAATGCATTGTGGAGGGTATTCATAGATTCGTCAAAGTCGAATTTAACTTTTCTACTTGTTTTTCATCAATTTTTTTTTTTTTCATAAAAATTTTTTTTCATCAAACTGTTTTTTTTCATCATTTTTTTTATCACATTTTTTTTATCAAATTTTTTTTTTCAAATTTTTTTTCTTCATCATTTTTTTTCATCAAATTTTTTTTCAAATTTTTTTCATTAATTTTTTTTTTCATCAAATTTTTTTTTTTTTCATTAAAAATTTTTTTTTTTCATCAATTTTTTTGTATTTTGGTCAAATTTTTTTCATCAATTTTTTTCATCAAATTTTTTTATCAAATTTTTTTATCAAATTTTTTATTATCAATTTTTTTCTCACCAAAAATTTTTTTTTTTTCATAAATTTTTTTACATCAAAAAATATTTCCTTTCACCAAAAAAAATTCATCAAAAACTTTTTTTCATCAAAATTTTTTTTTTTACCAAAAATTTTGGGTTCACTAATTTTTTTTTTACATAATTTTGTTTTTCGTGAAAAAAAAATATTTCTCACCAATTTTTTTTTTTTTTTCAACAATTTTTTTTTACATCAAAAAATTTTTCTTTCATCAAAAACTTTTTTTCATCAAAATTTTTTTCACCAAAAATTTTGGGTTCATTGAATTTTTTTGAACATAATTTTGTTTTTCGTGAAAAAAAAAACACTTTTTTTTAACAAAACAACTTTTTCAACAAGTCTAAGCTTTTCGCATAAAAATTTTCCATTTGTTTATCAAATGTACATAAAACAAGTGAGTGTGTTATATTCTTTGGTGCCGAATCTTTTATACTCTCCAAAATGTAAAAACACTTTTTTGCACTTATTTTTGCACTCACTAACGAAATGTACAGCTCTTTTGGTTTTTTAATGGGATCCTCGACTGATATTTCAATTCGTTTTGCATGGAATAGCAAAGTAATATAATTTTCTTTTTTCTAAAAAAAACTTTGCTTTGGCAAGTACACCCAAATCTTCCGCAAAACATTATCATGATTTAATGTTTTGGGCAAAAGTACAAAATTCGCAGGCATTTTTCAACGGATTTTTTCAAAGGACTTATTATTTTCTTTGTAATAGATCCGGCTTGATCTGTTAAGAGAGAAATGAATTTTATAAATTTTTTTCTTTCTGAAATTTTTAATTGAATTTATATTTTTTAACGAATTTTGGTAAAATTAAAGCAAAATTGTTGATATGTCGATTTATAGCTTCTAAGTCGATAATCAGATTGAAAAATATTGTATGTGGGGTTGATAGATCAACAAATAACCTTTAATTTAAAACCAAAAACAATAAAATCCATTAATTTGTATTTGAGATATTTTAATTTAAGTAAATCCACTTTTTTTAAAAGATGATAATTTGAAAAGTTGGCAATATATCGAAAACTGTTCTACTTAAAAATTTTTGGAGTGAATTTTCGGATTCAGAATAAGATTTTACATGGAAAATAAATGCAAAGGGTCATGGATCGCAAAATTTTTTTTAAACTTGTAAACTAGTGTTATCTGTGTAAAAGTGTACTGCATTGCGTATGATTAATATTAAATATTTATGAGAAAATATCATTCATACGTCTGGGTGTTAAATTGCACTCATATCTAGGCTGACCATTCGTACTGATTTGATCAGTACGTGTACTGATCAAATCGTTGTACTGATTTGTACTGACTTTTTTAAAATATGTACTGATTGTACTGATTTTTGAACATTTAAACATAAAAAATAATTTTATTCGCAAATTCTATAAAAAACTTGAATTTCCATAACATTAGTCATCAGAGTTGTTTTTTATAAATTTAGCCGGACAATGAGATGAATGAATTTATTCTAAGGAGATTAGAGTTCGTGAATCAAGAGGTTCCTTGATCTTCCTAAATTTATATGAAAATGCGCATAGATTCTTTGAGGTTTTCTATGTATTTTTTATATTTTTAGAAAGATGATGTAAATTGCATGAATCCAAATGATTCTGCGATCTTAGATGAGGTATGTCTTTAGAGCTTATTTCGAAAAAGCGATCAGAAAATCAGGGCCATTAAAAAAAACGTGCTTATTAGCTGTGAAGTTTTCTTACAGGAAAAGTTGTCAAAGCTTACGAAAAAAGTTTTTAAGATCTGAAGGGTTTTCTTGCTCTCAAAACCTGCGGAATTTTGTTATATTTTCTGCACTGAAACGATCAAAACATTCAAATGAAGTCGTTTAAATATAACGACAACTGTTGTTTTTTATCAGTTGTTCTTTTGCAGTTGTTTTTTAACAGTTGTTTTAAAACAGTTGCTTTAAATCAAAATACATGGGGTCAAGTTAGTTTAATCGAAAATTTTCGAGTGTTGAAAAAACATCAAAAACATAAAAACTTGGGCGTACAGATTTAAGTCCAGAAAAAAATGGTCACCCTAATCATATCATATTTTATTTGAAATTATTTTTTTTATTTTTTTTGTTTAATTAATCACCACAAGACAAATAAAGAAAAAATCTTACACTTCAATACATTTTAACAATACTTTTTTTTGTTTTCAAATATAAAGTGTTGAAAACAACACATTTCAGAAAACAAACCAGAGCAAAAAAAATACTGAAATAATGAAAATGTAAAAAAAAATGTCTATAATGGATTTGTCTGCATTATAAAAGGCAAATGGCGTTATTTAACACAAAAATATGCAAACACTGTATTGACAATAAATTATTTCATTAAATTGAGCGGAAAAAAAGGCGGAAACACATATGCATATGTATAGGCATATTTTTAAACACACACATACCTTTAATTAAATATTATTAACCCTTTAAATGAAATTTAACAAGACAATTAAAATTTGTGTTAAAAATTATATCCTTAATCAGACTTAAATTAAACTTTTGAAAGATTTACCGATTCTCAAATGAATAAATACTCAAGCTCGAGGTCATTATTTATTCATTCGAAATTCTATAAAGAAAAGCTCGAATAAAAAACAAACTTTTATTGATTTACAGATTCCTTTAACTAAGATTTTGTTTATTTTTTTTTTGTCTTAGTTGGACTCTTAAGAATTTAAAAACATTTTATAAAATTCTCGTGTTAAGGGTTAATTTCGTACACATTTATATAGAGACATATTACACCCAGTGGTATGCTACATTTTTTTTTCTTTTATCCTTGTAAAATAAATTCTTGTTTTTTATAAAATAAAAACAAATTAATGATTTAATTGAATATAAAAACATACACAAATTAAAGAGATTGAAAAAAAATTAAAAAATGATTGTTAAAAAGTTTTTTATTGTATCTTTTCTCCCTTTCCCCTTTTTAAGATTTATAGTGGTCACAGCAACCATTGATTGTTAAAATAATATTTGATTTTGTTACCTTTTTCTATCAGCAAAATATAAAAACTTTTTGTACAATTTTGTAAAATTTGTTGCTCCCCCAAAAAAAAACTCTTAAGATTAATGGTTTGTAGTTTCTTGTTGAAGAAAAGATAAAAAATATCATTGATAAAATAAAAAATACTAAAAATTGATGATAAATATAAAACAAAGTGATTTATAATAGGACAGACTCAACAACAACAATCAAAATTTGTTACAAAAGACACATATTTAGAAAAAAAAAAAAAAAACAAAACCAACAAACAGAAAACAACATAAATCCCATAACAATTGAAAATCAAACAACATGAAAAATTAATGATACTTTAAGAAGGATAACAATGAACTCCGAAAAAAAAATATAAAATAAATAAGGAAATACACAGAAAAGGACTTCAATCTTTGATAACAATACAAACATTTGTACATATTGAAGGATATTATTTCATTTTCAATTTTTAAGTTATCAGGAAGAGAGCAACATTAAAAAATTGAAAAAAACATCTTTAACAGAAAACTTAATTTATTTTAAATTATTAGTAAAATAGTTTAAAGTTTAATAATGTGGACAAAGGCAAAACATATCAGTGTAATGGCAAGTTCGAAACTTTCAAGAAGTTTAATCAGATAAAGAAAATAAAAAAACACAAATTAAGCCTGCCTGGAAGTTTTTTTTTTAAGTTTTCTAATTTTTAAATAAATAATTTTAGATGTCAATGCGTTTACAACATATTTTTAAGTTTTTGTGTGTATAAAAATTCACTAAATCCCCTGATGATGATTTTCAAAGACAATCGAAATATTTAAATGGAATAAAAGAATATTTATTTACAAACAAAACTGGCCTCGAGCTCAAAGAATTTTTATTTATTTAAAATTAAAAAGGTCGAATAATAACAACTTTAATTGGTTGTCTAATTTTATTTTTTTTTTATTTTTAAGATTTTTTCAAATTTTGTTGCTTTTAATCTGCGTTTTTGTGATATTTCCGAATTTTGTTAGAATTTTTTAAAATTCCACAGAATTTATTTTTTTTATTTATGTATTTAGTTTTATTTATCAGGCATTCCACACCAAAAGACCAGCGAAAAAAACATGTGTACCGTAAACTTCTGAATCGGTTGTATAGATAGACCTATATGGAACTTAGAAAATTGCGTTTTTGGTTTTTCAATTTTTCAAAAACTGGTCTTAGGAGGCGCACAGTGGACCAAATGTTGAATCTGGTGCGCAGTTGGTCGAAAAATTAAGTTTTTACAATATTGAATTAGTATTGCATATATGATTGCACTATTCCTACCTTACTTAACGCTAATAAAATTTCTTTGTTTAATGCAAAAACACCATCGTAGTAGGCAGCCAAACATGAGTAATTAGTTTTTATAAAAAAATTTCTTCAAGTTCTGTGTAGACGTGTTGATTGTTTAAACTGTTATTTTACGACCTATTAAGGCAATATATCAAATTATTTGTTATAGTTTAACCTCAAGGAATGTATATTTGAAGCTTATTTGTGTTGTTGTTCGTAAAAAAACGTAAATTTAAAAGAGAGTCCACAATGGAATTATATTTCAAGCGAACTTGAATATTGTTAATGAATTTAGGTACAAATCCCGCTAACTTCTATAGGGTTTTTACATGATTTCAAAAGAATAGATATTGAGCTCCAAAATAATAAAAAAATTGGCTGCTGGTTTTTGTTGGTTTTTGTTTTTCAGTCGATCTAGCGATGTCCGTCCGTCTGTCTGTTTAAAACACGATAACTTTCAAACGGCAACTCTGTTGCTGCTGACGCTTGGCATATATATTTTCAATTTTCCTAGTCAGGTTGGTATTGAATATCAGCCAAATCGGTCCAGTGGTTCAGAAGTTGTAAGCAAAAACCGTGAATTTCAGATTGGTGTACCTTAAATTTACGTTAAAAAAAAAAAACACTTAAACGCTTTAAATGACATTGATGAGCCACAAAAATATTTTGCTGAGTATTTTTGACATTCTCAAACATTTTTTAACACAATGTAAAAATTTTACCAGCAAAAAAAAATTTTAACTCAAAAAAAAATTTCACTCAAAAATTTTTTTTTTACAGAAATGAGTAAAAATTTTTTTTTTTTTACTCAAAATAAAATATTTCTTTTCTAAACTGTCTAATAATCTTTTTTACGTTAAAAAAAATTACTGTCTCTGCTTATTATTGGCTCTACTTTCCCTATATTTTATTATGACAATGTTTTAATAAGTGCCCCGCCCCTTCAAATACCGCCCACATTTGGACTATATAGAAGCTCGTCTCATTTTCCTTGTGCATTTCAAATTTCATGTTTCTAGGTGCTCTCAAAGTCGAATTATACTCTCTTGCACGCTAGATTAAGCATTTGGTCCACTGTGAGGCGTGGTCAAATATTGGAAAAATGGTCAAATTTGTGGCGAGTTGCCTTGATTAAATATTTATCACATTAAAACGGAATGCTCCACAATCTCAAAAATTTACATTCTTATATAGTTTTGTATGGGCTATCGATTAAAAATTTTTTTTTTTTGGAAAATTTTCAGAACCCGTTCTGAAATTTTCCATTGTTTAAAAAAGTCAATTTATCAAAAATCCGGCCACTATATAGAAGCTCGTCTATATAGAAGCTCGTCTCATTTTCCTTGTGCATTTCAAATTTCATGTTTCTAGGTGCTCTCAAAGTCGAATTATACTCTCTTGCACGCTAGATTAAGCATTTGGTCCACTGTGATGCGTGGTCAAATATTGGAAAAATGGTCAAATTTGTGGCGAGTTGCCTTGATTAAATATTTATCACATTAAAACGGAATGCTCCACAATCTCAAAAATTTACATTCTTATATAGTTTTGTATGGGCTATCGATTAAAAATTTTTTTTTTTTTGGAAAATTTTCAGAACCCGTTCTGAAATTTTCCATTGTTTAAAAAAGTCAATTTATCAAAAATCCGGCCACTTTTTTTCTTTTTAATTTTTTTTTTTAAGTTTAGATGTTTGTCCATCCACACAAAAAAAAATCAGAAACAAATTTTCGAGAAAATCGCATTTGAATTTTAAATTTCATAACAATTTAGTAATTTGCTTGTATTTTTTTGCTACAACAGAGCGTATGAGGAATATTTATGCAATTAATAATACTCATTCGCAACGTCAAAACAAAGAAATACAAGCAAATTACAAAATTGTTATGTAATTTAAAGTTCAAATGCGATTTTATCGAAAAAACGAAGAACGTGTTTCTGATTTTTTTTTTTTTGTGTGGATGGACAAACATCAAAACTTAAAAAAAAATAAAAAAAAGTGGCCTGATTTTTGATAAATTGACTTTTTTAAAAAATGGAAGTTTCAGAACGGGTTCTGAAAATTTTCCAAAAAAAAAATTTTTATCGATAGCCCATACAAAACTATAAAAGAATGTAAATTTTTGAGATTGTGGTGCATTCCGTTTTAATATGATAAATATTTAATCAAGGCAACTCGCAACAAATTGACCATTTTTCCAATATTTGACCACGCCCAGTTTTTGAAAATTTTAAAAACCAAAAACGCAATTTTCTTAGTTTCATATAGGACTATCCAAACAACCTATTCAGAAATTTACGAGACACATGTTTTTCTGTAGCGGGACATTTGGCGTGGAATGCCTCTTATGTATTTATTTAATTTTTTTTTTTCTTAAATTTTTCAGGCAAAATTTGTATAATTTTTTTTTTTATAAATTCTTATACATTCTTAAATCTTCCCCCTCAAAAAAAAATTGCCTTAAATAAATTTCCTTATTTTATATTTTTATTGTGTATTTTGTCATCATTTTATAAATGAAAAATATTCTATTTGCCGGCTCCCTAGAGAAATTAATTTGATTTATTCGTCACTTTCAGTAGTAATTTAATATACGAAGACTAACTAATGTATATGAAACTTTTTGGTTGTTGATTGTTGATTTCGGTGTTGTTGATGTTGCTGCTGTTGCTGTCGCTGCTGATTTTGCTGTTACCAACACGTGATATTTTGTTGATGGCCATGGCTTTACTTGGGTTTTGTGCGAGTAGTAGCAGTAGTAGTTGCTAGTAGTAGACAATAAGCAGACAAAAATAAACTAAATAAAACTCGTCTTTTCACTCAATCACAAATGTATGAAATTTTTGTGTGTGTATGTAAAATAGAGTGGACTGGAAAAAAAGAAATTCCTCAGATTCTAAATATTTTTTGATATTCTCAGATTCTGAGACATTTTTTGTAAAAAAAAAATCAGATTTTGAGACATTTTTCTTAGAAAAAGTTTTAAGACAATTTTCGAATAGGAAAATTCTCGGACTCTGAGATTTTTTTCTTATAGAAAAATTCTTATAGAATTTTCAGATTTTTTCGTAAAGAAAAATTCTCAAATTCTGAAAAAAATTTTGTATAGAAAAATTTTTCGATTCTTAAAAAAAATCTCAGATTCTTATAGAATTTTTCAGATATTTTCGTGTAAAAAAATTCTCAAATTCTGAAAAAAAATTGTGTAAAAAAATTCTTCGATTCCTAAAAAAAATTCTCAGATTCTGAGATATTTTTCCTAAAGAAAACTTCTAAGATTCTTATAGAATTTTCAGACTTGTTCGTATAAAAAATTCTCAGTCTAAAAAAAAATTGTATAGAAAAATTCTTCGATTCTTATACATTTTTCTTTTGAAAAATTCCCAGATTCAGAGATACTTTTTTAATAAAAAAGTTCTCAGACTCTGAGACATTGTTCGTATAGGAAAACTCTCAGATTCTGAGACATTTTTCATATAGAGAATTTCTCAGATACTGCGACAATCTTCTCGCGGAAAAAATGCTCAAAATTTTCAGATTTTGAGATATTTAATTTAAAGACAAATTCTCAGCTTCTGCGACATTTTTCGCAAAGAAAAATTCTCAGATTCTGGGACATTTTTGGTATTGAAATATTTTCAGATTTTGAGACATTTTTCGTATAGAAAATCTTTCAGATTCTTAGACATTTTTCGTATAGAAAAATTTACAGATCTAATACATTTTTCGTATAGAAAAGTTCGCAGGTTCAGAGACTTTTTGTGTAGAACAATTCTCATATTCTGAGACATTTTTCGTATAGAAAAATTCTGAGATTCTGAGACATTTTTGGTACAGAAAAATTCTCAGATTCTGACACATTTTTCCAATAGAGAATTTCTCAGATTCTCAGACATTTTTTATAAAGAACCACTCTCAGATTATAACCCATTTTTCGTATACAAATACTCTCAGATTTTTCGAAATTTGCGTATAAAGAAATGCTCGCATTTTGACACATTTTACGTAAAGAAAAATTCTCAGGTTCTTAGATATTTTTCCTTTTATAAATTCTGAGATATTTTTCTTATAAAAAAGTTCTCAAATTCTGAGACATTTTTCGTATAGAAAAATTCTCAGATTGTGAAACATTTTCCGTATAGATAAATTTTCAGATTCTGAGGCATTTTTCGTATAGAAAATCTCTCAGTTTCTAAGACATTTTTGTTGTAGAAAAACTCTCAGATTCTGAGACATTTTTCGTATAGAAAAACTCTCAGATTCGTAGCCATTTTTTATGTAGAAAAACTCTCAGATTTTGAAACATTTTTCGTATAGAAAAGTTCTCAGATTCCGTGAAATTTTTCGTAAAGAAAAATGATCACATCCTGAAACATTTGTCGTATATACGCAAAAATTTTCAGATTCTGAAACAATTTTTGTATAGAAAAATTTTCAGATTCTGAACACATTTTTGGTAAAGAAATATTCTTAGATTCTAAAATATTTTTCTTGTAGAAAAGTTCTTAGATTCTAAGAAATTTTTCGTATAGAAAAATTGTTAGATTCTAAAACATTTTTCGTGTAGGAAAATTCTCAATTCTGAGACTTTTTTCGAATAAAAATGTCTAAGATTCTAAGACGTTTTCGTATAGAAAACTTTCAGATTCGAAGACATTTTTCATATAGAAAAATTCTCAGAGTCTGAGATATTTTTGGTATAGAAAAACTCTCAGATTCTGAAATAATTTTCGTACAGAAAAATTCTGAAATATTTTTCGTATAGAAAAATTTTCAGATTTTGAGGCATTTTTCTAGAGAAAAATTCTCAGATTTTGAGAAATTTTTCGTATAGAAAAATTCAAAGATTCTGAAACATTTTTTGTATAGAACAATTCTTAGATTCTGAGACATTTTTCGTACAGAAAAATTCTCGGATTATGAGAAATTTTTCTTATAGGGAAAGACACTTGTCGTATAGAAAAATTCTGAAATATTTTCATATAGAAAAATTCTCAGGTTTTGAGACATTTTTCCAATCAAAAAATTTTAGATTTTGAGACGATTTTCGTATAGAAAAACTCTCAGCTCTGATATATTTTTCGTAACAAAGAATTTTTTAGTTTCTAAAATATTTTTCGTATAAAAAATTCTGAAATTCTGAAATATATTTTGTGTAGAAAAATCTCAGATTCGGAGATATTTTTCGTGAAGAAAAATCCTCAGAATCTGATTGTGAGACAAAATTCTCAAATTCTAAGAAATTTTTTATAGACCAATTCTCGGTTTCTGAGACATTTTTCTGATAGAAAAATTATCCGATTCTGAGACATTTTTCGTATAGAAATATTCTTTAATTCTGAGATATTTTTTGTTTAGAAAACTTCTTAGGTTCTAAGATATTTTTCGTATAGAATAATTCTCACATTCTGAGACATTTTTTGAAAAGAAAAATATTCAGATTCGAGACATTTTTCTTAAAGATTTTTTTTATTCTGAGACATTTATCGTATAGAAAAATTTTTAAATTATTAGATTTTTTTCGTATACAAAAATTCTCGGATTCTGAGAAATTTGTTTATACAGAAAAATTCTTAAATTCTAAAACATTTTTGTATGATGAAATTTTTTCTTTTAGGAAAATTTCCAGAATATGAGATATTTTTCGGTTCTGACACATTTTTCGCTAAAAAAATTTTCAGAATCTAAGATTTTATTCGTTTAAAAAAAATTCCGACAAAATTTTCTTTTAAAAAAATTATTTTATTCAATATTTTCACCCTCCTTTGTTAAACATCATTTATCTTCATACATTTATTTAACTTATGTTGCCAATTTAAGTTGGTCGCCTCCCTTTAACTTTCTTTTTGTATATGAATCATGAACGTACGTTTCGTAATTGATGAATACTAATTTAACTTAATTTGTAGTTCAAAAAAGAATTGTTAGTTATAGTTTGGAAGGGGTAGGGGGAGAAGGGAGTGGAAAATATGTATGCTACTGCAATGTAATTTGATTAGTAAAAGTTTTGTATGTTTTAATTTAAACAACAACCAAAAATTGAACTCTAAAAAACCTTTTATTTTGACTTTCTATAAAATTGATAATATTTAAAAAAAAAAAAAAGTTATGGAAAATAAACAAAAACTCCTTATCTAACATGATTTTGTTAACGTTAAAGGGGAAGTATGACAGATTTCAGATAAGAGTTTTATTTTTGACTTGTTAAAACTTTTGTGTTGGAATTTTATGTACATATTACAATGTCCGACAAAAACTAGAAAAAGTTGTTAAACACGAACTGGATAATATAAGTTTGAAATTAGAGACTAAATATAGTAAAACTTCATTTACAGTTTTTTAGTTCGTGATCCTGTTTCCTTTTAAAAGCACTTCAAAGTTTTAGAGGATTACATTTTATAAAATATTTTTTTAATATTTGTACTTGTCCTAGGATGCCACTAGTGATAGCAAAATGAAAGAGGAGGATCTCCCCTAATTTCTCTATTGTTACATATCAGGAAAAAGAAGGTAAGTTACGTCCTTTCAGAAATGTATCCTTCAATATCATTAAAATTTTTCAACAAAATATTTTGATAAAGTTTTCAAATGACCTTATTCACATAATAAAAATATGGAAAAATTAGGGGAGATCCTCCTTCTTAATTTTAAATCACCACTGTTATCGTAGGTCAAGTACAAGTAACTCAAAAATATTTTACAAAATGTATCCCTTAAATCTTTAAAGTCATTTTTAAAGGAAACAATATCACGAAATGAAAAACTGTAAATGCAGTTTTACTCCATTTGATCTCTACTTTCAGACGTATGAATATCATCAGGTTCATGTTTAATATCGGCTGTCGGACGGTGTTAACGAGTGGTTTGCAAAAAGTCTTATTTGCAATTTTTATTTTAATTTTAAATATTATTTCGCCAGTGGAAATCTCTATTTGCTATAAAAACATTTACCGAGTCAATTTAAGATTATTTTAAATACACTTAGGAATTTTTGATGTCCAGTCAGTGGTAATTCTGTAAAATGTTGTAACTTTTAGATCCAAACAAAAAATTTAAAACTCTAAATTATCTATTGAGTTTAAGCACAGACCTTGGCCAACTTTCCCTTGTTAACAAAAAAAAATTTTGTTTAAAAAAAAAAAAACCAAAACCAAATTTTTTTTTCAGAACATAAACAAAAAACATGTCCAATATGTTTTCCTTCATGCTTTAAAAAACAAAAAAAAATATAAACCTAACAATCTCAAACAAACAACTGCACATAAAATAAAACACAAAAAAAATCTACAAAATTCGTATAAAAAACAGCTTTCACGTATGGCAGATGAAGAAAAAACAAGTTAAAGGCTATATAAAGCTGTGCCGAATCTTTAAATACCCTGCACAATGTTAATCAAAGAAGAGATTTAAAAAAAATCAAATAACGAATGGACGGACATCGCTAAATCGACTCATAGAGCAATTCTTAGTCGCTCGGTATACTTGAAGTTAGGTCTAGGACCAACATTTCAGCATAAACTCATTTTACCCTGTAGCACAGAGTGGTGTAGGGTATAAAAACATTTGGTGTCTCAATTGCTTAAATCGCTAGATCGCCTTAAAATCGTTCAAGGATCATGAGTACCTTAGTTAGTCCTAGAACAATATTTCGATGTGTTACAAACGTAATGACAATCTTATATTTATCATCCATCACAAGAGTAGTGGGTATATAAATTGGACAACATAGCCCAACAGAAATTAAATACGACCATAAACTCTGTTGGTGACTATGTTGTTTTCAATTTTTTTTTTAACATTATTTTTTTTTTTTTTAAAGGCAGTCGGTCAAATCGGACATTTGGTTCTGCCACAGACTATGGCTCTGGTCTATACACGATGGTGTTTGTGCAACGTCATCATCATACACATCATGTTCGTAGTGTATGTATCATCATCATCATCATTATTATTGTCCTGCCACACATATGTTTTTGTTCTCATATAGTTAGTACATGCATATGTCACAATGGCTTTTTTTTTTTTGTCTGTTGTTATTTTTGTTTTATGAAATTGCTGCGTTTTTTTGTTGCTGTTGTTTGCTTGTTGTAGTTGCATGTTTTTTTGTAACCCTATTTTTTGTTAGTTGTTTAACCATGTCTGTTTTTTTGGTGCTTTTGGTGTTGCTTTGTTTTTTAAGTTTAAGCATACGTTATACAGTGACGCAACAATATCAGATTTTAAACAATTTTTTAGAAAAAAAATATAATTTTTTTTTTTTGTCTCAGAAATTGAAAACTTTTCTATAAAAGTCTGAGAACAACTTTTTCCCTGCAAAAAAATTCTTAAATCTATAAATTTATTTGTGTCAAAATGGTTTCGAATCTGAGAATTTTTCTATACGAAAAATGTTTTAAAATCTGAGAAATTTCCTATACGAAAAAATTCTCAGTATCTGAGACTATTTCTGTACGAAAAATGTTTCAGAAGCTAAGAATTTTTCTATATGCAAAATGTTTTAGAATCTAAGAATTTTTCCGTAGGAAAAATGTCTCTCTCTCTGTACGAAATATGTTTCAGAATCTCAAAATTTGTCTATACGAAAATGTCTCAAAATCTGAAAATTTTTCATTGCGAAAAATTTTTTTAAATCTGATAATTTTTCTATATAAAACATGTCTCAGAATCTGTAAATTTTAAATTTTTCTATACGCCAAATGTTTCAGAATCTGGAAAGTTTTTTATATCTGAAAAGCTGTATGTTTCAGTAGACTGGCATTTTTTGTCATCTTTCGATTTTTCCAAGTGTCCGGGCAAATTTTGATTGTCCTGGGTCTAAAACTTATACAAATTTGAGGTCAATCGGATTAAATTAACCCGTGGCGCCCGGCGGTCAAAGTTTTGGATTTTTGAAAAATTTTTAAAAATAAAATTAAAAAAAATTTATCTTTCGACACATCATATTTGTTAATTTCGATGCGCTGAGCACGAATATCAAAAAAAATTAAAATCGCTCGATCGGTTTTCGAAATATCGCCATTTCAAATTAATAAAAAATGGCGGTTTTTTCCTACGTTCAAGAAATTTTTTTAAAAAAGTCTCAAAATTTCATTCCGCCGACCCTTTTGTAGAGCTTGAGACAATCTTTCATTTAAAACTAATTTGAGCCAAATCGGAACATTTAAAGCCTTGGCGCCCATCGATCAAAGTTTTGGCTTTTTAGAAACTTTTTACAAAAACCTTAAACTTTGATCGAAGGGTGCCACGGGTTAAAATGATCGGATTTGGCTCCAATTAAGCTTAAATGAAATATTGCATAAAGCTCTATTAAAGGGTTAAAATAAAGAAAATTTTAGAGTTTTTTTTTGTTTAATTCTAAAACGTAGGAAAAAACCCCCCATTTTGCAATTTTTTGACAAATTTTCAATGGCGATATCTCGAAAACCGTTCGACCTATTTTATAAATTTTTTGATATTCGTAGTCAGCATGCTTAAAATTAATAAAAAATAATGTATCGCAAGATATTTTTTTTTTTATTTTTTTCATTTTCAAAAATCCAACATTTTGGTGGAAATTTTCCAAAAGTCCAAAACTTTGATCGAAGGGCGCCAAGGGTTAAAATGATCGAATTTGGCTCAAATTAGTTTTAAATGAATGATTGTCTCAAGCTCTACAAAAAATTCGGCGGAATGAAATTTTGAGACTTTTTTTAAAAAATTTCTTGAACGTAGGAAAAAACCGCCATTTTTTTCAAATTTCAAATAGCGATATCTCGAAAACTGTTCGACCGATTTTAATTTTTTTTTTGATATTCGTGATCAGCGCATCGAAATTAACAAATGTGATGTGTCGAAAGATAAAATTTTTTTTAATTTTATTTTTAAAATTTTTTAAAAAATCCAAAACTTTGACTGCCTGGCGCCACGGGTTAATTTAATCCGATTACCTCAAATTGGTACCATATGAGGTTTAGGCCTAGTAGAATAAAAAAATGCCCGGACTTTGAAAATCGGAGATGAAAAAATTTTGCTATACAGAAAAATGCCAGTCTAATGTTTCAGTATCTGAAAATTTTTCAATACGAAAAATGTCCCAGAATCTGAGAATTTTTCTATACGAAAAATGTCTTAGAATCAAAATCTGAAAAAAAAAATTTACAAAAAATGTGTCAGAATCTGAGAATTTTTCAGAATCTGAGAATTTTTCTATAGGTAAAATGTCTCAGAATTCTGAGAAAATATCTCAGAATCTGAGAATTTTTTATACAAAAAATGTCTCAGAATCTGAGTATTATTCTATACCAAAAAGTTTTTAGAATCTGAAAATTTTTCTATACGAAAAATGTGTAAAAATCTGAGAAACTTTTTCTATTCGAAAAATTTATACGAAAAATGTCTCAGAATCTAAGAATTTTTCTATACGAAAAATGTTTCGAAATCTGAGAATTTTTCTATTGGGAAAATCTCCCAGAATCTGAGAGCTTTCTTTAAATAAAATGCCTCAGAATATATAATAATTTTTCTATACGAATAATAACCCTGGGAATAACTCTATACGAATAATAACTCTGGGAATCTGGGAATTTTCCGATACGAAAAATAACTTAGAATCTGACAATTTTTTATATGAAAAATGTCTCGGAATCTCAGAATTTTTCCACACTAAAAATGTTTCAGAATCTTAGAATTTTTCTATACAAAAAATGTCTTATTCTTAGAATCTGTTTAACAGTCAGAGAATTTTTCTATAGGAAAAACGAAAAATATTTCTATAGAAAAAATGTCTCAGAATCTGAAAATTCTTCTATACAAAAAATGTCATAGAACCTGAGAATTATTTTATACCAAAAAGTTTTAAATATCTGAGAATTTGTCTATACGAAAAATGTGTCAAAATCTAAGAATTTTTTTATACGAAAAATGTCTCAGAATCTGAAAATGTTTTTTACGAAAAATGTCTCAGAATCTGATAATGTTTCTTTATGAAAAATGTCTCAGAATCTGAAAATATTTCTAAACGAAAAACTTATTAAAATCTGAGAACTTTTTTATACGAAAAATATCTCAGAATCTGAGAATATTTTTATACCAATTTATAAATTGTTTTTGAAAAAAAATATATTAGGAATCGTAAAATGTCCCACTGTTTTGTAAGTAACTGTTGTTCAAAAATTATAGGGAGACCATTGTGTAGGAAAAACTTTATTGTTACACAAAAAATGGCCTATTGTTTTATTTTTGTCAGACTTAAAAGTTAGTTGGCTGGGCCTTTTTTTTTTTGTAACATATTTAAAGACAAGTGTTAAAATTTAAATAAAAGAGGGTTTAAAAAAAACTACACCTTAAAGTCAAAACTGACGTACACACAAAACATTATTGGCTAAAAAATTTCAATTAAATCTATTGATCAACAAAATTTAAATGACTCGATCAGTGTTTCGATTAAATTTTTTTTTTTAACTGAATTTTTATTTAGTTTGGTTTGAGTCCATATTAATTATTTCTGAGAAATAACAATTGTTGTACAATGAGAAAATCTGAAAAAAATCAAGTGACAACACATGCTAAGTGGAGATGTCGACAGCTTTCGGAAGATGCCACCCTTCCATCATCAGCACTCCTTCGATTGCCACACACTTAATGTGTGTCAGATTAAAATTAGCCATTTAAATGAAACTTTAGAAGAAATTAAGAATTGGAATTACTCCTCTTTGTGTTGAATAACCCGTATTCACCATCAATTCGTGTTGTATTCATTTGGCAGAAACTTAATCCATCTTAACTTTTTAATAGAGTTGTATTTTTCCCATTGTTAACCCTTAGCAGGACTTTGCAAGTCTTGAAAAATGTCCGTTAGGTTAGAATTTTTGTTTTCATATTTCTAATTCTTAGAAATATTACTAAATTGCAATGTACCTTATGAGTTGTGTATTAATTGTGTTTATATAATTATTGGTAAAAATCTTGTAAACTTACTAGGAATTTTTGTCAAATAGGAGGTAGCAAACAAAAAAAAGTTACAAGTTTTTCTTGTAATTTTACAAGGTTTTTTTTGAGTGTAGGTAATTGATTGAAATTTTTTTCAATCAAAAATTTGACCTTATGAGTTGTGTATTAATGCTGTTTATATATTGTTGGACTGTATATTTTATAACTGAATTTTTATTTAGTCCGGTTTGAGTCCATATTAATTGTTTCTGAGAAATAACAATTGTTGCACAATGAGAAAATCTAAAAAAAATCAAGTGACAACACAGGCTAAGTGGAGATGTCGACAGCTGATGGAAGGGTGGCATCTTCCGAAATTTTACAGTTTTTTTTTTCAGTTTTTTGGCGCAATTCAAATTACGAGGAATTCTCTTGAATTTACTAGATTTTTTTATAAAATTATTTTGAAAATTTGTAAAATTACAAAAAAAAATTGTAAAATTACAAAAAAAATGTGAATAACGTTTTGGAAAAAAACAAGGAAAACTGTCAAATATTGGTAAAATGGGATTACGAGACTTTTCCTAGTAATTTGACAAAGTTTTTTTTTTTGTGTACAATTTGATGATTAATTAGAGGAATTTCAATCAAAAAATTGATTGAATCCACATTTTTGTTGATTGAAATTAGTTTCAAATTCTTTCTGTGCAGCTGGTGAAAAAATTTTTATTAATTAACTGGAGAAAAACTTTTTTTATTCACCAAATTATTATCCAAGTTACAAATCTAAGTTACAAACCTTTTTGGTTTTAAGAAAATGAAAACAGTTATTTTTATTTGCTTTTATTTAAACCGTTAGCTAATATGGCAAAACTCTCTACGTCATTTTTAAAATTAGACACCAGCCTAAAAATAATGTCATGTTAAACACTTTTTCTTTGTGAAATTTACAATAGAATTAATTTATTTTTTTTTTTAATTTTCTGTAAAATTGAAACAAAATTTTCAATATATCTATTTTTCTATTGAAAAATGTTGAATGTATGGAATTTATAAAAATTTAATTACCTCTAATACAAAGTCAAAAAAATTCACCAATTTAGTCCGGAGATATTTTTATTTATGTAAGACCTTGTTTTTAGGCTGGTGTCTAATTTTAAAAAAGTTGCAGGACGCCACCTCAGTTTGACTATATAAGCTAACAATTAACGAAAAAGAAAACAAGAACTACTATTTTCATTTTCTATAAACCAAAAATTTTAATAACTTCGGTTTTTAACTTGGATAATAATTCACCTCGGGGTGAATAAAACCGTTTTCCACGTGCTGGTGAATAAAAAGTAACATAACTATTTTTCAAAAAAAATAAAATTTTTTCATCATTTTTTTTTCATCAAAAATTTTTTTTTCATCAATTTTTATTCCATCACATTTTTTTCCATCAAATTTTATTTTTCATCAATTTTTTTCATAATTTTTTTTTGTTTTTCATAATTTTTTTTTTTATCAAATTTTTATACCCTCCACTCTAGTGATAGAGGGTATATATAAGTTTGTCATTCCGTTTGTAACACATCGAAATATTGGTCTAGGACCCCATAAAGTATATATATTCATGATCCTTGATCGATTTTAAGACGATCTAGCGATGTCCGTCCGTCCGTCCGTCCGTCTGTCTGTCTGTCCGTTGAAAACACGCTAACTTTTGAAAGACTTTACGGAGGCTCCTGAAGTTTGACATATATGTTCTCCATTTACCGGGTCAGGTTGGTATTGCAATCCAGCGAAATCGGTCCAGTGGTTCAAAAGTTATGAGCAAAATAGTAAATTTCGGCAAGGGTATTTTTCGAATTTACAAGATGGTTCAAAAGTTATAAACAAAGCATTGAATTTCAGATTTGTTTCACCTTAAACTGTTGAAAACTCGTTAAACAAGTTTTAAAAGCATGGTGAAATACCAGTTTTGTAAAACTTGTTGTTGTTTGTTTTCTTGTCGTGGGGTGCAGTTTAGTTGTTAGACAAGTAAATATTTGTTATTGTTTTGTTATTGTTAGTGTAACTGTATGTAACGGGAAAAAATCAAATAAAGTATGTGAATGATTGAATGTTAATTTGTTTTTGGTTTTTAAAGAAGAGGATGGTAATATAAAAAGACGAAAATATGTGAAATAGTTTTTTTTTGTATTACATATAGGTATAAAACAACAAAAATATTTTAGAAAGTAATTTGTTACTCAAAGAAATTGTACACTAAAAAAATATTTACACTCAAAAAAAAATGTACTCATTATTATTTTATTTTTTTTTTTTTAATGAAATGGCAGACTCAAAAAAATGTTGACAGTCAAAAAAATTTTACACTCAAAAAAATTTGATGAATTAAAAGAAAGTTTGACTCAAAATAATATACATATTTCTAATAAAAAATTTGTAATGCAATTTTTTGAAATTTTTTTTAGAAAATTACTATCAGATAACATTCGTAGATTCGACCAAGTCGAATTTAATTTTTCTACTTGTTTTTTCATAAAATTTTTTTTCATCAATTTTGCAACAAATTTTCTTTTTAAAAATTTTATTTTTCATCAAATTTTTTTTTCATCAATTTCTTCATTAATTTTTTTTTTCATAAAATTCAAAAATTTTTGTTCATAAATTTTTTTTTATCATATTTTTTTCATCAATTTTTTTCATCAAATTTTTTTATCAAAATTTTTTATTATCAATTTTTTTCTCACCAAGAAAATTTTTTTTTCTTATTTTTTTTCATCAATTTTTTTACATCAAACAATTTTTCTTTTCATCAAAAAAATTCATCAAAAACTTTTTTTCATCAACATTTTTTTTCACCAAAAATTTTGGGTTAATTAAATTTTTTTTTAACATAATTATGTTTTTTGTGAAAAAAAATCATTTTTTTTACCAAAACTTTTTTTTCACCAAGTCTAAACTTTTCTCATAAAAATTTTCCATTTGTTTATCAAATGTACATTAAACAAGTGAGAGTATTATATTCTTTGGTGCCGAATCTTTTATACTCTCCAAAATGTAAACACTTTTTTGCACTCGTTTTTGCACTCACTTACGAAATGTACAGCTCTTTTGGTTTTTTAATGGGGTCCTCGACTGATATTTCAATTCGTTTTGCATATAATAGCAAAGTTATGTAACGTTATTTTTTCTAAAAAAACTTTGCTTTGGCAAGTACACCCAAATCATCCGCAAAACATGATCATGATTTAATGTTTTGGGCAAGAGTACAAAATTTGCAGGCATTTTTAAAGTTGAAAATTCGAAAAGTTAAAACTATCTCCAAAATTTTTTCAACTTTGGACTTCATTTCATGGAAATTAAATTCAAAATGTCGTGGATCAAAATCTCTGTAAACTAGTGTAATTTGTCTTAACATTTTTAAACAACTTTTGTTTTAGCACAATCTCAACTTTTTAAGAAACCAATAATTGAATTTCTTTACTAAAACTCAATAAATTTTTAATTTCACAAAAATCTGATCAAAAGATAATGAATAATCTTGTTTATTATTTTTTTTCAAGCTCTAGCCAAATCTTTTGCTTTATTGGATATATATTTTTTTTTGTTGAGTTTTTAATAAATTGAATTAAAATTAGACTCTTCAATTAAAGTCCATTTTAATTACATTTAAATAAATACACAATATACTACAATAATATAAAGATAAATAAAACACACAGAGAGAAAAGGAGAAAATGAAGAAAAAAATGGAAATAATCAACACATTTACAGTAAAGAATAAACAAATTACTAAATCTTATCCTGATGATGAAGAAAAGGAAAGGACAACAACACCAGCAACAACACCAGCCACAGCAGCAGCAACAACATCTTTCAAACAAAAATAAATACCAACCAACAAAACCAACCAAACTCTTTGCGTGCTACAACAACAAGTACTTACTTACCAAACTTTCACACAAAACACACACACACACAAATCCTTAGACATACACTAATACATAAACTGAATAAACGAACAAAATATGTCCTCTCACGTATTTGACAAAGAAATTCAATTAGTAAGAGCCAAAAATATTCTTACTGTTCATGTTTTTTTGTATGGTTTGTTTTTTTTTTTGTTGGTGTTGGTGTTGGCGTAAAAAAAATATAACAAGATGAAAATTTGCGACTACCACTACAGTTGTACCATACACTATGTTTATACAGTAAGTACCCAAGATATCAAAACAAGTAAAAGATAATAACATACATACACTGTTGTTGAAAAGTATACACTCAAAAAAAGCTTTGAAGCTTTTTACCAATAAAATTGTAAGTTTACAGTTTTTTTCTGCACAATTAAAATTACAAGGAATTCTCGTGAATTTAATAGATTTTTTTTGTAAAATTATCTTGAAAATTTGTAAAATTACATTACAAAAAAAAATTTAAATTTCGATTTGTTAAAAAACAAGGAAAACTGTCAAATATTGGTAAAATGGGATTACGAGACATTTCCAAGTAATTTGTTTAAGTTCTTTTTAGTGTTTAAGATTTTTTATGACCTCCACTGATTGTGAGTGCTGATATTTAAATTTAAAATTCCTAATAAAACACATTACAATAATTGACTGAGGATCTCCATTAAAACCCCAACCATTGTATATTTTTCTTAGTCAAATTAAGTAAAACTTTTTAAGTAGATCTAAATTATACTGAGGAAAAAAATGTTGTCAAATCAAAAATGTTCATACTCATTTTAAAAATGTCTGCGAATTATGTACTCTTGCCAAAAACATTAAAGCATGATAATGTTTTACGGAAGATTTGGGTGTACTTGACAAAGCAAAGTTTTTTTTTAGAAAAAATAATGTTATATTACTTTGCTATTCCATGCAAAACGAATTGAAATATCAGTCGAGGACCCCATTAAAAAACCAAAAGAGCTGTACATTTCGTAAGTGAGTGCAAAAATAAGTGCAAAAAAGTGTTCTTACATTTTGGAGAGTATAAAAGATTCGGCACCAAAGATATACCACTCGCACTTGTTTTATGTACATTTGATAAACAAATGGAAATTTTTTATGCGAAAAGCTTACAATTAGTGAAAAAGCAGTTTTGGTGAAAAAAAAAATATTTTTTTTTTCACGAAAAACAAAATTATGTAAATAAAATTTAATGACCCAAAATTTTTGGTGAAAAAAATTTTGATGAAAAAAAGTTTTTGATGAATTTTTTTGATGAAAAGAAAAATTTTTTGATGTAAAAAAAAATTTTTGGTGAGAAAAAAATTGATAATTAAAAAATTTTATAAAATAATTTGATAAAAAATTTATGAAAAAAATATGAAAAAAATGTTGATGAAAAAAAAAAAATTGATGAAAAAAAAAATTTGATGAAAAAAAAATTAATGAAAAAAAAAATTGATGAAAAAAAATTTTGATGAAAAAAAAAATTTTTTTGTTGAAAAATAATTATGTTACATTTTATTGGTGAAAAACGGTTTTATTCCGTTTTTTATACCCTCCACTCTAGTGAAAGAGGGTATATATTAGTTTGTCATTCCGTTTGTAACACGTCGAAATATTGGTCTAAGACCCCATAAAGTATATATATTCATGATCCTCGTTCGATTTTAAGACGATCTAGCGATGGCCGTCAGTCCGTCTGTCCGTCTGTCTGTCTGTCTGTTGAAAACACGCTAACTTTTGAAAGACTTTACAGAGGCTCCTAAAGTTTGGCATATATGTTAAGCATTTACCTGGTCAGGTTGGTATTGCAATCCAGCGAAATCGGTCCAGTGGTTCAAAAGTTATGAGCAGGGAAACCAAAAATATGCTGTATCATGTTTTTTCCTGTGCATTTTATTGATAAATGGGTAAGGTATTTATCCGTTTCAAAAGTTTTTAAGAAATCTGGCATCGATTTGTTAGAGCATATCTTTGCATATTTTAGCCTTAAGAGCATATTTTTGCATATTTTAGGTTTAAGAGCATTTTTTGGCATAAGAGCATATTTTTAGAGCATATTTTCAATTTTTAGAGCACTTTTCCACTTTTTAGAGCATTTTTTTTAATTTTTAGAGCATTTTTTTTTTAATTTTTAGAGCATTATTTTCCAATTTTTTTTATGACATTTATTTTTAAATTTTGTATCCAACAAGGATGTTTTTTTCAACAATTACGGAATTGTAACGATATGGGTATATTCACCAACTTGGTAGAAAATATTAAGGTAAATATTTTTGTAGAACATATTTAGCCCTCTAACTACCGCACATAGCGGTATTTGGAGGGTCTATTCTCTAACAAATTGTAAAAAAACACCGCAAAAAAGGGGACATAATTTTTTTTAAGAGCATATTGTTTTTAGAGCATATTTTCCGTTTTTAAGGGCATTTTTTAAGCGCATTAAACCTTTTTTTTAGAGCATATTTTTGGTTTCCCTGGTTATGAGCAAAAGACTGAATTTCGGTAAGGGGTTTTCATGAATTTACGAGATAAAACGCACGGTAACTTTCGAAAGACAATTCTGAGAATGCTAGTGTGGCATATATATTTGTCGTTCCCCGGGCCTGGTTCGATTTCAATTTCAGCCAATTTGGTGCAGTGGTTCAAAAGTTATTAGCAAAACCGTGAATTTCAGATTAGTTTCACCTTAAATTTCAGAGTTTTTTTGAAAAATTTCATAGAATTTTTATTTTCCATAAACTTTTTTACCATAATGCAGCATAATAACAAAAATGAATATAAAGCTAACACAAAAAGACTGTAAACAAAAAAATTAAATTAGTAATAGTCATGGCTGAAAAACAGCAAAGATGTACTGAAAAAAGCAGCCGTAGAAAGTATCTAAGTAGCAGTCAGCAACCAATCTCACACAATCAAGCCAAAGATGATGTAGCAGTGAGTGTGTGGCATGTACTACGACGAGTGGGTATATAAAGTAAAAAGTTAAGGTTATTTGAGGATTTGTGGCAAACAAAATAAAAGAAAAAAAAAACAGCAGTAGCTAAAATAAACGCGTGACTAGAATAACAACAAATATTTAAAGAAATAATAACAAAAAAATAAAAAAACAAACTGTAAACAAAAAAGAAAAAGTTTACAAGCCCCAAAGATTTTTTTTTATTTTTTGGATACGATAGACTTATTTAAGGATTTAAACTAAATAATAAATTTATTTTAAAATAAATAATTTTCCACAATTATTTCCTAGAAATCAAAACTTATTTCTGATAACAATTTTAAAAACTATAATTATTAGTAATACTGATTTTTTCTTAAAAAAAAAAATCTCTTAATTATTTCTTGAAATCTCAGTTGTTTTGAAGTTTATTGCTTCTTTTCTCTATCTTTCAGTTTTATTTACTCCACAAAAATATTTGCTATTAACAAATTCCAAAGTAAACCTTAATGTTTAACATTGTTGTAATTGCATTTACTAAATTCACAATTTACATTCCTGAGTTTCCGTTTCTCTTTTTGGTGGAGTTTCAGCTGCAAGCATCAAAAATAAAAATAAACAAGTAGAAAAGTTAAATTCGACTTGGCCGAATCCATGAATACCCTCCACTAGGGCTGCCAATACCGAATTCGGTAATACCGAATTCGTCGAAATTCGATGCCTTTTTTCAAATTCGAAATACCGATTTTTTGTCAATTTCGATTTCGGTATTGCATACAACTTTTTTCTCATTTTAGTAAAAATTTAAATGACGATTTCCAAAAAAAATCAAGAAAATAATTTTTATGTTATCAGTTTATTGTAAAATTTCCTTAGTTTTCAAAAAAGTATGATTTCGACATACCTTTTTTAATGCAATCCGGATTTTTAAATATAAAAGTTATTATTATTCAAAGTGGTGCCGTGATTTTTACGTCAAGCAATTATTTTGGTGTGTTTATGAAATTTTGTTTCTCGATAAAATCAAAAAAATAATTTAATTAACTTAGGCGAATAAGTATGAATAGACCATTTTATTAATTTTACAGGGGGCAATAAAACGAAGGAAACGGAAAGCCAATATTTTTGTCAACTGTTTTGCATTAGCTTCAAGTTAAGTTAAGTTAATTTAATTGAGGCTTTTGTTTTTTTTTACATATAAAGAAAATTTACACAATTAACAGAATTAAATTTAAGATTATAATGTAATGTCTTAAAACAATATATTGAAATTACAGTATCAAACTTTACATAAAATAATTAACATCTTAGATAAAAACATAAAATTAAACGCCTTTGCTCCCGAGGCTATCCATATCGTGAGAGTTTATCTCTTGAAATTACAAAACTTAAATCTAAAAATTAAGGCCTCTACAGACGATTCAATATTATGCACAATATGACTTTCCACTGATGGTGTGTGGGTAAGATTGACCATTGTACAATCGTCAATATCACCCACACACCATCAATATAATTGAACATTGTTCATAATATTGCGTCGTCCGTAGGTACCTTTACAAACTAGATTTATTATATAAAACTTAAATCTAAAAATTACAAACTAGCTTCAAGATTTAACTCACTTCTACCCATATACAGGGTGGTCCAATATCAAGTATCTTTTTAAAACATGCAATGAAATGAACAATACTCAACAGTTTTGGAATCTTATGACTTTATTTCAAAGAGCAAATATTCCAATAATTTATGGCAAACGACTTCATTCATGCGGCTGCCTGGGTTAGCTCCGCAGTAGCTCATCTTCGGCACCCATTTTTCTAAAAAATTTCTAAAGGTTTTAATCGGCTAAATTTAATATGGCTAAAAACACGATTTCCGAACTAAGTGCGCAAAATATCGATTGTTTGATGGACCGTGGGACATATTGCGAAATACTTCTGAAAATAAATGTCATCCAAGTTGATATATTCTATTACGGCCAACAAAAAGTCGGTAATCATGGCTTTGTAGCGCTCATCTTTGACGAAAATGGGGTTTTCAGCTATATTATTGAAAATATTGTGTAATGATGCTGATACTCAAATCTGTTGCTTCCTATAGATGAATTGGATGCTTTACAATACCGTGCGAGTTTTACGATCCCAAGATGTAGCAATTTGTTTGTTAACATAACCTCATTTGAGTGTCTTATTTCGGTTAAAAACTTTTTTTCGAAAAACGTGCAGTTTTTTTTTTTTTTCATTTTTTATTTATTAGCCGAAGACAGATCAATAAAGTCGTTTGCCATAAAAAGCGGGAATGTTTGCTCTTTCAAATAAAGCCATAACATTCCAAAAAAAGTTGAGTATTGATCATTTTATTGCATTTTTAAAAAGATACTTGTTATTGGACCACCCTTTACAAAATTTTAGCAATGTAATTGGACTTCAATTTTTGCTTTAATTGAAAGAGGGCAAAAATCCAAACAAAAATTCTTATTAAAATTATAATAAAAATGTGTTATTTTGCAGTTGATTTTGACCACCATTTTTGAGACTGTAAAAACTTGAAGAACTATTGTTGGTATTTTTTTTTGTAACACTTTGAGGACTTCAAGGATACACTTTTTAAGTAAATAAGTCTACGAAATGAATTAAAAAATATTTTTTTATGAATACCGAAAATACCGAAAATTCGGTATTGAAAATTTCCCAATATCGAAATACCGATTTTCTAATACCGGTCCGGTATTGGCAGCCCTACCCTCCACAATGCCCTTTAGAAGTGGCAATGAATTTCCTATTTTTTTTAGTAAATTATTTAATTTTTTTTAGTAAAAAAAAAATTTTATTACTAAAAAAAAGTTTTATTACTAAAAAAAAAAATTTTTTAACTAAAAAATTTTTTTTTACCAAGCTGCGTAGGTAAATGATAAATACATATGCCAAACTTCAGTAGCCTCAGTAAAGTCTTTCAAATGATAGCGTGTTTTCTAGAAAATTATTTATTTTTTTTAGTAAAAAAATTTTTTTATTACTAAAAAAAAAATTTTATTACTAAATTTTTTTTTTTTTAACTAAAAAAATTTTTTTTTACCAAGCTGCCTAGGTAAATGAGAAACATATATGTCAAACTTCACAGCCTCAGTAAAGTCTTTTAAATGTTAGCGTGTTTTCTACAGGCAGACGGACGGACATCGCTAAAATATATGATCTTTATGGGGTCCTGGACCAATATTTCAAGGTGTAACAAACGGAATGACAAACCCTCTATTACTAGAGTGAAGGATATAAAAAACAAAATTTTTGCAGTATGTAACACAAAGTACTAATAGCACTTTTGATAGTGACTTAAAGTAAGCAAAAAAAAATAAAAAATAAAAACTAAAAGATAAGTTTGAAAACATTTCCACCAAAAAATTTTCTAAATAAGTTCAATGTCGACGAAAAATTTCAACGGAAAAACTTATCTTAACTTTGTATATAAATGCAACATTATATATACTAGAGAAATAGACTTTTGTTGAATACACTGTAGTCTATGAATCTTAAGAATTTTATTTTTGTTTATAAAAGAAAATAAAGGAAATAGTTTTCTAAAGAAAAAAAAAAAATATTTTTTTTTCTAAAGAAAAAAAAAATTAAATACAAAAACAAATAAAAATTATAAGTACAAATTACACCATGTAACAAATCAGGAGTATGTAACTGGCTGATTCCAATAATATGATGCTGTTTGAACGACATTTACTTTAACAAGTAGAAAAGTTAAATTCGACTTTGCCGAATCTATGAATACCCTCCACAATGCCTTTTTTAAAGGATAGTACATTTTAACGTAAAAATTCGATTAGAAATTTTTTATTTTGAGTAAAAACTCTTTTTTGTCATTAAAAAAAAAAAAAATTATATTTTTTTAAAAAAAAACTTTTTTTCGAGTGTAACGTTTTTTTTATTGTAAAAGAATATTGTAAAAAAAAAAAAATTTTTGTAAAAAAAAATAAATTTTTTTTGAGTGTAAAATATTTTTTGAGTGTAAATTTTCTTTCGAGTGTAATTTTTAAGTTATCAATGCTTTTTAAACTAAACAAGTTTAAAAAGCATTGCTTTAAAACTAAACAAGTTTGAAAAGCATTGCTTAGTTACCACCAATGCTTTTAAAACTTGTTTACCACGTGGCATTTAAGATAACAAAATCTGAAATTCGGGGTTTTGCTTATAACTTTTGAACCACTTGACCGATTAAGCTGAAATTCAATACCAAACAGACCTGAGGAACGGCAAAGATACATGCCACGTTTCAGTAGTCTCATTATTGTTTTTCGAAAGTTATCGTGTGTTTTATCTCGTAAATTTGCGAAAACTCCTTGCCGAAATTTACTCTTTTGCTCATAACTTTTGAACCACTGGACCGATTTGGCTGGATTGCAATACCAACCTGACCAGGTAAATGACCAACATATATGCTAAGCTTCAGTAGCCTCTGTGAAGTTTTTCAAAAGTTAGCGTGTTTTCTACGGACGGACAGACAGACAGACGGACGGACGGACATCGCTAGATCGACTTAAAATAGATCGAGGATCATGAATATATATACTTTATGGGGTCCTAGACCAATATTTCGATGTGTTACAAATGAAATGACAAACTTATATATACCCTCTATCACTAGAGTGGAGGGTATAAAAAAATGTTTGAGTAAAATAATACACTTTAAATAAATTTTCTGTCCAATCAGCAGAAAAATCTGGTGAAAATACACACATTTTGATCCATATTAGAAATCTGCTTTGATACATATTAGAAATCTGCTTATTTTAGTCATCAGAAAAATTTGTTGATAACAGCAGTAAAATCTGTTGATTTCAGCTGATCATTTTTTCGTGAAGTTTTTTTCATCAAATATTTATTTATAAAAAAAAAATAGTTTTAATTGAAATTTTTTTTACCAAAATTACTTTTTCACCTAATCTGAACTTCTTATGATATAAAAGTCGCAAAAGTTGTGCTGTGCCAAATTTTTTTGCCGTACCCCACTTTTAAGTAAAAACTTGGCATGTCCCCCCTACACTCAATTTTTTTTTTTTTTTAATTATTCTTTTTTATAATTTAATATTGCCAATTTTCGAGAGTCCAGCTATTTTGACATTTTTCTAAGTTTTCTTGGACTCTTTCTAAATTTTCCTGATTTTTTTTTAAACTATCTTAGATTTTTAAACAAAAGATTTTTGAATAAAACCGTTTTCACCAGCTGGTGAATAAAAAGTAACATAATTATTTTTCAACAAAAACTTTTTTTTTCATCAAATTTTTTTTTTCATCAAATTTTTTTTTCATAATTTTGTTTTTCATCAATTTTTTTTCCATCAAATTTTTTTTTTTTCATAAATTTTTTTTTCATGAAATTTTTTTTTTCATAATTTTTTTTTTTTTTTTTCATAAATTTTTTTTTTCATCAAACTTTTTTTTCATCATTTTTCGTTATAAATTTTTTTTTCATAAATTTTTTTTATTTTCATCAAATTTTTTTTTTTTCATCAAATTTTTTTTTTTTCATCAAATTTTTTTTTTTTTTTTATCAAAATTTTTTTTTCATAATTTTTCGTTATAAATTTTTTTTTCATAAATTTTTTTTTTTTCATAAAATTTTTTTTTTTCATCAAATTTTTTTTTTATCAAATTTTTTTTTTCATAAATTTTTTTTTTTCATAAATTTTTTTTTTTCATCAAAATTTTTTTTCAGAAACTTTTTTTTTATTTTTTTTCACCAAAAATTTTGGCTTCATTGATTTTTTTTAACATATTTTTATTTTTCCAAAACTGCTTTTTCACCAAGTCTAAGCTTTTCGCATAAAAATTTTCCATTTGTTTATCAAATGTACATAAAACAATTGAGAGTGTTATATTCTTTGGTGCCGAATCTTTTATACTCTCCATTATGTAAAAACACTTTTTTGCACTTATTTTTGCACTCACTTACGAAATGTACAGTTCTTTTGGTTTTTTAATGGGGTCCTCGACTGATATTTCAATTCGTTTTGCATGGAATAGCAAAGTAATATAACTTTGTTTTTTCTAAAAAAACTTTGCTTTGGCAAGTACACCCAAATCTTCCGCAAAACATTATCATGATTTAATGTTTTGGGCAAGAGTACAAATTTTGCAGGCATTTTTTCTTGGTCATTTCAGCAAATCCATTAATAATGTTACTACGGAAATATTTTTATTAATGATAAAACACAGCTTGTCACCAAATTACCTAATCAATTCTACAAACTTTTAAAATTTTCGAGTTTAAAAAAAAACAAGTAGAAAAGTTAAATTCGACTTTGCCGAATGTATGAATACCCTCCACAATGCATTTTTTTTAAAGGGTAGTACATTTTTAACGTGAAAATATAAACAATTTTGGTTAGAAATATTTTATTTTGAGTAAAAACTCTTTTTTTGTCATTTAAAAAAAAAAAAAAATTACTAATTTTTTTTTTGAGTGTAAAATTTTTTTCGAGTGTAATATATTTTTGCTGTAAAAATATTTCTGAGTGAATGCACGTACGTATGTACACAAAATATAGTCATTTTTGTAAAAAAAAACTAAATTTTTTTTGTGTACATTTTTTTTTGAGTGTAAAATTTTTTTTGAGTGTTAAATTTTTTTTGAATGTAAAATTTTTTTTGAGTGTAAAATTTTTTTCGAGTGTTGTTTTTAAGTTACCAATGCTTTTGAAACTAAACAAGTTTAAAAAGCATTGCTTTAAAATTAAACAAGTTTGAAAAGCATTGTTTAGTTACCACCAATGCTTTTAAAACTTGTTAAAACACGTGGCATTTTAGATGAAACTAATCTGAAATTCAGGGTTTTACTAATAACTTTTGAACCACTGGACCGATTGAGCTGAAATTTAAAACCAAACAGACACGGGGAACGGCAAAGATACGTGCCAAGCTTCAGTAGTCTCATTATTGTCTTTCGAAAGTTATCGTGTTTTTTATCTCGTAAATTCGCGAAACACCCTTGCCGAAATTTACTCTTTTGCTCATAACTTTTGAACCACTGAACCGATTTGGCTGGATTGCAATACCAACCTGGCCAGGTAAATGACAAACATATATGCCAAACTTCAGTAGCCTCTGTAAAGTCTTTCAAAAGTTAGCGTGTTTTCTACGGACAGACTGACAGACGGACGGACGGACGGACATCGCTAGATCGACTTAAAATCGATCGAGGATCATAAATATATATACTTTATGGGGTCCTAGACCAATATTTCGAGGTGCTACAAACGGAATGACAAACTTATATATACCCTCTATCACTAGAGTGGAGGGTATAAAAAAAAAATTAAAAATTCTCGTAACTTTTTAACCACAGATTTCCCTGAAATGCAAAAACGACCTGACCGGGACTATGGAAAATATGCACAACTAGCACCAGGAACCAGAAAATTAACTTTTAAAAGCAGACAGACAAAAGAACGACATCTTCCAATTCATCCACATTTTTTTAGATTTTACAAAGATCATTGTAAAACTTCAATTCAAATTTTAAATAATTTTCTTTGTATGTAAATTTCATAATATTCATATGGAGTATGAATTTTTTACTTTATTAAGCAGCGATAATAAATTTACAGCTTTATATAATTTTTAATAAATTCTTAACAAAATGTTTTTCCTTAAATATATAACATTTTTTACATAAATATATACATTTTAAGTGTTAAAGCACATGCCATGACACGTTTTAACATGTAAGAGTTGCAAAAAATATACACACAACATACAAAAATGTAAACAAATACCAGGAAATGTTTAACAAATACAACTAAACACACACACACACGCACACAAAAACACTCTCATACACGCAAAACAATAAAAACTAATATCAACACTAGCCAACCTCATCAACATAGCCACCATTCCGTCAACACACTCAATGGCAATACATGCTACGATCAACATACGCAGCGCTCATTAACTGCAAGACAAGCGTAAGTCAAAAAACGCGAATTGGTGGTATACGAATGTTTAAGTTTCTAATTGAAAAAATCCTTTAAAATTTTAAATAAAAAAAAATTGCTCGAGCTCGAGGCCAGTTTTTTCTTGCAAATAAATATTCTTTAATAACATTCTAATATATCGGTTCTCTTTGAAGATGTCAATGTGAACGCATAAAATTACACAATTTTTTATAAAAATTCTCAAAATCTCTGATGATGATCTTCAAAGAAAATCCAAAAATTGGAATGGAGTAAAATATTAATTAAGGCCGTTTGGCACGATAATACAGAGTCGTGAGATTTTAGTCAACCAAAATAAAATTAAATTTGGTCTGTTTACTGAGTCTTATCGTGACAAACGGACTTTATTAAGAAAACACTGGCGTCGAGCTCCATGAAATTTTATATATTTAGCTGTATATTATGTATATTATCTTCCTTACAAATTAATTTTCCATTATATTCCATTATAAAATACAAAGTTGCGGTTTTTCAGTTAAGTCTATTTTGAAGTAAATAAGCGATAATATACATATTTAAGTGTGGTAAATGGTAGATGTACTTTACAATGTTTCCACTTGTAAATGTACAATATTTCTGTCATCTTTGTTTATTGCTCTAGTATCATTTTAAACGATAAGAGACCGAAGAGCGTGTTTTGTAAATAAAAAAAAAAAAACCTACCAATCAATTGTTAAATAAATATTACAAAAATCTATAGCAACAAATAGCATACAAAAAATAATCATAAAAATCATTTATATAAAAATAAAGAAAAAAAAACGACCACATACACGCAAAAATTTATACAGCTGTGGTTTTTCTCAAAACCATAGATAAAAAAAATAGATTACAATGGCAAAAAAAAATATTAAAAGGGTGTCCTTTAATTTTACTAAAAGCAAATACTTCATTATGAAATGAAACATGGATTGAATTTTATATGATGGATATTTTCTTTTAATCTTTGTCAAAGGGATTTTACGTTTAGAAATTTGATATTTAAATAAATTAATGCCAAAATTATTTAAAGTGTTTAAAATCTTACATAAATTTCAAATTTCAAAAATAAAAAATTGTTTTATTCGACCATTAAAATATTATATTTTGAGTATCTATATTTTAGCTCGAGGTCATTATTTCCTTTACTAATCAAAACTATGATATTTTCATGGAATAATTTTCAAAAAAATTATTTTTCTGCTTCAAATTTTTTACATTGGCAATTTTTACAAAACTTAATCGACACGTGTTTATTAATATTTCACTTTGATCATGTAGGGTTTTTTTTAGCTTTGCCAAATAATCTTGACAATGGAATCTGATAAATTCCGAAAGACGTGTCGACTAAGCCTTGCAAAAATTACCAATTAAATAAATTTAAAACAGAAAAATTATTTTCATGAAATTATTCTATGAGAATATCATGGTTTCAATTAGTAAAGGAAATAATGACCTCAAGCTAGAATAAACCTAAAAAATTGTTCAAAATTTAAAATAAAAATTCTGAAATATTCTAAAAAAAAAATTGAAAAACCTACGAAAACATCAGAAAAATGGAGAAAAATAGAGAAAAAATTAAAAAAAATACAAAATAAAATGTCAGTAAACTTTAGAAAAAATTAGGAAATTCAAGAGAAAATAAATTTAAAAATTGTTTATTGGCGAGGATTTGTTATTCGACAGATCTTTTACTTTTTTATACCCTCCACTTAGTGATAGAGGGTATATATATAAGTTTGTCATTCCGTTTGTAACTCATCGAAATATTGGTCTAGGACCCCATAAAGTATATGGGGCATTCCATGCCAAATCACTCACTTTTAGGCCCGACCCCCTTCGATTAATTTTATTTTTGGATATGTTTTAGTACGTATTAAATGCAACTTGCAGCCAAATTTTCAGCCTTTTATACCAAGGTGGTGTTGAGTAATCAATTTTTCAAAATGGCGATTTTTTCCAAAAAATGAAAAAATTTAAATTTTCAATCAATTTTGACCAGTAAAAAATATAGATATTTTAAAAAAAGTTGGACAACGTTTTGTTGGTATTTAAATGTAGTTTTAGGAAAAAAATGTGAAAAAATTATTCGAAGTAAATATCACTTATTTTTTGACGTTTAAAAATTAAAATCGACTTTTTGAAAAAGTCCGAAACCTTCGATTTTTTTGTAAAAAACTATAAGAATTCTACTCTAAATTATGCAACTTTTAAGCCAAAACTCGAGATGTGATCACAATTCTTTCTATTTTTTTTTTAATTTTTAAAATTGCACCTTTTATGTTTTGGCTCTGATTTATTTTATATGGAGATCCAAAAAAAAAAAAGGTAGATACTGACCCTAACTTACCCTAAATATATTCATTTGGAGGTAAATATACGTCTCACAAAAATTTGGGACGATCGGACATGTGTAAGGCGCTTAGCATTGTCCTTGAAGTTTAAAAAACGGATTACAAGGAAAAATATGAATTTTTTTCTGTTTTCGCAATTTCTTTGGTATTTTAAGTTAAGTTTTAATTTAAGTGATTACAGAATTATGATGTGGAGTAAAATGCCTTTCTAATAAGGTACTAAAAACTAAAATCGGTTGAAAATCAGCCAAGTTATTACAACTTCCCCAGGCATCTAGCGTGTGCCATACAACTTGATTAAAAAATACGAGGCCTTTTTTTTAAATTTATTGAAATTTTCTACTGTAATAACATTTTTTCATTATTCATGTTTCAGTGTAATATTTTTTTGACTTTTCCAAATTTTAAAACAAAAAAAATATTTTTTTTCTTAAAATAGAGATTTCAAAAGGGTGTGGAAAATGCAGGCATTTTTAGCACTAATTTAAAAAATGTTAGCAAAACACAATATGAAAAATATTTGTCATCTAATAACATTTGAACTTGAAGAATAAAAAAATGTTATTACAGTAGAAAATTTCAATGAATTTCAAAAATCGGATTGTATTGATTAATCAAGTTGTCTGCCACACGTTAGATGCCTGGGGAAGTTGTAATAACTTGGCTGATTTTAAACCGATTTCGGTTTTTATGACCTTAATAGAGAGACATTTTACTCTACATTTCAATTCTGTAACCATTTGAATTCAAAATTAACTTAAAATACCAAAAAAATTAAGAAAACAGAAAAAAATGCATATTTTCCCTTGTAATCCGATTTTCAAACTTCAAAGCCGATGCGGCACGCCTTACCCATGTCCGATCATCCTAAAATTTTCTGAGACGTATTTTTACACCCAAGTTAATATATTTAGGGGAAGTTACGGTCAATATTTACCAAATTATTTTTTTTGGAGCACCATATAAAATAAACCAGAGTCAAAAAAAAAAAAAGTGCAATTTTCAAAATTTGAATAAAAATAGAAGGAATTACGATCACATCTCGAATTATGACTTAAAAGTTGCGTAATTTAGAGTAGAATTTTTTGACATTTTAAAAAAAAAATCGAAGGTTTCGGACTTTTTCAAAAAGTCGATTTTAATTTTTATACGATAAAAAACAAGTGATAATTACTTCGAATAATTTTTCATATTTTTTTTCTAAAACTACATTTAACTACCAACAAAATGTTGTCCATCTTTTTTTAATATATCTATATTTTTTACTGGTCAAAATTGATTGAAAATTTAAATTTTTTCATTTTTTGGAAAAAATCGCCATTTTGAAAAATTGATTACTCAACACCACCTTGGTATAAAAGGCTGAAAATTTGGCTGGAAGTTGCATTTAATACGTACTAAAACATATCCAAAAATAAAATTAATCGAAGGGGGTCGGGCCTAAAAGTGAGTGATTTGGCATGGAATGCCCCATATACATATATTTATGACCAGTGATCGATTTTAAGACATTCTAGCGATGTCCGTCTGTCTGTCTGTGGAAATGGTGATCACGGCCACAATATTACACGGAGATCACTGAAACTTAACACATTTATTGGAAGTTCTCCCGAGCAGTTTGGTATTGCATTTGAGCGATATCGGTTCAGCGGTTCAAAAATTATGAATGAAAATGTAAGGACGCCTCGAAAATTTTGGTACATTCAACATAACCTAAAAAAACAAAATGCTTTAATTCGGCTGCTGATTGACATATGTGAACATAATTGAACACCGAATGGTATTTAAACAAGCACAAACATATTTCTGATAAAAAAAAATCGCTTTTTTTCGCGGAAATTTTTTTTAAAGTTTTTTTTTTTTTCAAAAGTCATTTCGTTTTAATTAAAGCTTTTTGCGATAATCTTTTAGAAATTGTGGAGGGTATCAATACATTCGGCAAGGGCGAATTTAAATTTTGTACTTGTTATATACAAAGTTATGTCATTTTGATTTTAAATAGAAATTTTATCATTTTATTTAAAAAAAAAATGTGTAAAAACAATTTCCTCAACAATCTTTTCCCTCATAAAAATAGCATACATTTAAATAACATACAAACAAAACTGATAAATTTTTTAAATAATTTTGCAATTATTTTTTTTTTTCATATACTTGATTTTTTCCCCTTAACTATTGTTAATCATGCAACACAACAACAAAAAAAAAAAACAATAATTAAAATGTCTTTCAATTTCCCCCACAACTTTTTAATCAATAATAAAAATGTAAAATGTGAAATGTAAAAAAAAAATAATATGTGTCCAACAATGTCTGTATATTGGATGTTTACATCTTACCAATATCATTGTATTGCTATTGGTTTTTATTTATTTTTTTAAATATATGTATTCAATTTACGAGCATTTAATGTTTAATGTAGATTGCATTTTGTTTGTATGTTCAAGTAGTATCTGAGAGAATCAGAAACTTTACCAGTGCGTGTGCATGCGTATCTATAAAATACACATTAAAATTAATGTAAACACTTTTACGAGTCATTAAAATAAAAAAACCCTTTGACAACCCGAACAAAAAAAAAACAATAAAAAACACTGGAAATAAAGAATTATTTTTTTTATGCCACAACAATATTGAAAATATATTACACACATTGTTTAATGCTACTGCTGCTGCTGCTGAGACATACTTATGGGTGGACTTTTACTGGACATTGGCTGACTTTTGGCTGACTGAACATGATAGATGGACATGTCAAGAAATCATTTTAAAGAAGTCATGCATTTAAACAAGTTCATGACATTTAATTAATAAAAGGAATTAATAATTAAAAAAAAAATACTCAAACACAGGAATGAAAAAGATAAAACTTTTTTAATTATATGTAAATTTCTTATAAGAGTTTAAAATTAAAAATAACACAGTGATACAAAATCGAACTTTCCACATCGGATTGGTAAGAAAGTAAAAGCAAATGAAACTTGTCAAAACCTGTAGGCTTTTTTTAGTTAAGCGCTAGATTCTTTTACACTTATTTGAAGTTGGTGATTATAAAGTAATTTAAACGTTTTTATGTATTAAATATGTCCCACTTTGGGGAACCCTGATTGTGGCCTTATTGGACATATAGAAAACAGCGTCCAAACTTAAGCTCGAAATTACGTTATCTACAACCGGTATGAATTTCACTGCAATCGGTAGAGTACCTACTTACTAAATATTAAAATTATTAAAAATAAACCACTGTGCACCGTTGAGTATGATTGTTATTTAAAGGCAATTATAAAATTAAGTATACGCCCTAATACAGTTTTCAAGTAATGCGTGTAAAAAAAATCTAGGTTAGGTTAGGGTAGAAGGTGTCCGATTGGCACCTCGCATCGACCTCTTGGTCAATAGCGATAGCACAAAACTTTTCGCCTTATAATTCCCAATGGGATTAGTGTCGAATATGTATTTATATTTTAGTTTGATCATTAACGATTGTTATTGAAGACCCTTTGCTACTTGTAGTTTAGGGTTTTTATTTTTTGCTAAATAATCTTGACAATGGAATTTGACAAATTCCGAAACACGTGTCGATTAAGTCTTGCAAAAAATGACCAACACAAATAAATTTAAAACAGAAAAATTATTTTCTTGAAAATTATTCTATGAGAATATCATAGTTTAATTAGTAGAGAAAATAATGACCTCGAGCTAAAATAAACCTTCTCAAAATATTTTTTCAAAATTTTTTAAATATTTTCCTGATTTCTGATTAATTTTTATGAAAAACTGAAAATTGTTTTATTCGTCCTTTAAAATATTACATTTTGAATAGGTTTATTCCAGATCGAGGTCAATATTTTCTTTACTAATTAAAAACTAATTAAAACCGTTAAATTCCCATGGAATAATTTTCAAGAATATTTTTAATCTATTTTAATTTGTTTACGTTGGTAATTTTTGCAAGACTTTATCGACATTGAATTTTTTTCTGATGTTTTTTGAATTAGAAATGTGAAATAAAAATTCAAACCTAACGGACATTTTTCAAGACTTGAAAAGTCCAACTAAGGGTTGCAACTCTATAAGAAGTTACAACAATGTTATAAAAAGTTAAAAATACTTTGACTAACAAGGGAAGTCTCCCTAGTGTCACCCGCGGATCTTTATGGAATTGGTTTTATTTTGTAGATCAGAAAAAATAAAGGGACACGTATTTTTTTTTAGCGGCCCAAATTCATATTTAGGGGGTAAAAAGTAGGGGGGAAGACAAGGCCATTTTTCAGTTTTTTTCGTTTATCCCCTTTATTATGCAAAGAAACCTAGTCATGTTACATACCAAATGAAAGGTCTTTGGAAAACCTATCTACGTGTGCAAAGAACGTGTCCTAACATGCACAACTTTTCGTCATATTGAGTAAAACACCAAAATTTTTGGACATTTTTGTTAATAAGTCGAAAAATATTAACTTCTTTGGCCCGTTGTTAGCACCACGAGATAGGTATTTTTAATACCTTTAATCTGATACCACACATGCCTATATTAATTTTGTTAAAATAGGCGTAAATCGTAAAAAACTGAAAAAGGTCAATTTCTCCCCATACAAGTCGACCCACCCTAAAAATGAGTTTGGGCCGCTAAAAAAAAATACGTGTCTAATTAATTTTCGTTCTTAACAACATATCCAAATTTCATGAAGATCGGAGGGTGACACCAGGGAGACTTCCCTTGTAAGTTCGTGCTAAACGATAACATATGGGTAATAAATTGTAGTATGATTCTCGTATTCTTTTCTCATGTACATTTACATTTAAATAGATGATTTTAAGTTGTCACACTAACAGTGACAATCGAAGAGTGCTGACGAAGGAAGGGTGACTTCTTCAGAAACCTATAGACATCTCCACTTATCCTGTATTATCAATTAATTTTTTCAGATTTTCTCATTGTACCAGCGTTGCCTGGTAACTTTTTCTCTTGTCCCCAAAAATATAATAAAAATGCCTGCGAATTTTGTACTCTTGCCCACAACATTAAATCATGATAATGTTGAAGATTTGGGTGTACTTGCCAAAGCAAAGTTTTTTTAGAAAAAATAATGTTATATTACTTCGCTATTCCATGCAAAACGAATTGAAATATCAGTCGAGGACCCCATTAAAAACCCAAAAGAGCTGTACATTTCGTAAGTGAGTGCAAAAATAAGTGCAAAAAAGTGTTTTTACATTTTGGAGAGTATAAAAGATTCGGCACCAAAGAATATACCACTCTCACTGGTTTTATGTACATTTGATAAACAAATGGAAAATTTTTATTCGAAAAGCTTAGACTTGATGGGTGAAAAGTAGCTTTTAAAATTTTTGGTGAAAAAAAATTACGAAAAAAAATTTGATGAAAAAAAAAATTCATGAAAAAGAAAATTAATGAAAAAAAATGATAAAAAAAAAAAATATGATGAAAAAAAAATTTTTAAAAAAAAAAAATTTATAAAAAAAATTTGATGAAAAAAAAAAGTTTGATGAAAAAAAAAATTGATGAAAAAAAAAAATTGATAAAAAAAAATTTGATGAAAAAAAAAAAGTTTGATGAAAAAAAAAGAATTTTAATTCTGTTTTTATATATTGTTGGACTTTATATTTTATAACTGAAGTTTTCATTTATTTCGGTTTGAGTCCATATTAATAAAATAAAGGACATTTTTCAAGACTTGAAAAGTCCTACTAAGGGTTGCAACACTGAGAAAATCTACTACAGTGTAAGAAATTACAACTGTGTTAGAAAAGTTAAAAATAGATTCATTAAGTTCGTGCTAAACGTAACATATGGGTAATGAAATGTGATATAATTCCCGTTCGCTTTTTCACCTTAATGTACGTTTAAATAGCTGATTTTAATCTTACACACCCACAGTGACAATCGAAGAGTGTTTCTGTAGGTGTGTAGGACAGTTTCTTCCGAAAGCTGTCGACATCTCCACTTAGCCTGTGTTGTCAATTAATTTTTTCAGATTTTCTCATTTTACAACAAAAATAATTATTTCTCAGAAATAATTAATATGGACTCAAACCGAAATAAATGAAAACTTCAGTTATAAAAAGAATTTTATGAAAAAAAAAAATGATGAAAAAAAAATTGATCAAAAAAAAATTAATGGAAAAAAAAATTTATGAAAAAAAAATTTTTTTGGTGAAAAATAATTATGTTACTTTTTGTTCACCAGCTTTTGAAAAACGGTTATATTCACCACGAGGTGAATTATTATCAAAGTTACAAACCCAAGTTATTAAAATTTTTGGTTTTAAGAAAATGAAAATAGTAATTCTTGTTTCTTTTTCGTTAATTGTTAGCTTATATAGGCAAACTGAGGTGGCGTCCTGCAACTTTTTTAAAATTAGACACCAGCCTAAAAACATTATCATGTTAAAAAATCCCCAAAAGTTCCCACACCATAAAAAAATATATTTTTTTTTATCGCAAAAAAATATTTCTTCTTTAGTATTTTAAACAAATTATGAATAGCAATTTTTTAATTTTTTCGTGAATTTATCCATTTAAAAATCCCCAAGAATCCTCAAACAATCAAATAAATGTTTTTTGGTAAAGTTAATATACAGTTTACAGCCGATAAATGCACAGTTTGCGCAACGTAATCTCGTGTCAAAGAAGGGTTTTCACTAAAACTTGTTTTCTAAACGTTGACTACTTTAATTTAGCATGTGGTATCAAATAGACAAAAAATTAACTTCCCCAAAAAATCCCCAAAATAAGTTTTAAAATCCCCATAAAAATCTCCAGTAGGATTTATTTTCGCATGTAATCCCACTCTTAGGGTATAAATCCCCAAATCTGGCAGCCTTGCATTGTACTACAAATATATCACATAATTTATTCTTCACAAAGTGTTGGAGTACACTATGGCGTATGATAAATATGCTATCTTTTACAGTACACCATGGCGTATGAAAGTTTAAATATTAATTATACGCCTAAGCAAACTTTTATTTATACTAAAAAATATGCCTGCAAATCTTCCTATCGTTTCCCTAGAAGTTTTCTAGGGAAACGATAATTTAGCATAAATATAAATCTTTAATGTTTGTAATCACTGAAAAATTTACGTTTACTTCTTAAGTAATATCATGACACTCATATTAATATCGTTTGAAAATTTAATGACCTCGGAAACCTTTAACCTACTTGCAAACACTTAATTTCCTGTAACTCTCTTTTTTAAATTTTTTAAATTGAATAAATTTAATTTCTGTGTTTTGTGTAAAAATATCAATGTAATGTACGTGAGTCTTTTCAGCACGAATTTTAAAATATGTTTTTTATAGCTAAACCTGAACAACCCTCTTAAAAGTTGTTAAAAATAAAAAAATAAAATACTTAAAATACTTAAAAGTGTAACATACGTGGCCAACATAATAAAATTTATGTATGTTGTGACACTATAACACACATACACTTCAATCATATAAAGACACACTCAAACATATACATTTTTCAAAAAAAAATAAAAAAATAAAATGAAGCCTAAAAATAGGCCTTTATTTTTGCATTAGTGATGATACTCTTCTCTTCTGGTTTTAACAGTTCATTACCCACAGCACAAAAAAAACTAAGGAATTTTAGAAAAGGGAATATTAAAGGACGTATACATTTATTTCTGTTACTTGTCTAAAATTTTGTTTTATTTTTGTACAAAATGTACTTTGGGACCCTTTTTTAAGCGCAAATTATAAAATGAATGTCACTTGTTCTTTTCTGCATGTACAGTGGAAATGAAAAAAATGTAAAGCATATTTATTAAAACCTTAATATTTTATTGCGATATTTAAGTTTTAAAATTCAAATCTCATTTTTGAAAATGTATGTACTCTTTGATTTTTTTGAAATTTTTTGATGTAAAACTTCTATCGATTCTACAAATTTTTTGCCCCGTCGGATCGAGAGACAACAATTATTACTATTTCTTAAAATTTTTTGAAAAAATTTTATTTTAATTTTCCAATCTTAAAATCATTTCTATTGCTCCAATGGTGCGTCATAGAGGGGTCTTTTCCAAAACCGACCCCCATTAATTTCTACGTCTAAACATTTCTTCGGAATAATCTTATACCCTATCTCCGATTACTAAGGGGGCTCCCATACAAAATGACATTTTTTAAAATTTGCTCCAACCGCTCTAACTGCCCTACGAGTGCCCTTAGAGCAAGATGTATGACGCACATTGGGAACTTTGTATGGAAAAGGCGCGCATCGACGATTTTTAATTATAACTCTTGAACGGATAAGGAATTTCTTGACATTCTTTACCATTATAAAAACTGGAGACCTTAAGGAACTCACTCATGTGGATTGGACATTTTTCACATTAGTACCCTACTTGTAAATTTAAGGCAAAGTTGGTTAATTTATTCATATAAAAAAATAAAATGAAGGTCAATTATTTAAAACAGTGACGGATTTAAAGTGACTAAACTAAGCGATGGATTTTCTTTCTATGAACGGTTTTCTTTCTCCTAGGGTGTCTACTTAGCGAATACGAGCATTTATTGTAAATAACTAAACATTTGTTTGGCTCTCAAATGCGCGTCTAGGATCCAATGTGCGACACATGTTTCGGAATTTGTCAGATTCCATTGTCAAGAATATTTAGCAAATATAAACCCCTATACTACTTACAAGTAGCAAATGCATTTTAATGACAATTCGTTAATGATCAAACTAAAATATTAATACATATTCGACTCTACTTCCATTGGGAATTAGAAGACGATGGTACAATTATCGTCTTCTAATTCCCAATGTGAGTAGAGTCGAATATGTATTAATATTTTAGTTTGATCATTAACGAATTGTTATTAAAATTCCTTTGCTACTTGTAGTATAGAGATTTAATATTTGCTAAATAGTCTTGACAATGGAATCTGACAAATTCCGAAACACGTGTTTAATTAGTAGAGAAATTAGTGACCTTGAGCTAGAATAAACCTACTCATAAAAAAGAAGTAATTAAAGACTTCTGCTAGAAAAATTAAAATATTTTTTACCAAAAATCTGCCTTAGTCAAAAAAAAACAAACTTCTGTTCCCCACTGTAAATTTAAACATCTAGCTAAAATTGTCATACTTTTCTATTTTTTTGGCACTAAAAAAATTCTGTGCTTATTTTTCACAAATAAACTTCATATGTTGCTAGTTTTAGACAAGAATATAAAAAGAGAAAATAATAAAAAAAAATATGAAATAAAATAAAAACTAAAGTAAATGTATGTTTGTGGTGCTAGAAATAAGATGAACATGAAGGAGTAAATGATGACAGTAAGTAGATGTTGAGTGTAGTGAGAGAAGAATATATAAGAATACAAAAAGGAGCAAAACTATAAGAAAAATAATAAAAAATAAAAAAATAAAAATATGAGTTTCTAGTTCGGTGAGTTTTTAAGAGGCTGTAATGACAACATACCACCCAAGTAGTTTAAGTAAATGTTTTTTGGTGTATTTTATTTATTTTTGTTTTTTATTTTTAAGAAAAAAGTTGTCATTTGGCATAAGTGGTAACAAGAACAGTCAAGTTAACTGAATACATGTTTACTTAAGTCCAATTGTCACGATAACATTTTTCGAATTTTGAAATTATTTGTAAAAAAAATATTTTTAAGGCATATTTTTGGTAGTAAAAAGATTAGGTAATCTTCTTTAACAATCTTACGACCTTTTTTAATTTTTTGGCAATCAAAAGATAATTGTGTTTATATACCAATGCGTAAATAATTTGCCAAATTTTGAGTAACATTTAGAAAACTGTCGAAAATCATATTTCTTTTTTTATGCCTAAAAGTATCCATTAGTAAAGTATGCGACACACCTAAATAATCTTCACAATGGAATTTGACAAATTCCGAAATACGTGTCGATTAAGTCTTGCAAAAAATGACCAAAACAATAAATTTAAAACAGATAAATTTAAAATTACGACCTCGAGCTAGAATAAACCTACTGAAAAAATAATATTTTAAAGGTCAAATCAAAAAAAAATTTAATTTTTAATCAAAATTAATCAGAATTTGATTAAAATAATTTATCAAAAAAAAAATCCACTTGATCTAAGAAAGGATTTGCTTTTGTGACAATTTTGAACATAAATCATCGATTCTGAAATATTACGTACACTCGATTGCAGAATAATCAAATGACTGCTAGAATCAATTATTTAGAACGGAAAATTTTGTTGAGTTGTACCGTGACAATGCCTTTAATAGTTCCATATGCTGTTTACAGGTAATCCTCGCATTGCATGCTAGGATTTCAGACCAATATTTCGATGATTAATAAACTAAATGATTAACTTTTGTAAACTCTATTTCTTTTTAAAGAAGTGGGGTTTATTTAAAGTGGCGCATATACCATGTGTTCCCTGTAAATATATGTTAATGGTGATATTGTTTAAAGTATAAAATGTGGCATACATTTAGGCTTAAATTTGCTTTTTTATTTGTAGACCCTTTTTAAAAAGGGTTAAATGTATTTGCAAATAAATAAAAAACTTTAGCAAACATTTACTAATGATGTCATTTAGTAAATATAAAAAAACAAATTCTTCAAAAAAAAAATAAAAACTCTTGAGGCTTAAAAGAGAGTTTGAATTTCCGGTTTCTAAATATATAGAAAACCCACGCAATCGTAAACAAAGTATCGAAATAAACCAAGGATGGGTAGCAAGAGCAAGAATTTTAAAAATGCCAAATCATTTCAATATAAATCTATTACCAAATTAAAAAAAAAAAATCATTGATAATTTGATATTTTGAAACTTTGGGCTTAATAGCTCTTTTTACAGACAGAAGGACGGACGAAAGGGCCTTGAATTCTAACTCCATATTTTGATGAGTTACACATAGAATGACAAAGTGATAATACCCGCATATTGTCGTTGTGAGTGTATAAACTGCAAAATAAAAAAATATATATTTCTGAACCCCGAATTGAACCGAGAACTTTCATGCTGTTAGCCTAGAAAACAGCCACAGTGCTATTTTAATTAAATTTTGAAATAAAAAAGAAAAATATATGTTTGTCAAACTAATAAAAAAAAATGTTGATATAATTAAACTTGTTGTTGAACTAAAACCTCATTGTTAATCATTTGTTTAATTGCTTTTAATTTCACACACACAAAAAAAAATGCCAATGAACGAAATTCAGAGTATTTATGAACAAATTCGTCAAAATTTATTAACTTTTTCATAGCACTTATACATTTTTTCATAGTATTTATGAATAAATCATGATATATATTAGGAATTTAAGAAATACTTAAAGTTTCATAAATACTATGAAAAAGTTCGAAAATTTAATGAAAAAGTTCATAATTTTTTATGTATTTGTTCATCTATACTATGAATTCCGTTTATTGGAAAATATTTTTTTTCTGTGCAATATCTTTTTCTTTGCAACTGACAATTTGTAACAAAAAGTACTAGTTACCGCAAATAATGTCATTTGCTTTTACTGTTAAAAACAACTAAGATTCTAGTAAATTTTACTTTAAAAACTTTTCTTAGTGTATACTCTCATATAATTATCATTATTTTTAAACATGTTGTCTACATGAAAATTTACTTTATATTGTCTCTTTAGAATAAATTATACATATATTTGTTTAACATACATTTTATTTTAAATGTAAACCTACATTTTTAGAAATGAAAATGGTACAAGTCATTTGGAAACAGTATGACACTCTATATGTGACATGCTGTAACAACAATTTTACATACTAATGAAACTACTTGTCGTATTTGTTCTAGTTACTTTAGAAAGAGAAGGTATAACAAGTGTTAGAAACAAATTTTGGTTAAAAATATAAAAAAAAAATTTAAAATAAGACTGACCATTTAATATCCCACACCAGTTTTTTTTTTTGGAAAATGGTTTCCAGGTTCAAACATGACCGATTGAATCTATCTTTTGTCAAATCTTTAATAAGTGTAAAAAACACTCACGAAACCAATTTGAGTAAAATGGTCTTCTATATGATGCCAATAAACCGTTTTAACTAAATATCGGACGAAAATTACATATGGCGCCTAAGTCCAAAAATGGTCCGATTATAAACAGATTTGAAAAGGTTATTAAAGTACGCGTTAAACACGCACAAACAATATTTTAATTAAATATTTTCTATTTTTATGAAATTTTAGAGGTTTATGTGAATATCGGAAAGATGGTTTGTATGGGGGCTACCAGAAGAACTGGTCCGATTCCTTTAAAATTTGGCATGTTGATTTCAGCATAAATGTTATAGTATGTGTGTGCTCACCACTGATTTAAAACATAAATTATCATTTTATCTACTTACATACGAATATAATACTTTTATGTTTTGCCCCTAACGATTTTCAATTTGCTTAATACTCTTGACAATGGAATCTTGCAAAATGACCAAACCCAATCAATTTTAAACAAACAACTTTATAAATAGTTTCTTGTACCAATTTGTGGTACAGGGTATAATGAGTTTGTTCTGATCGGGTATACCAAGGTTTCGGTATACCCGGAACCTTGGTCCTAGACCTATCTTGAGATATATACCGATCGACTTATAATTACTTTTTGAGTCAATTAAGCTATGTCCTTTAGTATGTCCATGTAAACTGTTTAAGCACCATTTGGTCCAAGGACAAAGCCTATTCTATTCAAGTTCACAAATCACTTTTCCAAATTTTGACAGAATTGGATTGGTCTTTTTTGTAGTTCCCATACAAACCACCACTCCGATATTTACAAAATTCCTTCAAAATTCATGAAAATGTAAAATATTTGATTATTTTTTTTTTGTATGTGTTAAACGTGTGCTTTGGTAACCTAATCAAATCTGAATATAATTGCCTAATATTTGAACTTAGTCCTCCATGTGAAAATTTCGACCGATATTCAGTTAAATCGGTTTATTGACAAGAAAAATCAACCAATTTCACTAAAATTTGGATTTTGTGTTTTTTCTACACTAATTTAAGATCTAACAAAAGATAGATCCAATCGGTCCATGTTTGGACTTGGGACCCATTTTCCAGAAAACACTGGTGTAGGGTATCATATGGTCGGTCTTGACTGAAGTTAAATTATCTTGTCAAATTTTAAACTTCAATATAAACGAATTTTTGAAAAAAAAAAAAATATTTAAAACAAAAAAATAAATCCACCGATTTGGTCCGGAGGTATTTTAGTAAACCCACTTTTTAAAAACAAAGTTAAAAATTTGAGCTTTTTTTTGGATTCAACGCAAGATTTTGCATGGAAAATAAATGCAAAATATCGTGGATGGCAAATCTGTTTTTTAATTGTAAACGCCTTGTAATAGTTTCCCCAAAAAGTATGCAATTCATAAAATTGTTAATGTTTTCTTTATAAATTGCCTACTTTTAGGCAGAAGATAACACAAGGTGTTTCGTAATTAATTTTAGCTTTAGCTTTTATTAAAATTATTTTTTTTTTTATTTCTTACCAAGTTTTAATTTTAAAAAAATCTCAATCCCTTGTTATACCTTCCCTTTTACTTATAGTAATTTTGCATACATAAAACAAATATATCTAACATATATTTTTCGACATTAAATGATGTATGAAAAGAAAAAAAAAAATACAATCTCCAAGTACAGCAGATAGTCTTGTACAACACTAATGTAAAATATATGAACAAACAAATGAAAATGAAATTTTTCGACATACAAAATGATATTTTGGAAAATATGAAAGGAAGAAAAATGAAAAATAAAAAAAAAAATAGGCAATTCATGTCAGAAATGTTATCTTTATGACAATTTCATAATACTTACAGATAAAAATACAATAACATTCACAACATGCATCATATGTCTGAGATTAAATATAAAATGAGCAGTCTTTAGTTTAAGAGTTTAACAATTTGACTGAAATGTGTTAAAGTTCCTGGCTTATATTATAAAATGGAGGGTGAATTTTTGTATGGCAGACATTTAAGGATTACAAGTGTCAAAATTTTTTTGTTACAATATTTTTGTTTGGTTTTAATTTGAAATGACAATTGTAACCTAGTTTGGGGATAAAAATATAAAATGGGATAGTAACAAAAATTTTAAGAGAAATTTTTAAATTTTTAAACAAAAACATTTTTTGTAATACTACACCGTTCGAGAAAAATAAACACGAACTGGATAATATACTTTTGAAACTAGAGACTAAATGTAGTAAAACTGCATTTACAGTTTTTCTTTTCGTGATCCTGTTTCCTTTTAAAAGGATTTCAAAGTTTTAGAGGATTAAATTTTAGAAAATATTTTTTTAATATTTGTACTTGTCCAAGGATGTCACTAGTGATAGCAAATGAAAGAGGAGGTTCTCCCCTAATTTTCCTATTTTATTATTTTTACATATCAGGAAAAAGAAGTTAAGTTCTTTCAAAAATGTATCCTGCAATATCATTATAAATATTAAAAAAAATATTTTGATAAAGTTTTCAAATGACTTTACTCACATCCTTTTATCCCGATATGCCAAAATAAAAAAAATTTAAAAATTTGGGGAAATCCTCCTTTTTCATTTGCCATCACCAGTGTCATCATATGGCAAGTACAAATATTTCAAAAATATTTAACAAAATTTATCCTTTAAAACTTTGAAGTTCATTTAAAAGGAAACAGGATTACGAAATGAAAAACTGTAAATGCAGTTTTACTCCATTTAATCTCTACTTTCTAACGTATATCATCCGCTCAATGTTTAATATTGGCTGTCGGACGGTGCTATAATAAAAGAAAATGCTTCTTCATATTGATGATAATCTACACCAATATGATAAAATGTTGCATCCACTTTCGTCTAATGTAACGTATCATCAATATGATGAAGCGGTGTCATCAAAATAATGAAGCGTGTCATCAATAACACACAGAAAAAAATATTTGCCAATGAACGGAATTCATAGTATTTATAAAAGAATACATAAAAACTATGAACTTTTTCTTTAAATTTTTGAACTTTTCATAGTAGTTATAAAAAATGTTAAATAGTTCTTAAATTTTACATATTATGAAAAAGTTTATAAGTATTATGAAAAAATTAATAAATTGTATGAATTTGTTCATAAATACTATGAATTGGTATAATGACTTTGTGCTGATGTTTGTAACTACCCGAAAAAATGGTGCTAGACCTACCTTCAAGTATACCGATCGACTCAGATTGACTTTTTAAGTCGATTTAGCGATGTCCGTCCGGCCGTCCGTCCGTCCGTCCGTCCGTCCGTCTGTCCGTCCGTCAGTCCGTTTGTCCATCTATCGGTTTAAGCACGATACAGGTCGCAATTTTCAATCAATTGACTTGAAATTTCAAACTTAAGCATCTTTTTAAGCAAGGACGAAGCCTATTGAAATTGGAGAAAATCGGTCTATGTTTAGACCTAGCCCCCCATACAAATGCCTCCTTTGAATTCGGCTTAAATGACTCTAATAACCGTAATATAATAGATATCGCTTTGAAATTTAGCAAGTGATCAAGTTTTGTATGCACGAATCTTCATTCTAAATTTCAAAGGAATCGGGTCAGTCCTTCTAGTAGTCCCTATACGAACCACCCTCCCGATATTCACATAATTTCCTCAAAATTCATGGAAATGGAAATATTTGATAAAAATTTTATTTTTAAGTATTAAACGTGTACTTTAATAACCTAATCAAATCGGACAATAATTGTACCATTTTCGGACTTAGTCCCCCATATAAAAATTTCGACCGATACTCAGTTAAATCGGTCTATTGACAAAAAAAATAAACCAATTCCACTTAAATTTGATCTGTGTGTGTTTTCTACACTAAATAAAGATCTAACAAAAGACAGATCCAATCTTTCCGTGTTTGGACTTGAGACCCATTTTCCGGAAAACACTGGTGTAGGGTATCATATGATCGGTCTTGACCGACTATAACTTTCTTACTTGTTTTTTCATCAATTTTTTTTTTCATAATTTTTTTTTTATAAAATTATTTCAATAAATTTTTTTCATCAATTTTTTGTTTTTGTCAATTTTTTTTTCATCTTTTTTTTATAAATTTTGTTCATCAATTTTTTGTTCATAAAATTTTTTTTTTATCAATTTTTTTTCATCAAATGTTGTTATACCATCCAACTACAGTATGTGGGTATTAGAGGTGTCCTTAAAAACGAAAATCATCTTTTTACACCTGGTAGGGTCCTAAATTGTTCTTTAGTATCTAAAAATGAGTGAGCCAAAATTTTGGGGACAATCGGCTAAAAATAACTCGTGCCGGAAATGGATTGAAGTTTTGGGGCATTCTTATATGAAAGAAAAACCCTTTTTTTGTAGTTTTTGGTAAAATGTTGGTATTTGTTATTTTTTGTTAATTTTTTTGTGAAACAATACGAAAATTATATTAAATTACCTTTCCAAAAAGACTAATAAAACTAAATTCGGATAAAAAACAAGCATTTTTTCACAATAATTTAGCAAATATGGGGAAATTTTTTCTTTATTGTACGGAACGAAGCGTAAAATGTAAATTCTATAACTTTTGAGAAACCGGATATATGCAGATATCTTGTTTTATATAAATATGTAATGTCCCAAATTTGTCATTTCACCTCGATGAAAAGTGGTTAAAGATGCCCTATTTCTCTAAAAATTTACAGAATTTATGTTTTACACTTGGTATAGTACAATACAAAACATTTTTTCCCATATTTGCTAAATTATCATAGAAAAACACATTTTCTTTGAAATCCGCGGAAGTTATATCACTACCCACGCCAAATTAAAAAAAAGCTAGACTACTATATTTGTTAATTTTTATCTATGACATGGATATAATAACATTATAAAATAAAATTTAATTTTTTTATTTTTTTGCCTAGAAATTTTGAACATTTTCAAATTTTGGCTTTAAAAACCATGCAATGGTCTGGGGCATGTATGCATAAAATGCTTATTTTTTATCCGATTTGAATTTTTTTAACCTTTTTGGAAAGGTAATTTAGTACCATTTTCATATTATTTAACAACAAAATTAACAAAAAATAACATATACCAATAATTTTCCAAAAACTAGAAAAAACGTGTTTTTTTATCACATAAGAGTGTCCCAAAACTTCAATTCATTTTCGGCACGAGTTATTTTTATCCGATTGTCCCCAAATTTTGGCTCACTCATTTTTAGGTACTAAACTACAATTTAGGACCCTACCACGTATTCAAAAGTGATTTTGAAAAATTACCTTAGTCGTAAGGACACCTTTAGTGGGTATACTCACTTTGTTATTCCTTGTTTAACGCATCAAAATATCGGTCTGGGACCCCATAAAATATATATATTTATGATCAGTTATCGATTTTAAGACATTCTAACGATGTCCGTCCGTCTGTTGTTAACACTATGCGGTCCAAAATAAAAGAACTAGACTCCCGACATTTGGCGCGAATATGTCTTATGTTTCTAGGCAGATTAAGTTCGTAAATGAGTAAAATTGGACCCGGGAGAAATAAGTTCCCCCTTGAAGAACTAAACCAACCTCTGAAAAATATCAATTTTTACATGATTTTTTGTGTTTTTGTTTAACAAATGCAACATTTGTATGCTACAGAAGTTCAAAGTCCTGCATTTGGACCCTAAGAATTAGAAAATGTCGCTTTTTTCGGTCCGCCCGCCTTTTATGGGCTTGGAATAATTTTTTTTTTAAATTATGATAAACTTGCATTTCTATAGTGCAAAAAGCATAAGAATTTTTAAACACATATTCGAGAGGAAATTTGACCCCCCCCCCCCCCCCACCCAATTACAACTACTAGAACTTTTTCCTTCCGAAAAATTTTAATTTCCCATTCCTAATCTCAGCTTTAGGCATAAATTTTCCTTAAAAACATTTTGTAAACTTTAAACTTTTTTCCATCTTACAAAAACTTTTCAAAATGTCATTTATTATGAAAATGTTAAAAAAGAATGTTTGTATATAATTTTTTGTGAGTTTGCCCTTTAAATTTCCCTTTTTTTAAATGGTGTGAAAATAATTGACAAAACATTATTTTCTTTACTTCAAATATGTATAGGAAATTTTACATAAACATTTCAATACAATTCAATCGAGTGGAAAAAATTTTGAACAACAACACATGGTTTGCAATACTACTTCAACACTTAAATCTCATTTTACCAGCTCTTATAAACAATTTAGAAATAAAAATTTAAATTAAAGGAATTTTTCAATGACTTAAAGGCAAGTGACTTTTCCAAGCTGCTTAAAAACTTTTGGTCACCTTATCAATATAACACACAAAAAAACATTTTTCCAATGAACGACAAATTCATACAATTTATTAACTTTTTCATAATACTTATAAACTTTTTCATAGTATTTATGAATAAATCATAATAAGTGAAATTTAAGAATTATTTTACATTTTTCATAAATACTAAAGTTTATAAGTATTATGAAAAAGTTAATAAATTGTATGAATTTGTTCATAAATACTATGAAAGTCGTTCATTGGGAAAAAAAAATTTTTGTGTGAATGTTTAAATTTACAAATTTCTCCATGTAAATCAAGGTCTAGATGTTTAATACATAACCATATTCTTATATGTATACGAAGTACTTATGTTCAAGTATAAATCCATTTAGATTGAACACTGAACAGAACATAACAGAAAAAAAGTTATAAAAAAAAGTTATAAAAAGACATCATGCAAATTTTGTTTTTTAAACAAATTCTTTAAAAAATAATAATAAAAATATAAAAAAATATACAAGAAAAGGGAAAAAAACTTTTAAATAAAGCTATTGAAAAGTTCTAAGACTTTTCATTCTTTTTTTTTTTTTTGTTCAATACTTTTCTATCGGGGAAAATGTTTTTTTATATGTATATTTTATTTAATACTTGGAACAAGTGAAATTTCATCTTTAGAAAGTTATAGAAAGTAACAAAACATCATTGAATATTATAAAACGGAACGATAACCTTTGACATAAAACAGTGAATAATAGAAAATAAGTAATACAAGTATTTTGTATAGCAGACGATAAATACAGGGGCTTAAAAGGGGTAAGGGCCAAGAGTTAAGGAATAATATTTCAAAAAAAATAAATATAGATTGATCATTATACACTTGAAATATAACTCTACACTTAAAAAATTAGGTCATTAAAATATTATGTCATTAACTGTTTGTAGTTTATTTAAAAAGTTTTACGTTTTGTCAGTTTTAAAAGAAAAAACATTTGTTCAATGTTCAGTTATTTAAAATGACTATTTCTCTTATTTGTTTCAAAAATAGAAACATAAAAAATAAAGACTTTCATTAGCATTCAATTTTTAAAGTCATTTATTTTGATTCTGTAAGTAAAAACAAGAAAGTTATAGTCGGTCAATACCGACCATATGATACCCTACACCAGTGTTTTCCGGAAAATGGGTCCCAAATCCAAACATGGACCGATTGTATCTGTCTTTTTTAGATCTTTATTTAGTGCAGAAAACACACACAGATCAAATTTTAGTGGAATTGGTTTATTTTTTTGTCAATAAACCAATTTAACTGAATATCGGTCGAAATTTTTATATGGTGGACTAAGTCCAAAAATGGTCCAATTATATTCCGATTTGATTTGGTTACTGAAGTACACGTTTAACACCTAAAAATACAATTTTTATCAAATATTTCCATTTTTATGAACTTTGAGGGAATTATATGAATATCGGGAAGGTGGTTTGTGTGGGGACTACCAGAAGGACTGACCCGATTCCTTTGAAATTTGGAATGGTGATTTGTGCATATAAAAATTACCTGCTGAATTTAAACGCAATATCTATTTTAATACGGTTATAAGAGCCATTTAAGCCGAATCCAAAGGGGGCGTTTGTATGGGGGCTAGGTCTTAACATGGACCGATTTTCTCCAATTTCAATAGTCTTTGTCCTTGAACCAAAAGATGCTTAAGTTTGAAGTCAATTGATGAAAAATTGCGACCTGTATCGTGCTTAAACCGATAGATGGGCAGACGGACGGACGGACATCGCTAAACCGACTCAAAAAGCAATTCTGAGTCGATCGGTATACTTGAAGGTAGGTCTAGGACCAATATTTCGGGTAGTTACAAAAATCAGCACAAACTCATTATACCCTGTACCACAGAGTGGTGTAGGGTATAATAAGTGATTCTTCTTAAATTTTTAATGTTGGCATTTTTTAAAGATAAATCATTCGTTTTTACCTATTTTTTTGTAGACATAAAACTCAAAAAATTATTTATAGAAATAAAAAAACATGTTTGTATCAAGTGACTTTGGCACGATAGGTAGAGTGTCTGGCCAGAATGTAGTTGATTGCGGGATCGATTCCCAAAAAAAATTTATTTAAATTTTTTTAAATAAAATTCAATAGAAAATTGTAAAAAAAAACCTACGAAATAATTAATTTTTAATGTTTTCGTAGGAAATTATACCCTACACCACTCTGTGGTACAGGGTATAATGAGTTTGTGCTGATGTTTGTAACTACCCGAAATATTGGTCCTAGACCTACCTTCAAGTATACCGATCGACTCAGAATTACTTTTTGAGTCGATTTAGCGATGTCCGTCCGTCTGTTCATCTATCGGTTAAAGCACGATACAGGTCGCAATTTTCAATCAATTGACTTGAAGTTTGAAACTTAGGCATCTTTTGGCCCAAGAACGAAGCTTATTCAAATTGGAAATAATCGGTCCATGTTAAGACCTATCCCCCATACAAAGCCCTTTTTGGATTAGGCGTAAATGACTCTAATAACTGTATTTTAATAGATATCGCTTTGAAATTTAACAGGTAATCAAATTTTATGTGCACAAATCATCATTCCAAATTTCAAAAGAATCGGATCATTCCTTCTGATAGTCCCCATACAAAACACCCTTCCGATATTCACATAATTCCCATAAAATTCCTAAAAATGGAAATATTTGATACAAATTTTATTTTTAGGTGTTAACCGTGTACTTTACTAACCTTATCAAATCGGAATATAACTGGACCATTTTTGGACTTACAAGGGAAGTCTCCCTGGTGTCACCCTCTTCATGAAATTTGGATATGTTGTTAAGAACGAAAATTAATTCGACACGTATTTTTTTTTAGCGGCCCAAACTCATTTTTAGGGGGGTCGATTTGTATGGGGGGAAATTGACATTTTTCAGTTTTTTACGATTTACGTCTATTAAAGCACAATTAATATAGGCACGTGTGGTATCAGATTAAAGGTATTTAAAATACCTATCTCGTGGTGCTAACAACGGGCCAATGAAGTTAATATTTTTCGACTTATTAACAAAAATGTCCTAAAATTTTGGTATTTTACTCAATATGACGAAAAGTTGTGCATGTTTGAACACGTTCTTAGCAAACCTAGATAGGTTTTCTAAAGACCTTTCATTTGGTATGTAACATGACTAGGTTTCTTTGCATATTAAAGGAGATAAACGAAAAAAATTGAAAAATGGCCTTGTCTTCCCCCCTCCTTTTTACCACCTAAATATGAATTTGGGCCGCTAAAAAAAATACGTGTCCCTTTATGTTTTCTGATCTTTAAAATAAAACCAATTCCATAAAGATCCGCGGGTGACACTAGGGAGACTTCCCTTGTTAGTCCCCCATATAAAAATTTCGAAAGATATTCAGTTAAATCGGTCTATTGGCAAAAAAATGATCCAATTTCACTAAAATTTGATCTGTGTGTGTTTTCTACACTAAATAAAGATCTAACAAAAAATAGACCCAATCGGTCCATGTTTGGACTTGGGACCCATTTTCCGGAAAACACTGGTGTAGGGTATCATATGGTCGATCTTGACCGACTATAACTTTCTTACTTGTTTTTTTTAACACAACAATCATTAATTTTTAATGTTTTTTGTAGGTTATTTTTTCGAATTTGTGGGTAAAAAAATTAAAGTGACGTTATTTTTTAATGTTCAATGTTAATTATTTGTTGATGTTTGTTAAAACAATTGAAGGGCTTATTGTAAAAACTCGATAAGCAACATTTCATTTTATGGTGGTTTTTGCCTAAAAACTTTTAAAATAATGTAGAAAATAGAACTTTTGCAGAACTTTTATTCTCAATCTACTTGTACGAAAGGATAAAGCAAGACTTCTGCCAAAAATCTGTCAATGGAACATCAGCAGAAGGCGCAAAACATAAAAAAATAAAATGTTGCTTATCAAGTTCTTGCAGTAAGCCTTTCAATTGAATAATTACTGGGATGGTTATCAAATGTTTTATCACTTGTTTTAATTACGTTTTTCGTTTGTTTTTGCCTACAAAATATTTAGAGTATACGTGTTTTGAAATTTGTCAAATTTCATAGTCAAGACTATTTAGTAATTATAAAAACCCTATACTGCAGGTAGCACAAGGAATTTAACTGACAAATCCCTCATGTTCAAGCAAAAGTATTCATACATATTCACCTCTAAGATTGTCTACAAGTGGCCCCTTTTTGCACTTTCGCCCTGGGTCATTGTCTCCTCTATAAATAAGAATATTGTATTCTCTTTTACTAAGAAATGTTTATACAAAAGATTTCTTTTCATATATACATATATTTTTTTTTTGTAACAACTAAAAAGAAACAAAAAAACATAAAATCCTTTTTATGAATATTTCAAATAAACTTATATCAAATATTCAAACATACAAAAAAAAAAATACTGTATAAAAATTTATAGTATATTTTTTTTTTTCTTTTAATTTTAAAATAAACAAGCAACACGTGCCCTTTTGTACTGGTACGGAAAAAAACATTAACACTCGTACGCAGAAAAAAGTGCTCATTCTACTTTGCAAAACTTTATTTTTTTCAAAAAGGGTACATTTTAACCCTCACAAAAAAAATAAATTGTAGTATAAAACATGAAGCTGATAAAAACATACATTAAGCTTACTAAATGAAAATTAATTTGTCTGGACTTTGAAAGATATACAACCTATACAAATGTTTTTTTTTTTTTTTTTGTATTCACAGAACTATACAACAGTACTAGCAAATATATTAGAGTTCATGGCAAAAAAAAAATGCAAATTTACCACACTTAAAATAAATTTTGGTTTTGGTTCTAGCAATAACCGACCGTTAGCTAGACCATTTAGAAAAAACTCTCAAATTTTACACGAGATCTTTTTTGTTAAAATATTTTGTTTTTCAAAATATCTTAAAAATCAAAGGCCCTTTCCACAAGAAAACAAAAAGTCAATTTTAACAAAAGTTTTATTTTAAATTTTAAATTTTCAATTCAATTTTTGAAAGTCGATTTTAAAAACAAAAACAATTTGTATGGAAATAAAATTAAAAGCTGATTTTAAATATTTTTTATTTTTCTATGGTAAGGCTGAAAATCTTTAACTCAGCATTAAAATATTTTTTTTTTAAATTTGAAGATTTTTTTCTGCACTAATTCTATCTGCACTTTTTTTCCAGTTTCAAGAATGGCATAATTGATTTTAGGTTTTTTAAAAACGTTCCTTTCATGTATTATTTTCAATAAAAATTTTGTTATTTAAACAAACAATTTAATTGTTTTGACAAATTATATTGTTAAATAAAATTTAAATTGTTTAATTTGTTGTAATTACAATTACACTGTTAATTTTTCTGTTAATTTACTAAAATTTAAGTTAAAAATTAACATACAATAAAAATTATTTATTTCCGGGTACTTTAAATTTTTTTCTGCAACAAACAAATCGAGGTACTTTAATAAAAACATATGAATAAGTATGTGAAAAAGATACTTTTTTACAAACAACCAAATAGAGGTGGTAAATAAAAGTCCGTAAATGGTACCAAATCTGAAAAATGGTACCTTAAGATTTTAAAGTGAAGTTAAATGATGTTTTTCTTACTTTTAAAATTCAAAGAAGATCGACAGAAACTCAAAAACTAATTAATTGTTAATCTAGCATTATTAAAAATATTACTACATATATTGGGCTGAGCTACTCACAAAAAGTACCAAAAAATTTAATTTGTTGCATAAAACATTTTGTTCATGCCTTAAGACATATAGCTATTCCGAATATTGGTCTCTGCTCTGTCTTTCAGACAAGTAAAATCTAGAATACATACTAAAAAATTCGGAAATATTAATTTTCACATTTTTATACCCTACACCACTGTTTATACCCTACCCTGTTTGTAACTACCCGAAATATTGGTCCTATACCTATCTGCATACCGATCGACTTAGAATTACTAATTGAGTCGATTTAGCGATGTTCGTCCGTCCGTCTGACCATCTATCGATTTAAGCACGATACAGGCAATTTTCCATCAATTGACTTAGAATTTCAAACTTAAGCATCAACTAAAACCTCGGTCCATGTTAAGACCTAGCCCCCATACAAACATCCCATTTGAATTATCGTTTTGAAATTAAAGAAGTAATCAAATATTGTATGCACAAATCATCATTCCAAATTTCAAAGGAATCGAATAAGTCCTTCTGCTAGTCCTCATAGAAACCACCCACCGATATTCAAATAATTCCCTCAAAATTCATAAAAATGGAAATATTTGATAAAAATTTTATTTTTATGTGTTAACCCTGTACTTTAGTAACCTTATCAAATCGGAATATAATTGGACCATTTTTGGACTAAGTCCCCCATTTAAAAATTTCGACCGATATTCAGTTAAATCGTTCTATTGGCAAAAAAATAAACCAATTCAACTAAAATTTGATCTGTTTGTGTTTTCTACACTAAATAAAGATCTAACAAAAGATAGATCCAATCGGTCCATGTTTGGGCTTGGGACCCATTTTCCGGAAAACACTGGTGTAGGGTGTCAAATGGTCGGTCTTGACCGACTATTACCTTCTTACTTGTTTTCACTCAAACTTGGTTTGTACGTGTTTTTTAGACTTTTTAAAGATTTGACAAACTATAGATTCCATCGGTCCATGCTTGGACTTGGGACCCATTTTCCGGGAAAAACTGGTGTTGGGTTATATATGTTCGGTCTTGACCGACTATAATTTTCTTACTTGTTTTTATTTTTTTTATTTTAGTAGATAACTGACGGACTGATGACTAGGGATGAGATTTCCATGCAAATGCATGTTTTTTGTCGATAGTCTTAAAGCGATATCGACCAATTATCTTTCCGAATCAAGAAATTTGCGTTAAAATGGCATCGATTTGTCTTTGCATATTTTGGTGAAAATGCATATTTTTACATATTTTGATTTTAAATGCATATTTTTAGCATATTTCGAACTTTTAAGTGCATATTTTGGCATAAATTATCAAAAATACAAATTGAAATTTATTTTTTCCAAAAACTATTTAAAATTTTAAAAATTTATTTAGAAAATAAGAAAAAAAAATTTTTTTTTTCTTTTAATTTTTTTTAAGAGTTTCTTAATTTCTAAAAAAATCTTGCAAGTTTTAAATGTTACTATTTAAACCCGGTATTATTTTTTTTTGCTTTTTAAGTTTTTCCTATGAAAACAATATTTTTATTGTACACATGATTAATTTTTAGTGCATATTTTAAGGTTTTTTAGTGCATATTTTGAATTTTTTAGCGCATATTTTAAGAGCATATTTTTAATTTTTTACTGATGACTTATGACTGACTGATGACTGACTGATGACTGACTGATGACTGACTGATGACTGACTGATGACTGACTGATGACTGACTGATGACTGACTGATGACTGACTGATGACTGACTAATGACTGACTAATAACTGACTGATGACTGACTGATGACTGATTGATGACTGACTGATGACTGACTGATAAGTGACTGATGACTGACTAATGACTGACTGATGACTGACTGACTGATGACTGACTGATGACTGACTAATGACTGACTGATGACTGACTGATGACTGACTGATGACTGACTAATGACTGACTGATGATTGCTTGACTGATAACAAACTGATGACTGATGACTGACTGATGACTGACTGATGACTGACTGATGACTGACTGAAGACTGACTTATGACTGACTGATGACTGACTGATGACTGACTGATGACTGACTGATGACTGACTGATGACTGACTGATGACTGACTGATGACTGACTGATGACTGACTGATGACTGACTGATGACTGATTGATGACTGACTGATGACTGACTGATAAGTGACTGATGACTGACTAATGACTGACTGATGACTGACTGACTGATGACTGACTGATGACTGACTAATGACTGACTGATGACTGACTGATGACTGACTGATGACTGACTAATGACTGACTGATGATTGCTTGACTGATAACAAACTGATGACTGATGACTGACTGATGACTGACTGATGACTGACTGATGACTGACTGAAGACTGACTTATGACTGACTGATGACTGACTGATGACTGACTGATGACTGACTGATGACTGACTGATGACTGACTGATGACTGACTGATGACTGACTGATGACTGACTGATGACTGACTGATGACTGACTGATGACTGACTGATGACTGACTGATGACTGACTGATGACTGACTGATGACTGACTGATTACTGACTGACGACTGACTGACTGACTGACTGACTGACTGACTGACTGACTGACTGACTGACTGACTGACTGATGACTGACTGATGACTGACTGATGACTGACTGATGATTGACTGATGACTGACTGATGACTGACTGATGACTGACTGATGACTGACTGATGACTGACTGATGACTGACTGATGACTGACTGATGACTGACTGATGACTGACTGATGACTGACTGATGACTGACTGATGACTGACTGATGACTGACTGATGACTGACTTATGACTGACTGATGACTGACTGACGACTGACTGATGACTGACTGATGACTGACTGATGACTGACTGATGACTGACTGATGACTGACTGATGACTGACCGATGGCTGACTGACTGATGGCAATAAAAGTTATGCACTTAGGTACTTTTTCAATCTCCTGATTTTGGATGTGTACTCCTCCAGCAGAAAAACTTTAAAAAAAAATAGTTTGGTACTAAATAAAAAAGTACCAAAAATCTCTTAGCAAACATGTACTTTTTTAAAAAATAAAAAAAAAGTTCCGGAAAACTGAAACCCCCTAATTGTAGACTTACTTTCAACCAACACTAGCTTACCAGCATTTATATTCGATTTGACCCTCTCTCGCTTTTCTTACTTCTCTTTAGATTGTGATAAATAATGAACAAGAAGGAATGTACATGTTTCGCATTTACAACGTTTTGAGTAAGTATTTTTGGTTTGGTGGCATAGGTTAACTTTTTCTACTTTTTAATTTTTATTTTCCAGCGTTCATGCATTCATATAATTTAACTCTCTCTCTTTATCTCTGTCGTCTCGAGATTTTTGATATCAGCACATATACAAGCATAGAACTATTCACTCATAGCCAGTCACAGTCAACAGAAAACCAAACAAAAAAAAAATTATAAAAACCTTTCAAGGATTATATTTAAGAGATTAAAAGTGTTGCAATGACACAAACGTAGGCCACTTAAGACAGCATGTGATTTATGTAACATTAACGGCTATTTTGTATGGAATTCTATGTACTTTATGTACGAGTATATGTAGTTCAACATTCCTTTTTTTGTTGGATTTGAAAAAAAGTATATAAAATGAAGGGATATTTAAGAGATTAAAAATTCATATGGGTTCAACAGCAAAAAAAAATTACATGCATGAAATAGAAAAATAAAAATATTTTAATAATTTTAATTAAAAAATCTGACTTAGAGAGGATAAAGGACCATTTATCTAGAAAAAAAAATGGTCATAAACATATATCTTTATTAAATTATTTACATTTCAATAGTATTTAAAGGATTTCAAAGTTATAGTTGAAATTTATAAATAAATGAAACGAAGTGAGAAACTTTTATTTATTAAGAAAATGCTTGTATGAATTCTATTTTAAAGCAAACAAAAATTACTAATCAATATTTAAATTTTTACTTTTTGTTCGAAATAATCGGTATTGAAATATCCTGGAATTGATTAAGGGGGGTTGGTACTAAAAAAAAAAAATCCTTAAAAAATAAATAAGCCATATTTTTAAATTTAGTTTTCTTTGTTACTATCGTAATATCTTTAAACTATTATAAAACATTTGATCAATTAGAATTGCCAGAGTTGCCACTTAATTGTGGAATGTTTTTTTAATTACAAAGTTGGCTGCAGCTATAACTACTGAACCGATTTTGATGAAGCTTTTTTTTGGATTGTAGATTCTTAAATTCTCTAGTACTTACCGTGGCCATTTTTTGAAAAATATTGATTTTTTGTTTAAGTTATGCTAATTAAAACTTATTTAAACTTACATTTTCTTCTTTAATTGAAATTATGTAGGTCAAAATTTCAAAAAATGGAAACGGTAAGTAAGTACTAGAGAATTTCATAATCATAATTTATTGAATTTATGTAGGTCAAACATGCTTATCAGCAGGGCAAATACATAGAAACGGCACTCCATTCGTTGGTACAGAGAATAGAGACATCCCCTAAATATAGAGAATATGCTATGGCAGCGTTTCTGGATATTGAAGGGGCTTTTAATAATGTAAGTACGGAGTCGATAATAAGTGCGATGAACAAAGCATCGATTAATCACTGCATAACAATGTGGGTTAAGCGAATGCTTTTGAATCGGGAAATTACCGCTGAATGGGGTCACGCTAAGGCCTCACGTTACGCGACAAGGGGTACACCACAAGGCGGAGTTCTGTCACCTTTACTCTGGCTGTTAGTGGTAGACCCTATCCTGAAGAAACTGGGAACTTCAACCATCGCTTATGCGGATGATGTCGTGATATTGTCGTGCGGAAAGTATCCGGACACGATACCTGATTTACTCGAGGGGTAATTGAAGATGATGTGGAAGTGGGCATCAAATAACGGACTCAACGTAACACAGTGGGATAAATCACCAATCTAGCGTCCACAAAATAAAAAATTAACTATATCAAAATAAAAACTGAACATAACATGATTAATCTTAAATAGTGGCTGCATATTAATCCATTAATAGTTCTAGGATTGGTACACTATTAAGAAAGATACAGGGCTTCAAACATCGGAAATATAAAATATGTGCAAACGCACTTTTTTGAAGCTGCAAATTTGTTGTCACGTTATATTAATAGTATTGCCGGTAGGTTTAACATATTATTTTTTTTTGATGAAGGGAGGACCCAAGTTTGTAAAAACAACCATTCATTGATGTTACCTACCTCTGAGGGGTCGCCCCGGCAGTTAAATTGGATAAACCTCATTTTAGCACATACCTTTAAATATTCAAAGAGATTAGAAAAGTGCTCAGCAAATGTCACCCTCTAAACTAATTTTATTTTAAACTACAACTAATAAAGTACTCGCAAATAAAAAATTGGCTGCCCTAGTCTGCCCGTGCGGTTTACATAATTTTTTTTATAAAATATGCCGATGTCAAGTTGCTGTAGTTGTACATGATTTTTAAATATTTTGGTACTTTTGAATGATCCTACTCATACATATGAGGCACCGTTGGAAAGGTATTTTGTTGGTCCACGTTTTGGTTTTTATTCTGGTACTTTCCCAGCAAAAACCGTTGATTCCTAGAAGCACGATTATAAGTTAGAAAAAGTTCAGAAGCACATGAGAATGCGACCACATAAGCCATGATTTTTATATGAGATGTCACAAAAAAATGCTCTTGCATTGGAATCCAAAAAGCGTTAAATGAATTGCAATTAGTAAGAGCTTTTTAGATAGCATAGAACACGTTAAAAAATCATGTCTTCTCAGAGTCGGTTAATAATCGATTATTATTTAGCACGAAAGTAATGTTATAAAAGGCCTTCATGTATGCGTATTAATAAGACGTTTTAGGAAGCGCAACATTTATGACTTTTATGAATGCTTTTAAATCAGCATTAAAAATGTTATAAAATCATGGCTTCTCAGAGTCGATTATTATTATGCATTAAATGTATCGTCATTCAAAGCCTTCATATATGCGCATAAATAACCCATTCTAGAAATCGTAACATTAATGGCTTCTAGAATATGCATTATTCATGCCTTTTTTCATACATTACGGCAAACCCGAAAAATGCGTATTGTCATATAATAAAATACAATTTATTTTTCATTTATAAAATTAATATTTTATTTCTTTCGTTATTATAACATAGAATATAAAAAAATAAATAATAAAACAAAAATTATACATTTATATTAATCAAATTTATATTATATCAAATTTTATTAAAATTTAATCAACATTGATAGAATTTTATATGGTTTTATCGACTCATTTTTCGCATCAAATTCTATATAATAATATATGATGTTTATAAAATTATATATGACTATATCAAAACTTTTTTACTCGGGAGTATATTTTTTTTTATAACAAGCAAAAAAATATTTTTTAGATGTGTGTACTTTTAAAATTTTTTGAGTTATTTTACTTAAAATTTTAATTAAGAGATTATACAACTTATACTAAAGATACAAATATGTTTTTTTATCATTAATTGATAAATTCTATTTGAAACTTAAATTACATTTGTACATTAGGGTGAAGCGATTTTTTATGCAAATGATTTTTTTTAATTATTTTTTTTTCATGTAAACTGATTTCTTTTAATTGTATTTGAAAAGTTAACTTTTATTAAGGATTTACCAAATGTTTTAATACTTATTTTAATAAAATTATTTATTAAAGCAATCATTTAGTCTTATTTTTCGGTTTGTCTTTAATTTATAATACAATCTATTTACATATTAAAAAATGCATATTAAATTTTTTAATTTTTGAGACAATTTTTTTTCAAAACAAAAAATTAAAAGCAAAATAGGAATTCAATTCAATTTCAATTTCAAATGATTTATATGTTGTTGTTTTTAATTTATCATTAATTAATAAATTTTAATTTGATTTATTATTTTTAAATTATGTTTAATAATAGTGTTTTTAGTATTTTTTTTGTAAGTTTTAGAAAATACTTAAAATAAAAATTCATTTAATTATTTTTAATTTTTTTTTTTAATTTGGGTATAGTTGTAATAGTTTCTTAAAGAAAACAAGTATGAATTCAAATAGATATGAATTTTTTTTACTTTAATCATTCATTAATTGATGAATTTGATTACTTAAAATTTAAATTTAATTCTTACTTTTATCATTATTATTTGATAAATTTAAATTATTCAGAATTATTCAGATTATTCAGAAATTATCAATTGTATTTCAGAAATTATCAATAATATTTCAGAAATTATCAATTGTATTTCAGAAATAATCATTTGAATTCAGAAGTTATCAATTGTATTTCAGAATTTATGAATTGTATTTCAGAAATTATCAATTGTATTTCAGAAATTATCAATTGTATTTCAGAAACTATCAATTGTATTTCAGAAGTTATCAATTGTATTTCAGAAATAATCAGTTGTACTTCAGAACTTATCAATTGTATTTCAGAAATTTCTAATTTGTATTTCAGAAAATATCAATTGTATTTCAGAAATTATCAATTGTATTTCAAAAATAATCAATTGTATTTCAGAATTTATCAATTGTATTTCAGAAACTATCAATAGTTTGATAAAGGTTAGTTTCTAAAATACAATTGATAAATTCTCAAATACAATTGATTATTTTTGAAATACAATTGATAATTTCTGAAATAAAATTGATATTTTCTGAAATACAACTTAAAAATTTCTGAAATACAATTGATAAATTCTAAAATACAATTGATAGTTCTTGAAATACAATTGATATTTTCTGAAATACAAAATCAAATTTTCTGAAATACAATTGATAATTTCTGAAATACAATTGATTATTTCTGGAATACAATTGATAACTTCTAAAAAACAATTGATAATTTCTAAAATAGAATTGCAAATGGTGTAATAATATTTTATATCAAAAAGAAATTGTTTACCTTTGTTAAAAATGTTCACAAACATAACTTAAAGCTCAAAAAAATCTAGTACTTTTTCGTCCAGTAAAGTTTTGACAGTTTGTTGATGAATTGGTTTCATCGACAGTATTAACCTCATCATCTATTTCATCTTCGTTCATTTAACTCTCATCATTTGACTTTTTATTAGTTTGTTTATCTTCGCTTGCATTTTTGTTTTTTTAACGTGGGTATCCTTGTAGTATCTATTTTTTATTAGTCTAATTCCGTCATTTAACACACTAATAAATTTGTCCTTAGTTAATAATTGTTCTTTGTATACGGCTTCTGTAAATACAAAAAATTAAGCATTAGGCTGGAGCAATTTCTAAAATTAAAATGCAAAAAAACACTTACTAAATATCACGTTTAACAATTTTGGATAGTCCAAAAGCTTATCCCGGTTTTGCCTTCCACTCAAGTTAAAACTTAGAACCAGGTCAGGGGCAAAAATTGATGTTATCTTTTTTTTTTATCCGTTCTTCCTACAATATTTTTTATAGTGGCAATCTGAAATAAAATGTAGAACATAGTTTTTATTGTAACTTTTTATTGTGAAATAACAAAATATTTTTTATTGAGTGTACTTACTATTGCACCATTTAACCATATGAAAGTTAACCACACGGCCTAGTATTGGTCATAAACCTACTTCGCTACTTTTAAATATTGGCAAGCCATCGATGCCAATGTCCAAAATGATTTCTTTTATATTTTTCTGTTTAATAGTTTCACACATTTTGTTTAAATTATTTTCTATGCCGACATGGAAATTAGTCCCTGGAGCAAGAGTTCTTTTTTGAACTAATTGGTGTTTTCCAATTAAGCCAACTACACTAAGAGGAATTTCTGGATGTTTTTTATTTAATATTTTAAGCAATGCTGTTGCGGTTTCAACTGTTTTGCGATATTGGATAAACCAGTCTTTTATTTCTTTTATAAACTCATCTTCAGGAAATTCTTCATAAAATGTTTCATTTGTTGGGATTTCCTCTAATGTTGGAATTTCTTCCAAGTTATTGCAATTTATTGCTTCTTCATTTTCGAAAGAAGAGGAAGCAGCAAGCAACGCTCTATTTTTTTTTCTTTTTCTATTTTAATGTTTCTGTATGGTTTTCGAAAAAGAAAAAAAATAATTTCTATACTTTTTTGTTTTTCTTTTTATTTATTTTATTTAAATTATTTGGGTATCACTTTTTTTAATTTTATCATATTTATATAATTATATTTTTGGTACGTTTCACACTTATAACGTTTAAACAATTTTTCACTTTTGATTTTTAACAACAACGAACACAACAGAACAGTCTCAAGGCTCAATATCAACTGAATTGATTTTGTTTTTGTTATTTCATCATCCCAATATTTTACCACAAAGTTAAATAAAACCTGTTTCTATTCATTTCGTTAACTATCGTAGACGATCGTAAAGAGAAGAGAGATTTAGTTTGCCTTACTTTAGTGCTTCGCATAAGCAGTAAAGTTAATTTTTTTTAAATCTCTGGCTTATTTAAGTGCTTCTTAGAAACAGTAAAGTTTAATTTCTCCCTAATTTTAGTGTTTTTCCTCAATTTGATAAAACTCTGCCTTATATTAGTGCTTCGAAAAAGCAGCAAAGCTGAAATGCTCAACGAAATTTGTTCATCCCCTTTTTATTTATTTCTTTACACGAAAACCACATATATCATGATCATGCATGCAAAATTCACACTAAATATGTTGAAGAAATATTAAAAAAACGAAAAATATATCAAAAGCAATTTATGTATATGACTTATATTTAAATAATTATATTCATAAAATTGTATTAATTCATACGTACCTGTTGATTAATATTAAAATAATTCGTTTTTAATTTTTTATTCACTTTTTTCACCTTCCTCATTTATTTTTCATAGAATTGTTCACTGTCTTTAACACTGAACAACTTTAAATTTTTAATTTATTATTTAAATTATATTGGAACCATTTTCAATTAATTATTTTAGGAATTTTTATAAAACATGATTTTTTTATTTTCTTGTGACAATTTAAGTCCCCTGAATCTCATCATCCCAATACTCCAAAGCAAAAATGCGTTGTAAATTTTATTTTTTTAATTTATGATTTAAATGCTTCTTGTAAGCACTAAATTTGAAAAAAGTTGAATTTTCATCGCTTCTTACAAGCGCAAAAAAACAGCAATCAAATCCTGCATATTCAATGTCAAATTCAATGCCTTATATTGCTACATTTGTTAAGCAGGAAGCAGTTAAGAGCTTCTAACTAAATTTACTGCTTCCAAATCTTGAAAAGTTTTTGCTGGGTTTTTGGTACTTTTTTGTACTTTTTTTGGTACTTTTGTACTTTTTTTGGTACTTTTGTATTTTTTGTTTGAATTCTTGAAAGGAACCAAAAAATTAATAATTGAAAGCCCCTAAAAATAACATATTACGGTATAAAGTTTGCAAATATTGAATCACTCAACAGTTTAAAAAAATGTAAAACCCAAAAATAAATAAACACGAAAGAAAAATAAACATTGAAAGTATATGACTGAAAATAATGAGAGTTTCTACTAGTGTTAATATTTTTTTTAGAGCTAAAATAAACTATATAAGCCCTTCTCTGATTTAATTCAAAGAAAATTTTGTTTTAGTAACAGTACCAGCACTTTTTCAACAATAAACATTAAACAAATATATATACTCTCCTAAGATATAATTGCAAAGAGAACATTATTCTTGTCCATACCTTCAAATATCCTAATATAAACGCCAAAAATTTTCTGTTCGGCAATTAAAAAAAAAATCAATAACCAATTTTTAAAGATTGGTTGAAAAAATACATATTGATTTGGATTTATTTTGTTAATGTTAGGTTCTGAGTTTGAATAAATTTGCATCATATACATTAATATTTCAAAAAACTCCACCGCAGCGCCACCTATCGGGTCCATTCATAATTTTTTTTTTACGAAATATACACATAATCTAAATTGCTGTCCAATCGTACTTAATATAAGAGTTTGTTTAAAAGCTTAATACCAGCGCCATCTACCGGTAGCAAATGCAAATAAAAAAGCATAAAAGCTTGAACCGTATCTATGGTGTAATTCTTAGTTGGATAGATCTCATAGTCACAATTTCACACATGATTTTATATATGACGATATGGCATTGCTCTTTGTCACTCATTTGGGTAACCCTGTTGTGGAACAGGGTGTTTCACGTTTTAATTTTCTGAAAGCCTACATCCTCTACTATGTTTTCTCAATTGAACTTTTATTGATCAGACAAATAGTTTAGGAGATATAATTTTTTAAACACCAGAATGGTACTTTGGCCCACTGTGCGTAAGCCCGAAAAGGACGGAAATAGTACTTTTTACTAGGAGATACAAGATCCCAAATTTTAGGAGGATTAAAATCGGGGGAGTTGAAATTCCACTATCACCTCATGCGAAATTTTTAGGAGTGATTTTGGACAGTAAGCTCTCTTGGAAAACTAACACGGTTGAGAGAATTAAGAAGGCTAACAATGCTTACTACGCATGTAAGAAATGTTTGGTATGATATGGGGCTTAGAGCCTAGAGTTACGTATTGGATTTATACTTCAGTGGTAAGACCAATCTTACTTTACGGAGTGTTAGTCTGGTATAAGGCACTTGAAAGGAGTGCGATACTAAACCAGTTCCAAAGACTTCAACGGCTTATGGGATCACAGGCGCTTTGAGAACATCATCGGCCAACTCTATTGATGGGTTATTGCACTTTATATCAATTGACGTCTTTGCAAAAGGTAAGGTTTATAAGGCCTGCCACAGACTCAACCGGAAATATGAAGTAAAATTTCCGACTTGAGAATATTGGTCTAACTGGCAGGACACCCCTGCAAACACCATGAATATATTTACCGATGGATCGAAACAAACACATGAAGTGGGAGCTGGTTTAACAAACGTGGAGCTAAACCAGAACTTTTCGTTTAATCTGCCTTTGGACTCGAGCATATTTCAAGCTGAAATAGTTGCAATAACTAAGGCTGTGGAACATATCGAGGAAACCAGGGGAGCAACCATAAATTTTTACGTGGATAGCCAGGCCGCTTTAAAGGCGCTTCAAGGTTATTATATCAAATCTAAAATAGTTTTACAATGTTACGAGAACTTGCAGACGTTGTGTCAACACAACCAGGTTAAATTATTGTGGGCACCAGGACACAACGGAATACAGGGAAATGAAAGGGCAGACGAACTCGCGAAACTTGGAGCTGATGGTGTTGGTACCACGGTGCTAGTTTTACCACCGCTCCAACCTTCAAAAAAAGACGGGATTCCATAAATGTTGCAGTAGCGAACAGGAAGTGGGGACAACTAACAACATGCAAAATCAGCAGAACTTTATGGCCAACTTATGACCAAGGGAAAACTAAATACCTTTTATCACTTACGAGAAGGGAATGTCGAGCTCTGACGGGAATAATAACTGGTCACTGGTCGGCATTTATGCTTAGAATATTAGACTCATCCCGGACGCCAGTTGTAAAAGATGCGGCTCACCAGGAGTGGATGAAACGATAGAACACATACTTTGTCACTGTCCAGCGGTGGCAAGAAGTCGCCGATCGATTACTGGTCAGATAAGCTTTAATACTTTGGAGGATATAACGCGAATGGATCTTAGAATATTAAAGAGATTCGCAATGACTTTGAACGTGTTTAACTTGCGCCGCTACCGAAAAAAAAAGTTTTGTGGTATCGCTATGGACCAAAAGGTCTATGCGAGGTGTAAATCGTACACCGCCACCCTAACCTAACCATGTAGGTCAAAATTTCAAAAAATCGGAACAGTAAGTACTAGAGAATTTCATAATCTACAAATCAACAAAAATATTAACAAATTTTGTTCACTAGTATTTTCTGTACAACTGCAGCCAAATTTTGTCCTTTAAAAAAAGCATTCTATAAAATGAAATTCCGATGTGATCTTTCAAAACGTCGACACACGTTTAACATTTTTTTGTCTCCTCCACCAGAATCATTCTTCGGAACCCTGTAATATTTTTTTTTTGTGTTATACTGTATAATATTTCATTGAAATTTTATTGCAATTAATATAGAATATGAGGAAGAAAAAAATTTCCGGATACAATATTATACCTTTTGAACAAAATAATTTAAAGATATCTTGTATATTCTGTTTAAATACAATATTGCTATTTTTAGGCTGTTGTGAAAAAATACTTTGCCCTTCCTTAAACCATAGAAACTAAAATTTATAATTTCTTCAAATCTTTCTTCAAAATAACCCTCCTTTATTTCGTTTTAAATTTTACTGGAACAATTATTTCTGGTAATTTAAATGCCAAACCAATTATAAATTAAATGAGCCAAGAAATTTAATATGAAGCCACAAAAGAAAAAATACAATAACATGAAAACTAAATATAATTTTAAAGCTCCGCATCTTGAGAATGAAATGAAAATAATAATAATAACAATAATGATAATAATATGGAATTTTTTGTCGTTGTCTTTGTTAATTTCTAAAAAACACACACAGTTTGAAAAACCCTAACCAACCACCAATTACAAACAAAAATTATAAATAACCCAGTAAACAGAAAATTTAAAATATCTCTCGATTTCAAAAATTTTGGGAAACACTTTAAACTAAGCATACATTGTTTAATCATTACTCAGAACTTTTCTGAATTTTCCAACATTTATTATTATTAGTTATTAATTTTCAAATTTTTCCTCAATTTTCTAAAATATTTTTTTTTTTCTGATTTTCATAATTTATAACTAATATTTTATTAATATTTTCTGAGTTACCAAGATTTTTTTTGTTTTGATTTTTCAGAAATTTAATCTAGTTAATTGAAATATTTTTTTGAAATATTTTTTACTATTTTCAGCGTTTATTTAATTAAAAATACGCATTTAAAAAATTCAGAAAAAAAAAATGTTTTTTTTGTTATTAAGATCTATTACAAAATATTTATGTAAGTTGCTTATTGGGTAGCATCTTTAGTAGCAGTAATACTATAAAGTACCTTCTTTTGTATACACACACTCTTAAAAAGTCACGTGTTTGTAGTTTGCTGTTGTGTTTCATAACGAACGAGAGTCTTCTTCAATTTAAGAATTTATATTTTTGTCTTATATCAAATTGTCACCATAATTATAACAACAATAAAAGTGGCTTTATGAAAGGACTAAAACACATACACACACATACACAAACACTAAAATAACAAAACTGGTATGATATATGTATGTGTGTGTATATGACATCTATAGTGTTTGAGTTGTTAAAGCTACATTTGTGTGTATGTTTGTAGCTGGGAGATAGTGTAACTGTGTTGGTGTCATTTTTTTGAAGGCGTTGTTGTTTTTTTTTTGTCATAAGACTCATTTTCTAATTTATAGCAAATTTGCCAGAAATAATGAAGTGTCTTAAAAATATGATTTATTATTAATTTAGTAGTTAAATAAGCTTAAGCACAAAGAGGGTGAGCGATAGAGAGAAGGGTCTGATAGAAAAGGATGCTAAAACAATAATAATTATTTAAAATACAAAAAGGAAATTGTGAAAACAAATTTCATTGTTTTTTTGCTACTTCAAAGGGAAAATAATACAAACACACATATAACTTATTTAAACAGGATCCGATCCAGCAATTAAAATAAGGGGAAACCCATACGCCTTGGCGTCCAAAATGAATATATTTGTATAATACCGTACACGAGTGCGTACACGCAAAAAACGCTTATACTTATTAGCCAAGAGTTTTTGCGTAAGTTAACCAAGTATCAAAAAGACCCCATTGGGTCCGGACCCGATAGGTTCAGATCTCGATGGGCCCAGAGCCAGATGGGTTCCAAAGGAATCGTTATAGTTTTTGATCCAAAATGTTTGTCCGTTTCGCTCTACCTTGCTTAGTTTTTGAGATACGAGAATTTGGGGGACCACTAGGGTCTTGAGAATTTTAAAAACGCGATAACTTTAAAACTGTTACTCGGAGAGCTTTTGGATATTTGGCGGTCTTGTTCTCCGTGTTAAGAGCTACAAACTTTTTGTTGTGTTTTCAATATCTACCGAGATATGAGAATGCCAACTTGTTTAAATAAAAATTTAGGACTCATTGGGGGTCCACACATGTTAAGATGACCGGCGATGCTATGGAAATCCAAAGAACCAAAAATGGCCTCCATTTTCCTCTATCTGGTTTAGTTTTCGAAATAACGCCATTTTAAGTTTTCTGAAAAAAAAACAAAAAATTTCCGAGTTATAAAAATTTTATTAAATAGTGGTTGTGTAAAATTTCTTCTGCTAAATAAATCTGTCTCAAAGGAGAACACCTACCTGTAAAAATTAGTCGCTGGGTGTCTAAATGATCGCAGTAAGTCCAAGAACATTATTGTGTAGTTTAGCATACTGGGATTTGCTTTTTATTCGAAATAAATATATTAATTTTTTGGCAAACAAATTGAAACCAAAATCTTTTTATATAAGTCATTTTATATACACTTTATATACAAAGTAAGAAATTCTCCTCTTCTGGAATTAAATAAATACACACTTAAAAAATATTCAACTAGTAACTAGTAACTACAACATCTGTCAAAATCGATCAGCTGTGTTTTCACAAAATACTGGTACAGTGATGCCACGCTGTTTCCAAGTAATTAGTGATGCCACGTCCAACTGATCCTTTTTACCCTAATATGGATGATAATAATCCCCCCGTTGAAAACCAACTGCTAATTAATGAATCTTTTTTATATCTTCAACGTGAAAATGAAGATCTTAAGAAACAACTTCAAGAAATGAAAGCACTGTGTACACGGCTTAATAGTGAAGTTGAAAATCTAAAGAAGCAAAATATTGAATTTAAAGACACTTTAAATACTAAAAATAAAAATCACGAATCCTTAGCTACAGAAACCTTTTCATCCCAAAATAATTTCTCTACTGATGAGGAAGAGCTGGAGAGGGAAACAAACTGGATCCTTAAAAAGAGGCCAAATAAAAAACGTAAAGCGGGATCGTCACCTGAAATTCACGAAGAGTCTGAAAATAGATCCTCAAATCAAGAAAATATTGCTATAGCTAAGCAATCTCCACCACCACTACCACCACCACCACCACCAATTAATGTAGTTAGCATTCAAACATTTAGTGAACTACAAGAAATTATAAATAACACAAATTTATCAGATTATAAAATAACAGCTCTGAATAACAACGTATGGAAAATTAACACATACGATTCTGAGGGCTACAGAAACTTATCTGCTGCTCTTAATGAGTTAAAAATCCAATGGTACACTTATGAAAATAAATTTGATAGGCCACATAGAGTCATGATTAGAGGTTTACACCAAACATGTGATAAAAAAGAGATTTTAGACGACTTAAAAACACAGGGGTTTTCGCCCACTGATGCCGTTAACATAATAAAAAAAGAAAAAAACTCTGCTAACAACAAAATCATTCAACGGGGGTTACCACTTTTTATGGTGACTTTCAGTAAGAACGATAAAATAGATAATATTTATAAAATTACACATGTCCTTCATATGAAAGTTAAGATTGAAGCAATCAAAAAAACAACAAAAAAAATTCCTCAATGCAAAAAATGTCAGGGTTTCAACCACACAAAGACATACTGCTCCAGGGATCCGCGCTGTGTGAAATGTGCAGGAAAGCATTTAACAGAAAATTGTACTTTACCTAAAATTCACACCTCACCTAAATGTGTCAACTGCAACGGAAACCACCCAGCTAGTTATCGTGGCTGTGAAGTTGCTATAGAACTCCAGAAACAAAGAAATAAACAACGCAAACCTGTACAAAAAATTACTCAAAATGAGGAACTTTTAGAAGTTGAAACTTCAGCTGAACATTCAGAAATAAAATCCTACTCGCAAATTGCAAAAGAGAGTAACATACAAGAAACTTCTTCAAGAAGATCTAACATTAACGTACAAGAAAATTCTTCTAAAAGATCTAAACCTAAGATACCTACTTTTAATAATGATAATGTCTTGAACGATATTTTATCTCGATTAGATTCTATTAACCAAAGATTAAATGACCAAAATACAACAAATGAAAAAATATTCGACAATATTAAAAAGCTGGAATCCAGTTTTAAAAACCGATTTAAATCAAAATGTTAAAAACTTTTCGTATTGCAACATGGAACTCAAATGGTCTAATAAATCGGATAGAAGAAGTTGAAATGTTTCTTAATACTGAGAAAATTGATATTTTCCTTATTTCAGAAAGTCATTTTACTAAATCGTCGTATGTAAATTTAAAAGGATATAACTGTTACAACTCTTTACACCCAGCAAACAAAGCTAGAGGTGGTGCTACAATTTTAATTAAAGAAAATATTAAGCATTATGAAGATGTTAAATTAGAAACTGAAATTTTTCAAGTATCTACTGTAAATATTGAAGTAAACAACCATAAAAACTTTAAAATATCTGCTATTTATTGTCCACCAAAATATAACAATAAAAAAGATGAGTATTTAAATATGTTAAAAATGCTTGGAAATCACTTTATTATTGGTGGAGATTTCAATGCCAAAAATACCTATTGGGGTTCAAGGCTTACTACTTCAAAGGGAAAAGAACTACTTAAAGCTGCAAAATCTTATAAATGTATCATCCACTCCGGAAATAAACCTACGTATTGGCCAACGAGTACAAACAAAGTTCCGGATTTAATAGATTTTTTTGTTTCAAAAGGCTTACCGACAAACCACATTCATGTGGAAAATAGTGATAGTTTGTCATCTGATCACACACCCGTTGTTATTACAATTAGCGACAAAGTAATTCAAAAAGATTTGTCTCCATCACTAACAAGTCCTAGAACAAATTGGGTCTTATTTAAAAGTCTTATAGATGAAAAGATTTCTCTTCATGGTTCACTTAAATCTAAAATTGAAATCGAAGATGAACTTGACTATTTAATTGAAGCAATTCAATCATCAGCATGGGAAAGTACTCCAACACACTCCAAGTCCCAAAATAACAAATCGTATCCTTTGGACGTGAGAGAACTGTTAAAAAAAAGCGTAAGGCTAGAAAAAAATGGCAAATTGAACGATCATCTGAAAATAAAAAAATACTGAACAGATTGTGTAACGAGCTTAAAAATCTTTTACAGGAGATGAAAAATAAGTCATTCTCTACGTATCTCGAAAACTTATCTGGATCAAAAGAATCTAATTATAGTTTGTGGAAAGCAGCTAATAATTTTGATAGGCCATTATCCCAAATTCCGCCACTTAAAAAAAATGATGGTTCATGGGCAAGGAGCGCTTTGGAAAAAGTAGAATTATTTGCGAACCATCTGGAACAAACATTTCAACCACTTCCTAGACTAACGAGTGAAGAGAATATCTCAAAAACTTACAAACATGACAGTCAAACTATTACACCTATATCTTTACAAGAACTGAAAGATGTTATTAAAAATGACCTGAGCAGCAAAAAGGCACCTGGATATGACCTTATTACGGGCAAAATTATCAAAAAATTAACAGATAAGTCGCTTAAAAAGTTGTTAGCTATTATTAACGCAGCCATAAGACTACAATATGTTCCACGCCAATGGAAAGTGTCTGAAATAATAATGGTACTTAAACCAGGAAAAACACCGAATGAAATGGCCTCATATAGACCAATTTCATTGTTACCGGTATTATCAAAGATCTTTGAAAAACTATTTTTAAAAAAACTTCTTCCAATTTTACAACAAAGAAATCTGATCCCAAGCCACCAATTCGGATTCAGAGCCAGTCATTCAACTATAGAACAGGTTCACAGGATTGTAGATATTACTGAAAAAGCTTTGGAGAATAAAGATGTGTGTACAGCAATATTTCTTGATGTCGCACAAGCGTTTGATCGCGTCTGGCATCAAGGTTTACTATATAAACTACATAGAGATCTTCCAACTCAATATTATAAAATTTTTGAACCTTACCTCTCTGATCGATTGTTTAGAACAAAACAAGAAAGTGAATATTCAAAATTAAAATCTTTAAAAGCAGGAGTTCCACAAGGCAGTGTCCTAGGACCCATTTTATACCTTCTATATACGAGGGATATACCAGTTCCCAACACCATCAAAATGGCAACATTCGCAGATGATACGGCCATCATAGCTACGGATAGTACCTTTAAAAGTGCTACAAACAAACTTCAACAAGCACTTAATGTAACTGAAATATGGTTTAAAAAGTGGAGAATGCAACTAAACGAAACAAAATCATTGCATATTTACTTCACAAATAAAGTTGTTAATTATTTTCCAATTTATATGAATAATAAGCAAATCCCTTATGCAAATACTGCAAAATATCTTGGCATGACTCTTGATACCAAAATGAGGTGGAAAGAACATGTGAAAAAGAAATTAACTGAAATAAAAATCAAGTTTAGAGAAATGTATTGGTTGATTGGTCCAAATTCCGGTGTATCTGTCAACAATAAAGTACTTTTATATTTACAAGTTATAAAGCCTATATGGACTTACGGGTTGCAGCTGTGGGGCTGTGCGAAGAAAAACCAAATTGATATGATTCAAAAAATTCAAAATAAGATTTTACGAACAATAGTAAAGGCGCCCTGGTATATAAGAAATAGCGATTTGCATAGAGATCTTGGTATAACTACTGTTAACGAGGAAGTTCTGATCTCAGCTCAAAAACATGTCAACAAACTAGAAAATCACGACAATGCTGATTTAAATAACATATTTACGGATAGACAGGAAAACCGAAGATTGAGGAGAACCATCACAATGGACCTTGCTTCCATAAATTTATAAATATTATTTATTTTTTAGTTGTATATTTTTCAATTTATAACTAATTTTGTTTGGAATTAACCAACGGGTTAACTACCAATTAACTATTTTCAAATTGTTAAGTAAATATTACTAGATGAGAATATCTCAGTTGTAATTATATTGAAAATAAAAAAAAAAAAAAAAAAAAAAAAAAAATAGTGGAAAACAAATCTAAGAAGATGAACTAATTGGTAGAAAACTACGTCCTAAAACTAAAAATTAAGATTTTTTCATTTATTAAGGAATAATAAGAAGAATGGAAGAATTTCTTCCATGTATTAGGGAAATCCATTTAAGGAAAATAATGGAAAATAACACATTGAAATACGGACACATACTGTCCGTCCGTCTGTCTGTTGAAATCACGTTTTTGGCAATAATCCGGAACCGATTTAAACGCTTGGGGTACCAAAAGTTGCGTAATTCTCCTAGGCAGAAACTGATTTTTTTAAATCGGTTAAATATTTTAAAAGATATGAGTGAAAATGTAAAGGTACCTCAAAAATAATGGTGAATTTTGCACAAAAAAATGCTATAATTTGACACCTGTTGAATGAATGAGAACGAAACTTGGAATTTTATGTAATTTTATCATTCCTAACACTCACAAAAAATTTGGGCGGAATCGCACAATGGGGAGAGGCACCAGAAATTTAACCCAAAATTTTAAAATGATTTATCTTGGCTCATGGTTGACATATTCAAATAAAATTTTAAATATGTTCATATTTTATTGTTCTCAACGTTTTTCTGGTCATTTTGGTACCAATTATGGCAAAATCGGTCAATGGGTTAAGAAGCTATTAACAATTGAGATGAGTTTCAATATAAACCTCCATGATATGACGTGGCTGCGCGCCATTTTGTAGTTGTTGATGCTTATTTGTCTTGTTAGTAGTTATTTGTATCAATAGAAGTAAAAAATACGTAGTATGTGTCATACACGTGGTTGCTTTTATATAATTTTCATACATAGTACTTATAAAATATTTTTTTTTTTGTTTTTTAAATATTTACATTGCACTATGGTTCCGGTCATCGCTTTTCTTGGCCAAAATTACAAAACTGGAAAAATTTCTGGTTTGAAATAGGTTTTGTGTTAAAAATTGTTATAATTTTTTTGTTTTCCATGTAGAGTATTAGGTCAATTCGATTACCTTACTACAATCTCCTAATTTTAACTCATTTTATAACAGCTGGAATTTTTCAATACAAAAAGTAATCAAGACTTTCCAGTTGTAGTAAAAAATAGTAAGAAATTTAGGTAATTGAATATACCTATTATAAGAATTTTTTTATATTTAAACTCAAAAAATAATTGAAGAAATTAAAAAAAATACGATTTTTTTATTTTTATCTAAATTTGTTTTTGAACGGTAAATAAGTGTATACAAAAACAAAATATGTTTTCTGTTGTTTGTAAGTGTTTATGATTTTCTATAAAATCAATTTTGGCCAAGAAAGGTCGTCTACGTCTTGTGCATTGGTTAACATTGTGGAGGGTATTTAAAGATTCGGCACAGCCGAATATAGCTTTCCTACTTGTTTTAGTATAAGATCACATTGGAATTTTATTTTAGACGTGGTTAAAGTTTCCCAGCTTTGGCCTATTCTTCCAGCATATCGGTTTTTTTACATCTGAGGTGTAGGGTATGTTCAGCAATTTTTTAGAAAATAGTATGGCAAATATTTTTGTGGAATATATTAACCCTCTAAACCGAAAAAGTGGGAGATCAGAAATGAAATGTTCTACAAAAATGTTGCCCATAAAATTTTACTGTATACCTCAGAGCATACCAAAGCTCAAAACTGAACACAAACACCAAAAAAGAGTCAAGTTAAAAATTACAAAAAAATTAACCCTTAGTGGGCAATCTTGAATTTGACTTGTTTTTTTTTTTTTTTTTTTTTTTTTTTTTTATTAAGTTTTATATATTTACACAAAAAATTTTGCCTCAGCGCCACTAGGACATTATTGAGGCATGTTGGCAAAATAAAAATATCTTATTTCAATAATATATCAATTTATATACATATTTATAAAAAAAAAATAAAAAAGTAATTAAAAACATTAGTTGAAAATGATTAAACAAATGTGTGTACAAATTATTTTGTGAGTATTCTAATTAAAAATTGCAGTTTTTTTTTTTTACAAATCATTAAAACAATGGTAATAAATGCATGATTTGATTTTTTTTTTCACAAGTTTTGGCAATTCAAACTGTAAAATTAATTAATATTTAACAATTTAATTTTTTTTTTTAAAGTTTACAAGTTAAACATTATTTTTTTTTTCAAATTTTCAATTTTCAAAGTATTTAAGTTATTAACGAATTTTTGAAAACAAATTTATAAATTCTTTGGCAACAAAAAAAAAACTATGTAGGCGACAAGTACGAAACATGAGATTCATCCTCACTGTCACTTGAACTCTCCACAGTGACATTACCACGGGACCTTCTAGGTACAGCAGCTTCCAACAAAAGACTATCGACTTCACCCGCATTCTTTATCATTTTTGGTTTTGAAAGCTCGCTTCTCTTAGTATATACTTTACCACCCATGGGATATACTCTTCGATAACCGACTTCTTTTAGACATTTAGCATAATTAAGCAAGGTAATGGTTTCTTTACTCAAGTAATCATTTATGAAGATAGACTTCGTATTTTCTTTTTCCTTTAATTTGGGTTTGCTGGACATAACAGTTTTTTTAGATTTTCTATTAGCAAATTTCACCACCATTGACAGCTTTTTATTCTCATCTTGTTCATTTTTATTTTTAAGAAAATATGCATCATCAATATCAGTAGGTTTCAAAATTACTCCAACATCTTTCATTAAATTTACAACTGTAATTGCAGGATCAGAATCATCATCTACTTCCATACCTTTAATTATACAATCATTTTTTACCCGGTTATCATTTAAAAACTTAATAGAATTTTTTAATTCATTTATTTAATTTTTTAAGTTTTTATTTTCTGCTTGTATCGCCTCGAACTTTTTTTTGTTGTCAGCTATAATTTTAAATATGTCATCATATTGTTGTGACATGAACTGCATTGTTTCTTGCATAGCATCCAGCTGATCGAGTTTGTTTAGCTTTGTTTTTATTAAGTTCAACTCAATTTTTATGCTTCCACTACTTTCGTCGCACAAGTGACAAACATACTCTTCCTTCTCATTTTGCAAGAGATGATTATACTGTTTTTTGTCTAGTGTAGTACACAGAGCATGAAACATTTTGGCGCACTTATCACATTCTATGTCATCTTCCTCTTTCTCAATATTCAATTTGCACTGGCCACAAATAATTTGCCTAAATTTTAAACTTCTGCGTATTTTAGGTGGCATATTTTATGTTTTTTTAAGTATTTTTTTGTTGTTTTTTTTACACGAATGTGACTTTTAAATATTTAACTAGTTTAAACTACTGTTTTTAATATTTCAAAAAATTTTGATCGGGAGCACTAAAAATGTCAAACTTTATACGACAAGGTTGCCAACTCTTACATTGTTTCTGTTAAGTTTTGGGATTTGGTGGGCTTTGACATATAAAGTAAAACTTTATGCCCAATTTATTTCTAGAACATTTCATCCTCGCCCCTTCCCTTTTCAAGGGTGTTTTATACGATTTGTTAGAATAGAGCCAAAAATTACCGTTATATGGAGGAGTTAGAGGGTTAATATGTTCCACAAAAAAATTTGCCGTAATATTATCTACAAAGTTGCTGAACATGCCCTTACATCAGATGTAAATAGCATATAGTTTTATGGTAAAATTCAAGACTGCCCATTAAAGAAATTACAAAATAAATTAACCCTTAATGGCCAACCTTTAATTAAAATGGTTTTTGGTGTTTGTGATAAGTTTTGGGCTTTGGCGTGTTTTGACATGTGTAGTAAAATTTTAATGCCAAGATTTTCTTACAACATTTCATCCCCGACCTCTCCCTCTTTCGGAGTGTTTTTTTTACGATTTGTTAGAATAGCCCTAGTAAAAATATTATGCTAATTTTATTAAATAGATCTAATTTGATCCGTAAAATGGGGTGACAGGACATAATCCCCACGGACATTACCCCCATAACGGAAATGGGGATTATGACCGAATTCATTACGGTCATAATCCCCATAATAGTTGTGGGGACTATGACCGTTTCCAAAACGGTCACAATCCCAATGGGGATTATGTCCGTTCATTGTTGGGATTATGACCGAACTTTTTTCGGTCGTAATCCCCATTCACATTATGGGGAGTAAGTCCAAAGCAATTTTGGTCATAATCCCCGTTTTCTGCAGAGAGGGTGGGTTTAATGCATGGAGTTTGTAATCCCTAAGCCCGGCCGAAGGCCGGCTACGCAGAAAAACTTTTAAGTAAAAAAAATCTTTTAATTTTGGGGATTATGACCAACTAGCATAGAAGACATAATCCCCATAATGGGGATTATGGCCATTTGTTACGTGGTCATTATCCCCATAAATCTGGGTATTATGTCCGTTTTTTATTGGGATTATGTCCTAATAATTTTCGGTCATAGTCCCCACTACCATTATGGGGATTATGACCGAAATGAATTAGGTCATAATACCCATAACGGAAATGGGGATTATGTCCGTGGGGATTATGTCATGTCACCCCGACCAAAAAAAATGAATACGGCGCCATATATCATTTGATCCCAAAAATGGAGGATCCAAAAATCTATGATTATATCTAATTAGATCAAATTTGATATACTTAGATATAATTAGATCCCAAAAATGGAACGGTAAATATTATCTAATTTGATATTATAAATAATTAGATCTAATAAGGTATAATAATATACAATTATATCATATTAGATCTAATATGATCTTCAATATCAAATTAGATGAAATTTACCGTTCCATTTTTGGGATATGATTATATCGCATTATATCAAATTTGATCTAATAAGATATAATCACATATTTTTGGATCCTCCATTTTTGGGATCAAATGATAGATCAATTTATATACAATTATATCAAAAAATAAATGATTATATCAAAACTTTTTTACTCGGGACCGTAAAATGGTTGTATTAAATAATATCTAATTGTATTACTTTATATCAAAAAATATACAAATTGATACAATTTGATCCTGAATTTGGTCAAATAAGATTGTATCAAATTATATATGATTACATCAGAAAATGTTTGCTCGGGAGAGCTAAAAAATACCGTTATGAGAGGGAGTAAGAGGGTTAATATTTGCCACAAAAAATTAATTGTGGTCGATCTTGGTATTGACCCTCCAGCACGCAACATTGGAGCTGTGGATTAAAGATTGGAAAACTGCAATGATATTGTTTAAAAAAATTTTAAAAAAATTGTTATAATTAGTGTCCGACCGAATACACCTTTTTTGACCGAAGCCGAATATTCGGCCACATTTTTACTATTCGGCCGAAACCGAAGCCGATACCGAATTTTCGAAAAAAAAATTATTTAAAAAATAAAAAATAAAAAAGTGAAACTCGACTTGTCGGAATACAAAAATGTTTAAAAATGTTGTCTAGAACGATTTACTTTGAGCCAAAAAATTTTTTTAGGCATTTTTGTAAATGAAATTTTTTTTTAGTGTAATTTTTTTTTCGATCGAATAATTTTTTTGAGTGTAAAATCTTGTTTTAGCTTCAAAAACACTTAATAAAATGTTTTTGTGGCTTACTAATGTTATTTAAAGTGCGTTTAGTGTGTTTTTCAACACGTGAGTACAAAATTTAAACAATTATTCGGTATTTAGCCATATTCGTCCAAAAATGTGGCCGAAGCCGAATAGTGGTTTTTGGCCAAAGCCGTAGCCGAAGCCGAATATTCTGTCGGACACTAGTAATAATCATATTTCCACGATTTTACTAAGCAACAAATTTGTATAATAGTTAGAAGTTTTCCACAAAAAATTTCAAAAAATTAAGAGTACAAACAATTTCAAAAAAAAGGACTTAAATTTTGATAATTTACTGGAGATTTAAATTTTGAAAAATATCTAACCACCCGAGTAAAAAAGTTCCTATATAGTTGTATATAATTTTATAAACATCATATATAATTAAATAGAATTATATAGAATTTGATGCGAAAAATGAGTCGATAAAACTATATAAAATATGATCAATGTTCCTTATATTTTGATAAATTTTTTATATAATTTTATGCGAAATTTGGACCCCTATTTTTATATAATAATAGCAAAATTATATAATCAGATGTAATTATATAAAAATATATAAAATTGTATAAAACTGTATAAAGCTATATAAAGTTACATAAAATTATATATAATTTTATATAATTAAAACAAAATTTTATGATTTATATAAAACTTGATATAATTTTATATAACTTTATAAAATTATATATTGTTTTATATAATTTGATATAGTTGTATATAATTATATCTTATTATATAAATTTGCTGTTGTTATATAAAAATAGGGGTCCAAATTTCGCATAAAATTATATAAAAAATTTATCAAAACATAAGTAACATTGATAAAATTTTATATGGTTTTATCGACTCATTTTTCGCATCAAATTCTATATAATTCTATTTAATCATATATAGTGTTTATAAAATTATATACAACTATATAGGAACTTTTTTACTCGGGCATATAAAGTTCATCAACCGTATAAAGGTGATAGATATAATTTTATATTAATTTATACGGAACTATATTAACTCATATAAGATTGTATCAAATTAAATATGATTATATCAGACAATTTTTACTCGGGTTGACAAAATTCTGGAAAATTTAAAAAAATAGAATATTAAACAAATTCAATATAATTTAAAATATTGAACTGGATGGTAATTTAGAATTTATATGTTGACTAATGTTGATGTCTTAAAAATGTGTTACAAATTATTTTAAATATTGGGTACCTTTATTATTTCATTCATGTTTCTACTTGTTTATCAAAACTTTCCCATTATTATTAACAAAACAATTGCTATTTCTACTTTTTCTGTCATTTTATATCAATATTTATCAAAATGTTGTAGTATATTGCAAGTGACATCTTAAATTGTCATCAACATTTTTATAAATTTTCTTTTGACTGACATTTATTTGTTTCTTATAAAAAGAAAATCATGTTGATTTCTTTTTATTCATAACAAATCTAGCAACGCCAGTCGTCAGCATCATAATCATCACCCCCACCAACACCACCGCCATTATCAGCTACATCATCTTAACAATCCTTATAAATTTGTATTATTTTTTATTTATACATGTTTTATTTGTTGTACTAGTATTTGTCACAAATAAGATTGTATATTGAACGTACTTACTATGATAGATTGTAGTACAAAAATAAACGACATATAAAAGATGACAGAATTTGACAATATTAATTCGAACAACATAAGAAATACAGGACATGCTGGATGGATACAAACATGTGACATAAATAATTGACACTTTTTTTTGTAAAGAACAATTTACGGTGATTTCTTAAACAAAACACGTAGTATTGAAGGTTGATAAGCGAGTGTTAAGTGAAAGTGACAGTTATTTCAACGAAAAAAAAACTCCGGACACTTAAATTTGGATAGAGCAATTGATTTACAGAAAGTGAAAAAATCACCAGACTTTCTCTGTATTAAAAACATTTCAATAACATTTTTTAATATTAAAAAAATACTTTTTTTTTTCAATGTTGTTTTTTTTTATTTTTAGTACCAAAAGGTACATAGAAATAAAATGTATTTATTCGGCCTTTATATATAAATATATTCGATTAGAGTATTATTCTAGCTCGAGGCCCAAAAATATTTATGATATTGTCATAATAGAGTATTTTTAATTTGTGAAATATATGAAATATTATGTATGGTTTAATGTTTGATTGACCAACAATGATTCTCTAAAATATGCTGAAGATCCCTTAGTGGGGGTGAAACTGATCAGTACAGTTATACTATGAGATGAGTAACTTTTTTAAAGCAATAAATTAAAAATACTCTACTATATCATAAATAGAAATATTTTCGGGCCTTGAATAATACTCTAATCGAATATATTTTTGTTTTCTTTAAAAATCTTCAAAAACATTTTAAAATTAAATTTTTAAGTCCAGTTTATTTTGGAAATATTTACAATACGATTTTATCAAAACACATGTACCAAGCACTTTAACTTTTATTTGAGGTTATACATACACTCAAAAAAATAAACTGGTAAAACGCCTGGTAAAATGCCTTGTAATCCCGTTCTACCAATATTTAACAATTTTCCTTGTTTTTTAACAAAAAATCTTGTACTTTGCTCAAACGAGAACTACAGTTTTATTGGTAATTTTACAAGTTTATTTTCGTAATTGTATTCTACCATTTTGAAAGGTTATTTTACAAAAAAAAAACTGTAATTTTACAACAAAGTTTTCATTACGAGGATTCTAGTTGAATTACAAAAAAAACTGTTATTTTACAAAAATTTTGTTATACGAGGATTTATATTGTTGTATTTTTTTTTATTGAAAAATATTAAAAAAAAAAGTTGACAATATTTTGAAAAATTTATTACGAGGATTCTAGTTAATTTACAAAAATAAACAGTTATTTTATAAAAATGATTTTATTTCGAGGATTTATGATGTTTAACAATTTTTTTTTTGTAAACTTACCATTTTGGTTTGTAAATTTACCATTTTTTTAAACATAATTTCCATTTTTTCTTGTAAGTTTACCATTTTTTTTTTCCGGTTTTAAACCAATATTTTTACCAATAAAATTGGTTATTTTACCAAATTTTGGCGCATTCAAAATAACGAGGAAATCCTCGTAATTTTACGAGAATTTTACCTACGTCATATTTTACGAGAATAGCCTTGTAAAATCACGAGATTTTTTGGTAACTTTACAAGGTTTTTTTTTGAGTGTACTTTATAAAACGGTTTTCAATTTAAACACAAATGAAACGGAAATTTCTCTTAATGCAATATTGTGACCGTAAAGCACACACAGCATATGATTAATGTGGTTTTGCCATGCCTATACAATAGAGTAGAGCAAATTTCGCTTTTTCGAATTCCAAAATCGTCGCGGTCGGAAAATTTGCCTTGTCAATTTGGTTTCCTTTTTTGACTTGAAAATCGCAAAATTCTGAACAAAGTGAAAAAGCACTTTTACGGTAATGTCCGAATATTAAAAAAATATTTTAAGCTAACAAAAAAATATTCCGAATATTTTTTTTACTTTCCACTTTTTAAGACTAAAATAGAACCAAAGATTGACTTACAAATCCAATATTTTTTTTTGTGGTAATATTGGCCATAACTACAACTATTCTGATCTCGACGATTTTACTCGCCCTCAACTATTGAACAGACACACTAACATTCACATAACAATTCATGCATGTATACGCATATATGAGGCGTGCCACACCGAATGTTCAGCCAAAAAAAAGTTATGTTGTGTCAATATGAAATCAAATGCAGAGTATTTGACCTTAGAGCACTAGTAACACTGTGCTAGTCACAAAAATTAACAACCTGGGCACCCTGCTGATAAGCTAATACACACAAAAAAAAATTTTGTCAATTTACTAGGAAAAGTCTCGTAATCCCATTTTACCAATATTTGACAGTTTTCCTGGTTTTTTAACAAATCGAAATTTATTTTTTTTGTAATTTTACAAATTTTTTTGTAATAGTACAAATTTCTAATATAATTTTACAAAAAAAAAATTATTAAATTCACGAGAATTCCTTGAAATTTTAATTGCACCAAAAAAACTGTAAATTTACAATTTTATTGGTAAAAACCTTGTAAAATTACAAAATTATTGGTAAAAATCTTGTAAAATTACTAGGAATTCTCGAAAATAGGAAGTAGCAATAATTTAAGTAAAATTACGAAACCTCTTTGTAAATTTTATCGTGTCAAAAAATTTGTAAATTTACAATTTTTTTGGTAAAAACCTTGTAAAATTACAAAATTATTAGTAAAAAGCTTGTAAAATTACTTTTACAAGGTTTTTTTTACTGTAGGGGTACGCTTAATTCAATGGTGCTAGCCGTTTTTCGAAGTTAGTGCTTGTATTCGCGATTTAAAATTGTAAAGCTTAAGTACTACAAAAATTAAATTTTTATGCTTGTGGGATAGTTTTAAAATACAAATTTAGAAAATGTACTGTTTTTTTCGCAAAAAAAAAAAATCGCAAAAAAAAGAAAAAATCCGCGAAAAATTTTTTTCGAAAAACTTTGTGTCTGTAATGTATCGTATTCTACACATTTACATAAATTAATAGCAAAATAAAGAAATTTCGGAAAAAAACTTTCGCGAAAAAAAAAATTCGCGAAAAAAATTTCCGTGAATAAAAATATTTTTTTGTACATATATTCAATAGAGTTTAGATGATAAGAATTCAGCAATTGCCTAAATAATATAAAAAAATATTTTTTTTTACTTAAAAATAAAAAAAAATAATCGCGAATATCGCTAATACTTAAATACGCTAACTTTGAAAAAAAAAAAAATTTACAATGGTATTTAGTGTACACGAACTAGCTTTACCAGATGGCTGTCGTAAATTCGAATCAAACTAAAAATATTTGTACTGAACCAATTTTTTTCGCGAAAATAAAGATAAACACAAAATGTTTTTCGCGAAAAAAAAAATCACGGTATTATGGTTTGTTATGTTGTGTCTGTAATGTATCGTATTCTACACATTTTCATAAATTAATAGCAAAAAAAAAATTGGAAAAAAAATTTCGCGAAAAAAATATCGCGAAAAGTAATTTCCGTGAATATTTTTTTTTATATATTCAATAGAGTTTAGATCATAAAAATTCAGCAAAAAATAATATGAAAAAAATATTTTTTTACTTAAAAATTAAAAAAAAAAAATAATCACGAATATCGCTAATAAATACGCTAATATTAAAAAAAAATATATTACAATGGTATTTAGTGTACAAGAACTAGTTTTACCAGATGGCTGTCATAAATTTAAATCAAACTAAAAATATTTGTACTGAACCAATTTTTTCGCGAAAATAAATATTATCACAAAATGTTTTTTCGCGAAAAAAATTCACAGTATTATGGTTTGTTATGTTAGTTTAACATACTTTGTGTCTGTAATGTATCGTATTTTACACATTTTGATAAATTAATAGCAAAATAAAAAAATTTGGAAAAAAAATTTCGCGAAAAAAAATTCACGAAAAAAAAGTTTCGTGAATAAAATTTTTTTTTGTATATTCAATAGAGTTTAGATCATAAAAATTCAGCAATAAATAATATAAAAAAAAAATATTTTTTTTACTTAAAAATTAAAAAAAAAAAAATTAATCGCGAATATCGCTAATAAATACGCTAATATTAAAAAACAAGTAGAAAAGTTAAATTCGACTTTGCCGAATCTATGAATACCCTCCACAATGCATTTTTTTTAATGGGTAGTACATTTTTTAACGTGAAAAAATTAACAATTTTGATTTGAAATATTTTATTTTGAGTAAAAAACTCTTTTTTTGTAATTTTTTTTTTTAAAATAAGAAAAATTACTAATTTTTTTTGGAGTGTAAAATTTTTTTGAGTGTAATATTTTTTTTTACTGTAAAAATATTTCTGAGTGAATGCACGTACGTATGTACACAAAATATTCTCATTTTTGTAAAAAAAGAAAAACTAAATTTTTTTTGAGTGTAAAATTTTTTTTGAGTGTAAAATTTTTTTTAAGTGTAAAATTTTTTCGAGTGTAATTTTCAAGTTACCAATGCTTTTAAAACTAAACAATTTTAAAAAGAATTGCTTTAAAATTAAACAAGTTTGAAAAGCATTGTTTAGTTACAACCAATGCTTTTAAAACTTGTAAAAACACGTGGCATTTTAGATGAAACTAATCTGAAATTCAGGGTTTTGCTTATAACTTTTGAACCACTGGACCGATTGAGCTGAAATTTAATACCAAACAGATCCGGGGAACGGCAAAGATACATGCCAAGCTTCAGTAGTCTCATTATTGTCTTTCGAAAGTTATCGTGTTTTTTATCTCGTAAATTCGCGAAACACCCTTGCCGAAATTTACTCTTTTGCTCATAACTTCTGAACCACTGGACCGATTTGGCTGGATTGCAATACCAACCTGACCAGGTAAATGACAAACATATATGCCAAACTTCAGTAGCCTCTGTAAAGTCTTTCAAAAGTTAGCGTGTTTTCTACGGACGGACAGACAGACAGACAGACTGACAGACGGACGGACGCACGGACGGACATCGCTAGATCGACTTAAAATCGATCGAGGATCATAAATATATATACTTTATGGGGTCCTAGACCAATATTTCGAGGTGTTACAAACGGAATGACAAACTTATATATACCCTCTATCACTAGACTGGAGGGTATAAAAATGATATTACAATGGTATTTAGTGTCCACGAACTAGCTTTACCAGATGGCTGTCGTAAATTCAAATCAAACTAAAAATATTTGTACCGAACCAATTTTTCATGAAAATAAAGATTTTTTGCGAAAAAAAATGTTTTTCGCGAAAAAAAAATCACGGTATTATGGTTTGTTATGTTATGAATGGTTTTAAATTTTAAAATCATTACAAAAGTTTAAAAATATCGTTTTTATTGTACTTGATCATCAAAATTTTAAATCGCGAATATCGCGAACACGAGCGCTAACTTCGAAAAATGGCTAGCACCATTGAATTCAGCGTACTCGAATTAACTTTACCAATAGGGTGCCCAGCTTGTTAAAAAAAGTGTAAAATTTGAGCACAGTGTAATTAACAAAAATAACATTTAAGTTTTGGATCAAAGTGGGCGTGAATATTGGGCCAAATATTAAATAATTCAGAAGATTTTGCCTGCGTATCTTTATTTTATTATTTTTGCAAATTTAAAGAAACATAGTGATGTCTTTAAAATAAAAGTTGTAATAGAATGCCTCATATGTATGTTTGTACGTATTTTTAAACCATATATAATTGTAAATTGTTTAAAGGACTGAAAAAAACTGAGAGTGAAAAAAAAAATCACAAACCATTACATTATAACAATGAAGAAAAATGAGTATTGAAATATTGAATCCTTTTAAAAAAATATTATTGTAATAAAAAAAGAAACAATTTTTATTTATTTTATATGTTGCAGTAAATGGGGATTTTTTTCCGCATAATTGTTGTTGAAAAATGTTAAAATTAATGTATGGCAAGAGATTTTGTGGTAAAACAAAATGATCGATATTATAAAAAAATAAAAGTAAGAACAGAAAAAAATTTAAACGAATGAAAATTTAACGGTATTAATGGAGATAAAAAAAATAATTTTCAGAGAAAAATTAAAATAAAAAAATGTTATGAAAATAAATGAATTTAAATTTTCATATATTTATTACTCATACCTTACCCGTCAGCTCCAGCTCCACCTTCCATAATTATGCTAACATAAAGTAACAAACACATACAAAACAACAACAACAACAAACAAACTTTTTTATTGTTTTGTGTGTGTTTGTTGCTTTATGTTTACATAATTATGGAAGGTGTAGCTGAGGGGTTAATTAAGTAAATAGCAAATACTTTGAAAATTTTAACGTTACCTAATAAATGTTTGACAATAATCAGGTTGCATTACAATATTAACAATTTCAAAACAATAATATTTACGAATTTTTAAAAGGGTTTAAATAATACTTATACGTTAAGGTGTTCTTTCGACAAAATTCGAATGATAACACCGCCCGACAGCCAATATTATACATGAACCAGATTATATACGTCTGCATTTACAGTTTTTTATTTAGTGATCCTGTTTCCTTTCAAAAGGACTTCAAAGTTTTAAAGGATTACATTTTGTAAAATATTTTTTTTAATATTTGTACTTGCCCTAGGATAGCACTGGTGATGGCAAATGAAAGAGGAGCATTTCCCCTAATTAATATTTTTATTTTGCCATATCAGGGTAAAAGGATGTAAATAAAGTCATTTGAAAACTTATTCAAAATATTTTGTTGAAAATTTTGAATGATATTGAAGGATAAAATTATGAAAGAAAGTAACTTATCTCTTTTTTTCTGATATGATAAAAAATAAAATAGGAAAATTAGGGAGATCCTCCTCTTTCCTAGGACAAATACAATTATTAAAAAAATATTATATATTATCCAGTTCGTGTTTAACGACTTTTTTCATTTTTGTCGGACGGTGTAATAGATGATTGCAATATATTTGTCAAAGTCATATTTCTTTTACAACCATATATTTTTCTCAGTGTAAACAAATATTTATTTGTATACATAAATAATTACACAGTGCAACAACCAAAATCAGAATGGGATGAAATTACAAGCAAATGAAAGTAAACATATTCCAAACCAAAACCCTCAAGTCTTTTTTTATATCAGCGATAGATTTTTTTAACACTCATTTGAAGCTGATGAGTTTTATTTAATGTGTGGCGTATGATTAATGTGGTAATTGCCTTTAAATAACAATCATACGCAACGGTGCACTTTGCATTATTTTTAATATGTTAGCTGTTCAGTAAGTAGGTACAGGACGAAAATCATACCGGTTACAGCTAACGTAATTTCGAGCTTAGGTTGGGACGCGGGACCCCAAATGTCTAATAACGGCACCATCAGGGGCCCCTAAATTGCGACATATTTTGTATATAAAATGTTTAAATGTTTTAAAAATCACCAACTTTAAATGCGCGTAAAAAAAATCTAGCGCTGAATTAAAAAAAAAAAAACCTTGAGGGTTTTGTTGTGTAAACTTTCATTTGCTTTTGGTTTCATCCCATTTCGATTCGGAAAGTTCGATTTTGTATCACTGTGTAATAAGTTTTTTGTTTGTTTTATTAACAATAATTATAATAATTAAGAAATATTTTCGCATGTTATTATGAAAAAAAAATAATATGTTTTTAAGAGAAAAATAGAGATAGAGCTATTTGTTATTATATTTATAAATTAATATATTTTTTTATTTAAGGACAAACACAGAGAAAAAATTCCTAAACAAAATTTCATGCCATAATATACATTGTCCGCCAAAATTCTACGCACGACTACATAGTATATGTAATTCGTTAACGAAAAAGTTAACAATAATAGATCTAATTATTATTAAACAAGTATTTTTGTAAAAAGGGCTGTGTAGCAGACATGAGCTCAAATGTACTCCCTTCTTCGCTGACACCAAATCATTCGCTTCAGAGTACACTACTTTTAGAGTACAGTGTTTGGGAATGAGAATGTTTACTATGATGCTAAACAGCAAATTAAAAAATTTGCTGTGCTTTTTTAAACGAACGCGCAACATGTCGTGTTTGAACGATTAGAATGTAAACAAACCATCGTTTTTAGAATATCAAACATAGTAGAGATCTAAAAATTACACCGTGTGTTAGAATTTTTTTTATATACACTGATCATTTAGAATGTTTTATAAAAAAAAATGTAGAAAAAATATTACAAATATGGGGGTAGCAAAAAAAAAGCGTTTTGTATGTAAGAGAAAATATGTACACTCATAATAATAACTCTGTAAAATACTCTGTAAAATGAATGTAATCTCAATTCAACAGATATTTGACAGAGTTTTCTGTCAAAATACAGATTTAAAGAAAAACTTTGTATTTTGTTGTGACAAAAAAACAAAGTTTCCTCTGTTATATTACTCTTTACTTTGTAATCTTAATTTTACAGAAAATTAACAGAGTTTTCTGCTAAAATACAGATCTAAGCAAAATACTTCGTATTTTTTATAGCCAAAAAAGTTTTCTGTTTTGAGTAGTTTTTGTTTTTGTTACCAAGCATCAAAATTTTATCTGTATATTTTTTTTTTTTTGAGAAAAAGTTGAAAAAGTACACTCAAAATAATAACTCTGTAAAATACTCTGTAAAATGACTGTAATCTCAATTCAACAGACATTTGACAGAGTTTTCTGTCAAAATACAGATTTAAAGAAAATACTTTGTATTTTGTTGTGACAAAAAAACAAAGTTTCCTCTGTTATATTACTTTTAACTTTGCAATCTTAATTTTACAGATAATTAACAGAGTTTTCTGCTCAAATACAGATCTAAGCAAAATACTTCGTATTTTTTATAACCAAAAACGTTTTATGTTTTGAGTAGTTTTTGTTACCAAACATCAAAATTTTATCTGTATTTTTTTTTTTTTTGAAAAAATTTTTTTTTCAGAAATCTTATAAAAATTTTACAAAATAACATGCATTTAACTAAACTCTGTATATTTGCAGAGTTTTTTCTGTAAATTTGTTTTGCATCAAATGTATTTTACAAAAAATTTAAAATTTACATAGTTTTCTTTGCTAAATGGTGGTTTATTTAACCAATATTTTACTAGAAACTCTGTAAATTAACAGTTTTTTTTGTTCAAATCATTTTACAGGGTTTTATGTTAAAATTCAGAGTTTTCTCTGTAAAAAAGCTTTCATATTTAACCAATATTTTACTATAAACTCTGTAAATTAACAGTTTTTTCTGTCAAAATCATTTTACAGAGTTTTTTAGTAAAATTACAAAGAAATGTTGTTAGCTGGAAAAGTATGGTGTACTCTGTTAAATTAGCAGAGTTTTTCTGTAATTTAACAGATTTATTATTTTGAGTGTATGTATGTATGTTTTGTAGAAATAAGTAGTATGTATGTACAAAAAAAGGTTTTATATGAAAGATATTAAAGTGGATTGAAAAAAAAAAATGATTTTCTACATGCGTTAGCGTATTATGAAAGTTAAAACATTAAGGGGGACGGAACAAAAATGCTTAATTTTAAAAGACAAAATACATTAGGCTGAACCAAAAAAAATAAATTTAAGGAAAATTGACTTCACTATGTGAATAATATTAGGATAAATTAAAATAACCATCTATATGAGAAGACATATCAAGATAGATTATTTCTTTTATTTTATGTAATATGGCGTTTTTTAAACTGGAAAACACAAACATATGGCTTAACTAACAAAAACTTATGAGCAAAAAAATATTGGCCTGATCAAAATATGTATTATAAGGTTGGATAAAAAAATTGAAAAATTTAAGTATAAAAAAAAAACAAAATCGTTATGCTATATAATTAATTATCCCATTTCGATCCTCTGTTCGATTTTTCGAACAGTAGAGAACATCTTTTTCCAAAAAATATTTTTGTATGAATGAGGTGGAATTTCGGGTAAATATGATTAGGAATGTTAAGTCTCATCTTTCTGCAATTAAAAAAATATCCCCGTTTTTTTTATTAACCATTACATTTATAATGTTTTTTTAGTTCGCCTTAATATTTTCCTTTATATAAGAATTCTTTCCAGCAGCAAAACGATATTTTTTTAATGCTCTTTTTTTATTAAAAAATTTATTCTATTCACACGCTTCAGAGTACAGTATTTCCAAATTATTTGTTGTCTGTGTGCTCCTTTTTTTGTCTGTAAATTTTTTTTTTGTCTGGAAATTTTTTTTTATTTTTTTCTTGTTTTGCAAAAAAAATATTTTTAATTAGTTTTTTGCTGAAAATATAAAAATATAAAATAAAAAATAACATTTTTTTTTTTAAATTTTTTTACAGAAAAAAAAATGTTTACAATAAAAACAAATTTTAGTAATCTCCAAATTAAACTAATATTTTAAGCAAAAAAAGTATAATTTGCGTCACCCTAATGCACATACAAAAACAAGTAAGAAAATTATAGTCGGTCAAGACCGACCATATAATACCCTACACCAAGGTTTCCCGGAAAATGGGTCCCATGGATCGAAAACACTCACAAATCAAATTTGAGTGAAATAGGCTTCTATTTGTTGACAATAAACCGCTTTAACTGAATATCGGGCGAAATTTTCTCAGGCCTGAGTCCAAAACTGGTCCGATGATTATCAGGTTTGATAAGGTTATTTAAGTACGCGTTTAACATACACAAACAAAATTTTAATTAAATATTTTCTATTTTCATGAAATTTGAGACATTTATGTGAAAATCGGGAAGGTGGTTTGTATGGGGGCTACAAGAAGTACTGGTCCGATTTCTTTGAAATTCGGAATGATGATATGTGAAGACAAAACATGTTTACCATCCAAATTACAAAGCGATACCTTCTATAATACGGTTATTAGAGTCATTTGAGCCAAAACTAAAGAGGACCTTTGTATGGGGGCTAGGTCTAAATATGGACCGATTTTTTCCAATTTTAATAGGCTTCGTCCTTGGGCCAAGAGAGACTTTAGTTTTAAATTTCAAGTCAATTGATTAAAAATTGCGGCCTGTATCGTGTTTACACCGTTTACATGGACAGACAGACAGACGGACGGACAGACGGACGGACGGACGGACATCGCTAAATCGACTCAAAAAGTGATTCTGAGTCGATCGGTATACTTAAAGGTGGGTCTAGGACCAATATTTCGGGTAGTTACAAACATCAGCACAAACTCATTATACCCTGTACCACAGTGTGGTGTAGGGTATAAAAATAGACAAACTTTTGGTACATTCGGCGTAGACAAAAAAAAAATTGTATTCGGTCACACACTATATACTTCATCATTATAGGCCCTTACATTTTCCGCCACAAAACAAAACAATTTTTACCACATTTTACATTATTTTTCGAAATAGAAAAATATTTTTTAATCCACCATAATATTTATTTTCATGTATTAATTTTTTTTTATCCACTCTTATTAATATATTAATTTTCCCCGTAATTATTTTTTATTTACCTCTTCATTTATTCTACATAACAAAATGTTTATTTTAATTCGCACTTGCATACATACATATATTTTTTTTAAAAAAGAATTCCCCCAAATAGCCAAACAATATATTTTTTTTTTTATAAAAATCATTCTAAGTACACGCTTCAGAGTACAGTATTTTCAAATCATTGGCTCTCTATGTACTCCCTCGTTGGTTCATTCGTGTTACGAATGTCGTAACACTAGTGTGTGTAGCTTTCTCATGCACTGTGAGCATAGAATGAAAAACTCATTCGTTTTGAACGCTAAGAATAGAATATTGTCCACATTCTAAATTTTTTAGAATGTCTCTAAACGCATTTTAACACCATCCGTGCACATATCTGCTGTGTAGGTAATTTATCAAGCTTTAATTTAAACTTAATGGCTTCTAGATTGAATAAATATAAGATGTGCTACGAGGGACGAAATGGAAATTGAAATTATTGAAAGACAATTTTTTGAACATTTTGTAAAAATATTTCTAATTTTTTTTACTAAGTTGAAACTTACACGGTGAGCCTCAGCGATGTTTCGGTTCAACTTTAGTGTCGACGAAAAGTGTAAACGCAGTTCGATTTCTACTTGATTAAATGTTACAAAACTGTTAACAGCGAAATCGTAGGTGCTCGCATTCGCGAGATATCGCGAAATTAGTGTTATTGTATTTTCTTAAATTTTGACAATGAAGTTTTTTAAATATCTTCAAAAACTGAGTATGCAGTTTTAATTGTATTTACTTACAGGTCACAAAACAGTTAACATCGAAATCATATCTTATCAATTTCGCGAGAAATCGCAAAATTAAAAAAAAAAAAAAATAAAAATTAAAAAAAAATATTTTTTGCGTAAATTAGCAGTCAAGATATTGATTTGAGCAGTTTTACCACCTTTAACTACATAAAATTTAAACTGCATCTAATATATTTGTCGTTTCATGATTTTTTTCCTTTATTTTAGACACTAAAGAAAAAATAAATTAATTAATATAAAAGCTTGAACAGTAATTTTGCAATTTCTCGGGAAATTGATCATCTATAATTTTTCTGCTTGTAGTTTCGTCAACTTTAATAACCTCGAATTCAAACTGCATACCATATTTTTGTCGTTAATTGGAGAAAATGTTTTACAGACCAAAAATGGCATAAAGTAATGAATAAATAGTAGTTTAGCGAGTTTTTTAGCGATATCTCGAGGAATTGAACAGATAGAATTTATATGTTAACAGCCGTATCATCTTTAACCAATAGCAAATCAAACTGCATTTCGTATTTTTCAACAATTTTAAAGAAACTTCGTTTATTTATCAAAACAAGAAACACCCCCAAAAAGCTGTTTTTCGCTATTTCTCGCGAAAGTGAGCAGCTATAATTTTTTTGTGGGCAGTTTTAATTTCTTCCAACATGTTCAAATCAAACTGCATTCCACTTTTTTTTATTATTTCTAAGGAACCGGTTCTAAAATATAAATAAATAATAAAAAAAAATTATATAATTACGTAATATCTCGCGAAATTTAACACCTATAATTTCGATGTCAACAGCATTGTGACCTTTGATCAATCACAAGTAAAACTGCATACCATGTTTTTGCGAAATTTGAACGAAACCTATCTAAATATAATAAACAAAAACAAAAACAGCAACAAATTATTTTCGCTATTTCTCGCGACCTAAAGAAGATAGGATTTTGATGTTTACCATTTTGTGACCTTTAAATAAGTACAATTAAAACTGTGTTCTCAGTTTTCGAAAATATTTAAAAAACTTCAATGTCAAAATTTTAAAAAATACAAAAACACTAATTTCGCGTTATCTCGCGAATGTGAGCAGCTACGATTTCGCTGTTAACAGTTTTGTGACATTTAATCTTGTAGAAATCGAACTGCGCTTACACTTTTCGTCGACACTAAAGTTCAACCTGAACATCGCTGAGGCTCACCATGCTTAAAAAAATTAATTTTATTATTTTTTTTTTTTTTCAAAAATGGTCCAGTTGTTTATATTCAAATATTAAAAATTTTTCCAACGAGTCAAACAAACCCAAAAATTTTTATAATACACTACAAGAAATTTGCATTTTTGCCTCCAATTCTTTTGACCACTAATGTTTTGAAAACAAAGAAAATATTTTATTTATTAATAACACTGTGCTAGTCGCAAAAATTAAAAAGCTGGGCACCCTGCTGGTAAAGCTAATTCAGGTACGCTGAATTCAATGGTGCTAGCCGTTTTTCGAAGTTAGCGCTCGTATTCGCGATATTCGCGATTTAAAATTGTAAAGCCTAGTACTGCAAAAATGAAATTTTTATGCTTGTCAGATAGTTTTTAAATATAAATTTAGAAAATGCATTGTTTTTCTCGAAAACAAGCAAAAAAAAATCCGCGAAAAAAAAAATTTCGAAAAAGTTTGTGTCTGTAATGTATCGTATTTCACTTATTTTCATAAATTAATAGCAAAATAAAAAAATTTGGAAAAAAAAATTCGCAAAAAAAATTTCCGCGAATAAATTTTTTTTTGTATATTCAAAAGAGTTTGGATGATAAAAATTTAGCAATTGTCTAAATAATATAAAAACATAGTTTTTTTACTTAAAAATAACAAAAAATAAAAATAATCGCGAATATCGCTAATATATGCGCTAACTTTGAAAAAAAAACCTGACATTACCATGGGATTTAGTGTACACGAACTAGTTTTACCAGATGACTGTCGTAAATTCAAATCAAACTTAAAATATTTGTGTTGAACCAATTTGTTCACGAAAATAAAGATTTTTCGCGAGCAAAAAAAAATATTTTCGCGAAAAAAATCACGGTATTATGGTTTGTTATGTTAGTTTAACTGACTTGAATGGTTTAAAATTTAAAAATTATCGCTAAGGTTTAAAAATATCGTTTTTATTGTAATTGAGCAGCAAAATTTTAAATCGCGAATATCGTAAATACGAGCGCTAACCTCGAAAAACGGCTAAGTATTACCATTGAATTCAGCGTACGCGAATTAACTTTACCAGTAGGGTGCCCAGCTTGTTAAAAAAAAAAAAGTGTCAAATTCGAGCAGAGTGTAATTAAACACTTTTTTGTTTACAAAAAATTCGTGGTCACTGTATTGTATTTCATTTGTGTTTGAGTTGTTAGAAAATTTTTTTTAAACTGAATATAAATTATTGGACAATTTTTTAAATTTTTAATTTTTAAGCTTGTAACAAATCGACTTAAAAATATTTTTAAAAAAATTTAAAAAAAAATTTCTTTCAATAATTGCAATTTCCATTTCGACACTCGTAGCACATTTAATATATACTCAATCCGGACGCTATTAAGCTTAAATTAAAGCTTGATAAATTACCTACACTGTCCTTTTTAACAAAATACTTGTTTCGTAATAATTAAATCTATTATTGTTTACTTTTTCGCTAACACATTACATCTACTATGTTGTCGTACGTGGACTTTTGGCGGCCACTGTATATTGGCAGACAGCATTTACAAAAAGACGAAGAAAACGAAAAAACGAAATCTGTATCCAAAAAATAACATACATTAACAAAAGAACACGTACCACTATATAAATACTACTACACTAAACTGCAGTTCCACGTTACTGTTGATGGCCACTCAAGCACTCAACGTAAGTTTTTAATATAAACGGAAATAAAAAGGAATTGGTTGAAAAATAAAATGAATGTACGTTATATAACATACACACCATGTTGTGGTCATTTAGGATACGTGTTTAAAAACAAACACACGAAAAAATCCAATATTTAATATGAGGACTCAAACACACACTTTTTTGTGATTTGTTTAATTTGACCAACCAATTCACGTTGGCGGGATGGCCCCGCAATGAACCTAACTCAAGAAAATATTTCACTTTTTCTCACCATCGTTCAAAAAAATATACCTTAAAAGTGTTTTCAAAAATAAAAGAAATTTTTTTCAATAGCTACTAGGAAATTTCTAAATTACGCCAAACACAATGAAAACAAGTAATAGTTTCAAATTCGGCTGTGCCGAATCTTTAATAACCTCCTAGATGTAAAAAAATAAAATTTTTTGACGCAATAAAACTTACAAGAAGGTTTCTTAACTTAACTAGATTTTTTGCTACCTCCTAATTTATAAGAATTCCTAGTAAAATTTACGAGTTTTTTTTTGTAATTTTACAAGATTTTTACCAATAAAATTGTAAATTTACAACTTTTTTGGCGAAATAAAACTTACAACTAATTCTCCTAAATTTACTAATTTTTTTTTTGTAAAAGATCTTAGAAAATTTGTAAAATTACAAGAAAAACTGTGCAATTAGAAAAAAAAAATGTAAATTCCGATCGAAAATTATTTGTTAAAAAAACCATAAAAACTGTCAAATATTGGATTACGATACTTTTTCTAGTAATTTGACAAAGTTTTTTTTTTGAGTATAGGACAATTTTTGGATGCGTTACACACGGCATTACAAAGTGTATACCCCCCATACTGTGGTTGGTGGGTATAAAAACGGGTATTATGCAGAATTTATGCAGTCCTTACTTACGCGTTTCATCAATATCAGTTGGTTACGTTAGTTTTTTTTGTCTGTTTAACTTTATGAAGCGGGAACAGAAGAAAAACTTTTACAAAAGATTGGTTTTAATTATTTCCTGATTTATTTATGGTAATAATGCGTGGTCTGCATAAAAAAATATACTCACACCCTATTCATTTTGAGGGAGGATATAAAAAAAATGTGTATTGTAGGTACTTGTTAAAACTAATTATTACTTTCAAATGGTGAAAATTGGACCACAAAATATTTAAAATCACGCTAATTAAAGGTGGTGTTAAACGATAAAAAAAAAATTAAATGTTCAAATTAAAATATTTTTACACAGTGACACAAAATCGAACTTTTCGATTCGGAATGGGATGAAACCAAAAGCAAATAAAAGTTGAAATTTAACATAACAAAGCCCACATGGCTTTTTTAAGCTCAGCGCTAGATTTTTCAGTGTCAGTGGGGGACTTTGAGAGCACCTTCCCATTGCGATAAATAAACCAAATGTTTCATATATTTAACAAAAAAACATATAACAAGTGATAGTGTTAAATTCGGCTGTGCCAAATCTTTTATACTCTCCAAAATTAAAAAAAAAAATTGTCAGGGGCGTTTTTTTGGGGGGGCGGGGTGATGGGGTCAGTGGGGGACGTTGAGAGCACCTTCCCATAGCGATAAATATACCAAATGTTTTATTTATTTAACAAAAATACAAAAAAACATGTAAATAGGTGTATTTTTTCAGAGGTTGGTTCAGTTCTTCAAGGGGAACTTTTTTCCCCTGGCCCTTTGCCCATTCACGAACTTAACCTGCCTATGAACATGAGACACATTTGTGCCAAACTTCAGGAGTCTAGCTGTTTTATTTTGGACTGCATTGTGTTATCTACAGACAGACGGACAGACTGACGTACGGACGGACGGACAGACGGACATTCATAAAATGTCTTAGAATCGATCATGGATCAATAATATATATGGGGCATTCCATGTCAAATCGGACACTTTGAAAATTTTTTTTTTTAAGATTTTCCCAATTTGTTTACAGTTTTTAGTACCCTTCGAAAACTCCTTCGTGGTAAATTTTCAGATTTTACAAAAGATATCGAATTTTTAAAAATTGGTAGTTGGTTCCTTTACTCAAAATTCTTTTACTCATAACTTCTTCAATAATGGTCCAAATTTCAAATTTTTTTTTTTAAATTTTTGTTTTTTTACGTACTTTTTAAAAAAAAAATCCCAAAAAATTCTTAAAAGCGCTCTAGTATGCGATTTTTAAGTTTTAAAATTTAAATCTAATTTTTGAAAATGTTTGTACTCTTCGATTTTTTTGAAATTTTTTTGTGTAAAACTTCTATCGATTCCACAAATTTTTTGCCCAGGAGGATCGTGGGATAACGATTATTACTATTTTTTAAAATTTTTTGAAAAAATTTTATTGTAATTTTCCAATCTTAACATCATTTTTACTGCTCGAATGGTGCGTCATAGAGGGGTCCTTTATAAGACCGACCCCCATTAATTTTTTCGTCTTAACATTTCTTTGAAACAAACTAATACCCTATCTCCAATTTCTAAAGGGGCTCCCACACAAAACGACATTTTTTAAAATTTGCTCCAACCGCTCTAACTGCCCTAATAGTGTCCTTAGAGAAACAAAATGTATGACCGACCCAGAATATTTTTTAAGTTCAAACATTTTCTCTGAACACACCTACCCTCTATCTTTAACTGTTAAGGCGGTCCCCATACAATTTTTTTTTTTTTTTGTAAATTTGTTTTATTTAATCAGCTTCTACCGGTCCAACGGTGCGTCCGAGAGGGGTCATTAGTGAGACCGACCCCCATTTATTTATACCCTACAACATTTTTTTGAAACATACCTACGCCCTATCTCCAATCCCTAAGTAGGGGATTCTCCATACTGTCGTTGGAGGGTATAAAAATTATAAAATGTAACCCTCTAAAACTTTGAAGTCCTTTTAAAAAGAAACAGGATCACGAAATGAAAAACTGTGAATGCAGTTTTTCTACATTTAGTCTCTAGTTTCAAACGTATATTATCCAGTTCGTGTCAAAGGGTATCCCTACTTTCGGCAAGGCCAAATTTCAGTTTTTTATTTGTTTTTTATAAATTCTTCTCAGAAATGTGATTTACAACATATTTTTGTTAAATTAGTTAGTTGAAGTCCTCAGTTTTCCCTATCTCATTACATTTTAAAAATTTTAATTAATTTTCTGTTTTTAACAAGTATTTTTTTTTTTTAATTTAATCATGTTTTTTTAATTGTGTTCGCAAAATCCCGCATGATAATTAAACCGATTATGTTAATAATATAGTACGTATGTAAAGGGTGGTTCAATAAGAGGGGTTGATATTAATGTTACAAAAAACGTTGACATATGGTAATTATGTGTGAAAGATAATACAGCTCGAATGCTCTTCCTTTAGCTGTTATCACGGATCTTAGATTACATAGACAAGTTATGTCAGCCAGGGTTATTACGCTAACTTTTCGAATTCTTCCAGATCACGTTAGGTATCTCTTCTTCTAGGTATACCGCATCTTTAAAGCATGAGAATACAGTACAGTTTTAAAAACTATGATCCACAACAAGTCTTTTCCAGTTAAATAACGTATAACAGTCTTTTTGTGGTTGCATTGAGTTCTCCCCAACATGTTTGAAATTTCCAAAAATTAAATTAGTCACATTTAAAATCTTCCCAATTTATTGAACCACCCTTTATAATTGCGTATATCATAGTGGAAGTCTAGTACTATAGCATCTCCAGTAAGTACCAGTTGCAGACAAAAAGACAAATATTATTATTATGTAAACACTAAAAAAAAACGAAAAGTAAATAACTGGCATTATGTTTCCACGAAAGCTGGTTCATTGTTAGTTTTTCCTAATCCTCGGTTATTTACATAGTTAGCAACAATGTTATGATGCAATTTAAATAGAAATAATATACATAAACTCCCAGACAAGTACTAAGGGATAACATAGAGATTAACGCAAGTGAAAGAGGGATAAACAAAAAACGAAAGCAGTTAATGAAAGTTTATGATTGTAAGACAACGGAAAGTTTGTAATCGAAAAAATATAACAATTTTGTAAGAGGAAGGGTTAGGACTGGGTGGTCAATTACAGAAATATAAACAATATATATTGCCTTGTATAAGTTCAACTTTCCTTTGTTAATGGAAACAGGGCCCCAGTTTGGGCGCCATTTTATAAAAAGTCTGTTCTTTTTTATTCCTTTTTAATCATGAGCAAACTTATTAATTTGTCAAGACCGTTATGAAGCCTAATTTGAAACCGATTGGTTTTTCAACAAATATTGTGAATAACAAAATGACTTAAGCCAAATTTTAAAGGGCAACTTCAATTTTCTGTCTGTATAAAACACTCTAACTTTTGAAAGACAACTCTGTTGTCTTTCGACCATTCCTGGTCGAGTGTCCACAAGCACGTTGCATCAAGAACAGGATGTAAGTTATGGACCTTTTTGCTTGATTACACTGTCCGACAAAAATGAAAAAATGTCGTTGAACACGAACTGGATAATATACGTTTGAAACTAGAGACTAAATGTCGTAAAACTGCATATACAGTTTTTCTTTTCTTGATCCTGTTTGTTTTTAATACTACTTCAAAGTTATAAAGAACTAAATTTTATAAAATATTTTTTTTTAATATTTGTACTTGTCCTAGCATTCCACTAGTGATAGCAAATGAAAGAGCAGGATCTCCCCTAATTTTCCTATTTTATTATTTTTACATATCGAGATAAAGGAGGTAAGTTACAACCTTTAAAAAATTTATCCTTCAATATCATTAAAAATTTTTAACAAAATATTTTGATAACGTTTTCAAATGACTTTGTTCGCATCCATATATCCTGATATGGCAAAAAAAAAAATGTGGTATTTAGGGGAGGTTTCCCTCTTTCATTTGCCATCACAAGTGTCCTCCTAGGACAAGTACAAATATTTCAAAAATATTTTACAAAATGTATCCTTTAAAACTTTGAAGTCCGATTAAAAGGAAACTGGATCCCGAAATGAAAAACTGTAAATGCAGTTTTAATCCATTTGATCTCAACTTTCAGACGTATATCATCCAGTGAATGTTTAACATTGGCTGTCGGACGGTGTTATCTATTGTTGCTTTCGAGTTTGTAGATAAATAAGCTCAAATAAGAGTATAGAACAAAGAAACTTCAAAAGAGAATTGAAAAAAGTCAAGCAAAAATGTTAAATGTTAATGTTCCCTATAAGAAACTTTCAAGTTTCTCTTGAAAGAGTTGTTGTACTTGATATTTTAATGAATCCCATAAACTCACTCAATTCTACCATTTGATAGGAAATTTTTTTTTTATACTGTTTTTCACGGAACTGCAACATTTCCTTCCACTTTCATTGACAAAATAGTTTCATTCATTTAAGATTTTTGAAAGATTTCAGAAAGTCCTGCCTTTCGACACTATGTCACTTGTTGTTTCTCTCTGTTAAAAGAACGCCAGCTAAGCGAATTGGCACTTTATGTTTGCTGATGAGTTATTACATCGATATGAATGCTATCGTTAACTATCCCGTCTACCCTACGTTTACGGGGGTTTTCTAAATCAGAGCCTCTGATTGGTTGTCATTTCCTTGAAAGTCAATATTTACTGGAAAGTTGTTAAAACGTGATATTTGCTGCCGTGAATAAGCTGAGACTTAAGCCTCGTTGATGGTGGTTTGTGAAATCATGGCCCCAGCTTGGGAGCCATTTCCCTGAAAGTCAGTTTTTCTAAATTTCTTTGTCTAAATACGCTTTGAATGACGTGGGTTAGCCAAAATAAAACTTTAAGAAAATGTTTTTGTCACTCGAAAAAAATATTTACACTGAAAAAAAGATAATATATTAAAAAATTGTAAGCTCAAAAAAAAAAAAATTTTTTACTTCAAAAAAATGTTATAGTTATAAATTTTACTTTTTTCGTATAAAGTCTGGTCCCCGGTCAAACCAGGCCCCTCTTTCTTGCCTCATTTTATAATCAGTTTCTCATTCCTTTTCTTTTTTGTAAAGCTTTCTCATTTACAATTATCTCTGACCCGCTTCTTTTCAAATAACTTTAAAAATATCTATTTTAAACCTCCTTCTTTCTTAATAAATTTTAAAGCATACTTTTTAACATTAAAAAAATTATACAAATGCATTTAAATTAACATATTTTAAAAATTTATCACTTGTTTTAAAACTTTACAACTACGGTAAATCTTAACACGTATTTTTAACAAACAAATAAAACATACATCCTGTAAAACCTTGGATAATTACCAACATTAACCCCATTTGGCCAATGAACACAACAAGACACAAACAACATCTAAAAGTACAAATATTTATTTTCATTAAGTGAAAATTATCATCGGTGTTACCTTGGGTTACGCATGTGGTTGATACTTATGGGTTGGATGACAGGAAAATACAAGAGCAACAAAAAAAAAATCAAGTAAAACACAGATACAAATATTGTTCATACATACAAATAATAAAATGAATGGATGAATTTTAATATAAAGTTTGAGATAAATAAAACGATGAAATGTTATGGATACTTTTTCAAGCTTACCATACCGACAAATGCAATTATTTATACATACACAAATATACTGAAGTTAACCCAGTTGGTCAAGACTTAAAGGCATCTTCAACGGCTGGTAAAAAGTTCTTTTGGTGAGTTCATACGGAGGCCCTACGGCCTATTGCGAATTCCTTGATTATTTTTCTATTGTTTTGGCATTCAGATTCCCAGAGATTGTTTTGTTAGGTTGGATGGGCGTCCACCATTTGCCGAATTCACTCAGAGGCTATCAGACCCATTGTGAATCCCCTAATTATTATTTCCTTACTCCTCCTCTGATACAAAGCTCTACTTCTTAAGCCACACCGATTCTAAAAGGCTAACCGTCCGTTTCACAAAAGTAATAAGAATTTTTGTTGTCGTAGGATTTGGCAGTGTCTACAGGGTTCGCGATGTCCTGCACATAGTCAGTGATATCCACCTATCCTTCATTCTATTCTTTTATGTCATATCAATTTCGTTAATCAATTCCACTACAGAAACCGAGATGTCAAGTTCACCCCATTCCTCCAACGACTTAAAGCCATTTCTCGCACACCAAACAGCCAATTCGTTCTCAGCGATCCCACTATATCCAGAGACCCAGATTAGCTTGACCGTGTGCTGAATTATGCGACGAAGGGTTTTTACAGTGTTGGATTCTAAGGACTTTAGGGTTCGCAATGTCCTGCACGTAGTTAGTGATATACACCTATCCTTCATTCTATTCTTTGAGATCCTATCAATTTCGTTCATCAATTCCACTACAAGAACCGAGATGTCAAGTTCACCAAATTCCTCCAACGATTCAAAGCTATTTCTCTCACACCAATCAGCCAGTTCGTTAACAGCGATCCCACTATATCCAGGGACCCAAACTAGCTTGACTGTGTCGTTACTGATTCGACGAAGGGATTGTAAACAGTTCCTAACGATTCCCGATTTTACAGTGTTTGATTATAAGGCCTTTAGAACTGCAAGACTATCCCTTGTCATAATCATTTTCGTAATTTTATCTATTGCAAGTACATCAGCCTGGGAAACACTACACTTATCCGGACAAAGTTTTTCGTCCAGTCTTCCCTAGTTGGTATTTGGACTTCGAAGGTTCTATAAAAGTTCGTATACGGAGAGATATGTTTGGTCTTCGGTTCCAGTTGCGTCCCGAGGGGCACTCTATCTTATGGTAGAGTGTCCTCAAGAGCGTTGCTTAAGCATTTACGACTCTCTTAACCTGAGAGACGATTTTTCTGTGCTCTAGACGTTCTGAATGTTTCCCTGAGATACTCCGCTTGAGTTGTCAGAAAGACATCGTAAAGGAAGTCCAAGTCATCGAAAAGCCTTCGCCTTAGATGTCTAAGGTACCGATTATTCAATGTTCAGTCAGTACTCCCACCAGTAGAATAATTTTCTTCTCCTTAGGATTTGGCAGCAGCCATAAGATGCGCGATATTTTACACGTAGTCAGTGATAAATACCTTATGCAGGGTTGCCAGAATTGTTGGGTACAAAATCGTCAAAAATATACGATTTTTATAAAAAAAATCGTCAAAATAAAAAAAGTATATGAGGAGTTCCGGCTAAGACTTAAATTTTGAGGTAAAAAAGATGCGATTTTTGTTTTGATGGCACATCGATGAAAGTTGGCATAAATATTAGAAGCTATTTAGGAATAAGAAATTCGTTCGAGTCAATTAAATCGCGCAAGGGGGTCAAAAGTTATGGCGGTTTTAAGATTTAGCGGTTTAAAAAATCTTAAAAATATTTTAAATATTTTTTTTTCTACACATTTGTTGCATGCGTTATTAAAACATGCCAGGATATATCATTTCTTCTAAAATATATGATATAAATTTAACCCTTTAATGACCAAACGATTTAAAAAAAAAAATATATAAGTACCTAAAATCGCGATTAATTCGCGGTAAAAGAAAAGTTTCACAATTTTTTATAACATATTTAGGCAATGCGCGTTGGTTTTACTGAAAAAAAAATCACGGAAAATCGTATCATTGTACCAGTGTTTAAAAAAATCGGTGATGCTTTTTTATAACAAGAAAATTTAATATGGTCCAAAAAATCTATAATCATCAAAATTGTTTAACCCGCCTCTGATTTTATGATGACACATCAAGTGGGCTTTCATTTAAAAAAAATTTCATCCGATTTCGTGTAAAGCCTTGGATGTGCCAGATCAAAACAGGTTTAGATAAAATCATCGCGCTTTCCGCTCAGAATGGCTTAAAGTAAAAAGTCAAAAAGCAAATCAGTTCTACTCGTTAAGGCACGTCTTTTGGTGTATTAAAATGAACATGATGCATTAATTGCTACTAAAAAAAATTGGAAACAGATTTGCAAATTTCGATTAATTTTCAAAAATGCCATAAAATTTTTGCAATTTATTTTTTATAAACCCGCCAGTGATTTTTTTATGTAAACTCCTAAAAAACTCGGTTTACGCAAGAGTCCACCAAATTTCGAATGAAACCGCGAATGTGCCTCGCGAAAAACTGGTATTTTAAAAAAATTACGTTTTTTCTTTCGAACTTTGATCTGCTGAAACACCTTAACTATTCGTGGCACATTAACGGGATTAATTTCAAAATGTTAAGAATTACAACAGCTACCAACTCTAGTTCAACTTTTTTCATTTTATAGAGGGGGCCGAAATCGCTGATCAAAAAACCTCGAAACTTAAAAACTCTTAATTTTTGGTTTCAAAACTTAACTGTCTTATAACTTCTTACCAAGCGATGAAGCATCTATCAAGCCAACATTAAAATAATCTTTTATTTGTACTGACTTTGTGTTATGCCGGAAAAGATTGAAATATAAGGAGAACTTAAAAAAAATGCGAAAGAAGGTAAAAACTATGGATTATTTCAAGCCATTTTTATCGATTTTTCAACTTTAACCCTCTGTAACTTTTACGGATAAAATGGGGTAATCCTTAAACATTGCTCAGTGATGGTTCAAGGTCTTGTTTACACAACTGCATTTACAGTTTTTCTAAATTCCAAAAACTGCCGGTTTTTTTAAACATTTATTTCAGTTTCACTGAGTTGAACTTTAAAAAAGATTTCATGATATTTATCATTGATTAAAGATTCATTCAAGCGATGTCCGCCCGTCTGTTGAAGACATGATGCAGTCCAAACCAAAAGAGCTAACTACATGCAGTTTGGCAGAAATATATCTTATGGCGATTGGATGGTTCAGTTTGAAATTTGACAAAACAAACCAGGGAGAACAAAGTTCACCCTAGTAAAGCTAAACCTACCTCCGAAATTCCCTGTTTATATTCTTTGTTCACCTTCTTAAACATATGAAATATTTTTATGAAAGTAAAGATCATGCAGTTGGGTCAAGTTAATTAAAAAATATGTTTTTTTTTTCGTCCGCCCTTTTCTGTCCGACACTTGCATACAAAAATAATGATAAATGTGCGTAAATATCATAATAAATCAATTTTTTAACATTTATTACGAAAAGAAAGGTGTCCTCCGCCAAAAACCCCCCTATAATTTTTTTACCTTTTGTAGGGAAAAGGAGAATGTAACTCTCACTTGTTGCCTTTGGCGGATACTTTTTTTAACTAACAATAAGCAAAAAATATTCATTGAATACTAAAGTTTCATTAAAAAAATTTTAAAAAGTAGACAAAATTGACAGGTTTTTGTTATTTTTAAAAATCGTAATTTTTTGGGCAAAAATCGTCAAATCGTCATTTTGCTATTTTGGAGAGTAAAAAATCGTCAAAGTGCAGAGATATCGTCAAATCTAGCAACAGTGACCTTATGTTCATCTTATTTCCAGTAACTGATGCGACACGTTTCACTAGTTTCCCTACCGACTAAGAGCCATTCCTTGCACATTCATCAGCCAAATTGTTCCCAGCAACCCCAAATGCCCAGATTCCGAAATTAGTCTAATTGTTTTCTGCCGGATATGGTAGAGGGATTGTAACCTAACACGTCCCGATATCACTGTGTTGTCTGCGGCCTTATCAATTGCAAGTATATCTGCCTGGAAAGCACTACACTTGTCCGAAGTTTCCACAGACACCCTGTTATCAAGATGCTCAGAGTATACCATTCTCCATCTTAAATCTGTCCGTAACAAATTATTCTTCATTCTTTATTATAACAAAGTTTGCTTCTCAGTTTGCCTTGTTTCTAAGGTTCTGTCAAAATTTGTCTGTGGTGAAATAAAGTCGGTTTTCTGCTCCAGCTGCATACCGACCACCATCCGTTATATGGTGGAGTGTCGCCAAGCATCTCCAACAGGAAGTAAGTTACAGTCCGTCAAAGTAATTTTTTGCATGATTGTCTATTGCTGCTTTCGAGTTTGTAGCAAACGGGGTAGAATATTGGTAAAGAACGAAGGAACTTCAAAAGCGAATTAAAAAAATGTCGAGAACCCGTCTAAGAAACTTTTCAAGAAACACTGGCGCTTATCTTGCAGTAAACTTTTGTTTTCGGTTGTAGAAAAAAAAAATTAGAAAGTTTCTTCTGGCAAAAGTGTCTATTGCATAGGAAGAGTTGTTGTACTTGAAACTTTAATTAATGCTATATAATTAAATATATCACTCAACTCTACCATTTTATAGGAACATATTGTTTTAAAATAGACTCGATTTTTTCGGAACAACAACATTCCCTTTCTTCTTTCATTGACAAAGTCGTTTTATTCGTTTATGATGTTAAACAGAAAGTCTAGCCTCTCGATACCATCCCACGTGTTGTTCTTCCCATTAAAAGAACCTCAGCTAAGCGAATCGGTAGTTAAAAGTTTGCTGATGAGATGTTGAATGGTTTTGGTCTCTGTCGTTTATAAGTCCGTCTCTCCTACGTTTTCAGTGGTTTCTGAAATCAGAGCCCTGCTTGGAAGTCATTTACATGAAAGTCAATGTTTACTGATCAATTGCTAAATCGCTGTGGTCGCTGCCCAACACTCCCTGTTGATAGATGTATCTAAAATCATGGCCCCAGCTTGGGCGCCATTTTCTTGAAAGTCAATTTTTCTAAATATCTTTGCTTGTCTTGAAAGCCAGAATTTAAAACCGGTTGTTTTTTCAATTTTGGAAAACCTTACTCTTCTGAACCGAACTCTTCCGAACAGATTCGGCCAAGTCGAATTTTACTTTCTTACTTCTTTCATCTACCACGTTGTGACTAACTGGGTTATCATTATGATCATTGTGACAATAAATATTTTACAATTTTCTACCTTAAATGAGTTTATATTTCAAAGTGTTAGCTTATATACGTATATATGTGTTTATATGAGTGTGTCTGTGTAAAATTGTATAAATTGTCTCCTGGATATATAATGTTGCCAAAAAAATAAAATTGCCACAGACAAAAACATGACTTTTACAAACCAAATGAAATGATACAACAAAATGAAATGAATGTTTGAGTGCCAACATTATAATTTTCATTGTTGTTGCTGTTGTTTCTGTCATATTGCTACATTCCATCATACATACATAAATTCACCTGATTATTATTATTATTGCTGTAGCTGTAGCTGTTACTACTACATTATTGCTGCTGTGGCTGGTGAATATACATTTGTGCAAAATTTCTCTCTACGGTTTTACCTTGACAACATAATTCAAAAATATTAATATAAATAACAATATGCTATTGTACTTATGTCAATCTGTATGTGTATTAGCATGTCCCGAAATTAAGAAATTTTCAAATTTCTTTGAGGCATACCCCTAGAACGATGCTAATTGAAAAGCTGATTACGGGAAAAAAAATTAAAACAAAATTTGGAAGTCATCTTCAGGGAGCAACTTAAAAATAAAAATAAAAATATTTTTTTGTCTAAAATGCACTACGAATGCAAACTTTAAGTGCTGGTTGCGCTCTGATGATGACCTCCAATTTTTTTTATTTTTTTAGCCATTAGCCCTTCAATAGGCATCGTTCTAAGGGATACCCTAAATTTTTTAATTTCAGGACACTCTAATAAATATGTTTGTGTGTGTATGTGTATGTCAAGGTATACATATATAAAATACTTGCAATTTATATGTTACATGTGTATGTCACGTCACTCAGCCAGTCAGGTGTACTGGTATGTTTGAATGAATGTTTTTCTTTACCTTTGCAAAAATTGGCAATGACAATGCATATCATATTTTTGCCGTATATACTACTGCGTATTATGAATTGTTAAAAGTAACATGGGAGGCCTTTTAGAAAAGATGAATAGGCCCGTTGTAGGCAAGAAATAGCTTCCAATGATGTTAATCTTCAAACATATGCTGTTTTTTTTTAACCTTTAGATCTTGGAGAATATTTTGTTTTATGTTCCTAAAAGTATGCTTTAAAAATTATTCAAAATGATGTTGGTAATTCACGTATTGTGTTGTAGTGTTGGTTTTTTGTGACTCCTTAAGGTATGCTACAAAAATCTAGTAAAAAAAATGTTCTCATGTTAGAGAATCAAAAATATACTACACACGTTCCTGTCGCTTTTGTTTTAAAATTTCTTAAATTTACGTATTAATAAAATTTGTTAACTTTTTTATCTATTTCTGAATTTTTCTGACTTTAACTGAATTTTTTATTTAGTCCGGTTTGAGTTCATTCTGAGAAAAAATAATTTTTGGTGTACAATCAGAAATCTGAAAAAAAATTGTTTGACAACACAGGGTAAGTAAAGATTCTACAGCTTTCGAATGAACCTCCCTTACATCGTCAGCACTCTTCGGTTTCCACACTTAAAGTGTGTCAGACTAAAACTCTCTATTTAAACGAACTTTGAACTAATTTGAAAATGAGAATTAATAATTTTTATGCCACAGAGTTTGTACTGATGTTTGTAACTACCCGAAATATTGTTGCTAGACCCACTTTTAAGTATACCTATCGACTCAGAATCACTTTTTGAGTCGATTTAGCTATGTCCGTCTGTCCGTCTGTCTGTCTCTCTGTCCATGTAATCGGTGTAAACACGATACAGGTCCCAATTTTTATTAATTTGACTTCAAATTTTAAACTTAAGCCTCTCTTGGCCCAAGGTCGAATTTAAATTGGAAACAATCAGTCCATATTAAGACCTAGCCCCCATACAAAGGTCCTCTTTGCTGGAAGAGGGGTGTGTTAAGCATTCTAAAATTAACCAGTTTCGTAATTTTAAAGAATTTTCCTGAATTTTACTATCTGTTCTGAATTCATATGACTTTTGTCAGAATTTTCTTGACATTTCACAATTTGCTAGAATTTGTTCAAATATTTCTGGTAATATATTTTGAGTACGTTTATTCTAGTTCGAGGTAATTTTTCTTTACTAATTTCCAAGACAATTATTTTTCTGTTGTAAATTCATTTATTTCTCAAATATTCCTGGTTACATATTTTGAGTAAATAAACATAAAAACTATTGTCTTGAAAATTAGTAAAGAAAAATTACCTCGAACTATTTTTATTTTTAATAAAATTTATACAGAAAGTTTTGTATTTTATTTTCATAACATTTTGATCCTATAAGTTTTGCCCTCTGTTATAAAAACACGTAGAAAAGTTAAATTCGACTTTGACGAATCTATGAAAACCCTCCACAATGCATTTTTTAAAGGATAGTAAATTTTGTAACGTGAAAAAATTAACAATTTTGATTAGAAATATTTTATTTTGAGTAAAAAACTCGTTTTTCATTTAAAAAAAAAAAATACAAATTTTTTTTTTAGTGTAAAATTTTTTTCGAGTCTAATGTTTTTTTTTCCTGTAAAAATATTTTTGAGTGAATGCACGTACGTATGTACACAAAATATTGTCATTTTTGTAAAAAAAACAAATTTTTTTTGAGTGAAAATTTTTTTTTGAGTGAAAAATTTTTTTCTAGTGTAATTTTTAAGTTACCAATGCTTGTAAAACTAAACAAGTTTAAAAAGCATTGCTTAAAAACTAAACAAGTTTGAAAAGCATTTTTAAGTTACCACCAATGCTTTTAAAACTTGTTAAACACGTGGCATTTAAGATGAAACTAATCTGAATTTCAGGGCTTTGCTTATAACTTTTGAACCACTGGACCGATTGAGTTGAAATTTGATACCAAACAGACCTGAGGAACGGCGAAGATACATGTTAAGCTTCAGTAGTCTCATTATTGTCTTTCGAAAGTTATCGTGTTTTTTATCTCGTAAATTCGCGAAACACCCTTGCCGAAATTTACTCTTTTGCTCATAACTTTTGAACCACTGGACCGATTTGGCTGGATAGCAATACCAACCTGACCAGGTAAATGACCAACATAAATGCCAAACTTCAGTAGCCTCTGTAAAGTCTTTCAAAAGCTAGCGTGTTTTTTACGGACGGACAGACAGACGGAAGGACGGACGGAAGGACGGACGGACAAACACCGCTAGATCGACATAAAATCGATCGAGGATCATGAATAGATATACTTTATGGGGTACTAGACCAATATTTCGATGTTTTACAAACGGAATGACAAACTTATATATACCCCTATCCAGTGACGGTCCGTGAAGTTGTCACTGGGTGTTCTCTAATTTTTAAAAACAGCCAATTTAAGTATAAAATTCATGTTTTCCTGGACCTAACGCGTTCCCGAGATAGATAAAGATCCGATGTTATTAGTTTTGTATATTTTTGAATAATATGCAGCCCAAATTCTATTTTATTGTCATTTTGTTGCCTCACCACATCGACAATTAACAAAAAGCATTATTTCGCAAATAAATGGAACACAAAAAAGAATTTTGGCTGCGTGTTAACAAAAACTAATAAAACTGAACCTTGTCTATCACGGGAATTTGTTACATCCAGAAAAACATATATTATATACATAATTTTGATATTTTAAATAAGTATAGAACACCCAGTGACAACTTCACGGACCGTCACTGCCCCTATCACTAGAGTGGAGGGTATAAAAATGTTGCTTGTTCTGATATTATATTATGGGCCTTAAACAATATCCCCTCAGGTCATTCCTTTGTTATGGCGCATGTTACATACAATATAGGTAATATCAAAAGAACATACATTAATATTTTAAAAAAAGTTTTCGCGTAAAATAAATTGTTTATAACTCAACATATACAGCTTAACTTAAAGGTAAAAACATTGTCATATTATACTACAAACAAGGAGCATAACATTAAGAGGAGACACAAAACTGGAGATGACATAGATTTAGATCACAATTTCAAATCAAAGTGAAACCATACACAATTACTTTTTTGCAACCTTTAGCGTTATTAACCAAGATTCAAAATTATATAAAATGATGGAATGATTCTTAAAAAGCACTGTTGCCATTAGATCGATTTTCAGATATTCTTAAGTAGAAGCGATGTTTTTTAAATACTCTTTTTTAAAAAAATGTTTCATTTTTAAAAAGTTATTTTTAAGGAAGAAAACCTGCTGTCTTAGTTGGGCTTTGTAAATCCTCTTATTTATGTGCTCCCAGCTAGATATATTAACCAAGGACAATAAAAAAATAACAAAAATGTAAGAAAAACATTTTAATTATTTATGTGTAGAGTATAAAATAACACAATTTGTATGTATTACTCATGTATGCTCTGCTAAAATTCATAAATTTAAATTAAATTTGCCACAATAAATCAACACACATAATATAGAGGGTTTATATTCAAAACCATCTATCTTAAAAAACACGATTTTTTAGAACAGTCAAAAAAGTGTTTATTCTAATATTTGTAAAATATTTTATTGATGACATAGAGGGTTTTGCATTCAGAAAACAAAGTTGCATGAGCTGTAGAAATAACAAAAATGCTAATAAAATTGAAAAAAAAAAATTACACTGAAATCGATATTAATGGCAACATAATTGCCATTAAAAAGGCATTTTAATAAAAAAAGTGAGATAGAGCGTTTTGAATATAAGCTCTCTTTACACTTTATTTTTTTTTTGTTCATTCATTTCATATTACAAAACCCCTCACTAACAACTACCCAAAATAAAATTAACATCTTTTAAAGTATAGAATTTTATTTATTGTGGATTTTGTGTATTCCCATTTTGCTAAATTAGCTTTTATTGTTTCAGACTTAATGCTCGGTAATTACTTTTTGTGATTAATTTTAGGTCATTAATAGACCATTAACACACAAATTTCCAAAATTCCAAAAAAAAAAAAGAAAACAAAGAAAAACAAATCACTTGCTGCCTGCCAAGCTGTTTTTCTGTATGTTTTTCTTTTAAGGTTTTTGCATTAAGATTTCTATTTTGATTTGTAATTTATTTGCTATTATTATAAGATTTATTTATATAAACGTACTTTTGGCTTTTGTATTTTATTCCTCTATTAGTTTGATTTTTTTTTTGCTGCTGCTTCTTTTATAACAAAAAGTAGATTTTTGAAATTGACATTTGACAAATATTTAGTTTGGGGTTTTTTTTTTTTCTTTGTTTGTTTGAAAATTGTAATATTGAATTGTAATGGAAATAGAAATAGAAATTGACAGGAAATAGAAATAGAAACACTATTACTAGTTTTTTGAAAATCCCTGGCTGTAATAGATTAGGGAATATTTGAAGGTTATTGATTAAGAGTAATTTAATATGAATTGGAATTTTAATGTTAAAATTACAGATGCGGATAAAATAATATATCACGTTGTGGAAAAAATCTTCAATTGATTACAATCATATGCTTTTTTTGGTAGACATTTAGTATTGAATGACTCAAATATATAAAAATGGAATAAAAAGTGTACTTTTGGTACATTTTGTATAAATATATTCTAAAATTATGATCCAAGACATGTAATCGAAACATGTAATCGAAACAAAACAGTGGTATTCATATAAACGTATAAACACCTTGTATACCGTGTATGTCTGGTATGTTTATAAAAATTTATGTCAAACTCCATTTATAAACAAGTAGGAAAGTTAAATTCGACTTTCCCGAATCTATGAATACCCTCCGCAATGCATTTTTTTTAAAGGATAGTACATTTTTTAACGTGGAAAAAATTAACAATTTTGATTAGAAATATTTTATTTTGAGTAAAAAATTCTTTTGTTGTCATTTAAAAAAAAGAAAAATTACTAATTTATTTTTTTGAGTGTAAAATATTTTCGAGTGTTATGTTTTTTTTTGCTGTAAAAATATTTTTGAGTAAATGCACGTACGTATGTACACAAAATATTGTCATTTTTGTAAAAAAAAAAACAAATTTTTTTTGAGCGTAAAATTTTTTTGAGTGTAAAATTTTTTTCGAGTGTAATTTTTGAATTACCAATGCTTTTAAAACTAAACAAGTTTAAAAAGCATTGCTTTTAAACTAAACAAGTTTAAAAAACATTGTTAAGTTACCAACAATGCTTTTAAAACCTGTTTAACACGTGGCATTTAAGATGAAACCAATCTGAAATACAGGGTTTTGCTTATAACTAGGGATGAGATTTTCATGCACTAAAAAATCGAAAGTATGCGCTTAAAATATGCGCTAAAAAATTCAAAATATGCACTAAAAATCCTAAAAATATGCACTAAAAAATAAAATGTCTGCAATAAAAATCTTGTTTTCATAGGAAAAACTTCTTAAAAAGCAGAAAGTAACGCCGGGCTTAAATAGTAACATTTAAAACTTAATATAAGCAAGATTTTTTAGAAATTAACACAATCTATAAAAAAAAATTAAAAAAAAAAATACTAATTTTTCTTATTTCCAAAATAAATTTTTAAAATTTAAAATAGTTTTTGAAACAAATCAATTTCAATTTGGTTTTTTTGAATTTATGCCCAAATATGCAAAAATATGCACTTAAAAGTTTGAAATATGCACAAAATATGCATTTAAAACCAAAATATGCAAAAATATGCATTTTCACCATAAAAATATGCAAAAATATGCAAAAACAAATCGATGCCATTTTAACGCAAATTTCTTGATTCGGAAAGATAATTGGTCGATATCTTTTTTAGACAATCGACAAAAAACATGCATTTGCATGGAAATCTCATCCCTACTTATAACTTTTGAACCACAGCACTATAGGAAATTTTACCCATTTTTTGGCCAAAAGTCAAAATGAAAGTTTTTGCAAAGCTTACTTTTTTTAGCTTTAATATAAACAAAATACAACAAAGTAAACATCTCTTTTAAAATTTTTTGACAGAATTCATTTACTGTTACTTTATCGGCTGTTTTTCTTGTAATTTCTAAATTAGTTGTCAAATAACGATTGAGAGCAGTAAATTTTGTGATAGTTTCTAATAAAAGTTTTCATAATAAAAATTAATAATTTTTAAAAACTAAAAAATGGAAAATAATGTCGAAGGTGAGTACTTTAATGATATATAGTGAAATGTTAGTGAACTTAGCTAGTAGATCGATTAAATTGGAAAAATTGAAGTGACCTTAACTTGAACTTATGAAATTATGAATTGGAATTTTATTTAGACTTACAAAAAAATGATAGCATATGTTAGCTACAAAACCATATAAGTTCTCTAGGACAATCAATTACCTTCCAAATTTATCAAATTTCAAGGTCGGATATTTGCAAACTTTTTTTAAAAACGCATTTTTCCAGGTGGCGACAGAAACTCAACAAATATGACGAAAGAGTCGCTATTTGTGCACATTTCTTTTCATACATAGATGAAAGTGATCGTTTCGAAAACTTTAAAAAATATATAAAGGAGCAATCAAAAATATTTTGTTCAAATATAAATATGAAAAGGCTTGAAAAAGTTGTAGGAGTGGAAGTTTTTGAAAAACAGCATGCTGTTTTGCTTAAAGGCAATACTTGGATAAGAAAATGTAAAACGCAGTCTGCCCCCACTAAATCGAAACCTGGGCGACCGCAATTAACTTTTTTGTCAAAATCTGCGAGAACAAAAAGACGAATTACAGCAGAAATCTCTAAAGATCTAAATAGGGAAGTTGAGCCCCTAGCTCTTGCTTCATCTGCAGCTGCTCGTAGTGGCATTTTGAAATGTAATTAACGACTTGGAACTCAAAAATCAAATTTTTTAATAAAATCCTTATTAAAAAGTACCTTTGACACTTCTTAAAATTGTTAAAATAAATTTCTACTGTAATCTTCGAAAGTTAGTGTACACTCAAAAAAATAGTAAAAAACAGTTTAGAAAACCAGATAGTCTATAAAAGATCTAAAAAATCTTAGATGCAAAAACTTATAACCCCGGAAACCCTGTTTTGAATTAATTGATAGTAAATTTTTTAGGTAAATTTACTAAAGTTTTTTTTGAGTGTATGAAAACCTATATGTGTCACTCCCTCCCTCTTAAGGGTCTTCCAAAAGTCAAATCCAAAAAATCATTCAAATCTGTCCAGACGTTTGGCTGTAAATAATTTTGGCCAAAAAATGGGGGCAAATTTCCTATAGTGCACAAGACCGATTGAGCTGAAATTCAATACCAAACAGAACTGGGAAGGGTAAATTTACGTGCAATGTTTCAGCAGTCTCATTATTGTCTTTAAAAAGTTGTCGTGTTTTTTTTATCTCGTAAATTCGCGAAAAACCCTTGCCGAAATTTACTCTTTTGCTCATAACTTTTGAACCACTGGACCGATTTGGCTGGATTGCAATACCAACCTGAAATGACCAACATATATGTATGTCAAGCTTCAGCAGCCTCTGTATAGTCTTTCAAAAGCTAGCGTGTTTTTAATGGACAGACAGACAGACGGACATCGCTAGATTGACTTAAAATCGATCGAGGATCATGAATATACATATATACTTTATGGGATCCTAGACCAATATTTCGATGTGCTACAAACGGAATGACAAACTTATATATACCCTCTATCACTAGAGTGGAGGGTATACAAATTGGTACTTTTTTAAACCCTTCAGCCGCAGTAAGGGTGTATACTAGGGTGGTTCATAAAAACAAAAGTTGGATTTTTGTATGGGCCACTCAGAATATATATTAAGAACCGTGAGAAAATAACACGTGATATTTTTTCAAAATTTTTCATTAAGTTTTAGGGGTCGCAAACGGGCCCTAAACATTGGGTCTAAAAAAAAGTGCACACAATGAATTTTTTTTTTTTGATTTTTAGCTTATTAATGACAAAAAGTTTCATTTTGGTCGGAAAAGTATTTCAGTTCCAAAAGTGACCATGAAAATAAATGTTAGGCTGGTTGGGGTCTTACTCTAAAAATTTTTCAATTTTTTTTTAGTTTTGATAAGCTTTCGTAATAGGCTTTTAGTTGCTTTTGATAACATGTTCCGCTAATAAAAATTTTATTTGTTGCTAAATGACGTCACTTGCAGCGAAAACCAAAAATTGATATTTTCAAAAAAAAAAATTTTTTTTTTTTTTGTATTAAAAAAATTTTTCAAAAATTTTTATTTTCGTGGTCACTTTTGGAACTAAAATACTTGTCAGACCAAAATGAAATTTTTTGTCGTTACACAGAAAAAAATATCGTAAAATCAAAAGTAACCAAACACGGTGGTAGTGTGCCAGACTCGAATCATGAAGGTTGCGGGTTCGCTGCCAGTTGGTGGAACATTAGTTTTTTTTTCTTTTTTAATTTGTGATTATTTTTTTGTTATTCTATTTTAAATTTTTTAGACATGTGAAGCTACATTTTAATTTATTTTTAAATATAATGCCACATTTTTTATTATTGTAAAAACAGCAAAGAGTACACACTGATTCTACAGACACTTTATGTACACATTTAGGCAACTATAAATATATATGAGGAATAGCACGGTGGTAGTGTGCTAGAATTGTAGCACCAAAGTTGCGGGTTTGATCCCAGGTGCCGGCGGATGATTTTTTTTTTTAGATATATTTTTTTTTTCTTATTTTAGATTTGTTTATCATTCTTTTTTTAGTGTTTTTTTTTAAATATGCTGTTTAGTCAAGTATAAATATATATGAGGATAGCACGGTGGTAGTGTACTAGACGCGTAGCATTAACGTTGCGGGTTCGATGCCAGATGTCGGCGGCTGATTTTGTTTTTTATATTTATTTTTATTTTTAGTTTATTTATTTCTATTTTTAGATTATTCTATTTTTAAATTTATTTTTTTAAAAAAGTTACAAAAGTCATTGTTGTATTGACAATATCCAATGTAGGCTCAGTTTCAATTAAATGTTTAATTGTATTAACAATGAAATTAATTGAATTGTCAAATTTTTTCTGTGTAATAAGCTGATCAAGCTAAATTATAATAAAAAAATAATAAAAATCAGATGTGTTTTATTGATTGTGTGAAAAAAATGTTTTTTTTTACCCAAACTTTATGGCCCTGTAGCGACCCCTAAACCTTAATGAAAAAAATTGAAAAAAAATCACGTGTTATTGTTTTACTGTGCTTAATATATATTCCGGGAGACCAATACAAAAATCTAAAAAAAAGTGCAATTTATGAACAAGCATCAGTTAACACCAAAAATGCAACCGCTGACCATCTGCCGACTTCTCCTTGGAGACATGTGAAAAAATTTTATGAAGAGGTCAGCAATTTTATAAAGGGAGGGTCAGCAGTATGTCAGAGGTGATTTTTTTTTTGCAGACTGGGATCGCAAATAAACCTCCAAATTAAAAAAATTTTACCTACAACAAAATTTCTATTCACCTTTTTTTTAACAATAAAATCTTTTATCCAATTTAAACTTTTAAAACCCCCATAACCTTTTCAGTTGCCAAAAAGAGGAAAAAAAAAAATTAAATGTTCTTCTTTTTTAGTTATTGTCAATATCATGAAATCTTGAAAATATTAAAAATTTATATGTCTTTTGAGTTTTTGACTTATTGCTAGCGATTATCAACAACAAACTTTTTTTTTCTCATCTTCAGCTTCTTTTTAATGCATAAAAACTGCAGGAGGAATTTCAAAACTATTAAATTGGGCTGGCAGCCAAATTTATGCTGTATTCTATATAAGTTGCTTACAAAAGAATGCAATTCAATTTTTTCATCATATTATTTTTTTTTTGCTTCTTGTGGTACTTTTTTTTATAACAAGTGCTTAAACATGCTCAAGATGATGAAAAAACTACTACTTTAGCTGGCTGCTGGAAGTGAAGAAAAATCTTAAAATTTTTTAATACTACACTTTTGAAGAGGTCATGGTGATTTTTATGGAGGAAGCAAGTAGAAAAAAATACGGCTCCCTTTTATAACCTCCAATCTAGTGATAGGGGGTGTATATAATTTTGTTATTCCGTTTGTAACATCTCGAAATATAGGATTAAGATTATATATTCATATTCGATCTAGCAATGCCCGTTTGTCTGTTTAATTTCAGCAAAATCGGTCAAGTGGTTTAGAAGTTATTTCAGATTGGTTTCACCTTGAATATCACGTGTTGAAAAAATGCTTTGGAATTTATTTGTAAGTCACAAAAATATTTTACAAAGTATTTTTGTAACTCCAAAAATTTTTACACTCCGAAAAAAATTTAACTCAAAAAAATTTTAAACTCAAAAAAAATTTTAAACTCAAAAAAAATTACAAAATAATATTTTTTTAGTTGACATTTTTATGGAAATGTTTTTTTACGTTAGAAAAAATTACTTTCTTTAAAATATCATTGTGGAGGGTATTCAAGGATTCGGCCAATTCGAATTTAACTTTCCTACTCGTTTTATTTTTTTGTGCGGTACGAATTTTCTCAAATGTATTTTTGAAAAGAACATGTTGACATGTTTGATAATATGATGACAGGCGATAAAAGTTTTAGATAAAATATTTGATTTTTTAGACTTAATGGCTTTCATAAAGTTTTTTTTTACAAAATATATAGTGAGTAGTTTTTTAAACAATATTGTTAAACAGCCTTCAAGTTAAAGACAATTTTTTTTATGACTTTTAAATAATTTTATTTAAAATGCCTAAAATTTAAACTAAATTATATGAAAACTCTTAAATTTTTCTTGTTTTATACTTTTGAAAACATTAAATCATATTTTGAAACTTGCTGGCATTGCAGATTACTTATGGTTTTTTAGCACCTGAAAGGTCTTATGGGTCAAAGTAGTCCTAAAAATGAGATTAAATAATTAAAAAAGCTAAATTCGGACTAACCAAATGTGTGGATACCCTCTAGAATGTAAAAACATTATTGCAAAAAAATTTATTTGAAAAAAAATTTTGATAAAAAAAAATTTTTAAAAAAAATTCAGCGAAAAAAAAATGCCGAATGTATTGATACCCTCCAGAATGTAAAAAATATTATTGCAAAAAACTTCATTTGAAAAAAAAATTTGATAAAAAAAATTTCAGCGAAAAAAAATTTTGGTGAAAAAAAAAAATCGCGAAAAGGCTTTTGAGGTTAGAACACTAGTATAAGGATATTATTTGGAAATATTAATTTTTAAAAAAAATTTAAAAAATCTAGTCATGTTGCAAAGCAAATGAATGGTCTTTTGAAAACCTATCTACACAGAAAATAATATCGCAAATTTTATTTTAATTAAAATTTTATTAGTTTTTTAATTTAATTTCAATTAAATTTTTAATTAATATAATTAATTTTTTAATTAAATTTTTAACTTTATTTTAATTAACATTTTAATTGTTTTTAAATTTAATATTTAATTTATTTAATTAATTGTTTAATTACATTTTTAGTTTTACTTATTTTTTTTGTTTTGTTTTTCGTGTGTGTGTGCTACTGGGTGTTTTTCTCTTGCATTGTTTTGCAGATAAAAAAAAATACATAAGTCTAAACAGTTTGTTGATTTTTTTTTTTTATTTCTCATATAGTTCTTTGAATTCTCATTTTGTTTATAGTTTTATGTGTATGTATATAAAAGGTTTATAATCAACTTTATAAAGTTGTCTCATTGACTATGTCTTTACGGCATAAATATATTTAGTAAAGAAACATTTTTTTAACCCTTTTTATTTAAAAAATGTTTTTTTAAATTATTTATTTTTTAAAAAAATGTATTATTTTTAATTAATTTTTTAATTTATACAATTAAAATTTTAATTGGTTTCAATTTTTTTTTTTTTTTAATTAAATTTTTAATTTATATAATTAAATTTAATTTATATGCGCATTTTAGTGATTGGTTCGGATTTAATTAATTTTTTAATTAAATCCACGAATTTTTTATTTAAATTTATTTTTTATTTTTTTCTGTGTAACATAAACAAGATAGATCTTTTAAATATCTTTAATCTGATACAAAATATGCCCATGTTAATTTTGATTAAATAGGCGTAAATCGTAAAAAAACAAAAAGGTTCGCTTCCCCCGAATTCCCACAAATCTATCACCTCTAAAAATGAGCTTAGGCCGCTAAATAATACGCGTCTAATTAGTTATTGTTCTAAACAACATATTCAAATTTCATAAAGATCGTTAGGAGACTTTCCTAGTAAATGGAGGGTATAAAAATCTCAAAAAAAATTTTCTTTGACCTTTAATTGACCTTAAATAGAGATTAATTTGAACCCAAATAGATAATTTTAACCTGTGGCGCCTTTTGATTAAATATTTGAAAAATTTCACCACAAACATTTGGTTTTTTAAAAAAATTAAAAAAAACAAATATGTATATATTTTGAGATACACTCCCAGCAAAACTTTGGTAATGGGTAGTGATTATATAACACATTACCAGGTAATGTATATACCTTATTTGTAGCATTATTTTAGGATGTCTTACCAAACATTTGTTCCACAACGTATTATTTTAAAGTGAAAAATAATGCATTACTAATAATTTGCTACATAATGCATGATTATTGGAAAAATGTATTTCATATTTATTATTTCTAAACATTATATCATGGATGATTTATATTTGGTTACATTATGTATTATTTAAAAGTTTAAAATAATGCATTATTTATAATTAAATGCATAATGCATTACAATAACATAAAAAATAATTATTTTATAAAAAAATGCATAAGTTTAAACTAGAGATGGGCTCACGACAAGAAATTTCTAACGACTCACACTCACTAGCATATTATATCTACTTACACTCACTTACAATCACGTGAGTAAATTTAATACAAAATTACTTTTTCACTACTTGTAACACCTTATATATTACGTTCTGGTATGCTATATTATATACCTTACTCGTAACCTATAAAATATCATATATTTTACACCTTACTGGTATTCTTCGTTATAAATTTATGACTTATTTTATACCTTACTGGTATTCTATGTGATAATGTGGATGCATTACTTTGAGTCTCATCGCCTGTTAAAATCATCAATGCTGCAATGTATAAAATAAGAGATCATATACCTTATTTTATACCTTATTTGGTAATCTAAGTTTTGCTGGGCTACTTTTATTAGTTTTGGTATTTTCTGAAATCAGTCGAACTGTTTTTGAGATACTGCTATTTGAAATTTGTCAAAAACTTTAAGAATTTTTATTATAAAAAATCTCCAAAAAATTTTTTCCCTTCACACACCTCTACAAGCATGTTTAAGTTGTGTTAAAATGGTGACAAAATCGAATAATGTCATTTTACTTCTCTTTATTATGAACTGTAAAAATCGTCAACACGAAAAATCTAGCTGATACTGTTTTCGATTTATTGCTAAATAATTACACTGTTCGACAACAAAAACCTCCCAGTGAAATATCCAACGGATTCTTATATATTTTTCTCTTCTGAATCCAAATCTTACATCCAATTTTTTCTAGCGCGTACAGTTTTAGAGATATTCGCTGTTAAGAAGACAAAAAACCAATAATCTCGCAGTTTTAGTGGTCCACTGTTGCAGATTCTTACAAAAATATTACTTGATTTCATATAAAATTCTACTCCTACTAATTCTGCAATCCCAATTTTTCTATAATGTTTTTTTTTTCCACACGAAAATTTCGAACGCGAATATCTCGAAAACGGAACACGCTAGAAAAATTTTGATTGCACTTTTGGAATCAGGAGGTCCAATTTATATGAAATCAAGTCCTATTTGTTGGATGCAACATAATTAGTGGACCCCCAAATGTGTCAAAATGTTTTCGAGATACCGCCATTTAAAATTTGTCAAAAAATTTTTTGTAAAAAAATCTTAAAATTATGTTCCCTTAATCATTTTATAGAATTTGAGACAAAATTTCAAATCACACCATTTAAACCCGTGGCGCCCTTCGATCCGAGTTCTGAAATTTTGGTAAAAGTTTTCTAAAAATCCAAAATTTTGATCGACCCGAGAAGGATTTGGCTTAAATTATGTTAAAATAACAGCTTCTCAAGCTTTAGGAAAGATTCAAGAAAATAAATTTGGGATTTTTTTTTTTAAATTTTTTTTTAAATAGCGATATCGCAAAAAACGATTTACTATATTTTAAAAATTTAATAAATTATATTAAATTTAATAACAATAAAATATTCTGATAAACTATTATTAAATAATAAAATTTGTTTTATTCGACCTTTAAAATATTATATTTTGAGGATGTTTATTCTGGCTCGTGATCATTATTTTCATGGTTTTAATTAGTAAAGAAAATAATGACCTCGAGCCAGAATAAACATCCTCAAAATACAATGAAATATTTAACCGAAATAAAATATACGATAAAATGAAAATAAGTTTAAATCAAATAATAATGAAAATGAGTTTCAATCACTTAATGATTATATCAATTATTATTTAAATTGATTTTGCATCTATTACGAAATTTATTACTAAAATTTGTAAAAGTTAAATAAGGAAAAAGTGCATTTGTTCTCAATTCAAAAAATTTGTTCTCAAATTAAAAAATTTAATTATATCAATTAAAAAAATTATTAAAAACAAAATTTAAGTTTTTAAAATTTTTATTTAGTTTTTTATTTTATTGAGTATTCCATATAAAAATTGTAAATATTGTACTCAATATATTTTGAATTCCCCAAAAATATATGGTCTCATTTAAGGGTTAATCAATCTCTTTGCCAGTAGAAATTACAGATTTTTCCCTATCCCATTTTTTTTTTTTTCTTATATTAATTTTTTAGTTTTAAATATCATCAACAATTATAATTAAATAAAAACACTAACGATGAACAATGAATAAAAAGCGGTTAAAAAAATCAGTATAGAAAAAATAAACTGCAGACGACATCCGTCTCCATTTCTGGTGAACAACTATGAATACGACGTCGACAACAAACGGATGAAAAATGTCAACATTAATTTATTTATCATTTGACAAAAGCTAAAACAATCTCAATCTACAAAAATAAAATTAAAAAAAAAAAACGTAAAGGAAAATCCGCGTAATGTATGTGAGAGTTAACAACACTAAACAAAAACTCTGTTAAAAATTTGTGTTTCAAACCCACATTTTTTTTTTTTTTAATAATTACTAATAAATTTGTTAAAATTTAGTTAACTAAAAACAGCAAAATAACTAGAATCCTTATTAAAAGGCACACATTTTAAAATCGGTTTGCTTAAATTTACAAAAAAAAATTTCAAATTATAAAAAAAAATGTTTGAGCTCGAGGCCAGGATTTTTCTTTAATTAAAATTATTCTTTATTAATTTCCAATATTTCGCTACTCATCGAGTAACATCCTCTGGAAGTATAATGGATTTTAAATAAAAACACAAAATTCTAAAAATTAACGTTGTTTATAACTCGTCATCATACTAATTATGACGAGATGACGAGTAATAAACAACGTTAATTTTTAGAATTTTGTGTTTTATTTAAAACCCATTATACTCCCTGAGGATGCTACTCGATGAGTAGCGAAATATTGGAAATTAATAAAGAAAAATTTTAATTAAAGAAAAATCCAGGTCTCGAGCTCAAAAATTTTATTTTTATAATTAAATTGGAAAGGTCGAATTAAAAATAGCTATAATTTTTTCAAATTCTTAAAAGAAATGTCAAAGCTTTTCTTAAGACCCGAATTTTTCCCCGAATACAAAAATTTTTTTGAGTATAAAAATATTATTTAAAATGCTTAAAAAAAATTAAAAATGTTTGCAAATTCTTAAAACAAATGTAAAAACTTTCTTAAGACCCGATTTTTTTTTTGAAAATGTTTGAAGTTCCGAACACAAAAAAACGTTTGTTAAACTATAATTTCAACAAATCGTTTGCTATTTCGTTTAATCAACAAAATTACTAAATTTACTAACAAATTTTTTCGAGTGTACCTTAAATAACTACAGTTAACAAAATGCATAGAATAGTCGTATTGTAAAAAATACATTTACAAAATAAAATAATACATATAAAATAAAACACTAACTGCGAGACTGGAAAAGAAAGAAATGGAATCAAGCACTTAAAATTGTTGTCAGAAGTTAAACCACAAAATCAGCTAAAAAAATACGTTTGCATACCAAGAACTAAATGCGACTCCACAACACACCGACACACACACATTTGTAGACAACACATACATAAGTAAAATCCTAGACATGCATATGGGTCATTCCATAACAAACAGAAACCATATAAAAATTTCTTCCAAAAAAAAAATCGTTGAAAAATTAAAAAAAAAAAAATTAGAACCAACAAAAGTTTGTATTATAATATTTTAGTTTGGTATGGAATGGCTCACATACTGCATACCCTGGGATAGTTTAACCACTAGCACTAACACTACCATACTTAGAACATAATCCGATGGTTGTATTAAAAAGACAACAAACGCAAAATGGAGATACAAAAATATAAGTGAATAAAATTTACTTGTAAAGACTGGTGTAGCGAAAGTTTTTTGAAAAAAATATTGTAAATTAACTAAAAAATTAGCTGATTTCATGCGAAAATTTGTTTAAGAATGGTTGCTAAATTTTTACTTATAAATTTGTTAATTAAATTCAGCAAATAAAATTTAAAATTTTTAACTTAAGCTTTTGGAAAACTTTTGTAAGATACAACGCTAATTTAAAAAAGATGTTTGCAAAAAATTAGTTAACTTGTGTTAACAAAAAAATTAGTTAATCGTAAAATAAAAACTTTAATAGAAATCAGCAAATCCATTGTCAAAATTAATTTACCTTAAACAAAATGTTTCATAAAAATTAGTTAACTTGTGTTAGCAAAAAAAATAGTAACTAAACTAACATATTTTTTTTTTAAATCGAAAAAGTTAAATAAAAATATTCCTGAAAACTCTGGAAAGAAAATTTTAATCACACTTCTATTTTTTTGTAGCTATTAAAATATTGATAATTTAAAAGAGTTCCAAAGTTCTAACCCACCTTAATAAAAATTCTAAATTATTGAGATAAAATATAAAAAAGTTTAGAAAAAATCTGAAAAAACTTTGCATGATTAAAAAAAAAACTAAAATTTTTTGGAAAATTTTCAATTTTCTAGAAAAGTTGTTCAACATTTGAAAAATCTGCCAAAAGCTAATCCGTACACTCATAAAAATTTGTTAGTATTCCTTACAAAAAAGTCTGTTACCATTACTAATAAAGTTTTCAATTTGTGCCCGATAACTTTTTCAGTTACCATTACAAACTTTGGTTTTCAAAAATTAGTAATCTTGAAAATACTAAAAAAATTAGTATTACTAAATTTTTTTGTACAATTTTTGTAAAATGGATTTTAAAACGCGTTTGTAAATAATATTAACTTTTTTTGTAAAAAAATTGTAAATTGTGTATTTTTTAATTTTTTGTATTTGTATACATCATGTAAATTGCGTATTGCGCTTGTTGTCGCCAATAACTATTTCCATGCAAGTCAGTTTTTGTTAGAATTTTCGATCTAAAAAAGAGAAAAAATTGAACACATTTTTTTAATACAAAATATACATACTACCATATAAATTAATTCTTTGAAGATTGATGTTGAATAAATTGGTGTACGGTGAACTAAAATAAAAAAATATATATCATCAACATAATGTTTTAAATAGATCACATAAATATACAATTGTTACCTGTTGTCATCATTTCCTATTTTGCTTTATTATTCTAAAAAAAAAAACGAGTTACATAATTTTAAACAAAAAATACTTAAAGATTTGGTTACCTGCTATGGTTTTTTTGTTGTAATATTTTTTTTGTACATTTTTTTTTTATTCATTTTACCCGTCGCGCGATGTTCACCGATCGAATGTTATTTTGTGACTAAAATATTCAAAGAAAGGCATAAAGTAAGTTACACAAAAATCAACCCTTTATGTGCGTGAGAAAAAAATATTCGTGGATAGCATAAACAAAATAATTCTGCAAGTAAAGAAGAAAGAAAAAAAAACTGATGTTTTATGGAAATTTTCCATTTGAAAAGGTCGGCATTGTTTTTTAAATTTTGCATGTCTTCTCTTGTCTCTATTTTTGTTTTTAAATTGAAAAAAAAACTAATGAAGCGTAAATGAATATTAAAAATAATAAACATATTCATACTCATCAAAGCGCAGTTTTATCGTTAAAAAAAAAAAATATTTTTTTTATTTATTTTTTTTTTAATTTCCAAATATTTTAATAAAATAAAATATTTTTATTTATAGTGTATAGGTTTTCTAGAGAAAAAAAAAACGAAATTTACTAACTAATATTGTAAAATTTACAAAATAATTATCAAAAGTTAGTACGATAATTTTTAAAAAATCAACTGAAAAAATTATTAAAAAATCAGTATAAAATTAATAGTTTGTAAAGCGAGTTTACTAATAAGAATTACTAAAAATTGATTTTTTAGTAGAATTTAGTAAAAAAGTGGTAAAGTTGAGTTACAAACCACTTTACAAATTTTTTTACTAACGTATTTTTTTGAGTGTAGAAGATTGAGTTTTTCCAAACGATAACATCTTTGTAATAAGAAATAAATTAATTATTATTTTCTTTGATTCAAATATTTAATCCGACACATTTTGAGTGTGACAAACCAAAGAGTGCTGACGAAGGAAGGGTTGCTTTCTTAAGAAAATTTTTGGAAAAATTCTAAAACAAATAAAATCTCTTTTTGAACAAACAGAAAACAGGAAAAGTTTTACAAAATAGTTCTGGAAAATTTTAAAAAATTCTGGAACTTCAGTAAAGAAATTTAAAAAAATTCATTAACAATAGCGGAAAATTCTAAAAATTATTTGGAAAATTCAGGAAATTAAAAATGTTCTAAAAAAAAACTCAGCAAATTTCAAAAATATAATAACAATTCATAAAAAAACTATAAAAAGTCCAGTAAAATTTAGAAAAATTTGAAAGAAAAATTTCGAAATTAGCTGAAAAAATTCAAAAAACAAATAAACAAAACGAAATTTGTTCATGTAATTTTGGAAAATGCAGGGAAAAAATCTTAAACAACTACAAAAAACTCTAAAAAATTTGTAAAATTGAAAAAATTAAAAATTTTATAAAAAATTTAGCAAACTTTAAAAAAGTCCGTTATTTTTTAGAAAATTTGAGCAAAATTCCAAAAAATTCAGAAAAAAAACTCATCAAAATTAAAAAAAAAATTCTTTGAAAAATTCAGGAAAACTCTGAAAAAATTAGGAAAAAAAATTTTTTACGAGATCAAAAAGAACTGCTATTTTTAGGTGATTCTTAGAGTTATTATAATTGAAGGGCTTACTGCAAGAACTTGATAAGCAACATTTTATTTTTTCGTGTTTTTCGCCTTCTGCTGATGTTTACTTGACAGATTTTTGGCAAAAGTCCTGCTTTAACCATTCGTACAAGTATATTGAGAATAAAAGTTCTGCAAACGTTCTATTTTCTACATTATTTTAAAAGTTTTAAGGCAAAAACCATCATAAAATAAAATATTGCTTATCGAGTTTTTACAATAAGCCCTTCAATTCTTTTTTCTATAATATAATTTAAAACAATTGTTTTTGAAATAATATTTCACTTTAAAGCTAATTTGATAGATGACAACTAAATCAGTGAACACATTTCTATCGAAAACCATTTTTCGAAAATATTGCAGATAGTAAGTTTTGAATATTCGCCCTCGATATATTCTTATATATCACATCTGATTCGAGATTTAAGAGATTAGTTCTAATCCGAGAGATTATTACTGATCCGAGATTTGAAAGATCAGTACTAGAGTTGTCAACCGATTAAAAATAATTCGATTAATCGATCAAGCAAAATCTTGTTCAATTAATTTAAAAATTACGATTTTCAAATATCGAATAAATCGATAAATTTATGTCAATGAGCAATTATTTTTTTTTTTACCCCCCAAATGCAGTATCGAAATATCGGTCTAGGATCCCATAAAATATATATATTATTGATCCGTGGTCGATTCTAAGACATTCAAGCGATGTGCGTCTGTCCGTCCTGCTGTAGAGTCCCCGATACAGTCCAAAATAAACGAGCTATACTCCTGAACTTAGGCACGATTAGGTCTTATGGTCATAATCTGGTTATGTTCGGAACCAAAATACAGCAAGAGGGGAAAATGGTTCCCCCTAAAGAGCTAAAACACTACCAGAAAAACAATTTTTTTTTCATGTTTTTTTTCTATATTTGTCCAACAAATGAAATATTTTTATGCCATATAAAGTTCAATGGCCTACATTTGGACCAAGATGATTAGGAAATGTTATTTTTTCGGCCCGCCCACTTTTAAGGGCGTGTTTATAGATAATACAAAATAATGACAAATACAAAATAATGACAAAGTGTGTTTTTTTAGGCGTAAATATCGTAATAAATGAATTTGTACACTCAAAATAATTCTACAGTAAAGGGTTTAGTAAGTGATGTTGTACAAAAAACTACTAATTAGTTACTAATTTTAGTATCATCAAAGTACTAAAATTAGTAATTTTTACTGGTTTTGAATAATATTAGTAAAAACTTTTAGTATTGGTTACCAATTTCTGCACTAGGTCCTTTTGGACTAAAATTTAGTTAAATTTTTAGTATTGAATACCCACGTTTTTTTTTTGGGTGTAAACATCTCAGCAAAACTTTGGTAATAGGTGGTGATTATGTAACAAATTACCAGGTAGTGCATATCCCTTATTTGTAGCATTATTTTGAGATGTCTTACCAAACATTTGTTCAACAACGTATTATTTGAAAGTGAAAAATAACGTATTACTAATATCTTGCTACGTAATGCATGATTATTGCAAAAAATGTATTTCATATTTATTTTTTCTAAACAATAAATCATTGATGAATTATAATTGGTTACATTATGTATTATTTCAAAATTTGAAATAATGTATTATTTAAAATTGGATGCATAATGCATTACAAAACATAATAAATAAATATTTTATAAAAAAAATCATAAGTTTAAACTAGAGATGGGCTCACGTCAGGAATTTTCTAAGGACACACACTCACTCACGAGCATATTTGAGGAGGTTCATAACAAAATGCACCAATTCCACTTTAACAGTTTTTGAGATAAACACATAAATGTAAACAAAGTCAGTACTGAGTATGAGTGTAAGTACTGAGCATTGGGATGTTTCATAATTAAAGTCAGTAGTGAATTGCTGTGCAAATATTGAGCTTTGGGATGTTTTTTGGTAATGGTTACATAGATGTTAATGTGTAGAATAGTATTCAGTCAAAAAAACAAAAAACTCAAAAAGTGGAATTGGCGCGTTTTGTTATGAACCTCCTCACTTTATCTACTTACAATCACGTGAGTAAATTTAGAGGCATGTCATAGACTCAATTCCGTTCGGATTTGAAAAAAGTGGTTTACTCGTAAAACGCAAAACGAATATTATTTTTTTCGGAATGAAATCACTTTCAAAAACCAAAGTGGAATTGAATTGCATAAAAGTGGTTTCATTCCGAAAAAAAATATTTTCTTTGCGTTTTACGAGTAAACCACTTATTCCACTTCCGAACGGAATTGAGTCTGTGACATGCTCCTTAATACAAAATTACTTTTTTACTACTCGTAACACCTTATAAGTATGTACATATATTATGTTCTGGTGTGCTATATTTTATACCTTACTCGTATGCTTTGCTATAAATGTTATCAATTATTTTATACCTTACTGGTATTCTTTGTCATAATGTGGATGCATTACTTTGAGTCTCATCCTCTGTTAAAATCATCAATGCTGCAATGTATAAAATAAGCAATCCTATACCTTATTTTATACCTTATTTGGTAATCTAAGTTTTGCTGGGATTTATGTGAAGAGAGAAAATGTGTCCTCCAACGTCACCCGCCGACTCCCCCAACTAAAAAAACTTAAAACTTAATAAAAATATTTTTTAATAACCACTTTTTTATTTGTTTTTGTCATTGATTATTCGAATAATTTTTTAGATTTAATCGTTTAATCGAACGAACAAAAACAATTATTTTAATTATTCGAACAAAGTTGACAGGCGAATAATTGACAACTCTACTCAGTACTGATTCGAAAAATGGATCGCTAAGATTAGATCAGTTTTAATCGGATGAATCTGTATCCATACGATTAAAACTAATCTAATCTAAGCGATCCATTTTTCGGATCAGTATTGATATTTCACATTTTTACTCGGGATGTTCAAATTTTAGTAAAATTTTGATTTATTAAGAAAAAAATATCAAAAATACTAAAAAAACGGTAAAACTATAAGAACATTTTTGGAAGAGTTCGTTTTAAACCTATTTGTAAAATCTATTCCATGGCCAGTCTTTTTTGAATATTCTGCAAATGTTATTGTGGATTTTCGTAATGCACAATTTGAAAAAATACTTTTAAAACATTTATAAAACATTTAAATAAATTCATAAGCACGCTGTTTTTTTCCTTCGTCTTGGTTATTTTTTTGTTTTTTTAATTTTTTACTTTTGTCTTGTAATGCAGCTGCTGTCAGCTTATAAATGCAAAAAAGGCTTATGCTTAACAAAGCTCAATAGCATAAAAGGACGGGAAGGAAGATAAAGGAAAACGAAGGAGATCAAAAAATAAATCAAATAAAACTAAGGTCGGTCAAAAACAATCACGATATACCCTACGAATAGAAATTATACGCAGAGAAGAGATACATATGATTGTGGCAACCATAATTTAAGAGCGTCATATTATGATTGAAAGTGTTATCATAACTTGTTTGTAGCAACCATAACTTTTTTTTCAGCAATTATGTTATGATCCTAAATATTCGAAAAATTATAATTTAGGACCATAATATGATTGTACCAAAAATGATATGATTGCAATAAACATGTTATGATACAATTTTCAATCATAATATGACGCTCTTAAATTATGGTTGCCACAATCATATCTCTTCTCTGAGTGTAAATATACTTAAAAATTTAGGGGGAACAAATTTGGATCGAATGTGATAAATTTTAAAATATTTTCAACCTAAAGCCGAAATAAAAATAAATAATTACAACAAAAAGTTCAACAATATATAAAAATGATATTTTCGTTATTTGAAAAATTTTTCTGAAATTAATATTTTAATTTTATTGGGCTTTCGCCGATCCATACATAAAACAAGAGCCAAAATTCGTCCGTAATAACGTGCTCCGGAACTCATAGTATGTAAACGAGATAAAAAAAATTTATAGGGTTCCTTTTTTGCTGTGTTTCACTACCCTACAATCCATACATATTTTGTGAGCTACAATATGTCAGTAAAAACGTGCACGCACCCAAAATGTTTGATAGCTTGATAAAAAAAATATAAATATTGTTGCTGATTTTGCTAGTTACAAAGTATCACAGACACAAACTTATGGGGAGGCGGAAAAAAATGTTACAAAAAAAATCCCTTTTAAATGAAATCAAGAAAAAAAAAATTATAATAATATTGTATCTGTAAAAGTAAAATACCAAAAAACAAAGGTATGCTACCGCATGCATAATAAGCAAAATTAAACAACACGTTAACTGGATATGCCAGACAATATTACAGATTTTTTTTCTGCATTTAATTTAATTTATATGCAAAAAAAAATAAAGAAAAAAATCAAATGAAATTGAAAGCTTAAGGATGGGTTACTTTTTAAAATTTACTCTCAGGAGCCAAGGCTGCATTTTAAATTTAAATTTGTTTAAAGAACAAGTAAGAGTGTTATACTCGGAGGGAAAGAATTTCACAAACAAGTCTATAGTACTATAAAAAATTACACTTGAAAAAAAAAATTTAAGAAAAAAAATGTATGAAAAAACAAAATTTTGATAAAAAAAAATTTTTTGATGAAAAAATTTAATGATAAAATACCTGCGAATTTTGTACTCTTGCCCAAAACATTAAATCACACTCAAAAAATTATGTTAGTAAAATCAACTGAAAATGTCAGTTAAAATAACTACTTTGTAAGTTGTTTTGGGGTCAACTACTTTTTCAGTTAAATCAACTAACAATGTTAGTTATTTTAACTGACAAAAAAACTACTGACTTATGTAGTAAAAACTACTTACATTTGTAGTCAAAACAGCTAACATGTAGTAAAATTATATTTTTTTTTCAAAAAATTTTTCAGAAAAAATTTGAAGACCAATTTTTTTTTAAGTTGTGTAAAATAAAAAACGAAAATTTATTTTTATTTTTTTGGAAAAAAACTTTGAAAATTTTTCAGAGATAAACAAAATAAAATTAACTACTTTAAATAACTGTTACTACATTACGGTACTTTTTTGTTAGTTATTCAAAAAAAACGACTTAAAATAACTAACAGAAATAGTTGTTTGATATTTGTCATACAAAACCAACTGACTTTGTAGTTGAAAACAACTAACTACTGTAAAATATACAAACAACTAACATGTAGTAACTTACATAATTTTCTGAGTGCATGATAATGTTTGTGGAAGATTTAGGTGTACTTTCCAAAGCAAAGTTTTTTTTTAGAAAAAATAATGTTATATTACTTTGCTATTCCATGCAAAACGAATTGAAATATCAGTCGAGGACCCCATTTAAAAACCAAAAGAGTTGTACATTTCGTGAGTGCAAAACAAGTGCAAAAAAGTGTTTTTACATTTTGGAGAGTATAAAAGATTCGGCACCAAAGAACTTGTTTTATGTACATTTGATAAACAAATGGAAAATTTTTATGCGAAAAGCTTAGACTTGGTGAAAATGTTGTTTTGGTAAAAAAAAATATTTTTTTTTTCAAGAAAAACAAAATTATGTTAAAAAAAAAATTAATGAACCCAAAATTTTTTGTGAACAAAAATTTTGATGAAAAAAAGTTTTTGATGAATTTTTTTGATGAAAAGAAAAATCTTTTGATGTAAAAAAAATATGAAAAAAAAGTTTTTTTTGGTGAGAAAAAAATTGATAATAAAAAATTTGATAAAAAAATTTGATGAAAAAAATATGTTAAAAAAATTTATGAAAAAATCAATTTGACGAAAAAAACAATTTGATGAAAAAAAATTGATAAAAAAAATGTATGAAAAAGAAAATTAATGAAAACAAGTAAGAGTGTAAAATTCGGCTGTGCCTTTTATACCCTTCAACATGCAAAAAAAAATGCAGGGGCGTTTTCTTTTTTTGTGGGGGGGTCGGTAGTGGGGGGGGGGGCTACCGAAAAAAACGACATTTTCTAATTCTCTGGGTCCAAGTGCAGCACTTTGAACTTCTTTAGAATAAAAATGTTGCATTTGTAAAACAAAACCACAAAATATCATATAAAAACGTGGTATTTTTCAGAGGTTGGTTTGGTTCTTCAAGGGGGAACTTTTTCCCCCTGGTCCGATTTTGCTCATTTACGAACTTAGCCTGCCTAGGAACATAAGACAAATTCGTGCCAAATGTCGGGAGTCTAGTCTAGCTCTTTTATTTTGGACTGCATCGTGTTAACTACAGACGGACGGACGGACAGACGGACGGACATCGCTAGAATGTCTTAGAATCGATCACTGGTTATAAATATATACTTTATGGGGTCCTAGTCCGATATTTTGATGCGTTACACACGGAATGATAAAGTGAGTATACCCCCATACTGTAGTTGGAGGGTATAAAAAAAATTGATGAAAAAAAATTGATAAAAAAAAAATTGATAAAAAACAAGTAGAAAAGTTAAATTCGACTTGGCCGAATCTGTGAATACCCTCCACAATGCCCATTTTAAGTGATAGTAAATTTTCTAACGTGAAAAAAATAACAGTTTTGATTAGAAATATTTTATTTTGCGTAAAAAATTTTTTAGTAATTTTTGAAAAAAAAAATTATTTACTAATTTTTTTTTTTAGTGTAAAATTTTTTTTGAGTGTAAAATTTTTTTTCGAGTGTATTTTTTTTGTTTTGGTATAAAAATATTTTTGAGTGACAAAAATACGTTTTAAAATATTTTTGTGACTTACCAATGTTTTTAAAACAGGTTTAACGGGTTTTCAACAGGTGAATTTAAGGTGAAGCTAATCTGAAATTCACGGTTTTGCTAATAACTTTTGAACCACTGGACCGATTTGGCTGAAATACGAAGTAGGCTGGAGGAACGAAAAACATATGTGCTAAGCTTCAGCATCCTCAGAATTGCTTTTCGAAAGTTATAGTGTTTTTCACGAAAAACCCTTGCCGAAATTCAGTCTTTTGCTCATAACTTTTGAACCACTGGACCGATTTCGCTGGATTGCAATACCAACCTGACCAGGTAAATGTCCAACATATATGCCAAACTTCAGGAGCCTCCGTAAAGTCTTTCAAAAGTTAGCGTGTTTTCAACAGACAGACAGACAGACGGACAGACGGACGGACATCGCTAGATCGTCTTAAAATCGATCGAGGATCATGAATATATATACTTTATGGGGTCCTAGACCAATATTTCGAGGTGTTACAAACGGAATGACAAACTTATATATACCCTCTATCACTAGAGTGGAGGGTATAAAAACTGATGAAAAAAAGTTTGATGAAATAAAAAATTTTATGAAAAAAATAAATGATAAAAAAATTTGAAAAAATTTTTTCAGTTTTTCAAGTAAAAAAATTTTAATTGTATGCAAAATATTATTTTGTGGTCCATAAAAATTGCAAACAAGGCTTCACTAAAAAATGTTAAATGCTTTAATTTCCATATTATTAATAATATTTTGGACATTGTGGAGGATATTCATGGATTCGTTCCAGATTAATTTAATTTATTTGTAACATTCGATTTTAACCCTCTTACTTGTTGATTGTTGTTAAGAAAAACAAACTAAATTTATTTATTTTTTTAATTTATTAAAGTCAAAATTTGTTTTTTTTACATTAAACACCTCTTCTTAACAAGCATTAATTTCATTAATGGTTGTATAAATTCTTGAATTTTTACAATCTGAGTCTATATTTAAAAAGTATGTTTGCAGGAATTGATAATATAAAATAGCATCTTCGGGATAATCCAAGTTGAACAAAAAGAATAGTTCACAAACGAGCTGAACTGCCTGAACGACATTATCCATGGGAAACTGTACACCCTCAAAATAAACATATATTTGATCAATATCGCCAGTTAATTCGCCAACTATTAAAACCATGGGTGGAGTGCCAGCAGTAATTTGATTTTTTATAGCATTTTCCAATAATGCTTGGGAACCACGCAAGAAAAAAACTGCATTTTGGGAGTCCTGTATGGAACTACGTGTTCTACGTTTAATACCCATCTCATCAACTATACATTTGTGTTGTGGAGGGAAAAGTTGATGTAATAAATAGAGTATTAATAAATTTTTGGTTTCTGGAGGGAAAAAAAGATTTTAATACATTTTTTTTATTAAATTAACATTTTAATGTGTATATTTTTCTTTTTTTAAATTACCTGGTGTACAATAGGTATATTGTTGCATATATTTAAAACCAGTTGAAGCAGAGCTAATTTTAGATATTAACATTTTTTCTAATTTCTTGAAATTCGCATTATAAACTTCAGAAAATATGGTGGCATCAGGAAATTTAGCTTTAAAATCCATTTCAATCTGTAAAAATGTAATTATTTTACTAAGCTTTTGTAACTTTTTATAAATGTTTTATAGAAATACTTACATAGTCTTTATTTTGTCTATATTCCGGCCAATTTTCCAAAATTTGAGTCAATGATTCTACTTCATCGATTTGTTTTAGGCGCATCTGTTGGGATTTCATCCAAAAATCAAAATATTCGTCGGCGGTATGAGCATTAGAACGCCAGTCACTGATGATATACTCATCTATTTCTTCCTCTTTGTAATGGTAAAAAAAATAAAATAGGAATTTTAGTTTTAAACAAGTAAAAAAAGTTAAATTCGGGATACTAGGTGGTACTTAAAAAAAATTGTTTACTTTCTTTACGGGACGCTCCTCAGTTAATTAATATATTTTTTTTAATTTTCGAAAAGTTTTATATATTGGACCTTGGGCAGTCGTATTTAAATAAATCAATCAAAGTGTTATTTTTACAAAACATGAAAAAATTCCGGCATTTTTTTCACAAAAAAATGCTGATATCTCAAAAACTAAGCAAAAAAGAGCAAAACGTAGAAGATACTTAAAAGAAAGACAATAAAGAATGATATGGAACTGCCTTCCATAGGTCCGAAATTTTGAGTAAGTATCTTTTCGGTCCTTAGCACGGCATTTTTTGTGGTTGCTTTAAATGACTCCATATGGAACAAGGATACTCTAAACCAGCACCGTTTAAACCATTAGGGCACACTGGGCACGTGCTAAGGGCCCGGAAAAAAGGGACCCCAAAATGCCAATAAATTCGCTTATACGAAAATGGAACAACATTTTTTTGTTTTTAAAGAAAATTTCACATTTTCCTGCATAAAAAGTTTTAGATTGTGAAATATTTTTCGTACAGAAAAAGCTTAAGATTTTGAGATTTTAAAAGTCTAAAGTTCATAGAAGTTTTTCAAAATAAAAAGTCTCATATTTAACGACACTTATCATACACACAAAAAAAAAATCCAATGAACGACTTTCATAGTATTTATGAACAAATTCATACAATTTATTAACTTTTTCATAATACTTATAAACTTCTTCATAGTATTTATGAATAAATCATAATATGTGTAATTTAAGAACTATTTAAATTTTTTTTTTATAAATACTATGAAAAACTTCAAAATTTAATGAAAAAGTTCATAATTTTTATGTATTTGTTCATAAATACTATGAATTTTGTTCATTGGCAAATATTTGTTTTTCTGTGTATGCACAGTAGGGGTATAACCAAAATAAGAACCTATCATAACGGTATGGCCAATGTTATACTGATAACAAAAAACGTTATACGGGGTCATTTTGGTCCAAAAACCTTCGGCACCGATTGCAATTTCTAAAGCACCTCAAATTTTAATTTTTGTATGTTTTATGGTGGGAATCCGTCCCTTTCAACGTTATTTTATTTTTCGTCGTTTTACAACAAAAATAAAACAAGAAAAAATTAGCAGTATGATTTTCAACATTTGAAACATGGGTTGAATGAATATTTGAAAAAAAATATTAGCAAAAACTTCATCGCGATCGGAGCCGAACCTTTTTTAACATTCGCGAAAAAAAGAGGAAGCATTTCTTATTGATTTTCTATGTACTTTCTCACTATGATAGGCCCTTTTAGATATTTTCAAAAATATGCAAATGGTTATATCCCTAATGCACAGTCTCAGGTTTTGAGACATTTTTCGTATAGAAAGTTTTAGATTCTGAGGAATTTTTCGTATAGAAAAAGTCTCAGATTCTGAGACATTTTTCGTATCGAAAAAGTCTCAGATTTTGAGACATTTTTCGTATCGAAAAAGTCTCAAGTTCTGAGGAATTTTTCGTAATGTTTTAGATTCTGAGGAATTTTTCGTAAAGAAAAAGTCTTAGATTCTGAGACATTTTTCGTATCGAAAAAGTCTCAGATTCTATGACATTTCTCATATAGAAAAAGTCTAAGATTTTGAGACATTTTTCATATAGAAAAAGTTTCAGATTCTGAGACATTTTGGTATAGAAAAAGTCTCAGATTCTGAGATATATTTCGTATAAAAAAGTCTCAGATTCCGAGACATTTCTCGTATAGAAAAAGTCTCAGATTTTGAGACATTTTTCTTTCGTATAGAAAAAGTCTCAGATTCTGAGACATTTTTGTATAGAATGTCTCAGATTCTGAGACATTTTTCTTATAGAAAAAGTCTCAGATTCTGATACGTTTTTCGTATAGATTCTGAGAAATTTTTCGTATAAAAAAGTCTCAGATTTTTAGATACTTTTCGTATAGATAACATTTTTCGTATAGAAAAAGTTTCATATTTCGAGACATTTTTCGTAAGGAAAAAATACCAGATTCTGAGACGTTTTCGCATAAAAAAGTATACTAAAAATGTTTCGTATTGAAAAACTCTCAGATGCTGAAACATTTTTCGCATAGAAAGTCTCAGATTCTGAGATATTTTTCGTATAGAAAAAGTCTCAGATTCTGAAACATTTTTCGTGTCGATCAAGTCTCAGATTCTGAGACATTTTCGTACATAAATATTCTCAGATTCTTAAACATTTTGCGTAAAGAAATTGTTAAAGATTTTGCAACTTTTTTTGTATAGAAAAAATTTCAGATTCTGAGACACTTTTTTTTTATCAAAAAAGCTTCAGATTATGAGTCATTTTTCGTATAGAAAAAGTTTCAGATTCTGAAGACATTTTTTGTAAAGGAAAATTCTCAGATTCTGAGATAGAAAAGGGCTCATTAAAACCAAATTGTTCTACACACATAACATTGTTTTAATTAGTAAAGAAAAATGACCTTGAGCTAGAATATTCCTACTCAAAATAATTTTTGGTTTCTTTGTTTTAAAACAGTTAATAACATGAGTTTAATTTGTACCAAAAATATGTTTTTTGTTGTCATGTGACTTTTTCTTTCCAGCGGGGCCCCAAATTCTCGTGTGCCCAGGGCACCGCTATACCTTAAAGCGGCCTAGAGCAGGGACATAATTGTGTATCTACCTACAGCTTTTTGTCCACACTCAGCTGCTCATGTGTTCATCTCTAAAAGATACCCTCTACCCAACGGCGTATGTAGGATATTTTTTAGGGGCCTAACAACATCAAAATTTTTGTTTGTTTTTCTTTTCTAGAGATTTGTTTAGTTGTTAGGCCCTCCCCTCGGAAAACGTTTACCACTAAGAATAAGTGTAGGGTAAACAAATAATTGATTTTGTACCCTTAAAATATTTCTAGCATTAATTAATTTTTTAATTGAACCAATTACAAAGTTTAATCAATACTACAATATCAATGACTTTTCAATTGTATCAATTATTTTTTTGTATCAAAACTAATAATTTCTTTTAATTTTATAACATACTCACTTATAGCTTGTGATGGTGACGATGGCGTAGGTGTTGTAACATTATCCGTAGGTTCTTTTTCCCTTAATTTCTTATAATTTCGTCTCATATTGGCAATTTTATTATATAGACGCCCCCGGTGTTTAGTACGATAAAATTCTTCCCTTTCCGTGGGAAACAATTCAATAATTTGATTTTCAAGTTGAGAACTTTCTGACGTGGTTAAACCACAACCATTGACCTCAATATAACGGGCAATAACATTGATTAATGCTGTACGATGTTCTTCACGTAAAATTTTATGTTTTTGATAATAATGAACCAACACTTGACCACCGCTTGTCTCTTCTAAAATCTGGCGTACATTATAGCGTGAGGGAGGTGGAGGTATAACTGGACTATATGGTACAACTTTGCTAACAATAGGTGTTTGAAGAACGCTACCACTACCACCAGCTGATGGTAACGGGGTTGTAGTATAATTTGGTCTTGTAGGAAGTGTCGGTAGTGTTGGTAGAGTTGCTGCTACTGTAGGCAGTGTTGGAAGTGTAATATTTTGTGTAGGCTGTACGGGCAGAGATTGATTTAGATTTTGTGACCTAGGCATTTGTTTAAGATTGTTAAGGTTTTCATTGGTGGTGGGTAGTTGAATACGTGTTATTCTCGAAGTTTGTGGTACTAATAATGATGGAGTATTTGAAACTTCAGCCAATTCCTCGTCTGAAGAAGAAGACTGAACAGTGTGATTATTTTTGAAATTAATAGAAGGATTATTTTGGGATTGTATAGATATTGTAGGGGTTGTGGTTTCCTTAGGCAATTCGGATATTTGTATTTGTATAGGTTTTGAATTTTTCTTAGCATTTTTAAGATGTTTATGATAGTTTAATAAAATATCTTGTTTCCATAGCTCCAGTTGATGTTCGAATATGGCATGATCCCCCAAAGTTTGATTTTCAAATAATCGCGCAATATGGTGTGGTTTTAAAATTTTTAAAACATTTATTGTTATATTTTGTTCTGAAAAGAAATTTTATAAAGTTTTTAAACGAAATAAAGTTTAAACCATTTTTAAATGGGCGTAAGAATATGTTATGGGCTTGGCAATATGTTATGGGTACTTTGACCTTTTTAATTTATGATTAAATATTTTAAATGTTTAGAGTTTCTTCTAATACTTTTAATATTGTCTAGACTGGGATAAAGAGTATTAATGGTCAAGTCAATGGGAAAATAAAGATATGGGCGTTTAAAAAATTGCTTTCTTGGCAATATTGACTTAGACACTATTTGCATTTTTTTACTAAAAACCCGTAAGTTGTACTAGTACGAAAAAACTTTCTGTGACAATAAAATAATGGAGATTTTTTGAAAAAAAAAAAAAATAAAAAAACTCAGCGGAATTTTTTTTTTTGCGAAAAACAAATTTCGTGAAAAAATTAATAAACGAAATAAATTTTAATATTTTTTTTTTTTAAATTTCGCGGAAAAAAAATTTTTTCTGAAAAAAAATCCTTGAAAATTGTTTTAGGGTAAAAATGTATTCGTACTTGTTTAAATGCCTTTCGGTTTCCGATTCTGTTTAAATATGTCAACCAGCTGTCGAATTAAAGCATTTTGTATTTTAAGGTTATGAGGAATGTACCAAAATTTTGAAGGTTTCCTTACATTTTCGATTATAACATTTAAACCCCTTAACCGATATAGCTCAAATGCAATACCAAACTTCTCCAAGCAACAATAAGTATTTATCTTATGTTACAGTCATATACAGTGGGCAACAATACATTGGAAACTTTTTTATAGTAGATGCAATTTGTTAAAGATAAAGTTACCAATACTAAACATTATTATTATCAAATGAGTATAATTTTAAAAAATGTTGTGTAGGTAATTTATTACGCTTTAATTTAAGCTTAATGGCGTCTAGATTGAGTAAATAATAAAGGTGCTATGAGGGTCAATCTGGAAAATGAAATTATTTACAGACATTTTTTCGAACATTTTTTAAAAATATTTCAAAGTCGATTTTTTCCAAGTTCAAACATTAAAAATTTAAAAAAAGGTGCAATAGATTTTATTTAGTTAACAAATAATTTTTCCAACAACCCAAACAGACAGTGAAATATTTTAAGTACAGTTGAAAAAATCCACATTTTTTGACCTCATTACGAAAAAAAAATTTTTTGAACTATAACAGTTGTATATTTATTGGACAACCTTGTTACTTTTTTTCAAGTGAACTGAAACAATTGGAAATTTATAAATTCAGCGATTTTTTTTATATTTTTTTTTATTTGAAAAAAGTTTCGGTTTCCCGCTAATAATTCCCGAATAGCGGCCGAAACCACATTATTCGGCCGAAACCGAGACCGAAACCGAGACCGAAACCGAATGTTTGGTCGAACTCTACTTGTTTTTGTAAAAAATATGTTTGTACTGGTTTAAATACCATTCGGTGTCCAACTCTGTTCACATACAGTAAGCGTCAAACGAAAGTGTATAGGTCTAACAAGGGAAGTATCTCAACCCTTATGAACCGATTTGCCTGAAACTTAAAATATATATCAAAGAGACAATTCTAAGGTTGGGGTGTCTCGGCTTATCGGGGATTTAGGGGTTCAAAACATGGGTCAAAAAATGGCGAAAAATTAGTTTTTTGGATTTTTCAGCCATTTCTTTTTAAGAAACTATATGATGTTTTCATATGAGAAGAAATGTTTTTTTAATGCCTATCCAATGGTGGCATAACCTTGTAAAAATTCGGCTTATTTAAATATTTTTTTCAGGAAAATGTGTAAATTTTGGGGGGTACATATGTGAAGGCATAGACCTACGATATCCATATGGATAAGAAATAATCTTTATTAAATTTAAGTCGACCCGTATTTTTGCCCTAGATGATATTCCTGTTAGTTCGGAAGTTATCAGAATTTTCCCGAAGGTCCACATGGTTTCATAAGGGGACAACGAAATTTTTAAACACTGATATGGCCGATAAGCCGAGACACCCCTACCTTAAAATCGTCTCTTTAATATATATTTTAAGTTTCAGGCAAACCGGTTCATAAGGGTTGAGATACTTCCCTTGTAAGTAGATGTAATTCGTTACCGACAAATTTGAAAATAAAAACCCTTATTATTATCAATCGACTATTATTTAAAAAATGCTATATAGGAAATTTCCAAGCTTTAATTTAAGCTTGATGGCGTCTAGATTGTGGAAATATTAAATGAGATACGAGGTTTGCGTTGAAAAATAAAATTATGTATTTGTAGATGTTTTTTTTAGAAAATTTTTAAAAAATATTTCTAAGCTGATTATTTTCAAGTTTAAACCTTGAAAATTGAAAAAATAATACAATAGTTAAAATTCAGTTATAAATTCATTTTTCTAACGATCCAAACAAAAATTAAAATTTTTTAAATGCAGTAAAAAAATATACAATTTTTTGACCTTCAATTTTTTTGACCACCAATTTTTTATAAACAAAGAAAATTTTTAATTATTTTCATATGTCGTTAATAGGGATGCAATTTTCATGCACTATAAAATCGAAAATATGCACTCAAAATATGTGCTAAAAAATTCAAAATATGCACTAAAAAATTAAAAAATATGCATTAAAAAATAAAATGTGTGCAATAAAAATCTTGTTTTCATACAAAAAAAACTTCTTGAAAAGAAAAAAATAACGTTGGGTTTGAATATTAATATTTAAAACTTTATGTAAGCAAGATTTTTTTAGAAATTAAGACAATCTATTAAAAAATTTAAAAAAAATATATATTTTTCATATTTTAAAAATAAATTTTTAAAATTTAAAATATTTTTTGAAACAATTAAATTTCAATTTGTGTTGTTGCTAATTTATGTTAAAATATGCACTTAAAAGTTGTAAATATGCTCAAAATATGCAAAATATGCAAAAATATGAATTTTAACCAAAATATGCACAAATATGCAAAAACAAATCGATGCCATATTAACGCAAATTTCTTGATTTGGAAAGATAATTAGTCTATATCGTTTTTAGACTATCGACAAAAAATATGCATTTGCATGGAAATCACGTCCCTACTCATTACTAGGGATGAGATTTTCATGCACTAAAAAATCGAAATTATGCGCTAAAAAATGCATAATATGCACTAAAAAACCTTAAAATATGCACTAAAAAATAAAACGTTCACAAAAAATCTTGTTTTCATAAGAAAAACTTCTTAAAAAGCAAAAAATAACGCCGGCTTAAAATAGTAACATTTAAAACCGCAAGATTTTTTTTAGAAACTAAGGAAAATCTATAAAAAAAATTATTTTTTTTTAATTTTCAAAATAAATTTTTAAAATTTAAAATAGTTTTTGAAAAAAATAAATTTCAATTTGTGTTTTTGCTAATTTATGTCAAAATATGCACTTAAAAGTTACAAATATGCACAAAATATGCATTTTAAATCTAAATATGCAAAAATATGCATTTTAACCAAAATATGCAAAAACAAATCGATGCCATTATAGCGGAAATTGATTCGGAAAGATAATTGGTCGATACGGTTTTTAGGCTATCTACAAACAACATGCATTTGCATGGAAATCTCATCCCTACTCATTCCCAGCAAAAAATAAACGAAGTGGTTCAAAAAGAATTAGTAGTTTCACTACATACAAAGTAGCGATAGGTGCCGAACTTCATATTCCGTAGGAAGTACTTTTAAAATCACTTCCAAAAATGCTACAAAATAACAATAAAAACATCTTTCACCAGTTCTTTGCTTAATGATTTTTAAGTACCTGTTTCATATGTTCTTAGGAATCAAATCAGAACAACATATGAACTTCTTTTTCAACTGAAACAATTAGAATGAGGGTGATACACGAAGTATGCAGTTTTTTCTACGTCCAGCTTCAAATAGATTTAGGTTTTGCAAAAATGGTGACAAAATTTGGTAATGGCATTTCATTTCTCTTTATTTAGAGCTTAAAAAATCGCAAAGACGAAAATCGATTATTGATAAATTTTTTTAAATTTCATATCTTATATCAAAAAAAGTTGGTCCTAAATTAAATAAATACATTTACGAACTAAAGCGGATGTTGCTGCATCATATTATTAAAGATAGTTTAAGCTTTTTAGGAAATTGAGGTATAGGCTTGTGGTCAAAACAAACTTGTGAATCAATTCGCCGTGAATTTTTATAGTTTTGTAATCTCTATAATTACTCCTTTTTTTAATTAGAAGTATATTTGTTAGATTATCATGAAATTTCGCGGAAGCAACGTAAGAATACGTGACAGTGGACCCCTAAAAGTGCTTTTTTACTTTTTAACAGCGAATATCTCAAAAACGGTACGTGCTAGAAAAATTTGGACGGTAGATTTGGAAGCAGGAGACCAAAATCTATAAGGACCAGATAGAAATTTCACTGGGAGGTTTTTGCTGTCGAACAATGTTTTAAGTGTAAATATTACAAAAAAAAATACTCTTTCAATCAATCTTACAAAAATAAGTGAAAAAAGAACTTCTAATATAGAAGTTCTAAATCACCAAATAAAAATGATATAATCACACCCAAAATGCCAAGAAATATATACTTCTAAAGAAGTGATGAAAAAAGTGCTTCCAAAAGGTCAAGTTATATTAACATCCGGATCACTACTTCAGAAGTTGTGATAAAAACACTAGTGATATATGTATGTTATACTTAAGTGTCAATCTTTCGCCAATGAAAAGTGTCGATAAAAAGAACATACTTTGTGTGTCACGCCCATATTAAATTCATCAATGTTTCAGTTGAAGAAGAAGTACATCTGGTTCATAAGTTGTGGTGAATTTTGTAGTGAATGGTAAGGTCTTTTTTTGGTGGGTTACTATACACTTAGGTGTAGTACACCTTGTGTACTTAAAATAAACAATAAATTTTTTTCTTTGTTTACAATAAATTGGTGGTCAAAAGAATTGGAAGTCAAAAAAATGCAAATTTTTTTACTGCATTTAAGAAATTTTGATTTTTTTTAGGTTGTTGGAAAAATAAGTCAAAAATATTGGAGGTCAAAAGAATTGGAGGTCAAGAAAATGTATATTTTTTACAGCATTTAAAAAATTTTTACTTTTTTTAGGTTGATGGAAAAATGAGTTGATAACTGAATTTAAACAATTGTACTTTTGTTAAAATTTTTAATGTTTGAACTTCAAAAAAAAATCAACTTAGAAATAATATCAACTTTTTTTTTAATTTTCTAAAAACGTCGTATCTCATTAAATACTTGCTCAATCTGGAGGCTATCAAGCAAAAGTTAAAGCTTGGAAAGCGCCATATTGGATCCGCCAAATTAAAAATCAAAAACAGCCACTCGGTATTCAAAAGTAAATATTTTTATGTAATTTCGATTTTTAAAAAAAAAAATTTTTTAACCAATTACCATTTTTGGAGAGAGGGGTGGCCCGGTTGACGAAGAAACCTTCATATATATGTTTATAATATTATGAAAAAATTTTTACCTATCAAAACTTCATAGAGATGTCCCAAATTCCATGAATCCAGTACATTTTGCAGCTCATTATCTGTGCAGTCTTCAAATGCGTCCATGATGTGAGTAGTAAATAGCACAATTCAACTACAAAAAAAAATAAATCAATAAAATGTTTAACAAATTAAAATAATTGTTTACTTTTAAACCATACATAGTAATCAATTACGTGTACTAAATATTTGCTTATCGAACAACAAAATAAATTTAAGCAAAATAATCAAAATAAAAAAAAATTCAATCATTTACACAAAAATACTAAATAATAAAAATGTCATGCTCTCTTATATTGTTGTCTGTTATTAACTACAGTCGACTTTGCATAATTGCAACATGATTTAAATAAGTTAAATCTAACCAATGTTCCGGTTTCCAAAAAAAAAAATTAAAACTAGCTTAAAAATTTGCCAATTTATTTAAGCAAAATAAATAAAACAATATCAACAAAAAAATTAGTTGAATGTATTTATCAAAAAAGACAATAAATAAACTAAAAAATTAATAACATCTTTAATTTTTGTATCGTACATTTTTAATTTTTTTTAGTTTTCAGTTATGCTTAGTCGACTGTAACATTAAACAAGAACAAACAACAAAGTGGTGAGTTTATGTGTAAGTTTTAATAAACTCACCACGTTGTATATATAAATACAGTAATCACAAAAACTAAGTATAGCAACTGCAAATAACATTTTTGTCGATATGCTTCTTGTTTTATACCAATAATAACTAGAAATTTCGAAATACTTTTATTTAAATAAACAAATTACTTACTTTAATATTAAAATAAATGTTTTTCTTTTCAATTAATTTTATGAATTTATTGATTTTTTTTAGCAATTCCACTTACACGTGTTATATTTTTAAGATCTCTCAACAAACTGACTACAATTTTATAATTCTATATTCAACTCTATATACTAATACAAGCAAATGTATTGTATTTGAGTTGAATTGAATTGAATTGAATTGACAAAGAGACAAACAAAAATTGAGAGTCCACCACCACCACCAGCCGGCTCAAAACTAAATACAATTATTGCATTCAAAAACAACTCAACTGTATTCCGATGAAACATTTTAATTAATTTAATTACAACAAAGTTGGCAATCGATAAACAGTAGAAGGGCATGTGTGTATTTTTAATTCTACAACAAATTGGTAAATTTTAAAAATAGAAAATTTTAAATGAAAAAAAAAAACATGTTGCAGCTTGCAATGGAGTTGAAACTAGAGATGGACGCGTGAGTGAATTTTGGCTTACACTCACTCATGCAAACAATAATCTTTTTTTTTTACTCACACTCACTATTCACGTGAATAAAAACCTTGCTTTTAATTACGCTCACGCATGAGTCACGCAAGCCCTACTCACGCTATATATTTTTTTAGCAAAAGAAAAAAACATTTGTTAAAAAAATATTTTTTTTGCAAAAAATTAAAAAAAATTAAATAAATCCTTAATAAAAAAATCAAATCACGCGAACTCAAGAAAATAAAAAAAAAAATCACGCTAAAATTCGACTCACCCACTTAACCCTCACGCGGATTTTTTATCAACTCACGCTAACTCACAATCACGTGATTAAAATGAAAATTACTTACACTCACGTGTGATTCACTAAATCACGTGACAATCGCCCATTTTTATTATAATTTGTTTCGATAATTTTTACTTTCCACTTTTCCCAGCGTTGTCACCTCTTGGCACTTTTCGTGGTAAATTCAGGGATTTTTAATTAATTTAATTTTTAAAAAACTAAGTGTTGCCACTTTCAAAATTAAAAGAATATGGGCAATTCCATCATGTCGAACGTGACCGTTGCACACATTAAAGTTGAAAAAAAGTCAAAATAAAAAGATTTTTTTTCTTGACAAAAGGGGAAACTTATAGCTCTTAACTAGCTCTATAATTGTTGCTAAGGTTGATTTTGAAAATTGTTTCAAGCTTTCGAGATAATCGCAAAAAAGACAACCATTCGCACGGGACAAAAAACAGAAGTCGTTTTCGCGACTATCAATCAAAACTCTGATTTCAGCGAAACCTGAGGCAATATCACAATGCGATTAATTTTGAAATGTTGGCTTATAATGTCTCTTAAAAGTTGTAAAATTTTACCTCAAAATTATTTCTACTTTTTTTTTAATTTAACTTTAATCACTGTCGCACGGGACATGTCGAAAGGGACCGTTTTTTCCATCATCATATTTATGTTTTTTTTGTTGTTCTTTTTTAACAAATTATAAATAAATAAGCTTAGAAAACTTGGCATATATATTTTTCGTTCCCCTGGTCTGGTTCTTATTGAATTTCAGCCAAATCGGTTCAGTGGTTCAAAAGTTATTAGCAAAACCGAGAATTTCAGATTAGTTTCACCTTAAATTCACGTGTTGAAAACCCGTTAACATGTTTTTAAAACATTTGTAAGTCACAAAACTATTTTACAACGTATTTTTGTCATTCAAAAATTTTGTCACAAAAAAGTACACTTGAAAAAGTTATACACTCAAAAAAAATTTACACTCAAAAAAAAATTTAGTAAAAAAAATTTTTTTTTTTCAAAAATTACTTAGAAAAAAATTTTTTACATAACATTAAATATTTCTAATCCAAAATGTTATTTACTTTCACTTAAAAAAAACATTGTGGAGGGTATTCATAGATTCGCCTAGTCGAATTTAACTTTTCAACTTGTTTAATTTATTGTCATGTAATTTCATTTCATCTTCCTTCAACTTTTCTCTCCGCCGTTTGCATCTCTCTTTATTTTTTTCGCCGTTTATACTCTTCTATATTTAAATAATTTAAAAGAATGTATTAAAATAAGTAAATCATTTATTTAAGAAAAAAATATTTTTTCAAAATTTTAAAATCCACACTTACCATGTCGCACGTGACCAACTTTATATAAGAACCAAGATCACAGATTTTATTATTTTTTAATTATTTTTTTTTTATTTTAATTGTAATAAAAATCTGTGTTTGTTCTCAATATTTGATGAACTTTCGTCATGTCCACTTGACGCACTAATTACAAATGTTGTTTTTCAATGTCGCACGGGACATCGAAATATGTGATAAAGCATAGCAAAAACTAACCGTTATTTTTTTAATTGCATAGTTTGTTATGCTTTTTTTTAGCTCTTTGTATCTCCAGAAAGATTTTTTAAAAGCAAAAGTCAATATTTAATCCTTCTATTTAAGAACTTTTAACAAAACAAAAGGTGCAATAGAAATGTCCCAATGAAAAAAATTGGCTGGCTCGACTTTACATTCGAATATCTCGAAATGGGTTATGAATAAATGTAAAATTTGTTCACGTTAGTTAAATTTGATTGTTTTCCTATGAAAATATGTTAAAACAAATGGGTTTCAAGAACTTTTGGTTTTTTGGTCTTGGTAGACCTTTCGGTGGAAGTGCCCATATATAAAAAAAATTAATAGGAAGTGAAACTGACAGATTAAAAGTACCAAAAACATTAGCGGTTCTTACCCTTCATAGAAAACAAAAAAAGAATCGGAGAAATGAAGAAAACTAGAAAATGTTTGACAGAAATACATGTATTTTTTTGTTGTATCTGTCAAACATTTTCTTGTTTTCTTCATTACTCCGATTCTTTTTTTGTTTTCTATCAGGGGTGAAAACCGCTATTAATTTAAAATATTTTATACTTATACAATTTATTATTCCAAATAATTATAAAACTTAGTACCGCTTTTACCATAAGGGCACACTGGGCACGGTAATAAATTCGCTTACATGAAAAATAGCCATTAATTGTTCATGATAAAATTATCGTTTTATTAATCTTTTTTAAAAAAAAATCACATTTTTTACTAGAAAACACTTTTCTAAACAAAAAGAAATTCACCCTCATAACCAGTCTCAAAGTCATAGAAATTTGTCCTGCACAAAAAGTTTTAGTTTTAAGATAGTTTTCTCAAGTTCTGAGACATTTTTCGTTTAGAAAAAGTTTTAGGTTCTGAAACATTTTTGGTATAGAAAAAGTCTCTGGTTATGATTTTTCTTATAGAAGAAGTCTCTGGTTCTGAGAAATTTTTCTTATAGAAAAAATCTCTGGTTCTGAGAAAGTTTCCTTATAGTCTCAGATTCTGAGACATTTTTCGTATAGAAAAAATCTCACGTTCTAAGACTTTTTTCATACAAAAAAAAATCTGATTCTGAGACATTTTTCGTGTAAAAAAATCTCAAATTCTGCGACATTTTTTGTATAGAAAAGGTATTAGATTCTGAGACATACAAAAAAGTCTCAGTTTCTGAAACATTTTTTTATATAGAAAAGGTCTTAGATTCCGAGAAATTTTTTGTATAGAAAAGTCTCAAATTCTGAAACATTTTTTGTAAAGATAAAGTCTAGGATTCCGAGACATTTTTTGTAGTCTCAGATTTTGAGACATTTTTTCAAATTGTTTTAACCTCAAATTCAATTGTTGAAAATTACACTTAACGTACTTTTAAAGATATGGGTATGCCCCGTCACTTAGTACGTAAAGTAAAAAGCATAGTAATCTGTTCAATTTCACGAAAAGAATCTGTCTAAATCCATATAAAAAAATAAATTTTGGCAACGGGAGGAATTATAGGGAAATTGTTAAAAAAGTTTTCTCGCATTTTTATTATACAAGACAATTTAAATTGCCGTAAAAAGTGACACTTCAGTTATTTTGTGATCGTTTCTTTCTTATAATTGTCAAAAGTTGTTGATTTTTAACGTTTTATTACGATTTGAGGCGTTTAAAGTTTAATTTAATTTTTCACCGTAAAAAACAGAGTGCTGGCTTAACAATTTTATTAAGAACAAAAATCATTGTCACTAAATTCCCCAAAAAAAAATACATCAGATCAATTAAAATAAAAATGAATCTTGATGTTTCAAACATTTATTTAAAAAATTTTAATTTTTATTTTCTTTAAATTATTAAGATTCTACATTTTTTTCTTTTGATTCGAATCATACCTAAATTTAGTATATCTATTATAAATTCGACCTCCCCGGCTTTTTTGGCGATAATAATCTTCCTTTTCTGTGGGAAATAATCGAATAATTTGGGTTTGAAGTTGAGTACTCTCCGCCACTGTTAAACCAGAACCATTGACTTCAATATAACGGGCAATAATATCAATTAATGCTTTACGTTGATCTTTATGGAATTTTTTGTGTTTTTTATAGTGGGTTAAAAGCACTTGACCTTCAAATTCCCCTTCTAAAATCTGGCGAACATTATAACGTACAGGTTGGTCAGGTTGTTTGATAGTTGAAACAGTTCTGGGAAGAACATTGAAAGATGATGATGTTGATGAAATATTGAATGCTTGTGTTGGTGGGTTGGAAAATAACGGCTGTGTGGAACATTGGATTTGTCGTTGATCTGGATAGTTTAGTATAACATTTGTTGAATGTAGGTTATCTTTTAAAAGTATTTCTCGTTTCCAAATTACTAGTTTATTCTCAAATTGAGCTTGATCCCCTATAGGTAGGTTTTTAAAAAGTTTATCAATATGTTGGGTTTGCAAAATTTCTAAAACTTTTATTGTAATTTTTTGTTCTGAAATTAAATTTAGCAAAATGTTTTTAAAAGGCATAATATTTTAAAGATATTTCTAAATAAAGTGGGCACGTGAATGTTTTTTTTTTTTTATTTACAATCACGTAAGATTTCGTATCACATTACAGCACAGTACGACAGATTTTTTTTTTAATTTAAAACATTATAAATGTTACAAACTAAAGCACATCTTTTTAAATAAAATAAATTTGCTGTTTTTGTTTTATACTATTCTTTAAATTAAAAAATGGTTGAAATCAAGTCAAGATTTTTTTTTTAATTTTTTTCTAAATATACATACAATAAAATTAGTAAATATAAACAGGAAAAATTTAAGCGTTGTCCAAAATGTAATAAATAAATCCGATTTAGGATGGATTACTCAATGCTCCGTTATAAAATAACTCTCCGTTAAATTTAACTTTTTCATACAAATTTTGACATAAGGCTCTGTTAAATCGGCAGTTAGCAGCCAACTTTTCATTGAGTATTCCGCCCTTAATCCTAGGATTTAACTTAATTTATTTTTAATTTTTAAGAATTTTACCTTAGCTTATGTTTCTATTTTATTATTGGTAATAAATTGGAAGTAGATTCAAAAAAAATTGTTTCGCCAGATTAGACCCATTTTTTAAAATAAAATTAAGTTAATCCTACACTATAATTAAAATGATTTCAGTTTCCTACTATAAATTGGGTAAATTTACACAGAATGTGTAGTTTTACCAAAAAATTATCGGAAATTTTCACATTTATAGTAGTATATTATTTGAATTTGTTGAAATTTACCCAATTTATAGTACACTTAGAAAAGTTTTACAGTAACTTTTTACGGTTATTCAAAACAGTTTTTAGGTAAAGTTGTTTTAAACGTTTTATCGTTTGTTTTTCAAAAAAACTAAATTATTGAAAGATTTATACAGTTGTTAAAACAATAAACTACAAAAATTTACGGAAAAAATTTTTATCAGTTAAATTATTTGTAACTGATTATACCGTATAATTTTACAGAAGTACGGTTTTTGTAGTTTGTTATTCAAAAAATTTTATTTTTACTTCACAAAATAAAAAATTGTAAACAGTTAAAATAACTGAAATATCGTTTGTTTTTACGGAGCACGGTTTAGTTATATAAGGTTACATACGATTAGTAAACAAATCCGCCATGTCAACGGTTTGACAAGTTTCGGTGTTTAATTATGATTTTAATTATCTTAAATTTTGCACACTTTTGCCACCCAAAATTTGTTAAATTTTTAAGAATTTTTAATTTAAAATTATATTTTTTATAAACATTCACAATTTAAAACAAAATTTTAAACAAAATTAATGAAAATTAAATTGAAAATTTTTTCAATTCCTTTTTGTTTCGACATTCTATTTTTTAGTACACACCGATTTCTGTCGTTCTTCTCAATCCTTTATATATGTCATTCGTGTTACGGAGTGTCTAGTCATTTATTAACGTTTAAAAATAACTGAAAAAGTATGTTGTTTCAAGTGAAATATAAGTAGTCCGTTTTTTAAAAGGAAAAACGATTGTTTTAAATGTTTTTTCAGTTGAATTTACTTACAAAATATTTTGAGTGTAGGAAAGTGGACTCATTTGTTTAGAGTGTAATCTTAATCCAATGCAAAAAAAGGCTATTATTTTATTGTAAAACAATTAGAGGTTTTCATAATGTTTTTGCAAGAACTAATTAATTAGAAGTTTTAATTTCAAAATTTGTAGTTTTGAATTTTATTTCTTTGAATATACAAGATTTTTAGTATAATGATCTTAATTCACGGTACCACATATCGCTGTTGCTGTAACGTTATGATTTTTTTCATGCCACGTGCTTATCTTATATTAACTCTTTACCTATAAAATGTTCATAAAGGTGTCCTAAACTCCATGCATCCAGAATTTCTTTTAGCTCCATATCAACAACGTCTTCAGATGTATCCATTGTGAGTCAAGATTAGGAGTAAGGAAACTAAACTAAAACAAGACCAAATTAAGAACAATTACACTAGTTTAACTGTAATATCTTGCGCTTAGTTTAAAAATGAAGTCAAAAGGTTCAAAAGTAAAATTGTTTTCGAGATACCGCTAACTTATCAAATTTTAAACTTTTAAAAAGTGTTTTTTCTTAAATAAAAAATATCTCCAGACCAAAACAGTAGGATTTCATTTTTTTAAGTTTTAAATTAAAGGTGACAAAATGTTATCAGACAGAATAACAAATTAAAAAAAAAAATTTTTTGAAATTAAAAATAGAATTTGATTTTTCCCCAAACTTTGATAAAATTGAAGAAAAATTTGTTGATATCTCGATTAATAGCTTCTAATACCTATTTTACACTATCACACTTTTTCATTAAGGTTAATTTACATGTTAACTACCCTTGACCACCCTTATCTACTATTTCCCAGTATTCGGGATACGATTTGCCGGGTTTAAATAATTTTGTATGAATAATTATTTAAATTTGACATTTGTTATCCCCCAATACTGGAAAAAAGTAGATAAGGGCGGGTCAAGGGTTGTTAAAATGTAAACAGCCCTTTATACACATCAAAATTTACCAACTTCCATAAGTTTTATGGATTCCTTTTTGACTGAAACCTAAACCCCTTCCGAAAATTTTTTTATTTGTTTACATGTAGGAATTTGACACTCTCACTGGTTTGTGTTAATATTGACCATAAAACGCCACTGTTCCGACCTCGACGGTAATCGCAATCGAAAAATCGCTCTAGTAGGGGTAGAGCGAGTTTTTGTACAATGAACCTTTTTCTCACTTTTAAAATACACAAATAAGTTTGTTGCGGCCTACTCTAATGTACAAATCCATAAAGCAAAACAACAAAGTGGTGAGTTTTTTTTGCCGTTTCTATTAAACTCACCACTGAGTATATAAACAAGATAAATAACATAAAAAATAAAAGAAAACAAACACAAAATAATAAAAGTATAACAACAACATGAGAGAAATTGTTCTGAACATTTGTACGGTCTTTTTTTTCTAAATACATAAGCATTCTTTGTTTTTTTTTTAAGTTTAATAAAAAATACTTACTTGATTTTTATTTTAATTAAATTTTTTTTTTAATTACTTTGTAATTGTTTTAAACAGTTTCACTCAATTAAACGTCTGGTATTTTTAAGATCTCTTTAATAACTGGCATATATATTTTTTGTGGCATACATAACTCAACTTTTATAAATTACTACAATATCAGTGTTGCCACCAGTTGAATTGGAAATTACACACAAAATTACACAAAATCTCACAAATTACACAAAAAAAAATTTAACATGTATTTCATTTCACTAAAAAAAATTATAAACTTTTTTCTTCAAGAGGTTATAGTTTTTGTTTTGTCCATTTTTCTTAAACTTCAATAGTACGTTCAAAATAACACCTCCATTTTTTTCAATACCTTCTTTTGTAAAAAGTATTGATGCAGTTGTATTTGTCGCTAATTATGTAATTTTACAGAGCAGTTTAGACGATTAGTATTTCAGTAAGATTTGTCCTTTCGGAGTACCTTTGTTAAATATTTGATCTGCTTGTCAAATAGTTTTCGGAAAAATTTCAAAAGATAAGGAGATATATCCGTATTTCAAATTATATAAATTTATTTATTCTGGCTTTGCTTAGGCAATGAAAACAAGAGTTTGATTCAGAAATTTTGTGACTGGTCGTCTACTCGTTTGAAAATTCTTTCAACTGAAGAATTAAAAGTAATTGAATAACTATTTTCAGATTTTGGAAGGATTCTCCAGAACAATTTTTAATTTTAAAAACTTAAGATTTGCTTATTAAGGTCCAAAAATGCATGTTCGTTTATTATCAAGTATTTGGTCATCAAAACTACTAAAGTCGATGTTATCAAAGATGTTTTAAGCCGAAAATGGCGATAAAATTATGAAAAAAAGCTTTAACAGAAAAAAAAATAGTTTAAAACTTTGTTGATGTAAAATTACACAAAAATTACACAAAAAATGTCATTATCCAAAAATTATCCAAGTATTTCGAAATTGTCCCACTTTTGGATAATTATCCAGAAAGTGGCAACACTGTACAATATACTTTGTTGAAAAGAAATATTTGAGTAGACAGAGAGGCAACAAAATTGAGAGTTTGCTAACCGGTGTAAAATAGTAGAGGGTTTCACAGTGTTGGTATTTTGAGTGTGGTAGTAAAAAAATCCTCAATTCTTTTTTACTCACGTGATCGTGAGTGCGCGTGATTATAAAAAATAGTTTCGTGCGTGAGTAATTTTTGTTTCGTGAGTTTTTTTTTGAGTGTGGTAGTAAAAAATCCTCAATTCTTTTTTACTCATGTGATCGTGAGTGCGCGTGATTATAAAAAATTGTTTCGTGCGTGAGTAATTTTTGTTTCGTGAGTTTGTGTGATTTTTTTTGTGCTGTTTGAAACAGAAAACGAGTAAAAAAATCGTCATTATATTGAATTTAAGGGGAAATTAATCCAAAATTTTGATTATTATTATTGTTTTAAGGAAATTCAATACTTTTTGTGCAAGAAATCGAAAGGAGTAAAATAAAAATTTGCTAATTTTTATTTCGTCAGTCTTTGTGAGCGTGAGAAAAATTTTAGTTACTCACGTGAGCGTGTGTGAACGTGAGCAGAAAAAACAATTTCGTGCGTGACTAATATATTTATTTCGTGAGCGTGCGTGAGTCACAATACACTCACGCGCCCATCTCTAATATGGACGGTCTTGGCAGACTATGACTTTCATACTTCTATGCAGCGTTCGAAATTTCAACAAATTTCTCTGGTAAATTCATTTTACTCAATGTTTGTGTTTGGCAAATTAAAAAAAAATTGCCTAACTCAAATTGGAAAATTATTTTTAGTAAATATCGTGAAAACTCATGCTCACGACAGAAATTTTGCAACCACGAACACTCATTCACGAGCATACTTTTTCGACTCGCACTCACGTGAGTAAATTTTTTTTTCGCGCAAAATTTTACAATATTTTTTGCTTTTTTTTGGAACGAAATAAAATATGAAGGGGAAATAAATCACCCAAAAACGATCGACTCACGCACGTGAGTATTTTTTTTCGCGCAAAATTGTAGAATATTCTTTTGCTTTTTTTGTAACGAAAGGAAATATGAAGGGGAAATAAATCACGCAAAAATAATCGACTCACGCACACTCACTCACATAAAAATCTTAACCACGCAATTTTTTTCCACTTAGAGCCAGTTTACACCCTGCGATCTTTCTTGCATGCCTTTTTTATCCGAGTTTTTTTTTTTTTTTGGTGGCAATCGGGGGTGAGAAACAACGAAGGAGGAAAACAGAATTCGTAATTCTTTTTCTACCCCGTTTTATTTTCGCCCCCGTTTGACTACAAAATTTGCAAGCAAAAAAACGCAGTGTACACTCAAAAAAATTCGTTAGTAGATTTACTAATTTTTTTTTGCTAACGCTAGTTAGCTAACTTTTAGCAAATTTTTAGTTGAGATTAGCATGTTAGCAAAAAATTCTTGTAAACTTCATTTAGCACATTAGCAATTTTAAACAAACTTTGAACTAATTTCTTTTGCTAAACTAAATTCTTTTGAAATTGAGTTGACAACATTTTTACAAGATATTTTGCTAATATTAGCAAAATAAATGGTATTTTTTTTTATTTTCAGAAAACTTAAAATGGCGCTATCTCGGAAACTAAGCCAGATAGAGCAAAATGGAGGCCATTTTTAGTTCTTAGAATCTATATAGTATCGCCGGTTCTTTTCACATGTGTGGACCCTAATGGGCCCTAACTTTGGATCCAAAAAAGTTAGCATTCCCGAAAATTTTAAAATGCTCATATCTCGGTAAATATTGCCGAGACAACAAAAAGTCCAAAAGCATGAAGTTATCGAATTTTTTTAATTCTCAAGACCCCAGTGGTCCCCTATAATCACGTATCTCAAAAACTAAGCAAGGTAGAGCGAAACGGACACAAATTTTGGATCAAAAACTATGACGATTTTTAAGGAACCCAACTAGGTCTGGGCCCATCGGGGTCTGGACCTATCGGGTCCGAACCCAATGGGGTGCTCAGTGTGTATGAACTAAGTTGAAAAAAAAAAACAAATTTAGTTAACTAATTATTGGCAAAACATTTTTGCTAACTTTAGCAAAAAAATTGTGGGTTCAAAATCAGCAAATTTTCTTGTAGGTTTACAAGCTTTTTTTGCTAACATTACAGATTTTTTTTGAGTGTATAAATACCGTCTTATCCGAAGTATAAGGTGTGTTCCAGAACTTTCCGGGTAAAGTTCGGTAAAATGAGAGAAAATCAAAAAACCTCTCACGATACCACAAAAATGCACAAATGTACGGGAACGCTAAAAACCACATTTCAAGCCCAAAATAATATAAAATGTAAACAAACCAATAACGCAAAAATATTTTCGTAAGAAAAATTACTTTAAACAAGAAAACAAATTGTTAAAGTTTATTTTAATAACAAATTATCTTTTTTTTGTATTGAAATAACACATTTCCTTGGTTTAGTTCTTTATTTTATTTAAATTTCCAATTTAGCTTCACAAAAAAAATCAGCTGTTTTTTCAACATCTGACTGTTACCAATTTACCCGAAAAAAAAGTGCGGGTAAGTTCGGTAAAATGAGAAACTAATTTATTCTCTCAAAAACTCTCTCATTTACCCAATTTTTGCGTACGGGAACGCTTTTCGGGCTGGTTTGGGTACCCGCGGGCACCCGCGGTAACGTTGTGGAACACACCTATAATCAAACAATTGCATTTTTTACTACAGTTATTAAACACAATCATGACGGTAACGGTTTTTTACTTACAAGTGGCACATATTTGATTTACTGGAATTGTTCTAATTTTTAGCCCAATTAAACGAAAATAAACTGGGGATTGGTGAAAAATATTTTGCCTTTCCCTCTAGCGATAAATATCAAATTGATTTTAAATTCACAAGATGAAAATTACTTCAGAAAAATTAAAAAAAAAACAAGTAAGAACATTATAGTCGGTCAAGACCGACCATATAATACCCTACACCAAAGTTTCCCGGAAAATGGGTCCCATCAATCGATTAGATCTATGTGTTGTAAAACCTTTAATAAGTGTAGAAAACACTCACAAATCAAATTTGAGTGAAATAGGCTTCTATTTGTTGACAATAAACCGCTTTAACTGAATATCGGACGAAATTTTCACAAGGGGCCTGAGTCCAAAACTGGTCCGATGATTATCAGGTTTGATAAGGTTATTTAAGTACGCGTTTAACATACACAAACAAAATTTTAATTAAATATTTTCTATTTTCATGAAATTTGAGACATTTATGTGAAAATCGGGAAGGTGGTTTGTATGGGGGCTACAAGAAGAACTGGTCCGATTTCTTTGAAATTCGGAATGATGATATGTGAAGACAAAACATGTTTACCTTCCAAATTTCAAAGCGATAGCTTCTATAATACGGTTATTAGAGTCATTTGAGCCAAAACTAAAGAGGACCTTTGTATGGGGGCTAGGTCTAAATATGGACCGATTTTTTCCAATTTCAATAGGCTTCGTCCTTGGGCCAAGAGAGACTTAAGTTTCAAATTTCAACTCAATTGATTAAAAATTGCGACCTGTATCGTGTTTACACCGTTTACATGGACAGACAGACGGACGGACAGACGGACGGACGGACGGACATCGCTAAATCGACTCAAAAAGTGATTCTGAGTCGATCGGTATACTTAAAGGTGGGTCTAGGACCAATATTTCGGGTAGTTACAAACATCAGCACAAACTCATTATACCCTGTACCACAGTGTGGTGTAGGGTATAAATACAAAAATACCTGAAAAATTTAAAAAAATAAGAAAACAACAAAATTAAATTTTTAAAATTTACAGTTTACTTTTTGTACATTTATTTTTATCATTCAACCCTCCCCCCTTTAACAAGCATTAATTTCATTAATGACTGTATAAATTTTAGTATTTTTTACTTCTGGTTCTATATTTAAAAAATATGTTTGCAGGAATTGATAATATAAAACAGCTTCTTCCGGATAATCCAAGTTAAAAAGAAAAAATAGTTCACAAACTAATTGAGCTGCCTGTACGACACTATCCATTGGAAAATGAATACCCTCAAAATAAACATAGATTTGATCAATTTCACCAGCGAGTTCACCCACTATTAAAACCATGGGAGGAGTACCAGAAGTCATTTGAAATTTTAAAGCATTTTCCAGCGATGATTGGGAACCACGCAAGCAAAAAACTGCATTCTGAGAATCTTGTATGGAACAACGTCTTTTTCGCTTATTACCCATTTCGTCAATGATGGATTTGTGTAAGGGAGGAAAAAGTTGATGTAAAACGTAGAGTATTATTAAATGTTGGGATTCTGGGGAAGAAAAATAAATATTTATTAAATAAAAGATAATTATTTAGAGAGTGTGTTTTTATTTAAACTACCTATTGAACAATTTTGATATTGTTGTAAATATTTAAAACCACTTGAGCCAGTAGCAACTTTAGAAAATAACAGTTTTTCTAGTTTCTTAGCATTACTATTAAAAACTGTAGAAAATACGGTGGCATCGGGATATTTGGCTCTAAAATCCATTTCAATCTATAACGGTAATAAAACGGTTAGTTTTGTTTAACGGTTAGTTTTGTTAATTTAAACATACATAGTCTGAATTATTATATTGTTTATATTCTGGCCAATATTCTAAAATTTGTTGTAATGATTCTATTTCATCTATTTGTTTTAAACGCAGCTTTTGAGATTTTCTCCAAAACTCATAATAGTCATCTGTGGCATGAGCATTATTGCGCCATTCATTGATCATAAATTCATCATAATGTTCAATTTCTTCTTCTTCTGGGTGGGTGAAACAAAATAGCGTTAAGAAAATTTATAATAGATTTTTAATAGTTAAACTAAAGTCGTTGGAAGATAATTTCTAAATTCTAATGACATACTCACTTATAATACTAACTTGTGATGATGGTGATGAAGGCAATGAGCTTGCCGTTGAATCCACCGGTTCTTTATTAAATTTCTTATATATTCTTTTCATATTTGCAATTTTATTATAAAGACGTCCGCGTTTGTTAGTTCGATAAAATTCTTCTTTTTCTGTGGGAAACAATTCTACAATTTGACTTTCAAGTTGATTACTTTCCGACAAAGATAAACCACAACCATTGGCATCAATATAACGGGCAATAACATTGATTAATGCTGTACGATGTTCTTCGCGTAGAATTTTATGTTTTTCATAATACTGTACTATCACTTGACCGCCACTGGTCTCTTCTAAAATCTGGCGAACGCTATAGCGTATTGGGGCCACGGAGCTAAATGGCATAACTTTGCTAACTATTGGAGTTGTAAGAAGGCTACCCGAAGCAGGTGTTGTTGAAACTTCTGAAATGGTGTATGTTTGTTTTGTAGGAAGAGTGGGAAGTGTAGGTAATGTTGGAAGTGTGGTATATGTTGGTTGTACCGGAAGGGACTGATTAATATTGTATGATGAAGGAATATGTTTGTTTTTGTTACGGGGGGTTTCCATTTTCATTGGTAGTTGACTATTTGTTATTCTAGATGTTTGTGGTACCAATAATATTGGAGAACTTGTAGTTTCGCGAGTTTCCTCGACTAGAGTTGATTGAAGAGTTTTATTAGTGTTGAATGCAATGGGTATGGGTACTTCTGATACTACTATAGGATCAGAATGGTTTTCATAATTTTTTGTAGATGTGTGGTGATTTAATAGTATATCTTGTTTCCATAATTCTAGTTTATATTCGAATTGTGCTTGATCCCCTAAGGGTTGATTATCAAATAGTTTATCAATATGTTTGGATTTTAAAATTTTTAATACTTTTACTGAAATTTTATGTTCTGAAATGGAGGGAAAAAAAGGAATTTAGAAAAATATATATTAAAAAAATTTATCAGTTACAAATTTCGAAAAAAAAATTGGTAATCGATAACAAATTTTCGAAAAAAATGTTTGAAGAAAATTTTTATGGAAAAAATTATCGATAAAAATTGTTATCGATTAAAAATTGATTACAATTTTTGAATAAAAAAAAATGATTGATAAAAAATATTTCTTTACAAAATTTGTAATCGATAATCTTTTTATTCAAAATTGTTAATTGATTAAAAATTTTTCTAAAAACTTTTCTATTGAAAAATATGTAATCGAAACAAATTTTCTATAGAAAAAATTTTAATCGATAACAAATTCTGTATAGAAAAAATTGTAATCAATAACAAATTTTATATAAAAAAATTTGTATTCGATAACGAATTTTCTATAGAAAAATTTGTAATCGATAATAAATTTTTTATAGAAACATTTATGTAGAAAATTTGTTATCGATTACAAATTTTTCTGTAAAAAATTTGTTATCGAATACAAACTTTTCTGTAGAAAATTTGTTATTTATTACAAATTTTTCTATAGAATATCTGTTATCGATTACAAATTTTTCTATAGAAAAAAAGAGGTGCACTAGTGTTGAATGCAATGAGTATTCAACACCTATTACAAATTTTCTATAGAAAAATTTGATATCGATTACAAATTTTCTATAGAAAAATTTTTGATCAATTACATATTTTCTACAGAAAAATATATTATCGATTACATATTTTCTACAGAAAAATATGTTATCGATTACAAATTTTCTATAGAAAAATTTGTTATCGATTACAAATTTTCTGTAGAAAAATTTGTTATGGATAAAAAATTTTAAAATTTTAAAATTTTTTATAGAAAAATTTGTTATCGATTAAAATTTTTTAATAGAAAAATTTGTTACAAATTTTGCTGTTTGTTATCGATTACAAATTTTCTATACAGAAATTTTTTATTTAATTTCTGTAGAAAAATTTGTTATCGATTAAAAATTTTCTACAGAAAAAATTGTAGAAAAAAAATTGTTATCGATTAGAAATTTTTTATAGAAAATGTTTCATGTAGAAAATTTGTTATCGATTACAATTTTTTCTGTAGAAAATTTGTTATCGAATACAAATGTTTTTGTAGAAAATTATTTTATCTATTACAAATTTTTCTGTAGAATATTTGTTATCGATTACACATTTTTCTATAGAAAATGTTATCGATTACAAATTTTTCTAACGAAAATTTTTTATCGATTACGAATTTTTTATACAAAAATTTGTTTAAAAAACTTGTTATCGATTGCAAATTTTCTATAGAAAAATTTGTTATCGAATTATTACAAAATTATTTTATCGACTTCTATAGAATATTTGTTATCGATAAAAAATGTTTCTATAGAAATTTTGTTTCGATTACGAATTTTTTATAGAAACATTTGTTTAACAAATTTGTTATCGATTACAAATTTTCTATACAGAAATTTGTTATTTAATTTCTGTAGAAAAATTTGTTATCGATTAAAAATTTTCTATAGAAAAATTTGTTATCGATTACAAATTTTCTACAGAAAAAATTGTAGAAAAAAAATTGTTATCGATTAGAAATTTTTTATAAAAAAAAAAAAAAATGTTTCATGTAGAAAATTTGTTATCGATTACAATTTTTTCTGTAGAAAATTTGTTATCGAATATGTAGAAATGACAAATTTTCTATAGAAAAATTTCTCATTGGTAACAAGTTTTCTATAGAAAAATTTGTTATCGATTAAAATTTTTTAATAGAAAAATTTGTTACAAATTTTGCTGTTTGTTATCGATAACAAATTTTCTATACAGAAATTTGTTATTTAATTTCTGTAAAAAAATTTGTTATCGATTAAAAATTTTCTATAGAAAAATTTGTGATCGATTACAAATTTTCTACAGAAAAACTTGTAGAAAAAAAATTGTTATCGATTAGAAATTTTTTATAGAAAATGTTTCATGTAGAAAATTTGTTATCGATTACATTTTTTTCTGTAGAAAATTTGTTATCGAATACAAATGTTTTTGTAGAAAATTATTTTATCTATTACAAATTTTTCTGTAGAATATTTGTTATCGATTACACATTTTTCTATAGAAAATGTTATCGATTACAAATTTTTCTATAGAAAATTTTTTATCGATTACGAATTTTTTATACAAAAATTTGTTTAAAAAACTTGTTATCGATTGCAAATTTTCTATAGAAAAATTTGTTATCGAATTATTACAAAATTATTTTATCGACTTCTATAGAATATTTGTTATCGATTAAAAATGTTTCTATAGAAATTTTGTTTCGATTACGAATTTTTTATAGAAACATTTGTTTAACAAATTTGTTATCGATTACAAATTTTCTATAGAAAAATTTCTCATTGGTAACAAGTTTTCTTTAGAAAAATTTGTTATTGATTACAAATTTTCTATAAAAAAACTTGATATCGATTACACATTTTCTATAGAAAATTTTTTATCGATTACACATTTTTTAAAGAAAATTTGTTATCGATTACACATTTTCTATAGAAAATTCTTCATCCATTACACATTTGGATTTATTATCGATTACAAATTTTCTATAAAAAAATTTTTATCGATTAAAAATTTTCTATGAAAAATTCAATATCGATTAAAAATTTGATGCATTCGATAAAAAAAAATTTTATTGAAAATTTGTAATCGATAACAAAATTTTCTATAGAAAATTTGCTATCGATTACAAATTTTCTATACAGAAATTTCTTGTTGATTTCAATTTTTCTATGGAAAATTTTTTTATCGATTGCATTCTGTAGATACATTTTTTTATCGAAACTAGAAAAAGTTGTTATCGATTACAAATTTTCTATGAAAATAATTTCTATAGACAAATTTGATATCGATTACAAATTTTCTAGAGACAAATATGTTACCGATAAAATTTTTTCTACAGAAAAACTGTAATCAATAACAAATTTCTGTATAGAAAATTTGTAATCGATAACAAATTTTTTCTGTATTTTTCTATATAGAAAAAATTCGATAGTAAACGTTTCTATAGAAAATTTGTAATCAGTAGCAAATGTTTCTATAGAAAATTTGTTATCGATACAAAATTTTTTATGGACGATTTTAAATCGATAAAAAATTATTATTATAAGTTATCGATTACGAACCTTCTATAGAATTTTGTTATCGATTACGAATTTTATATAGAAATTTGTTGTCGATTACGAATTTTATATAGAAATTTGTTATCGATTACAAATTTTCAATAAAAATATATATTGATTACAAATTTTCTATTAAATTTTTTTTTCATCGGTTACAGATTTTCTACAGAACTTTTTTATAGAAAAATTTGTTATCGGTTAAAATTAGTTGATAGAAAAATTTGTTAAAAATTTTGTTGTTTGTTATCGATTACAAATTTTCTTTAGAATAATTTGTTACCGATTGCAAATTTTCTTAAGCTGAATTCACAATGACGGAGTACTCTGTGCCAGAGAGTGGATTTTATTCCTTTCTCTTTCGCATTTACACATTTTTTGTATGATGTTATCTCTATTTTTAGAGATGGTACTCTGTAGTACAGAGTACTCTGACATTGTGTCGGAGCCTTTAAGAAAAATGTATTATCGATTTTTCTATAAAAAAATTGTTATCATTTACAAATTTTCTATAAAAAAAATTGTTATTTTCTATAGAAAAATTACAGATTTTCTATAGAAAAATTTGTTTACAATTAGTATCGATTACAAATTTTCTATAAAAAAAAATTGTTATCGTTTACAAATTTTCTACAGAAAAATTGGTTTACAATTACAAATTTCCATAAAATTTTTTTATCGATTACAAATTTTCTATAAAAAAATTTGTTAAAATTTTTCTTAAGTGCTCTTAAATGAAAATTCATTCATTTCTCTTTAGTCTCTGTTATTACTACATACATAAATATGTATATTTTTTTACCTATAAAATGTTCATAAAGATGTCCTAAATTCCATGAATCCAGAATATTTTGCAGCTCCTTGTCTGTACCTTCTACAGATGCGTCCATTGTGTATTAAGATAACAACAAAACTAAACTAAAAAAAAAAATATAAAATCAAAAAAATGTTTCTCAAAATATGTTTGTATACATTTTGTATAGATTTATTATGTTCTCATGTAGAAAAATATGTATGTAGTATTTATTCAACAGAATTGGGGTAGAACAAGTTGTATGTACTATTAATAAAGTTTAATTGACAACAGTAATTAATCATTAACTTTCTGCATTTAAATGAATCACAGTCATTATTGTATATTTGCCTTTAAACATTAATCAAAAATTCAATGTAATCAATGGAGTGCATGTGTGTGCGTGTGCTAACATTTGTTAATAGAACAACACATTAAAATGAAGGGAAAGCAAAATAACAAAAAAAAATAATTTAATCGTATACACAAAAATACTCAATAACTAAAATGTTATACATACAAATTCTCTTTGCAATAAATGGTGGTGAAAAGTGCTTGTCTCTTATTAAATTACAGTCGTCTCTGCATGACTGCATCCAAAATATATTGTAAGTAAAATGAAGTTAAATTGAATTTAATGGACCAATGAACATTTTTTTAATAAAAACAACTACACCAATTCCAAATTTATTTCAGAAAATACAAGTTATGTTTAAAGAATTTCGAATTATATTTCAGATATTTCCAATTATATATAAGAAATTTGCTATTATATTTTTTAAATTTCCTTTTATAATTCAAAATTTTTTAAATATATGTAACTTGAAAAAATCCAATTACACTGTGCTACAGTGAAAAAATACTTCTGATGTGACATAGTATAGGTTGTTGGTCTTGTCGAGTAGATCACAAAAATGCCCATTAAACTTGCCAGATACCCTCAAATTTTAGAGTTATGGTCAAAAAACGTTTCTTTGGGACTTTTCTCACTAAACCTTTTGTAATTCAGAAAATTTTCAACCGATTTTAAATTTTTTAACTGTTTTTGATAGAAGAAGGATGGGGCTTTCCATGTGTGTGAATTTGTCTATACATATAAGAAAGATATTTATTGATTTTTTCTATAAAATCTAGTTTTTTTTTGTTATTTTTTGAAAATTTTTCGAGTTTATCGATTTTTTTCTGCTATAGTTCATTTAACAACCTTTATATTTATAAAAGTATTTTTAAAGAAAATTTGATTCTGAATACGATAAGCTTTATCCTGAAGAAATCGGATAACAATTGACAGAGTTGTGATAATTTTTCTAAAAAAGAAAATTAAGATTTTGCAGGAAATCGCCGTTCAGATATCCCAGGCAAAAAAAATTATTTTATCATAAGAGGTCATGTACAATATTTTTAAAGGTTTTTGCTCTGAATCCAAATCTGGCCTTTAAATTGCTCTATCTCGTCATGTTTTTGAGATATTTAACATAAACTGATATATCAAAAACTCAAAAAGATAGCGCAATTTAAAGGTCAAATTCGAATTCAGGAGGCAAAAAACCTTTAAAATAATGATACGCGACCTCTTAGTATGTTCGTTTATTTTTTTTTTTTTTTTGCCTGGGTTATCCGAACGGCAATTTCAAGCAAAATCTTAATTTTCTTTTTTAGAAAAATTATCACAACTCTGTCAATTGTAATCCGATTTTTTCGGCATAAAGCTCATCGTATTCATAATTAAATTTTATTTAAGAATACGCTTGTAAATATAAATGTTGTTGAACGAACTATAGCAGAAAAAAATCGATAAACTCAAAAAATTTTCAAAAAATAACATAAAAATTAGATATTGTTGAAAAAATCCATACATATCTTTCTTATATGTATAGACCAATTCTCACACATAAAAAGCCCTATCCTTCTTCTATCCAAAACAGTTGAAAAATTGAAAATCGGTTGAAAAATGTTTAAGTTACACGTGGTTTAGTGAAAAAAGTGCAAAAAAATCGTTTTTTGACAATAACTTTAAAATTTGAGGGTGTCTGGCAAGTTTGATGGGCATTTTTGTGATCTTTTCAACGAGACCTACAACCTTAACTACCTCATTTCAAAAGTATATTCGATTTTGTGATTTTTGTAGCACAGTGTTATACTTCAACATTTGTTAAATATATGCAATTCAAAAATTTCCAATTTAAGAAATTTCCATTTATATTTGAGAAATTTCCATTTATATTTCTGAAATTTCCATTTATGTTTCAGAAATTTCTAATTATATTTTAGAAATTTTCATTTATGTTTTAGAAATTTCCAATTGTATTTCAGAAATTTTCATTTGAAGCATTTATAAACATTAATACATTTAGATAAATAGGTAAGAATTACAAAAAAAAATAAATTAAAGTTATTTTGTGTATGACGATGCGCAAAACATAACCTAACATATGACTGTCAAATTTTTGCTACAAATTAATTTATATTTCGCAACATTTTTTTTCACCGGTGAACAACTTACAGGCCTTTAGTATTAATATCTAGAGCAAAAAGTCCTCTAAACGTCTTATTTTCTTCATTATTTTTAAACCTTAAAGGTAAAAACGACCAAAAAGTAAAATGTGTCTCATCAAGTTTTTACAATATGCCCTTCAATTATATTTAAAAATTTTTGAAATATAATTGGAGCATTTGTAACAACAACTAGCATATAGTATTTTCCAATGTATAATCGTATGTAAATCTGTTTTTTAATATTTTTTTTATTGGTTTTTCTTCTTTTAAAATATGTATTAATATTTTTGTTTGAACATTAGCGTTTTTATATTTGCTAAATAGTCTTGGCAATGGAAGCTGACAAATTCCGAAACTAAGTCTTGCAAAAATAACCAGCATAAATAATTTTAAAGCACTATTTATGGTGCTTTCTGATGCATCGAAGTTTAAGTTTTTCGATAGTGCTTTTTACAAAATTTTCTAAAAATTTTAAAATAAGATTATTCAAAACAAAAATGTTAATATCAAATATGTGCCAATATTGGAAAATTGTGTATGAATATTTATTTTTTGGTGCGCCAAGCTATGTTATCCTGATGATGTTCATAGCAAAGTTTAAAATTGTATGGTTATTGAAGTAATGTCTTGTAAACCTATTTAACACCGGTTCTAGACGTAGCAAAAAGTTAAAGAGATTTTTCTGCTAACAAACGTCAGTTGTGTTATCTTAACGCATTGTAGACATAATTTCTAAGCATTTTCCATTAACAATTATGTAAGAGATCAGTCAAAAAGTAATGTCTACACTCAAAAAAAAAAAACTGTAATGTTAGCAAAAAAAGCTTGTAAACCTACAAGAAAATTTGCTGATTTTGAACCCACAATTTTTTTGCTAAAGTTAGCAAAAATGTTTTGCCAATAATTAGTTAACACATTTTTTTTCTTTGACACATTTGGGGACCCCATTGGGTTCGGACCCGATAGGTCCAGACCTAGTTGGGTTTCTTAAAAATCGTCATAGTTTTTGATCCAAAATTTGTGTCCGTTTCGCTCTACCTTGCTTAGTTTTTGAAATACGTGATTATAGGGGACCACTGGGGTCTTGAGAATTAAAAAACTCGATAACTTCAAAAATATTACTCGGAGAGCTTTTGACTATTTTGCGGTCTTGTTCTACGTATTGAGAGCTACAAAAATGCTTTTGGACTTTTTGTTGTGTCGGCAATATTTACCGAGATATGAGCATTTTAAAATTTTCGGGAATGCTAACTTTTTTGGATCCAAAGTTAGGGCCCATTAGGGTCCACACATGTGAAGAGGACCCGCGAAAGTATGGCGATTCTAAGAACCAAAAATGCCCTCCATTTTGCTCTATCTTGCTTAGTTTCCGAGATAGCGCCATTTGAAGTTTTCTGAAAATAAAAAAAAATTTACCATTTATTTTTGCTAATGTTAGCAAAAAATCTTGTAAAAATGTTGTCAACTCAATTTCAAATCTTAGCAAAAGAAATTAGTTCAACGTTTGTTTAAAATTGCTAATGTGCTAATCTCAACTAAAAATTTGCTAAAAGTTAGCTAACTAGCATTAGCAAAAAAAAATGAGTAAATCTACTAACGTATTTATTTGAGTGTACAGTAGAGTGTCCCTTATTTTGGAAATGTTGGAAATCTTGAGACGGTACCCGCTCATTTTTTTCCTTTTGACTTAAAAATAACTCAGGAAAAATTTTACGCCCCTAGGACCACGCCTTCCCTACGCGACGGGCCCTTAAAGAGCGGGGCCTAAAAAATCATTTTTCCATACAAACCAAAAAATTTTTTTTTTGATTTTTAATTTTTTTGTTATTATTTATTATATTACTTGGTTTGCTTATTCACAACAAAAAATTTGATTTTGGTGGGATAAGTCTTTCAGCGCTAAAAAATTTTTCGCAAAAAAAAATTTTGAGCCGCCGGGGTCCTACAGTAAAAAATTTTTAAAAAATATTTTTTTTTAGTTTTGACCAGCAACGGTTTTAGCTGCTATGTTGCTTTAAATGATATATATTCATAAAAAAATATTTTTTGTATCTGTGACATCTTAATCGTGTTCTAAAAAAGGGTAAAAAATGCATTGATGATTTTTTTCGATACACGATAAAAATGTCACAAATATGAATAATATTTTTTTTGGAATATATATCATTAAAAACAACATAAAAACTAAAACCATTGCTTTTCAAAACTAAAAAAAAATATTTTTTAAAAATTTTTTACCGTAGGATTCCTACGGCTCAAAATTTTTTTTTTCGAAAAAGATAAAGATGTCACAGATATGAATAATTTTTTTTTTGGAATATATATCATTTAAAGCAACATAGCAACTAAAACCGTTGCTGGTCAAAACTAAAAAAAAATATTTTTTAAAAATTTTTTACTGTAGGACCCCGGCCGCCCAAATTTTTTTTTTGCGAAAAATTTTTTAGCGCTGAAAGACTTATCCCTCCAAAATCAAATTTTTTGTCGTGAATAAGCAAACCAAGTAATATAATAATTAATAACAAAAAAATTAAAAATAAAAAAAAAATTTTTTTGGTTTGTATGGAAAAATGATTTTTTAGGCCCCGCTCTTTAAGGCCCCGTAGCGTAGGGAAGGCGTGGTCCTAGGGGCGTAAAATTTTTCCTGAGTTATTTTTAAGTCAAAAGGAAAAAAATGAGCGGGTACCGTCTCAAGATTTCCAACATTTCCAAAATAAGGGACACTCTAGTGTACAGTCTTATTTAAATTAAATCAATGTTAGTACATTAACAAAAAATCAACTGACGTTTGTTAACAGAAAAATTTATAATTTTCTGGTACGTGTAGAACCTGTGTCGAGTCACAATTGGCATTACATTCCAAAATATTTTCATACATTTTGCATGAAAATTAAAAAATCGCCGACCACACTGCCTCCAGAATAGATTCTATTTTTGTGGTGCTCTCTCACCACCCTCTCATTTTTTTCAAATTTGTATCAAGTAGCGTTGCGATATTTTCAGAAATAATGCCAAGTTTTATAATTGTAGTTGGTATATTTTGTGTATGTTGCAAACAAAAAACAGTTTTTTTTAATGTTGTCGTATCTCGGTACTTTTATTTCTTTCAAATTGATTTTCAGTATCTTTTTGTCCCGACTTAAAGAGTTAGCAGCCACACAAAACCTAAATGTTTATAAATATTTAAACAATGTTGGAGTTTTATAGTCACATAGAGTTGACAAATAGAAAGTGAAAGATCTAAATAAAACATTTTTATAGGTCTCTTCAAAAAATTTGGACCAAACATTAATATTCTTATGATACGAATCATTCTAAAAGCCTGGACTGAGATCACGTAAAACGATAGTTGATTATCGTCGATTCTTGGAGCCTTGTTGTTCCTAAACTAAACAAAATGTTTCCATTTTTTTTAAATGTTTCTGGGTTAGTTAACGCTGTTAAATAATATAACAAAGAAAAACTTTCAAATTTCCCTTCAGAACGATATGTATTTTGATGTCGTTTATGCATCGTCAATCGTTTTCGTTTTACGTGATTAGCCCCCTGAATTTATGTATTCAAAATTGTGAAAAAAGAGCTTGGTGCTTTTGTTCCCAAAACAACGCTTTTTAGTAATTTTAAATATAAAGTTATTGTGCCTTTTGCTACAAAAGTTGGCATCACTAGTTAAAGTTAGTTAAGGAAATATTGACCTCGAGCTATATTAAACCTTCTTAAAATATAATTGGAAATTTTTGAATTTTAAATAGAAATTTTTTTAAATATAATTGCAAATTTTTTAAATATAATTTGTATTTTCTGAAATAAAATTGGAAATGGTGTAGTAAAATTTTTATTAAAACAATACTTTTTTATTTAAAGTTGTTTGTTATACAGAGTAGACTGTAATATCAACCAAAACAACACAGTGGTGAATTAATAAGCCAGTTTTACTAAACCCACCACGTTGTACATAAATACGTACAGTAGTAACACAAGCAATCACCAAAAAATAAAAAACGTAGCAAAGGCAGATAACAAATTGTTAATTATATTTTATATTAATATTTTTTAATTGAACTGTTTGTGCATACGTAAACACATTTTTTAACTTGTTTAATATTTTCATAAACATATTTATTATGCTGCACAAGCTACTTACTTGAAAATTTAATAATTTCTTTTAATTAATTTTTTAATTAGTTTATTGATTTTAAACAATTTCACTCACTCAGTCACTCACTTAAACGTGTTGTATTTTTAAGATCTCTTTAGCAACTGACTACAATTTCATGTCAAACACTCAACACCGCTGCCATACAACAAAAATGAATTCATAGAATTGTGTTGAATAGACAAAATATAGAGAGAGATACACAAGAAATGAGAGTTTACCAACCGGTTTAAAATTCAATTAATTATTTGTACATGAAAAATATTTGATAGCTGTATTCCGATGATGAAAAAAATTAATTAAAGTAAACACATGGTAGGTAAATGCAGGCAAGCAAGGGGAATGTTTAATTGCCAAGATAATGAACGAAAAGTAAAAATGTAGTTACAATCAGTGCGCCAGGCGAAGGCAACAAAATAAGCAAACACTAGTGTTGCCAGTTTATTGATTAGCAGAGCTTCGAAGGATTTCATTCCTTAATTCGATTTGGCGTTCTGAATGAAAATTTAGTGATTGCATTCCCCAATCACATTTTACCGAATTTAGACTCATTCGATTTATTAATAGTGAATACATTCGATTTATTTTTCATTCGACTTTCAAAAATGGAACGCATTCGATTTTTTTTTAATTCGACTTTTGAAAATCGAATGCATTCACTTGCGAATGCAATCGATTTTCTTTTCATTCAATTTGAAAAATCGAATGGCTTATTCATTGCATAAAAAACTTAAAAAACTAACGAAAAAAGAGCAAAACGGAGCCAATTTGTTGTCCATAGTATCGCCAACACTCTTCACACTTTTTGTCGTGTAGGCAGTTGATATGTGCATTTTTAAAATTGTCGGGTACACCAATTTTTTTGGATTCAAAATTAGGGCCATCGTATGTAAAGAGAGTTGGCGTCCTATGGACCAAAATTTGGTCCGTTTCGGTCTATCTATTTAAAAAATCGATTGCATTCGCAGTGGAATGATACAAAATCGAATGCATTCGATTTTTCTAATTCGAATGAACAAGAAATCGAATGCATTAATTTTTTTCCATTCAATCGAATGAATTTCAAGGACTGCATTCATGGTTGATTTATGAAATCGAATGCATTCACTGACTATGAAAATTGAATTGATTTTTTTGAGAATTCATACGAAAAGGATTTCATTCTTCGTAGCTCTGTTGATTAGCAGAGCTTCGAAGAATGAAATCATTTTCGAATGAATTCTCAAAAAAATCCATTCCATTTTCATAGTCAGTGAATGCATTCGATTTCATAAATCAACATTGAGTGCAGTCGATTTTTTATCATTCCACTGCGAATGCAATCGATTTTTTAAATAGATAGACCAAAACGAAGCCAAATTTTGGTCCATAGTATCACTGACTCTCTTTATATACGATGCACACTGGTCGATCCCATTGGTCAAAAATAAAAAAATCAAAGTCAAAAGTTTGTCGCCAAAAGTGTCAATTCTATTTCTAATAAAAATAAGGTTTTAAAATTTTGAGCTGTTTCTGTTTTATTCCAACTGTACTCTTTAAGAACAGCTTCAAAAGAGATGGCGAGTTAACAGTTGGTTTTTGCAGTGTGAAATTATGGAAAATTAGGTTCAACTTTCAATTAATTAAAACCATATAAAAATTTTTTTGTTGAAATAAATCAAAACTAATATTGAATTAGAAGGTATTAACTAAATTTTAAAATAATTACAATGTGTTTAGCCTGTTCTGGAGTTGGTATAAAATTAATATCTTTCCAGTGTCAATGTAAGTGTTTGTTCGTCAATATATTGAAATTTCTAATAGAGTTTTAGTTGTGTTCCCCCCTGAAATCTCCAATCGGACTTTTTTTGATTTATTAGTTAATATTTCAAGATTCTAAAATTGGTAATATCAGCTGCATTCTTTTGCATGTCTTTGAGTTATCACCCACAGATCAAAACGGCCTCGTTGTTTTGGACGTCAAACTTTGAATTCTTGTGCGGTGTTTTGTTAATTTGTGTTCGCGTTGCTCTGGTATTGTTATGCATGTAAGAAATGTGATTGTTTATTTTCTTTTTGGCGGACTTTTAATTTTATTTTTTCTTAATTTTATCCTTATTAAGGGTAGTTTAGACCAGCAGACTTGTAAAACGACCTGTCGGTTTTTCTAGTACTTAGCGAGACAGTTTTTTGAAAAATTTTGATTTTTGTTGAAGTTATGCTAATGTAAACTGCAAAAATGGAAAATTTCACATTTTTTCATTAATTAAAGAAAAATATTAGATCAAAATAATAAAATATGTGTACAAGAGGATTAATTAATCTACAAATAAAAAAAATCATCAAAATCGGTTCAGTAGTTTTTGTTGTACAACTGCAGCCAATTTTATCCTTTAAAAAACATACCACAACTGGTTGGCAACCCTGGCAATTCTCTTTGACCAAAATTTGAGTTATAAAAACTTTTTAAAATATAACGATTTTTCTCTTTCATATAAAAAAACAGAATTAAAAATTATTGCGTATTTATTTTTTTAAAGCTGTTTAAAAATTTTTGGTATTACGGCTGTTTTTTAGTAACAACCCCCCTTAACCTTTTTTTAATTTTTTATTACATACTATTTCATATTTAATAATTCAATATTTTTTTTTTAAAACTAATCTTGTAAAAAAGTTATGAATTAAATGTGAATTAAAAACAAACTTTCGTTTTTCTTACTTGGGGTGAATGTGGGTGCTTGGGTACGGTAGGGGGTGGGGGTGGTTATGAGTCATCAACCACTCCCATTTTATCATTCAATAGTTCTGACATATTTAAAAAGCCGTGACCGAAGTTTCACGATGATACCTATACTTGAAGTATTTTTGGCCGCCATCTCCATAGAGCTCCGACCACTGTGCGATGGCCCTAATGGGCTCCAATTTTGAATACAAAAAAATTGGTGTTCCCGAAAATTTTAAAAATGCACATATTAACTGCCTACACGACAAAAAGTGTGAAGAGTGTTGGCGATAATATGGACAAAAAATTGGCTCCGTTTTGCTCTATCTTGGTTAGTTTTTTTAAGTTTTTTATGCAATGAATGAAAAAGCCATTCGATTTTTCAAATTGAATGAAAAGAAAATCGATTGCATTCGCAAGTGAATGCATTCCATTTTTAAAAGTCGAATGAAAAAAAAAAATCGAATGCATTCAATTTTTGAAAGTCGAATGACAAATAAATGGAATGCATTCGATATTTATAAATCGACTAACAAGGGAAGTCTCCCTGGTGTCACCCTCCAATCTTCATGAAATTTGGATTTGTTGTTAAGAACGAAAATTAATTCGACACGTATTTTTTTTTAGCGGCCCAAACTCATTTTTAGAGGGGGTCGATTTGTATGGGGGGAAATTGACCTATTTCAGTTTTTTACGATTTTCGCCTATTTAAACAAAATTAATATAGGCATGTGTGATATCAGATTAAAGGTTTTAAAAATACCTATCTCGTGGTGCTAACAACGGGACAAAGAAGCTAATATTTTTCGACTTACTAACAAAAATGTCCTAAAATTTTGGTATTTTACTCAATATGACGAAAAGTTGTGCATGTTTGGACACGTTGTTAGCACACGTAGATAGGTTTTTCAAAGACCTTTCATTTGGTATGTAACATGACTAGGTTTATTTGCATAATATAGGAGATAAACGAAAAAAACTGAAAAATGGCCTTGTCTTCCCCCCTCCTTTTTACCCCCTAAATATGAATTTGGGCCGCTAAAAAAAATACATGTCCCTTTATTTTTTCTGCTCTACAAAATAAAATCAATTCCATAAAGATCCGCGGGTGACACTAGGGAGACTTCCCTTGTGAGTCTAAAGTGAATTTTTTCAATTCGCTAAAATGTGATTGGGGAATGCAATCACTAAATTTTCATTCAGAATGCCAAATCGAATTAAGGAATGAAATCCTTCAAAGCTCTGTTGATAAGTCCCTAATTTGGAGATTTTTATTTTCCCGAAGTTGTTGAAATATTTATTAAGAACAAAAATCCTTGTCAATTATGCCTTTATGATACTTGCTTGTTTCAAGTTACTTGTTGCTGCATTTATTAGGGTTTTTCTATGTGAATTTCGATAAATTTAAAATTTTTGGTTTAAGTTATCGAAATTTTTATAGAAAAACCCTAATAAATGCAGCAACAAGTAACTTGAAACAAGCAAGTATCATACGCACTTTAGTTTTCATGCTTGAATCTCACACCAAACAATTAAGTTTAATTTAAAGTTTTGCATTTTTATGTTTTAATTTTTTTTTTAACTCGCTGAGGATTTTTAACTACATACACCTTTTTTTAATCTCTCATATCTACCATAAATTCGACCACCGGTGTTATTACGATAAAATTCTTCTTTTTCTGTGGGAAACAATTCAACAATTTGATACTCTAGTTCACGACGTTCCGAGGGAGGTAATTTACGGCCAGCATCAATAACATAACGAGCAATTACATCAATTAATACTCTACGATCTTTTTCTTTAAAAACTTTATTTTTTTCATAATCGCTTAAAACCTCTCGCCCACGACTTGACTCTTCTAAAATTTTGCGAACGTTGTAAGGAGCACGTTTGGCAAATGGCATACTTCTTGGAGGAAAAGTTGTAGAAGATAATGTTGATGATGTGTTAAAAGTTTGTGTTGGAAGTGTGGACAAAAAAGGCTGAACGGTAAGCGATTTAGAGACTTCATTTAGATTGCTAAGGGTTTTATTAGCAGTAGAAAGTTGAATATTTGTATTCCCCGATATTGGTGGTGGTACTAAAGAACTTTGGATGTGTGTAGATTTTGAAGGTCTATTAAAATGTGTTATATGTGAGTGCTGACCAAATAGTATTTCTTGTTTCCATTTCTCCAGGTTATCTTCGAATAGTGCTTGATCCCCTAAAGAATATTTTTCAAAAAGTCTCTCAATGTGTTTTGTTTCCAAAATTTTCATAACTTCTACTGATATATTTTGTTCTGCAATGAAAATTTTTACAAAGAAATTAAATTTAAAAAAAACATATTTTAAGTACAATGGGCATATAAAAACACAAGTAAGAAAATTATAGTCGGTCAAGACCGACCATATAATACCCTACACCAGAGTTTCCCAGAAAATGGGTCCGATGGACCGATTAGATCTATACAACGGCGTATGCAGGACTGTTTTTTCAGGGCCCAACAACAACAACAAAAAATTTTTTGTTGTTTTATTCGTGAGATTTGTGTTTTCCAATACATATAAAAAAAATAATTTTTTGTTGTTGTTGTTGGCCCCCCCCCTCTGCATACGCCGATGGATCTATATTTTGTCAAATCTTTAATACGTGTAAAAAACACTCACAAATCAAATTTAAGTGAAATGGGCTTCTATTTGGTGACAAAAAACCGCTTTAACTGAATATCGGGCGAAATTTTCACAAGGGGCCTGAGTCCAAAACTGGTCTGATGATTATCAGATTTGATAAGGTTATTTTTAGTACGCGTTTAACATACACAAACAAAATTTTAATTATTTTATATTTTCATGAAATTTGAGAGATTTATGTGAAAATCGGGAAGGTGGTTTGTATGGGGGCTACAAGAAGAACTGGTCCGATTCTTTTAAAATTCGGAATGGTGATTTGTGAAGACAAAACACATTTACCTGACAAATTTCGAAAATATACCTATTATAACACGGTTATTATAGTCATTTGAGTCAAAACTAAAGAGGACCTTTGTATGGGGGCTAGATCTAAATACAGACCGATTTTAATAGGCTTCGTCCTTGGGCCAAAAGAGGCTTAAGTTTCAAATTTCAAATCAATTGATTAAAAATTGCGACCTGTATCGTGTTTACATCGTTTACATAGACATACAGACGGATGAACGGACGGACATCGCTAAATCGACTCAAAAAGTAATTCTGAGTCGATCGGTATACTTAAAGGTGGGTCTAGGACACATCAGACTTACAAATCAGCTTTATTTTGTTGAAATTTGATTTTGACCAATTGTTGCGATATTCCAAATTGTGTTGTTTGTAAGCTAATAAGGCCTAACGTTTTCTTTGTAATTAGAACAAAATTTTCATTACAATTTTCCCAACGTTTTGACCTTTCGCGGTGCTTTAAAACAATATTTCTTTTATAAATAATAAATAATATTGCAAATTTTCTATTTACATTAATTCGAATTTTAAAAAACAGCGCAAAAGTACCAAAGTTAGCTGTTATTAAAGTCTCTTCAAAAAATTTTGAAATATACTTAGCGGTTCTTTTTGGCGCACCGACGATTTCTTGCTTGTATTAAACTACCAACATATCACATTTTCTGGTGTTTACTCATATTTTTTTTTACCTCTGAAATGTTCATAAAGATGTCCTAAATTCCACGAATCCAAAATATCTCTCAGCTCCATATCAACATTTTCACATGCGTCCATTCTTAATTGGGATTATAACAAAACTAAATAAGTAAGAAATTAGTTAACGTTGTAAAGTAATAAGACATTTGTAACACTAAAGGCCTGGGGGATAATTATGTAACTTGTTAGTCGTCAATCGTATCGTTTCCATCGTTATAGTGTCATTTTATGGTAATAGAATAATAAGCTAACGATGACGATTCACGATTATCAAGTTAAATAATTAGCCCCCTGTTTTCAGAGCTTCGAAGAATGAAATCCTTTTCGAATGAATTCTCAAAAAAATCAATTCAATTTTTATAGTCAATGAATGCATTCGATTTTTTATCATTTTACTGCGAATGCCATCGATTTTTTAAATAGATATACCAAAACGGAGCCAATTTTTGGTCCATAGTATCGCCGACTCTCTATACATACTAGGGTATTCAATCGATTAACCGTTAATCGGTTAACCGATTAATTTTGGTCGATTAACTGTTCGAATAATTTAAAATTGCCAATTTTCAAATAACAAATAAACCGATTAATTTGTGTCGATTAACCGATTAACCGAAATTTCTTTTTTTTTAGTACTTTTGGTTATTTTTTGATGTTTAAGGTTCTGCAAATTACGGTTCTGCTTAAAGAAGTTTAGGTATAAAAAAATTAATCAAACGCTCTTTTATGAATGTGCAAAATTGTCGTCAAGAAAATATTTTATCGAAGTCCTAAAAAATTTATTTCGGCTTAAAAAAATTAACTTGGTGACCCTACACTTTAAAAAACGCATGTAAACTAACTAAAGAAGTGTACTTTCAAATCGGAATGTAGCGAGTTTGATGCTCGCTGGCGCCAAATGTTTTTTTTTTTTTTTGTTTTTTGTTATATTTATCACCTCTTTTTTATTTTAATTGACCACTAGTCGTCCATTTATTCAATTTACATATTCAGAGTAAAATTACCCAATTTATAGTAGAAGTCCAGTTTCCTACTATAAATTGGGTAAATTTCAACAAAATTTGATTAGAGTGTAGCCAATTTGTTATACATTTCCAGCACAATAGATTTTTTAAATAGTTTTTCATGCGCGTAATCTAAATCTGGCCTTAGAACTGATCTATCTCATCTTGAGATATTTAAGATTTCGATTTACAATACTGCACTCTAAAAAATTGAGTCCAGTTTCCAACTATAAATCGGTTAATTTATACAAATTCAAATTATTTACTACTATAAATTGTGTAAATTTTCAATAATTTTAAGTAGAATTAAGCAATTTGTGTAAATTTACCTAATTAATAGTAGAAAACTGAAAGCATTTTAATTAGAGTGTGAATAAACTCAGATTTTCGCAATGTTCGGGGAAATAGTTTAGCACGTTTGAAAAAAAACTACTTTTGGGATCCTTCAGATATCCTTTTTAATGACGGAGATATTGACCGATGAAATTATTGTAATTTTAACAATTAAAAAATAAAAGAAAACAAATTTGGAAACCAAACAATTTTTTAAATATTTTTAGTGCAATTTTTCTTTTTTATAAAAATAGCTTTATTTTTTTTGCATTTTTTCACATTGAATTAGGGCCCAATCTTACTTGTTTATAATACGATTTTTAAAAGTACATCGTTAAACTATATTCAATTTGAGCTATCTAAAAAAACATAACATTTCAGGAGAGCAAAAAACCGTCGCATTCGCGTATTTTTAAACTTTTTGTCGGCCGATCTTTTACAATATTAATTAATAATTACTACTAAATTTTACACGTGCCTTTTTTGTAAAAATTCGTATTATTCGCTGAGTTACAGCACATAGCTCAACCTTTTTTATTTGAAATTAATCAACACAAGCAGATAGCTCATTAAATATAGATTTTAAAACTTTATAACTTTTTAACGGATTATGATAAAAATGTGAATTTGGTACCATATTTCTCAGTTTTTTAAGCCCTTCCATTACAGGTGTTAAAAAATACTTTTTAATTTTTTTTTTAATCATCGATTTTTTCGCGCTTTATCGCCATTATTTGGAACCTTCATGAAGCTTGCGAAAAATGTCATAACACTTGTGTTTGTTGTACAATCGAATGGGCAAATAAAATATGCAAAAAGTTTGGTCCGCATCGAAATATGGGTCAAAAACCGCGTTTTTAATCGCGGAAAGGGGCTGAAACTTTCCAAAGAAAAAACTGCCATTATTTTTATTGATGGAAACACCGTATAAAAAGTGATAATATAAAAAAATGCAAATTTAAAAGTTTACCCTAGTAAACTATATAGCTCAAATTTTTATTTATAAAAAAACATGGTTTCACATAGCTCATGCTATTTCTGCAATAAAATAGTCTTAAAATAATTTTTTTGTTCTGAAATTAATACCATAGATGACACTTATGCCAGCGAACATTTTGCCATCAAAAACTCATTTTCGTCAACCGAACAGATAGCTCAAATTGAATATAGTTCCACGACATACAATTCGTGGTTTTATAAGGGTATTCATTTCAGCTTTTTTTTGGTTGTAAAAATGAAAAATTGGAAAAATGTAACTTTTTATTACAACAAACACATGAAAAAATTTTCCACTCAAAAGTTGCAATTTAAACAACCTATATCCAAGTGTAAAATTATCAGAGTAAAAAGTTACATTTTTCCAATTATTTAAGCGTTGCCATTCATTACTAGTCAAAGAAAAAGTACCAAAATTTGCTACTGTTATTTAAGTTTTTTCTACCTCGGCAGCCCTTATTGAACATGTGTTTGAAATTTTTCTTAGAAGAAAATATGTATACAAATAATTTTGGTTATAATAATAGAAATTAAGAATTAAACAACAAGAAAAAACTGTCAAAATAAGTCAAAAGTGTAATTTATAAGTTAATTGGTTCATTCATTGAATAATTTAATTATTTTTGGAAACTTTGTATCACAATTTTTGTATGTACCCGTTCACATCAATGAGAGTGGAATCTTACATTTTTCATTTTTCCACTTTTACATTCTCTGAAATGAATACCCTTTATATTCCATTTAAATTTTAAATTAATATTATTCGGTTAATCGAATAATTCAAATTTAACCGATTATTAACCGATTAAATCTCAACCCCGATTAATTATTTGCTCGATTAACCGATTAAACAAGAACCTCGATTAATTGAATACCCTAATACATACGATGGCCCTACACTGAAAAAAATTTTTACCATTTTTAAAGCATGTTGAACTTAATTTAAAAAAAGAAGGGTATGCGAGGGCTTCAAAGATATTAATTCTTCTTCCAAGTATATTTTTTCCTAAAACATAGTAATGCATTTACTTAAATATATCTTAAAAGTAAGTTAAATTGTACTTATTATAAGTTTAATTGTTTTTATCCAGAGGAAAAATATTTTTTTAAAATAAGTAAAAATTTCCTTAAACTTACGGATTCTGTGGACCCTATGGAGTCCCAATGTGAGGACCCTACGGGCCCCCAATATATGGGGTCCGCCCATGAGTATGTGCGTACACTATTATAGAGTCACTATTGATTTTGATCCAAAATTTTGGTCAGAATCGCTCTATCTGGCTTAGTTTTCGAGATCTGGGAATGGGGTCTTGAGAAATTTGATCATGAAATAACTCGAAAACTATAACTCGGAGAGCTTTCGGGTCTTCGGCGGTCATATTCTACAAGTTAAGGACTACAAAAATGCCTTTAGATTTTTTTTCGTATCTGCAGTATTTGCAGAGTTATAGGCATTTGAAAATTCCGCGAAAATCGAAATTTGGATTTAAAGTTAGGGTCTCATGGGGTCTTTAGATGGGGCCCCCAAATGGGGTCCCCAAAATACCTCAAGTATTTTTTTCTTAAGTTAAGTCAATTCTTTCTTAAACTAATGAAGATATGGATTCAAATAAAGTCAATGAAATCAATAAAATAAAGGTTACTTTTTTCTTAACTTAAAACAAAAATTGATTAAATTAAAGAAAATGCGTTTTGGAATTAAAGATCAGTACTTATTTGATTCAATGTCTTGAAAATGTCTATACTATTTTTAAGTAAGTTACGTACTTATTTATTTTTTTTGCACACAATTTAAATTTTTTTCTTTTAAGTAAAACCAAATTTTTTAATAAACTCTTTTTTTCTTAAATGCAATCAATTCGCCATTAATGTAAAGAATATTTAACTTAATTTAAAAAAACAAATTAAGGAAAACTTTTGTGCTTTTTTAAGTATTTGCATATACTATCTTCAAGTTTATTTTCTTTGTTTTATGTAAAACCACCTTATATTAAGTTAAGTTGAAGTAAATTATAAAAAAAATTGTGTACTTAAATTAATAACAGTGTTTATTTAATTTCAGTATAGTTATTTTTTTCAGTGTAATAGGCCCTAATTTTGAATCCAAAAAAATTGTTGTTCCCGAAAATTTTAAAAATGCATATATCAACTGCCTACACGTCAAAAAGTGTGAAAAGTGTTGGCGATACTATGGACAACAAATTGGTTCCGTTTTGCTCTATCTTGGTTAGTTTTTTAAAGTTTTTTATGCAATGAATAAATAAGCCATTCGATTTTTCAAAGTCGAATGAAAAAAAATCGAATGCATTCACTATTAATAAATCGAATGAGTCTAAAGTGAATTCATTCAATTCGCTAAAATGTGATTGGGAAATGCAATCACTAAATTTTCATTCAGCATGCCGAATCGAATTAGGGAATGAAATCATTCGAAGCTCTGATAACTAGGGACGTGATTTTCATACAAATGCATGTTTTTTGTCGACAGTCTAAAAAAGTTATAGACCAATTATCTTTCCGAATCCAGAAATTTCCAATAAAATGGCATCAATTTGTTTTTGAATATTTTGGTGAAAATGCTAATTTTTGCATACTTTGGTTTTAAATGCATATTTTGTGCATATTTCCAACTTTTAAGCGCATATTTTTGCATGTTTTATCATAATTTAGCAAAAACAAAAATTGAAAAATTTTAAATATTTATTTTGAAAATAAGAAAAATTCTTTTTTTTTTAGATTCCCGACTAAAAATAAATATACAGGTTCATATATAATTTGAAATTGAGCCATATATAATTAAATATGGCACAACACGTATTTGGATAAAATAAGATGATGAAATTGGTGGATCAAAATAGCTTAAAATTTGTTATATTAGATTAAATATGATCGTTTTTGATCCGAATATTGGGTTTATCTAATTTGATATAATTGTATATAATTTTATATAATAAGATAAAATATGTTGAATTTTGCATAAAATATTTTTTTTATCTCATAGTTTTCAAATTTATCCCAAGTTTTTTCGGGAAATGCAAAAAAAAATTTTAAAAAAAATAAAAATTTGTGTCCGGACTTTAAAAAAAAAAACAAAATTTAAAAAAAATTTTCCTAAAACTTTTGTTAATAAATTTTTACTTCAAAACGCAAAAAATGTACCAAAAATATTTTTTATCCAGGACTTAGAAAATATTACAAAACTTTTTCAGGACTTGTAAAATTTTTCAAAATTTGGCTAAATTTTTTTTGTTTAAATCATTTTTAATGAAATTCTTAACTCCAAAACGCAAAAATTATTTGCATCTGGAAATTAAAAAAAAAATTCTGGGGACTTAGAAAACTTTTTTCCCCCGATTCGGAACCATATATATATGTGTATCTCATCTTGTATGAGGTCAGACATGGAGTTGTATATCATATATTTATTTATCTAATATTGTATGAGGTCATTCATGGAGTCATATAAAATATTATATGCAACATCTAATTTAATAAAGCTTTATATATTGTATGTGGAGCAACACATGATTCGATATCGTTTTATATGGCACCATATTAAATTTTGGGTGTAAAACTTAATACAAGATACATTCACATATAATTATTTAAAGTACTGTGTATGGCCGTATATAAATATATTAAATAATATGTTACTATATCTAAACTTTTTTAGTCGGGTTGTCTTAATTTCTAAAAAAAATCTTGTTTTCATAAAGTTTTAAATGTATCTATTTAAATCCGGAGTTATTTTTGGCTTTTTTAGAAGTTTTTTGTATGAAAACAAGATTTTTATTGCACCCATTTTATTTTTTAGTGCATATTTCTAGGTTTTTTAGTGCATATTTTGAATTTTTTAGCGCATATTTTCAATTTTTCAGTGCATGAAAACGATAAAACTAATACAATTTTTAAAATCTGCGTGCTTTTTTATGTCTTAATCGGGTCCTCAAACTCTAGCAAAGTAATGCTGAGGGGAAAATTTTTAAAAGGACCTAAATGGCAATTTTTATTTTAGCGATATATCGAAAACAAGACTCAAAAAAAGTAAGAGCATTTTTGGAATTAGCATATCCGACATGCCCAAAATTGTCTATCACTTTTTTGATGCAAGAATAGTGTTGGTACATATGGACTCACAAAAATGCCAAAAATAGCCTATTTTCGTAGTTTCCTTAAACCGGGCAAAAAAAGGTGTTGCCTTGTGCTATCTCTGGCTTCCTTATATGCTTGTTACCACAACGTTTGTGGGTTTTTGGTCGATTTCTTGTTTGCATCTATTCTATTCAGTATTCAGATATGAAACAATTTTTTTACAGATGCATTTTTATGTTGTTTGCAAATAAATTACTTTGCCTTTTTTTCCTTGGGCAATTTTTCTTGCTTTCGGTGAAAGGAAAATGTAATTTTTGTATGCAACTTCCTTGAAGTAGAAAACTAACAAAATAATAATAAAGTAATGTTTCAAAATGCCGCAGTCATTTTTTGTATTTGGAGGGTGTTAAAGTTGAGCAAAAAAACGAAAAAGAATCTTGAACACTGAAAATCATTTTATAAAGTGAAAACTTAAAAAAAAATCCTCGCGAGGTATGTGAATAAAAAATATGGTTAACTTTTTTTGTTTGCTAAAAAACAAAGAAAAAAAAACATTTCCTTGATATTCTATGTCTGTTCAAGGAAATCTTCAAATTTGTTGTCTTAAAATATTTGTTTTTTTTTTTTTTTAATATAGTTTACAACGACTTTTTAGTGAGCATTTGGAAGAATTTTTAACAAATTTTGAGGATGAACGGAATTTTGAAGGGGGGTCGAATTAAATTCTGATAGTTAATGCCGAAGCTTTGTATATGTAGTTCGGCAGCTAAACAAATAAATTGTAAATTAACTTCCGCTAATTGTGAGTCCTTAAATTTGGTATTTAGAGTCGTCGCTTAGATTTTCTCAAATTTGACCTCAACAAAAAATTTTAAAAAATTTTCTCAAGCAAAAATTTTGTAGAATCTTAAAAGTCTAAAAAAATGTATCGACTTTTAGAAGGCTCCTGATTTATAAATCCGAAAGCTTCTCATTAGGAAAAGTTCCAGCACTAGAATTTTTTTCTCTGTTCGCTTCGAAATTCCTTCTTTAGAACCTACTCGATATAGTTTTTTTTTTCTGTGTAGCGTACTCACTTCTAAAATATGTTGCTTAAAATACTGGAAAAATGGCACGGCAGGTGTTTTGCTTGTATTTGTTCGTTTTTTTTTTGGAAATGCTTAAAAATATGTACTTTTGTACGATTGTAACTAATGTTTAAATCTCCTTGAAGGAAACATGAAATTGTCATTTGCTACTTAAAAACATCATTTCCACAGGAGATCATTTGATAACATTTGAATGAATTTATATGGTTTTATATACATTTTGATACTTACTCAAAATTTAACTATAGTTAGATACTTATATGAAAACAGCAGGATAATTTCTGAAAATAGAAAATAACAAAAATTCGTTTAAATACAATGTCATATGTAAGAAAATATGCATAACCCCATAAACTCAGAAACTATAGAAGATTTAGAAAATTTTCAAGCAGAGCAGAAACATGATTGCGACAACCTTAATAAAAGGGGTAACATAGTATGATTGATTACTTTATCATAACATGATTGTAGCGGGGTCAGTCTTAGTGAAATCAATCAAAAATAGCTAAAAATTTTCGTGACCCCCTCCGATTTTGATGAAATTTGGTTTAGTTGTAACACTAAGTGATAAACTGACACACACTTATTTTCAGCCCTCTAAGTAAACAGTGGGCGAAAACACGGAGGGTCAAAATTTCCCCCAAAATCTCCCAGTCGCGACACTTTGCACCGAAAAAACTTAATATCGTTGGTTATATTTTAGCTAGAAAGCCCATTTTTGGCTTGTTTTGAAGCTCATAATATGCTCTACAAGACTTACCATAACCAAAAAATTTTCGAAAAAAATAAGGGTTACCTCCCTTATTTTAAGGTCGTGATATACGGAGGAGAAAATGGGGAGGATGGTATCCCCCGATTTTTTTTTTTACTTGCTAATCTTTGAGAGAAAGTCCTAAAGAATATATTCTAAAATTTTTATGTTGGGACAACAATGGGATCGCTCAAAATCAAAATTTTTCACAATTTTCCCCAAAATCTCAAAATCCCAACACTCTTTAACATTAAAAATTTTATATCATAAGTGCTTTTGTAGCTACAGAGCAAATTTTTTTTGGTTTTAAAGCTTATAATACGCTCTACAAGACATAGAAAAACCAAAAAAATTTCCAAAAAAAGGAATTGGTGCCCCCCTTATATGAAGGTCGTGGCAAAGGGTGGAGGAAATGGGGGAAATTATCCCCCGATTATTTTTTTACTTGGTATTCTCAAAGTGCAAGTCCTAATGAACATAGTCTACAATTTTTATGTTGGGACAACAATGGGGTCGACCAAAATCAAAATTTTTCAAAATTTTCCCCCAAAATCAACAAATCGCGACATTCTTGCGCCTCCCATTGGACTCCCAAGATCAAAATTTCAGGATATGCTCTCTAGAACTTACTCTTTAAAAAAAAAAACAAGATGAAAAAAATTGGGGGATACTGTCCTCCAATTTCCCCCACCCCTTGCCACGATCTTTTAATACAAGAGGCACCCCTCATTTTTTTTATTTTTTTTTTTGTGATAGTAATATTGTAGGACATATTAAGAGCTTTAAAACAAGCTAAAAATGGACTCTGTAGCTACAATACAGTCCACGATATTAAATTTGTAATGTGCAAGAGTGTCGCAATTTGGAGATTTTAAGGGAAATTGTGAAAAATTTTGATTTTGGTCGATCTGATTGTTGTCCCAACATAAAAATTTTAGGATATGTTCATTAGGACTTGCACTTTGAGAATACCAAGTAAAAAAAAACTCGGGGGATACTTTCTCCCATTTCCTCCACCCTTTGTCACGACCTTTAAATAAGGGGGGCACCCTTCCTTTTTTTCTAAAATTTTTTGGTTAAGGTAGGTATTGTAGAGCGTACTATAAGCTTTAAAACAAACAAAAATGGGATCTGTAGCTACAATAGCACTTATGATATTAAATTTGTAAGGTTCAAGAGTGTTGCGATTTGGAGATTTTAGGGGAAATTGTGGAAAATTTTGATTTTGAGTGATCCCATTGTTGTCCCAACTTAAAAATTTTAGAATATATTCTTTAGGACTTTCTCTATAAGATTATCAAGTAAAAAAAAATCGGGGGATACCATCCTCCCCATTTTCTCCTACCTTTATCACGACCTTAAAATAAGGGAGGTAACCCTTATTTTTTTTCGAAAATTTTTTGGTTATGGTAGGTCTTGTAGAGCATATTATGAGCTTCAAAACAAACCCAAAATGGGCTTTCTAGCTATAATAGAACCAACGATATTAAGTTTTTACGGTGTAAAGTGTCGCGACTGGGAGATTTTGGGGGAAATTTTGACCCTTCGTATTTTCGGCCCCTGTTGACTTAGAGGGCTGAAAATTTGCATTTGTTAGTTTTTTACGTAGTGTAAGAACTTAACCAAATTTCATCAATATCGGAGGGGGTCGAAAATATTCATGATTGATTTCACTAATAATGACCCAGCGATGATATTATGATCGTTACTGATCATAGTATGTTAAAACAAGTAGTAAGATTTAAATTCGACTTCCCGGGTAAAAATGAAATATATATGATCATATACACTCAAAAAAAAGTGAACTAAAATCTGGGAAAATTAACTCAATTTTGAGAAAAAGAGGGAATGATTTGGCTCCAAAGATTTGTTTTCTTAATTTAAGTTCATTATTTTCCCAAAAATAAGGAAAACAAAGTTACTTAATTTTAAGCCAATTTTAACTAGAAAATGAGAAAAATTATACTTCAAATTTTAGAAATAGATTGGATCTAGACCCTGGACCCATGGGTTCGGACCCCATTTAACTCAAGACCCCGTTGGGTCCTTTAAGGGTCCCTATAGATTTTGAACCAAAACTTGTGTCCGTTTCGCTCTAACTTGCTTAGTTTTTGAGATACGGTAATAAGGGGTCTGAAAGGGTCTTGAGAATCTTAAAAACTGGATATCTCAAAAACTATTAATCGGAGGGCTTTCGGGTATTTTGCGGAAGTGTTCTACGAGTCAAGAGCTACAAAAACGTCGTTGGACTTTTTCTCGTGTTGGCAGTATTTACCGAGATATGTGCATATATAAAATCTCGGGAATTTCAAATTTTAGATCTAAATTTAGGGTCTTGAGACCCCGACAGATATGCAGAGCTAGGCTATTCCATATTTTTCTTTGTTGTCTTTCTTTTGAAAATTTCGTCCGTTTCGCTCTATCTCGCTTAGTTTTCGAGATATCGCCATTTTGAATTTTTAACTAAATTTTAAGAAGTTATTTACTATATTTTCAGAAGTTATTAACTAAATTCTAAGAAATACACTTCCTCAATTCAAAGAAGAGAAATACGATGATGTTTTTTTTAGTAAATTTTAACTAAACTTGAACTAAATTGTTTTTTAAGAAATATGTCTTAAAAATAAAGATACGTTTCTTAGATTTGTGGAAAATTTCTTTGGCAGTAAGAATTTTTTTCCTAATATTTAAAATTTCCATTTAAAGAAAAGTTTGAACTACTTATAAGTAAATGAACTAAATTTTTTTCCTTATAGTTAGGAAAATTTCTCATTTTTTAGTTAAATTTTACTAAATTTAAGGAAAATTCGAGATAAATTTTCAAAGACATTTTTTCCTTAATTTTAGTTATGTCTTTTTTTTCAGTATATATATCATTTTTACCCGGGTTGGCCGAATCCGTGAATAGCCTAGACAATGTGCTTTTTAAGTGATAGTAAATTTTCTAATGTGGATAAATTTTACAATTTTGATTAGAAATATTTAATTTTAAGTAAAAGCTTGTTTTAGTAATTTAAAAAAAAAAATTTAATATATTTTTTGGGTGTAAAATTTTTTTTCAAGTGTAAACTTTTTTTCTTTTAGCGTTAAAATATTTTTGAGTAACAAAAATACTTTGTAAAATATTTTTGTGGCTTACCAATGATTTTAAAGCTTTTTTTAAAGCTTTGTTTTTTCAACACTTGAATTTAGGATGAAACCAATCTAAAATTCATGGTTTTACTCATAACTTTTAAATCACTGGACCGATTTTGCTGAAATTCAATACTAGCTAGACCAGAGGAACGACAAAGCTATATTCTAAGCTTCAGAAGCCTCAGAATTGTTCTTTAAAAGTTAGCGCGTTTTTAAACTCGTAAATTTGCGAAAAAACCCTTTTCGAAATTCACTGTTTAGCTTATAACTTTTAAACCACTTAAACGATTTTGCTCAAATGCGACACAAACCTTAACAAGTAAATAACAAACATATGTGCCAAACTTCAGGTGCTCAGAGCTGCCTTTTGAAAGTTAGTGTGCCTTATACAAACGGACAGACAGACGGACGTACATCGCTAGATCGACTTAAAATCGACCGAGGATTGTGAATATAAATACTTTAGGGTGCTTAGACCAATATTTCGAGGTGTTACAAATGGAATGAGAAACTTTTATATCCTCTACCACTACACAGTGCCACATTTGGCCAATCTAGCACGACAAAAATCAAAAAAAAAAAGTTCCCCGATTTTCATGATATGTTTGTATGTATTATAGAACATTCCTAATAGCACGGAAATAATCATATAAGATCTATAATTCAGTTCGTTACTAACAGGTGGGTGCATAAAGTTGCATCTTGTAAAATCCTGTAACTAGTGTACATTATTTCGCATAAATTAAGTCGAGTTTAAACTGTTGTAACTTTTGAACAAAAAGAGATATTTATCCACTCTTTTTTGATAATTTTAAAGGATATTTAAATGCTTTAAGTCATATCTTTTCTTTTTTTTTTTAAACAAATTTTTCTATTTTTTATTAAATTTTTAACAAAACACAAATTTTTTAAAAGAAAATTATATATTTATTTTTTTTGATGGAATAGAACTTTTGTGTTTGGTCCGTATTGGTCACCGGACTTTTTCAGATATATTGACCAATATCTATAGTACTTATTTCAATGGCTAACTTTTGCGACCGTCTGCGACGCCGACTACAGTGGGGCAATATGTAAACCTTGTTTTTACATATTTTTTAAACATATTTTAAAGAAGTGGGCGTGGCAGTTGTCTGACCGCCCCTTTTATTGGTGATATTATTTCTACAGTCATTGAGAGTATACATACCCAATTTAAAGAAATTATAACCAAAATTAAAAATTTAAAAAAAAGTGGGCGTGGCCCTTAATTGGCCTAACACATTTTTCATAATGTTATTTTCGAAGTCAAAACGAACATTTATACCGAATTTCAAGTCAATATAATAAAAATTGGATTTTTGTCGTCCTAGATTGGCCAAATGTGGCACTGTGCACTAGGGTGGATGGTATCCTTTAGGGACACCTTCCGCCTCGCGAAATATGTTGCCAAATAATTAAAGTACGCCTTTTTTACTTAATTATACAATTTTAATATTATTTAAATATTTTTTTTTTATATAGCGTTTGTATGAATTTTTTACTCCAAAACGCCAAAAAAATTGCCAAACATTTTTTTGAACGGGACTTAGAAAATTTTGAAACTTAGAATTTTTTTCTTCTTAAAAATATTTGTTATTCCAAAACGCAAGAAAATTGTAAAAAAAAAAATGTCCGGGACTTCGAAAATTTCAAAAAAAAATTTGGAACTATAATATTTATGAATTTTTTTTTTTTCTTAAATCATTTTTTATGAAATTTTTACAACAAAGCGGGGGAAAAAGTGTCTGGTACTTAGAAAATTTTTAAATTTTGTTCGAGACTTGTTAAAAATTAGAAAAATATGGTTTCGTCCTATTGTCTCTGGTCGCGGGATAAATTTTTTTGGGCCAGTTTAGCGATAAGTAAAATTATAATCTGTCACGTGATAGGTATTTTTGTGATATGTCCCGTTTTCAATGTTTTTTATTTAAAAAAGACGAGATAACTTTTATATAAAAATTTGTTACTACTGCTCTTACACCCTCAAAGGTTTCACTAGAGATGTCAAATGTGTCAACAACCCCCAATATTTTTTGAACTCCAACATTTTCTTAAAATATACACTCGGTCTAGCTTTAACTCTTAAAGCGTAGTACTCACGGGGAAAAATCTGTCAAACTCCATATAAAAAACAAGTAAAAAAGTTAAATTCGGCCTTGCCGAATGTTGTGATACCCTCCACAATTTCAAAAAGATTATTGCAAAAAACTGTATTTAAAAGGAAATTACTACTGAAAAAAAAAAATTTTGAAAAAAAAATTTCCGCGACAAAAAATTTTGGTAAAAAAAATCCGCGATTTTTTTCTTTTTTTGTAAAAAAATATGTTCGTACTTGTTTAAATACCATTTGGTGTTCAATTATGTTCACATATGTCAACCAGAAGCCGAATTAAAGCATTTTGTATTTTTAGGTTATGTTGAATGTACTGAAATTTTTGAGGTGTGCTTACATTTTCGTTTATAACTTTTTAACCACTGAAATCTCTGTGCAATATTTTTTCCATGATAGCATTTTCCACAGAAAGACAGACGGACAGACGGACATCGCTAGAATGTCTTAAAATCGATCGGGCATCATGAATATATATACTTTATGGGGTCCCAGACCGATATTTCGATGAGTTACAAACGGAATGACAAACTTATATATATCCTCTATCACTAAGTGGAGGGTATAAAAATAAATTTTGGCAACGATTATGATCGTTTTATTCTTATAATTGTCAAAAGTTGTTGATTTTTAATTGCTTTATTGCGATTTGAGGCGTTTTAAGTTCAAGTAAAATTTTTATCGTAAAAAACAGAGTACTTAGCTTAAGGTGATTTTCATACAATTTATTTTTTTTATAAATTTGTTTTTTGAAATCACCTCCTATCTCTTCATGGTGCCTCTTAGAGTGGTGAAAAGTAAGACCGACCCCATTAATTTTTACCCTCCAACATTTTTTCGGAGCATACTTATGCAGAATCTCCAATCGATAACAATCGATAACAATTGTGCCCCTAGAGATTTAAAATATATGACCAACCACAAATATTTTTTGAATTCCAACATTTTCTTAGAATATACCTGTCCTCTATCTTAAACCCTTAAGGTGGTTCCAAGAATTATTTTTTTAATTTTTTTTTAATTTGTATTAAGAAATCTGCTACCGCTCCATTTTGCCTCTTAGACAAATTCAAATCTAGACCGACCCCCATTAATTTTTACCCACTAACATTTTTTCGGAACATACATATACTGAATCTCAATAATTGGGCTCCCATACAAAATACAATTTTTTTTAAATCTGCTCCTACCGCTCTAAATGCCCCAAGGGTGCCCCTAGAGATGTCAAATGTGTAATCGACCCCTAATATTTTTTAATTCTAACATATTCTTAGAATATACCTAGCATATATCTTTAACCATTAAGTGGTCCCCATATTTTTTTTTTAATTTTTTATAAATTTTTATTAAGAACTCTGCTCCGCTCCCATGGTGCCTCTTAGACAAATACAAAGCTAAACCGACCCCCATTAATTTTTACCCACTAACATTTTTCGGAAAATACTTATACTGAATCTCATACAAAATGTCATTTTTATAAAATCTGCTTCTACCGCTTAAACTGCCCCAAGATTGCCCCTAGAGATTTCAAAAGTGTAACCGACCCCCAATATTTTTTCAAGCCCAACATATATTTAGAATATAGAGATGGGCACAAGAGCAGATTAGAGCGTGATTCACGCGTGATTGTGACTGAATTCAATTTTACTCACGTGATTGTGTGTTTGCGTGATTTATTTTCTCTTTATATTTCCTTTCGGACCAAAAAAAGCAACAAAAAAATTTTAAAATTTGGCTTAACTTAAGTTTTTGTTCCGAAAAAAGCAAAAAAAAAAAATGTAAAATTTGGCAGAACTTTAAATTTTGCTGAAAATTTTGAAAGATTTTTGAAATTTTCGTCATTGAAATTTTTTTTTTTTTGTATAAAAAAGAGCTTCGTGAGTGTGAGTCAACGTGAGTGTGAGTGAAGCTTGCGTGAGTGCACGTGAGTGTGAGTTGTATTAAATTTACTCACGTGATTGTGAGTGAGTGTGAGTAGAAAAAATATGCTTGTGAGTGAGTGTGCGTGATTCGAAAATTCCTGACGTGAGCGTGAGTGAGTGTGAGTCAAAAATCACTCACGCGCCCATCTCTAATACCTACACTCTATCTTCAACTGTTAAGCAAGTCACCATAATTTTATTTTTTCAGTTTTTTTTAATGAAATCAGCTCCCTATCGCTCCCACGCTAGCTCCAAGAGAGTGAAACGTAAGACCAACTAACATTATTTTTTTCCCTTAAAACAAATCGATGCCGTTTTTATGCAAATTTATTGATTGAAATTTAAATATTCGAAATGATATTACAAATGATGTTTCGAAATTGTCGCTCTAATCATAAAGTTATCGTTTTGTTTATTGGGTACTTAAATAAAACTTTAAACATCTTAAAAACCATATAAAAGTTTTTAACAGTAATAAGAATTTTTCTTATGTTTATATTTTAATTTTTCTAATGATTTTCTACCATAAACATGTTTAAGACATTTTACTTGATTTGATGTGTAATATACAATGGAATTGGAATATGTGATGTTATACGATGTGATACCATATGAGGAATACAAAATAAGTTTGAAGGATGTTTTAGACTATGAGAATTTTTAACAAAGTTTTAAATAAAAGTTAGTATATTTTGCTCTAAAAAAATTTTTTGTATTGTTGGCTCATTTTCAATTAAAATTTTGTCATCTTAAAAAACAATTTAATTGTATTGAAAAATTGTGTTGTTGAATCGAATACTCTAAAACCCGTTTTGAAAGTTTCAAATGTGTTATAGTTGCATGTTTATGTAGTATATGTAGTTATGTATGTAGTTGGCGTTTTTACATCAAATAAATTGCATGCAGTTTATTGTCATTCGTCTTGTGTTCTTTGAAAATATTTTATCTACTATAGTTTTTCCTCTACACATATACAATTTTTTTATTTTCTTTCTTTTATAACTTTGTTTTTCAACAATTTTTTTTTTCATTCATGTAAAAATGTTTTTTTTTGCTCTGGTTTTTATATTTCATTGCTGGATTCTACTTGAGTCCTACAATTTGTTACTGTTTTACATTTGATGATTTACTGGTGCTAAAGCCAATGGTTTCTTTTTCATTTTTATTATATTTTTTTTGTTATTTTTTTATATTTTTTTCCTTTTTACAAAATGATAAATGAAACTTTAGTGGCTTTTGACCCAGTTAATAAATTTTCTTTGTTAAATGTTTGTTAAAGTTTATAGAGAAATACGAAAGGAATGGACAGATAGAACACGAATCCATCAAAAACAATAAAATTGTCAGTTTACAAAAATATATATTTTTTTATATATTTTTTTTACAACCAAGAAATGTGTCTAAAGCAATTAAAGTTTTGTGTTTTCACTGTAAACTAAAATAAATTCTATTAATTAATCTTATAAACTTAGAAGAGTATAAACAAAAGAGTGTTTTTTTGTTGCAATAACACAATTAGGACAAAATTTAGGAATATGGATTTATTAAATCCAAAAATATTAAGTGAATTTGTTTAGGTTGGTTTTAAGACTAAACAAAATTACTTATATTCGAAAAATTTTTCTAAATTTTTTTTTGATGGTTATTATTATAAACATTATTATAAAAAATAAATAAGCTTTGGATTTTTTAATTAAGATTTTCAAACTTAAATTTTCTGACTTGGCTTACCTGAATTTCAATATAACTTTTCTGTTTTACATCTGTGCTTTCATTAACGTCAATTAAGCTGTTTGCATGTGCTTTCTCTTTTCATTCATTCATTCATTCATTCATTCATTCATTCATTCATTCATTCATTCATTAATTCATTCATTCATTCATTCATTCATTCATTCATTCATTCATTCATTCATTCATTCATTCATTCATTCATTCATTCATTCATTCATTCATTCATTCATTCATTCACTCATTCATTCATTCATTCATTCATTCATTCATTCATTCATTCATTCATTCATTCATTCATTCATTCATTCATTCATTCATTCATTCATTCATTCATTCATTCATTCATTCATTCATTCATTCATTCATTCATTCATTCATTCATTCATTCATTCATTCATTCATTCATTCATTCATTCATTCATTCATTCATTCATTCATTCATTCATTCATTCATTCATTCATTCATTCATTCATTCATTCATTCATTCATTCATTCATTCATTCATTCATTCATTCATTCATTCATTCATTCATTCATTCATTCATTCATTCATTCATTCATTCATTCATTCATTCATTCATTCATTCATTCATTCATTCATTCATTCATTCATTCATTCATTCATTCATTCATTCATTCATTCATTCATTCATTCATTCATTCATTCATTCATTCATTCATTCATTCATTCATTCATTCATTCATTCATTCATTCATTCATTCATTCATTCATTCATTCATTCATTCATTCATTCATTCATTCATTCATTCATTCATTCATTCATTCATTCATTCATTCATTCATTCATTCATTCATTCATTCATTCATTCATTCATTCATTCATTCATTCATTCATTCATTCATTCATTCATTCATTCATTCATTCATTCATTCATTCATTCATTCATTCATTCATTCATTCATTCATTCATTCATTCATTCATTCATTCATTCATTCATTCATTCATTCATTCATTCATTCATTCATTCATTCATTCATTCATTCATTCATTCATTCATTCATTCATTCATTCATTCATTCATTCATTCATTCATTCATTCATTCATTCATTCATTCATTCATTCATTCATTCATTCATTCATTCATTCATTCATTCATTCATTCATTCATTCATTCATTCATTCATTCATTCATTCATTCATTCATTCATTCATTCATTCATTCATTCATTCATTCATTCATTCATTCATTCATTCATTCATTCATTCATTCATTCATTCATTCATTCATTCATTCATTCATTCATTCATTCATTCATTCATTCATTCATTCATTCATTCATTCATTCATTCATTCATTCATTCATTCATTCATTCATTCATTCATTCATTCATTCATTCATTCATTCATTCATTCATTCATTCATTCATTCATTCATTCATTCATTCATTCATTCATTCATTCATTCATTCATTCATTCATTCATTCATTCATTCATTCATTCATTCATTCATTCATTCATTCATTCATTCATTCATTCATTCATTCATTCATTCATTCATTCATTCATTCATTCATTCATTCATTCATTCATTCATTCATTCATTCATTCATTCATTCATTCATTCATTCATTCATTCATTCATTCATTCATTCATTCATTCATTCATTCATTCATTCATTCATTCATTCATTCATTCATTCATTCATTCATTCATTCATTCATTCATTCATTCATTCATTCATTCATTCATTCATTCATTCATTCATTCATTCATTCATTCATTCATTCATTCATTCATTCATTCATTCATTCATTCATTCATTCATTCATTCATTCATTCATTCATTCATTCATTCATTCATTCATTCATTCATTCATTCATTCATTCATTCATTCATTCATTCATTCATTCATTCATTCATTCATTCATTCATTCATTCATTCATTCATTCATTCATTCATTCATTCATTCATTCATTCATTCATTCATTCATTCATTCATTCATTCATTCATTCATTCATTCATTCATTCATTCATTCATTCATTCATTCATTCATTCATTCATTCATTCATTCATTCATTCATTCATTCATTCATTCATTCATTCATTCATTCATTCATTCATTCATTCATTCATTCATTCATTCATTCATTCATTCATTCATTCATTCATTCATTCATTCATTCATTCATTCATTCATTCATTCATTCATTCATTCATTCATTCATTCATTCATTCATTCATTCATTCATTCATTCATTCATTCATTCATTCATTCATTCATTCATTCATTCATTCATTCATTCATTCATTCATTCATTCATTCATTCATTCATTCATTCATTCATTCATTCATTCATTCATTCATTCATTCATTCATTCATTCATTCATTCATTCATTCATTCATTCATTCATTCATTCATTCATTCATTCATTCATTCATTCATTCATTCATTCATTCATTCATTCATTCATTCATTCATTCATTCATTCATTCATTCATTCATTCATTCATTCATTCATTCATTCATTCATTCATTCATTCATTCATTCATTCATTCATTCATTCATTCATTCATTCATTCATTCATTCATTCATTCATTCATTCATTCATTCATTCATTCATTCATTCATTCATTCATTCATTCATTCATTCATTCATTCATTCATTCATTCATTCATTCATTCATTCATTCATTCATTCATTCATTCATTCATTCATTCATTCATTCATTCATTCATTCATTCATTCATTCATTCATTCATTCATTCATTCATTCATTCATTCATTCATTCATTCATTCATTCATTCATTCATTCATTCATTCATTCATTCATTCATTCATTCATTCATTCATTCATTCATTCATTCATTCATTCATTCATTCATTCATTCATTCATTCATTCATTCATTCATTCATTCATTCATTCATTCATTCATTCATTCATTCATTCATTCATTCATTCATTCATTCATTCATTCATTCATTCATTCATTCATTCATTCATTCATTCATTCATTCATTCATTCATTCATTCATTCATTCATTCATTCATTCATTCATTCATTCATTCATTCATTCATTCATTCATTCATTCATTCATTCATTCATTCATTCATTCATTCATTCATTCATTCATTCATTCATTCATTCATTCATTCATTCATTCATTCATTCATTCATTCATTCATTCATTCATTCATTCATTCATTCATTCATTCATTCATTCATTCATTCATTCATTCATTCATTCATTCATTCATTCATTCATTCATTCATTCATTCATTCATTCATTCATTCATTCATTCATTCATTCATTCATTCATTCATTCATTCATTCATTCATTCATTCATTCATTCATTCATTCATTCATTCATTCATTCATTCATTCATTCATTCATTCATTCATTCATTCATTCATTCATTCATTCATTCATTCATTCATTCATTCATTCATTCATTCATTCATTCATTCATTCATTCATTCATTCATTCATTCATTCATTCATTCATTCATTCATTCATTCATTCATTCATTCATTCATTCATTCATTCATTCATTCATTCATTCATTCATTCATTCATTCATTCATTCATTCATTCATTCATTCATTCATTCATTCATTCATTCATTCATTCATTCATTCATTCATTCATTCATTCATTCATTCATTCATTCATTCATTCATTCATTCATTCATTCATTCATTCATTCATTCATTCATTCATTCATTCATTCATTCATTCATTCATTCATTCATTCATTCATTCATTCATTCATTCATTCATTCATTCATTCATTCATTCATTCATTCATTCATTCATTCATTCATTCATTCATTCATTCATTCATTCATTCATTCATTCATTCATTCATTCATTCATTCATTCATTCATTCATTCATTCATTCATTCATTCATTCATTCATTCATTCATTCATTCATTCATTCATTCATTCATTCATTCATTCATTCATTCATTCATTCATTCATTCATTCATTCATTCATTCATTCATTCATTCATTCATTCATTCATTCATTCATTCATTCATTCATTCATTCATTCATTCATTCATTCATTCATTCATTCATTCATTCATTCATTCATTCATTCATTCATTCATTCATTCATTCATTCATTCATTCATTCATTCATTCATTCATTCATTCATTCATTCATTCATTCATTCATTCATTCATTCATTCATTCATTCATTCATTCATTCATTCATTCATTCATTCATTCATTCATTCATTCATTCATTCATTCATTCATTCATTCATTCATTCATTCATTCATTCATTCATTCATTCATTCATTCATTCATTCATTCATTCATTCATTCATTCATTCATTCATTCATTCATTCATTCATTCATTCATTCATTCATTCATTCATTCATTCATTCATTCATTCATTCATTCATTCATTCATTCATTCATTCATTCATTCATTCATTCATTCATTCATTCATTCATTCATTCATTCATTCATTCATTCATTCATTCATTCATTCATTCATTCATTCATTCATTCATTCATTCATTCATTCATTCATTCATTCATTCATTCATTCATTCATTCATTCATTCATTCATTCATTCATTCATTCATTCATTCATTCATTCATTCATTCATTCATTCATTCATTCATTCATTCATTCATTCATTCATTCATTCATTCATTCATTCATTCATTCATTCATTCATTCATTCATTCATTCATTCATTCATTCATTCATTCATTCATTCATTCATTCATTCATTCATTCATTCATTCATTCATTCATTCATTCATTCATTCATTCATTCATTCATTCATTCATTCATTCATTCATTCATTCATTCATTCATTCATTCATTCATTCATTCATTCATTCATTCATTCATTCATTCATTCATTCATTCATTCATTCATTCATTCATTCATTCATTCATTCATTCATTCATTCATTCATTCATTCATTCATTCATTCATTCATTCATTCATTCATTCATTCATTCATTCATTCATTCATTCATTCATTCATTCATTCATTCATTCATTCATTCATTCATTCATTCATTCATTCATTCATTCATTCATTCATTCATTCATTCATTCATTCATTCATTCATTCATTCATTCATTCATTCATTCATTCATTCATTCATTCATTCATTCATTCATTCATTCATTCATTCATTCATTCATTCATTCATTCATTCATTCATTCATTCATTCATTCATTCATTCATTCATTCATTCATTCATTCATTCATTCATTCATTCATTCATTCATTCATTCATTCATTCATTCATTCATTCATTCATTCATTCATTCATTCATTCATTCATTCATTCATTCATTCATTCATTCATTCATTCATTCATTCATTCATTCATTCATTCATTCATTCATTCATTCATTCATTCATTCATTCATTCATTCATTCATTCATTCATTCATTCATTCATTCATTCATTCATTCATTCATTCATTCATTCATTCATTCATTCATTCATTCATTCATTCATTCATTCATTCATTCATTCATTCATTCATTCATTCATTCATTCATTCATTCATTCATTCATTCATTCATTCATTCATTCATTCATTCATTCATTCATTCATTCATTCATTCATTCATTCATTCATTCATTCATTCATTCATTCATTCATTCATTCATTCATTCATTCATTCATTCATTCATTCATTCATTCATTCATTCATTCATTCATTCATTCATTCATTCATTCATTCATTCATTCATTCATTCATTCATTCATTCATTCATTCATTCATTCATTCATTCATTCATTCATTCATTCATTCATTTATTCATTCTTCTTTTATTTATGTTAAACGATTCACCCATTTTAATCCTAGAAAAAGTTCAAAGAACCAGGGGATTAGAAAATCAATCTTTTTCGGCCCGCCCCTTTTGTGGGCGTAGATAAAATAGTGACAAAATTGCATTTTTAACGAATCAAGAAATATATATCTTCTGAATTTTTTTGCATATTGGTAGGTATAAAACAATGGTTCCCAACCTTTGATTCTCGCCCCACTGGGGGGCAATTTGAAGGTTCCAGGGGGGCAACGAGCAAGATTTTTTTAGTCAAATTAACTACAAAAACTATTTTTTTTACGAAAATTAACTACAAAAATTTGTTAATTGCTTAAAATTTTTGCTTAAAACTTAGTTTTAATTCTTACTTTGCGAAACCAGTAGTAATTTTTCATTAAAAACAAAAATTAGAAAAATTAACAAATTTTTCTTAAGTTTAGGGGGACAAGGCTATTTTTTTAACTTAAAAGTGGGGCGTGGCAAAAAAAGGTTGGGAACCATTGGTATAAAAGATTTGGCACAGGCAAACTTAACACTCTCACTTGTTTAAAATAAAGCTTTTCTGAGTTTGTGCTCTTGCAATTTCTATTTCGATTTTCTTAATTTAAAATGGGATAATTGCTTTTCTGAACATTTATAAAGCTTGTCTGCATTTTTCTTGGTTATAGGACTATAGGACTTTCCTGAATTTTATTTGACATTTTGTAAGTTTGTGCAAAATCGAATGGCGATCCCCCAAGAAAACAGCCCTTCTGAAAATTTGTTTACATGTTGGTTGGTATAAAAAATTTGGTTCAACCTGAAATTCACACTTACTTTTTTTTAATAAAGCTTTTCTAAATTTAAGTTGTGCTTATCTGAGCTAGTGCTTTTCCAAATTCAATTGCGCTTTTCTGAATTACAATTGAACTCTTTGCTTTTCTGAATATTTATTGGGCTCTTTTGAATTTTAATTTGACTTCCATGAATTTCAATTGAGTTCTGCTACTCTGAGTTGTAATTGGGTTTTTCTGTATTTATATAAGCTTTTGAGAAGTTTAATTGAGCTTTTCTAAAGCTAAATTCTCGTGTTGAAAAACCCGTTAAAGAAGTCTTAAAAACATTGTCACTCAAAAACATTTTTACACTAAATAAAAAACTTCACTTGAAAAAATTTTACTCTCAAAAAAAAATTTAAAACAATTATTTGAGCAAAAGAAAAGAGAAACCAAAAAAATTATTTAACAGACAAAAAAAAATTGTACCCTTAAAACCCTTTTCCTGTAATTTAACCTAATATTTTTGGCTAAAATTTTTTTTTTTATTTTTCACTTTGTTCGGAACTTTCCGATTTTCAAGTCAAAAAAGGACCCCATTACCCTACGGGTCCAATATTTTTTTAAGTTAATATTGACCCCAAAAGCCAACTTTTCCGAACCCGACGTTTTTGAAATTCGAAAAACGCAAAATTTGTTCTACCATAGTGTACAACTTGCTCCACCATAGGTGCACAATAGGGTGGAAGAGCTTTCCTTTGTTTGAATTTCAAAATCTTCGTGGTCGGAAAAGTTGCCCTTTAGGGTCAATTTTAACACAAACAAGTGAGAGTGTTAAAATCGGCTGTGCCAAATTTTTTATACCCTCCAAAATGTAAAAAAATTAAAAAAAAATTGTCAGGGGCGGTTTTTTTGGGGGAGTATTTGGGGTGTGGGCATTTGGGGTGGGGGTGATGTAGGTCAGTGGGGGACTTTGAAAGCACCTTCCCATCGAGATAAATACACCAAATGATTCATTTATTTTACAAAAAAACATTTTTTCAGAGGTATGCTCAGTTCTTCAAGGGGGAACTTTTTTCCCCTGGCCCGATTTTGCCCGTTCTCGAACTTAACCTGCCTATGAATATAAGACATATTTGTGCCAAACTTCAGGAGTCTAGCTGTTTTATTTTGGACTGCATTGTGTTATCTACAGACTGACGGACAGACGGACGGACGGACAGACAGACGGACATTCACAGAATGTCTTATAATGGATCATGGATCAATAATATGTATACTTTATGGGGTCCCCGACCGATATTTCGATGCGTTACAAACGGTATGACAAAGTAAGTATACCCTCATACTGTAGGGAATAAAAAATATTGGACCTGTAGTGAAATGACTTTGGGTTCCTTTTTTTACTTGAAAATCGGAAAGTTCCGAACAACATGAACAGTTTTTTTTTATTTTTTTTTTTGCAAAAATTATTATTTTCGAATATTACTGGAAAAGTTATTTTAGGGTATTTTTTTTTTTGTTTTCTTTTACTCCAAAAATTACTCCACCCTATTGCACACTCGAAAAAAAAAATTGACGAAAATTTTTTGAAAAAAGTTTTTTACTCAAAATAAAATATTTCTAATCAAAATTGTTAATTTTTTTCACATTAGAAAATTTACTATAACATGGATTCGGTCAAGTCAAATTTAACTTTTCTACTTGTTTTTTTCTTTTTTTAAATTTTTGGGCATTATAAAAAATATTAATGGATTCGTTCAAGTCGAATTAAACTTTTCTACTTGTTTTTTTTATATAATATATATATAATAATTATATATATTTACTTTAGAGACTGTTGTGCTAGAAATCTACTCCAAAATATTTTCCTGGTAATTATAAATCTTAATATTCATTGAACAATTATGTTTGCATCAAAATTGTTTAAACTTATTGTTGCCATAAAATACAAAATTAAATTTCTGTGCCATTTTAAATGTCACGAAATTTGTTTTTTTGTTGTGTGCTAGAAATCTAATCAGTATAAAATGTTGTTAAATATACAAAATTTGTTATTTTTAATTTGTTCAGTTTTGCCAAAGGTGGTAACATTTTGTATAAGAGACATTTCGCTACAAATATATAGAAATTGAAATTATTATAGACCAAATATTTTCAATTATTTCATTGTTTGATTTCACATTAAATTTTAGTAATTTTTTTAATTGTGACAATTACAAATTTAATCATTTTTAATTTTTACAAAACCTTTAAAAATAATTTAGTTTTTCAGATTTCGTTCTAAAATTTAAAAAAATATTTTGTGTGGAACACCTTAAACATTTGAAATTGTTGCTGCTTGTTTTTTTTTTGCCTGCATTTGTTGAAAATATATTTCATATTTATGTTTCTAATTTATTTGCATAATTAGATTTTATAAAACCATATGACGGTAGAAACACACACGTGTTCTAAAAATATTTATTTATACAAAAATTCATTTAAGGATATTAAATTAAATTTCAAGAGATTTAAAACGAATTTTACAAAATAAATTTAAGCAAGAAAGTTTTTTTCGAGTATTAAAATAAAAATTATTTTAAATAAAGAAATAATTGTTGTAGTTGGGGATTGTTTAAAAATTTTCTTTACTTATTAAATAAATATTTTAAAATAAGTTAAAAAAATGTCTCCTGACAATAAGGAATTTCAAATAAACTAATGAATTTTTAAACAAATGGCGCCCAAGTGGGGACCCGGTTCTAAACTGCAAAAATTAGAGAATTGAGGCAGTGAAAATGGAGGTTTGGGTTGCGGTTATTCCGGACTAAAACAAATATTTATATAAACGATTTATTTGTCATATTTAAATAATATAATTTGCTTTTAACATCTACAATATATTTAATTAATATAATTGTTTTTGATTTGGAAGTAAAGTGTTAACAATTACTTTAATCACTGGAAGTTTATTAATATTTTTTTTAATGATTTTAGATTTATCTCTGTTTGATTCTAAACAAATTAAAATTTAACTGATATTAAATCGATATTCAGTCTTTCTTTCACCATTTCATTCAAAATCAAAAAATGTGTCTACAATTTTTTTTGTTGAAAATTTATTATAAAAATTTTCTTTCATTACTTTTTGTTTAAACATTATTCATTTCCATACATTAACTTTTATCGAAAAGTTTATAATAATTATGTCATAAACACATCATTTGTAGTAAAAAATCTGCTACACATAAAACTTTTTTTCATAGTAGCTGTATGAAACATGTATGTGTTAAAAAAGTATTTTATCATGCCAAAAGAGTAGAAAAAGTTTTTTAAAGAAAGAACATTAATTATTGTGGGAATATACTTTAAAGTAGAATGGAGCAAATACTTGTGTTTTTTTTTTGAAAATTTTAAAAGGGCATTTTGGGAAATACCGAATCTCAAGAACCCGGGATATAAATATCAGTGGGGATACCTTTCTCTCCCACGATAAATTTTTACTAATTAATTTATTATACATTTTGCACTACTGTCAGGGGCGTATCCAGGATTTTATTTCGGTGGGGGCCCAACATTTTTTTCAATTTTTTTTTTTTTTACAAAAAATTTACATAACAGCACATGTTTAAGAATTTTTCTTGATCTTTTCCTTGAACTGATTGTATCACAATCAGATTCTTAATTTTTGTGTAAGTTTAAAACTGGAAAAAAATTAAATTTCTTTTAATATTTTAAAATTTTTTGAGAGACGTAAGCCTTTTTTTTATCAGTTGTTCAAATTAGTTGAACATGATTATTTTTATATTTCAATATTTATTATTTTACAATCCATTTTTAATAATTTGAAAAACCCAAAATATGTTTAAAAGATTATGGTTGTTTGTTTAGGACATTACACATGGCAAGCGCATGTGTAGCAATAAAGATAAAGAGTCCTATTACAATAAATACAGCATTTTAGAAAGGAGAAAACCCACATGTGTAGCACTGATAAATAAAAAGTCGCACATTGATAAAAGGGTCCCATGCTGAGATAACCATAATCAGGTAGTCTAGTTTAGTTTTAAGAGTTTTATATTTAGTACTTAAGGTTCATATATTTTAATAAACATCAGTGTCTTACAAACATTCATCAACGTAGCGCGTTATATTTTCAATCGCGCTGCAATTATAGAAAGTTTAAAAAATAACATTTCTATACAGGGTCCTTCGAACCGGATCAGTGACAAATGGATATTGAAGTCCATCACTGCCTGACCGAGTAAAATCCTGGAAATCCGAAGATTTCTGGAAGGAAATAGGATCCAACACTGTTTGGATCAGTGTTAAAAAATTTAGTACAGGTCAGCAAAATATACTGGCTACTAAATTTTTAATAAAATAAGCGTTGTCACGGCTATAACAGTGACAAAGGCGATAACCCGGCTATAACAGGGATTAAAAAAAAGCAAATTCATAATGGGAGAAATTCAAATCCCAATATTTGATGGCCATGAATATCAATGGCAATCATTCCTCGATATGTTTATGGAACATGTCGATGGAAGCAAAAATATTCCAACATGGGAAAAGTTTTGCAGATTGAAGTGCGCTGTCCGAGGTACTCCGGCTTTACTTATACGTCACTTAATGATAAGAGACGATAATTATGCAGCAGCATTGGAAATACTTCAAAAGAGGTATGGGCAACATCAACAAATACCACACACTTTTAAAAAAGAAAAGAAGGAAGTTGATCAAGAGAAGAAGGAAGTTGATCAAGAGAAGCCGTTGAAACAAGCCAGTATGCCATCAACAACTCACCAATTACAACCATCGATTGTCGATGAAATAAAAATCAAGGACATTAGCAATGTCCAAGAAGAAGCCAAGGAACTACATGAAGAGTTCATGGAAGAGGTAGAATGGATGCGCAAAAGATTATCAGAACTACCTACAATAGTATCTGACGCATCCAAAAACATGCTGGACTTACAGACCCAGCAAATAAAAAAACGTTTTGCAGCATTGGAAGACGCTTATAAAAAACTTTGCGGGATAAAGAGCTCTAAAGAGGTACGAATGCTAATGAAAGAAATAGACGATGAGTATTTCATGGCTCTCGCATTACTTGTAAGAAAAAGGTATACACCCTCGGTGCAAATCTCCCCGGAAGCTCCTCACTTTGGAGGAATTAAAAAACGTGAACAATTGTCACAAAATCTATTGGATGAGCTACAGGCCCCGTTTCAACAATCTTTGCCGAAGAAATTATTTGTTCAGGATGATAAGCAATGTAAAATTCAACTGCAACAAAATCAAAATCAAACACATCAAAATTTGCAGAATCAGTCCTATGGTAAAAATTATGAAAAACCACCCCAAGAAGAAAAATGTGAAGATCTTCAAGTTAGTGGATATCTAACAACAAACAATTTTACCCATAGCGCAGAGGCACATTTCACAATCCCTTCGGCTAATTTTGATAGAGCATTACTTAAAGGTGAATCACAACAAATACTTAAAATAATAAATGAAGAGAAGCAGCCTTTTCTATCAACTATCGCAAATTTTGCTATTGATGATGCGAATAAAATTTATTTTCAAATTGAAAGAACCCCATCAGAAGCTACCGCCTTGAATTTCATACATGACCAAAGCTCAGTATCATCCGAATTTGATTACAATGGTATGCCTAATAAAAATGCCGTTCGAGCGGGGAATGCAATTCAAATGCATGTACAAGTGCAGAAGTACGATCGTACAGGCATTCGCCAGCTTGAAGTTGATAATACAATTAAAAATGAGGTGAATCAACGAGTTGCAACATTAAAATGGACCGAGAAAGAAGATTATGTTATCTCCAATACCAATAGAAGGAAGATAACTGAAGATATCCAGATAAGATCGGCAGCCTGGAATCAAATAGTTTTCTTGCTTATTATCGTGTGCTACAAGGTTAGGAAGAAAAAGAAACAAGCATCCTTCCCTCCGGAATTGTCCCGGGCAGAATGTTCAAATTAGTTGAACATGATTATTTTTATATTTCAATATTTATTATTTTACAATCCATTTTTAATAATTTGAAAAACCCAAAATATGTTTAAAAGATTATGGTTGTTTGTTTAGGACATTACACATGGCAAGCGCATGTGTAGCAATAAAGATAAAGAGTCCTATTACAATAAATACAGCATTTTAGAAAGGAGAAAACCCACATGTGTAGCACTGATAAATAAAAAGTCGCACATTGATAAAAGGGTCCCATGCTGAGATAACCATAATCAGGTAGTCTAGTTTAGTTTTAAGAGTTTTATATTTAGTACTTAAGGTTCATATATTTTAATAAACATCAGTGTCTTACAAACATTCGAGGTACGTGTTTTATTTCTAATTTAAAAGTAATTCCGCGTACATCAGTTGCTGACACATTTTAGCAAAATAGATTATCAGCATCTGATTTTTTTTTCAAAGAATTGTCCAAGATTTTATGACAATTTCCAGTTAAGACAGTTTTTGTTTTAGAAAAAGTCAAAGACTCTAAATCATATTTCCAATGGAAAACGTTTCTCTTGAAAAAGTCATTTTAAGAAACGATTCTGTAAACATATTCATAAAATAATTTTCCAAAAGAAAAGACTCCGTTTGTAAGACATTTTCCCAGAATCTGAGATATTTCTAGTCTAGCACATTAACTCAGATTCTGAAACATTCTACAAACATTCTTTTTCTATAAGAAAAATAATTCAGAACCTGAGACCTAGATTCTAAAACCGTTTTCCTAAAGAAAAGTTCTCGGATTCTAAAAAAATTTTCGTATAGAAAAAGTCTAAGATTCTAAGACATTTTTCCTATAGAAAAAGTCTCAGATTCTTAAGACATTTTTCCTATAGCAAAATTCTCAGATTCTTCGACATTTTTCCTATAGAAAATATCTCAGATTCTCAGACATTTTTTCTACTGAAAATTTCTTTGATTTTGAGACATTTTTTTTTCGAAAAAGTCTCAGATGCTTAAACAATTGTCCTATAGAAAAATTTTCAAATTCTTAGACGTTTTCTTATAGAACAAGTCTCAGATTCTGAGAAATTTTGCCTATAGGAAATTGTCAGATTCTGAAAGATTTTTCATATAGAAAAAGCTTCGGATTCCAAGATATTTTTCCTAAAGAAAAAGTCTCAGATTCTGAAATATTTTTCCCATAGAAAAATACTCAGATTCTGAGACATTATTCTTATAGAAAAATATATTTTTACAAGAGAAAAAGTTTAAGATTTTGAGCATTTTTCTGTACCAAAAGTCTCAGCTCGTGTCTCTAACAATGAGACATTTTTCCTATACCAAAATCTTAGATTTAGAAATAATTTTCCTTAAGAAAAATTCGTTGATTCTGAGACATTTTTCGTAAAAAAAAGTATAAAATTCTGAGACATTTTCCAAGATTGTAAGAAAAATTCTGAGAAATTTTCCTACAGAAAGTTTTAAGATTCTAAAATATTTTTCATATAGAATAGCCTCAGATTCTAAGAATTTTTTTTTTATAGAAAAAATCTCAGATTTTGAGACATTTTTCAGATTCAGAGACATTATTCCTATAGAAAGGCTCAGATTCTGAGAATTCTTTATAGAAAAAGTCTCAGATTCTGAGACATTTTTCCTATAGAAAAAGTCATAGATTCTGAGAAAAAGACCAATATTTTAAGACATTATTACTATAAAAAAGTCTTAGATTCTCAGACATTTTTCTTATAGAAAGTTTTAGATTCTGAGACATTTTTTTTTTTAGAAAAGAGTATGATTCTGAGACATTGTTTTTTAAGATTTGACTACATTTTACTTACAATTAGGTCCATTTTTTTGTGTACATAAAACTTCAGATTCTAAGATATTTTTCATTAGAATCTTAAGTTGAAAAGTTTCAAATTCTAAGAAAAAATTTTTAGATTTTGAGATTCTTTTAACAGAAAAATTTTCAGTTTCAAAACATTTTTCTTCAAAAAGCTTTAGATTCTTAATGTTTTTCGATTTTTTAAGAAGTTTTTTAATATTGTACTTGTTATTTGATTCCAAATCCTGAAATTTGTGAAATCATTTCGGGGGGGGGGGGGGCTGGGTTCTTAGTTCTTCAAGGGGAAACTTTTTCCCCCTTATCCGATTTTGCCCCTTTACGAAGTTAACCTGCCTATGGCCATAAGTCATATTTGTGCCAAACTTTAGGATACTAGCTCTTTTATTTTGGACTGCATTGTGTTATCTACAGACGGACGGATATTCATAGAATGTTTTAGAATCGATCATGGATCAATAATATACACTTAGAAAATTATGTAAGTTACTACATGTTAGTTGTTTGTATATTTTACAGTAGTTAGTTGTTTTCAACTACAAAGTCAGTTGTTTTTGTATGAAAAATATCAAACAACTATTTCTGTTAGTTATTTTAAGTCGTTTTTTTGAACAACTAACAAAAAATTACTGTAATGTAGTAACAGTTATTTAAAGAAGTTAATTTTACTTTTTTTATTTCTTAAAAATTTTCAAAGTTTTTTTCCAAAAAAATAAAATAAATTTTCGTTTTTTTATTTTTCACAACTTTTTTTAAAAAAAAAAGAAACTTGAAAAAAATTTGGTCTTCAATTTTTTTCCGAAAAATTTTTTGAAAAAAAAAAAAAAATTATATATTGATTATTTTATTTTTACTAAATTTTAGTTGTTTTGACTACAAATGTAAGTAGTTTTTACTGCATAAGTCAGTTGTTTTTTGTCAGTTAAAATAACTAACATTGTTAGTTGATTTAACTAAAAAAGTAGTTGACCCCAAAACAACTTACAAAGTAGTTATTTTAACTGACATTTTCAGTTGATTTTACTAACATAATTTTTTGAGTGTATATACTTTATGGGGTCCCCGACCGATATTTCAATGCGTTACAAACGGAATGACAAAGTGATGATACTCCCATACTGTGGTGGAGGGTATAAAAACAGCTGATCAGAACTGCACGAAATAATTTCGTTATTTTTTTTTAGAAATTTTATACGAAATTTAAAATGAAATGTTGTTACATTGTGGAGAGTATCGACGTGTTCGGAAATCCGAATTTAACTTTTTTCGATTAGAAATTAGAAATTAAAAAAAAAATAAAAAAAAATTTTTATCCCACTCTAATATACAGTAACAAAAACATTAAAATCTTTGCCAAAGATATAATTTGCCTGTAACAAAAATAACAAATACATAAATTTTACTAAATTTGCGTATAGAAAAAATAACATATGCGAAATTCCGTATTGTTTTAAATTGCTTTAAAAATAAAATATGTTTAAGACAGAAATTATATTATTCCACCCGAGAAGCTAATACAAAACATAGTTAAAACAACTGCATTAGTTGTTAAATGCGCTAACTACATTATCGGTAAAATCAATATTTACAGCAACTGAAAAAAACAACCTGTGGCTAAAAAACTACTGATGTAAAAATAACTGTTTGTCTATAGTTACTTTGACTGCTACTCAAATTGTTACAAGTAAAGTATTTTTGTAAATTTTTTTTTACCAAAATGGATTGATGAAAAATTAAAAAAAAAAATTATCCATTTGCACGTTTCACAACTTTTTTTGTTATTAAAATATTAAAATTTGTAGTTTTAAACATTTTAATTTTGGTACCCGTTAAAAATTTTTCAGAAATAACTACTTAAAAAAAACTGTTTATAAAATTCGAACTTTTTTACAGTTGTTTGTTAAAAAATCGAAAAAACTATTAAAAAAAATATAAAATTAATACAGTGTGTTTTTTTACAGTTGTTTTTTAATAAACTCAAACAACTACATGAAACAACTGTTACCACAATGTAGTATTTTTTATTTTTTTTTATTTTTGTAATTATTTTTTGAAACAGTAAAAAAAGTTTTTTGACATTTTTATACAAAAACAACTGTTACATAGTAACTGCTACATAGTAACTGAAAAATTTTTCTGTAAGTATTTGTCAAATATCTTCAAAGAACCACAAACAAGTAAATCAGACACAGTGCTTTCTAAAGAATAATATAATGTCAGTTCCGTTCGGTTAAGCGTAGTTCTCTGTTCGATTTCAAACTCCATATAAAAAAAATTGTTTGGCAAAATGGTAACAGAGATGGTAGTTGTGAAATGCCTTATATGCAAGTATGCTTAAGGATAGAAAAATATTGCTTTAAATATTTGTAAATTCTTTAACATAAATTTTAATTGTTAAACATTTTCCATAAATATGTATGTATATTTGAGGTTTTACAAGTTGGTTAACAAATAACATATTTTTTAATTGCTACCCGAGTAAAAATTCTACAATCAAATTTGATAACAAAATTTTTACGAAACAAAGTTTTTTGTGTGAAAAATATTCGACTAAAACAGACGACTTAAAGCATTTTGTAGTTTTAGGTTATGTTGAATGTAGAAAAATTTTTGAGGTGTCAATTAATTGTCGTTTATTATAACTAGGGATGAGATTTCCATGCAAATGCATGTTTTTTGTCGATAGTCTAAAAACGATATCGACCAATTATCTTTCCGAATCAAGAAATTTGCTTAAAATGGCATCGATTTGTTTTTGCATATTTTGCATATATTGGTAAAAATGAATATTTTTGCATATCTTGGGCTTAAATGCATATTTTGCATATTTTCGCATATTTTGGCATAAATTAGAAAAACCCAAATTGAAATTTATTTGATTCAAAAGCTATTTTAAAAATTTAATTTGGAAATACGAAAAATTATTTTTTTTCTTGAATTTTTTTTTTATAGATTGTGTTAATTTCTAAAAAAATCTTGCTTATATAAAGTTTTAAATGTTACTATTTAAACCTGGCGTTACTTTTTGCTTTTTAAGAAGTTTTTCCTATGAAAACAAGATTTTTATTGCACACATTTTATGAACCGATATCGCTCAAATGCAATACCACACTTCTTAAGCAAGCTTTAAAAGCTTTTTAATTTTAAAAGTTTCATGAAAAAATGTTTTCAAAGCCAAACTTACGGAGTTTATTGCACTATATTAAATAAACAAATTGTTTAACAGAAGTTTCAGTTTTTCGAAAAATTAAGCGAGATTTGCGATATATGGTAAAATTTAGAAATTTTTTATGACAAAGGGAACCTGGTTGCTGTTCTTCAAAATAATAGTAGGGGACACATATTTACCAAAGATTTTAAAGTAAATTGATTGCCCTGATAAGTATTTAAAAACATTACCCTTTATGATTAAGAAAGATTACTCTAGCTCGAGGTCACTTTTATTTACTAATTATTGCGATGATATTGTCAAAGTAACAATTTTCAAGAAACTATTTATAAAGTTTGTTTGCTTTAAATTGATTGGTATGGTAATTTCCCAGGCAGAAACTGCCAACCGTTCCAAAGAAAAAGTCTCGGCAAAGCACTTTATTTTTTGTGTAGAAGGTAGTATGAATTCGAAAAAGTGCTTTGCAAGCGCTTTGCCAATGTTTTTCTATTTAAATCCGTTCAAAGTATAAATTTTTTATTAAAATTTATTAATTTTCGTAACAATTGGAATATTTTTTATTTCCCTGCAGGATAAGTGCCCGGTTCTTGATAGTTCTCGTGATATGTCACTTACAAGGGAAGTCTCCCTGGTGTCACCCTCCGATCTTCATGAAATTTGGATATGTTGTTAAGAACGAAAATTAATTCGACACGTATTTTTGTTTAGCGGCCCAAAATTATTTTTAGGGAGGGTCGATTTGTCTGGGGGGAAATTGACCTTTTTCAGTTTTTTACGATTTACGCCTATTTAAACAAAGTTAATATAGGCATGTGTGGTATCAGATTAAAGGTATTAAAAATACCTATCGCGTGGTGCAAACAACTGGCCAAAGAAGTTAATATTTTTTGACTTATTAACAAAAATGTCCTAAAATTTTGGTATTTTTCAACAATATGACGAAAAGTTGTGCATGTTTGGACACGTTCTTAGCACACGTGGATAGGTTTTCCAAAGACCTTTCATTTGGCATGTAACATGACTAGGTTTCTTTGTATAATATAGGAGATAAACGAAAAAAACTAAAAAATGACCTTGTCTTCCTCCCTCCGTTTTACCCCCTAAATATGAATATGGGCCGCAAAAAAAATACGTGTCCCTTTACATATTACAAAATTGACACCTTTTATATAAAAACACCTGTTTCTTTCGTGAGGAAGTGTCCTATCCCTTTGAAACACTACCCGATTCGGTTCAATACACCACTTTTTTCGTGACTTTTCAAAAAATTTTCCTAGAAGCATTTTTAATAAATTTTTTATTCCAAAACGCAATGAAAACTGCAAACAAATTTTTTCCGGGACTTAAAATTAAATATTTCAAAGTTTGTCCAACATTTTTTTTATTCTAATAAATTAGTTAATAAATTTTTTATCCTAATTTAATAAATTTCTTTATTCAAATAAACACCAAAAAAAAGTTGTGTCTTATGGACTTATTCAATTTTGATACGTCCCATTTTTTTGTTCTAAAAGTGCTATAATAGTACCATATTTTTTGTTTTTAAAGCGCTTTCAAAGCGCTTTTAAATAGCATCGGCGTACCGTTTACCGTGGTTATCATTTTGGACGCTGGGGGAGTACTAAACTGTGATGCTTTCCCAGCACACAAGCGACCATAAAAGGTACTTTGCCAGCGCTTTCCCGTTCGTATTTTTCTGCCTGGGTTTGCAAGACTAACTAGATACGTGTTTCGATCTTGAAAATTTTTACTTTGATTGCCAATCATAATTATTAGTAAAGTAACGTGACCTCGAGCTCGATTAATTTTTCTCAATACAATGTATAGGTAGAATAATAAATAATTTGTATTAATTTAAAAATTAAAATAGAATTTTTCCTTTATGTTACAAACACAATTTCATATTTAAATATTTAAAATACTTTCAATAATCTGTAGTTCCTTAAATTAGATTTAATTTCAAAAGAAAACAATGGTATGTAAATCGAATTTTAATGACTTAAATAGCATTTATCATTGTCAACTAGTTCAAAAGGAAAAAGGAGTCACAAAATAATCAACAAAGAAGATGCTGATTTCTTTGTTTAATTTTTATAAAAAAAATTAAATTTAATAAAACCAAACACAAAAGAATTTCTAATTCAAATTTTAAGCATAATTTTGGTTTGTCTAATGAAAATTCTAAATGAATTTCAGAGAATAAAATATAAACAAAATAGTGCTGGTATTTAAAATAAAGTAATTTTGGTTTAGAATAAATCTTATTCATAATAAATTTTAAAAATTGAAGATAATTTGTTGCCCAAAATCTGTTTCAGAATCGATTACGTATTATTATTGTTGATCTGTGATCGATTCTAAGATATTCTGGCGATATCGGTGTGTCTGTTGAAATAGCGATCACGGCCTAAATATGACACAGATATGTTAAATATGTTAAGTTGCAATCATAACTTAACACATTTTTTTTTTGTTGTTGCTTCGAAAAGTTTGGTATTGCATTTGAGCGATATCGGTTTAGCGGTTCAAAAGTTATGAACAAAAATGTAAGAACACCTCAAGAATTTTTGTATACTCAACACTAAAAACAAGTTCGTGAAAGTAATGAAAATTGTTATAAGCTTAAAAAAGGATTAAAATTTTAAACCGCAGACAGGTTTCAAGGTTTCATTTGATCCATGAAACTGATGTCTTTAAAATTCATTTCAACAAAAACTTTTAAGAAAACAATGAAAATATTCGTTGAACTTGTTGGAAATGTTTTATGAAATTTTTCATGAAATGAATGAAAGTGTTCATTGATTAACCCCCAGTTTCTGTAATACGAACGCCATTCGTCTGCGACGAATTTTACAATAACAAAATACACACAAATTCGTCACGAACGAATGGCGTTCGTATTACAGAAACTGGGGGTAAATGTGGAATAGCAGTAGGTAAACGAAGGAAAACTGAAACTTTAAATTGATGAAAATTTTCATTAATAACATTTTTTGTTGAGTAACGTGTAACCGTCACTGAAATTTTATTTAATTTACGTGAATGTAGTATACATGGTAGAAAAAATACACTTTTAAATTTTTTTATGGTTTTCACTTAGTTTTCTCACCCAAAATTTTACTCAAACCTAAAATTGTAATAATATTATAAAATAGCGTCGATTTTAGTAGAGAAATTCTAACAGCTGGCAGCAAGACTCTGAATACCTCTAATGTGGTTTAAAAATAATTTAAGTTTATGGTGTGTTTGTTTCTCTGTCAGAAAATGGAGGGGTTCAGTGTTTTCCTTTTTTTTAAATCTCATGTTCTGTTTTTTTTTTTTTTGTTTTTCCTAATTAGTTTCAAAGAACAAAATACATCCTCAGGCAGTACAATTTCTTTATAAGATAATTTAAAAAAACCCCAAGTAATTGAAAAATAAACTTCAACTTTAATTTAAACAATAATAGAAACTGTCATATTTTATTTTGTTATATGCAGTAGAACAAAAGTATTCACTGATACTGTTGTTAAATATAAATGCATACACTGAAAGAAAAAAGTTGTTTAACTTTCAAGGCAAATTTGGGTAATGAGTTATGAAAAGTTATCCTTAATCAGTATATTATTTATGATGAGTAGTCGGTCCCTAGCAAAATATTTTCATGCCAAGAAGCTGTTACAGAATCAGTCATTAAAATCTCTAAAACCGATTGTATTTTTGATAAGAATTTTTAATTTATTCATTAAATTTTTTTATTGATTTAATTAAATATTACCTACATTAAAATAAACATATGGAAATTTTAATTGATTCAACAAATATTGAAATTCATTTCGTTCGAAGACAATATATCTTTAAGATAGTTTTGATGATTTATTAAACATTATATTTACTTAATTAAATATTTTATTGATTCAATTGAAGGGCTTACTGCAAGAACTTGATAAGCAACATTTAACTTTTTTGTGTTTTTCGCCTTCTGCTGATGTTCCATTGACAGATTTTTGACAGTTTAAAATTTTTATTAGATAAAAACTTTTACATATTTTTTAGAAAACATGAAATTTTCGTAATACGTTTGAAATCAATCATTAGTTTAATTAATTCAACAAATTTCGTAAATTATTTTAGTTAACAGTTATAAATATTTATAGAAGACAAATTTTTATTTATTTTAAAAAATATATCAAAATCAACCATTAGTTTAATTGACAGAAATCAATCATTCGTTTAATTGATTTAACAAATTTTGTAACTGTAAGTTATTTTTTTAAATATTTTTGTCGGTGTATTAAGTATAATAAAAATTATTCTTTCAGTGTATAAATGCACTTACTTTTCTTTGCATAAAGCAGTAACTATAAAGCAGTAGACTGACATTTTTTTGTATGGCAAAAAATTTTTTCTTCCGATTTTGAAATTTCGGACAAAGTTTTATTCTCCTAAGCCTAAAAATAATATGGTACAAATTTGAGGCCAATCGGATTAAATTATACCATGCGATTAAAGTTTTGAATTTTTGAAAATTAAAAAAAAAAAATATAATAAAATATGTTTTCCGATACATCAATTTGATGCCCTGAACACAAATATCAAAAAAAGTTCAAAATCGGTCGAATGATTTTAGAGATATCGCTTTAAGAAATTTGCAAAAAAATGGCGCTATTTTTTCTACGTTCAAGAAATTTAAAACAAAAAGTCTTAAAATTTCTTTGCGGGTGACACTAGGGAGACTCCCTTGTTAGTCAAAATTACAAAGCAATAATTTAGGTTCACTTTAAGACTTTCCTTGTAAATTTCAGGAAAACCCAACGATAAAATTAAATTTTGATGACGGAATCGAATTCAGAAGGTTAAAATACATAACGATTAGTGGGTATGGTTTCTGGGTCAGAATCTTTTTTATTTTTAGGGGGACTGTGTTATTTACACAGTGGACTGCGATACGAATATCAAAAAAAAAAAACTAGAATCCGTTGAACGGTTTTCGAGATGTCTCTAATTTAAATGTGCAAGTAAAGTAATTGGTGGTTTTTTTCCATGTTCAAAAATAATTTTTTGTTTGTTTGTTTCTCTCTCTCTCATAGAGCTCGAAACAAACTTTAACTTAAACTTAATTTGAGACAAATCAGATAATTTTCACAGCATTTTGATCAAAGTTTGGTATCTTCCAAAAATTAAAAAAAAACCCAAAATTTTGTTCGAAGGACCCCACAGGCTAAAATTATCGGATTTGACTTCAAAGGGTAAAGAGAAAAAAATTAAGAGATTTTTTTTTTAATAAACCGATTTTTTTTCCAAATTTATAATAGTGATACCTCGAAAAAAGTTCGACCGATATTAATTTTTTTTTTGATGTTCGTGTTTAGCTTATCAAAGTTTATAAATATCATGCATCGCACGATTTATTTATTTTTTATTTTCAAAATTCCAAAACTTTGATCTCCCGAGTCCACGGCGTAATTTAATCTAATTCACTCAAAATATTTTGTAGGCAAAAACAACTGAAAAACACATTTAAAACCAGTGAATAAACAATTGAAAACCATTCCAGTAATTTTTCATTTGTTTTAACAAACATCAACATTTATTTTTTACTGTTGACAAAAATTTTCTAAAATAAATAACATTAAACATTAAAAAATTACGGTTTTTTTTATTCTTTTTACCAACAAATTCGAAAAAAATAACCTACGAAAACATTAAAAATTAATGATAGTTCTGTTATTTTTACCAACAAATTCCAAAAAAATAACCTTCGAAATCATTAATTTTTAATGTTTTTTTAATGTATTTTTTACAATTTTCTATTGAAATGTTTTTTTTTAATTTTTTAATAAAATTTTGGGAATCGATCCCACAATCATCTACATTCTGGACAGACACTCTACCCATCGTGCCAAAGTCACTTGATACAAACATGTTTTTATATTTCTATAAATAATTTTTTGAAATACAAAAAAAAACCTACTTGTGTAGGTAAAAACTAATGTTATCTCATTAAAAAATACCAACAATTCAAAAAAAAAAAATACTTACACAAATCATTAAAAATTTAAAGAATAATCAGTAGTTTTTACTTACAGAACAAAAATAAATGACTTTAAATATTAAATGTTAATGAAAGTCTTTATTTTTTAGTGTGTTATTTTTGAAACAAAGAATAGAAATGGTCATTAATAACAACTGAACATCAAACAAATGTTTTTTCTTTTAAAAACGACTAAACGTAAAAATTTTAAAATAAACTACAAACAGTTAATGACATAATTTTTTGAGTGTTGGCCTTAAATTTGTACCACATAAGCTTTAGGTCTAGGAGAATACAAAATTGACTGGAAACTTGGAAAAATCAAAAGTTGAGAAAAAATGCTCCTCTAATGCTGTAGTGTAGTAGCAATAGTCTTTTATACTAAAAAGTACTAGTAGTCTTCTTTGAATATTTGTGCATTATAAGCAGCTCTTTATTGCAATTGTTGTTGTAACAACTTTAATACCCAGTACTTGTTTTAACTAGAGAAAAGAGTTTCTAATAGGGGAGACAAACAAATACACAAATGTACTCACGCATACTTATTTTCTTACAGAATGAAGTAAAGTACATACAATTCAAAAATGTTGCTTACATTTTACTTTAAATTTAAACACAAGTACTGGGAACAAATGTTACTACTTTGTATGTGTATTACTAAGGATATTTTCTTGTTTTAACGTTTTATTAGGGAAATGCAAATTTAGAAACAGGAGGCCATTTTATTCACTAGGATCAGAAATTAAACCTAAACATATTTTGCTGTTGAATTTGCTGATTCAAAATTTTGAAAATTTACCAACATTAGTCGCTATACGGAATATCTCGAAAATGGAACGTGCTACAAAAATTTTGTATTTTATTTGAGATATCGCTATTTGACATTTACAAAAATGGCGATTTTTTCCTACGGTCAGTACGTCGTGGATTAAAATAATAAGATTTGGCAAATTTTTATTTTGTTTTCATTAAAAATATTTTTATTAAATTTTTATTAAACATTTTTTTTATTCATCAAAATTAATTTTTCCATCCAATCTAAAACTTAATTTTGAACCTCCGTAATTTGGAAAACAGCAATAATCATACGGTAGATTATTTTTTGTCGTAATCATCATTTCCTTTTTGAGATGTCAAAAGATTTACTTTTTCTAAATGTGATGGATAATATGTATAAAGGAATTAACTTTAATGTAAAATTTCTTTAATATATCGTACAAATAATAGATGGGACTAATTAATTAAAAGAACCAATCAATTTTAGATTTAATTATCAAATGGTTAATGTAAACAATTGCACTATAATTAATATCGTTGGATTATAAAATTTTTGGAGAGACCTTTGATTTCAAACACTGACAATGAAAAGTTCCCAGGTTTGCTTTAAAATATTCCCAAAATTGCCTTTGATTAAATTTCGTTTAATATTTTTTACATTCAATTTCACAATACTTGAAACTGACATGTCATCAATTTAGTTAATTACCATATTTTATATTAAATATTATTATTTAATTGTTTTTCTTTTATCCTTAAAAAAATTTCAACTTCAAAAAGACTTACTGACTACCATAGAAATACTGGAATTAATTAATACGAATCAGAATCTATAATGAATTCCAAAAGAAAATTTCCATTTAATTACATTTTAACAAGATTTAATCAAAAATACTAAAACACAGGCCTGTTCTTAGCTGCAGGACAATGAAAAGAAAATGGGCAGCAAAGTGAACAAAAATATACGAAAATTAGTAATTCAAATGTTTTTTTTTTGGGAATACTATAAAAATAAAATTACCTTCAAATTGTAATAAATATAAACAAAAAATAAAATTCAAATAGAAAGTTAACAATTTGTGGGATGATATTTTAAGAAAATTTCAATAGCCCAGGCCATAAAGTAAATATTCAAAAGCAGAATTAAATACGGAACAAAACAAAATTATGTAAAAAAAGTAAAAAAGTTTAAGTCGGCCTTGACGAATGTGTGGATACCCTTAACAATTTAAAAAATGTTGTTGCAATAAACTTTATTTGACAAAAAAAAAATCCGCTGAAAAAAATTTGATGAAAAAAATTTTTTTGGCTAAAAAAATTGACTGATAAAAAAAAAATAATTAAAAAAAAATTTGCGCGGAAATTTTTTTTTGGCGAAATAAAGAAATTAAGTTAAATTCGGCCTTGACCAATGGATAATATCCATACATTGGATACCCTCCACAATGTAAAAAATATTATTGCAAAAAACAGTTTTTTTTAACAAAATTTTGTAAAAAAAAAAAAATCCGCTGAAAAAAATGGTGAATAACGTTTCGAAAATAAAAAAATGTTGGGGTAAATAATTTGGTAAATGAAACTAATTTTGAAATAAAAAAAAAACTAAAAAACAGTTTAAATATATCATCAAACAGTTAAATTAAAGCATTTTGTATTTTTAGGTTATGTAGAATGTACCATAATTTTCGAGGTGTCCTTACATTTACGTTAAAAATTTGTTAACCGATGAACCGATATCGCTTTAATTAATACAATGCCAAACTCCAAATGCAATGCCAAATATCTGTGTAATATTTTGGACGTGATCGCCATTTCAACAGATAGACGGACATCGCTAGAATGTCTTAGAATTAATCACTAATCAAAAGTGGTTCTGACCCAGAAACTACACCCACTAATCCCTAATTTATTTTGACCTTCTGAATTCGATTCCCCCATCAGAATTGAATTATATCGTTGGGTTTTTCTGTTATTTACAAGGAAATTCTACATAGTGAACCTACCTGATATTCGTAAAATTGGGCAAGTTAAACATTTTTTAAATTTTATTTCGGTATTTAAAGTTAAAGTCTGATTTATTGCAAAGAAAAATACTTCAAAAATTGTAGAAGTTACATGCATTTGCACAACAATGCATTAATTCAGTTTTTTTTTTTTTGCAAAAATGGGTATATTTGTCACATTTGTCACCCCCAAAATAAACAATTGTAACTGTTTTTGTATAAAACTGAATTTATGTATTTTTGTTCAAATGCATGTAACTTCTACAATTTTTGATGGATTTTTTTAAAAACGCTCTTATTTTCTTTGTAATAATTCAGAATTGAACTTTACAAACAGGAATAAAATGTATTCATATTTTTTTAGGTAACAAGAATGAGTGGAATGTATAATAGGCGAAAAAATTTTAGCGGATAAATAAGTTTGAGTAAAAAAATATATTGAGTGAAAAAATTTGAGTGAAAAATTTTTTTGAACAAATTTTAAGAGAAACAAAAAATAATTCCATTGTGTTCCCTGATCCATTCTATTTCGTTCCCTGTTCTTTTTCATTTCATTCCCAGTTTCATTTCATTTTGTTACATGTAGATTTTATTACTTTCGGTACAAAATGCCAAGAAGTAAACTTACTCCGGAGTCTTTATCTTTATAGATATAAAAAGTACTATTTTTTCCCAAAGTTAAAAGTTAAAAAAAAAGTACCAGCTTTTCAATAGTTACATAAAAGTACCAATTTTTCCTTTTTACCACTTGGAATCGAAATTTCAACTTTTTCAGACGGTTTCTTTTCTGGATGTTCCTAGATTTAAAATATGTACCATTATTTCTAGAGATCGAAAGAGTACCAAATTACGCTTTTTACCCGAAGATTTTTATAAAGTACTTTTGTCCACATTTTTTTTTCCTGAATGACAAAAAGCAGACAAAAAAGTGTCCCATTTTGCCGCCTTAGAAACGAAAATTCCAAAAGGAACTTTTTTAGAGTGTTTTTCATCCGGAGAAAAATTAATAAAGTTTTTAAGAACTCAGGTTTAGAAGATCGAAAATGTAGCAGATTTTTATCCCCTTATTGAGACTTTATATAAAGTACTGCTGTCAGCATGTTTTTTTTTTTTTTTGCTAGATAATCATACATTTCACATTCTAGTTTCTATAACCATATCTCAGGAGATAGAAAATGTACTAAAGTACAGTTTGTCAGCCTTTTTACCACAAGGGAACTTCCAAAAAAAAAATTTTTTTGTTCGCCCGAGGAATATCAATTATGTTTTTATGAACATTATATTAGGAGATCGAAAAAGTACCAAAGTACAGTTTTTTACTCTCTTAGCAACGGAAATTTTCATAAAGTATCTTTGTCAGTGTGGCTTTTTTGCTAAATGATTTTACACTTCAAGTTTCTAGAACCATTATTTTAGGAAATCGAAAAAGTATCAAAGTACAACTTAGTACTCCATTAAAATTTAAATTTCCAAAAGCTACTTTTTAGAATTTTTTTTTGGCTTGAGGATCCCACATTTTAAATTTGCTTATTAATAATTTTTTTTTTTTGCGGCCGGAAGATCCTACATTACAAATTTCAGAATATCACTAGAAAAGGACTATAATTTAAAAAAAGTACCAAATATGTTTACCTCTTTTTACTCCATTAAAATCGAAATTTCCAAAAATCCAACCGTAGTGGATTTTCTGCTGGATGTTTCTAAATATCACATTTCAAGTTTTTAAAACGATTAGTTTAGGAGATAGAAAAGTACCAAAGTACAATTTTTTACCCATTTTACAAATACTTTCCAGAGTGCCTTTTTTTTGGCTTAAGTATACCACATTTTAAATTTTAAGTTTCTAGGACCATTATTTCAGGTGATAAAAAATATCGAGGGCGAATATTCAAAACTTGCTATCTACAATATTTTCGAAAAAGAGTTTTCGATATAAATGTGTTCACTGAATTATATTGTAGAAAAAAATTAATAATAACTGTTAGAACAGTTCCTTTTGATCTCCTAAAAATATTAATTATGCAGATAGAAAGTTTTGAATACTCGCCTCTCGATATGTAAACTTATTGTCACAATTCAAAGATCATTCGATTCAAACGATATCCGTCTTTTTACCAATTCACTACATAGAACCGATTTTTTAGAAAGTGCATTTTTGATGCAAATGCAGTTTTTTTTTTTGATAAATTTGAAAAACCTTGGTCATATTTTAGAAAATGTCTGGTGGAAAAAATGATAAATATAAGTTCTAAGAACATCGCAACGTATGAGTAATAAATAATTACAGTGCAAAAAGTAATGTAGGGCATCACAAATATTAACAGCAAATACATTTGAGGAGTTAAAAATTTGTGTTGCTATTTACAGCCACATTTACGAGAAAAAATGGCAGAAAAGTTATTAGTCTTTGGTAAATATTTTCCTTGTTTTATCTCCGTCTTGTTTGTTGATGAGCTTTTAAGAAGTTTCCCATTGACTTAAAATGATTTTGACTTAAAATAATTTTGTTGGTTATAAAGATTCAAATACACAATTAAATGCTCATTTGCGGGTAATAAAAAATATGGTTATAAATGTTGCAAAGCAAAGCATTGGCTTTACATCTTTTTTTTTGCAAAATAAAAATAATCATTTTAATATTGAAATAAATTTGAAACAATCTAAAGTACTTGGTAAAGACCAATTATAACGATACAAATTTTTGTATTATTTTTGAAATTATTAAGATTTTTGAAATTATTTGTAAAAAAAACTCCGCTTTTTTAAAGCATATGTTTAGGGAGAGAAAAAATCATATATTTTACTTAAAAAATCTTACGACTTTTTGCAAAATTTGGAAAGCCAAAAATTATTGTTTTATTATACCACTGCGTCGAATGATATACCAAATTTTTAAAAATATTTCTAAATATGACAAAAATCATATAATTTACTTTTTCTTTCTTTAAGCCTAAAAGTATGCATTTATTTTTTTATACAAACACCATAAACCGTCTGACTTATTCGTACCATGACAATTGTCCTTAAGAAGGATGGATAATACTCTCCACTCGTTTTGTGGTTTGTTTTTTTAAATGATGGTATGAAAAAAGCAATCAAATTAAAAATATACAAAATAAAGGAGAAGTATGGGATTAGGAGGGTTAAAGACAACATCGAATATACAGAAAACCCAAGAGCATGTTTTCTTTTTTCAATTAAATTATCTGATAAAATTTGAAATTAATTCATATTTTTCGGTGGTAATTGATATGCAGAGATTTTATTTATTAATTAAATAACAAAAAATGTAAATTTTCCTAAAAAAATATTTAATAAAATGGCAAAAGGGAATAAATATCAAACAAATATTAATTAAATTTATATGTATATTTGCTATGACCAAATTTTAAGAAATAAATTTGTCAGTGCATTTCCAAATTAAAACAAATGTTACCATTGATAAACTTTAAACTTTTGATGACTTTTCCATCAGTTTATTCCACAAAATCTTGTTATATTTCACTATAAATATATCATATTTCATATTCATATGCCAAAAAAAATTATATCAAAAAAACTTCACTATTATGCAACCATTTTTTTATATTTTATTTTTTTTTAAATATTTATGTTTATATACAAAAAACTATTTTATGCATATTTGCATATTTTTAAGGCAAAAAGCCAAACAGCAAAAAAACTGCAGTTTTTATAGATTTTTTTTATGCAACCTCAGCACATGTTGTGTAAAACACAACCATCATAGTAAAATATGATTGATGATAGATAAATAAATAAACAACGTACGTTCTATGTAAATTTACATAATCTTTATTTAAAAAAGTATAAGTTTTTTTTTGGTCATTAAATATTTTAAAATATTTAAATTTGTTGATTATACACTAGGATGGCTCGTTTTTGGGCTTTTCTCTCGGATCAAATTCTAATACCCACCAAAAGTGTCGGTCCCCTAAGGGTAACTCACATGCAAAATATCACTCCGATCGGAGTTTATCTTCTGTCTCCTCTTTGAGCCTCAAAATTAGGGTTTTCGCAAAAAAGGACTTTTTAAAAAAAAAAATAAAAAAAATTTAAGATTTTTTATTAAAATAATTAAAAAAATATTTTTGTATAATATTTGATTGTAAATACTTAAATATGAAATTTAAAGATTTTACGGTATCATTAACCCGTTCAAACTTGATACCAAAAAAATGGCATGATTTTGGGGGCGTTCTCAAAACACTTTTTTTCAAAATTTGAAAATTTTATTTAAAAAAAATTTTAAATATACCATTTTTTCTTTCTGAATTCATTAAGAACACCTTGGAGAAGAAAAATGTGAAATATGGCGGATATCCGTCGAGCCACTTTTCGGGAATCACGGGGGGAAGTTAGCGAATTTCAAGGAAATGTTGGTTTTAGCAATAATTTGGATTAATAAAATCATATAAATTTCATTTTTGTGCAAATAAACGGTTTTTTGGTGTCGTGGCATTCTATTATATAACTTTAAGTCTGTCATGAAATCTTACAGATCTAGGACGTCTTAAACCCACATTGGCTGGGGGTCAAAAATGACCCCCGCGGAAAATTTGAAGTTTAGAGCTAAATTTTTGTGCTATAAACAAGTACAAAACGGTTTTTGTGTTTTTTACCCCAACTATTATTTCGTATTATTATATTATCATTAAAAAAATCGTTAACCCTTCTTGGTAGGGGGTCAAAAATGACCCATTCAATAAAAAATATATATTTTGTTGATATAAAAAAATTCAAGCACTATGCCTAAAAGTTTTTGTCGGGGTCATTTTTGACCCCTGGCCAATGTGGGTTAAATATACCTTAAATATGAGAGATTTAAGGGCGGATATAAAGTTATCTAATATATTGCCACAAATTAATTTTATATGAAAAAATATATACTTTTTAATGAATGGATCATTTTTGACCCCTACCAAGTTGGGTTAACGATTTTTTTAAAGATAATATATTAATACGAAATAATAGTTGGGGTAAAAAACATAAAAGCCGTTTTATACTTGTTTATAGCACAAAATTTAAGCTCCAAACTTCAAATTTTCCGCGGGGGTCATTTTTGACCCCCAGCCAATGTGGGTTTAAGACGTCCTAGATCTGTAAGATTTTATGACAGACTTAAAGTTATATAATAGAATGCCACGACACCAAAAAACCGTTAATTTGCACAAAAATGAAGTTTAGAAGATTTTATTAATCCAAATTATTGATAAAACCAACATTTCCTTGAAATCCGCTAACATCCCCCCGCGATTCCCGAAAAGTGGCTCGACGGATATCCGCCATATTTCACATTTTTCTTTTCCAATGTGTTCTTAATGAATTCAGAAAGAAAAAATGGTATATTTACATTTTTTTTTTAATAAAATTTTCAAATTTTGAAAAAAGGTGTTTTAAGAAGGCCCCCAAAATCATGCCATTTTTTTGGTATCAAGTTTGAACGGGTTAATGATACCGTAAAATCTTTAAATTTCATAATTAAGTATTTACGATCAAATATTATACAAAAATATTTTTTTTTAATTATTAACTTAAATTTTTTTTTTTTTTTTAAAAATAGTCCTTTTTTGCAAAAACCCCAATTTTGAGGCTCAAAGTGGAGACAGAAGATAAACTCCGATCGGAGTGATATTTTGCATGTGAGTTACCCTTAGGGGACCGACACTTTTGGCGGGTATTAGAATTTGATCAGAGAGAAAAGCCCAAAAACGAGCCACCCTATTATACACTAGGGTGGAACGATTTTTAAAATACATGTCTCTGACTGAATTTTTATACTTCATAAGCACCGCAAAAATTTTCTAAATCAATTTTTTTAAAAAATTTCATTGTTGGACAGGTCCCTTGGAATAATTTGGCTTTTACAAATTGAAAAAATATCAATTAGTCGACGAGTTATAGCCAAAAAAAAACCATACAAACAATATGCTGAACATCAGCATTTGACTGCAAAGTTCGAAGGTCGATTAAAAAAAATTCGAACTAACATAAACAAACACCGCGATACAGGTCTTCTAATTTAGCCTCTATTTTCACCAAGTCACTCTCAGAATCGACCTAACTTTTGCTAACCTGAATTTGTTCCACAGTGTAATTGTAGGGGGTTATAGTATGATTGATCATATAAATGATTGTGACAACCATATTTAAATCCTTAACATGATAATTTTGAGCATATACTTTGACTAGCATGCCCACGTTGGCGGTTACTTACACCTCCGAATAATAAAAGGATCAGGATTTGAGTTCCCTTTTCTGAAACTCTCCTCTACGAAATCTTTATTTTATTTAATTGCAGTTTTTGAACCTTTTTAACTACTCACAGTACGTATTTGGAAAAACACGTCAATAAAAATTTTGAGAGAAATAACAAATAAAAAATGGTACATTAACTAAAAAAATTAAAAAAAGGGAAAAAATTTCAGTTACAAAAATAATTTGAGTGAAAAAAATTTGTGAGAGTGTCAAATTCGGCTATACAATCTTTTATACCCTCCAACACGTTAAAAAAAACAGGGCGTCTTTTGGGGGGGGGGGGGGTAACGTCGGTGGGAGACAACCTTCCTGGAGCCAACTGCAAGACTTTGAACTTCTTTTGACATAAAAATGTTTCGTTTGCTAAGCAAAAGTACAAAAAAACCTTTAAAAAATTGCTTTTTTTAGAGGTTGTTTAGTTCTTAAGAGGGGAACTTTTTTCCCCCTGATCCGATTTTGCCTATGTTCGTACTTAACCAGCCCAATACCATATGACATATTTGTGCCAAATTTCAGGAGTCTAGCTCTTTTACTATGGACTGTATCGTGTCTTCCACAGACGGACGGACGGATGGACGGACATCGCTAGAATGTCTAGAATAGATCAATGATCATAATATATATGGTGGGGGGGTTGTTTGAGGGTTTGGTGGGAGACTTTGGGGGACACCTTCCCCTTGCGATAGATGTTGTCAAATGGATTTTTTATGATTCCTCCAATTATTTAATCCAATTAATCACTATTAAAATGCATTTTTTATATCCACACCCACAAAAGGGGCGGGCCGAATTTTTTTTTGTTTTTTTTTTATCCGCTGGGTCCACATGCAGGGTTTTGAGCTTTCTCTGACATAAAAATGTTGCATTTGCTTAAAAAAAAGTAAAAAAAAACGTCCAAAATATACCGTTTTTCAGAGGTTGGTTTAGTTCTCCAAGGGGGAACTTTTTTCCCTTGGTCCGATTTTGCCCATTTCCGAACTTAGCCTGCCAAGGAATATAAGACATATTCGTGCCAAACGAAAGCCTAGCTCTTTTATTTTGGACTGTATTGTGTCCTCTACAGACGGACAGACGGACGGGCGGACGGACATCGCTAGAATGTCTTAGAATCGATCACTGATCAATAATATACATACTTTATGGGGTCATAGACCGATATTTCGATGCGTTACACACGGAATGGCAAAGTGAGTATACCCTCATACTGTGGTTGGAGGGTATAAAATTATAACTCATGTTGTTCCCACTTCGTTCCCCGTTCTATTCCATTTCGTTTCATGTTCCATTTCATTTCGTTCCATGTCGGTTTCAATTCCTTTCCGAATAACATGCGTTAAAGAAATAAAAAAAGTCTCATATTACTTCCCATTCAAAGTTCGTGTTAATAGCAGAGGGCCAATTTTGTTTCTGTGATAAATTTATCACTGAAAAAATAATGTCACTTTGCCTATTAGTTTTCAATGAAGTAAACTGACATATTTTTTCATTCATACATTTTTCACATAACCAGAATCGACCACCTGATTTTAATCTTTCACACTTTAAGTATGACAAACTGATGAGCGCTGATGAAGGGGAAGGGTGGATTCTTCCGAATGCTGTCAAACCTTCCATTTAGCCGGTGTTGTCAATTTTTTTTTCTTTTTCTTAATTCTCGCTGTACAACAAATAAATTTAAAAAAAATTGTTGCAAATAATTTCATTAAAAAAAAAAAACAATTGTGAAAAAAGTACGTTATAAAAATTATGGGTGACTGCTCTGAATGATTTTAAATTTTAGTGTTTGTATTAATTCATATTAAGACAAAATTAAAATATCCGCCCACTCTAATGTAAATAGATTATATCAAAATATTTACATATTATCAAATAATAGTAATTGATAGAAAAATATTAAAAATGAATGCCTACCGGTACACATATGTACACTGAGGGGAAAAAAACGTATTAAAATCAAAAATTATCAATTTTATTTTTAGAATGCCAAATAAGATTGTCAGTTTTTCCTCCACTTTTGATTTTCCCAAGTGGTGGCAGGGCAAATTTTTGTTCAACTAGGCCTTAAAATTCTGTGGTACAAATTTAATGCCAAAAATAAGCCCGTAGAGTCTGGCGGTCAGAGTTTAAGCTTTTTGAACATTTTAAATTAAAGTGGAACAATTTTAATTTTAAAATTACCATATTTATTTGGTCATATTAAAAATAAACATGAAAATATTTAAATCAAGTAAAAACAAACTTTGTTCTGTTTTTTTTTTATTTATTTTAAAGTAGTTTCTGCTTGATTTTATTATTTTTTTTTTTAAGTGTAAGTGTTTTAAATAATTTAATAATTTATGTATTTTAAAAATAAACAATTTGTATAATTCAATAGTGCACAAATAATTTGTTTTTAATTAATTAATATTGTAATTAAGCTGCATGCAACAACATAATTATGTTAATTGCTTTTGATTTTTTTTTTAGTTAAAGTCTAAACAAATTTGTGATATTTTTATGGAATTATAAAATTTGAAGTCGTTTTATGGTTCTTAAAACTTAAAGTAACAAGAAAATTTTTCAATATTTTTTTTTTTTTTTGAGTACGATTGTTCTAGCTCGAGGTATTTCTTCCTTTACTTATTAAAACCATGATATTCTTATAGAATAATTTTCAAGAAAAATAGATCTCTGTTTAAAATTTAATTATGTTTTCAATTTTTCCAAGCCAGCCTACATGTGTTTCGGAATTAATCAGATTCCATTGTCAAGACTATTTTGCAAATTTTTGACATTTAAATGAGAATCGTTAGGGTCCAAAACAAAAATATTAATATATATTTAACTGTAAACTCATTGAGCATTAGGAGAAGAAAGCATAAGGAGCATTAGGAGAAAAACTGCTCTTACAATTAGTTAGATCGCGATTATCAAACAATCAGCAAAAATTAATAAAACAGAATTATACTTAATATTAAAGACAAAGAAATAGTTATCAAATGATCCAAAAACAATAATATATAGTAAAGTCAAATACAGTTTTTCTAGGGAATGTCAAACAATACAAATATTTTGTTTCTATTTTGACTGTATTGCATTAAATGAAATTTAAGAAAAACAAAAAATAAAATACATTCATTTCCGTTTCCTTTTCAAATGGATAAAATAAGATATCTGTGATTTTTTATTTCATATTCTATGTGGCAGGATTGTGTATTGCATTTCTTTTTTATATGATTTTTAACTTTAACAGAATTAAGGATAAAGGATAAGAACTGTCAAATATTTTATGTTCAAATTAAAGAAATAAAATGAGCCTTAAAACAAATTTACTCATTTTAAAAATTAAAAACTAAATTAAATTATTAATTTAATATATTTAGTAAGGTTTATTCTAACTCGATGTCATTATGTCTCAAAGAAAAAATTTCAAGAAAGTAATTTTTTGTTTTAAATTAATTTATGCTAGTCATTTTTGCAAGACTTATTGTTAGTCGACGCATGTTTCGGAACACGTGCTACTTGTAGTATTCGGTTTTTATATTTGCTAAATAGTCTTGACAATGGAATCTGACAAATTCCGAAAGATGTGTCGCCTAAGTATTGCAAAAATGACCAGCATAAATAAATTTAAAACAGAAAAATTATTTTTTAGAAAATTATTCTATGAGAATATGATGCTTCTAATTAGTAAAGGAAATAATGACCTCGAGCTAGAATAAACCCACTCAAAATATAATAATTTAAAGGTGGGGATGAAACTGATCAGTACAGATATACTATAAGATGAGTAACTTTTTTAAAGCAATAAATTAAAAATACTCTATAATGACAATATCATAAATAGAAATATTTTTGGGCCTCGAGCTAGAATAAAACTCTAATCGAATATATTTTTCTAAGGTTTTTTTTTTAATTTTTGTGAAATATTAAAATTAAAAAAACAGCAAATTGTTTTATTAATTTAACAAAAATATTTAGTTATTCCTTTTTGAAAAAAATTTAAAGATTTTTTTTTTGATCTTAAAAAAAAAACTTTGAAATTTTATTTTTGGAAAACAGTTTGACTTAAAACAAGTAAAAAAGTTAAATTCGGCCTTGCCGAATGCAGTGATACCCTCCACAAATTTCCGCAAAAAAAATTTTGGTAAAAAAAAAATCTTGTTTAAATACCATTTGGTGTTCAATTATGTTAACATATGTCAACCAGAAGCCGAATTAAAGCATTTTGTATTTTTAGGTTATGTTGAATGTACTGAAATTTTTGAGGTGTGCTTACATTTTCGTTCATAACTTTTGAACCGCTGAACCGATATCGCTCAAATGCAATACCAAACTTCTCCAATATATATGTTAAGTTTCAGTCATCTCTGTGCAATATTTTGTCCGCGAGAGCATTTTCCACAGACAGACAGACGGACAGACGGACATCGCTAGAATGTCTTAAAATCGATCGGGCATCATGAATATATATCGTCGAACTATATTCAATAAATGCCAACTCGAAAAAGCTTACTTTTCAGGAGAGCTAAAAAACTAGTTATTTTGCATATTATTGTAAAAAGAAACAATGTACCTTCCATAAGATGGTTTAAATATTCTAAATAATTTTTACCTATGCCAAAAATTTCATATTTTGCACTGGTTTGCGTACTTTTTTGAGATGGCATTTATTACTATATCAAAAAACAAATATTTTTTTAGAGTTGGCATATTTTGTCGGAAACTAAAAATAAATTTTTTTTTGAAAAATTTTTATAAATTTTTTTTTTTTTTTGATTTTGTTTTCCTTAGTGCGGTAGTTGCAAAAACTAAAAAAAAATAAAAATCTTTGCATTTTTTTAAAAGTTACTAGCTCCGAAATCCTTTTAATCTCAGGGTGGTCAACTTTGGCACTCTGTAACTCACGCTTTATTGTAGAAGGCTCACTCCAAACTAGCTATTTTGAAAGCTTATATCATTGGCTTTATTTGCCCCACTCATAATGTTTCAATCTGATAAATAGTTTAAAAGTTACATATATATAAGCAATTTTTTTTTTGCAAACACTATTTACCGATATTTTCAAAATGGCAATATCTCGAAAACTAGGCATTAGATATCAAAATCTTTACCAGATTCGTGTTCAGAAAGGCAAATGCAATAAGATATGTGGTCTAATTTTTTTTAAAAAAAATTTTGAAAATTTTTTGGAAATTTACAATGGGAGTTGGCATTTATTTTCACCAAAATAATATGTACTTTGAGTTAGCAGAATAACAAAAATGGATGTAAAACGACAAAAAATTATTTTTTTGCTCTGAAATTTTTACCACAGATGGGTATTGCATAGGGGAGCTATTTTCCATCGGAAACTCATTTCGGTCAAATTTGAGTTGGCATATTTTGAATATAGGTTCACGATATACTTTATGGGGTCCCAGACCGATATTTCGATGAGTTACAAACGGAATGACAAACTTATATATACCCTCTATCACTAAGTGGAGGGTATAAAAATTAACACTTAAAAAAAAAACAAAAAAAAACTTTAAAAATTTTCATGTATTTATTTGCGATCAGCAGATTTTTTTGCTGTCGCAACAGATTTCTTTGCTGTTTCACCTAGATTATCAATACAGATATTTAGCAAACCGAGTCTCCTTAAATCAGCAGTTTTCTTATATGGCTCAAAATGGGTGAATTTTCAGCAGATTTTTCTGCTGATTAGACAGAGAATTTATTTTGTTTGTAATTTCACCCATTCTAGCTAGAATTATTATTTTAGGATCATTTTAGGATCATCTAAAAACAAAACAAAAAATCCTAAATAAATACAATATAATAACAATATAATAATAAAAAAATAAACAAAAATATAAGATAATCTGTATTGTAATATCCGCAAACGGAAATAAAATTTCAAGCTAAACAGCTTCAAAAAATATAAAAATGAGATTGTCACATTTTTCTATTTTTTTGTGATTTTGTTATTTGAAAAATATAAATGATAAACAGCACAATAAAGGACACAATATTATGACCACCAAAATAATTTAAAAAATGAGGAAAACAAACATTTTATTTAAAAAGTCAAAACTAAACAAACAAATATTTGAAAATTCGATTAGGGTAATTTTAAAAGTTAATCTTCTCAAAAATTACATTTTGGACTTTTTTTTATTTCACAATTTTTAAATTTCAGTCAAATTAATAAAAAATGGTAATATTGGTAAGTATGTATGATCAATTTACTTTAAATGTGCAAAATATTGTTGTTCGTAGTCGATATAAAACTTAAATTTTAATTCTAAATAATTATTTATTAAACATCTTATATTGTATTTCCCAAATCAATTAAGATATAAAATAGCATTATTGACCTTTAATAACACTGGTTTACAGAGATTTTGGTCCACGACACTTTTTTTTATTTATTTTCACTTTAAAAACTCGCGATGAGTCAAAAATTTCAAAAGTAGAACAGTTTTCGAGATATTGCTAACTTTTAAAATTTTCAACTTTAAAAAAAATGAAATGGAAATCAGACGTTATACGTCTATTTTCAGGCAGATTTTCCACCGTTAAAACGATGCCACAATTATCGAGTCTGGGATGACATTGTTGAAAGCCCCCTCTTTATTAAGAAAGGCCACCATTCTTTACCGAAAGCGATATCTCGATGTTACCAAAGAGCTCATGAAGAGGTGTTTCCTTTTGAAACTTTGGACTTCATTTTTGGATACAGCGTAACATTTTACATTAAAAATAAATGCAAATTGCTGTGGATTGCAAATTTATCTTAATTTGTAAACTAGTGTAATTGATATTATTACAGGTTTAAGTATGTTAGTTGCATAAATATATATTTAAACAATAATTTTAACTATTGTACTTACATAAAATGTATAATATTAAAGCGTTTCCCGTCCAAAACCACACGTATTAAGGAGATGATTTTTCGACTAACAATAAGATTTTTGTATTTTGAGTAGGTTTATTCTAGCTCGAGGTCATAATTTCATCAACTAATTAAAACTATGACATTGTCGAATAAAACATTTTTTATTTTTTAATAAAAATTAATTAGAATTTGAATAAGATTTTTGTTTTTATTCTTTTTGTAATATTTTTGTTTTGGTTAATTAGCTCATTTTTATTTTTTTCTTTTTTATAATTTTGTTTTATTGGGCACGCTAATATATTTTTTGTTTTCCCTAAGTTATATTGAAATTTAAGCACTTATAACAATTTGGCATAAAAATTTTTATAAAATGTGTTCATAAAATTTATGAAACATTTAATGATAAAGTTTCATAAAAAGAACAATTTATATAATGAATGATCATTTTCATTTATCCAAAGAAATTTTTCATAATTTTTATGAAAAAAATAATAGCCATTATGAAAAAAATCATTGGCATAGTTAAGAAACTCTTTCTGAATATCCTGGCTAAATCGACATAAGTTTCTAAGAAAACGTACTAATTTTGTATGACTTAGAACATATTTTGAACTAATTGTATTTTATCTACTATGTCACATTGTTCATAATATTATTGTTGGTAAAATTATTTAATGTGATTTTAAATAGAAGAACAACAAAATAATAATAATATTAATGAACAATGAACAACAAAAACCAAAAATGAACAATTTACTAAACATAAGTACCTACATACATAGTTCATAGATAAATGATATAGCAAAAGTTATTATAACAATATACAAATAATTGTTAACAATTTAATTGAAAACAAAAATATAAATTTAATGTGATTTACTGCAAATTAAACTAATTATAATAATTTTTAGAATCAATAATTGAAAAAGCATAAAAGTATTCAATTAACAAAAAATATATAATAATGGAACTTGTTAACCCTAATGCCAACTTTGGGTTAGTAATAACTGTTGTAAGAAAATTTTAATAAAGAAACATCAGAAAAATTTAAGAAAATTAAAAATAACCTAAAAAACTAAAAAAAGTAAATAAACTGAAAAAATTATGAAAATGTAAAAAGTTATAAAACTAAAAATCAAAAAAATCAAAAACAAATGTCATAAAAATTTCAGAAAGTTCAGACATATTTTAAATAATCTGGATGGTGAGTTTAAAAAAAATCAGAAATGTACAAAAACAAGTAAGAGAGTTATAATCGGTGAAGCCCGACCATATGATACCCTACTCCAGTGTTTTCCGGAAAATGGGTCCCAAGTCCAAACATGGACCGATTGGATCTGTCTTTTGTTAGATCTTTATTTAGTGTAGAAAACTAACACAGATCAAATTTTAGTAGAATTGGTTTATTTTTATTGTCAATATACCGATTTAACTGAATATCGGTCGAAATTTTTATGAGGCGGACTTAGTCCAAAAAGGGTCCAATTATATTCCGATTTGATTAGGTAACTAAAGTACACGTTTAAAACCAAAAAATAAAATTTTTATCAAATATTTTCATTTTTATGAGTTTTTAGGGAATTATGTGAATATCGGGAGTGTATGGGGACTACCAGAAGGACTGATCCGATTCCTTTTTTGGAATGATGATTCATGCATACAAAATTTGATTACCTGCTAAATTTCAAAGCGATATCTATTATAATACGGTCATTAGAGTTATTAAGCCGAATCCAAAGGGGGCGTTTGTATGGGGGCTAGGTCTTAACTTGGACCGATGTTCTCCAATTTTAATAGGCTTCGTCCTTGGGCCAAAAAATGCTTAAGTTTCAAATTTCAAGTCAATTGCTTGAAAATTGCGACCTGTATCGTGCTTAAACCGATAGATGGACAGAGTTACGGACGGACAGACGGACGGACGGACGGACGGACGGACGGACATCGCTAAATCGACTCAAAAAGTAATTCTGAGTCAATCGGTATGCTTGAAGGTATGTCTAGGACCAATATTTCGGGTAGTTACAAACATTTTTAATTTATATTATCAGGTTATGTAGAATGTGCCAAAATTTAAGAGGTGTACTTACATTTTGAATTGCTGAACAGATATCGATCAAATTCAATATCTGTGTAATATTTTTGCTGTGATCGCTATTTCAACAGACAAAATGTCTAAAATGTCTCTGAATCAAATCACTTGAAAATTTCAGAAATGTTTAGAAAAATTTAAAAAAAATTTAAGAAAATTTCGAAAAATATTAGAAAAATTCTGAAAAAAAATCAGGAAAATTTCAGAAAAACTACTCATTCAGTAAAGAATTTCTTTTTAATTTTTTTAAACGAAAAAAGTAATCTCCCCTTGAATATTAAAAGTCTAGAATTTAAATGTTGAAAAAAGTCTGCTAAAAATTTGTTGGTAATCAATTAAAAATCATTAAAAGATTATTTAGTTTTGAGTGTTTTTAATTGACAATGCCAGGGTTAAAGTGGTTTGTAGCTAATATGCATAACTAATTAAAATAAGTTATTCCAAAAATGTGGTCAAGCCATTGGAAAATATTAAAATATTTTGCATACCACTATAAATTTAAACACATACATACGCAATCTAATATTGCGCACACATACATAGTTAATTGAAATACTTTTATGACATTTTCATACTCTGATTAATTAATTCTATCGATAATCTTATAAAATGTTTTCATAAAATTATTTTCTTTAATTATTTTCTTATCACTATAAATATTTTATAATTAATTTCAAATCATAGTTAGCAATAACAAAGCCAACAACATTAATTATTTTGTGGTTTTAATACAAAAATTTAATCTTGTTGTATGGAAAATGAACAACACTAAAGTATCAATGAAATAACTCTAACAAAAACCTCAAACACTAAAAATTCTTTAATTTACTAGGAAACAACTCTAATCATGTTATAACATGCTATTAAAGTGAGAAATATATAATAAAATTCTTGGAAAGCTAGAAATAGCAAAAAAAAAAAAAAATCTTTTTTAAGAGTAAGCATTATTTTATTACTTTCCCCCTTAAGGGGCTGCGTATAGTTAAGGGGTCATTGTTTTTATAAATGGGTGTTGTTTTGTAGTTCCTTTTTATTTATTTTTTTATTTTATTACTCCACAAAAAAATATGCCTACAACAATTATTATTACACTGTGCAACACAATTTGGTATTTTATTTTTGTAACGGGACCCCACCTCAGCTTGACTAATGACTAAAAAAAATTAAATATGAATTACAGTTTTCATTTTCTTAAGGGGGTTTAAAGGAAAAAAAACAGTCTTAACGTGAGCAATTTTTAAACAGCTATAAAAATATAAATACGCAATATTTGTTAATTATGTTTATTTTTTATTTGAAAGATGAATTGTTGTAATATTTTAAAAATTTTATAACACAAAGGGTTGCCACTTCATTGTAGAATTCTTTTTTTAAAAGTTAAAATCGGCTGCAGTTGTACAGAAAATACAACTGAACCGATTTTGATGAATTTTTTTTTGATTTGTAGATTATTAAATTCTCTAGTACTTACCGTGGCTATTTTTTGAAAATATGTATTTTTGTTGAAATTATGCTAATATTAACAGAAAAACTTAAAAAACTTACTTTTCTTCTTTCATAAAAAACATAATTAGGTCAAAATTTGAAAAAAATTACCACGATAAGTACTACAGAATTTAATAATCTACAAATCAAAAAAAAAAATCATCAAAATCGGTCTAGCATTATAGCAGGAAAAAATTAATAATCTCGAAAAATTATCAAAAAATAACAAAAAATTCGACATTAAACCCTTATGATGTTGACTTTTTTAGAATCTTTTTCTTGTCTTTTTGTAGGGGTTTTATTTAAAAAATTTCCAAAATTTCAAATTTTGTTTGAAGTAATTTTCAAATTTTTGTAGAAAACCCCTGCAAAAAGACAAACCCCTGCAAAAAGAAAAATCAATACACATCTTTCTTATAAACATAGACCAATTCACGCACACGGAAAGCCCTATCCTTCTTTAATCAAAAACAGTTAAAAAAATTAAAATCGATTGAAAAGTTTCTAAATTACCCGAGGTTTAGTGAGAAAAGTCCCGAAAAACGATTTTTGACAATAACTACAAAATTTTCTGGCAAGTTAAATGGACATTTTTGTAATCTACTCAATAAAACCAACAACTTATACTATGTCAAAAGTATTTTTCCACTGTAGCCCAGTGTAATTCACCTTCTGCTGAATAAAAAAAATATTTACCAGCTGGCGAATAAAACTTAGCATAATAACTTTTCATCAAAAAAATTTATTTCTTCAATTTTTTTTTTCATCAAAACATTTTTGATCAAAAATCTGTTTCACAATTTTTTTTCATCAATAGTTTTTAGTTTTTTTTAGTTTTTATCCAAAAATTTTTTTCAGAATTTTTCTATACAAAAATTGTCCCAGAACGTGAGAAATTTGCTGAAGCAAAAGTGTTTTAAAATCTGAGAATTTTTCTACAGAAAAAATGTCTCAGAATCTAAGAACTTTTCTATAGAAAAAATTTATCAAAATATCATAATTTTTCCATAGAAAAAATGTTTTGGAATTAAGAATTTTTCTTTAAAAACTGGTCTCAGAATTTGAAAATTTTGCTATAGAAAAAATGTCTCAAGAACTAAGAATTTTTCTGTAGAAAAAATGTACCAGAATCTGAGAATTTTTCTAGAGAAAAAATGTCAGAATCTGAAAATTTTTCTTAAAATTTTTCAATTGAAAAAATCTCTCAAAATCTGAGAACTTTTTTGTAAAAAAATGTCTCAGAATCTAAGAATTTTTCTATACAAAAAATGCTTCAGAATCTGAAAATTTTTCTATAGAAAAAATGTCTCAGAATCTATGAATTTAAAAAAAATGTCTCAGAATCTGAAAATTTTTCTACAGAAAAAATGTCTCAGAATCTGATAATTTTTCTATAGAGAAAAATGTCTCAGAATCTGAAAATTTTTCTATAAAAAAAATGTCTCAGAATCTGAAATTTTTTTTTAGAGGAAAAATGTTTCAGAATCTGAAAATTTTTGTACAGAAAAAAATTCTCAGAATATAATAATTTTTGTAAAGGAAAATTGTCTCAGAATCTGAGAATTTTTGTATAAAAATTGTTTCAGAATCAGAGAATTTTTCTATAGAAGAAATGTCTTAGAATCTGAAAATTTTTCTACAGAAAAAATGTTCCAGAATCTCAGAATTTTTCTTTAAAAAAAAATTTTCCAGGATCAAAAAATTTTTCTAAAAAAAAAAAATCTGAAAATTTTTAACTAACAAGGGAAGTATCTCAACCCTTATGAACCGATTTGCCTGAAACTTAAAATATGTATAAAAGAGACAATTCTAAGGTTGGGGTGTCTCGGCTTATCAGCCATATCGGGGATTTAGGGGTTCAAAACATGGGTAAAAAAATGGCGAAAAAATCGTTTTTTGGATTTTTCAGCCATTTCTTTTTAAGAAACTATATGATGTTTTCATATGAGAAGAAAGGTTTTTTGAATGCCTATCCAATGGTGGCATAACCTTGTAAAAATTCGGCTTCTTTAAATATTCTTTTCAGGAAAATGTGTACATTTTGGGGGGTATGTATGTGAAGACATAGACCTACGATATCCATATGAATAAGAAATAATCTTTATTAAATTTAAGTCGACACGTATTTTTGCCCTAGACGATATTCCTGTTAGTTCGGAAGTTATCAAAATTTTCCCGAAGGTCCACATGGTTTCATAAGGGGACAACGAAATTTTTAATCACCGATATGGCCGATAAGCCGAGACACCCCAACCTTAAAATCGTCTCTTTAATATATATTTTAAGTTTCAGGCAAATCGGTTCATATAGGTTGAGATACTTCCCTTGTAAGTAGAAAAAAAGTCTTAGAATCTGAAAATTTTTCCATAGAAAAAATGTCTCAGAATCTGAAAATTTTTCTATAGAAAAATGTCTCAGAATTTGAGAATTTTTCTGTAGAAAAATGTCTCAGAATCTGAGAATTTTTCTGTAGAAAAATGTCTCAGAATCTGAGAATTTTTCTCTAAAAAATGTCTCAGAATCTAAGAATTTTTCTATAGAAAAAATGTCTTAAAATCTGAGAATTTTTCTATAGAAAAAATTCCTCAGAATCTGAAAATGTTTCTATAGAAAAAATTTTTCTATAGAAAAAATGTCTTAAAATCTGAGAATTTTTTTATAGAAAAAAAATCTCAGAATCTGAAATTTTCCTTTGGAAAAAATGTCTCAGAATCTGAGAATTTTTCAATAGAAAAAATGTTTTAGAATCTGAGAATTTTTCTACAGATAAAATGTCTCAGAATCTGAGAATTTTTCAATAGATAAAATATCTCAGAATCTGAGAATGTTTCTATAGAAAAATGTCTCAAAATTTCTCAGCATTTTTCTATACATAAAATGTCTCAGAATCGGATAATTGCTTTAAAGAAATAATTCCAGAATCGGAGAATTTTCTATTTAAAAAAATGTCTCAGAATTTGAGAATTTTTTATAGAAAGAAAATTCTCAGAATCTGAGAATTTTTCTATAGAAAAAATATCTCAGAATTTGAGAATTTTTCTTTACAAAAAATTTTTAAGACATTAGTGATTTTGCAACAGAACAAATGTCATTCTATAGAACAAATTTCTCGAAAAAATGTCTCAGAATCTAAGAATTTTCCTATAGAAAATTTTTCAAAATCTGAGAATTTTTCTATTGAACTAATGTTTAAGAATCTGAAAATTTTTCTATAGAAAAAAATGTTTCAGAATCTGAAAATTTTTCTATACAAAAAATATCTCAGAATCAAAAAATTTTTCTGTTAAAAAATCTCTTAGAAAATGAGAATTTTTTATAGAAAAAATGTCTCAGAATAAGAGAAATTTTCTATAAAGAAAAAATGTCTCAGAACCTGCAAATTTTTCTATCGAAAAATGTCTTAGAATCTGAAAATTTTTCTATAGAAAAAATATTTTAGAATCTGGAAAGTTTTTTATTGAAAATGGTCTCAGAATCTGAGACTTTCTGCACAAAAAATGTCTTAGAATCTGAGAATTTTTCTATAGAAAAAATGTCTCAGAATCTGAGAGTTTTTCTATAGAAAAAAAGTCTCAGAATCTAAGAATTTTTTTATAGAAAAGATGTCTAAGAATCTGAGAATTTTTCTATATGTTTCAGACTCTGAGAATTTTTCTATAGAAATAATGTCTGAGAATATGAGAATTTTTCCATAGAAAAAATATCTCAGTATCTGAAAATTTTTCTATAAAAAAATACCTCAAGATCTCAAAATTTTTCTATAGAAAAAATGTCCCAGAATTTAAGAACTTTTCCATAGAACAAATATCTCAGAATCTGTGAATTTTTTGATAAAAAAATGTTTCAGAATCTAAGAATTTTTCTATAAAAAAAAAATTCTCGGAATCTTAGAATTTTCTTTAGAAAAAATGTCTCAGAATTTGAGAATTTTATCATAAAAAAAAAATGTCTCAGAATCTGAGAATGTTATAATAAAAATATCTTTGAATCTTAGAATCTTTCTATTGAAAAAATGTCTCAGAATCTGAGAAATTTTTTTAGGAAAAATGTCTCAGAATGTGAGTATTTTTGTATAAAAAAATGTCTCAGAATCTGAGTATTTTTGTGGTTTAAAAAAAATTTGTTTACCCCATTCAAGATACCTTCGCTGACCTCAAATTTGTTCCCCAGTGTTATAAATACAAAAAAAATATAGAAAGAAAAAAATATAAAATCAACACCATAGCATTTATGTATTTTTATACCCTCCACTCTAGTGATAGAGGGTATATATAAGTTTGTCATTCCGTTTGTAACACATCGAAATATTGGTCTAGGACCCCATTAAGTATATATATTTATGATCCTTGATCGATTTTAAGTCGATCTAGCGATGTCCGTCCGTCCGTCCGTCCGTCCGTCCGTCTGTCTGTCTGTCTGTCTGTCTGTCTGTCTGTCTGTCCGTCCGTAGAAAACACGCTAACTTTTGAAAGACTTTACAGAGGCTACTGAAGTTTGGCATATATGTTTGTCATTTACCTGGTCAGGTTGGTATTGCAATCCAGCCAAATCGGTCCAGTGGTTCAAAAGTTATGAGCAAAAGTGTAAATTTCGGCAAGGGTGTTTTACGAATTTACGAGATAAAAAACACGATAACTTTCGAAAGACAATAATGAGACTACTGAAGCTTGGCATGTATCTTTGCCGTTCCCCGGGTCTGTTTGGTTTTAAATTTCAGCTCAATCGGTCCAGTGGTTCAAAAGTAATAAGCGAAACCCTGAATTTCAGATTAGTTTCATCTAAAATGCCACGTGTTTTAACAAGTTTTAAAAGCATTGGTGGTAACTAAATGCTTTTCAAACTTGTTTAATTTTAAAGCAATACTTTTTAAACTTGTTTAGTTTTAAAAGCATTGGTAACTTAATAATTACTCTCGAAAAAAATTTTACACTCAAAAAAAATTTTAAACTCAAAAAAAAATTTTACACTCAAAAAAAATTTAGTTTTTTTGTTTTACAAAAATTGCAATATTTTGTGTACATACTTACGTGCATTCACTCAGAAATATTTTTACAGTAAAAAAAACATTACACTCGAAAAAAATTTTACACTCAAAAAAAATTTGTAATTTTTCTTTTTTTTTTTTTTTAAATGAAAAAAAAAAGAGTTTTTTACTCAAAATAAAATATTTCTAATCAAAATTGTTAATTTTTTCACGTTAAAAAATGTACTACCGTTTAAAAAAATGCATTGTGGAGGGTATTCATAGATTCGGCAAAGTCGAATTTAACTTTTCTACTTGTTTTTTGTATATCCTTAATCTGCCATGTACATGTTCAATACATTAAGGATTTTATGTTTGTATTTATTTATGACTTAAGGGAGGTGTTTTTAATTGTGCCAAATGTAACGATAACAACAACCATACAACTTAATTTAATTTAATGGTTTTAATATGTGTTGATAAGAATTTAAGTTTTGTTTTTTTTTTGTTTTAAATAAAACCTTTCTATATGTGTTAATTCCAAAAAACTTTATTATTTTATATCGAAATCTTAAACCGCAAAGAGCTTTTCTTTGGAATTATTAAGAATTATTTTAATCCTTTTCGTATGCAAACTACATTCATAAAATTCTTTAGAATTTATATACAATTGTATATAAAATTAAGTTATGCATATGTCAATTTTGTAATTCCTTAAGGAAACCCTATTCTTTAATAACTATATAAAAAAAAAAATATGAAGATTAAATACTTGTTAAAATCTCTACTCCTTTTAAAAAAAGCTCATTTTTCATTTTATTAAGTTTGAAAATAAAATTGTGCTGCAGCAGTAACGAATGTTCAGTACCCTTATTTGTACATAACTTACATACAATAACCTTTTTATAAAAGTACCATTTTATTTAAGATTTTCTTATAAAAGTACCATGTTAAAATGAATATTAAAAAAAAAAAACACTTTTTTATTAAAGGGCCATTTTATAAAAACAATTTCAAAAAAAGTATTCATTAAGATACATTTTGTTAAGTATCATTGTGTTAAGGTGACATTTTAGTCCATTTTTAAAAATAACTTAAAAGTTTTAGATTCAGCGACCTTTTTCCTATAAATAAGTCTAAATAATTTTTTTCTACAGAAATGGTTTCAGATTTTGGGACATTTTCCAATTTTTTCAATAGAAAAGGTCTCAGATTCTGAGATATTTTTTATATAGAACAGGTCTCAGATTCTAAGACATTTTGCCTATAGAAAAAGTCTTTGATTCTAAGACATTTTGTTTAGAGCAAAAGTCTCAGATTCTGAGAAAGTTCTGAGACATTTTTCCTATAGAAAAAGTACCAGATTCTGAGATATTTTTCCTATAAAAAAAGTATCAGATTGTGAGACATTTTTCCTGTAGAAAAAATCTTAAATTCAGAGATATTTTTTCTATAAAAAAATGTCTCAGATTTTGAGACATTTTTTCTATAAAACAAGGCTCAGACTCTGAGATATTTTTCTTATAGAATAAGTTTCTGATTCTGAGGCATTTTTTCTATAGCAAAATCCCAGATTCTAATACATTTTTCCTATAGGAAAATTCTAACAATAAGTAAGTAATTTTTTATACCAAAATTGTCGCGTTCACAACAATTTTTCCCAAAGAAAATTTCTCTTTATAATAAAAACTTCTAGGTTGACAGATAATTTTTAAGATTATTCCCATAAATTTTTTTAAAATTTTTCCTTTAAAAATTTTCAGATTTTTTTCTATGAAAAATTTTTGGATTTCAAAATTTTTTTCTATAAAAAATTTTCGGATTTAAAAATTTTTTTCCTTTGGAAATTTTTTTAGAAAGTTCTATTCCTGCTTTATTTTCCTCTCTTGCTTTCCTTTCTTTTTCTTCTTTTTTTCTTTTTTTAAATTTCGTGTGGGGGGAGGGGGTGCGGGATTTCTATGTTACACAAAAAAAACCGTCTCTAAATTTCACTAAAGACAAGTTCAAACATTATTTAGCTTTAGAGTAGATTTAATAAATTTTTCGACTTATTTCACATTTTTTATTTGCGTTTTTCGCGAAAATGCGAATTGATTTAGAAGAACTGGGAGACACGTGCATTTTATTTTCGGGCCAACTTTCAGAATTTGACGGTCTGGTCCATGTGTATAAAAGTGTGTCGGACGGTGTTATCAATATTTTTATACCCTCCAACCACAGTATGGGGGTATACTCACTTTGGCATTCCGTTTGTAACGCATCAAAATATCGGTCGGGAGACCCATAAAGTATATTATTGATCTGTGATCGATTCTAAGACATTCTGTGAATGTCCGTCTGTCCGTCTGTCTGTAGAAAACACAATGCATTCCAAAATAAAACAGCTGAAACTCCTGAAGTTTGGCACAAATATGTCTAATGTTAATAGGCAGGTTAAGTTCGTGAATGGGCAAAATCGCGCCAGGGCGAAGAATCGGGACCCTTGAAGAACTGAACCATCATCTGAAAAATACACTTTTTTTTACAAGTTTTTTTGTATTTTTGTTAAATAAATGAAACATTTCGTATATTTATCTCGATGGGAAGGTCACACCCCCCCCCCCCCCCAAAAAAAAAATCGCCACTGACAATTTTTTTTTTACATTTTGGAGGGTATAAAAGAATCGGCACAGCCGAATTTAACACTTTCACTTGTTTTTTAAAATTTTGTTTTTCCATCAAAATTTTTTTTTCATCAATTTTTTTATAAAAACGTTTTTTATCAATAAATTTTTTTCTTAATTTGTTTTCACCAAAATTACTTTTTTTACCAAGTTTGGCCTGCTTCTGATCTAAAAATGTTTCATTTGTTAACAAAAGTATAAACAACAAGTGAGAGTGTTAAATTCGTACGTGTTGAATCTTTTATACCCTCCAAAATGAGCAGTTTGAGATTCGCGGTTTTGTAATGCAAAAAAAATACAATAAAAAAAATATTTTACTGCAACAAAAAAATTTTACACTCAAAAAAATTGATTTAAGTGTACATTTTTTTGAGTGTAAATTTTTTTGTTTTACAATTTTTTATGCCTGTAGAAATTTTACGTTTTTGTTTTTCAAATGCAAATTAAATTTATTTTTACGAATATATTTTGTAAAGTTACGAAATACTTTGTATAACTACGAAATATTTCGTAAATTAAAAAATATTTTTGTGTATATTGCGAAGTTTTTTTTTTGTAAATACGAATTCAGTTTATTTTTGCGAAACTAATTTCGTAAATTTGTTTTGCCAAATTTTATTTATTACAAAAAATATTTTGCAAAGTTACGAAATATTTCGTTAGCTATAAAAATTTTTTTATCAAAATTTTTTTGTTGTATCAATTTTTTTTTATCAAAAATTAGTTAAAGCTTTGCGAAGTTTTTTTTTTTATACCCTCCACTCTAGTGATAGAGGGTATATATAAGTTTGTCATTCTGTTTGTAACTCATCGAAATATCGATCTGGGACCCCATAAAGTATATATATTCATGATGCCCGATCGATTTTAAGACATTCTAGCGATGTCCGTCTGTCCGTCTGTCCGTCTGTCCGTCTGTCCGTCTGTCCGTCTGTCTGTCTGTCTGTCTGTCTGTGGAAAATGCTGTCGCGGACAAAATATTGCACAAAGATGACTGAAACTTAACATATTTATTGGAAGTTCTCCCGAGAAGTTTGGTATTGCATTTGAGCGATATCGGTTCAGCGGTTCAAAAGTTATGAACGAAAATGTAAGCACACCTCAAAAATTTCAGTATATTCAACATAACCTAAAAATACAAAATGCTTTAATTCGGCTACTGGTTGGCATATGTGAACAAATTTGAACACCAAATGGTATTTAAACAAGTACGAACACAAAAAAAAAAAAATCGCGGATTTTTTTTACCAAATTTTTTTTTTCGCGAAAATTTTTTTTTCAAAAGTAATTTCCTTTTCAATAAAGTTTTTTGCAATAATCTTTTTGAAATTGTGGAGGGTATCACTACATTCGGCAAGGCCGAATTTAACTTTTTTACTTGTTTTTAATTATTGTTGTGGTTAGTTGACCTGTTGTTGTTACGTATTTTCTTTTAGTTAGGCTTGAGGTCATAAATAAAACTAAAAAGTTTAATTTTTAAATTTTATTATTTATTTTGTATTCCAATATTTCGACCAAACTCTCTAGTCTTCATCAGGGTATATTAAATAAATAACGCGACTAAAAACTTATTGACTTCTTTACTGCTCCAATTAAGTAAAAGAAATTGGAGCAGTAAAGAAGTCAATAAGTTTTTAGTCGCGTTATTTATTTAATATACCCTGATGAAGACTAGAGAGTCTGGTCGAAATATTGGAATACAAAATAAATAATAAAATTTAAAAATTAAACTTTTTAATTTTATTTATGACCTCAAGCCTAACTAAAAGAAAATACGTTTTTTTTTTTTTTTGTAAATACGAATTCAGTTTATTTTTGCGAAACTAATTTCGTAAATTGCCAAATTTTATTTATTACGAAAAATATTTTGTAAAGTTAAAAAAATATTTCGTTAGCTACAAAGTTTTTTTTTATAAAAAAAAAAATTGTTATCCAAATTTGGTAATTTCAAGCTTTAGTTTTAAATCTCCTCTGAAAGTTGTGTCATGGGTTTCCAAAGGAGAGCACCTCGAATTTTCCCAATTTGTTAAAGCTTTGCGAAGTTTTTTTTTGTAAATACGAAATATTTCGTTATAAAATTTTTTTTTGTTGTATCAATTTTTTTTTTATACCCTCCACTCTAGTGATAGAGGGTATATATAAGTTTGTCATTCCGTTTGTAACACCTCGAAATATTGGTCTAGGACCCCATAAAGTATATATATTCATGATCCTCGATCGATTTTAAGACGATCTAGCGATGTCCGTCCGTCCGTCCGTCCGTCCGTCCGTCCGTCCGTCTGTCCGTCTGTCTGTCTGTCTGTCTGTCTGTCTGTCTGTCTGTCTGTTGAAAACACGCTAACTTTTGAAAGACTTTACGGAGGCTCCTGAAGTTTGGCATTTATGTTTGTCATTTACCTGGTCAGGTTGGTATTGCAATCCAGCGAAATCGGTCCAGTGGTTCAAAAGTTATAAGCAAATGAGTGAATTTCGGCAAGGGTTTTTTTGGAATTTACGAGATAAAACACTCGGTAACTTTCGAACGGCAATTTTGAGGGTGCCGAAGTATGGCATATATATTTGTCGTTCTTCCAGTCTGGTTCGTTTTAAATTTCAGCCAAATCGGTCTAGTGGTTCAGAAGTTATTAGCAAAACCGTAAATTTCAGATTCGCCTCACCTTAAATTCACGTGTTGAAAACCCGTTAAACATGTTTTAAAAACATTGGTAAGTCACAAAAATATTTTACATCGCACTTTTGTCACTCAAAAATATTTTTACACTTAAAGAAAAAAAAAATACACTCGAAAAAAATTTTACACTCAAAAAAAATTTTACACTCAAAAAAAAATATAGTAAATTATTTTTTTTTTCAAAAATTAGTTAAAATAAAAAGTTTTTTTACACAAAATAAAATATTTCTAATCAAAAGTTTTATTTTTTCACTCTAGAAAATATACTATAACTTAAAAAGGGCATTGTGGAGGGTATTCATAGATTCGGCCAAGTCGAATTTAATTTTTCTACTTGTTTAATCTAAAATTAGTTTTCTTCATAATTTTTTTTTTTATAAAAAAAAATTTGTTATTCAAATTTGGTAATTTCAAGCTTTAGTTTTAAATCTACTCTAAAAGTTGCGCCACGGGTTTCCAAAGTTGAAAACCTCGAATTTTTTCAATTTGTTAAAGCTTTGCGAAGTTTTTTTTTTTTGTAAATACGAATTCAGTTTATTTTTTCGAAACTAATTTCGTAAATTGATTTTGCCAAATTTTATTTATTATGAAAAATATTTTGTAAAGTTACGAAATATTTCGTTGGCTATAAATTTTTTTTTTTTATCAAATTTTTTTTTTGTTGTTTATTTTTTTTATCAAAAATTTGTTTTCTTTATCAAAAATTTGTTTTTTCATAAAAAATTTTTTTTGTTATCCAAATTTGGTAATTTCAAGCTTTAGTTTAAAATCTCCTCTGAAAGTTGCGCCACGGGCTTCCAAAGTAGAGCACCTCGAATTTTCCCAATTTGTTAAAGCTTTGCTAAATCATCATAGCAAGGATTTAGCAAAGCTTTTTTTCGATTTTAAAATTTTGATAATTTCTAAAACAATTTTGACCCAATATCTTTTAGACCCTCTATCACGAAATATAGAATAATAAAAAATTATTTTTTTTTTTTTTCATTTATTTTTAAGACTTTTGGTTAAACTGTCACAAGTGTGTTGACATTTTTTGTAGACCAATTATTTCTTATAACGTTGCTGAGAAACCAGAAAAAGTTATATTTTTTTGCTTTTTGTAGCTTCATATAACATTTACCAACTACGCATAAATAGTTAATGAACATGCCATTAGCTAGAAGCCATCTATAGCTTTACAAAGTTGTTATTGTAAAAAAAGAAATGAATATGTACATTAGGCTGGGGTTGATTTTTGTTTTTTTGGAATTTTTTAAAAGAAAAGTTGAGAATCGCTGTAGCTGTTTTATCTCAATTAAACTCAAAGTCTGCTTTCATGTCAAACATTTTTAATCACTTTTTTAAACTTTTTTTTTTTAAATAAAAAAAAGTGAGTTTTAAATTTGGCTTATTGTTAGCTGAATCTTTAATATTCTCCAAAATGTAAAGAAAATATTTTTTTTTTAAATGGCGATTCGGATCTTTTTCGATGTGAGTGACTTCAAAAATTGTTTGTAAAAAAACTAAAATCTCAAATTTGTTATTGTTTTACGTAAAAAAATTTTACTCACTCTCTTTGAACGATAAAACGAATCTGCTTATACTAAATTTTATTTTTATTTTATCACTCGAAATTATTTTTAACTGAAATTTTTTTATTTGATTTTTTACCCGAATATTTTCATCTCTAGTGAAAAATTTAAATTTTAAATCAATTAAGCAGAAGCTTTCAGAAACTTATTTAACAACATGTGGACATAGCAAAAATTTAATGCCGCTCGACTAAAAATACATATTTTTTTGGAATCAGTTATCATTTAATCGATTTAAAAAATTGTACCTTAAAAACAGTTCGGGGGAAAAGTATGTTTAATATAACAGCTACAAAATAATTTCTGTAACTTGTTTAAAAATATTTATTTAATTAAAATTTTTATTTTCTCCCAACTCTATACAACTCTTTTATACTTTAATATAAGTACAAGTACAAATACTTCATCTCAAAAGCATATGAAATGCAATTTTCTCTATTTAAAATGAATATTGTACCCATACAACAAAGAAACAGAAAACATAATAATAACAAATCATACAAAAGCAAAGAAAAATGAAATAATAATAAAAATAGAAAATTGAAAAAACAGGAAAATAAAAAAAAAATAAAAATCTTGAGATATGTATTTCAAATAGAATATCTAAGGATCCCCCGTTAAAGGAGTCAGATGAATAATAAAATTTGTATTTAATTAAGACAGGCACTTGTGCAATATAAAATCTATAGAGATTTTTTTTTTTTTTTAAATTGACAAATAAAAACTTTGTCAAAAGTTGCACAAAAAAACGAAACATCTTTTAAAAATTTACTAAAAAATTATTTAGTACATAAAACACCGGTGGCGGATGATTAATATTTAAATATTTAATATCGCTCATAGGTAACCTGACCAACCATCCCGCTTTTGGCGGGATTATCCCGCTTTTTGAAGTCTCATCCCGCCTTAATTTTCCATCCCGCTTTTTAAGCAAAAGTCCCGCTTCATCCCGCTTTTTGACTTTTAGAATAGAAAAGTACAATTTATAATTTTTTAAATAATATTTTGAGTATTATTGTTCTGTAGTTTTTTTTTATTTATTTTTGATCATATAAATATAGTAACATTTAGAATATTTTACCGTGCTAAAAAAATGTAATGGAAATTACTTCTAAAATTGTGTTGGATTTCGAAAAAATTTCCAAAAACTAATTTTATGGTTATGTTTTTTCGACCTTTTTGTTTTAACTTCAATAAGTAAACTGATAATCAAGCTCGAGGCCTTCAGTTTACTTATTGAAATTTCCAAAAACTTTTTAAATGTTTATTTGAAAATTTGAAAAAAAATTAGAATTCAGAAAAAAAAGTTTTTATACGTGGCCAAATATGGTAAAATTGACCCATTTTTGCATGACATCGTATTTTATTTAATTTTTTTTCAACGGTAAATCAACAATTGAAGCGCTTATTGTAAAAACTCAATAAGCAACATTTCATTTTATGCCTTAAAACTTTTGAAATAATGTAGAAAATATAACTTTTGCAGAACTTGTATTCTTACTATACTTGGACGAAGGATTAAAGCAAGACTTCTAACACAAATCTAGGTAAAACACGAAAAACTAAAATGTTGCTTAGCAAGTTCTTGCAGTAAGCCCTTCAATTCTGCAATTTTCGAAACACATTTATTTATAGAGTTTTTTATGGGTTATCGATTGGCATTTGTTTCTGGAAAAAATTCGGAACTATGTATGTCTAAATTTTCCAAATTTAACCTTAAAATTAATGTAGCAAAAAATACGCCATTTTAATTTTTTAATTTTTAATTAAAGTTCATTAAATTCTCTAGAAAATGTAAAATTTTTAGAGAGCAATCAATTTTTGTTTTCAAGAAAAATTACTTTAAACTTCAAGGTATCATGACATCGCTTTATATTTAATTTTTTCTACTGTAACTCAACATTTCTGCAGTTTCCAAAACATATTTATTTAAAAGTTTTGTATCGGGATAAAAATATTTTTTTTTTCACAGCAGTTTAACTTTTTTTAAATATTTTAAAATGAAAGTTTATTGAATTTTCTACAAAATTTAAAATTTTCAAATCAGTAATTTTTTGTTTTCGGGAAAATGAGTTTTATCTTCGAAGTCATTTTTCTCAAAAACAAAAAATAACTGAAAGTAATTCATAAATTTTGACATTTTGTAAAGAACATAATAAACTGAAATATAATGAAAAAAATCAAATTGACGTGTTTTCAAAAAAAAAATTTATCCAATATTTGAAAAATTCAGAACCAAATTCCATATAGGGCAATAGGCAATAGGTATGATTTTTATCCACCAACATTTTTTTTCACTTCAGAGTTATCTTTCGTATATTTTCAACAGACATACAGTCAGAAAGTCGCTATGTCGACTTAAATACGATTGAAAATCATTAATTTATACACTTTATGGGACCCTAAACCCTATTTCCGACCAGTTACAAACAAAATGACAAACTAATATATATTCCCTATAGCTAATTGAAGGGTATAAAAAAGTCCCGCTTTTTAGGTCAAAATCCCGCTTTTTCAACCTTTCGATCCCGCTTTTCAGTCAAAAGCAGTTGGTCAGGTTACTCATAGGCCAACATGCCAAAACACAAGTTTAAAAATTAATTCAATGCATTTTTCATTTATTTTCTATGTAAAATTTTGCACTAACAAAAGCGGCGTATACAGGGGTGGGGCGGGTCACCCCGAACTGATTTTACAAATGTCAGAATTTCTTGTCAAATAACAAGTAAAAAAAATCTTAAAAAAAATATAAATTTCAGAATTTGAAAATTTTTCTGAATAAAAAATTTTTCAATCTGAAAATTTTTCTTAATGGAAACATTTCCAAACTGAAAATTTTTCTGTCCGAAAATTTCTCAGAATCTTAAAATTTTTCAATTATTGTTTTCTGTAAAGACAGTCGAGCTCAGGCTCTAATTATAATTATGTATTATAATTTTTTGATTTGTTATATATGGTTTTGAATTGAGAAAAGTGCGAAAGAAAAATTTTAATTTTTCTAAAAATTTAGACATCCTGGTTTGTTTCTTACTAGTTTCATATTATCCAGTTATAATAATCTTCAGAAAAACTTTTAATGTCAAATTTATTTAGTTAATAGTCAATAAAACTCTATATGTGAAAATTATTTACAGATCGCAGCCGACAAGAATTGAACTCATCATCATCTGTAATACTTTGCTATTAACTGCTTGTAACGTACAATCACTCTAGACCGATACGCCAAGTAGGCTGTTAAGCAAGTATCAACTAAATCTGATTTTTTCAATTTGAGTGTAGTTGTTGCTGTTGTTTTTTCTCACAGAAGACTTGTTATTGTAATGTGTAAACAAATTTTTATTTTTAGTAATCATTCTTCTTCTTCCTCTCCTTCATCAATTCTGATCTAAGTACTTATTTTTGCAAACATTGCCAGACATGGTCTATATTTTTTAGACACAAATGTTAGGTGTTGCCATTTTTCCAAAGATACTGATTGCCACTTAGGGCGACTTATAGTCGTTATTTTTAAATTATTGTTTTCTGTAAAGACAGTCGAGCTCAGGCTCTAATTATAATTATGTATTATAATTTTTTGATTTGTTATATATGGTTTTGAATTGAGAAAAGTGCGAAAGAAAAATTTTAATTTTTCTAAAAATTTAGACATCCTGGTTTGTTTCTTACTAGTTTCATATTATCCAGTTATAATAATCTTTTGTGAGAAAAAACAACAGCAACAACTACACTCAAATTGAAAAAATCAGATTTAGTTGATACTTGCTTAACAGCCTACTTGGCGTATCGGTCTAGAGTGATTGTACGTTACAAGCAGTTAATAGCAAAGTATTACAGATGATGATGAGTTCAATTCTTGTCGGCTGCGATCTGTAAATAATTTTCACATATAGAGTTTTATTGACTATTAACTAAATAAATTTGACATTAAAAGTTTTTCTGAAGATTATTATAACTGGATAATATGAAACTAGTAAGAAACAAACCAGGATGTCTAAATTTTTAGAAAAATTAAAATTTTTCTTTCGCACTTTTCTCAATTCAAAACCATATATTAAAATTTTTCTTTCAGAAATTTAAACTCTGCAACTTCAGATTCTAATGGAAAAATTTTTCTGAATGGAAACATTTCCAAACTGAAAAATTTTCTGTCAGAAAATTTTTCTGAATCGGAAAGTTTTTTCTCACAGAATTTTTTATAACTCTTTAACTTCAGATTCTAATGGAAAAATATCTTAGAACCATACGCTTTATGTACACAAAAATAGACAAATGTACCCTATATTATATAATAATCGTGCCAGTCTTCAGAAATTTTGCAAAGATTTTTTTTTTACAAATTTCAAGACTTGTCCTTAGGAAAAATATCTCAGAATATGAGACTTTATCTTAACAAAAAAATGTCTCAGGATCTTAGATGTTTTCTATAAGAAATAATTTATAATCTGAGACTTTTTTATACAAATAATGTCTTACAATATAAGACTTTTTCGATAAGAAAATATCTCAGAATCTAAAATCTTTACTGTAAGGAAAATGTCTCAAAATCAGAAACTATTTCTATGGAATTTGAAAAATATTTCTATTTGAAAAATATTTGAAAAATATCTTAGAAACTGAGAAATTTTTTTGAGAAAAAATGATACAGAATCTAAAGCTTTTTCTATAGAAAAAAATTCTCAGAATCTGAGAGTTTTTCTAAACAAAAATTTTTTTAGAATTTGAGACTTTTTCTATATAAAAAATGTCTCAGAATCTAATTTTTTTCCATAATAAAAATGTCTCAAAATCAGAGACTTTTTCTATGGAAAAAATATCTCAAAATCTCAGAAATTTTCTGTAGAAAAAACGTCTCAGAATCTGAGATTTTTTTTATGAAAAATAATTCTCAAAATCCAAGACTTTTTCTATAGAAAAATCTCAGAATCTGACAATTTTCTATACAAATAATATTTCAGAATCTGACTCATTTTCTTATAATCTAGCAATAATTTTTTTTCATCGAAAAATGTCTCAGAATTCGAGACTTTTTTTATAGGAAAAATGTCTCAGAATCTGAGTTAAACGTGGTTTATTGGAAAAAGTAAAAAAAAAAACGTTTTTTGACAATAACTTTAAATTTAAGGTTGTCTGGCAAGTTTAATGGACATTTTTGTGATATTTTCGACGAGATCTGCAACATACATTAGCTCATTTGAAAAGTATATACGATTTTGGTTTTGTTTGTTGTACAGTGTAATTACCTTTAATTTAAAAACAAAAAAATTGTAATCCACAGAATAGGTCCAGATATATTTTTTTTTTTTCAAGTAAAACTACTTTTTTGGAAAGTTGAATGTTTGAAAGGTTAACAATATCTCGAAAACTGTTCTACTTTTAAATCATTGGACTTAATTTTCATATTCAGCGCAAGATTTTACAAGGAAAATAAATGCAAAGTGTCGTGGGTCGCATTTTTATACACTCCACTCTAGTGATAGAGGGTATATATAAGTTTGTCATTCCGTGTGTAACACCTCGAAATATTTGTCTAAGACCCCATAAAGTATATATATTTATGATCCTCATTCGATTCTAAGACGATCTAGCGATGTCCGTCCGTCCGTCCGTCTGTTGAAAACACGCTAACTTTTGAAAGACTTTACGGAGGCTGAAGCTTGGCATATATATTTGTCGTTCCCCTGAGCTGGTTTGTGTTGAATTTCAGCTAAATCGGTTCAGTGGTTCAAAAATTATTAGCAAAACCGTAAATTTCAGATTCGCTTCACCTTAAATCCACGTGTTGAAAACCCGTTAAACATGTTTTAATACATTGGTAGATCACAAAAATATTTTACAACGTATTTTTGTCACTCAAAAATATTTCTACATTAAAACAAAAAAAAAAAATGCACTAAAAAAAATTTTACACTCAAAAAAATTTTTGTAAATTTTTTTTTTTTTTTCAAAACTTAGTAAAAAAAAGGTTTTTTACACAAAATAAAATATTTTTAATCACAAATGTTATTTTTTTCACGTTAGAAAATTTACTATAACTTAAAAAGGGCACTGTGGAGGGTATTCATAGATTCGGCCAAGTCGAATTTAACTTTTCTACTTGTTTTTTTTTTTTAATTTTTGAGAATAATTATTATATATTGAATAATTATTCAGAATTGTAATTTTTGAGATTTTGTGAATTTTTTTTTTCGTTTTCAATATTTAATTGATTTTTGTTTTATGTTTCTGATTTTGCCAGAATTGTTATAATTTTTTTTTAAATTTTTTTTGTCCCAGAATTTTTGTAAAATTTTGAAAAAAAAAAATTTTTAATTTTTTAAATTATTTTTTTGATTTAAAAAAAAAAAATTGTACGAGGTACAACCATTTTTATTACACAAATAAAAAAATCTATTAAAAATTGACAAAAAAAAAATATTACAATTTAGTACATTCAACACCGGTGACGAATGATTAATATTTGAATTTTTAATATCACTCATACGCCATCATGCAATTACACTGTAGAACAAATTCAGGTTTGCAAAAGTCAGGTCGATTCTCAGAGTGTGGGGTGAAAATAGAGGCTAAAATAGGAGAACCGTATCGGGGCGTTTGTTTATGTTAGTTAGATTTTTTTTTAATCGACCTTCGAACTTTGCATTCAAATGCCGATTTTTGAATGCATCATAAGCACTTCAAAAATTTTTTAAATCAATTTTTAATTGTTGGACAGGTCTCTAGCAATAATTTGGCTTCTACAGATTAAAAAAAAAAAACTCAATTAGTTGACGAGTTATAGCCAAAAAACCATATAAACAATATGCTGAAAATCGGCATTTGACTGCAAAGTTCGAAGGTCTATTAAAAAAAATTCGAACTAACATAAACAATCGCCGTGATACGGGTCTTCTAATTTAGCCTCTATTTTCACCCCTCACTCTAAGAATCGACCTAACTTTTGCTAACCTATATTTGTTCCACAGTGTTATAAGAGTATCACTATAATAATTGTCATAATTGTTATTTCAGAGATTTTGTCAAATTTTTTTTAAACATTCTATTGATTTTTTTTATTTCTCTGATTTTTTCCAAAATTTTTAAGACTGTCCAAGAATTTTTCTAAAATTTTGAAAAAAAAAAATGTTTGCAAAACTTTTAGATTTTTTTTACATTCTTTCAAATGTAACCAGGAGTTCCCCTTTATCCAGAATTTAAGTTTTGAACCTTTTGTCCATTTTTACCTTTCTCAATTAGTTTTCAAGATTTGGTCCAATGGAAATTTGTGTTATTTCTTAAATCACGAAAAAGTGATGCTGTTACATAAAATTTTGTGCTTTAAAAAACATTTAATATTGAGTGTAGCATATTAATTTAATTGCATCATTATTTATATTTTTTTAAATGCTATTTCATCTTTAATGTTACATTTATTATTATATATTTCATTTGTTCATTCATTCATCTGTGAAACAATTAATTTATGCTGTTCTGTGCTGTTCTGTGTTAATGTAGGCCATATTTCCACTTAAATTTACAATTAAATCAGTATTATTACTTTTATTTATTTAATTTTTGTTTTTCATTTGTTTATTTTATAATTGTTTTAAATATGTATTTAAATATCCACTTTGAAACTCAGTCACTCACTCACTCACTCCCTCACTCATACTTATTTATTTATGTTAATTATATTCGATGACTGACCTATATTCATGTTAATGGGGTTGTAATTATGGTAATTTTAATTTATTTTAATTTTTTTAATAGCCATCGAAAGTAAAACCAAATGTTATTATAGCAATGATTTGGTTTATTTTTATATGCAAAATAAAAATTATAAATAATGCGATTTTTTTAATTAAATAAATATTTTTAAATAAAATGGATATTTTAAAAAGTCGTTACATGCAGATATTAATAATTGTATTATTTTTATATAAACCATAAACATTTGTGTTAATTGACAGGAAAATAGGGGAAGTTTACTTAAAAGGAAAATTTGTAAAAAAAATAGACTATAATTAAAAAAGATAATTGATTAAATTTAAATAAACTACTGATAAATTAAAAAAACAACTTGATGCGACTGAAACGCGACCTCACACAATTGCAATTGTTCTAGTGATCACTAATCTGGTCTCCAAACTTTTCGAAAATTTTTACGTTTTAAAGAAAATTGAGGTTAAAGTTCAGAAAAACAAATCGTGGCTTTTTTTTTTTGGCATTTTTGACAACTCCACTATCCGACAGCCAATATTTTACAAGAACCGGATGATATACGTCAGAATGAAGAGATAAAATGAAGTAAAACAGAACTTACCGTTTTTTATTTCTTGATGCTGTTTCCTTTTAAAAGGACTTCAAAGTTTTGAAGGACTTTGTATATAATATTTTTTAAGTATTTGTACTTTTCTTATAATGTCACTTTTGATGGCTAATCCGACTAAGGGGGGAATCTTTGCTAATTTTTATTTTGCCTTAAGCTAAGTACTCTGTTCGGTTTCACGGGAAAAAATCTGTCAAACTCCATATAAAAAAAAAAAAAATTGGCAACGCGAGGAATTAAGGGGAAATTGTTAAAAAAGTTTTCACTCATTTTTATTATACAAGACAATTTAAATTGCCGTGAAAAAGTGACATTTCAGTTTTGTTATGATCGTTTCTTTCTTATCATTGTCAAAAGTTCTTGATTTTTAAATGTTTTATTGCAATTTGAGGCGTTTAAAGTTTAAGTGAAATTTTCACCGTAAGAAACAGAGTACTTAGCTTTATCAAAAAAAAAAGGCAAAAGAGACCTATTTCGTATCAAAAACGTCTCAGATTCTGAGACATTTTCCATAAAGAAAAGTTTTAGATTCTGAGGCATTTCCAAAGTTCCAAATTCTAAGACATTTTTCGTAAAGGAAAAGTCTCAGATTCTGAGACATTTTTCGTAAAGGAGAAGTCTTAGATTCTGAGACATTTTTCGCGTATAAAAAGTTTTACTGTGCAATTCGCTATCTCGGTCGAAGTGAGTGACTACAAAATTTGTACGTAAAACAAAAACTCAGATTTTTTTTTTTTTACGTACAAAATTTCTAGTCACTTAATTTGTGCGACATACTGAATCAGGGCATTATATTGAGACATCTGAGACATTTTTCATAAAGAAAAAGGTACAGATTCTGAACCGGTTTTCCTGAAACTTAAAATATATTTAAACCAGACAATTTTAAGGCTGGGGTGTCTTGATTTATCGGCCATATCAGTTTTAAAAAAAATTTCTATAGAAAAAGTCTAACAAGGGACGTATCTCAACCCTTATGAACCGATTTGCATGAAATTTAAAATAAATATAAAATAGACAATCCTTAGGTTGGTGTGTCTCGGCTTATCGGCCATATCGGGAAATTAGGGGTTCAAAATTTAGGTAAAAAAATGGCGAGAAATTCGTTTTTTGGATTGTTCAGCCAATTCTTTCTAAGAAACTATATGAAGAAAGGTCTTTTTAATGCCTATCCAACGGTGGCTTTTAAAAATTTGGCTTCGTTAAATATTTTTTTCATAAAAATTGAGGGGTATTTATGTGAAGACATAGACCTACGATATCCATATGAATGCGAAATAATCTTTATTAAATTTAAAGCGGCACGTATTTTTCAACTAGGCGATATTCCTGTTAATTCGGGAGTTATCGAAATTTTCCCAAAGGTCCACATTGTTTCATAAGGGGACAACAAATTTTTAAACACCGATATGGCCGATAAGACGAGACACCCCAACCTTACACTCAAAATAATACATTAGTAGATTTACTAATTTTTTTTTGCTAATGCTGGTTAGCTAACTTTTAGCAAATTTTTAGTTGAGATTAGCATGTTAGCAAAAAATTCTTGTAAACTTCATTTAGCACATTAGCAATTTTAAACAAGCTTTGAATTAATTTCTTTTGCTAAATTTGAAATTGAGTTGACAACAAGATTTTTTGTTAATATTAGCAAAATAAATGGTAAATTTTTTTTTATTTTCAGAAAACTTAAAATGGCGCTATCTCGGAAACTAAGCCAGATAGAGCAAAATGGAGGCCATTTTTGGTTCTTAGAATCTCCATAGTATCACTGGTCCTCTTCACATCTGTGGACCCTAATGGGCTCTAACTTTGGATCCAAAAAAGTTAGCATTCCCGAAAATTTAAAAATGCTCATATCTCGGTAAATATTGCCGACACAACAAAAAGTCCAAAAGCATTTTTGTATCTCTCAACACATAGAACAAGACCGCAAAATAGTCAAAAGCTCTCCGGGTAATATTTTTGAAGTTATCGAGTTTTTTAATTCTCATGACCCCAGTGGTCCCCTATAATCACGTATCTCAAAAACTAAGCAAGGTAGAGCGAAACGGACACAAATTTTGGATCAAAAACTATGACAATTTTTAAGGAACCCAACTAGGTCTAGGCCCATCGGGGTCTGGACCTATCGGGTCCGAACCCAATGGGGTCCTCAGAGGGGTATGAACTAAGTTAAAAAAAAAAAAAAATTAGTTAACTAATTATTGGCAAAACATTTTTGCTAACTTTAGCAAAAAAATTGTGGGTTCAAAATCAGCAAATTTTCCTGTAGGTTTACAAGCTTTTGTTGCTAACATTACAGTTTTTTTTTTTTGAGTGTAAAATCGTCTCTTTTATATATATTTAAGGTTTCAGGCAAATCCCTTCATAAGGGTTGAGATACTTTCTTTGTGAGACATTTTTTGCTATAGAAAAAGTCTCAGCTTCTGCGACATTTTTTGCATAGAAAAACTCTCTGGTTCTGTCTGAAGTGTATGGGGCATTCTATATCAAATCGGACACTTTGAAATTTTTTTTTTTAGATTTTCCCAATTTATTTACAGTTTTTAGCACCCTTCGATAACTCCTTCCTGGTAAATTTTCTGATTTTTTTGATGACCCGTTCAAAAGATATCGAATTTTTAAAAATTGGTAGTATGTTTCTTTACTCAAACTTCTTTTACTCATTACTTCTTCAATAATGGTCCAAATTTTAATTTTTTTTTTCAAAATTTTTGTTTTTTTACGTACTTTTAAAAAAAAAAATCTCAAAAAATTCTTAAAATCGCTCTAGTATACGATTTTTAAGTTTTAAAATTTAAATCTCATTTTTGAAAATGTTTGTTCTCTTCGATTTTTTTTGAAATTTTTTGTGTAAAACTTCTATCGATTCTACAAATTTTTTGCCCAGGAGGATCGTGGGATAACGATTATTACTATTTTTAAAAATTTTTTGAAAAAATTTTATTGTAATTTTCCAATCTTAAAATCATTTTGACTGCTCCAATGGTGCGTCATAGAGGGGTCATTTCCAAAACCGATACCCATTTTAATTTTTACGTCTTAACATATCTTCGGAACAAACTACTACCCTACCTTCAATTTCTAAGGGGGCTCCCACACAAAACGACATTTTTTTAATTTGCCCCAACCACACTTACTGCCCTTAGAGTGCCCTTAAGGCAAATAAAAGTGGAGATATGGCGTAGGTATGTTTTATAAAAATGTTCGAGGGTAAAAATAAATGGGGGTCGGTCTCCCTAATGACCCCTCTCGGACGCACCATTGGACCGGTAGAAGCTGATTAAATAAAATTTACCAAAAAAATAAAAAAAATTTTATTGGGACCTCCTTAATAGTTAAAGATAGGGGGTAGGTGTGTTCAGAGAAAATGTTTGGACTAAAAAAATATTGTGGGTCGGTCATACATTTTGTTGCTCTAAGGGCACTCTTAGGGCAGTTAGAGCGGTTGGAGAAAATTTTTAAAATGTCATTTTGTGTGGAAGCCGCCTTTTTAAGAAGTACGTAAAAAAACAAAAATTTGGAAAAAAAATTTTCAATTTGGATCATTATTGAAGAAGTTATGAGTAAAAGAAGTTTGAGTAAAGTAACAAACTACCAATTTTTAAAAATCGATATCTTTTGAACCGGTGATCAAAAAAATCTAAAAATTTACCACGAAGAAGTTTTCGAAAGGTACTAAAAACTGTCAACAAATTGCGAAAATTTAAAAAAATATTATTCAAATTGTCAAAGTTTGACATGGAATGCCCCATATATATTTGTCGTTCCCCTGGTCTTGTTTTTTTTTAATTTTAACCAAATGAAAATCGGAGATTTTCATGCACTAAAAAATCGAAAATATGCGCAAAAAAATTCAAAATACGCATTCAAAATATGCACTAAAAAACCTAAAAATATGCACTAAAAAACAAAATTTGTGCAAAGAAATCTTGTTTTCATACGAAAAACATCTTAAAAAGCAAAAGAAATAATAACGGATTTAAGTAGTAACATTTAAAACTTTATGTAAGCAAGATTTATTTAGAAATTAAAACAATCTATTAAAAAATTAAAAAAAATAATATTTTTTTGTTATTAAAATAAATTTTTAAAATAGTGTTTGAAACAAATATATTTCAATTTGTGTTTTTGCAAATTTATGCCAAAATATGCAAAAAAATGCATTTAAAAGTTAGAATTATGCACAAAATATGCATTTAAAACCAAAATATGCAAAAATATGCACTTTTACCAAAATATGCAAAAATATGCAAAAACAAATCGATGTCATTTTAACGCAAATTTGTTGATTCGGAAAGATAATTGGTCAATATCATTTTTAGACTATCGACAAAAAACATGCATTTGCATGGAAATCACATCTCTAGTTACCTAGCGAAAATTGGCATTACTAGTAATGGGTTTTGTAATCCGAAACAGATGTTAATCAGTAGTTACTTATTGAATGAAACACTAATTATTTTAACAAGGGCGTGGGACAAAAATAACTAGTGAAGAGTATGGAGATAGATAAGTAGTTACTGACTCGGATTACTAATAAGGAGTAAAAACCCATTACCAATAAGAAGTAAAATAATTAGTTAATTAAAACATTTAAAATGTAACTTGTTGTTACTAAAACTTGAAAATTCCGTAATTTTTATTAAGTTTTTAAGTACTTTTTAAGTTAATTGAATTGTAAAGGTCAAAAAATGCAAGTGCAAGGAGATATTATTACTTAAGGGTACTTTTCACTATCACACATTTCCATTATACAAGCGTAATTTCACCATGTTAGCGAAATATTTTTTTAAAAAATTTGGAGAGAAATTGTTCACTTATTAGATACGACTAGGTTTCAATCAAAAAAGAATCCAAAAGTCTTTGGGAAATCGGTAAATTTTGATGTGTATAATGGAAAAGTGTGATAGTGGAAAGTACTCTTTAGAGGTGCTTTTATAACATATTACTGAAAAGTAGTTACTTTTGGGCTTAAAATAATGTTACTGGTAATGGGTATATACTATAAATAATGTACTTGGTAATGATTACTTTTCACAACTCATTACCATGTTTTTGCTGGGTATTAGCGAAACCGTGAAGATTTTCATCACCTTAAATTCACGTGTTGAAAAAACCGAGCTTTAAAAAACAAGATTTAAAAACATTGGTAAGCCAATATTTTTAAAAATATTTTTACACTAAAAAATTCACACTCGAAAACAATTTTACACTCGAAAAAAATTTTACACTCAAAAAAAATAGTAATTTTTCTTTTTTTTACAAAAATGATGAAAAAAGTTTAAAAATAAAATATTTCTAATCAAGATTGTTAATTTTTTTCTCGTTAGAAAATTTACTATCCTTTAATAGGGGCATTATAAAGGGTAGTCATAGATTCGGCCAAGTCGAATTTAACTTTTCTACTTTTTTTATTTAATTTTTTAATGTCCTTTTCTTGAAAAGTAATAAAAAATTATATGTACGTATATCACACATAATTCCATACCAATGTCATATTCATTGAAAATGTTAACACATAAAAGTAATTTTTCAATATCCTTGATACCAACACAAGAACCTTTTAAAAGATTTTCAACGAACACATTTACCAAACATAAAAAAAATATAAGCCTTCTTATATGTTTGAACAAGTAAAATACGTGGGCGAAAGTACGTATTCGCATTATAACACTTAATATTTCACTCAGAAATATAAAAAATATAAAAATACGAATAAAAAAAAAACAAACGACATGTATAAAAGTAATTTGTAAAACTTGATGACACTTGCATATGGAAATTCCGTAACGAATATAAAATATATATAAAAAAAATTTAAACCAATAAAAATATGACACATACATAGGTAAAATACAATAACAGGCACACACACACACACACCTTTGTATAACAAAAATATAAAAAAAGAGTTGTAAAGTTGGCAAAAAAAAAAAAGTTTGACCTTAATTTTTCAAGTGTAAAAAGAAAAAAAAACATAAAAAAATATTCAAAATTATAACAACTAGAGGTTATAAAATTGTTTACGATTTTTTATAGATTTCAGCTAACATCAGCATAAAATTCAACAACAAAAAATTGTACTCATGTGTAAATTATAAAAGAAAAAAATATATAAAAAAATTCAAAAGCAATAAATTTTCACAAAAAAATTGGTTAGTAACAAACAACACGACCACACGATGAAAAGATAAGTTAAAACCAGGAGTACAACAAAAAATATTGAAAAAGAATGATTGGTTTTGAAACAAAAAAATAAAAACAAAAAAATTGGTTGGTCTTACCACTTCCTCCAGAACTGTTGTTAGTGGTTGGTTAAAAATGATGAGAGAAGCAGAAACAACAGAAAAGAAGAAAATTTAAATTTGACCTAGCCGAATCTATGAATACCCTCCACAATGCCCTTTTCAAGTAATAGTAAATTTTCTAAAGTAAAAAAAAAATAACAATTTTGATTAAAAATATTTTATTTTGAGAAAAAATTTTTTTTTTTTTAATTTTTTGAAAAAAAAAGGAAATAATGACCTCGAGCTAGAATAAAGTTACTTAAAATATAATATTTTAAAGGTCGAATAAAACAAAAATTAATAAGAATTTAACAAAAAAAAATTACTAATTTTTTTTTGAGTGTAAAATTTTTTTTTGATTGTAATTTTTTTTTTAGTGTAAAAATATTTTTGAGTGATAAAAATACTTGCAAAGTAATTTTGTGGCTAACCAATGTTTTTAAATCTTGTTTTTTGAAAGCTCGGTTCAACACGTGAAGTTATTAAGGTGAAACCGATCTGAAATTCACGGTTTTGCTAATTTATTTTGAACCACTAAACCGTTTTTGCTGACATTCAATACCAACCAGACCAACAAATATATATGTGGCAAATATATATGCCAGGTTTCAGCAGCCTCCGAATAGTCTTTCAAAAGTTAACATTTTTTTATCACGTAAATTCGCGAGAAACCCTTGCCGAAATTCACTTATAACTTTTGAACCACTAGGCCGATTTCTCTGAATTGCAATACCAAACTGACTAGGTAAATGACCAACATATATGCCAAAATTTAGCGGCCTCAGTAAAGTCTTTTTAAGGTTAGCGTGTTTTCAACAGACAGACAGACGGACGGATGGATCCGTTATAAAATAACTCTCAGTTAAATTTAACTTTTTCATACAAATTTTGACATAAGGCTCCGTTAAATCGGCAGTTAGCAGCTAACTTTTCATTGACTAATCCGCCCTAAGTGATAGTAAACTTTCCAACGTAAAAAAACAACATTTTTGATTAGTTTTTATTTTGTGTAAAAAAACTCTTTTTTTAAAGTAATTTTTGAAAAAAAAAATTACTAAATTTTTTTGTGAGTGTAAAATTTTTTTTGAGTGTAAAATTTTTTTGGGTGTAAATTTTTTTTTTTGAGTGTAAAAATATTTTTGAGTAACAAAAATACGTTGTTAAATATTTTTTTGACTTACCAATGTTTTTAAAACATGTTTAACGGGGTTTCAACTCATGAATTTAAGAAGAAACTAATCTGAAATTCACGGTTTTGCTAATAACTTTTGAACCACTGGACCGATTTGGCTGAAGTTCAAACTGAACCAGGCCCGGGGAACGACAAATATATGTGTCAAGCTTCAGCGTCCTCAGAATTGCCTTTCGAAAGTTAGCGTGTGTTTTATCTCGTAGATTCAGGAAAAACCCTCGCCGAAATTCAGTCTTTTGCTCATAACTTTTGAACGACTGGACCGATTTTGCTGGATTGCAATACCAACCTGACCAGGTAAATGCCTAACATATGTGCCAAACTTCAGGAGGCTCCGTAATGTCTTTCAAAATTTAGCGTGTTTTCAACAGACAAACAGACTGACAGACGGACGGACGGACATCGCTAGATCGTCTTAAAATCGATCGAGGATCATGAATATGTATACTTTATGGGGTTCTAGACCAATATTTCAAGGTGTTACAAACGAATTGACAATCTTATATATACCCTCTATCACTAGAGTGGAGGGTATAAAAAAGAACAAGAAATGTTGAAAAAAATATTAAAAGTGAAAATATTATTCCTTGGGGTAATTTTAACAATGAAACTATAAAAAAAATATTTACAAATAAACAAACATACGTGAGTAGTAGGCTGCAGCAAAATATGAAGTTGTATGGGATATTAAACGAAAAAAATACACTCTGATTAAAATTTGTTGAAATTTATCTAACTTAGAGTAGGAAACTATAAATTGGGTAGTTTTACACACTGTGTGTGTAAATGAGATATAAAAAGGTCAATTAAAATAATGAAGGTGAATAAAAAAAATAGGTGAATGAAAAAATGAGGTGAATAAAAAATAATAACAAAACAAAAAATAAAAACTGTCTGGCGAGCATCAAACTCACCATCTTCCGACTTGAAACATCACCACTTAGCCAACTGAGCCACCGAAGCTTATATTTTTCATGCACTAAAAAACTATGTTTTAGGCGCCTTAAATATGCACTAAAGATACTAAAATATGCACTAAAAACTAAAAAAATATGCTCAAAAATTATAAAAATTAATAACAAGTAGAAAAGTTAAATTCGACTTGGCCGAATCTACGAATACCCTCTACACAATGCCCTTTTTAAGTGATAGTTTATTTTCTAATGTGAAAAATATCATTTTTAATTAGAAATATTTTATTTTGTGAAAAAAACTTTTTTTATTATTGAGTCTAAATTGATTTTTTGACTGTAAAATTTTTTTCGAGTGTAATTTTTTTTAGTCTAAAAATATTTTTGTGACTTACCGATGTTTTGAAAACATATTTAACGGTTTGTCAACACGTGAATTTAAAGTGAAACTAATCTGAAATTCTCGGTTTTGATGATAACTTTTGACTGATTTTTCTGAAATTCAATACCAATCAGATAAGGGAAACGATAAATATATATGCTAAACTTTAGCAGTCTCAGAATTGTCTTTCAAAACTTAGCGTGTTTTAATATCGCAAATTTGCGAAAAACCCTTAAAAAAAAGCGGCCGGATTTTTGATAAATTGACAACTTAAAAAAATAAAAAATATTGAATTTTGAGTAGTTTTATTCTAGCTCGAGGTCATTATTTCCTTTACTAATTAAAACTATGATATTCACACAGATTTTATATTTGTAAAAATAGTCTTAGCAATGAAATCTGACAAATTCCACCCACATGTCGACTAACAAGGGAAGTATCCCTGGTGTCACCCTCCGATCTTCATGAAATTTGGATATGTTGTTAAGAACGAAAATTAATTCGACACGTATTTTTTTTTAGCGGCCCAAACTCATTTTTAGGGGGGGGGGGGGGTCGATTTGTATGGGGGGAAAACAAAATTAATTATGGACATGTGTAGTATCAGATTAAAGGTATTAAAAATACCTATCTCGTGGTGCTAATAAGGGGCAAAAGAAGTTAATATTTTTCGACTTATTAACAAAAATTTCCTAAAATTTTGGTATTTTACTCAATATGACGAAAAGCTGTGCACGTTTGGACACGTTCTTAGCACACGAAGATAGGTTTTCCAAAGACCTTTCATTTGGTATGTAACATGACTTCCCAGGCAGAAACTGCCAACCGTTCCACAGAAAAAGTCTCGGCAAAGCACTTTATTTTTTGTGTATAAGGTAGTATGAAAAAAAGTGCTTTGCAAGCGATTTGCCAATGTTTTCTATTTAAATCCGTTCAAAGTATAATTTGTAATTAAAATTTATTAATTTTCATAACAATTGGAATATTTTTCCTTTCCCTGCAGGATAAGTTATTGGTCCTTGATAGTTCTCGTGATATGTCACTTAGACACAATGCCTATCACAACCTTGACACCTTTTATATAAAAGCACATTTCTTTTGTGAGGAAGTGTCTTAAACTCCGGGTACATCACATGTGAAATGTCACTGGGTCTATCCCTTTGGAACACAACACGTTTTGGTTCAATACATCACTTTTTTTTCGGGACTTTTGCTAAAAGGTTAATCTAGGACTATTATTTCGGGTAGTTTCAAACATAAGCATAAACTATACCCTGTACCACAGAGTGGTGTAGGGTATACAAATAAAGCCAGAAAAATTTGTGTCTGGGACTTAAAAAATTTTTAAACATTTTTCCGGGACTCAGAAAATATTTCAAAGTATTTTCAAAATTTGTTTATCCTAATAAATTAGTCAATCAATTTTTTATCCTAATTTAATAATTTCTTTATTCAAATAAACACCAAAAACAGTTGTGTCTTCGGGACTTATACAATTTAGATACGTCCCATTTTTTTGTTCTAGAAGTGCTATAATAGTACTATATTTTTTGTTTTTAAAGCGCTTTAAAGGCGCTTTTAAATAGCAACGGCATACCGTTTACCGTGGTTATCATTTTGGACGCTGGGAGAGTACTAAACTGTGATGCTGTCCCAGCACACAAGCGATCATAAACGGTACTTTGCCAGCGCTCTCCCGTTTGTATTTTTCTGCCTGGGTAGGTTTCTTTGCATAATATAGGAGATAAACGAAAAAAACTGAAAAATGGCCTAGTCTTCCCCCCTCATTTTTAACCCCTAAAAATGAATTTGGGCCGCTAAAAAAATACGTGTCCCTTTATTTTTTCTGTTCTTCATATTAAAACCACTTCCATAAAGATCCGCGGGTGACACTAGGGAGACTTCCCTTGTAAGTCTTGCAAAAATGAACAAAAATGAAATTTAAAACAGAAAAATAATTTTGTTGAAAATTATACTAGTGAGTAAAAGTAGGTTGAAATGGTTCAATTTTTAAAGAAACCTACATGGAACGAAACCACCATTTCAGTACAGGGAACCAATTTTTTTTTTTTAATCAATTTTTACATTAAAATTATTTTTTTGGCTGATTTTTTTTTCACTCAAAATTTTTCCAATAGTTTTTTTTTAACTTAAATTGATAATGAAGAACTTTTCTAAATACTTAATTTTAAGGGTTAAAAAATGTAAAGTTATAATTTTTTGAATCTCCGAGTTTGAAATTATCTCTATGAAATTTTCCTATTTATTTAAGACATAAACATATTTGGTAAAGTTTGAAAAAAAAAAATGTTTTTTCTGATCTCTGATCAGGTTTCCACTTAAAATTCACTCCTCCCTAATACACACATACCAGTTAACATATCATACGCATATATATAGCAAATAACCAAATATGTACCTTTTGTATAAAAACAATTCCAAAGAAAAGGGAAATGTGTATAGCCAGCAAGTGAGTTCAAGGGAATGCGTAAAAAAGGTTTAACCATTGAAAACCATTCAAAATTAATATGCCATGCATCACTTGATTTTTTTTTTTTTGGAAATGAAACGTTAACATATTTTTTATTTTTCAAAAAAAAAAATATTCCATTCATTTTAAACTGGTTGGCCAAGCGGGAGATATAAAAATAACAAACCGCATAGTTTGTAAAAATAAACACCTGTTCCTCTGAATAAAGGATTTAAACAGGATTTAAGAGAAACAAAATTTTACAAGTTATTAAGATCTAAACATTTTTTTAAATAATTTTGACTTAATTAACTTTGATATTCGATTTTAAATTATTTCAACAATTAACATAAATTGTAGCATCAATTAATTTTTGATAAATATTACTAAATATTATTATTAAAATTAATATTATTAAATATTATTAAAATAAAATACATTTTTATTGACTTAATTAAATTTTGATGTTAATTAATTTTGAACAAATTTTCATTTATTGAATCAATTAAATTTTAATAGAGTCAATTAAAAATGTATTATTAAATTAAAGAGAAAAATTTGATAAAAAATTTAAAAACTTTTCACAATTCGTCCAAAATCAGTATATTTCTAAACTAATTTAACGAATTTTGGCTTAGGTTGGATTACTCAATGCTCCATTATCAATTAACTCTCCTTTAAATTTAACTTTTTACAAATTTTGACATAAGGCTCCGTTAAATCGGCAGTTAGCAGCTATTTGGACATTGAGTGTTCCTCCCTAAGTGGATTTAAACTGTCTTTCATTTTGTTTCATCAAGTAACCAATATACTGCGTAAATCGAAGAATAGCTGTTTTTAAATCATACATTATAAAAATATTTTTTTTTTTTTTTTTGTTTTCTTATAGTAATGGTTATATTAAGATTTTGTACCCCTTTTTGTTTTGTTAAATTAGCATAATTTTCTGTAAAACCCTATTATTATCAGTACTTTAAAATACTTTCGGGTTTATAGATGTTAATGAAAAATGTTTTATATTACAGATATATCTATGATTATGATATGTTTGGGAATTGTAGAAAATTGTAAGAAAATTGTAATAAATGGGTTTTAAATAAAAGTATTTGCTTAAAAATTTAAGGGAATTTAAAAATTTTTGAAAATATTTTAAAAAAGTGGCACTGGTGAAATAGGCGAAAAAAATGCCAGCGAATTTTGTACTCTTGGCCAAAACATTAAATCATGATAATGCTTTGCTGAAGATTTGGGAGTACTTGCCAAAGAAAAGTTTTTTTCAGAAAAAATAATATTATATTCATTTGCCATTCCAAGCAAAAAAATGTTGATGATAAAAAAAAAAAAATCATGAAAACAAAAAATTTGACAAAAAAATTGATGATAAAAAATTTGATGAAAAAAAAATTTATGAAAAAAAATTTGATGAAAAAAAAATTTATGAAAAAAAATTTGATAAAAAACAAAGTTTACGAAAAAAAAATTGATGAAAACCAAGTAGAAAAGTTAAATTCGACTTGGCCGAATCTATGAATACCCTCCATAATGCCCTTTTTAAGTGATTAGTAAATTTTCTAACGTGAAAAAAAATAACATTTTTGTTTAGAAATATTTTATTTTGTGTAAGAAAACTTTTTTTAAGTAAATTTTGAAAAAAAATAATAACTTTTTTTTTTTGAGTGTAAAATTTTTTTTTAGGTGTAAATTTTTTTTTCGAGTGTTTTTTTTTGTGTAAAAATATTTTTGAGTGACAAAAATAGGTTGTAAAATATCTTTGTGACTTACCAATGTGTTTACAACTTGATAAACGGGGTTTTATTAACAAGTGAATTTAAGGTGAAACTAATCTGAAATCCACGGTTTTGCTAATAACTTTTGAACCACTTGACAGATCTGGCTGAAATTCAAAGCGAATCAGACCAGGGGAACGAAAAATATATATGCCAAGCTTCAGCTTTCTCAGAATTGCATTTCAAGAGTTAGCGTGTTTTTATCTCGTAAATTCTCGAATAATCATTGCCGAAATTCAGTCATTTGCTCATAACTTTTGAACCACTGAACCGATTTCGCTGGATTGCAATACCAACTTGACCAGGTAAATGCCCAACATATATGCCAAACTTCAGGAGCCTCCGTTAAGTCATTCAAAAGTTAGCGTGTTTTCAACAGACATACAGACGGACGGACGGACATCGCTAGATAGTCTTAGAATCGAACCAATATTTTATTAGACCAATATTTCGAGGTGTTACACGCGGAATGACAAACTTATATATACCTAGGCTGACCATTCGTACTGATTTGATCAGTACATGTACTGATTTTTGATCACGTGTACTGATCAGAAAACGTTGTACTGATTTGTACTGATTTTTTTAAATATGTACTGATTGTACTGATTTTTGAACATTTCAACATATAAAATAACTTAATTTGAAAATTCTGTACAAAAAAATGCATTTCCATAAAATAAGTCGTCAGAGTAGTTTTTTATAACTTAAGTCTTAAAATAGTATAATTTATAATAAATTAATTCGAAAGAGATTAGAGTTCGTGAATCAAGATGTTCCTTAACTTCATAAATACACAGAAAAAAATAAAAAAAAAATTTGAGTAAATTTTTAATACTATTGAGTAAAAAATTACTCAATTTTCCACCAGTAAACGATTTAATAGTATTGAGTAAACTTTTAATAAAAAATTATTAAATGCTTAATAAAAAATTTGAGTAAATTATTAATTCACACAATTAAGTCTTTACTTAAAATTTTTTAATATTTTTAAGTAACTTTTTAATTGTGTCAAGTAAAAATTTACTCAAAATGTATCAAATTATTTTTTTAAAAAGTTTCTAATTTTTTTTCCCAAAAAATTGCTTTTACAAACTTTACCAAATATACTTATGTCTTCAAGACAAAGTAAAATTTTATAAAGATGATTTCAAACTTTCATATACATATACAAAAAACAATAAACTAAATGAGAATTCAAAACACCAAGAGAAAAAAAAATAAATACAAAAAAATATTAAATTTGTATTAAATTATTTACTCAAATATTATTTTCAATTTTTGAGTAAATTTTTAATTGCGTCAATTAAAAAATTACTCAAATTTTTTTTAAAAAATTAAACAAGTGATTACTCAAATTTGTTTCCTCCATATTTTTTTCTGTGTATATATGAAAAGGCGCACAGAATCTTTGAGGTTTTCTTAACGAAAAGTTCACAGAATGATAGAATGAATCCAAATGATTCTAAAATGTTCGATGAGTAAATGCCATCAGAATATATTGGAAAAAGCTCTCAGAACATCAGAGTTATTTAAAAAAACTTGTGTTTATTAGCTGGAAAGTTTTCTAAAATGAAGAGTTATCAAAAGTTAAGGGAAAAGGTCCTCAGAGTCTAAGAGATTTTTTATTCTCAAAACCTGTGGGTTTTTGTTATATTTTCTGCAATGAAACGATCAAAACATACAAATAAAGTTTTTTGATGTCAACTTAATTTTCTGCAAAATAACGACAACACACAGAAAAAATTTTAGGGGAAAAATTTTAATTAAAATTTTTTAAAGGTTTATTTAAGATTTTTATCATTTTTTCAATTGCTATAATTTCATTTTTTACAAATTTCCGTGAATTGCGAATAAATGCAATTTTTCTCTGTTCAACTTTTACAAATTTTAGTAATTGATACTAACACTTTCGTGATAGGTGCAAAATCAATTAAAATAGTAATTGATATAATCATTTTAGTGATTGAAATTAATTTTAATTTTTTTGTGTGCAGTATATGGATGTTATTTTAAACAGTCGTTTTTACTGAAACACGAATTGACACCATGTTTGTTAGATAAGCCGAAATTTTATTGAAAAAATCATCAGAGTTTTCCAATAGAAAAAGTTTTCAGAGAGTTATTTCTAAAAAAAAACATAAAAATTTGGGCGTACTGATTTGAGCTCAGAAAAAAATGGTCACCCTATATATACCCTCTATCACTAGAGTGGAGGGTATAAAAATTCATGAAAAAAATTTTTGTTGAACAAAATAATTTAACGTTTTATTCACCAGCTGGTGAAAAACGGTTTGGTTCACCAGTGAATAATTATCCAAGTTTCAAATCGAAGTCACAAACCATTTTGGTTTTAAGGAAATGAAAACAGTAATTCTTACACTCAAAATAATAACTCTGTAAAATACTCCGTAAAATGACTGTAATGTCAATTCAACAGATATTTGACAGAGTTTTCTGTCAAAATACAGATTTAAAGAAAATATTTTGTATTATGTTGTGACAAAAAAAACAAAGTTTCCTCTGTTATATTACTTTTAACTTAGTAATCTTAATTTTACAGATAATTAACAGAGTTTTCTACTAAAGTACAGATCTAAGCAAAATACTTCGTATTTTTTGATAACCAAAAAAGTTTTCTGTTTTGAGTAGTTTTTGTTTTTGTTACCAAACATCAAAATTTTATCTGTATATTTTTTTTTTTTTTTTTTGAGAAAAAGTTGAAAAAGTAGCAAAAAAGTTATCAAAAAACTAAACTCTGTAAATTTACAGAGTTTTTTCTGTAAATTTTTTTTTGCATCAAATGTATTTTAAAAATATATATAAATTTAAATAGTTTTCTTTGCTAAATGGTGGTTTATTTAACCAATATTTTACTAGAAAATCTGTAAATTAACAGTTTTTTTGTCCAAATCATTTTACAGAGTTTTATAGTAAAATTACAGAGTTTTCTCTGTAAAAAAGCTTTCATATTTAACCAATATTTTACTATAAACTCTGTAAATTAACAGTTTTTTTTTCTGTCAAAATCGTTTTACAGAGTTTTTTAGTAAAATTACTAAGAAATGTTGTTAGCTGCAAAAGTATGGTGTACTCTGTTAAAGGGTACTTTTCACTATCACACATTTCCATTATACAAGCGTAATTTCACCATGTTAGCGAAATATTTTTTTAAAAAATTTGTCCAGAAATTGTTCACTTATTAGACACGACTAGGTTTCAATCAAAAAAGAATTCAAAAATCTTTAGGAAGTTGGTAAATTTTGATTTGTATAATGGAAAAGTGTGATAGTGGAAAGTACCCTTAAATTAGCAGAGTTTTTCTGTAATTTAACAGAGTTATTATTTTGAGTGTATTTTCTTTTTTGTTAGTCGGTAGCTTATATAGCAAACTGAGCTGGCGTCCTGTATCATTTTTAAAATTAGACACCAGCCTAAAAACATTATCATGTTAAAAAAAAAAAAGTTTTACTCAAAATAAAATATTTCTAATAAAATTTGTTTAATAATTTTCAGATAGCAAGGGCATTGTGGAGGGTATTCATAGATTAGACAGAGTCGAATTTAATTTTCCTAATTGTTGATTCCTTAATATCTTTACCACCTCCACAGTTAGTTTTTCTGCTACTATAAGAATTTCCTAAGAAACAAAAGATTTACTTAAAATCATTTAATTGCTAAAAGTTAAGCCACAAAATAAATTTAACATAATAATATGTAATTCTAAGGATTACATTTAATTGTTCTGGCAATTCATAATAAAAACATTCATTCAAAATAACAACCAAATAACATTTATATAACAAAAATAACTTTTATTTGTACTTTTGACAAAGTTAATGTCGTGATGAGGATGAGGATTTCTGTTGACAACGAACGAACAAACGAATATTGCTCTGATAATAATTGCAAATGTCATCAAATATTCTTAATTAAATAAGCTTATTTACGGCATGGCATTAAGAAATATAAAACCAGGTGGTAAGTTGAGAAAAAAAAAAGTACAAAAATAGTTAATTAAAATGACACAAAGACAAAAACAAATGTCACACAAAGTAAAACTGTTGAAAACATATGGCCAGGATTTAAAAAAGTTAATAATAATAAAAGAAAAGTTTGTGACCACACTTCAGCAACTTTACAGTTAACAGGTAAATTTTTATTTGAAATATTATTTTAAATTATCTGGCCATGTTTTAACTTTTTCACTTTAAATTTATACAAAAGCACAACCTTGAAAGACCCCTTTATTTTCATTTAATATTTTATTTTATTTCACTTTTTTCTTAAGTTAATTTCCTTGTAAAAAAACTTTTCATCAGAAATAACATTTAAAAACAAAATAAAAAAAAATATATAAAAACTCATAAAGTTTTATTCATTAACAGCATATAAAAATTCCTTTTCTGGCTTATTACTTAATTTTATTATCTTGTTATATTCTTGTTGGCCATGTTGTTAGCCATGTTGTTGCTGTTATACGTTAAAACGTGCAAATACCTGGTTGTACGCAATTGTTTTGTATCTCTTGGCCTTCGTAGTATATAGAGCAAGTAGCCTTTAAGCCATAATTGTATTTATGAATGTTAATAAAACGAAATATATGTTTGTATGTGTGAATTACTAGGTATTTGGTCTGGCTACATCAACATAAACACCAGAAGGTGTTTAAAAGAAGAAAAAACAAGTAGAAAACCCAAATTCGACTTGGCCGAATCTATGAATACCCTCCACAATGCCCTTTTTAAGTTATAGTAAATTTTCTAGAGTGAAAAAATAAAATTTTTGATTAGAAATATTTTATTTTGTTCCAAAAAAATTTTTTTTTAACAAATTTTTTAAAAAAAAAAATAATTTACTAATTTTTTTTTGAGTGTAAAATTTTTTTCGAGTGTATTTTTTTTTTCTTTTAGTGTAAAAATATTTTTGAGTGACAAAAATGCGTTGTAAAATATTTTTGTGACTTACCAATGTTTTTAAAACCTGTTTAACAGGGTTTCAACACATGAATTTAAGGTGAGGCGAATCTGAAATTTACGGTTTTGCTAATAACATTTGAAGCACTGGACCGATTTGGCTGAAATTTAAAACGAACTGGACCAGAGGAACGGCAAATATATGTGCCACACGTCAGTACCCTGAGAATTGCCGTTTGAAAGTTACCGTGTGTTATATCTCGTAAATTCCAGAAAAACCCTTGCCGAAATTCACTTATTTGCTTATAACTATTGAACCACTGGACCGATTTCGCTGGATTGCAATACCAACCTGACCAGGTAAATGCCCAACATATATGCCAAACTTCAGGAGCCTCCATAAAGTCTTTCAAAAGTTAGCGTGTTTTCAACAGACAGACAGACAGACAGACGGACAGACTGACGGACGGACGGACGGACGGACGGACGGACGGACATCGCTAGATCGTCTTAAAATCGATCGAGGATCATGAATATATATACTTTATGGGGTCCTAGACCAATATTTCGAGGTGTTACAAACGGAATGACAAACTTATATATACCCTCTATCACTAGAGTGGAGGGTATAAAAAAGGAAAACAGGAATAAAAAAAAAGTTTAAGACAAGAAAGTAGCCGCATAATACTATGTTAATTAGGAAAGCATTAAATAACTAAAATGGAAAAAAAATTAAGAAGACAGTGATGTTAAAGATGCTTAACTTTATCAAAGCATACATGATAAAGCTGAACTTTTGAAAATGTAAAGCTTTAAAAAAAAACTTTTTAAATAGTTTTGTAACAATTCTCAAGTTTTTACAGTTTTCAAAGATCAAAATCCGTCTTCTGAAATTGTACCATACAGCAATAACAGAGAAAACTGTAAAAAACCAAGTAGAAAAAGTTAAAATCCGGCCTTGCCAAATGTATTCATACCATTCACAATGTAAAAAAAAAATATTTACAAAAAAAAAAAAAAAAGTAAAAAAAAAGTAAAAAAATAAGTAAAAAAAAAAGTAAAAAAAAAATTTTGGGTAAAAAAAAAAATTTGCGAAAAAAACTTTTTGTAAAAATGTATTTGTACTGGTCAAAAACCATTCGGTGATTAAGTCTGTTGACATGTGACAACCAGCAGCCGAATTAAAGCATTTTGTATTTTTAGGTTATGTTGAATTTACCAAAATTTTCGAAAAATTTACATACATTTTCTTTCATAACTTTTGAACCGCTGAACCAATTTCGCTCAAATGCTATACCAAACTGCTTAGGAAAACAACAAGTAAATATGCCAAGCCTTAGTCATATCTGTTTAATACTTTAACCTTGATTACTATTTCCATAGACGGACAGATAGGCGGACATCGCAAGAATGTCTTAGAATCCATCACTGATCAATAATATATATTAGGGCGGGTCGATTTTTTTTGTCAAAAATCGTATAGCAAAAACATAATCTACAAGAAATTCTAATAACATTTCCCAAAGAAACCATGTTTCTAAAATCAAACCCTATACCGCGCCTAACGGCATGAAGATTTGTCCGTCCATCCTAGTTTTCATAAGCAAAACATAGAACTTGACTCTTTTTTGGTGTTTGTGTTAATTTTTTAGCTTTGGTGTGCTCTGACGTATATAGTAAAATTTCATTGGCAACATTTTTGTAGAAAATTTCATCCCCACCCTTCCCTCCTTCGGGGTGTTTTTTGCAATTTGTTAGAATAAAGCCAAAAAATACCGTTATGAGAGGAAGTTAGAGGGTTAATATGTTTCACAAAAATATTTGCCATAATATTTTCTACAAAGTTGCTGAACATACCCTACACCTCAGATGTAAAGAAAACATAGTTTTATATACCGATATGCTGCAATAACATATCCAGCGGGAATGTTTTACCAATTGCCGCTGGATATAATTTGAACAATTTTTGGGATTATGACCGGCAAGTATATTAGACATAATCCCTGAAATAGAGAAATAAATAATTAGATTGATTTGTAATGAAAACGCCACAGACGAAGAATTATAATAAGAAATTTTAACAATTAATCGCTGCTGTTATCGTTAATCCATGATAATTTTACTCCTTTATTTATTTTATATTGGGCTGCAGTATATTAACATGTAGCGTGATACTCTGAAAGTAAGTGCAGGGGTTGTGGGTTCGATTCCCTCCAAAGCCTTTGTATTCTAATTACAAAGTGAAGCTGGTGCAGTGGATTTTTCTTAGTAAATAAAAGTATGTAATTGGGGATCATAATGATATTTCGTCAAAAAAAAAAACACAGATACTTTTGTGGGAGGAAATTGGAGAGTTGCATATCGGAGAGGAAAAAAGCTGTGTTCGATAAAAATTTTTGATAACTAATTATTTTTTTACATCAGTATTTGATTTATTTTGAGTAAAAATTTTGCTTAATCATTTTTGTAAAAAAAATATTTTCGAGTGTAAATTTTTTTGAGTGTAATTTTTTTTTTGAGTGTAATATTTTTGTTTTTTAGTTTTTTGAGTGACAAAAATAGTTTCTAAAATATTTTTTTTTTTTAGCTTACATTTCCTTTTTAAAGCGTGTTGCGTGTTTAGCGTTTTTTACAACACGGGAGTTCGGGTTAAAACCCATCTGAAATTCCCCATTTTGCTAATAACTTATGAACCACTGGACAGATTTCGTTAAAATTTAGTATTAATCTGACTGGAAGTATAACAAATATATACGCAACACTTCAGCAGCTTGCCGTATATATTATTCATTCTTCTGCTAACATTTGAAAGTTAGCGTGTTTCACACAGACAGAAAGACAGACGGACGGACGGATTTTCATGTCGTTAGGCGCGGTACAGGATTTGAATTTAGACCAATGGTTTCTTTGGAAAAGTTTCTTAGAATTTCTTGTAGATTTTGTTTTTGCTATACGATTTTTCAGTTTTTTTCGATCCATACAAATCGACCCGCCCTAATATATATACTTTATGGGGTGTTAGACCGTTATTTCGATGAGTTACAAACGGGATGAAAAACTTATATATTCCCTCTACCACTAACAATAAGTGGAGGGCATAAAAATTAAAATACAAAAGCTTTTCCGCGTGCTGGTTAACTTAATATAAGCTTTTTCAAAGAAAACTTTCATAATAACAAATCCTATATGTTTAAAAAAACATTTAGTAGAAAATTTAGTCGAACATTTAGTAGAAAACCTGCAAACCTTCGTAAGAAGCTTTTTATTTAAAAAAGCTTTTTTATAAAAGCTTTTTAGTTTAACAGCTTTTAATAATCAAAATTGCATAAACAAATTAAAAATCAAGCAAAAACAGCTTCTTTTTGAAAACTCCCAGCAAAAACGCCAAATATGAGTAAGTGGTTACCTCCCAACTTTAATGTTCAAGGCGATATAATTGGAGGTAAACAACTTTGTTTGCCTTTTAACACCTGCATTTTACGCATATTTTGAGTTTTTTCTTTTGTTGGGCTAATTAAAAAAAATTAAATATTTTGTTTGATTACAAATCATTTTGCTAAATGTTGTGATTATTAAGAAGACAGTAACTTTGAGAATAGCACTTATAATGTGGTCAAACTTTAAAAATGTAAAGCTTTTTAGTAAAAACTATTTCAGAAAGTTTTGTGACAAGTCTCCAGCTTTTCAATAAAAAAGCTTTTCCAACTTTAAACTATTTCAGAAAGTTTTGTGACGATTCTCAAGCTTTTCACTAAAAAAGCTTTCCATTTAGCGGTTTTAAATTATTAAAAGCTGTTTCCTTTTTTCTACTATATAACAATAACAGATAAAACTATAAGGAAATAAATTAAGCATTTTAATACAAAAGCTTTTCCAAATCAATAATAAAAATGGCAGAAATTTGTTTTTTTTCGAGCACAGTGTCGATATATTTTTTATTAATTTTTTAATTTTTTCGTATGAAACGATATTTTTGCACATATTTTATGCTTTCAGCGTATATTTATGATTTTTTAGTGCATATTTTCGATTTTTTAGTACGTGAAAATCACAGCCTTAATGATAACAAAGTGAGTACAATAATGTTTAGAGTTATATTATATAAAAATAAAATTTTCATTTTGAAAGCTTTAGTAAATGATGTTGAACTCCGTAAAAGCTTTGTCACTAGAAAAGACAAAATTCATTGTGTAAACTGGCATGTCATACTTTATTTAACATGATTAAGTAGGTAAATTCTTAAAAAGCTATTTTTAATAAAAATCTTTTTTTTAATAAAAGCTTTTTGTTAATAAAATCGTTCAATGGTGACAAGTAGATATTAAAGACAGAATTATATACATAATTTAGAAGAAATAGTTTTCTTGACTTAAGCTTAAAAAAATAGTGTTGAATCTCAAAAAAGCTTTTTCGTATAATGTTTCATTTAAATAAAAAATGGACAATGTTAAAAATGAAAACAGAATATTTTGAAAGGTTGTTGTTAAAGCATTGCGATTAAAAATTTACAAAATTAATTTTGTTAATAGTAATGTTTTATTTAAACATTTTATATTCTAAAAAGGTTTTTTTGAAAACTTTTTGCTTAGCTTAGTAGTGCCCTTCGCAATTTGAAATTGTTCTGCTAATGGTAAAGTTTACAACAATGATGAAATTTTAAAAATCATTGGGAGGTATTTAAAAAATATAATTTAATAATGCATTATCGCGAAAAAAAAATAGAAACAAGTTGAACAGAAAATTGCTTTGTTTGAAATTATCGGTTGAAAATCGGATTATAGTAACAGGAAATATTTTTTACTTGAAATTTTACCAGTTATGTTTTTATTAGAAAAGCTTTTTATAAAGTTTTATGCTTTGATATAATTTTCTGAAATATTTTTCATTAAAAGCTTTCGAAAATCGTTAAAATGGGAATACTATTATAAATTAGAGGAAATTATAAAGAAAAATTTTACTGCAAAAATTGCTTAATTTTATCATATTTTAAGATACTTTAAAGTTCAAAGTAATTTTTCTTGAAAAATTAAAATAACAGCTTTTTGAAAATTTGACATTTTAGAGAATTTAATGAACATTCATTTAAAATTTAAAAAAAATATAAAAATGTCCGAAAAACCAAAACTTTTGTTCCACGATTTGTCAGTTCCATAACATGAAGTCCATGTAAGTTTGACTTCAATCCAAAAACTTTTTTTTTTCGTGTTACGTTTGAAATGAAAAGCTCCATATGCATATTACACACAAAAGATAATAATGTAAAATAATATAAATAATTTTTCAATATCCTTTTATTTTACCATAACTGACATTGTCGCCAATTCATTTAAAAACGGAAGTAGAGTTTTTCTTTTAATGTCAATTGTCAAGAAAATATTTTTTAACCCACTGTCCAGCTTAAACGAAGCAACAACTTTCCATTTCACTTTTTACATACAAAGAAGTGGAAGAAAAAAAAAATAGACAGAAAATGAAATAACCACAACAAAACAATAATGGATAAAAATGAATTGTAATAAATTTTTTAAATGAAAACGGATGTTTTAATTTTTCACAAAAATGAACAGAATTTGTACAACACACAAAACTGAACTGTACAGAACAGAACAGCAAATTGTAAAATGAAATGAAAACACCAATACACATACTATACATGTATACCAGCAAACATACATATTTAACTTGGCTCAAAAATAAACTGAAATATTGTATCTCTTTATTATTTATCTCAACCCCCCCAAATACAGAACAACAAATGAAGATGATACATTGTGTATATGAGGAGTTCAACATTAACTTATAAAATATACGATCGCCTACGAATCCACACTTAAGCGTCCAACCAGAATCAAATAATGTCGCCTCGAACTTAAATCAAACGGACTTACAACTTAAATTGAATGTGTTTGTTTTCGTTTTTTTGTTTACGTCGAACGCAACGTAATTTGATTCTAGTTCGACCATAAGATCCCTAGAGAAATTTCGTAATGAAAAACATAAATTAAAGCTTGTAAAAGCTTTTTTTGAATTTTGAAAAAACATAACTCTTTAACACACGAACAGTTGCCCTAAAATGCCCCATATCTATTTTTTTTTAAGTAATTTCTGGAATCATTGTGCAAAAAATATATAAATTTTTGAACATGCAGCAAAATTGGTTGATGGTAGTGATAGTAAACAAAGAAACAGTGGTGTAGCACTCGTAGCAAATTTTTGCTATGTATGTTTATAGTTTCTGCTAGTGAGAGAAATTTCTTTTAATAAAGAAATAAATTTTCAATTCATTGAGCTGCAAGTTATTTATTTAAACTCATTTGTTGATGTCAATAACACGATATCAAAATATAATATGAGTTGTATAGTAAAATAGCAACAAAATAAAAAATAAAAATATATACTACTATAAAAATAAAGTTAAAAGACAACAAGAAGCTGAATATGCTCTTAGAATATAAATACACACATTGTTACTCATTAAAGAGATATTATGAAGGAGTTTTTACAGATAAAGTTTTAAACCAATGAAATCGAGTTGATAATATTTTGGTAAGCAAAAATTTCAATAAAAAAGAAAATTTTAATAAAAATAAAAAAAAAAAAAAAATAGTACTACAAAAAATTTGAGAAAAAAATATCATTACTTATCATTCCCTGCTCCATTCCATTTCGTTCCCAGTTTCATTTTAAATTCTAAAGTCTATATCTTAAACGTACATATAACTATTTTATAAATTTTTTACCCTACATTAACCTTTCAAAAGGTTTTCTTCCTACATATCAAATTTTGAGATTCTTTGGTTTTTAGTTCAATAGTTTTAAAAATAATCATTTTCCCTCTTTCCCCCTACTTCATCCACAGAATTATATTTTTCAAAACCCGTTTTTCGCTGGATGATCCTAGAATAAAAATATCAAGTTTCTAGAACCACTATTTCAGGAAATATAAAAAGTACCAAATTTAAATTTGTTCTCCCCTTTTGCTACCCTTAGAAATGAAAGTTCCACAAAAATACTTTTTTCAGAACGTTTTTTTACAGAAGAATTCTACATTTTAATAAAAGTGTCTAGGATAATTATTTCAGGCTATATAAAAAGTACCAAAAGTACACTTTTTTACCCCTTTTAGGCCGAATGTTTTTACATTCTAAATTTCAAGCTTCGAGAACCATTACTTCAGGGAAAATAAAAAGTACCAAAAGTACACTTTTTTACCCTTTTTGAAATGGAATTTCCAAAAAATGCTTTTTACCGAAGGATCCTACATAACAAATTTCAAGCTTTTATGATTTTTTTTTAGGAACTAAAAAAAGTAGCAAAAAGTAAGCTTTATTACTCTTGTTAAAAACGGAATTTCCAAAATGTACCTTATTTCACAACATTTTCCTACAATCAAAATTTCAATTTCCATGACTATTTTTTTAGAAAATAGTACTCTTTTTTACCCATTTTGAAACAAAATTTCAAAAAAAAAACTTTCTTTAGAACGTTTTTTTGCCGAAGTATTTTACATTCAAAATTTTGATGTAGGATCATTATTTCAGGAAATACTAAAAGTACCAAACGCAAAATTTTTAATTCCGCTAAAAAATGTTTTTTTAAAAAAGTACTTTTTAGAATGTTTTTTTCATCGAAGGATCTTACATTCTAATTTTTAAGTGTCTATGATCATATTTCATTAAATTTAAAAGAATGTTTTTTTTTGCCGAAGGTTCCTATATTTAAAATTTTACATTTTTAGAGCCTTTTTTTTAGGATATATAAAAAGTACCTTAAGTACACTTTTACCGCTTCTACATCGAATTTTCAAAAAGTATTTTTTTAGAAGGTTTTTTACAGAAGGACCCTATGTTGCAAATTTCAAATTTGTGGGACCAGTTTTTCAGGAATTGTAAAAAGTAACAAAACAATATTTTTTTTATCCCGTTTTTGAAAAAGTACTTTTTCCAGAAAGTTTTTTTCTTTTTACCGAAGGATCCTACATTCCCATTTTCAAGTGTCTATGATCCTTATTTCAGAAAATATTAAAAGTACACTTTTTCCCCTCTTTTTCCCGCCTTAGAAACAAAATTTTCAAAAAGTACCTTTACCGAATGTTTGTATGTACATTCCATACTTCTAAATATTAGAACCTTTATTTCAGGATTTATAAAAAGTACCAGAAGTGCATTTTTTACCCCTTTTACACCCCTTTTACACCCCTAAGAACCGGAACTTCCAAAAAGTATTTTTTCTACATTTTTTTTTTTTTTTTCTGGGACCAATATTTCAGCACATATAAAAAGTACCAAAAGTAAACTTGTACCCCTTTTACCCCCTAAGAAACGAAATTTCTAAACAGTACTTTTTCTAGGTTCTTATTTTCCAAATTTTAAGCGGGTAGAGTCATTATTTCAGGATATATATCATGAAATCTTTTTTAAATTTCAACTCAGTGAAACTGAAATAAATGTTTAAAAAAACCGGCAGTTTTTGGAATTTAGAAAAACTGTAAATGCAGTTGTGTAAACAAGACCTTGAACCATCACTAAGCAATGTTTAAGGATTACCCCACTTTATCCGTAAAAGTTACAGAGGATTTAAGTTGAAAAATCGATAAAAATGGCTTGAAATAATCCATAGTTTTTACCTTCTTTCTCTTTTTTTTTAAGTTCTCCTTATATTTCAATCTTTTCCGGCATAACACAAAGTCAGTACATATAAGAGATTATTTAAATGTTGGCTTGATAGCCCAGCAAAACTTAGATTACCAAATAAGGTATAAAATAAGGTATATGATCTCTTATTTTATACATTGCAGCATTGATGATTTTAACAGGCGATGAGACTCAAAGTAATGCATCCACATTATCACATAGAATACCAGTAAGGTATAAAATAAGTCATAAATTTATAACAAAGAATACCAGTAAGGTGTAAAATATATGATATTTTATAGGTTACGAGTAAGGTATATAATATAGCATACCAGAACGTAATATATAAGGTGTTACGAGTAGTGAAAAAGTAATTTTGTATTAAATTTACTCACGTGATTGTAAGTGAGTGTAAGTAGATATAATATGCTAGTGAGTGTGTGTCGTTAGAAATTTCTTGTCGGAGCCCATCTCTAGTTTAAACTTATGCATTTTTTATTAAATAATTATTTTTTATGTTATTGTAATGCATTATGCATTTAATTATAAATAATGCATTATTTCAAACTTTCAAATAATACATAATGTAACCAAATATAAATCATCCATGATATAATGTTTAGAAATAATAAATATGAAATACATTTTTCCAATAATCATGCATTACGTAGCAAATTATTAGTAATGCATTATTTTTTACTTTAAAATAATACGTTGTGGAACAAATGTTTAGTAAGACATCCTAAAATAATGCTACAAATAAGGTATATACATTACCTGGTAATGTGTTATATAATCACTACCCATTACCAAAGTTTTGCTGGGAGATGCTTCATAGCTTGGTAAGAAGTTATAAGACGGTTTAGTTTTGAAACCAAAAATTAAGAGTTTTAAAATTTTGGAGGTTTTTTGATCAGGGATTTCGGCCCCTTCTATAAAATGAAAAAAGTTGAACTAGAGTTGGTAGCTGTTGTAATTCTGAACATTTTGGAATTAATCCCGTTAATGTGCCACGAATAGTTAAGGAGTTTCAGCAGATCAAATTTCGAAAGAAAAAACGTAATTTTTTTAAAATACCAGTTTTTCGCGAGGCACATTCGCGGTTTCATTCGAAATTTGGTGGACTCTTGCGTAAACCGAGTTTTTTAGGAGTTTACATAAAAAAATCACTGGCGGGTTTATAAAAAATAAATTGCAAAAATTTTATGGCATTTTTGAAAATTGTGCGAAATTTGCAAATCTGTTTCCAATTTTTTTTAGTAGCAATTAATGCATCATGTTCATTTTAATACACCAAAAGACGTGCCTTAACGAGTAGAACTGATTTGCTTTTTGACTTTTTACTTTAAGCCATTCTGAGCGGAAAGCGCGATGATTTTATCTAAACCTGTTTTGATCTGGCACATCCAAGGCTTTACACGAAATCGGATGAAATTTTTTTTAAATGAAAGCCCACTTGATGTGTCATCATAAAATCAGAGGCGGGTTAAAAAATTTTGATGATTATAGATTTTTTGGACCATATTAAATTTTCTTGTTATAAAAAAGCATCACCGATTTTTTTAAACACTGGTTTCATGATACGATTTTCCGTGATTTTTTTTTTTCAGTAATACCAACGCGCATTGCCTAAATATGTTATAAAAAATTGTGAAACTTTTCTTTTACCGCGAATGAATCGCGATTTTAGGTACTTAGGTATTTTTTTTTTAATCGTTTGGTCATTAAAGGGTTAAATTTATATCATATATTTTAGAAGAAATGATATATCCTGGCATGTTTTAATAACGCATGCAACAAATGTGTAGAAAAAAAATATTTAAAATATTTTTAAGATTTTTTAAAACCGCTAAATCTTAAAACCGCCATAACTTTTGACCCCCCTGCGCGATTTAATTGACGCGAACGAATTTCTTATTCTTAAATAGCTTCTAATATTTATGCCAACTTTCATCGATGTGCCATCAAAACAAAAATCAAATCTTTTTTACCTCAAAATTTAAGTCTTAGCCGGAACTCCTCATATACCAAAAGTACACGTTTTTACACATTTTTTTAGCCTTTGAAACGGAATTTCCAAAAGGTACTTTTCCAGATTTTTTTTTTACTGGAGGATTCCACATTCCAATTTTCAGGCTTCTATGAGCATTATTTCAGGAAGATGCTGGGAACACCAGAAAAGTCTTCATGAACTCAAAAAAAATCAAAAAAAATCAAAAAAAACTTTAAAAAAAGAACTCATAGAAATTGAGAAAAAAAGTTCTAAAATTATAATCATAATCACAATGCCCTTTTTAAAGGAAAGTACATTTTTTAATGTAAAAAAAATTATCAATTTTTATTAGAAATATTTTATTTTGTGTAAAAAACTTTTTTTTGTCATTTTTGTAAAAAAAAATTAATTTACTAATTTTTTTTTTTGTTTCTGGGATGGAGACTTCATTGGAACTTTTTATATTAATAGAACGTTGTGACAGGAAAGAAAAAGCGGTGTAATTTCCCTTAGAACAAATTTTTATTTTTTTGTCTTTGAAATTCTGCTACCAAAGTTCATTTTTCTGAATGTTTTTGACGTGCTGAGTCCAAATATGACCTTTGAACTGGCCTATCGCTATTACTTTTCAAGATATATGCACCTAAATTGTCAAAAATAACACAGCAATAGCATTTTAGCAAATTTCACATATTTATGTGCAGATATCTCGAAAACTAATAGCGATAGGCCAGTTCAAAGGTCATATTTGGACTCAGCACGTCAAAAACATTCAGAAAATTAAATTTTGGTACCAGAATTTCAAAGACAAAAAAAAAATATTTTTTTTCTAAGGGAAATTACACCGCTTTTTCTTTCCTGTCACAACGTTTCTATTAATATAAAAAGTTCCAATGAAGTCTCCATCCTGAAAATTTAAACTTAAGTAGTATAGATGATTCTTAATCACATATATTTTTTCCAAAATTTTAAAAATATCGTTTTTTGAGATATAGCTCTCCAAAAATTAAGGTTAAAACCAATGACCTTTGACCTTTTTCAAAAAAGATCTTGGGGAATGCCATTTTAAAGGCTGTCTTATTACCTATTATTTGCAACCTGGCTGAGACGTGTATTGTAATTACTTTTCGAGTTATGTTTATTTATCTCAGAACACTTTTGTCATATATATACGATTTTGCCAATTTTCAAGACCCCATATCTCGGGAAGAAAAAGTACCAGAAGTCCAAAATTTTGGCACTATGATTTTTTTGTAAGGGCCCAACAATATTCCAAGTTTCATCAAATTCTAAAGGGGTAAGGTCAAAAATTCTACTTTTTTCGGTTGAATTGAGGTGTTTTAACTCTATACCCTCTATCACTAGAGTGGAAGGTATAATAACTTAATAAAAATTGAAATCAATAAAAAAAAACTGAAAAACTCTAAAAAATTAAGTTAAGTTCAAACAAATTAAAAATGTAGGAAACTGTAAAAAAACTGTATTTGATTTAACTTTGAATGAAAAGTGAAAATGGGAATCATATTTACGTTACCTAGATTTTATTGTTTGGTCAAACTTTTCAACTTATTTTCAACAGTTATGTTTTCTCATTTTTGTCAAACCTTCTGAGAAAAGTTCAGAAAAAAAATCTATGAAAATCAGAACAATTACGAACAAAACAAAAAAAAAATAAATAAGAAACGGCATAAATCAATAAAATTAAAAATTATCATACAAATTAAGGAAGCTATATTTTGAGTAGGTTTATTCTAGCTCGAGGTCATTATTTCCTTTACTAATTAAAACTATGATATTCTCATAGAATAATTTTCAAAAATTATAATTTTCTGTTTTAAATTTATTTATGTTGGTCATTTTTGCCAGACTTAATCGACAAGTGTTTCGGAATTTGTCAGATTCCATTGTCAAGATTATTTAGCAAATATAAAAACCCTATGCTACAAGTAGCAAAGTTTTTTTTATGACAAATCGTTAATGATCAAACTAAAATATTAATACATATTCTACATTACTGCTAAGTGGATGGAGACTATTTCCTGGTTATCCTTTAACTTTTCTTTAAATAACTATAATGAAGGATGATAAAGCAGTAATACAACTTTTAAGCAAATATTAGTTATACTCCATACTGTACTTATGCGATGTTAAGCTTAGATGAACAAAATCTGTCTGTCTGTCCGTCTGTCTGTCTATATGTCGGAAATTTTAAATTATTTTTCAAAAACATCACAAAAAAAAATAAAGGGAAATGAAAAGTTCAAAAACATGAGTTGTGTATAAAACATAAAAAAAAATAATAAATATATAAAATAAAAAAAAAAAAACATCTATGAAATAACGAAAACAAATGAACTTGTTTCAATAAGACGACAAGTTTTTTGTTGGTTGTTTCTTCGATTTTTTTTTATGATTTTATAGCTTGTCTTTCAATATTATGAAACTCATTGAAATATATACGTAGAGGGAAACCCGAGTAAGACAGTGTGAGAGTTGTATAAGGAATGTATATGAATGTGTGTGTGTGTGTAAGTATAATGGTAACATATGCTATTGATGGTAGTACTTAATCCACTTAATGACCCTGCTACAACACAGTAGCAACATCAACAACAACACGCGAACAACAGCACCAACGACAATATAAAGACTACTTGTGATAATAATGATAAAAATTGTTGATGATGGTGACAATAGAGTGGTTGGAGTTAAATACTTATACTTGTATGCGTGTATATATCGGTGTATGTGTGTGTTTTTGTTTTTGTATTGATTTAATGAAGTTGCTAACTTATTGAGTGAATAGTAGCTGTTTGTGTATATAAGTCGCAGTAAAAGTGCTTGCGAGGATGATATAAAACATCTGTGTGCGTGTATTAAGCGGAGTTTAAGTTTATTTTCAGGGTTAACAAAGTGTTGATGGAAATTTATAAGACAAAAAAGAGAATTTTAGGGAAGAAATATTTGAAAATAAAAAGCTAATAAAAAAAATTTAGCTGGCATCCTTATAACTACACTCAAAAAAAAAACGTGGTTATTCAATACTAAAAATTTAGCAACGGGAACTAATGACTTAGTCTAAAACAATGGTGCCCAAACACTTGTTAAAGATCGACAAAAATACACGTTCACAATCCGAACAACATCAAAACTAACAACAGAGAGCGTAAAAAACAAAAAAAAAAGTATTATCGTTTCTCTTTTTGGGCACCGCTGGTCTAAAAGGACCTAGTGCAGGAATTGGTAATCAATACTAAAATTTGTTACTAATATCTAGTACATAAGTAATACTAATAAAACAGTAAATATTACTGCAGTTTACTACAATTTTAGTAAATAATAATAATACTAAAAAATTAAATTTTAGGAATAAAAATTACTAAAAATTCAATTTTAGTATAAAAATACTAAAAATCAAAAATTTTTTTATGAATTTTAGTAAATAAAATTACTAAAAATTTAATATTTTGAGTAGGTTTATTCCAGCTCGAGGTCATTATTTCCTTTACTAATTAAGACTATGATATTCTCATAGAATAAATTTCAAGAAAATTGTTTTTCTGTTTTAAATTTATTTATGTTGGAAATTTTTTGCAAGACTTAATCGACGCACGGGATTTGTCAGATCCCATTGTCAAGATAATCTATTATGAAGAAAATAACAGGTATTACAAAAACAAGTAGATATGTTAAATTCGACGGCCGAATCTATGAATACCCTTCACAATGCTCTTTTTAAAGGATAGTAAATTTTAAAACGTGAAAAATATTAACAATTTTGATTAAAAATATATTATTTTGAGTAAAAAACTTTTTTTGTCATTTTTGTAACAAAAATGAAAAATTACTATTTTTTTTGAGTGTATAATTTTTTTCGAGTGTAAATTTTTTTTTAGCGTAAAAATATTTTGAGTTACAAAAATATTTTGAGTTACAAAAATACTTTGTAAAGTCATTTTGTGGCTTACCAATATTTTTAAAGCTTGTTTTTCTAAAGCTCGGTTTGTTGAAAAAACTTAAATTTTAGGTGAAAACAATCTGAAATTCAGGGTTTTGCTAATAACTTTTGAACCACTGAACCGGTTTGGCTGAAATCCAATACGAACCAGACAAGAGAAACTTCAAATATATGTGCCAAGCTTCAGCATCCTCTGGATTGCCTTTCGAAAGTTAACGTGTTTTTATCTCGTAAATTTGTGAAAACCCCTTGCCGAAATTCACTCTTGTTCTGATAACTTTTGATACACTGGACCGATTTCGCTGAATTGCAATACCAACTAGACCAGGTGAATAACAAACATATATTCCAAACTTCAGCAGTTTCAGTAAAGCCTTTCAAAACTTAACGTGTTTTCAAGAGACAGACGGACGGGCATCGCTAGATCGTCTTAAAATCGAGCGAGGATCATGAATATATATGGGGCATTCCATGTGAAATCGGACACTTAGAAAAACTTTTTTTTTAGATTTTCCCAATATGTTTACAGTTTTTAGTACCCTTCGAAAACTCCTTCGTGGTAAATTTTCAGATTTTTTTGATGTCCCGTTCAAAAGATATCGAATTTTTAAAAATTGGCAGTTTGTTTCTTTACTCAAACTTCTTTTAATCATAACTTCTTCAATAATGGTCCAAATTCCAAATTTTTTTTTTTCAAAATTTTTGTTTTTTTAAATACTTTCTAAAAAAAATCCCAAAAAAAATCTTAAAAGCGCTCTAGTATGCGATTTTTAAGTTTTAAAATTTAAATCTAATTTTTGAAAATGTTTGTACTCTTTGATTTTTTTGAATTTTTTTTGTGTAAAACTTCTATCAATTCTACAAATTTTTTGCCCAGGAAGATCGTGGGATAACGATTATTACTATTTTTTAAAATTTTTTGAAAAAATTTTATTGTAATTTTCCAATCTTAAAATCATTTCTACTGCTCCAATGGTGCGTCATAGAGGGGTCCTTTATAAGACCGACCCCCATTAATTTTTACGTCTTAACATTTTTTTGGAACAAACTAATACCCTATCTCCAATTTCTAAGGGGGCTCCCACACAAAACGACATTTTTAAAATTTGTTCCAACCGCTCCAACTGCCCAAATAGTGCCCTTAGGACAACAAAATGTATGACCGACCCACAATATTTTTTTAGTCCAAACATTTTCTCTGAACGCACCTACCCTCTATCTTTAACCGTTAAGGCGGTCCCCATACAATTTTTTTTATTTTTTGTAAATTTGTTTTATTTAATCAGCTTCTACCGGTCCAATGGTGCGTCCGAGAGGGGTCATTAGTGAGACCGACCCCCATTTACTTTTACCCTACAAAATTTTTTCAAAACATACCTACGCCCTATCTCCACTCCCTAAGTAGGTTCCCATACAAAATTACATTTTTATATAATTTGCTCCAACTGTTATTTGTATGGGAGCCTACTTAGAGAGTGGAGATAGGGCGTCGGTATGTTTTGAAAAAATGTTTTAGGGTAAAAATAAATTGGGGTCGGTCTCAATAATGACCCCTCTCGGACGCACCATTGGACCGGTAGAAGCTGGTTAAATAAAACAAATTTACAAAAAATAAAAAAAATTGTATGGGGACCGCCTTAACAGTTAAAGATAGAGGGTAGGTGTGTTCAGAGAAAATGTTTGGACTAAAAAAATATTGTGGGTCAGTCTTACATTTTGTTGCTCTAAGGGCACTATTTGGGCAGTTAGAGCGGTTGGAACAAATTTTAAAAAATGTCGTATTGTGTGGGAGCACCCTTAGAAATTGGAGATAGGGTATTAGTTTGTTCCAAAGAAATGTTAAGACGTAAAAATTAATGGGGGTCGGTCTTATAAAGGACCCCTCTATGACGCACCATTGGATCAGTAGAAGTGATTTTAAGATTGGAAAACTACAATAAAATTTTTTCAAACAATTTTCAAAAATAGTAATAATCGTTATCCCACGATCTTCCTGGGCAAAAAATTTGTAGAATTGATAGAAGTTTTACACAAAAAAATTTCAAAAAAATCGAAGAGTACAAACATTTTCAAAAATGAGATTTAAATTATAAAACTTAAAAATCGCATACTAGAGCGCTTTTAAGAATTTTTTGGGATTTTTTTTTAGAAAGTACGTAAAAAAACAAAAATTTTGAAAAAAAAAAAAATTGAAATTTGGACCATTATTGAAGAAGTTATGATTAAAAGAAGTTTGAGCAAAGGAATAAACTACAAATAAACAAAAATTTGAAAATTCGATATCTTTTGAACGGGTCATCAAAAAAATCTGAAAATTTACCACGAAGGAGTTTTCGAAAGGTACTAAAAACTGTAAAAAAATTGGGAAAATCTAAAAAAAACGTTTTTCAAAGTGTCCGATTTCATATAGAATGCCCCATATACTTTATGAGGTCCAAGACCAATATTTCGACAAACGGAGTGACGAATGGAGGGTATAAAAAAATCCGGAACAAAACAAAAAATAAATTTGTGTAATTTTTTCGTTTAAAAATAAAAAGAGTTTATTCTAGTTCGAGGCCTTTTTTATTTTCCCAATTATGAAATCAAAATATATGTAAAAAAAAGAAATTATTAATGAATTCTCTTGGTAACCCTAAATATTTATTTCATTTACTATCAAATGTAACAGATGACTATAATGATTAAATCGTGAAACAATCGTAGCCATGGCACAGTCTCTATCTCTATCTCTGGTGTTAATGGTTGGTAATTTATTAAGAAAACTTATAAGAGCACACACACAAGAAACCGATGTTACTATGATTTTAAAAATCCGGTCAAATGTAGTATAAGACCAATTTAATATTAATGGAAATTAAACAGACTAAATAACCTATTAGAATATAACTGAGTGTGTGTCTGTTTGTCCTGCACTTAAATCTTTTTTATATAAAATTTTTATTTTACATAAAAAAAGAAAATCTTTTAAAAAATACATGCATAAATAAATAAACATCAATAAATCTTAAAAAAAAACGATTTTGTAGTAAATATCCTACTATTTGTACTATATTTATATTGAATAGTATTTAATTTTGCCTTAAGTTGAGTACAAAAAAAAAACTCCAAACAGAATATAAAAAATTGTTATCATTTTATAGCAGACATATACAATTTTTTTTATATGTGTGTGTATAACACACACTCACAAAAAAAAGAAAACTACTTACTATAGTTGTAGTAAACAACATGCAAAAAAAAATAAGAAACGTCGACAGTTCATCATCATCATCAGTAACAACAACTACAACAACAGCAACTATAACAACATTAATAAAAACCTAGTCAAGTATTTGTATTTGTACAAGTGTATGCGTATCCGGGAAATGCATGTGGTAGTGTTTGTGTGTGTGTGTGTGTGTAAAAGAGTGCGTACATATGTGTCGTTAATATTTACATAAGTAACATCGCTTTTTTATGTTTCTTTCTTTGGTTGTATGTGTGAGAGTGTTTGGGTCTTTTACCATGCATTCATTCACTCACTCAGTCAGTCTGTTTGATAAAGTGATGTTGCAAAATATGTTTTACTTCTCTGCAGCAAATATAACAACAAATTAAAGACTGTGCATAAAAGTTATAATGAAATTAAAATAACCATATCTGAGGCGAAAGAATGCTCCAGTTCTCAGTCAGCTTTTTAAAACTAACAAATTAAATGAGATCACTTAAGAATGTCCTTATGCCCCAAAAAAAGCCAAAACATTTAAAACAAGCAAAAATGTTAAATTCGACTTAGCCGAATTTATGAATACCCTCCACAATGCCCTTTTTAAAGGCAATAAATTTTTTTTAACGTGAAAAAAATTAACAATTTTAATTAGAAATATTTTATTTTGTGTAAATTTTTTTTTGTCATTTTTGTAAAAAAAAAAAATACAAATATTTTTTTTTTTTGAGTGTAAAAATTTTTTCGATTGTAATTTTTTTTAGTGTAAAAATCTTTCTGAGTGACAAAAACACTTTGTAAAGTAATTTTCTGGCTTACTAATGTTTTTAAAGCTTGATTTTTTAAAGCTCGGGTTTTTCAACACGTGAATTTAAGGTGAAACCAATATGAAATTCACGGTTTTGCGAATAACTTTTGAGCAACTGGACCGATTTTGGTGAAATTTAGAACCAATCAGACCAGGTAGCCTTCAGTAGCCTCAGAATTGTCTATCAAAACTTACCGTGTTTTTTTATCTCGTAAATTCGTGAAAACCCCTTTCCGAAATTCACTCTTTTGCTTATAAGTAGGGATGAGATTTTCAAGCAAATTCATGTTTTTTGTCGATAGTCTAAAAATGATATCGATCAATTATCTTCCCGAATCAAGAAATTTTCGTTAAAATGGCATCGATTTGTTTTTGCATATTGTTGCATATTTTGGTTTTAAATGCATATTTTGTGCATAATTCAAACTTTTAAGTGAATATTTTTGCATATTTTGGCAAAAATTAGCAAGAACACAAATTGAAATTTATTTTTTTTTCAAAAACTATTTTAAATTTAAAAAAAATTTATTTTGAAAATAATAAAAAAAATGTTTTTTCTTTTTAATTTTTTTTATAGATATTCCTAATTTCTAAAAAATCTTGCATACCCGACTAAAAATAAATATACAGGTCCATATATAATTTGAAATTGAGCAATATATAATTTGATATGGCCCAACACGTATTTGGATAAAATAAGATGATGAAATTGGTGGATCAAAATAGCTCAAAATTTGTTATATTAGATTAAATATGATCGTTTTTGATCCGAATATTGGGTTAATCTAATTTGATATAATTGTATATAATTTTATATCATAAGATAAAATATGTAGAATTTTGCATAATATATTTTGTTTTTATCTCATAATTTTTAAATTTATCGCAAGTTTTTTCGGGAATTGCAAAAAAAATCTGTCTGGGACTTAGAAATTAAAAAAAAAATCGAAATTTAAAAAATTGTTTCTTAAAACTTTGTTAATAAATTTTTACTTCAAAACGCAAAAAATTTACCAAAAATATTTTTTATCCAGGACTTAGAAAATTCTACAAAACTTTTTTAGGACTTGTAAAATTTTTCAAAATTTGGCTAAATTTTTTTTGTTTAAATCGTTTTTAAAGAAATTCTTAACTCCAAAACGCAAAAATTATTTGTGTCTGGAAATTTAAAAAAAATTTTCTCGGGACTTAGAAAACTTTTTTCTCCCGATTCGGCATCATATATATGTGTATATCTCATCTTGTATGAGGTCAGACATGGAGTTGTATATCATATATTTATTTATCTAATCTTGTATGAGGTCATTCATGGAGTCATATACAATATTATAAGCAATATCTAATTTAATAAAGCTTTATATATTGTATGTGGAGCAACACATGATTTGATATCCTTTTATATGGCACCATATTAAATTTTGGGTGTAAAACTTACAAGATACATTTACATATAATTATGTAAAGTACTGTGTATGGCCATATATAAATATATTTAATAATATGTTCCTATATCTAAACTTTTTTAGTCGGGTATATAAAGTTTTAAATGTTACTATTTAATACGGCGTTATTTTTTTTTTTTGCTTTTTAAGAAGTTTTTCCTATGAAAACAAGATGTTTATTGCACACATTTTATTTTTAGTGCATATTTTTAGGTTTTTTAGTGCATATTTTGGATTTTTTAGCGCATATTTTAGTGCATGAAAATCTCATCCCTACTTATAACTTTTGAACCACAAGATCGATTTCGCTGAATTTCAATACCAACATGACCAGGTAAATGTCCAATATTTCAAATGTCAAATTTCAGGCGCCTCAGTAAAATCTTTCAAAAGTTAGCGTGTTTTCAACAGACATACAGACGGACGGACATCGCTAGATCGTCTTAAAATCAATCAAGGATCATTAATATATATGAGCGAATCCGTGGGAAATTTAACTGACGGATCACCGATTTTGTAAATTTTTGGTTATTTGATAGAGCTTTGTAAATGATTAAAATCCATATTTTTCATTTTTTTATCAATACTTTGGAAGATATGGGCGATTTAAAAAGCGCTATTTGACAATATTGACATTTATAAAGTTTTTAAAATTGTTTTGCTTGAAAACCGTAAGTCGTACGAAAAAACTTATTAAAACAATATTGTTTATAAAATTATGAAGTTTTAAAATTAAAAAAAAAAAAAATTTAAAAAATTTCATAAAAAAACTTTGAAGACCATATTTGAATGTCCTTTTTTCCTGGGAAGGCCACAATGGATTTCCAAAAGCAAAATTTTGTAATAAAGTTTTGAATGCCCTTTTAACGCTATTAAAATTTCAGAGAGGTGTTTTTTCGTATTGTTAAGTAATAAATTTTCAAAGTTTGTTAGAGAGCTAAATATTTGATTTTTTTCAAAATTTTTTTAAAATTTTTGCAAGAAAACTACAAAACTATTTTAAGAGTAGGACCCCAAAGGACCTAATTTTTTTTTAAGTCAAAATTTAATTGTTGGCCGTTAATAAGCAAATCAAGTAAAATAATAATTTAAAAAAAAAATTTAAAAAGCGAAAAAAAAATTTTTTTGGGGAAAAGCTTTAACCTCTTAAAGGCACGGGTTAATTTTTTCCCGATTTGGCTAAAAATTTGAATATAGAGTTTTTAGACCAAAACGCCGAATGCTCGGCGATCTACAAAAAATCGAAAAAAAAGTCTTTATTCGTGCCACTAATATCGATCTGTTCTTTTCCAGCCAATTTCAAATTTGAGCTTCAATTTTTAAATTATTGTACAGCTTTCCCCAGAAACTTCTCATTCTCCCCTTTTTTGAAAACTTTTTCTAGAACATTCTATCCTATCCATACATTCTGCAATTTGTGAACGAAAATGATAAATGAAAAATATTGTGTTTTTCAAATGAACATAAACATTGCACAGATATTTTATGCATTATCCAGTTATTTTTCTTTTGTGCTATTTTTTGGGTTGTATGCAATCCAGTGTAGTGCAGTGATGTTGGGTAAACATAATGTCGCGAGTCAGTTTGATGCATGTCTGCTGTATATGGGGCATACCACACAAAATGTTCCGGTACAAAAAACATGTGTTTCATGAAACTCTGAATAGGTTGTAAGGATAGACTTTATGTTTTGCTGCTAACGATTGTCAATTTGCTAAATACTCTTGACAATGGAATCTGACCAATTCCGAAACACGTGTCGAGCAAGTCTTGCAAAATGACCATACCAAGCAATTTAAAATAAACTAACTTTGTAAATAGTTTCTTGAAAGTTTCTTTGTTTCTTTAACAATATCATCGTAATAATTAGTAAAGAAACGTGCCCTCGAGCTGGAGTAATCTTTCTCAATAGAATTTATAGGTCGGATAAAAAAATTTTTATTAATTTAAAAATTAAAACAGAATCTATATTGAAAAAATTGTCAAATTTGTGTCGAGTTTCCTTGATTAAATATTTATCAAGTTAAAACGAAATGCACTGAAATTCCAAAAATTTACATTTTTGTTTATTTTTTCATTCGCTATTGCCCGAGTAAAAATTTTCTGATATAATCATATATAATTTGATATAATCTTTAATGAGTTAATAGGCTTCAGTATAATTTATATAAAATTATATCTATCATTTTGATACGGTTGATCAACTTTATCTGGTTAGATGTTGCTCCATATATGATTAGATTCGTATTTGGGTTTTGCTCATCAAATTGTATAAAAATAGATATTATAAGATCAACTTGAAATAATTAGATTTGACCAAATTCAGGATCAAATTTTAAAAATTTTTATATTTTTTGATATAAAGTAATACAATAAGATATTATTTGATACAACCATTTTACGGATCAAATTAGCTCTAATAATAATAATAATAATAATAATAATAATAATAATAATAATAATAATAATAATAATAATAATAATAATAATAATAATAATAATAATAATAATGATAATAATAAAATTAGAATAATATTTTTACTAGGGTGACAAAAAATTTTTTGAAAATTTTTAGAACCCGTTCTGAAATTTTCCATTTCTTAAGTTTATTTTTCTTTTAGGTTTAAATGTTTGTTATCCACACAAAAAAAATCAGTTTTTATTAAAAATAAATAAAAATTGTTTTATTCGACCTTTAAAATATTATATTTTGAGTAGATTTATTCTAGCTCGAGGTCATTATTTCCTTTGCTAGTTAAAACCATGATATTCTCATAGAATAATTTCCAAGAAAATAATTTTTCTTTTTTAAATTTATTTATGTTGGTCATTTTTTGACCACGTGTTTCGGAGTTTGTCAGATCCCATTGTCAAGATTATTTAGCAAAAAAAAATAAATGACCAACATAAATTAATTTAAAACAGAAAAATAATATTCTTGAAAATTATTCTATGAGAATATAATATAGTTTTAATTAGTAAAGGAAATAATGACCTCGAGCTAGAACAAACCTACTCAAAATATAATATTTTAAAGGTCGAATAAAACAGTTTTTATTATTTTTTAATAAAAAATAATCAGAATTTAAAAAAAACAGAAAAATATATATAAAAGAAAAAAAAGTGGCCGGATTTTTGATAAATTGACTTTCTTAAAAATGGAATACCCCATATATATGGATAAGATATGTGTGATTATGTGTTAGTGTGTGTCACACTCACAGAGTCGCAATGCTTTATACAAATATGACAACAGCGACATACACATACGACGAAAATGATGATGACGATGACATTGGTGATGATGGGAGAGTGTTGCTTGCATATTTGCACTAATGTATGATGGATTTTTATATTGTTGTGTTTTTTTATTCACCGACAAAGTTGTCAATGAAAATCATGTAAAGTCGTTTGATGATTGATGAACTTGTAATAGTGTTTACATTTTATTATTTTTTTTTTCCTTTATTTATTATTATTTTTCGATATTAAGCAATTTGTATTTAAAGATTTAATAAAATTTTACAAATAAGAAAATTATAGAAAATAATTTAAAGAACATTATATTAATTTTCTTAAACAAGATAAATGGCGGGTTTCGTTAAGAATTGCTCGTCACCAAGATGTTTGTACGATTTAACAATATTTTAAAATAAGAAATCTTTAATAGTTGTTGGAAACTGTCAAAAAAATAAATCTTTAATTATTGTTACAAACTGTCAAAATTTATTCTGTAGAAACTATAAATATTTTCATATACATATAAAAAACAATTTCACTTAACAAAACAAACCGGCATTTCAAGTCTTGCTGATGACAACACTAACTGGAGTATTTGAAACCGGTATAGAAATACCGGAAATGTCTATAATTTTCAGAAATTCAATGTTTCTTCTGCATTTTTTTAACTTAAACCCTTATAACAAATATAATTAGAGCCCCAGCTCGATCTGTACTTACAAAAACAAATAATAAATTTAACAAATTTTGTTGTTTAGTTATTTATTTAAAAAGTTACTCATTTTATTCTAATGCTAACAATTTTATTACACAAAATTTAACTTTAAACAACAAATGTGGAGTGAATATTCTATAGTATTTAACTTTGTTAACAACAAATACTACATTGGAGGAAACAACAACAGCAGAACAACAGCAAAAATAACAGGAACAACAACATCATGAGAACAACTCAAATAACAGAGTCCCGAGGCGAAAGTAAAAACATATAAAAAATAATTTACCTTTTACCTCTCCTGTTTTTCAAAAGTTCTCCTCTTATTTTTGCGAACAATATTTAACTTGTTTTTGTGTTGTTGTTTATATTTGAACACTCCGAAAAATAAATTAGTTAATTTTTTTGTATTTTTTTTTTTGCCAACACAAGTTAACAATTTTTTTTTTTTTAATTAGAGTTTTACCTAAGTTTTTTGTAAAATTAATTTTAGTTAAAAAATTGAGTTAAAATAAGTTGTGCCTCATTTTAGACTTCAAGTGACTTTAAAAAGTTCAAAAAATTCTAATAAAATTTGAATGATTTTTAAAATGAAAAAAAAAAAATGGGACTGAAAAAATTTAAAATAAAAAATTATCAAATAAATTTTACTATATTTTAACTAATTTTTTACCCAAAAATAAGTACATTAGCAGTTTTTTTTTTATTTTAGTTAACTAATCTAAACCAAAAAGTTATTCCATTTAATTGTGACTACAAAATTAGATAATTTCTTGTGTATTTAATCTTTTTTTGATATCTTAACATATATTTTTTTTAGTGTAAAGTTTTTGGAAAGAGTATGTAACAGTTATGGGAAGTTAAGTACAGAAGCACTTTTTTTTGGAAAATATTTTCAACACTTGCTTATGACAAACTCAGAAATTGTAATTTCCCTAAGCCCATTTTAAAAGCTTTTGAGTAAAAAAGTATTTTTATTCATCTCAACCAAATCCTTGAATATCCTCAGAAATTGTTGAATTCTCTGAAATGTTCAGAATCCTCTAAAATGCTGAACATCTTGAATAAAAATTGAAATTGAGTGGAAAACTTTTTTGTTAAATAATTTTTGAAAAAAAACTATTTTTGAGTGTAAATTTTTTTTTGTGTGTAATTTTTTTTTGAGTGATGTTCTGTTAAAAAAACGATAACTTTCTAAGGACAAATCTGAGGCTACTGATGATTGGCGAATATATTTGTAATTTATCGCAGGGGATTAGTATTAGATTTAAGCAACATCGGTCCAGGGGCTCAAAAGTTATGAGCAAACCCGAAAAATGAAAATTGCATGCGAATTGTGTACTCTTGCTCCAAACATAAAATGATGAAAATGTTTCGATATGGGTAAACTTTGCAAATCAAAATATTTTTAGAAAAAATAACGTTAAATTAATTGGCATTCTATTAAAAAATATCGAAATATCGGTCGAGGACCGATTTACACAGTACAACAAGCAAAATCGGAATTAGATGAAACCAAAAGCAAATGAAAGTTGACATATTCCATAATAAAAACTCCAAGGCTTTTTTAGTTCAGCGCTAGATTTTTTTTCACGCGTTTGAATGTAGTGAACTTAAATTATAATAATAATAATAATTGATTAAAAACTGTATAAGGCGTATGATTAGTTTTGTAATTGCCTTTGAATAACAATCATACGCAACGTTGCACAGTGGATTATTTTTTTAACAATTTCGCTATTCAGTAAGTAGGTACGGGACCAATTGCAGCGAAATTCATACCGGTTATAGCTAACGCAATAAGGGCACCACTACACTCAAAAAAAACCTTGTAAAGTTACCAAAAATTCTCGTGATTTTACGATGCTACTCTCGTAAAATAGGAGGTAGGTAAAATTCTCGTAAAATTACGAGGATTTCCTCGTAAATTTGAATGCGCCAAAAATTGGTAAAATAACCATTTTTATTGGTAAAAATATTGTTTAAACCCGGAAAAATAAAAAAAAATGGTAAACTTACAAGAAAAAATGGTAAATATGTTTAAAAAAATGGTAAATTTACAAACCAAAACGGTAAATTTACAAAAAAAAAAAAATTTTGTTAAACACCATAAATCCTCGTAATAAAATCATTTTTGTAAAATAACAGTTTTTTTTTTGTAAATTAACTAGAATCCTCGTAATAAATTTTTTAAAATTTTGTCAACTTTTTTTTTAAATATTTTTTAATAAAAAAAAAAAAAAATTGTCCGGGACTTGGAAAATTTAAAAAAAAATACAAAATTTACAAAAAAAAATGTTTTTTATGTTAAACAAAGTAAATCTCGTATAACATAATTTTTGTAAAATAACAGTTTTTTTGTAAATCAACTAGAATCGTCGTAATAAAAACTTTGTTGTGAAATTACAGTTTTTCTTTGTAAAATAACATTTCAAAATGGTAGAATACAATTACGAATATAAATTTGTAAAATTACCAATAAAACTGTAGTTCTCGTTTGAATGGGCTAAAATCACCAATTTTAAATGCGTGTAAAAAATAATCTAGCGCTGACCTAAAAAAAACGCCTTGAGGGTTTTGTTATGTAAAATGTCAGCTTTCATTTTCTTTTGGTTTCCCATTCCGATTCGGAAAGTTCGATTTTGTATCACTGTGTTATTGATCCATGATAGTTTCTGTGGAAAAAGCTGTAAATTTGATAAATAACCAAAATCCGATCCGTCAGTCTGTGGAAATTCAGATGCAGTCCAAACAAAAAAGAGCTGTAAATTTGTAAATGAGCTAAAGCGATTCTTATACATTCTAGAGACGTTCGCCTTGGTGTGTCTCTGGAAAGAACATTGCCAAAACAAAAGAGCTAGACTCCCAAAATTTGCCACGAATATGTACGAAAATGAACAAACTCGGAGCAGAGGGAAGACGGTATTGCTTTAAGAACTAAACCAACCTCTGAAAAAAAGATAACCTGGACCAAGGGGACTTAGGACTTCGGTCCGGTCCTTCTAAGGGCTTAAATATAAACAAATAAAATGTTAGCTTAAATATAAAAAAGTAATTTTAAAAAATTTTAAAGCGTATAAAGACTCGACACAGACGCGCTTAACACTCTCACTGGTGTTTTGTACTTTTGGTAAAGAAATGAAACATTTTTTTTGTGTGAGAAGAAGTAAAGACTTGCGAAAAGAAATTCAGGTAAAAAAAATTTTGATGAAAAACAATTTTTGATGAAAAAAAGTATTCGATGAAGACAAACAAATTTTTATTAAAAAACAATTATTAAAAAGAGTTTTAATAAAACAAAAATTTGTTTGATGAACAAAAATTTTATGATGAATAAAATGTTTTTAATAAAAACAATTTTTTGTTAAAAAAAAATTATAAAAAAAAGAATTATTGAAAAACAAATGGAAAAGTTAAGTTCGACTTATTGTTAGCCGAATTTATGAAAACCCTCCACAATGCTCTTTTAAGTGATAGATTTTTTTTTTTATTTTTCAAACGTAAAGAAATTAACAATTTTGATTAGAAATATTTTATTTTGAGTAAAAAACTTTTTTTAGTCATTTTTGTAAATAAAAAAATGCATTTTTTTTTTTTTAATTTTATGTAAAATACATATGCCAAGCTTCAATAGCCGCAGGATTGTCTTTTTGAAGTTAGTGTGCTTTTTAACTCGTGAGTTCACGAAAACCCCTTGCCGAAATTTACTCATTTCCTTATAACTTTTTAAAATAATTTTGACAAAAATAAAATTGATGGAAAAAAACTTTAATGAGAAAGAGCTTTTGAAAAAAAAAAATATAAAAAATAATTATCCAACGTTTTCTTCACCAGCTGGTGTTTTTTTTATTCACAAGCAGGTGAATTGTTATGCAAGTGAAACATTTTTGTGTGAAAAAAAGTTTAAAAAAAATTGAGACAAAAAAATTTTTATAAAAAAAATATTTTTTGATGATAAAAAATTTTTAATAAAAAAAATATTTGATGAAAAACAAATAAAAATGATGAAAAACAAATAAAAATGATGAAAAAAAAATTACGAAAAAAAATTTGTTGATAACACAGTGATACAAAATCGAACTTTCGGAATCGGAATGGGATGAAACCAAAAGCAAATGAAAGCTGACGTTTTCCATAACAAAACCCTCAAGGCCTTTTTTAGGTCAGAGCTAGATTTTATTTTACACGCATTTAAAGTTGGTGATTTTAAAGCATTTAAAGTTTTTGTGTACTAAACATGTCCTACTTTAAAGGCCCCTGGTGGTGCCCTTATTCGACATGTAGGGTCCAGTTTCCAAACTTAAGCTCAAAATTACTTCAGCTATGACTGGTATGAATTTTGCTGCAATCGGTCCGGACCTATTTACTGAATAGCCAAATTATTAAAATAAATCACTGTACACCGTTGCGTATGATTGTTATTTAAAGGCAATTAATAATATAAATCACTGGACACCGTTGCGTATGATTGTTATTTAAAGGCAATTACAATATTAATCATTCGCCACTGATACAGTTTTCAAGCATTTATTATTATAATTATAATAAAAGTGCACTAACTTCAAATGCGTGTAAAACAAAATCTAGCTCTGAACTAGAAAAACGCCTTGATGGGTTTGTTATGGAATATGTCAACTTTCATTTGCTTTTGGTTTCATCCCATTCCGATTTTGGGTGTTGCACTGTGTAATAAAAAATTTTAATGAAAAAAAAAATTTGAATAAAAACAAAATTTATAAAAAAAAAAATTAATGATAACTAGGGCAAATACTTTTATGAAAATGCATATTTTTACTCGGCACTCTAAACATAACATAAATTAAATATCTATCCGAATCAATAAATTTGCAATAAAATGGCATCGATTTGTAGTTGCATATTTTTGCATATTTTGGTATAAATGCATATTTTTGCAAATTTTCATATAAATTGAGCTTTTTTTAATTTTCATCCACAGTTTTTAAAAAAATCATTTCAAAAACCTTAACATAAACCAAAACCGATCCACTATTTCTTGTAAAAAGATATTATTTTCTTAGAGAAATGATATTCTGAGACATTTTTTAGGAAAATTGGTTTCTGAAAATAAAATTCTTAGATTCTTAAAAAAAATTTAAAATTTTTCTATTCTTAAACATTTTATTTGAAAATAAAAACTATTTCGAATTTAAAATTTTCTTACAGGAAAATTGACTCCGAAATGCCTATACAACAACTTTCGTTATTTCTCTGAATTTTTGCGAAATTGGCACAGTAGTTAAGAAGTTGTGGACAAAACGCTTAACACATTTTGAAAGAGATTGGTAGCCGTAAAAACATTTTACAAAGTATTTTGTGACTCAAATAGTTTTTAAACTCAAAAAATAATTTACACTCATAAAATAATTTTTTTTTTAAGAACTACTAAAGAAGTTTTTGACTGGAAATTAAACATTTTTAGTAAAAAAAATTAAACATTTTTTACGTCCAAGTCGATTTTTAATTTTCTACCCGTTTAATTTTTTTGTTCAATTAAAATTTTTTATAACAAAATGGCCCTTACCACAAGAAAACAAAAAGTCTATTTTAACAAAAGTTTTATTTTAAATTTCAAATTTTCTAGACATTTTTTGAAAGTCGATTTTAAAAACAAAAACAATTTGTATGGAAATAAAATTAAAAGCTCATTTTAAATTTATTTTATTTTCTTGTGGTAAGGCTGAATGTGTCAATAAAAAAGTATGTTCTAATTAAAAGCTGTGTTCACTCAAAAAAACATTTGTTTAATATTGTAGAGGACTTTAAAGTATTTGAAAAAATCTAATTTATGTTACCAAAGCACTTTTTTAATAAAATCAATAAAAAAAATAAGTACCGTTTTAGTACCACCAAGTACACAACCCTACTGTTTTTTAACTGTGTGTGTAATTTTTTATTTCTGTATGAGTATTTGTGTATGCAGTAGTTTAATTAAAACATAAAAAATAAACTCCTAAAAACTTAGGTATAAACTAACTAAGGAGAAAGTACAAAAAATATCTCTTGAGGTTTTGGTAACATAAACATAACCAAAAAACAACAACAACAACAAAAACTAAATATATTTTAGAAGAAATTTTTGTGAATTGTGAGGAGAACCTAGAGAATATAGGTAAAGTACACATACCTACATAAACACAAATAAAACAAGTTGAAAAGTTAAATTCGACTTGGCCGAATCTATGAATACCCTCCACAATGCCCTTTTTAAGTGATAGTAAATTTTCTAACGTGGAAAAAAAATTTTGATTGGAAATATTTTATTTTGTGTAAAAACACTTTTTTTAAACTAATTTTTGAAAAAAAAAAAAAAAAATAATAATTTACTAAATTTTTTTTTGAGTGTAAAATTTTTTTTGAGCGGAAAATTTTGTTCGAGTGTATTTTTTTTTTTTCTTTTTTGAGTGACAAAAATACTTTGTAAAATATTTTTGTGACTACAATGTTTTTAAAACATGTTTAACGGGTTTTCAACACGTGAATTTAAGGTGAAGCTAATCTGAAATTCACGGTTGAAATTTGAAATGAACCTGGCCAGGGGAACGAAAAAAATATATGCCGGGCTTCAGCATCCTCAGAACTGGCTTTTGAAAGTTAGCTTGATTTTTATCTCGTAAATTCACGAAAAACCCTTGCCGAAATTCAGTCATTTGCTCATAACTTTTGAACCACTGGACCGATTTCGCTGGATTGCAATACCAACCTGACCAGGTAAATGTCCAACATATATGCCAAACTTCAGGAGCCTCCCTAAAGTCTTTCAAAAGTTAGCGTGTTTTCAACAGACAGACAGACAGACAGACAGACAGACAGACAGACAGACAGACAGACAGACAGACAGACAGACAGACAGACAGACAGACAGACAGACAGACAGACAGACAGACAGACAGACAGACAGACAGACAGACAGACAGACAGACAGACAGACAGACAGACAGACAGACAGACAGACAGACAGACAGACAGACAGACAGACAGACAGACAGACAGACAGACAGACAGACAGACAGACAGACAGACAGACAGACAGACAGACAGACAGACAGACAGACAGACAGACAGACAGACAGACAGACAGACAGACAGACAGACAGACAGACAGACAGACAGACAGACAGACAGACAGACAGACAGACAGACAGACAGACAGACAGACAGACAGACAGACAGACAGACAGACAGACAGACAGACAGACAGACAGACAGACAGACAGACAGACAGACAGACAGACAGACGGACGGACGGACGGACATCGCTAGATCGTCTTAAAATCGATCGAGGATCATGAATATATATACTTTATGGGGTCCTAGACCAATATTTCGAGGTGTTACAAACGGAATGACAAACTTATATATACCCTCTATCACTAGAGTGGAGGGTATAAAAATAACACAGGAAAACACATGCAAAATATAAAGTAAAACCATGTTTTAGGCACGAGCTTTTCAGGTAATAAGCAGGCCAGCTCATCAGATCAACAAAACTCATACAAAAAATTTATTAAACAATGATTAATTTAATTTTAGTGTCTTTGGGATAAAGAAAAATATTTTAAATTTCATCTTATAGCTTAAAATTAAAAAAAAAAAACAAGTAGAAAAGTTAAATTCGACTTTGCCGAATCTACACATTTTTTAACTTGAAAAAATTAACAATTTTGAATAGAAATATTTTATTTTGAGTAAAAAAACTCTTTTTTTGTCATTTAAAAAAAAAAAAAAAAGAAGAATTACTAATTTTTTTTTTGAGTGTAAAATTTTTTTCGAGTGTAATGTTTTTTCCACTGTAAAAATATTTCTGAGTGAATGCACGTACGTATGTACACAAAATATTGTCATTTTTGTAAAAAAAAAAAACTAAATTTTTTTTAGAGTGTAAAATTTTTTTTGAGTGTAAAATTTTTTCGAGTGTAATTTTTAAGTTACCAATGCTTTTCAAACTAAACAAGTTTAAAAAGCATTGCTTTAAAATTAAACAAGTTTGAAAAGCATTGTTTAGTTACCACCAATGCTTTTAAAACTTGTTAAAACAAGTGGCATTTTAGATGAAACTAATCTGAAATTCAGGGTTTTATCTTATAAATTTTGAACCACTGGACCGATTGAGCTAAAATTTAATACCAAATAGACCCGGGGAACGGCAAAGATACATGCCAAGCTTCAGTAGTCTCATTATTGTCTTTCGAAAGTTATCGTGTTTTTTATCTCGTAAATTCGCGAAACACCCTTGCCGAAATTTACTCTTTTGCTCATAACTTTTGAACCACTGGACCGATTTGGCTGGATTGCAATAATAACCTGACCAGGTAAATGACAAACATATGTGCCAAACTTCAGTAGCCTCTGTAAAGTCTTTCAAAAGTTAGCGTGTTTTCTACGGACAGACAGACAGACAGACGGACGGACGGACGGACATCGCTAGATCGACTTAAAATCGATCGAGGATCATAAATATATATACTTTATGGGGTCCTAGACCCATATTTCGAGGTGTTACAAACGGAATGACAAACTTATATATACCCTCTATCACTAGAGTGGAGGGTATAAAAAACACAAATCAAACAAATTTAGTATGAATCAAAAAAATTCCAAAAAAAATCGGGACAAACTGAATGAATTTTTTATTAATGCACAGAAGGAACTGAAAACGAATTTTAATCGCCAAAAACGCATTTTCAATCAATTCATTTGAATGAGTCAATCCTTGAAAATTTTTAGCCAATAATGCAAAAAAAAATTTAAAAAAATATTTTTGTGTGCAGGACTTAAATTTGTATTTTTTTTTTTTGCTTTAAATTTAACCAGAAAAATCCTTAAATCTGTTCACCTTTCTACTAATAACTCTAAAAATATTTTTTAAGTTAAACAATTCATTAAAACCAACACTAAACACAACAAAAATTCCAACCTTAATTGAAAAATACCAACAACAAAACAATTTAAAAAAAATAAAAAACTCTGAAGGACACTTTTTGTATCAAATCATGATTAGTTTTATTTTTAAGAACCAAACTAATTTAAAAATAAAAAAAAAAAATTTTATAATTTATTACAACAAAAAAGAAATCTTTATTTTAAATGCTTAAAATAAAAAAAAAGAGAAAATCTCATTTATCTTCTTTTTTTCTTACATAAATCAATATGTCAATTTATTTTTATTTTATAAGTTATGAAAAATATGATAAAAAAAAAATATTTATAAAACAAAAAATAACCTTTAACAACACTTCTTCTTACATGTAACATGAAAAACACTTGAAATGAACAAAAATGCAAAAAATAAAAAAAAAAACATTTGAAACAAAAGTTCGTTTTGTTGTTTTAACAAATAAAATGCCTGTCAAAATTTTTGAAATATGGTTCTCAATATAGATGTTGGTTTAAAATTGTTGTGAATACTTGAATAACCTATTTATACAAAGTAGTCAGTAAGTTTATATCACTATCATATGTCATTGTATAATTTGAAGCTTTAATAAAATGGCTGTTCTTTTCTAACTTTATTAACAACAGGTTATGGGCCGCATGACGCGCGAGAATTTTTTAGAACTTTTTGGTTAAATTTCAAAGCGATAAATAAATTTTAAAGTAAATTAATTAAATTTAATTGTATTGATCGTGGTTTTATTGAAATTTCTCCCGGAAATCGTTAAGTACAACAATGGCTTCAAATAATTTGTCATTTCCATTTGAAAAATTGCGTGGACGTGAAAATTTCGACGTATGGAAACGCCATGCAAAATCTTATTTGGTGCTGAAAGGTTGTTGGCATATTGTGGTAGTTGGGGTAGCTAATCCTCCCAATGCTAATGATGTTGAGAAGAACGAACGTGCACTTGCCGAGATTACTCTGATGATAGAGCCAGCCAATTTTGCTCATATAGCGACGGCGAACACTGCAAAAGAGGCTTGGGACGCACTGTTGAATGCCTTTGAAGATACTGGTTTAACCAGAAAGGTGGAACTTCTAAAGCGTTTGGTTCAACTAAAATTATCTGACTTCCAAAGTGTACAGGAGTATGTAAGCCAGATGATTATGATGTCGATTAAGGTTCAACAAACTGGCCTTAAACTCGACGATGAATTGGTGGCGTCGTTAATGCTAGCTGGATTGCCAGAGGAATTCGTACCCCTTGTAATGGCAGTCGAAAATTCGAAGGCAAAATTAAGCGTGGACATGGTAAAAAATTTGCTTCTACAGGATGTAAAGTTTGATTCATCAAAGGTGGAAGAAAAGGCTTTGGTTTCTAATAAGAAATTTATCCCACGTAAGTCCGTAAAATGCTATGCATGCAAACAAGAGGGGCATATTGCCAAAAATTGTACACAAAAGGCAAAGTCAAATGCAACCAAGAAGAAGCATACAGTAGAGAAATCGTCGTTAGCTGCATCATTGTTTTCATCATCATCAGCTTTACTTGCTGCAGAAAACAACATCCATGAGTGGTTCATTGACTCGGGGGCGACGTCGCACATGACAAATTCGAAAAATATTTTGCGAAACACAAAGCCAATGGTTGATAAACATGTGGTAATAGCAAACAATGAAAAAATGGCTATTGAGTGTGCAGGCGATGTTAGTGTTGTGTTGCAGTCAGGCGAGAAAGAGACAAACGCATTTTTAAAAGATGTTGAATATGTTCCCGAAATGGCGGTTAATTTGCTTTCTGTACGGCAGATGACATTAAAAGGCAACAAAGTAATTTTCGAAAATGATAGTTGCAAAATTTTTAATGATCGTGGTGAATTGTTAGCAACAGCTAAAGCTTTTGACAACTTATACAAATTGCATTGTGTTGTGAATATAAACAAAAGCGAAAACGCAATGATGGCTGCAGGCGATTTTGAATTATGGCACAGGCGACTTGCACATATTTGTGATAGTAATATGAAAAAGGTGATCGGTGCATCAAATGGTATACGATGTGGTGGTGGCACCGTAAATGAAAAATGTGTTGTTTGTATAAAAGGTAAGCAAACACGAGCATCATTTAAGGAGCCTGGTCATCGTGCAGATGGTTTGTTACATATTGTGCATTCGGACGTAATGGGTCCCCTACCAACAGAATCTTTTTCTGGTAATCGTTTTCTTTTAACTTTCGTCGACGACTACTCACGAAAAGTATTTGTGGTGCCAATAAAACGTAAATCTGATGTTTTCGCAGAATTTCAACGTTTTAAAATTTTTGCCGAAAAACAGTGTGATGCAAAAATAAAAATTTTGCGTACCGATAATGGTACTGAATATACTGGTAATCAATTTAAAAAGTATTTGTCAGATTGTGGTATACAGCATCAGAAAACAACGCCATACACGCCAGAACAGAATGGCGTTGCTGAACGCATCAATCGCACAATCATGGAACGTGTGAGGTGTATGCTGTTGGATGCAGGCTTAGATGATATGTATTGGGCTGAAGCGGCTATGACATCAGCATATTTAATAAATCTTGTGCCGTGCCGGGGTAATGAAAGCTGTCCAGAGGAAATGTGGTCGGGTAGAAAACCCAATTTGAAACATTTACGTGTTTTCGGCAGCAAAGCATTCGTGCATATACCGAAACAAAAACGTAATAAATTAGATGCGAAGTCAACAGAATGCGTTTTGATGGGGTATAGCAGCGAAAGTAAGGCGTATAGGCTACAAGATCCGATTACTCACAACATCATCATCAGCCGTGATGTCAGCCGTGATGTCGTTTTTATTGAGAACAACAACAACAAGGTATGTGTCAATCAGAATATTATTAATAATCGAAATTCTACCGTAGTTGACATTGGCGTTGAAGATGAAGTTGCCAATTCAGTGGAGGAAAGTGAAGTAGAATTGTCAACTGGTGAAGGAGAAGATTTTCTTGGCTTCGACAGTGACGAGTATGAAGACGCATATGGTAGCAACGATGATGACAACAACAACAGCGATAGCAACAGTGATGATAACATCGGCAGTGATTGCCAAATCAACAAGGCAATTGAAAATCAAAACGGTACAACCCGCCGTTCAGAACGTATTGCGAATAAGCCTCGACGCGGATACAATTTATGTGTTCAACAAGATCAACGTGGTGGCATACAAGGTGTCCCCGAAACGTTTGATGAGGCGATTTTTTCATCACAAGCCGATTTATGGAAAGCGGCAATGATTTCTGAAATGGAATCGTTATCAGCAAACAATACCTGGTGCCTGACTGAATTGCCAAGAGGAAAAAAGGCCATCAAGTGTAAATGGGTCTACAAGACCAAAGTTGATGCAAATGGCGATGAAGTATGTCATAAGGCAAGGTTGGTCGTAAAGGGCTGCAGTCAACAAAAGGGCATTGACTACGAAGAGACGTTCGCTCCAGTAGTGCGTTATACATCACTACGATTTTTATTTGCTCTGGCAGCAAAACACAAATTAATAGTACATCAACTTGATGCGGTAACAGCGTTTCTTAATGGTGAACTAGAGGAGCAGATTTTTATGGTACAACCTGAGGGTTTCGACGATGGCAGCGGTCGAGTATGTTCCTTAAAGAAATCTCTTTATGGCTTAAAGCAGTCCAGCCGGGTATGGAACAAAAAACTAAACGAAGTTATTTTAAAGTTTGGTTTGCAACGTAGTGAAGTCGACCAATGTGTCTACTATTGCATCAATGGTGAAATTATACTTTATGTAGCCATTTATGTAGACGACGTTTTGGTGTTTTGTAACGACATGAATATGATCAATCAACTGAAACTTGATTTAGCCACGAACTTCAAAATGAAAGATCTGGGCGAAGCGTTTTCTGTTTTAGGCGTTAGAATCACGCGTGATGATCAAAGTGGCACAATCAAACTTGATCAGAGCAAATACATCGAGGATGTGTTAAATCGTTTTTCAATGAGTGAATGTAAGCCGGTATCAACACCTATGGATGTTGGTCAAAAATTAACATCGGAAATGTGTCCTACCGACGAGCATGAAAAACAGGAAATGGCGAAGGTACCCTATATGCAAGCTGTGGGATGTCTTTTGTTCGCAGCTCAAATAACTCGCCCTGATATTAGCTATGCCGTAAATTTGTTAAGTCGTTTTAACGCAAATCCTGGTAAAACTCATTGGGCCGCAGTGAAAAGGGTAATGAGGTATCTCCAAGGTACTATCAACAAGGGCCTAACGTATGTATGTGAACCAAATAACTTAATTGGTTATTGTGACGCAGACTGGGCAGGCAACGTTGACGATAGGCGGTCCACCACTGGTTATCTTTTTACATTGCAAAATGGTGCAATTTCATGGTGTACTAGGCGCCAGCGTACTGTAGCACTGTCCTCAACTGAGGCAGAGTATATGGCAATGGTTTCAGCAATGCAAGAGTGCATATGGTTACAACGATTACAGCGTGAACTCATCCAGGGCCCTCAAGAGCCGATGATACTACACTGTGACAACAAAAGCGCAATTCTTATAGCGCAAAACAACTCGTTTTCTAACAGAACTAAACATGTCGATCTCAAAGTTAAATTTGTTAAGGAGAAGTTGGATAGCAAGGAGATTCTTTTGAAATACGTGGATACCAACAACATGGTGGCTGACTTTCTCACTAAAGCTATTAGTGCCGATAAGCTTAATATGTTAGCTAGTAGATCTGGTTTAGGATAATTTTTTTATATATTATATTTAAATGTATAAATAATTTATTCAGGTGGAATGTTGTGAATACTTGAATAACCTATTTATACAAAGTAGTCAGTAAGTTTATATCACTATCATATGTCATTGTATAATTTGAAGCTTTAATAAAATGGCTGTTCTTTTCTAACTTTATTAACAACAAAAATGGATAAAAACGTAACCAAAATACTAAAAAAAATAAAACTAAATTGTAAAACTTACAATCTCGTTTTGTTGAGTAGTGTGTAGGTATAGGGATGCCAGATATATATTTTGGGTTATGTTCCTTATTGGGAAATTTAAATTCCCTTAAAAAGCTCAAGCAATTTTTTTTTAATTTCCCATTTTTTGTACCCCTCATGGTATCATTTTGTCATTGCGTGTGCAACGTATTGGCTCATATTAAGTTTAAATAAAAATTTGTCTTATTTACTATGAAATAGTCAATGGAAAAAAATTTTGAGATTTTTTTTTAATTTCTTGGACGTAAAAACCCAAATTTTTGGAATTTTTTTTGACAAATTTCAAATAGCGATATCTCGAAAACTAATCGACCAATTTCAAAAATTTTTTGATATTCTTATTCAGCATTCCAAAATTAATAAAAACAAGTAAACAAATTAAATTCGGCCTTGCCGAATGTAAAGATACCCTCCCCAATGTCACAAATATTATTTGCAACAAAAAAAATGTTTGAAAAAAAAATTTCAGCGAAAAAAAATGTTTGGTGGAAAAAAAAAATTCGCCGATAAAATTTGTTCTTCTAAAAAAATATGTTAGTACTAGTGTTTCCAATTCGGTTAATCGATTAACCGATTCCTCGATTAATCGCCTCTATTTCGGTTAATGACGAAACAAATAATTTAAAACGCAAATAATTATTCGACCCGATTAATCGGTTAAAATGGTTCGATTAACCGGTTAATATTATAATCTCAATATTCTACTATAATTTGTTTCAAACTCTTCCTCTTTTTTACAAACACTTCCGAAAAAAGGCAAAACAGAAAAAAAATTCAGAAAACAAATTCAGAAACCAGAAATTAACAGTTTAGAAAAACAAAATTTAAATTTTGAAGACACCAATCAACTGCAATTAAGAAATCCCAATCGAAATTTTAAACGCCAAATTGAAAATACCAATTTAAATTCAGAAAATCCAAATTGAAATTCTAAAAATCCCAAGTGAAATTCAGAAAAGCTAATCCAAATTCAGAAATCCCAATTGTAATTCAGGAATCCCAATTGAAATTCAGGAATGCCCGATTTTACAAAAACCCAATTTAAAAGCAGAAAAGCTTATTAAAATTTAGAATTTCTTAATTTTACAAAATTGAATAACACAATTAAAATTCTGAAATCTCAATTGAAATTTACAGAAGCCCACTGAAATTCAGCAATCTCAATTAAAATCTAGAAAAGCAAAATTGAAATAAAAAATTTTAAATAAAATTCAGAAAATATAATTGAATTTCCGAAGCGGTAATGAATTTCAGTAATCTCAATTGAAATTCCAATTGAAATTTAGGAAAGTAAAATCAAAATATATTAATCAAAATTTATAAATTAAAATTTATGTTAAGAAGACACCAATTGAAATTCTGAAAAGCAAAATTAAAATTCAAAAATCGCAATTGACATTCAGAAATACCAATTGATAATTATAAAAGCCAACTAAAATTCAGAAATCTCAATGGATAATCAGAGTTTGAAAATTCGAAATTGTAATTTAAAAACTGCAATTATAAGTAAATTGAAAGTCAGAAATCCTGATTAAAATTTAGAAAAAAACCAATTAAAATTTAGAAATTTTTATTATTTCTAAATTTTAATTGGTGCGTTTTGTTTTACCCTTTTAAACACTGTTTAAAGACTGAAAATTAAATTTTACTTAAAATACTTTTATTTTTTGTTACTTTATTTCTAATAAATCATTTAAAATAAAGTTTTTATTGTTTTTGACGATTAATCGATTAATCGCCAATTTTTCCGATTAATCGACCCGAATAACCGATTAACCAATTTTTGTCAATTTTCGAGTAATGCACTAACCGGTTAACCGACAGGGTCGAATAATTGGAAACACTAGTTAGTACATGTTTAGATACCTTTCGGTATACAATTTTGTTCCCATTTGTCAACCAGCATTCAAATTAGAGCATTTTGTATTTTTAGGTTATGTAGAATGTACTAAAATTTTCACTGTAGTTTAGGCACAGAGTAATTTCAAGTTTTAGTACAAATCCCCTTATCTGGCAACACAGTTAAAAATAGCTTAAATCGAAAAGTTATTTTTTGATGTCTACACACTTTAATAAAAACTGTGTCAGAAAATCGGCAAAACAACTTTTAATTAAAAGCAAGTGTACAAAAAAATGTACTTTAATTACAAATATTTATTAAAATAAGAAAAATATTCCCGATTTTATTTTAAATCCCACCACATGAGGTTAAAATCCCAATTTTTTTAAAAAATCTTTTTATCTGGCAACACTGAATTTATACAGAGATCTGTGAGAATATATTGAAATTTATACAATCAAGTGAAAGAGAAATGCAAAAATTGTATGAATGCCACAAATCCTTTTCAACGAACATCTGTCGGCAAACAAAAGTTAAAAAAAAATTTTTTGAGCACACATCCACTTATCTGGCAACACTGATTGAACAAACAACTCTGTGAAAACATATTTATATAGTTTAACTCGAAAATTAAAGTTTTTAATACATACATACTCAAATGAAAATCTGTGTCAGAAAATTTGTAGCAACAGTTTTAATTAAAATTTCGTCCGACGGATCCGTACACTCAAAAGAAAAACTCTGTCAAAAAATCTGTAAAACGACTTTCAATTTGAATTAGCAATCTTTTAGCAGATTGTTCTGCTAAGAAGGATATTTTTACTAAAATCTCTGTCATTTAGTTTAAGAAAATAACAGACATTTTACTATGTTTATACTGATTTTGTTTGCTGAATTTCATTATTTTTTTAAGAAATTTTTTTTATATAAAAAAAAAGCAGGACAGATTGTTCTGCTGACATCAGCATATTATACTGCTGAAATCAGCAGATTGTTCTGCTAAAATCAGCAGATTTTTCTGCTAAAATCAGCAGATATTTCTGCTAAAATCAGATTTCTCTGCTGTCGAACAACACACATGTTTAATAACTAAAACGCCAGATAAAAGTATAAGCTTCCGTAGCGTAGTGGTTAAGAAGTGTACTTTCAAATCGGAAGGTGGCGAGTTCGATGCTGGCTGGCGGCGTATGTTTTTTTTTTTTCTTCTTGTTATATTTATTCACCTCTTATGACAGATATTTAGCAAACCGTGTCTGCTAAAATCAGCAGATTTTTCATATGGCTCAAAATGGGTGTATTTTCAGCAGATTTTTCTGCTGATTGGACAGAGAATTTATTTTGAGTGTATATCCGCCCACCTATCCGTCCGTCTGACTGTTTGTCTGTTTAAATGGCAATCACGGCATTTGAGCGATATCGGTTTCGCGTTTCGAAAGTTATAAAAAAAATGTAAAAAAAAATCCGATAATTTTGGTGCATTCCACATAACCTAAAAAAATTATTTAGTATAACAAGCTGGGCACCTTGCTAGTAATGCTAATTTGGGTACGCTGAATTCAATGGTGCTAGCCATTTTTCGAAGTTTGCGCTCGTATTCGCGACTGTAATGCTAAAGTACCATACAAATTTATTTTTTTGCTTTTGGGACAATACCCAGCAAAAACATGGTAATGAGTTGTGAAAAGTAATCATTACCAAGTACATTATTTATAATGAGTACCCATTACCATTAACATTATTTTAAGCCCAAAAGTAACTACTTCTCAGTAATATGTTATAAAAGCACTTCTAAGTAATAATATCTTTTTGCACTTGCAGTTTTTAACCTTTACAATTCAATTAACTTAAAAAGTACTTAAAAACTTAATAAAAACTTTGCAATTTTTAAGTTTTAGTAAAAACAAGTTAAATTTTAAAAGTTTTAATTAACTAATTATTTTACTTCTTATTGGTAATGGGTTTTTACTCCTTATTTGTAATCCGAGGCAGTAACTACTTATTTATCTCCATACTCTTCACTAGTTATTTTTGTCTCACGCCCTTGTTAAAATAATTAGTGTTTCATTCAATAAGTAACTACTTATTAACATCTGTTTCGGATTACAAAACCCATTACTAGTAATGCCAATTTTTGCTGGGTATACATATTAATAAAAATTTGGAAAATGCATAGTTTTTTCGTCAAAAAAAAATTCGCGAAAAGTTTTCCGCGATTTTTTTTTTCAAAAACTTAATTAATGTGTAATTTGTGTATTAAAATAAAAACAAGTAAAAAAGTTAAATTCGGCCTTGCCGAATGTAGTGATACCCTCCACAATTTCAAAAAGATTATTGCAAAAAACTTTATTTAAAAGGAAATTACTTTTGAAAAAAAAAAAATTTAAAAAAAAAAATTTCCGCGAAAAAAATGTTGGTCAAAAAAATCCGCGATTTTTTTTTTTTTTTGTCAAAAAATATGTTCGTACTTGTTTAAATACCATTTGGTGTTCAATTATGTTCACATATGCCAACCAGAAGCCGAATTAAAGCATTTTGTATTTTTAGGTTATGTTGAATGTACTGAAATTTTTGAGGTGTGCTTACATTTTCGTTCATAACTTTTGAACCGCTGAACCGATACCGCTCAAATGCAATACCAAACTTCTTGGGAGAACTTCCAATAAATATGTTAAGTTTCAGTCATCTCTGTGCAATATTTTGTCCGCGACAGCATTTTCCACAGACAGACAGACGGACAGACGGACAGACGGACAGACGGACAGACGGACATCGCTAGAATGTCTTAAAATCGATCGGGTATCATGAATATATATACTTTATGGGGTCCCAGATCGATATTTCGATGAGTTACAAACGGAATGACAAACTTATATATACCCTCTATCACTAAGTGGAGGATATTAAAAAATCGCTAAATAAAATATGCTAAAGTACCATAAAAATTCTTTTTTGCTTTTGGGATAATATTTTAATATAAATTTAGAAATGCATAGTTTTTTCGCGAACAAGAGTCCGCGAAAAGTTTTCCACGAAAAAGAATTCGCGAAATGTTTTCCGCGTTTTTTTTTTAACTTTATTTTGTGTAATGTTTAATTTGTGTATTAAAATAACAAAAAAATCGCGAAATTTTGTGTAATTTGTGTATTCAATAAAAAAAAAATCGCGAAAAAATTTCGGGAGAAAAATTTTCGCGAATAAAATTTAAAGTTATTTTTTGAAAAAAAAAATCCGCGAAAAGTTTTCCGCGAATTTTTTTTTTTCCAAAAACTTTATTTTCTGTAATTTGTGTATTAAAATATAAAAAAAAAATCGCGAAAAAAAAATTCGCGAGAAAAAATTTTCGCGAATAAAATTTAGAGTGCAAAATTATTTTTTGTATATTAAATAGATTTTACATGATAAAAATTCAGCTATTGCCTAAATATGGTTAAAAAAAATTGTTTTTTTTTTCTTTAAAATAAAAAAATTGCGAATATCGCTAATACGAACGCTAACTTTGGAAAAAAAATGATTTTACAATGGAATTTAGTAAACACGAACAAGCTTTACCAGATGGGTGTCGTGAATTCAAATCAAACTGAAAAAAAAATTGTATTAAACTTATTTTTTCAAGAAAAATAAAATTTTTCGGGAACAAAAAATATTTTTCGCGAAAAAAATGTACAGTATTATGGTTTGTTTTGATAATTCAATAAAGTTTCAATTTAAAAATTATAGTAAAAGTTCAAAAATAGGGTTTTTATCGTACTTGAGGATCAAAATTTTAAATCGCGAATATCGCGAATACAACCGCTAGCTTCGAAAAACTGCTAGCACCATTGAATTCAGCGTACTCGTATTAACTTTAACAGTAGGGTGCCCAGCTTGTTAAAAAAAAGTGTCAAATTCAAACACAGTGTATTTAAACATGAACAAACATATTTTATACACAAAAAAATTTTTTTCGCGGATTTAAAAAAAAAAATGTGGAAATGTTTTCTCAATATTAATTTATTTTATCAATTTCAACAAAATTTTATTTTCAAATAAAGTTTTTTGCCATATTTTTGTTCATTGTTAAATCACAAGTATTAACATTCTTTCTATTTTGTACCCTTCTAATGCCACAATAACAACGGTGCACTGAACTGAACATTTTTAAAAAATTGTTATATATAATTTTTTGCTAACTTTGACTTAACCTATTTTAATTAATTGCCCTAGTTATGATTGTTTGGTCCTCTCGTCTGTTCTATACAGTAGCTTCTAAATATTTTCATTTTTTTTTTTTAACTAGTTCAGTGTTTGTATTGATCGTTATTTTTATTTTTTTCAGTTCAATATAAAACTTCTAATAGTTTTTATTTGGATTTTGTGCATTTTTATTTAGTTTTTTCTAGTTTTTTGTTTGCTGTTCTTTCATGCTAGGATTAGCTTATGTTACAAATTGACATTTGTTTATTACGTTATTGCTGGAAATGTGTGAATTGCAAAACTACAAAAAAAAACTAAAACAAAAAAAATTTTGTTTATTGGTTTGGAAAAGGTAAGTTAAGAGGTTTATATATTTTTAACATGCAATTCAATTTAAATAAAAATACAGGGTAAAAAAAATAAATATTGATGTATGATAATGTTAAAAGTTGATAGAATAGTGCTAATACTATTGGATGGTTTAAAAATTTAATGTGATTTTAAAGGCAAAATGTTAAAAAAATTGTTTTAATAAAAAAAAGTTTTGGAATTTAAATATATGTAGGTCCATGTGAAAAATTGTTCAACATCTGCACATTTTTATTATAGGAAAGCATGTCCATTGAGTCTTTTGAAGTCACTGGAAATGTTAAACAAAAAATCAGCAACCTTATCACTGAAATGGCGCTCTAGGTAGAGCCGTCACCTATTTATTTTAGGCAAAGAATTTAAATTACAGAACTAAAACTTGTGTATTAACATCTACACCAAATTTCACATGTTACAATGCTAAAAATGGCGCCCAGCCAAGGGCCAAACCTTTGACCCTGTAATAAAAGGTCATGTTGAAAGTTTGTGTCTATAAAAAATGTCTCAGGATCTGAAATATTTTATTAAAAGAAAACTTAAAAACTTTTTCTTGAAAAAAGTCTCAGAATCTAAGAATTTCTCTATATTAAAAATGTTTCAAAATCCAAGAATTTTTGTACAGAAAAAAGTCTCGGAGTTCAAGATTTTTTCTGTGGATTGCTGCTACTAAATGATATGGATGTTTCAATAAAAACCCAGATACATCAACCAAATATTCTATTTTGGCAACCTAAAAGATAATGTATCAACCAAGTTTTTCTAGCATAAATTTAATATCAGTTAGAAATTAGCAAAATTGTTTTCTGGGTGTAGGAAAAATTTTCAGAAAGACTGAGCTTATGATTTGGTACAAGCACACCGCTTCATCTGTTGTGAATTCTCACAATAGCGAAATCCCACATGTTTCAATGTTACAAATGGCGCCCACCCAAGGGCCAAATCTTCTACCTGTAATTAAAGGTCATGTTGATAGTTTTTGTCTATACAAATTGTCTCAGAATCTGAAATATTTTATATAACAGAAAATTTTATACTTTTTATTTTAAAAAGTCTTGCAACTTCTCTACATAAAAAATGTTTTTAAATCAAAGAATTTTTCTACAGGAATAAAGTCTCAGAGTCCAATTTTTTTTTATGCTGCTTTTAATAATGGTTGTAACAACCAAATAGCATGGTGGTTTCAATAAAAATCAAGATATATCAGCCAAATTCAGTTGTGTTTAATCTATCGAAAAAATGTGTCGAATTTTTTTAAGAAAATTGTTTTAAAATCTGAAAATTAAACAAATGGCGCCCAATGTGTCGAATTTTTTTAAGAAAATTGTTTTATATTCTAAGAATTTTACAAACACAGGGTCCAAAATTATTTTTTAGGAAAAATGTCTTATAATCTAAAGAACAACGTATTTCGCCTAGACGCAATGTTGGAAATGGCACCCAAAGAATGACCAAAAATTTGTTCTTTAAGAAAAATATAATCTACAGAAAAAATGTGTCAGATTTGTTTAAGAAAGTTTTTTTTAAAATCTGAGAATTTTATAACTGGCGCCCAATACAGGGCCAAATTAAGTTTTTAGAAAAAATATCTTATGATCTTAAGAACACCGCATCGTCGAATGTTTGTGACTATCGCACAAAAGTTCTCCACGACGCAATGTTAGAAATGGCGCCCAAGGAAGGGCCCAACATTTTTTCTTTTTAAAGAAAAATAAAGTCTACAAAAAAATTGTGTCGGATCTTTTAAAGAAAACTGAAAATTTTTCAAATGGCGCCCAACGCTGGATCCAACATTTTTCTTTAGAAAAAATCTCTTATAGACTATAGAACACCACATCGTCGAACGTTTCTTATCATCGCTCAAAAATTCTCCTAATCGCAATGTTAGAAATGGCGCCCAATGAAGGGCCTTTCATTTTACTTAAGGAAAAATATATTCTATAGAAAAAATGTGTTGAATATTTTTAGTCAAATTGTTTTAAATTCTGAGAATTAAACAAATGGATTGGGCGCCAAAATTATTCTTAAGGAAAATTGTTTTAAAATATGAGAGTTTTCCAAATGGCGTCCAATGAAGAGCCAAACATTTTTTTTTAGTAAAAATATTATGATAGAAAAAAATTGTCGAATTTTGTTAGCAAAATTGTTTTATATTCTGAGAGTTTTACAAATGGTGCCCAACAGAGGACTCAAAATTATTTTTTTGGAAAAATGTCTTTCTATCACACAAAAATTCGCCAATACGCAATGTTAGAAGTGGCGCCCAAAGAAGGCCATAACATTTTTTCTTAAAGAAAAGTATAATCTAAAAAAAATGTGTCGGATTTTTTGAAGAAAATTGTTTTAAAGTCTGAGAATTTTACAAATGGTGCGCTAAACTGGGCACAACATTTTTCTTTAGGAAAAATATCTTATGATCTATAGAACGTTTATCGCTCAAAAATTCTCCCAGATGCAATGTTAGAAATGGCGCCCAAAGAAGGGCCCAAATTTTCTTTAGGAAAAATATAATACATAGAAAAAATGTATCGAATTGTTTTAGGAAAATTGTTTTAAAATATGAGAATTTTTCAAATGGCGCCCAACACAGGGCCCAAAATTATTTTTTAGGAAAAATGTCTTTTGATCTAAAGAACACCGCATCGTCGAATGTTTATTACCATCGCATGTTAGAAATGGCGCCCAAAGAAGGGGATAACATTTTTTCTTTACGAAAAATATAATTGACAGAAAAAATATGTCAGATTTTTTTAAGAAAATTGTTTTAAAATCTGAGAATTTTACAAATGGAGCCCAACGCTGGGGGGCAGCATTTTTCTTTAGGAAAAATCTCTTATATTCTATAGAACGTTTATTACCATCGCTCAAAAATTCTCCTAGACGCAATGTGAGAAATGGCGCCCAATGAAGGGCCCAAGTTTTTCCGTAGGAAAAATTTAATAAAAAATATATAGATTTTTTTTAGGAAAATTGTTTTAAAATAAGAGAATTTTTCAAATGGCGCCCAACACAGAGCTCAAAATTAATTTTTACGAAAAATGTCTTTTGATTAAAAAAAAAACACCGCATCCAATGTTTATCACCATCGCACAAAAATTCACCAATACGCAGTGTTAGAAATTCCGCCCAATTAAAGGCTCACATTTTTTTTTTAAAGAAATATATAATCTATAGCAAAAACGTGTCGACTATTTTTAAAATCTAAACTATTATCTAATAAATATTTTTTAGGAAAAAAAGTCTTATAGTCTATAGAACACCGCATCGTCGAACGTTTATCACCATCGCACAAGAACTTGTACACTCAAAAAAAAAAAACTGTAATGTTAGCAAAAAAAGCTTGTAAACCTACAGGAAAATTTGCTGATTTTGAACCCACAATTTTTTTGCTAAAGTTAGCAAAAATGTTTTGCCAATAATTAGTTAACTAATTTTTTATTTTTTTTGAACTTAGTGTGTGTGTATGAAACACATTTGAGGACCCCATTGGGTTCGGACCCAATAGGTCCAGACCCCGATGGGCCTAGACCTAGTTGGGTTCCTTAAAAATCGTCATAGTTTTTGATCCAAAATTTGTGTCCGTTTCGCTCTACCTTGCTTAGTTTTTGAGATACGTGATTTTAGGGGATCACTGGGGTCTTGAGAATTAAAAAACTCGATAACTTCAAAAATATTACTCGGAGAGCTTTTGGATATTTTGCGGTCTTGTTCTACGTGTTGAGAGCTACAAATTTTCGGGAATGCTAACTTTTTTGGATCCAAAGTTAGGTCCCATTAGGGTCCACACATGTGAAGAGGACCGACGATACTATGGAGATTCTAAGAACCAAAAATGGCCTCCATTTTTCTCTATCTGGCTTAGTTTCCGAGATAGCGCCATCTAAAGTTTTCTGAAAATAAAAAAAATTTTACCATTTATTTTTGCTAATGTTAGCAAAAAATCTTGTAAAAATGTTGTCAACTCAATTTCAAATTTAGCAAAAGAAATTAGTTCAAAGTTTGTTTAAAATTGCTAATGTGCTAAATGAAGTTTACAAGAATTTTTTGCTAACATGCTAATCTCAACTAAAAATCTGCTAAAAGTTAGCTGACTAGCATTAGCAAAAAAAAATTAGTAAATCTACTAACGTATTTTTTTGAGTGTATAGACACAATGTAAGAAATGGCGCCCAATGAAGGGCCCAACATTAATTTTTAGGAAAAATATATTATATAGAAAAAAATGTGTCGAATATTTTTAGAAAAATTGTTTGAAAATCTTAAAATTTAAAAAATGGCGCCCAACACAGGGCCCAAAACTATTCTTTAAAAAAATGTCTTATGACACCGCATCGTCGAACGTTTATCACTATTGCACAAAAGTTCGACAATACGCAGTATTAGAAATGGCGTCTAACCAATGTTTTAACATTTTTCTTCAGAAAAAATATATTCTATAGAAAAACCGTGTCGAGTTTTTCTTATGAAAATTATCTTAAAATCAAAGAATTTTACAAATGCCGCCCAACGCAGTGCCAATATTATTCTTTAAGAAAAATGTAGAACACGGCATCTACGAATATTTATCACCCTCGCAGAAAAAATTCGACAAGACGCAATGTTAGAAAGGGCGCCCAACGCAGGGCCCAAAATTATTCGTTAGGAAAATGTAATTCTAAGAAAATATGTGTCGGATATTTTTTTACGAAAATTGTTTTTAAATTTAAGATTTTTTTTATAAAAATAATGTCACAGAATCTGAGATTTTTCTGTAGAAAAACTGTGTTAAATTCTTATTTAAAATATTTGATAATATTTTTCTTACTTATAGTTTAGCTTGTATTCCTCTATCTCTCCTTGAGTTTTGCCTAATTTCTTTTACAACTCTTAAGACCGTAACAATTCACTTAATCCTTTATAACTAGCTAAAAATCTTAAACGTATTCCAATTTTTTTTTATCTCAATACTGTAGAGTACACATTTTTTCTAAAAACAATGCTGAGACTGCAATTCTCAATGTTCAATATCTCTTGATATTTATAAGAATATTATACTTTTACATACATATTTGATTTGATATCTTATTCGATTTACTGTCATTTTTACTAAATGCAAACAAATTTAGTTTTTTTGTTGTTGAATAAATGGTTGGTCGGTCGGTCTTCTATGTGGTTTTATCATTTCATATTCTATCATTCTTTCTCTAACAAAATACGAATTGGTTTTTCAATTCTAATCGTTTTGATTGCTTTTTGATGTTATCATTTTTCATCAATGATGCCCTTTTTAAGGGGTTTTTGTTATTTTATTTTACATATAATTTTTTTTATTTCATTTTAGGATTTTTTGTATTTTTTTCTAAAATCTACAAACAAAGAAGACGATAAATGCAAATTGTTTGTTGTCTCGAATCAACTAAGGATAAAATCCACAGGATATGTTGGTATACATTAAAAAAGAAATTGTATATGTTTGTCAGTTTGTGTTTAAAGGAGTTGGAACGACCGGCCAACCGACCGATCGACCAATGTTATTTCCCTTAAGAGTCTTAACGAATACAATTTTTGTTAAGTTAAATTGTCATTTGTATGCAAAATAAATCATTTAAATGATTTTCAATATTGAAACAACATTTCAATTTTTTTTATATACATACACACACATACATACATAGCAAATACAACAAAAAGCACATTTACTACCAGAAAGTAAAGATATAGAAACGGAAATTAAATGTGGTCATATGTGTGGGTTTGTTTTTTTAGTTTAAAAGTATATGTTGCTAAGTTGTCTATGTGTGGCTGTTAGTATATTTTTGTGTGTGAGTGTTTTACAGTATCTGCATAAGTGTATGTGGTTTTGATTACCATTATTGATTCCTGTAACAAATAATAATAAAAAAAAATAAAGTTTTAGAATATGAATTGAACAAATAGGAAATGACATTGAGACCCTGTGGAGCATGACCCTTAGCAAATTAAATTTCAAGATCATTTTAAAAACAATATTCAAACAAACAAAAAAAACAAATTTAAAAAATTAAGGATGAAAAAAAGTTTTTAAAAAGTTATTTAACAAGATTATTTTAAATTAGCTCCATCACCTTCAGCTGTATAATGCATGCGATAATTAAGTTAACATCTTGTTTTGTTGAATACGATGGTTGATAGAAAAAGTTATAATTGAATTTAAAAGGAAAAAGAGATTTTTCTTTTAGATACAAGTTAGCAGATTTAAAAAAAAAATATGAGTCATCTATGTCAAATCAGACACTTTGAAAAAAATATTCTTAATATTCTCAATTTTTAGTATCTTCGAAAACTCCTTCGTGGAAAATTTTCAGATTTTTTTGATGACCCGTTCAAATAATATCGAATTTTCAAAAACTGGTGTTTGCTTATTTACTAAAACTTCTTTTATTCATAACAACTTTTTCAAAATTCCAATTTTTTTTTTATTTTTGTTTTTTTAGTATTTAAAAAAAAAAATCCCAAAAAATTCTTAAATTCATTTACAAAAACTTCTTCAGAATTCCATTTTTTTTAATTTTTGTTTTTTTTTAGTACTTTAAAAAAATAATCCTAAAAACTTCTTAAAAATGTTCTAGTATAAGATTTTTAAGTCTTAAAATTTAAATCTCATTTTTGAAAATGTATGTACTTTTTGATTTTTTTGAAATTTTTTTGTGGAAATTTTTTTTCCTAGTATGATTGTGGGATAACGATTTTTTTCTATTTTTTTAGATTTTTTGAAAAAATTTATTTTAATTCTCTAATCTTTAAATTAGGTCTATGGCGCAATGGTGAGTCGTAGAGGGGTTAACTTTAAGCAGTGTTGCCAGAACTTTGTATTTAAAAAAGGCTATATTCATTAGGAACAAGTTGAAAAGTTAAATTCGGCTTTGCCGAATCTCTGAATACCCTCCACAATGCCCTTTTTAAGTAATAGTAAATATTCTAAAGTGAAAAAAATTAACAATTCTGATTAGAAATATTTCATTTCGAGTAAAAAACTTTTTCTTCATTTTTGTAAAAAAAAAAAAAAAAAAAAAAAATTTTTTTTTTTTTTTTTTGAATGTAAAACTTTTTTCGAGTGTAAAAATTAACAATTTTGATTAGAAATATTTTATTTTGAGTTAAAATCTTTTTTTTGTCATTTTTGAAAAAACAGAAAAATTACTAATCTTTTTTTTTTTGAGTGTAAATTTTTTTTCGAGTGTAAAGTTTTTTTAGTGTAAAAATATTTTTGAGTGACAAAAATATTTTGTAAAGTAATTTTGCGGCTTACCAATGTTTTTTAAGCTTCCCAAGTAAAAATGTGAAGGATCCGAAAAATGGATCGTTAAGATTAGATCAGTTTTAATCGGACGGATACAATTTCATCCGAAAAATGGGTTTATCTAATTATATAAACCCATTTTTCGGATAACATTGTATCCGTCCGATTAAAACTGATCTAATCTTAGCGATCCATTTTTCGGATCAGTACTGATCTTTCAAATTTCGGATCAGTACTGATCCGAGTAAGATCTTTTAAATCTCGGATAAGACGTGATATATAAAAATATATCTAAACATTTTTACTCGGGTTGTTATTTTAAAGATCGGATTTTTTAACACGTGAATTTAAGGTGAAACCAATCTGAAATTCACGGTTTTGCTAATAACTTCTGAACCGCTAGACCGATTTGGCTGAAATTCAATACGAACCAGACCAGGGCAACGGTAAATATGTATGACAAGCTTCTGCATCCTTAGAATTGTCTTTTCAAAGTTAGCGTGATTTTTAGTTCGGAAATTCGGGAAAACCCCTTGCCGAAATTCACTCTTTTGCTTATAACTTTTGAAGCACTGTACAAATTTCGCTGAATTTTAATACCAACCAGACTCGAGATGGGCGCGTGAGTGATTTTTGACTCACACTCACTCACGCTCACGACAGGAATTTCTAAATCACGCACACTCACTCACGAGCATATTTTTTCTACTCACACTCACTCACAATCACGTGAGTAAATTTAAAACAACTCACACTCACGTGCACTCACGCAAGCTTCACTCACACTCACGTTGACTCACACTCACAAAACTGTTATTCATACAAAAAAAATTTCAAAAACTAAAATTTGAAAAAAAAAATTTAAAATTTTCAGCACAATTTAAAGTTCAGCGAAACTTAACATTTTTTTAAGCTTTTTTTGGGATGAAATCTTAAGTTAAGCCAAATTTTACAATTTTGTTGTACCTTTTCTGGTACGAAAGGAAATATGAAGAGAAAATGAATCACGCAAACTCACGCAAAAAAAATCGAATCACGCACACTCACTCACGCAAAAATCTTACTCACGCACACTCACTCACGCAATTTTTTTCTCCACTCACACACACTCACAATCACGTGAGTAAAATTGAATTCAGCACACTCACGCGTGATTACGCGTGAATCACGCTCTAATTTGCTCATGTGCCCATCTCTAAACTAGACTAAATGAACAACATATATGCCAAACTTTCAAAAGTTAACGTGACAGACAGACGAACGGACGGACAGATGGACGGACGGACGGACATCGCTAGATCGTCTTAAAATCGATCGAGGATCATGAATATATATAATTAATGGGATCCTAGACCAATACTTAGAGGTGTTACAAACGGAATGAAAAACTTATGTATATATACTCTTTTACAAAGTAAAAGAGCTGGATTCCTAAAGTTTGGCACGAATATGGCAAAATTGGACCAGGAAAAAAAGGCTACAAAAAACAAAAGAAACCCTGCATATTTTTTTTCTTTATCGTGTTGTAAGTTATTAAAGATGCGGGACAACCGAATTTAACACTCTTACTTGTTTTTATACCCTCCACTTAGTGATAGAAGGTATATATAAGTTTGTCATTCCGTTTGTAACTCATCGAAATATCGGTCTGGGACCCCATAAAGTATATATATTCATGATCCCCGATCGATGTTAAGACATTCTAGCGATGTCCGTCCGTCTGTCTGCCTGTGGGAGTAGTGATCACGGCCAAAATATTACACGGAGATGACTGAAACTCAACATATTTATTGGAAGTTCTCCCGAGAAGTTCAAAAGTTATGAACGCAAATGTATGGACACGTCAAAAATTTTAGTACAACATAACCTAAAAATACAAAATGCTTAAATTCGGCTGCTGGTTAACATATGTGAACAAAATTGAACACCAAATGGTATTTAAACAAGTACAAACATATTTTTTTGACAAAAAAAAAAAAATCGCGGATTTTTTTCCGCGGAATTTTTTTTTTTTTTTTCACAAAAAAATTTTTTTTTTCAAAAGTAATTTCCTTTTAAATAAAGTTTTTGCAATAATCTTTTAAAAAATTGTGGAGGGTATCACTGCATTCGGCAAGACCGAATTTAACTTTTTTACTTGTTTTTTTTTTTCAATTTCCTAAAATTTTCCTGATTTTTTTTTAAATTTCTTGACATTATTTATTCATTTTCAATTTTTTCCGAATTTTTTCTAATTAGACTTATTTGTTAGTGTTTTTACTAATATTTTTTTAATCTTCATGAATTTTTCTGATTTTCAGTAATTTTAGATTTTTTTAACTCATCAGTTTTCAATTTTTTGATTTTTTAAAAAAATTTTGATTTTTTAAAAATTTTGTGATTTTTTTAAAAATTTTCTGATCATTCCGTTTTTTTGTTTTACTTGGATTTTCAGAGTTCTTTCATAATTTGCCGAATTTAACCGATTTTATTCTTAAATTTATCTAACCACCCTCGTATAAAAAGTTTTTTATTTTTTTAAGCAAATAATCTTACTCATATGCCTATTATTTGTTTAATATACATATAAATCACTTCCTATAAAACTTTCACTCTCTCACACACACACACACACACATCTACAATCTGTATAAAGGAATAGCAGCTGGCTGGCATAACTTAAATTGTTTTTGATTTACTTTACTTCCGCTTGATAAATTACATTTGAAGTTTGTGTTCATTTTGTTTTTTTTTTGTATTTTGATATAGAAACCAAGTTCTTTTCACGAACATGACAGCTTTCATAAAAAAATCAGACATATATAAACAAGTATTTACAACTACACGTATAATGAATGTGCTGATATGTAACTGTGTGAGTGTGTATGTATGTGTGTGGTTGGGTTTAGTAGTAATTTGTAAATGGTGTTGATGTTTGTATATGTGTGTGTAAGCGTCTCTGTGTATTTGTGGCAATAGCGACATTTGTGCTTAACGAGCTGCTAATGATGGCAATCATGAATTTTTGAAAAATATTTTCTTATAAGAACTTTTACATATTTTTTTTTCGTGCTTTATTCACTAAATTTTCTTCTACTCCATTTTTGGTTTTATATTTTTACAAGTAATTTATTCATATCTTGTTGTTAGTCTTAAGAGTATAAAGAGATTGTATACCAAATGTTTTCTTCCTGTTTGTTTTTTTGGAAAATTTTTACGTAAATTTAATTAGGCATAAAGTAGCAAAACTGTTTGAATGAAAGAAAAAAAATGCTCAAGATGATTTGCTGGTTGCCTTCATTGCTTATTTTTTTTGCAAATTTTACATAATCATATGAATAAAATAATGTGACATGTTTGAACATGTTTTTTTTGCTTTGAAACTCAAAACTCATGGTGAATTAATATATTTTTTTTTTACTAATGTACACATCGGTAGGTTTTCATTATTTATACATATTTTTAGTATACCCTACACTTATAGGTAGTTTATGTAATATTTCATCTTCTTTGTATCACTTTGAGTTATATCACATTCTAACACAATATATTAAATATGAACCCGAGTATATACGACTGAATGTGGAGATCAAATGGAGTACAACTGCATTTACAGTTTTTCATTTCGTGATCCTGTTTTCTTTTAAAAGGATTTAAAAATTTTGAATAAGGACATTTGTAAAATATCTTTTTAAATATTTGTACTTGTCTTATAATGTCACTATTGACTGCAAATTAAAGACAAGAATCTTCTATAATTTTTCCATTTTTTCTATTTTGCTATATCAGGAAATAGGATGTAAATAATATCCTTTCAAAAATTTGTCAAAATATTTGATTAAAAATTTTAAATTATATTAAAGGATAAGATTTTTGAGGGACATTACTTACCTCCTTTTTCCTGATATGTCAAAAAAATAAAATGAAATAATTAGGGGAGATCCTATTCTTTTATTTGCCGTCATAAGTGGCATCCTAGGGCAAGTACAAATATTAAAAAAATATTTTACAAAAATTAATCCTCTTAAAATTTGAAGTCCTTTTAAGAGGAAACATGATCACGAAATGAAAAACTGTAAATGCAGTTTTAATACATTTACTCTCTAGTTCGAGTTTAACGATTTTTTTTTCTTTTTTGTCGGACGGTGTATTCGATAAGCCGCATTCAGAGTCTACAAGTTTGGATTTTTGGGGGGGATACCTTTCCCGTCGCGATGAAAGTAAATAAGGTCATTATGATTTTTGCACCACAGTACAGACTAGTATGCAAACACTGGTGCTAATTGCGTACTTTCCAATATGGTGGTATGGTTTTTAGTACAGAATGATCATCGCTGCCTAGTATATGTGTGCCTGTACGTGTGAGCTTTTGTGCATGTATTTATGATGTTTGTTTACGTTTTGTATGAAACGTCAAAAGTTACACCGTGTGCTGTCACTAATACTAACACCCATCAGATGCAACTCTGTGATACTACTACTCATGTACTGTGTTTTTGCACTTAAGTAATATATTTTATAATATTTAAATTAATATTTTACATCTACGGCCACAAAAGGGGCGGGCAAAAAAATATTTCTTATACCATGGTTGCTAGTATGGGACTTTGAACTTTTTCTGGCATAAAAATGTTTCATTTGTGTAATTCTCAATGAATGTAGAGTCGAATATGTATTAATATTTTAGTTTGATCATTAACGATTTGTCATTAAAATCCCTTTGCTACTTGTAGTATCTTGACAATGGAATCTTACAAATTCCGGAACACGTGTCGCTTAAGTCTTGCAAAAACTACCAACATAAATAAATTTAAAACATAAAAATATTTTTCTTGAAAATTATTCTATGAGAATATCATGGTTTTAATTAGTAAAGAAAAAAAGACCTCGAGCTGGAATAAACCTACCCAAAATATAATATTTTAAAAATCAAATAAAACAATTAATATTTTTAAATAAAAATTAATCGAATTAAAATAGAATTTAAATTAATATTTAATATCTACGCCCACAAAAGCAGCTTGCGAAAAAAAAATATATTTTTTTATACCATGGTAACAAGTGTAGGACTTCAAACATTTTCTGGCATACAAATGTTTTATTTGTGTAACAAATGTACAATTTTCGTCTTCTAATTCTCAATGAGTGTAGAGTTTAATATGTGTTAATATTTTTGTTTGAGCACTAGCGATTTGTCGTTTAAATTCCCTTTGCTACTTGTAGTATAGGATTTCTATATCTGCTAAATAGTCTTGACAATGGAATCTGAGGAATTTCGAAACACGTGCCGACTAAGTCTTGGAAAAATTACCAACATAACTAAATTTAAAATAGAAAAATATTTTTCTTGAAAGTTATTCTATGAGAATATCATGGTTTTAATTAGCAAAAGAAATAATGACCTCGATCTGGAATAAACCTACTCAAAATATGACAAGTAGAAAAGTTAAATTTAACTTTTCCGAATCCATTAATAAACAATGCAATTATGAAGTTGTAATACATTTTCTAAAGTAAAAAAAAAATTATTTAAAATATTTGAAATTGATTAGAAAATTTTTGAAAAAAAAAATATTAAAAGTTTTTCTCAGTGTAAAGTTTTTTTTTGAGCGTAATTTTTTTTTTTTTAGAGTGTAAAAATATTTTTGAGTGACAAAAATACTTTGTAAAATATTTTTCTGACCTTGTTTAACGTTTTTTTTACACGTGAATTTAAGGTGAAACCAATCTGAAATTCACGGTTTTCTTAATAACTTTTGAACCATTACACAGATTTGGTTGAAATTCAATACCAACGAAACCAGGAGAACGATTGTGGATTGTCTTTCGAAAGTTAGCGTGTTTTTTAACTAACAAATTCGCGAAAAAAAATAATTTCACTCTTTTGCTTATAACTTTTGAACCACTGCACTATGGTTCCAAATCAATTTTTTTTGGCAGAAATTAAAAAAAAGAAATTAACAAATTTTCAAAAGCTTATACATTTCCTCAATGACAACACTATAAGCTATCAAGAAAGTATAATGAAAAAAATTTGGTGCCAATACTGTCAGTTTGCTAGGCTTTCAAAGTTGAAAGTTTTAAGGCGTCCCGTGTAAAAAAGATTAGATATAATTAGATCTAATTATATCTCATTATATATAGTGTCAGATCTAATTATATATAACAAGATATAATATATCTAGAACTATATATAACAATATCTCCTATTATATATGGTTACATAACGGTTAATATTCTATTATATCTGTTATATATAGCGAGATATAACCAGATCTCCGTAATACACAATTAAGTGAAATTTTTTACAAAACATTTTTTGTACCCTGTACCCGATTTCTGTAACTATGCGAGAAGTTTTCGCATCGAAAAAAATAAATAAATATTAGAGTCATCTTATACTTAACAGAGTGATTTAAAAAAATAGCTTTGTGTTTTTTTCGTATTCGATGTTTTTTACATTAGCAACATTGTACTCACCCTGTAAAAAACTAAATGACTACAATATTGTTTTATTTTTCTCGATGCGAAAACTTTTCGCATAGTTACAGAAACTGGGCAATGGTGTATTGAGCATCCCTAATGTAAAAAAAAATCGTTAATTTTTTTAAAGTTTTTTGCAATTTTCAAACTTATCTTTTTTGTTTATTTTTATTTCTATTTTCATTCAAAAGTTTAAATTCAAAACAAACTTCAATTTTTTTTTTGAAATTTCTTTCAAAATAAAAAAAATATATATGTGAAATAAAAAACAAAATTGGAATCATTATTGTGTTTTTCTTTACATTTCAATTTCGCGGTAATAAATAATTAAGAAAAGCCGTAAAAAAAAAACGTCAAGATCGTATCTGAAAAGATGCAAATTTGCAACAATAAAGATGGACTTTTTGGTAGGATTAAAGGCAAGTTTTAAATGTTGATGATACAAATATAATGGTTTTGCAAGAAACTTAATAAATGTGTTTTTTTTTCAAGCGCCCCTGTTTCTGCATTGCACACAATGAAAACCAAAACGAGAACGCAAGAAATAAAATTTTTCCAAATCAAGCCATGACTCCTGTAGGATTGATCCAAGCGACTTTTGATTACATTATAAGATTTAATAATAAATTGTAAAAATATTGGTTTTGCAGCAGCTTATAAAAATTTTTTTACTTAAGCGTCCTCGTTTTTGCATGCAAGCAACAAAATTAAAAAGAGAACGCAAGCGACGAAACTTTTCCAAATCAAATCATGCCTGATGCAAGCGACTTTTGTTAAACTTCGTTCATCTAAAGCATCAAGCAAATGCCAACCTATATGGGTTGGTTGATTCCATAAACATTCTTTATCCCTTAACTGGATGCAAAACAGAATGCTTAAATGTGGTTTAAAGAAAGTTATGTTACGATTTTTTTATATTGCATTTCAAAGATTTTTTAGTCAATAAAAATTTAAATTTAAAGCTAAAAAATATTAAAAACAAATTGTTTGTTATTATTCAATATTTGCTAAATTTACAGTATTAGTTCGATGAAATTTTATTTTTTTTATTAATTTATGCATATAAATTAGAATTATATGCATAAATTTTATGCAATAAAATTTAGATATAGATTCAGATCTTGTTATATCAGTTTTGATACAATTAGATATAATAAGATCCGAGATTAGATATAATGATCAGATATGGAATAAGATAAATTTATATCTGTCACCATATCAATTTTTTTTACACGGGGTATAATAAAACCGGAGTAAAATCAATATTACAATTAAACAAACGGCAAATGGGAAAAAATAAAATTATAACGAGGCTAAGGGGACAAATTGAAACCTAAGGATACTAGTTCTTATTAAAAATTCCTATTTACTGTTAATGCATCCTTGGCGTTATTCTTGGGTGTTTTGATTATGAGGATTTTGGAGCCAAAATAGCATATATCTTTCGTGGACAAAAAGTTGTGTTTGGGCACGAACTTGCATGAGTCTTTAAACGTGAAAGTGTTTTCAATATTGTATATTTAATATTAAAATTTACATCTTGCCAGCATTTTTTGGCAAACTCCCACAATTTCCATTTTAGATTAGCACAAATTTCGGCCAAATTTGCTGTTTTTTGCGTGACACGTTTTCAAACTATTTTTTTTTATAATTTTTTTTACCTTCCCTTAAGCTAATTAATTAAGAAAAATATATTTTTTTCCAAAATTTTTTTTTTTTTTTCAAAAAAAAAAAATCGAAAAAAATTTTTTTTTCAAAAAAAAAAAAAAAATTCAAATTTTTTTTTTTTAACAATTGATTTTCGATTTCGCTAAGATATAAAAATCATCCCAAAATTAGTATAAGTGACCTTGCGTCATTTTCTGAATTTATGCCAAAAAAAATGCATTTGGAACCATAGTGCACTGGACCGATTTCGCTGGATTGCAATACCAACCTGCCTAGGTAAATGACAAACATGTATGTAAAACTTATCTTTCTAAAGTGTTTTCAATAGACGAAATTTATTAAAGACCAAAAATAACCGTTATGATTTCATAAAAATCGACCAAAAAAATTTAAAAAAGTTTGTTAATTATTTAACAGCAAATATATAAAGACACATTTTAGTTAAAAATTAACAAAAATTTGCAAAGATTTCTTAAAATTAATTTTTATTTTTTTATTCAAACTTTTCGGTTAATATTTGGATTTTTATTTTCAACCTAAAAATAAAAGTTATTTTTTGATTTGTTTATTTAATCAAGAAATAACTTTTATTTCGATTTTTATTTTATTCAATTTCGTAGATATATTTTACAAACTAATATGTGCATATGAATTGAAGAGCTGATTAGTAAATGTGAGAATCTTATTCAACACTTTTTATCCTTTTCCATAATCTCTACAAGATCTGCAAAGCCCTATTATATCAAAAGACATTCCGGGCGTTGGCCATTAAAGGCTGATTTTAGGGAAAATGTGGCAAATTAAAAATACAAATTTTGGTCCAAAATTATGATTAGAATCTTTGGACCAAAATCGCATGTTTCAGTATTCTAAAATATTTTTTTTTTTGTAATCTATACAAGATTTCTATTCATATTTCCAAGACATATCATATTAATGGACATTCAAAACGAAGCATCCGGAAATAATCATTGAGAAAAGTAACGATGGCCTAAATCAGCATTATGGTCAAAATCATAATGCTGATTTAGGGAAAAATATGATTAAAATCGCTGTTTCAGGATCATAAAATATTTTGCCATTGTCTACACAAGATTTTAAAAATTTTAGTCCAACAAGAATTTATTACAGAAAGCAACATCTGTGGACCCAAGCCCGGTTTTAGAATTATTAAAATATTTTGTCCATAAATTACGCGAAACTTTGAGCAAATTTAACAAAACAAATCATACGAATTTTGATCAAAAACTAAATTTCTTTGCGCGCTGTTTGTCTCAAACATTTATGTATTCAAAATTTTTATTACACAATCCGCTCTCGTCAATTTCCTTAGGCTAATTGCGGATGCTTCAAAATGGGTTTTTGTTAAACAAATTTCGCTTCACATACATACATATGTACATATTTTAAATTTTGTAAAAATTTAATTTTATTTATTTGAAAGTCAAATAAATTTGTTTGTTTTATTTTTGTTATTTATTTTGATTTTTATATTTGGTTATAAAATAACCGTTATTATATTTCAAATAATAAAAATCAAAATATTGATTGAATATTTTAAATTTTAAAATAAAAATCGTTAGCAAACTGTTTGATTTTTGTTGAAATATAAAAATTTTAAAGTATTTAAAAGTTAGTAATTTTTTTAAATATAAATTATAACCGTTATGTCCCAATCAATTAGGAAAATTCAGAAAAATTAAAAAATAACTAGAATTATTATAAAATTTAAAAAATAAATATTGATGAAAAAAAAAAATATTGATAAAAAAATTTGTGACAAAAAAATATTGATGAAAAAAAATATTGGTGAGAAAAAAAAATGATGAAAAAAAATATTGATGAAAAAAAAAATATTGAAAAAAAAAAAAAATATTGATGAAAAAAATATTGATGAAAAAAAATATTGATGAAAAAAATAATGATGAAAAAAAATATTGATGAAAAAAACATTTATAAAAAAAAATTAGAAACAAGTGAGAGTGTTAAATTCGGCTGTGCCGAATCTTTTATACCCTCCAAAATCTAAAAAAAATTAAAAAAAAAAATTGTCAGGGGCGTTTGGGGGGCGTAATGGGGGTCAGTGGGGGACTTTGAGAGCACCTTCCTATCGCGATAAATATACCAAATGTTTCATTTATTTAACAAAAAAACCAAAAAACATGTAAAAAAAGTGTATTTTTTTCAGAGGATGGTTCAGTTCTTCAAGGGGGAACTTTTTTCTCCCTGGCCCTATTTTGCCCATTCACGAACTTAAGCTGCCTATGAACATGAGACATATTTGTGCCAAACTTCAGGAGTCTAGCTGTTTTATTTTGGACTGCATTGTGTTATCTACAGACAGACGGACGGACAGATGGACATTCACAAAATGTCTTAGAATCGATCATGGATCAATAATATATATACTTTATGGGGTCCCCGACCGATATTTCGATGCGTTACCCCCATACTGTGGTTGGAGGGTATAAAAAAAAATATTGATGAAAAAAAAAATATTGACAAAAAAAATATTGACAAAAAAATATTTATGAAAAAAAATATTGATGAAAAAAATATGGTTAAAAAAAATATTGATGAAAAAAATATATTAATGCAAAAAAAATATATTGATATAAAAAATAATATTGATGAAAAAAAAATATTGATGAAAAAAAATATTGATGAAAAATAATTATGTTACGTTTTATTCACCAGCCGGTGAATATTTTTTATTCACCACGAGGTGAATTATTATTCAAGTTACAAACCTAAAAATACTAAAATTTTTGGTTTTAAGAAAATGAAAAAAGTAATTCTTAGTTTCTTTTTTGATAATCGTTAGCTTATTAGTCAAACTTAGGTGGCGTCCTGCAACTTTTTTAAAATTAGACATCATCCTAAAAACATAATTATGTTAAAAAATAGTTATACCATTTTTAATGTTATTTTCATTATGGAGGAAAATTATTAGATTATTGAATATGAACCGCTAAAAATATAAAATTGCCATTTGAAATAAAAAATCGAAAATATTTAAAAAAAATTAAAAATTTTTTTTTTAATAAATTTAATGTTCAGTTCGAGGGTCGAACTGCACATTTATTATATATTCAATCTGGACGCTATCCAGCTTAAATAAAGCATACTAAATACATTTTGGTCGATATTATCTGCACTTCTCAAGGTGTGAGCCACTGTACTATATACAAATCCTAAAATAAAATTTTCTTAAATCTTTTGAAAATTTTAATCTCAAACTCCTAGAATTTTTAGATTAAACTCCTTGCACTTTTTAACCACAATAAATACTAACCTTGAATGTACGAGTATTAACCTTGCTTTAACCTTATGATTTTTCTAGAACAAATCAAAAAAAAGTAAAGTTTTTAAAATATTTTTTTACTGTCATTCAACTGCAGCAAAATTCTGAAGTTTGTGGTTAAAATAAACTTTATCGTTATCAGGTTTTAACTTTAGCAAAACAAAAAACCAACAAGGTAAAACAAAAAATGATATGGATGAAAAACTAAATTACGTTATAGTTTTTTTTTAGAGTTTATTTATGTAAATATATTTTATATTTACAAATGACCACAATAAAAGTAAACTAAACTTAACCACTAATTAAACTTGTCAAAAAGTTAAGCCACAGAAGCATTATAAAAATATCCTTACAACAACCAGCAGCAACAACAATATCAGCAACAATATGCAAAAAATAACCCCAACAACAGCAGCAACATAACATCCCTTACATACTTTAACAGGTCTCAGCAGAATAAATATAAACAACCAAAACGAAGGTCTACCATATTCCATTACATTTACTATACACTTAAAGAAAAATGCTTCCTCATATTGATGAAATGGTTTTAGCACTAGCTGTCATCAATTTTGATGACAAATTTCATCATATTAAAGAAGCTTTTCTTTAATATGATGAAACATGAAACAAGTGTTACCACTTTTCATCATGTCAGCAAACTTTTTTATGGCATTATCCCGTGACCATGAAATGTCTAGGACATTAGAGTGATATTTTTTCTTCATTTATATTTTTGTCATTTCGTTTGTAACGCATCGAAATATCGGTCGAGGGCCCCGTAAAGTATATATATTATCGATCCATGATCGATTCTAAGACATTCTGTGAATGTCCGTCTGTCCGTCCGTCCGTCCGTCGTCTGTAGATGTCACGATGCAGTCCAAAATAAAAGAGCTAGCCTCCTGCAATTTGGCATGACTTTGTCTAATGGTCCTAGGCAAGTTAAATTCGTAAATGGGCAAAATCGGCTCAGGGGGAAAAAAGTTCCCCCTTGAAGAACTGAACCAAACTCTGAAAAAATACACTTTTTTACATGTTTTTTTGTATTTTTGTAAAATAAATGAAACATTTGTTATATTTATCGGGATGGGAAGGTGGTCTCAACGTCCCCCACTGACCCCACTGACCCCACTGACCCCCATCACCCCCTCCCCCCCAAAAACAAACGCCCCTGACAATTTTTTATTTTTTTACATTTTGGAAAAACTCCAAAAATATGCACTAAAAAATAAAATGTGTGCAAAAAAAATCTTTTTTTCATACGAAAAACTTATTTAAAAGCAAAAAAATAACGCCGAATTCATGTAAGCAAGATTTATTTAGAAATTAAGAAAATCTATAAAAAAAAATATAATTTTCCTTTTTTTCAAAATAAATTTTTAAAATGTATGTAAATAGATTTTGAAACAAATAAATATCAATTTTCGTATTTGCTAATTTAAGCCAAAATATACAAAAATATGCACTTAAAAGTTGGAAATATGCATTTAAAACCAAAATATGAAAAAATATGCATTTTCACCAAAATATGCAAACACAAATCGATGCCATTTTTACGCAATTTTTTTGATTCTCAAACATAATTGGTCGATATCGTTATTAGGTTATCGACAAAAAACATGCATTTCCATGGAAATCGCATCCCTAGTAATATACATAATAATGTGTTATGTACTATAACTCCGTCCGACAGCTAATATTAAATATAAACCGGATGGTATACGTCTGAAAGAAGAGATCAAATGGAGTAAAACTGCATTTACAGTTATTCATTTAGTGTTCCTGTTTCCTTTTTTCTTTTAACTTTTAACTTCAAATTTTAAAAGGATACATTTTGTAAAATATTTTTGAAATATTTGTACTTGTCCTAGGATGACACTGGTGATGGAAAATGAAAGAGGAGGATCTTCCCTAATTTTTCCATGTTTTTATTTTGCCATATCAGGATAAAATGATGTGAATAAAGTCATTTAAAAACTTTATCAAAGTATTTTGTTGAAAATTTAGAATGATATTGAACGATAATTTTTTGAAAGGACATAACTTACCTTCTTTTTCCTGAATTGTAAAAAAAAATAAAAAAGGAAAATTAGGGAAGACCCCTCCTCTTTCATTTGCTATACCTAGTGGCATCCTAGGACAAGTACAAATATTAAAAAAATATTTTATAAAATTTACTACTCTAAAACTTTAAAGTTCTTTTAAAAGGAAACAGTATCACGAAATGAAAAACTGTAAATGCATTTTTACTGCATTTAGTCTCTAGTTTCAAACGTATATTATCCAGTTCGTGTTCAACGACTTTTTTTCATTTTTGTCGGCCAGTGTAATATAGTAATATATTGATGAATAAATTTTACCATATTGACAAGAAGTTAGATCAATATGATGTTCCATTAAATTTCGTCCAATTTAATGAATCATCAATATAAACAATTGTCATCAATATGATGAAACTGTTTCATAAATTTTAATAAAACATTGTTATCATAATGATGAAACATTTCATTATATTGATTATATGCAATAAAAATTTATGAACAAATTTCATAATATTTATGTTTCTGCCTCATCATATTGATAATAAGCTGGATTAAAAATTATGTTATATTTCTTCATATTAATGTAACAATTCATCAATATGAAAAAGCTTTTTCTTTGAGTGTAATACCATTGTAATAACAAAAAAAAAAACTGAAAAACCCCTAGAAAAACATAAACATTTTGTTGCATTCATATTGCAATTTCCACAAAAAAATAAAAACAAACTTATAGTTTGTATTTATTTTGTTAAAATTTTTGTTTATGTATGCATTTTTTTCCTGTTTTTTGTAGCATTTTTCATAAATAATAAAATAATAATGCATAAGAAATACATATTGTATATAAACAAGAAAAACTCCCCATACAACAACTACACTCAAAAAAATACGTCAGTAAAAAAGTTTGTAAAATGGTTTGTAACCCAACTTTACAGGTTTTTTACTAATTCTTACTAAAAATTATTTTTTAGTAGTTTTTTTTTGTAAACTCGCGTTACAAACTATTGATTTTTTACTGATTTTTTAATAATTTTTTCAGTTAATTTTTTAAAAATTATCCTACAAAATTTTGATATTTTTTTTGTAAATTTTACAAAATTAGTTTGTAAATTTCGTATTTTTTTCTAGAAAAAAAGAAATTATAATTAAATATTATTTTTTTTCTATTTTTTACTGACCTATTTGGCATTTAAAAAATTAATGTTTAATTTATATTTGTAACTTTAAGAAATATCATAACAAGGAGAAGAATATACGTACAACAAAGGCTTTGGATTTTAATTTTTTTTACACATACATTATGATATGCAAAATTCAAAAGCAAGGCGCCATCGAGCTGGTATTTTTATTAATTTTTACAACCGGGTTTTAAAATTTATTTTACAGAAATTGTACAGAAAAATTTAGTAATACTAATTTTTTTAGTATTTTAAAGATTACTAATTTTTGAAAACCAAAGTTTGTAATGGTAACTGAAAAAGTTATCGGGCACAAATTGAAAACTTTATTAGTAATGGTAACAGACTTTTTTGTAAGGAATACTAACATATTTTTATGAGTGTACTAGTGCTACTATGTATTTGGTTGTTAAACAGTAACGTTATCGGACAGGAGATCGGGGCCCTAAAAATAATTTTAATTCAATTTAATTTAATTGATTTTTGAACTCCAAAAAATGTTGTTTTAATTTTCTGCAAATTTTATGTTTTTTTTAATTTTTGGAATTTTTATAAAAAATTTTCTGAATTTTTTTGAACTTTTCTGAATTTTCTAGATTTTTTCAAATATTTGGAAATTTTTAAATATTTTCTTAAGTTTCCTTGTAAATTTTTGATATTTTTTTAGTGTTTTAGACTTTTTCATATTTTAGAGAATATTTAGATTTTTTTTTAATTTTCCTAAGATTTTCAGAATTATTTTTGATTTTTCATGATACCAAACTTCACTTTTCAACTTCTTTTTGTATTAAAAATTTACCACCATATTTTTTTCAAATATTTTATGTTTACATTTAATTAGAGTTTTATTCTAGCTCGAGGCCCAAAAATATTTCTATTTATGATATTGTCATAATAGAGTATTTTTAATTTATTGCTTTGGGCCTCGAGCTAAAATAAAACTCTAATCGAATATATATACATATATAAAGGCCGAATAACTACATTTTATTTTTATTTTTTTTATTCTACGCCCTTCTTCCACCTTTCCCAATTTTAAAAGTTGGAGCCCTTTACCACAACCTTGTTACACTACTGCTACCACAGACTTCTGTAGGTATGGTTGAGTGAATATAAAAATGGATGCATATCCAACATCTGAAATAAAATAGTTAAAATAACAGTTGATGAAATACTACAACTGTTTCATAGTTTATAGAGTTTACATGTATTTTTTTTTCATATCCATTCAACATATTGTGTAAAGGGCAAGGTAGAAGTTTAAAAGAATTTAAGTAATTAAAAATGTTTATCAATTTTAAAAAATTTAAAAAAACCAAGAAAAATCTTAGAGCACAATGGGTGCGAAACAACCCTAAAGCAAGTAATTAAAAAAATACTTTAAATCTTTTGATGGCGGATCATTTCTTAGAGCATAAAACAAATTAGAACGAAAATACCTCATAGTGTTGCACAGTGTAACCAGGTAACTAGTTTATAGCAAGTTTAAGCAACTATTACAAGCTTTTTAGTAAATTCAAAGTAATTTGTTCGTGTATTATATTTTTCAAAAATTTGTTGTCATAATTTTTTTCACACACTTGATCCCCCGGAACAAATGTGTAGTACAGAGGGAAAACGTGTGTAACAGTACTCGACATTTTTGCAATTTGTCTATTCTCCGATTTTTTACAATATCTCAAAAACTAAAAGTCTTACAGTTAAGTGATGCATACTGCAGAAACCTCTCTAATAGTTATTCAAAATGAATTTAATACCATGTAAAAATCTTCAATAGTCTTGGAGTAATAAGTCTTTACCTTTTTGGGGAGCAAGTGTGCACCTTTTCCCCTACAAAAAAACTTTAGTAAAACAAAATTCGTGTTAAAAAAAATAGAAAATTAATAAATTTTTCAAGCACTTAATATTTAATGTGTTTAATGATTTTAATTAAAAAATTCCACTAAATGAATTAATTCTTTTACAATTTATATATTTTTTTTAACTGGATAATAAACATTTACTTGGCACAACTAAAAAAAATCTGAAAGTGATACAAAAAACTATAAAAATATATGCAGTTGATATTTTTTCTATACAATATTGCTAGAGTGACATTTTTCTAGACCCCAATATTATGTGGTACAAATTTGAGGCCGGATCAATTTTTTTAAATTTTGAAAATTAAAAAAAAAAATACAAAAAAAAAATACAAAAAAAAACTCTTCAAAAAATAATAATAATAATAATAATAATAATAATAATAATAATAATAATAATAATAATAATAATAATAATAATAATAATAATAATAATAATAATAATAATAATAATAATAATAATAATAATAATAATAATAATAATAATAATAATAATAATAATAATAATAATAATTAATCAGAGGTTGGTTTATTTATTCAAGGAATAAAGAAATTTTTAAGAAATTTTTTAAAAACATCTCAAAAATTTTTCCCTCTCATCTTTTTAAAGAACTTGAGACAAGTTTTCATTTAAACTTAATTTGAGCCCAGTCGGATCATTCTAACCCGTTCTAATCTCAATTTTTGTTCCTTGACAATTTTTATACCCTCCACAAGAGATGGGACTCACGCCCACGACAGGAATTTTTAAATTACGCACAGTCACTCACGAGCATATTTTTCTACTCACACTCATCACAATCACGTGAGTAAATTTAATACAACTCACACTCAAGTGCACTCACGCAAGCTTCACTCACACTCACGTTGACTCACACTTACGAAACTCTTATTTATACAAAAAAAATTTTCAAAAACTAAAATCTTTCAAAATTTTCAGCAAAATTTAAAGTTCAGCGAAATTTTACATTTTTTTTTTTGCCTTTTTTCGCGACGAAATCTTACGTTAAGTAAAATTTAACACTTTTTTTGTTGCTTTTTTTGGTATGAAAGGAAATATGAAGAGAAATTAAATCACGCAAACTCACGCAAAAAATCAAATCACTCTCACTCACTCACGCAATTTTTTTCTCCACTCCCACTCACTCACAATCACGTAAGTAGAATTGAATTCAGTCACACTCACGCGTGATCACGAGTGAATAACGCTCTAATCTGCTCATGTGCTCATCTCTAAAAGATATAAGCAAAAGAGTGAAATTTGGCAATGGTTTATCGCGAATTTACTAGTTCTAAAACACGCTAACTTTCAAAAGACAACCTGAAGCTTGGCACATATATTTGTCGTTCCCCAGGTTTGGTTGGTATTGAGTTTCAGCCAAATCGCTCAAGTGGTTCAAAAGTTATTAAGATAACAGTGAATTTCAGATTGGTTTCACCTTAAATTCACGTGTTAAAAAACCGTTAAACAAGCTTTAAAAACATTGGTAAGTCAGAAAAATATTTAACATCGTATTTTTGTCACTCAAAAATATTTTACACCAAAAAAAAATGCACTCGAAAAAAATTTTGCACTCAAAAAAAATTTTACACTCAAAAAAAAATTTTTGTCAATATTTTTTTTCTCAAAAATTATCAAAAAAAAGTTTTTACTTGAAATAAAATATTTCAAATCAAAATTGTTAAGTTTTTTTTTCCCTATAGAAAATTTATTACCACTTCAAAAGTGCATTGTGGAGGGTATTCATGGATTCGGCCAAGTCGAATTTAAATTTTTTACTTGTTTTTTTTTATTTTTAAAAATCCAAAACTTTGATCGCCGGTCGCCACGGGTTAATTGGATCCGATTGGGCTTAAATTTTTTTTTGACTAGAGCAAGGCCTATTAGAATAAAAATTTGGCGGGACTTTAAAATCGGTGAAAAAAAAATGTTGCCATACAAAACAAGTAAGAAAATTATAGTCGGTCAAGACCGACCATAAAATACCCTACACCAGAGTTTCCCGGAAAATGGGTCCCAAGTTCAAACATGGACTGATTAGATCTATATTTTGTCAAATCTGTAATAAGTGTAAAAAGCACTCACTAATCAAATTTGAGTGGAATAGGCTTCTTTTTGTTGACAATAAATCACTTCAACTGAATATCGGGCGAAATTTCCACATGGGACCTAAGTCCAAAAATGGTCCGATGATAATCAGATTTGATAAGGTTATTAAAGTACGCGTTTAACATACACAAACAGAATTTTAATTAAATATTTTCTATTTTCATGAAATTTGAGAGATTTATGTGAAAATCGGGAAGGTGGTTTGTATGGGGGCTACAATAAGAACTGGTTCGATTTCTTTAAAATTTGGAATGGTGATTTGTGTTGATAAAACATGATTACCTGCCAAATTTCGAATAGATACCTGTTAAAATGCGTCTATTAGAGTCATTTGAGCCAAAACTAAAGAGGACCTTTGTATGGGGGCTAGGTCTAAATATGGACCGATTTTTTCCAATTTCAATAGGCTTCGTCCTTGGGCCAAAAGAGGCTTAAGTTTCCAATTTCAAGTCAATTGATTAAGAATTGCGACCTGTATCGTGTTTACACCGTTTACATGGACAGACGGACGGACGGACGGACGGACAGACGGACGGACGGACGGACATCGCTAAATCGACTCAAAAAGTGATTCTAAGTCGATCGGTATACTTAAAAGTGGGTCTAGGACCAATATTTCGGGTAGTTACAAACATCAGCACAAACTCATTATACCCTGTACCACAGTGTGGTGTAGGGTATAAAAAGTCGCTCTAATGTTTGGTATATAGAGATGCGCGCGTGACACGAATTTTTCATAATTCACGTGATTCACGCGTGAATCATACGTGATCGTGAGTGAAATTTATTTTAACTCACGTGACGTGAGTGCTCGTGAGCAATTTTGGTTTCGTGAGTTTGCGTGATTGTTTTGTGCTGTTTGAAACAGAAAACAAGTAAAATAATCGTCATTATATTGATAATCGTCATTAGAGGATAATTAGTACAAAATTGTGATTTAAATAAATTTTTATTATTTTTTAAGGAAATTAAATTATTGTTTCTGTAAAGACAGTCGAGCTAAGGCTCTAATTATAATTATGTATTATATTTTTTTTGATTTGTTACATATGGTTTTGAATTCAGAAAAGTGTGAAAGAAAAATTTTAATTTTTCTAAAAACTTAAGACACTCTAGTTAGTTTCTTAATAGTTTCATATTATCCAGTTACAATAATCTTCAGAATAACTTTTAATGTAAAATTTATTCAGTTAATATCACAGGTTTACAAAATTTGAACTTTAAAAAATATGAATTTTAGTGTGCTGATTTTGAATCTGTTATCCAATTGTTTCCATCAGCTCGTGTTCGCAAGCAAATCGCTGTTAAAGAGTCGAAAAAGTGCGTTTTTTACCAATTTTGATTGGCTATAATTTCCAAAATAAAATTTAGTGCATCAGTTTTAAACACGAACTTAACTATATTGGATGCCAGGATTCCAAAACTGGTATTAGGTTTTTTCTGACAGCTTTAGTTTTCGAGTTATTAAAAAGGGCATAAATATTCGACAAAATTACAGAGGTCATAAATTTAAAAATTTTATTTTAGCGATATCTCAAAAACTAAAGATAACTCAACAAAAGTAAGAACATTTTTGGAATCAGCATATCCAACATACCTAAAATCGTCATTCACTTTTTGGATGTAAGACTGGTGTTGGTAAATATAGACTCACAAACATGCCAAAAATAGCCTATTTTCAAAGTTTCCTTAGGCTATACCTCGAAAACTAGAGCTGACCCAAAAAAACGGTAGCCATATTTGAAATATGCGTACCCCTATTACCCAAAATTAGTTATCAGAACCCGGGCAAAAAAAAAGTGTTGCCCTGTGTAGTCAATAGAACTCTATATGTGAAAATACTTTTTGTGTAAGAAATCGAAAAAATTAAAATAAAAATTTGTTAATTTTAATTTCATGAGTCTTCGTGAGCGTGAGACAAATTTTTGTTACTCACGTGATCGTGCGCGAACGTCGTAAGCAGAAAAACAATTTCGTGCGTGAGCAATATTTTTATTTCGTGAGCGTGAGCGTTCGTGAGTCAAAATTCACTCACTCGCCCATCTCTAATGGTATATGAGTTAGGGCTGACCACAATAATTTCGATAATTCGAGAAACTTTTTAAAAACCAGTTTTAAAATGGGTTTGGTAGAGATATTGCAAGAACATGTTGGCCTGAATAGTTTTTAGTATTTAGTATTTTAAAATAGTTGCGAAGAATTTTTGTAAATTTACAAAAAAAAGTGCGCAATTCAAAAAAAACATTTTAATAAATTTTTTAAGTTTTTAGAAAAAAAATAATAAATAATTTTTTTATGATGATTTTTGCTAGTACGATTTTAATAAGATCCGTAAAGTTAAAGGATTTTTAGTAATATTACTAAGTTTTTTTATAGAGTAAAGGTAATTTTAAAACCCTAAAAATACTAAAGAGCTAATCCCTGGGAAATTTAACTGACGGATGACGAATTTTGTTAACTGTTGGCTATTTGATAGGTAAATGATTAAAAAACATATATTTTTTTGGATCAATACTTAGGAAGATATGGGCATTTAAAAAAGAGCTTTTTTGACAATATTGACATGTATACAGTTTTTTAAATTTTTTATTTAGGGAGAAACATAAAATCACATATTTTACTTCAAAATGCTTTAAACCTTTTCTATTTTATTGCAATTAAAAAAAAAAATCTTACACCACTGAGACGAATGATTTTCGAAATTTTTTGAAACATTTTTTAAAATGTCAAAAATCACTCGTAAAATAAATTTTTCCTTTAATCCTAAAAGTATGCAATCATTTTTTACACAAATCGTTTTATTCAGTCTTAACGTGCCAAATGACTTTAAATAAATACCGAAAATTAAGTACCGAAAATTTTGTAATTCGAATACCACTCCAGTATAGTCATCCCTAATATGAATATTTAAACTAAATAGAGTTGAATTTGTTATGAATTTTTATTTTCATTTAAAAAAGGGTTTCTGTACTATTAAAGTTGAGCATTTGATAAGTTTTTTTTTTTTTCATATGAAAAAATATACTCTTTTTTATAAAAGAATCAAACTAACTACAATTATCTTTTATAAATTTTAAAAAACTAAATATAATCAAAAAAAATTTTTGGTCAGTATAAAAGAAAATATTATAAATTAAATGAATTTAAAAAAAATTTATATCAAGTTAAAACAAATAACTAGTTAGAGCAAAAAATGGCTTTGAAGCTTTTTCAACTTTTTGTCAGTTGCCATATGAAATAAAAAAACATTTTGTCATATTGTTGGCCGAAGTCATATTTCATTTTGTATTATTTCAGAGTTTTTTTTTGTGTGATTTGGTTTTGTTGTCTACAAGAGTGCAAAAGGCTTTTAGTAAATGTTACAAAATAAACGGTTATTGTGTGGTCACGACAGTTTCATACAAATGTTTGTGACAATTGGAAAGACAACAGATTCGAGAAACTGATATGGGCAAACTTAGGTGCAATGGAATTTTTTTGTACAAGAAATTTTTTCTAAGCACTTAATGGGTTATAAGGTAAAAATAAATAAAGGTCAACTGGGCAACACTAAGTCAAATGGTTTGATGTTTTGTCTAAAAAAGAAGTTCATACTTTTGGGCTCAAAGAAAAAATGAATATTACTTATTATTTTCGATTTTTTTTTAATATTTCTATAATTTATAATATATTCATTAAAAAAACCTTGTTTCTTACAAATAATTTTAAAAATCTTATCGTGACAATTAACTTTAATTGGTATTTAGAAAATTCCAATTGGGTTCCTGAAAAAACAGTTGAAATTCAGAAAAGCCCCTTTGAAATACAGAATATACAACATATTTCTAAAGATTTTTTTTTTAATTTTTTGTATGATTTAAAGTTTTTCATAAATTTTATTGAAAAAAAAAAAAATAAACTGGTAAAAATGTCTGGTGTACTATAGGTTGGACAGCAACATCCAAGTAAGTCCTCCCTTCAAAAAAAATAAACTATAAAACATAGAAGTTCAACGCACTTAAATTAAAAACAGAAGAATTCTAGACAAATAGAAAACAAAAAAATCACACAAAAACATCAAAAACATTTGATTTGAAGTACATGATCTAACATGATATGGTAGTGGACAAATGCGAAACGTAAAGGAGAATATAACACTCCTAGAAATCATATATCAAATGGTTAGGTTTTCTTTTTTGTATATTGTTTAAGGCCATTTAACACGGTAAACCTAAGTCGAGATTTTTAAAGCTTTGAGTAAAATGGTGAATATTTTTTAAAGCATAATTTTAGGCTTATGATAAAAATTATATAACGTATAAATGTCTGCAATCAATCGATTTATTATTAGAAACACTTAACGTTTGATCGTTAAAAATATTAAAAATCATCAGTTTTTAGCATAATTAATATATTCGTTTTGCTCTGCCTAAATGTATGCTTTAAAAAAAATACTCATTTGTTTAAAATTTATTTTAAAAATCATACGAAAATTTGATATGACACTTGTCCTTTTTACAATGATGATGTACGAAATTTGCAACTCAGCAAATGTGTTTGTGGTAGAACTGTCACTAACAATTACAACGAAGGATGGAATAACATAAATTTTAAGGGTTGCAAAAAAAGTTAACAAGGTGTTAATAATTATGAAACAGTGAACAGAATAAGGATTAGTTTATACACTCTTTGGAATACAAATTTTTTTATAATAGAAAATATGTGTATTTGAAATTATTACGTCGGCTATTTCAAAAAAATAAAGCATACTCCATGGCGCAAAATAAAAAATATTACAAAAAAATTTTTTTTTTAATTTTTAAATATGCAGAACCATTTCTTAAAAATAAAACCAAATTCTAAGACATAGAAAAAATGTCAGATTCTGAGACTCAGATTCTGAGACATTTTGCTTATAGAAAAAGTCTCAAATTCTGAGACATTTTTCCTATAGAAAAAGTCTCAGATTCTGATACATTTTTCCAATAGAAAAAGTCTCAGATGCTTAGATATTTTTTTTCTAAAGAAAAAGTCTCAGGTTTGGAGACATTTTTTCTACAGAAAATGTCTCAGATTCTGAGACATATTTTCTATAGAAAAAGTCTCAAATTCTGTGATATTTTTCTTATAGAAAAACACTAAGGAAATTTTTCCTTTAGTGAAAATTTCAGATTCTGACACATTTTTCTTATAGAAAAAGTCTCAGATTCTGGGACATTTTTCTTATAGAAAAAGTCTCAGATTCTGAGACATTTTTCTTACAGAAAAGTCTCAGATTCTGAGACATTTCTCTTACAGAAAAGTCTCAAATTCTGAGACATTTTTCTTATAGAAGAAGTCTCAGATTTTGAGACATTTTTCTTATAGAAAAAGTCCCAGATTCTGAGACATTTTTCTTATAGAAAAAGTCTCAGATTCTGGGACATTTTTCTTATAGAAAAAGTCTCAGATTCTGGGACATTTTTCTTATAGAAAAAGTCTCAGATTCTGGGACATTTTTCTTATAGAAAAAGTCTTAGATTCTGGGACATTTTTCTTATAGAAAAAGTCTCAGATTCTGAGACATTTTTCTTATAGAAAAAGTCTCTGATTCTGAGACATTTTTCTTATAGAAAAAGTCTCAGATTCTGAGACATTTTTCTTATAGAAAAAGTCTCAGATTCTGAGACATTTTTCTTATAGAAAAAGTCTCAGATTCTGAGACATTTTTCTTATAGAAAAAGTCTCAGATTCTGAGACATTTTTCTTATAGAAAAAGTCTCAGATTCTGAGACATTTTTCTTATAGAAAAAGTCTCAGATTCTGAGACATTTTTCTTATAGAAAAAGTCTCAGATTCTGAGACATTTTTCTTATAGAAAAAGTCTCAGATTCTGAGACATTTTTCTTATAGAAAAAGTCTCAGATTCTGAGACATTTTTCTTATAGAAAAAGTCTCAGATCCTGAGACATTTTTCTTATAGAAAAAGTCTCAGATTCAAAGACATTTTTCTTATAGAAAAAGTCTCAGATTCAAAGACATTTTTCTTATAGAAAAAGTCTCAGATTCTGAGACATTTTTCTTATAGAAAAAGTCTCAGATTCTGAGACATTTTTCTTATAGAAAAAGTCTCAGATTCTGAGACATTTTTCTTATAGAAAAAGTCTCAGATTCTGAGACATTTTTCTTATAGAAAAAGTCTCAGATTCTGAGACATTTTTCTTATAGAAAAAGTCTCAGATTCTGAGACATTTTTCTTATAGAAAAAGTCTCAGATTCTGAGACATTTTTCTTATAGAAAAAGTCTCAGATTCTGAGACATTTTTCTTATAGAAAAAGTCTCAGATTCTGAGACATTTTTCTTATAGAAAAAGTCTCAGATTCTGAGACATTTTTCTTATAGAAAAAGTCTCAGATTCTGAGACATTTTTCTTATAGAAAAAGTCTCAGATTCTGAGACATTTTTCTTATAGAAAAAGTCTCAGATTCTGAGACATTTTTCTTATAGAAAAAGTCTCAGATTCAGAGACATTTTTCTTATAGAAAAAGTCTCAGATTCAGAGACATTTTTCTTATAGAAAAAGTCTCAGATTCTGAGACATTTTTCTTATAGAAAAAGTCCCAGATTCTGAGACATTTTTCTTATAGAAAAAGTCTCAGATTCTGGGACATTTTTCTTATAGAAAAAGTCTCAGATTCTGGGACATTTTTCTTATAGAAAAAGTCTCAGATTCTGGGACATTTTTCTTATAGAAAAAGTCTTAGATTCTGGGACATTTTTCTTATAGAAAAAGTCTCAGATTCTGAGACATTTTTCTTATAGAAAAAGTCTCTGATTCTGAGACATTTTTCTTATAGAAAAAGTCTCAGATTCTGAGACATTTTTCTTATAGAAAAAGTCTCAGATTCTGAGACATTTTTCTTATAGAAAAAGTCTCAGATTCTGAGACATTTTTCTTATAGAAAAAGTCTCAGATTCTGAGACATTTTTCTTATAGAAAAAGTCTCAGATTCTGAGACATTTTTCTTATAGAAAAAGTCTCAGATTCTGAGACATTTTTCTTATAGAAAAAGTCTCAGATTCTGAGACATTTTTCTTATAGAAAAAGTCTCAGATTCTGAGACATTTTTCTTATAGAAAAAGTCTCAGATTCTGAGACATTTTTCTTATAGAAAAAGTCTCAGATTCTGAGACATTTTTCTTATAGAAAAAGTCTCAGATTCTGAGACATTTTTCTTATAGAAAAAGTCTCAGATTCTGAGACATTTTTCTTATAGAAAAAGTCTCAGATTCTGAGACATTTTTCTTATAGAAAAAGTCTCAGATTCTGAGACATTTTTCTTATAGAAAAAGTCTCAGATTCTGAGACATTTTTCTTATAGAAAAAGTCTCAGATTCTGAGACATTTTTCTTATAGAAAAAGTCTCAGATTCTGAGACATTTTTCTTATAGAAAAAGTCTCAGATTCTGAGACATTTTTCTTATAGAAAAAGTCTCAGGTCCTGAGACATTTTTCTTATAGAAAAAGTCTCAGATTCTAAGACATTTTTCTTATAGAAAAAGTCTCAGATTCTGAGACATTTTTCTTATAGAAAAAGTCTCAGATTCTGAGACATTTTTCTTATAGAAAAAGTCTCAGATTCTGAGACATTTTTCTTATAGAAAAAGTCTCAGATTCTGAGACATTTTTCTTATAGAAAAAGTCTCAGATTCTGAGACATTTTTCTTATAGAAAAAGTGTCAGATTCTGAGACATTTTTCTTATAGAAAAAGTCTCAGATTCTGAGACATTTTTCTTATAGAAAAAGTCTCAGATTCTGAGACATTTTTCTTATAGAAAAAGTCTCAGATTCTGAGACATTTTTCTTATAGAAAAAGTCTCAGATTCTGAGACATTTTTCTTATAGAAAAAGTCTCAGATTCAGAGACATTTTTCTTATAGAAAAAGTCTCAGATTCTGAGACATTTTTCTTATAGAAAAAGTCTCAGATTCTGAGACATTTTTCTTATAGAAAAGTCTCAGATTCTGAGACATTTTTCTTATAGAAAAAGTCTCAGATTCTGATACATTTTTCTTATAGAAAAAGTCTCAGATTCTGAGACATTTTTCTTATAGAAAAAGTCTCAGACTTTCAGTCATTTTTCATGCGAAAAAGTTTCAGATTCTGAGAAAATTTTTCATAGAAAAATATCAGATTCTAAGATATTTTTCCCATAGACAAAGTCTCAGATTCTGAGACATTTTTCCTATAGAAAAAGTCTTAGATTCTAGGACATATTTTCTATAGAAAAAGTCTCAGATTTTGAGACATTTTCCTTGTAGAAAAAGTCTCAGACTTTGAGACATTTTTATTGAGAAAAAGTCTCATATTCTGAGAATTTTTTTTTATAGAAAAACTATCAGATTCTGAGATATTTTTTCAATAGACAAAGTCTCAGATTCGGAGACATTTTTCCTATATAAGAAGAGTCTCAGAATCTGAGACTTTTTCTATAAGAAAAATGTCTCAGAATCTGAGACTTTTTCTATAAGAAAAATGTCTCAGAATCTGAGACTTTTTCTATAAGAAAAATGTCTCAGAATCTGAGACTTTTTCTATAAGAAAAATGTCTCAGAATCTGAGACTTTTTCTATAAGAAAAATGTCTCAGAATCTGAGACTTTTTCTATAAGAAAAATGTCTCAGAATCTGAGACTTTTTCTATAAGAAAAATGTCTCAGAATCTGAGACTTTTTCTATAAGAAAAATGTCTCAGAATCTGAGACTTTTTCTATAAGAAAAATGTCTCAGAATCTGAGACTTTTTCTATAAGAAAAATGTCTCAGAATCTGAGACTTTTTCTATAAGAAAAATGTCTCAGAATCTGAGACTTTTTCTATAAGAAAAATGTCTCAGAATCTGAGACTTTTTCTATAAGAAAAATTTCTCAGAATCTGAGACTTTTTCTATAAGAAAAATTTCTTAAAATCTGAAACCGTTTCTACAAGAAAAATGTTTTAGAATCTGAGACTTTTTTTAAAAGAAAATTTTTGCTAGAATCTGAATCTATTTCTCTACGAAAAATGTCTTAGACTTTTTCTATAAGAAAAATGTCTCAGAATTTTTCTTCTTTAATTAATACTTTAAACTTGCTTGCTAGAGAAAAAAATTATTATTTTTTTAATTGTGTCAATTATTTTTTTAATATAAACTCAACATAACTTTATTAACAATAGCGACCTAACTTTATTATTTGTGCGTTCAAAATTTATATTACAAAAATCTCAATTTTATAAATAAAAAAAATAAATTAAAACAATAATAAAAACATAAAAACAAAAAACTTTTAATAGTAAAACATTAAAATCCATCTCTATAATTATCGTATGAAGAAAACCAAAATCAGCAACAATGTTTTACAAAAAAAAAAAAAAACTTTTTCACATTATGCGTAAAATAAAAATCATATAAAGATACTGATGGAAAAGGAAATGTGTAACTCAACTTACTAAAAATTATCCCAAAGCTATAGAAATGTAAAATGCAAAAAGTTCTAATATACAACATTATAAAGCAATTTAACTTTTCATACTTCTACCCACATATTGTTAACGGTAGAAATAAAAAAAAAGACAAGAGAAAAAAATTTATAACAAAACTTGAAGATAACATGGAAAATACCTTGATTGTATAAAAGTAGCAACCCTTTATTTTTCACATCAAAAATTTTATTTCAAACAAGTAGAAAAGTTAAATTCGACTTTGCCGAATCTATGAATACCCTCCACAATGCATTTTTTTAAAGGGTAGTACATTTTTTAACGTGAAAAAATTAACAATTTTGATTAGAAATATTTTATTTTGAGTAAAAACTCTTTTTTTGTCATTTTTAAAAAAAAAAAAAAAAATTACAATTTTTTTTTTTTGAGTGTAAAATTTTTTTCGAGTGTAATGTTTTTTTTTTACTGTAAAAATATTTCTGAGTGAATGCACGTACGTATGTACACAAAATATTGTCATTTTTGTAAAAAAAAAAACTAAATTTTTTTTTGTGTAAATATTTTTTTGAGTGTAAAATTTTTTTTGAGTGTAAAATTTTTTTGAGTGTAAAATTTTTTTCGAGTGTAATTTTTAAGTTACCAATGCTTTTAAAACTAAACAAGTTTAAAAAGCATTGCTTTAAAATTAACCAAGTTTGAAAAGCATTGTTTAGTTACCACCAATGCTTTTAAAACTTTTTAAAACACGTGGCATTTTAGATGAAACTAATCTGAAAATCAGGGTTTTGCTTATAACTTTTGAACCACTGGACCGATTGAGCTGAAATTTAATAGCAAACAGACCCGTGGAACGGCAAAGATTTATGCCAAGCTTCAGTAGTCTCATTATTGTCTCTCGAAAGTTATCGTGTTTTTTATCTCGTAAATTCGAAAAACACCCCTGCCGAAATTTACTCCTTTGCTCATAACTTTTGAACCACTGGACCGATTTGGCTGGATTGCAATACCAACCTGACCAGATAAATGACAAACATATATGCCAAACTTCAGTAGCCTCTGTAAAGTCTTTCAAAAGTTAGTGTGTTTTCTACGGACGGACAGACAGACAGACAGACGGACGGACGGACGGACATCGCTAGATCGACTTAAAATCGATCGAGGATCATAAATATATATACTTTATGGGGTCCTAGACCAATATTTCGAGGTGTTACAAACGGAATGACAAACTTATATATACCCTCTATCACTAGAGTGGAGGGTATAAAAAAAAAAAAAAAACTTTTTTTTTGTCTCTACCAAAATATGTTGTAAAAAAAAATATAAAACTTTTTAAATTACAAATGTTATAAAAATTTTTTACAAAGTATTTGATACAAAGATATGCAAAAAAATAAATGTAGTAAATTTTTTTATTAATATTATTTTGGTAAAAATTTATTTTTTTTAGCATACTTTGATGTTTTGCATAATAATATTTCTTCTTTTTTATTAGTAAATATTTTTTTTTAATTTCAAATTTAATTTTGTTCACCCTGTTTTTGTGGTAAGATTTTGTAACCTCAAAAATAAACAAAAGGGTTTCACCCTAAAAAATTTATTATAGAAAAAAAAAAAGTTTTTCCTATGTTAATTAACATTAGAAGAAATCTTATTGAGTAGAGTAAGCAGTTTTTTTTTATTTTATTCCTAATGGTATTTTTTTTTATTCATTAACCCAGAGAAGAATTTAAATTAAAGAAATTTTTGCGGTGGAATTTGATTTGATTTTCCCTTTTCTGCATTCCGTTTCATCATATTCAATGAAAGATTTTAATTGTGTGTTTAATTCATACTGACAAAAAAAAAAACAAAGGAATACTTGATTTTGTGTTTCTAGGGAAAAAAAGGAAATTTTAATTTTATTTTAATTATACTTTAAGGAGTATTGAAATTATGAAAATCAATGCGGTGAAAAGTTTTGTGTTACACATTTTTTTTAACTAAAATAATACAAAACAAGTATAAAAGTTAAATTCGACTTGGCCGAATCTATGAATACCCTCCACAATGCCCTTTTTAAAGATAGTAAATTTTTTAATGTAAAAAAAAAAATAACAATTTTGATTAAAAATATTTTATTTTGAGTAAAAAAATTTTTTTCTGTCATTTTTGTAAAAAAAAAAAATAATTTACTAAATTTTTTTTGAGTGTAAGATTTTTTCGAGTGTATTTTTTTCTTTTTTTAATGTAAAAATATTTTTGAGTGACAAAAAAACGTTGTAAAATATTTTTGTGACTTACCCATGTTTTTAAAACTCAACACGTGAATTTAAGGGGAAGCTAATCTGCCAATAACTTTTTAACCACTTGACCGATTTGGCTGAAATTCAATACCAATTAGGGCACACTCAAAAAAAAAAACTGTAATGTTAGCAAAAAAAGCTTGTAAACCTACAAGAAAATTTGCTGATTTTGAACCCACAATTTTTTTGCTAAAGTTAGCAAAAATGTTTTGCCAATAATTAGTTAACAAAAATTTTTTTTTTTGAACTTAGTTCATACACATCTGAGGACCCCATTGGGTTCGGATCCGATAGGTCCAGACCCCGATGGGCCTAGACCTAGTTGGGTTCCCTAAAAATCGTCATAGGTATTGATCCAAAATTTGTGTCCGTTTCGCTCTACCTTGCTTAGTTTTTGAGATACGTGATTATAGGGGACCACTGGGGTCTTGAGAATTAAAAAACTCGATAACTTTAAAAATATTACTCGGAGAGCTTTTGTTGTGTCGGCAATATTTACCGAGATATACGGGGGACCCCCGTAGGCTAGTTGGTAGCGTGCTAGCCTTTCAACGTGGGGGTCGTGGGTTCGATTCCCACCAGAACCCTTGGTTTTTTTCGCTACAACGAAACGACGGTCATTGTTACCAGTTCTCGGTTAGGTGGAATTTATTAAAAATGAGTTGTAAATAAATATAAAGAATAAATAAAAATAATTGATCATGTGATCAAAACTATTATTATTATATGAGCATTTTAAAATTTTCGGGAATGTTAACTTTTTTGGATCCAAAGTTAGGACCCAATAGGGTCCACACATGTAAAGAGGACCGGTAATACTATGGAGAGCTCGAGAACCAAAAATGGCCTCCATTTTGCTCTATCTTCCGAGATAGCGCCATTTTAAGTTTTCTTAAAAAAAAAAAAAAAATATTTTTGCTTAAATTAGCAAAAAAGCTTGTAAAAATTTGGTCAACTCAATTTTAAATCCAGCAAAAAAAGTTAGTTCAAATTTTGTTTAAAATTGTTAATGCGCTAAGTGAAGTTTACAAGATATTTTTGCTAACATGCTAATCTCAACTAAAAATTTGCTAAAAGTTAGCTAACTAGCATTAGCAAAAAAAATTAGTAAATCTACTAATGTATTATTTTGAGTGCAGGGAAACGACAAATATTCATGCTAAGCTTCAGCATCCTCAGAATTGTGTTTCGAAAGTAAGCCTGATTTTATCTCGTAAATTCACAAAAAACCCTTGCCGAAATTCAGTCTTTTGCTCATAACTTTTGAACCACTGGACCGATTTCGCTGGATTGCAATACCAACCTGACCAGGTAAATTCCCAACATATATGCCAAAATTCAGGAGCCTCCGCAAAGTCTTTAGCGTGTTTTCAACAGACAGACGGACAAACGGATGGACGGACGGACATCGCAAGATCAGCTTAAAATCGATCGAGGATCATATACCTTATGGGGTCCTAGACCAATATTTCGAGGTGTTACAAATGGAATGACAAACTTATATAAACCCTCTATCACTAGAGTGGAGGGCATAAAAAAAGAAAGAAGGAAGAAGAAAATTTTCTAAAAAAATTTCCGAAAGAAAAAAATTTCAAAAGACAAAAATTTTTCATAGAAAAAAAATCTGAAAATTTTTATAGGAAAAATTTTTAAAGGCAAAATGTGACATAATCTGAAAATTTTCTGTGAAAAAATATCTGTCAATCTTATTATGAATTTTGGTATAAAAAAAATGATTTAGAATATGTTTGTTTTTGTATTGACATTGTTACAGGGTCTTAATTTGATTTACATAAAAAATGTTTGTCTTCTACATAGGAAGAGGAAAAATATCTTAAAAATGTTGGTAGTCTAACATATGTTAAACTATTTTTTTTTTCAGAATGTCTTAGAATCGGTCACAGAATCTGAGACTTTTTCTATAAAAAAAAGTACAGAACACTCTTAAATTTTTCACATCCTCAAACATTTTCTTTTTCGGATTTTTGTAGAAAAATTACCGAATTCCAAAAGTCTCAGAATCTGAGGCTATTTTTAGGGAAAAGGATCTCAGAATCTGATACTTTTTCTACGGGAAAAAGGTCTCAAAATTTGAGACTTACTTATACACTCAAAAACTGTAAAGTTAGCAAAAAAAGCTTGCAAGCCTGCAAGAAAATTTGCTGATTTTGAACCCAAAATTTTTTTGGTAAAGTTAGCAAAAATGTTTTGCCAAAAATTATTTGACTGAAACTTTTTTTATTTTAACTTAGTTCATACATATTTGAGGACCCCATTGGGTTCGGACATAATAGGTACAGACCCCGATGGGCCTAGACCTAGTTGGGTTCCTTAAAAATCGTCATAGTTTTTGATCCAAAATTTGTGTCCGTTTCGCTCTACCTTGCTTAGTTTTTGAGATACGTGATTTTAAGGGACCACTGGGGTTTTGGGAATTAAAAAACTCGATAACTTCAAAAATATTACTCGGAGAGCTTTTGGTTATTTTGCTTGTTCAACGTGTTGAGAGCTAGAAAAATGCTTTCGGACTTTTTGTTGTGTCGGCAATATTTACCGAGATATGAGCATTATAAAATTTTCGGGAATGCTAACTTTTTTGGATTCAAAGTTAGCCCTCTTCATGTGAAGAGGACCGGTGATACTATGGAGAGCTCGAGAACCAAAAATGGCCTCCATTTTGCTCTATCTTCCCAGATAGCGCCATTTTAAGTTTTCTTAAAAAATTTATTTTTGCTTTAATTAGCAAAAAAGCTTGTAAAAATTTGGTCAACTCAATTTTAAATCCAGCAAAAAAAGTAAGTTCAAATTTTGTTTAAAATTGTTAATGTGCTAAATGAAGTTTACAAGATAGTTTTGCTTAGTAAATCTACTAATGTATTATTTTTAGTGTAGGAAAAAAAGGTCGGAGAATCTGATACTTTTTCGATGGGAAAAGGATCTAAGAATCTAACACTTTTCTATAGGAAAAAGATCTCAGAATCTCTGAAATTAAGACTTATTTTAATGAAAACGGTCTCAAATTCTGAATCTTTTTTTAAAAAGAAAAAGGTCTCAAAGTCTGAGACTTTTTATTGTTGAAAAAAAGTCTCAGAAGGTCGCAGAATCTGAGAATTTTTCTGTAGGAAATAGGTCTGAGAATCTGAGACTTTTTCTTTAAGAAAAAGGTCGCCGAATCTTAGATTTTTTTCTATAGGAAAATGCAATCTGAAACTTTTTCTATAGAAAAAAGGTCTCAGAATCTAAATTTTTTTCAGTACGAACAAATCTAATAATATGAGACCTTTTCTATAGTAAAATTATCTCAAAAATGCTTTAAAATATGAGACTTTTTCTATAGTAAAAGGTTTTAGAGTCTGAGAGTTTTTCTGTAAAAAAAAGTTCTTAGAATCTATAAATTATTCAATGCGAAAAAAGTTTCAGATTCTGAGACATTTTTCGTAAAGAAGAAGTCTTAGATTCTGAGACATTTAAAAAATTCTCAGATATAGAAAAATTAAAAAAAATAATTAATAAACCTTCTTTGGCAAAAACTAATAAATTTGATGATTTTATAGCTTTCCCATCACTTGTTTTGCAAAAGAAACGTATCCATGTGTTTGCTTGGCCGGCAAATCATAAACTTCTGAATAGGTTGTATCCCAGCAAAACTTTGGTAATGGGTGGTGATTATGTAACACATTACCAGGTAATGCATATCCCTTATTTGTAGCATTATTTTAGGATGTCTTAACAAACATTTGTTTCACAACGTATTATTTTAAAGTGAAAAATAATGCTTTACTAATAATTTGTTACATGCATGATTATTGCAAAAAATGTATTTCATATTTATTATTTCTAAACATTAAATCATGGATGAATATATTTGGTTACATTATGTATTATTTCAAAATTTGAAATAATGCATTATTTGCAATTGAATACATAATGCATTATAATAACACATAAAATAAATATTTTATACAAAAATGCATAAGTTAAAAATAGAGATGGGCTCACTACAGGAATTTTTAATCAAGGACACTCACTTACGAGCATATGTTTTCTACTCACTTACAATCACGTGAGTGAATTTAATACATCGCTACTTGGTCACTACTCGTAACGCCTTATATATTACGTTCTGGTATGCTATATTTTATACATTACTCGTATGCATTACTTTGAGTCTCATCCCATGTTAAAATCATCAATGCTGCAATGTATAAAATAAGCTATCCTATACCTTTTTTGGTAATCTAAGTTTTGCTGGGATGGATAGCCCTATATGGAACTTAGAAAATTGCGTTTTTGGTTTTTCAATTTTTCAAAAACTGGGCTTAGGTCAAATTTGTGGCGATTTGCCTTGATTAAATATTTATCACATTAAAACGGAATGCACCACAATCGTAAAAATTTACATTCTTATATAGTTTTGTATGGGCTATCGATTAAATTTTTTTTGGAAAATTTTCAGAACCCGTTCAGAAATTTTCTATTTTTTAAAAAAGTCAATTTATCAAAAATCCGGCCACTTTTTTTTTCTTTTTTAAATTTTTTTAGATGTTTGTCCATCCACACAAAAAAATGCAGAAACACATTTTTCGTTTTTTTTTTCCAGAAAACCCCATTTGAATTTTAAATTTCATAACAATTTAGTAATTTGCTTGTATTTTCTAGTTTCAACAGAGCGTATGAGTAATATCTATGAAATTAATAATGCTCATTCGCAACGTTAAAACAAGAAAATACAAGCAAATTACAAAATTGTAATGAAATTTTAAATTCAAATGCGATTTTCTCAAAAAAAAAACGAAAAACGCGTGTCTGAATTTTTTGTGTGGATGGACAAACATCTAAACTTAAAAAAAAAAATTAAAAAAAAAAGTGGCCGGATTTTTGATAAATTGACTTTTTAAAAAAAGGAAAATTTCAGAACGGGTTCTGAAATTTTCCAAAAAAAAAAAAAAATATTGATAGCCCATACAAAACTATATAATAATGTAAATTTTTGAGATTGTGGTATTAATGTAATAATGTGTGTATTAATGTGATAAATATTTAATCAAGGCAACTCGCCACAAATTTTAACATTTTTCTAATATCTGACCACGCCTCCTAAGCCCAGTTTTTGAAAATTAGAAAAACCAAAAACGCAATTTTTTAGTTCCATATAGGGCTACACAAACAACCTGTTCAGAAATATTCGGGACACATGTTTTTCTGTAGCGGGACATTTGGTGTGGAATGGCTCATATATAGCATTCTTACTATTTTTAATATGAATTAAAAAAAATTAAAGTCTACCCATGTTCTTATTCAACCACAAAACCATATTCAAATTTGTTAAGATATTATGTATTATCAATTTCTTGACTAATTTTCTGTTACATACTTTTCTTCTCTAATATGAATTGTGGTTTGTAAAAATTTATTTCCTGTTAAATACCTTCATTAGTAATCATGTTCATATTGTTTGTTTGCATGTATGGTTAAATTCTATTTAAATGTGTTTGTGTTTGTTAAATGAAGGGACATTGTGTTTGTGGATGAAGTGTATCTAAGTATCTGCTAGATATTTCGTGACATTCTATGTTTTAGGCCACAACCACAACATTCAAAATCAACACTTTCAAACGGCCCTTATAGACAAAAACAAACCTCGTAAACCTCAGCAATCTATATTTTACAATAGTGTATATAATGTACTCATAGTTATTTGTAAAGCATGTAGCAACATTCAGTCATTCCACTTATATACTATTCAACAATTCTATGCATGTGTGTGTACTTACAATACACAGAAAAAAATATTGTAATTTTTTTTCAATTTAAATTTTAATTGTTATTAAATGTAAATTCAATCAAACATTGTAATTGATTTAATTAATGTTTTAATTGAAATTTTAATTTTGTTGAAAATATAAAATAATTCGGTTTTGTAGGCATTGTTGTTAAACATGGAAAAAAAAACTTTAAATGTTAAAAATATTTTCAAACAAAATGCGTAATTAATACGAGCATTTTCGTGATAGGTCTAAGATCAATTAATTTTGTAATTGAATTAACCAATTTTAAAATTAAAATTAATTTTTACTATTTTTTCTGTGTATTATGGGTATATGAGCATTTACGTTCGTATTTGTAAACATTTGAAGATACTTTAACAGGTTTCCAGCTTAACTCCATACACGAAGGTATTAAATTGTTACCATAGTATTGGAGATGGGTATGTGTATGTGCGTGTGTTTTGATGGGGTTACCTAGTACAATATACAACAATTTAGTATTTGACAAAGCATGTGCCAAAAAAATTGCAAAAAAAAACACAGTGTAAATTAATATTGAATTGTTGTTTAAACCCCACGAAACTCTTACTCTCGATACCATTGATCAATAAATGTTTGATGGGGAGATGATGATGATGATAATAAGACGTGCGTTTCATTATGTTGGAATTTTAGGAAAGACATCTACAAGTAGAATTTTCATGTTAATTATATTATGGTGACACTTGTTAGTTTTTAGCAGGATAGTGTTTTTAGGCTGGTGTATATTTTTAAAACTGACGCAGGACGCCACCTTAGTTTGAATATATAAGCTAACGACCAAAAAAATGCCTGCGAATTTTTCACTCTTGCCAAAAACCTTAAATCACGATATTCGTGTAGCAATCATATTATGATCTTCGCTGATATTTGTCATTTTATAATTGTTTGGTGATCATAGTATGATTGTCACAATCATATATATGATAAAATCGATCAACCATACTTTGTTGCCCCTCCGTTATGGTTAATTTGGTGCAAAAAAGTGTTTTAACATTTTGGAGGGTATAAAAGATTCGGCATAGACCAATTAAACACTATCACTTGTTTTTTTGTACATTTGTTAAACAAATGGAACATTTTTATGTTAGAAAATTTAAACTTGGTAAAAAAGTAATTTTTAAAAAAAATTAAAAAAAATATATTAATAAATGAAAAGCTGAATAAAAAAGTTTTTGGTAAAGAAAAAAATTTTAATAAAGAAAAAAAAACTTTTTTGATAAAAAAATCTAATAAAAAAAGGTGATGAAACAAAAAATAGGAATACCAGAAATGTCTATAATTTTTAGAAATTAAATTTTTCTTCTGCATTTTTCCAACTTGAACCCCTTTAACAAATATAATTCGAGCCCGAGCTCGATCTGTTTTTACAGAAAAAACACTAATAAAACTACTGACAAAAATATGTCGCCATTAGGCACGTCTACGAAACAGAAAATGCAAATACCTTCATTTGTGTCTGCAATTCCAGATCATGTTGGTAACCCTTGCGAAATAATGTAAGAGATAAAAAAGTTGAAAGAAAGAGATTGAGATTGCAAGAAATATAATTGTAGTGTTGAAAACTGTTAAAATTTATTCAGTAGAAACTATAAATATTCGCATATATAAAAAACAATTTCCATTAACAAAACAAACCGACATTTAAAATCCTACTGATTATAACACTAACTGGAGTGTTTGATGAAAAAAAAAATTTATGAAAACCAAACATTTTTTATAAAAAAATGTTTAATGGAAAAAAACATGTGAAATTTTTTTTTTTTCTGAAATATAATAATTTTACGTCTTAATCACCAGCTGGTGAAAAACTTTTTTATATACTAGCAAATGAATTATTATCTAAATTACAAATGTTAATGATAAAAAAGGGTGATGAAACAAAATAAAATTTTTGAAAAAAAATTTCGATAAAAAAAAATTCATGAAAAAAAATTTGATGAAAAATAATAATATTAATATTAAAATAATAATAATAATTCACCATCTGGTGAATAAAAAATTTGTTCACCAAATTTGTTCAAGAAAATAAGATTTACTGTTTTCATTTTTTAAATGATAATTACCTGCTAGTGAATAAAAAACTTGTTTACCAGCTGGTGAATACAAAATTTTTTCACCAGCTGGGTTTTACTCACCAACATAATTATTTTTAATATTTTTTAAAACTTTTTTTTATAAAAAAAAATTTCATATAAAATTAATTTTTTAAATAATTTTTTATTTGTCAAACATTTTTTTTACCAATTTTTGTTTCATCATTAAATTTTTTCATTATTTGTATACCCCCTACTTACAAGGAAGGTCTTTCACAGGGCACCCACCGATTGTCCTGAACTTTGAATTTGGGAATGAGGGGGAAAATAAGAGTTACCTGTTTTATTTTTAACTGCACAATCTCAAACTTAAAAAAGGGAGTCACCCTTATGAAAAAATTAGGGCTTTCGGGAAAATCCGCGATTAAAAGTTGCGAAATTGTAAGGAAACCTCGAAATTTTATATTTTAAAGGTCGAATAATCAAGCAAAATAATAAACAAACAAAAAAAATTTAAAAATCGAAAAAAAAAATTTGGTTAGTATGAGAAACATTTTTTTTGTGGAAACCTTTAAAAATCGAAAAAAAAATTTGGTTAGTATGAGAAACATTTTTTTTGTGGAAACCTTTAATCTCCCAAAGGCACGGGTTAATTTTGTTCGGTTTTTCTAAAAATTTACACATAGAGTTCTTAGACCAAAACGAACCCTTTATTGCCCGGCAATCGACGAAATTTGAAAAAAGTCATAATTTGGGACACCCTAGTGAACAAGAATGTCAAAAAATTTCAAAATCGGTCTTACAGTTTTCTAGATATTGCTATTTGAAAACTGCAAAAAAAAAATTTATTCCCTCCACTCTAGTGATAGAGGGTAGGTATATATAAGTTTGTCATTCCATTTGTAACACATCGAAATATTAATCTAGGACCTCATGAAGTATATATACTCATGATCCTCCATCGATTTTAAGACGATCTAGCGATGTCCGTCCGCCCGTCCGTCTGTCCGTCTGTCTGTTGAAAACACGCTAACTTTTGAAAGACTTTATGTAGGAGCCTGAAGTTTGGCATATATGTTGGGCATTTACCTGGTCAGGTTGGTATTGCAATCCAGCAAAATCGGTCCAGTGGTTCAAAAGTTATGAGCAAAAGACTGAATTTCGGCAAGGGTTTTTCGTGAATTTACGAGATAAAAAACACGCTTACTTTCGAAAGGCAATTCTGATTATGCTGAAGTTTAGCATATATATTTGCCGTTCCCCTGGTCTGGTGCGTATTGAATTTCAGCCAAATCGGTCTAGTGGTTCAAAAGTTATTAGCAGAACCGTGAATTCCAGATTTGGTTCGCCTTAAATGCACGTGTTAAAAACCCTTTAAACATGTTTTAAAAACATTGGTAAGTCACAAAAATATTTTACAACGTATTTTTGGCACTCAAAAATATTTTTACACTAAAAAAACTACCATTAAAAAAAAAATTTACACTCAAAAAAATTTTTACATTAAAAAAAAAAATTTTTTTTTTTTTTTTAATTACTTAAAAAAAGTTTTTTTACAAAAAATAAAATATTTCTAATCAAAAATGTTTTTTTTCACGTTAGAAAATTTACTATCACTTAAAAAGGACATTGTGGAGGGTATTCATAGATTCAGCCAAGTCGAATTTAACTTTTCTACTTGTTTTACGTTCAAAATTTTTATTAAAAAAAATCTGAAATTTTTTCCCCTCGACACTTTTAAAGAGCTTGAGAAGAACTTACTTTTCAAATTAGTTTAGGTCAAATATTTGAATCCTAAGCGGCTTTCGATCAAAAACTCTAAACTTTAGCCAAAGCGCGACATGAGTTGTACTATATAAGTTTTCGGCCTAATAGAATAAAAATGAGTGTAGAGTTCAATATGTTTTAATATTTTAGCTTCGAACACTAACGATTGTCATTTAAATTCACTATGCTACTTGTGGTACAGGGTTTTTATATTTTCTCAAACACGTGTCATTCACGTCTTGCAAAATGACCAACATAAATAATTTTTAAAATCTTCTTGAAAATTATTCTATGATAATATCATGGTTTTACTTAATTAGAAATACCTCGACCTAGAATAATCCTACTCAAAATGTAATAAGTGCTACCTTAACATAAACACATCCATACAAAAAGCACGTTGTTATTATTACATTTTGAGGTGACAAATCAAGGGGACATTTGAAATTTTGACAGGAAAACAAGAAATATAAACGCACTTTTGTGTATTCGTTTGTGTGTGTGTGTTTGAGTGACTGTATTGGTGTATTCTTTGCTAGCAATATAAACTGTCAAGATGATGATGACAATGACAATTTGATTCCTAGTAACTGTTATATTGGTCCTTACGTATACAACGTTGTTAGATAGTACCTGTGTACCTATGTTAGAGCACCTCTATGTGCAAATGTGATATTTTTTTGCTCCCCGCCAATTTTTTCATTAAATTGGGTGAAAAGGACCAACAAATGCGTCTCCCGGGTGTAAACAGGTTAGACACCCGCAAGTTTTTTTTTCAACAAATTTTACTTTGACGGCCTTAAGCACCATAGATGTCAAAAAATGCTGAATATAAGTAAGTTTCTCACTTTATTCTGCATAAAAATATTTTTTTCGTAAAAATTTGGGCAAAGTGTATAAAACTTAAAAATATTTTTTGATATTGTTGGTTTATTTTAATTAAATCATTGCTGCATTAACCAAAAATTTAATTGAATTGACAAATTGTGTTGTTGAATAAAAAAACAATTAATTTCTTTGTTGCATTAACAAAAAATTTAATTAAATTCACAAATTGTGTAGTCAAATAAAAAAACAATTAATTTCTTTGTCAATAGAAATAAATTGTTTGTAATTTAAAGTTTCCGATAAATTATCGGGGAGCGAAAAACCGTAACACTTTGGCACATTCTTATGCAGTTCATAGGTCCTCTAATATAACTATGGTTTCTTGTTGTATTACATTAGTAGCAGCAGCATCAGTAAAATAAATCAGACAAAAACATCAATCAGTATTGTAGATATTGAAAATATTGTATAGAAAAAAAAAATATTTGATGAAAATAAATTGACATTTATTTCGTTTAGTTTCGTTTTTTTCTGCTTTCTGTGAAATAGAATATAATGTAATCATAGAACTTTTGTTATTTGCAATTTATCTAACAACTCAAGCATGTTAATACAATTTGTTTGGTATTGTAATCGACCTTAGGGATATTTAACTAGAATACTTTTCTTTCTACAAGGAATTCCGAATGACAACAACACCAACCAAAATTATACAAAAAATAAATCTCAGCATTCAAAATGGAATTTAATACTACTTTCATGTTTAGTTCTTTTTTTTTTTGCTACTATTCGTTAGAAATCAATCATATTAAATTGATATCACTTGGATTAACATAATTGTTATGATATTTAAGATATGATAATTTTATCGTTTATATTTATACTATGGAATATGGAAGAAAATGAAATTTAACTATTTGGTGGAGGACTAAACAGAACAAGCATGGCCCAGTGGAAATTTGCCATTGCTACAGAATTTAGGCCCAAAACAAGAACAGTGTTCAATGGTTCCAGATTTTGATGAAAAACACTAAATTTTATAGAAAAACAAGTAGAATATTAAACAAGTAGAAAAGTTAAATTCGACTTGGCCGAATCTATGAATACCCTCCACAATGTACTATCACAAGTGATAGTTAATTTTCTAACGTGAAAAAAATAAAATTTTTGGTTAGAAATATTTTATTTTCTGTAAAAAAACTTTTTTTTATTAATTTTTGAAAAAAAAAAAAATAATTTACTAATTTTTTTTTTTTTGAGTGTAAAATTTTTTTTGAGTGTAAAATTTTTTTTGAGTGTAAAATTTTTTTTGAGTGTATTTTTTTTTGGTGTAAAAATATTTTTGTGTGACAAAAATACCTTGTAAAATATTTTTCTGACTTACAAATGTTTTTAAAACATCCCAGCAAAAAATAAGGGAAGTAGTCCAAATCAAACCACTTCTGAAGTACTCCAAAAAAAGCAGTTAACCCCTGATTTATTATTCAAATGGAGATACTTTTAAACAACTTCCAAAAATTGATATATAATGTCATAAATTATGGCTTGCACCACTTCCAAATATAGACATTAGTATGCACTTCCTCACTAAAGAAATCCCCACTATAAAACTTCATTAAAAAATTTGGAAATTATCAATAATTATTTAATAAATATTGGTTATTTTACAAATGGTTTATATTTAAAAATTACATGAAATAATTCAATTAAGGAATGTATTTATAAATTATATTAAGCTTCCCAGCAAACACATGGTAATGAGTTGTGAAAAGTAATCATTACCAAGTACATTATTTATAATGACTACACATTACCATTAACATTATTTTAAGCCTAAAAGTAACTACTTTTCAGAAATATGCTATAAAAGTACTTTCAAGTAATAATATCTCCTTGCACTTTTTTTTAACCTTTACAATTCAATTAACTTAAAAAGTACTTAAAAACTTAATAAAAATTACTCAATTTTTAATTTTTAGTAAAAAAAAATGTTTTAATTAACTAATTATTTTACTTCTTATTGGTAATGGGTTTTTACTCCTTATTAGTAATCCGAGTCAGTAACTACTTATTTAACTCTATACTCTTCACTAATTATTTTTGTCTCACGCCCTTGTTAAAATAATAAGTGTTTCATTCAATAAGTAACTACTTATTAACATCTGTTTCGGATTACAAAACCCATTACTAGCAATGCCAATTTTTGCTGGGTTCTTACGTATAGTAAGGAAATATCATGAAAATTCAGAATATTGGGTTTGATTTTTGTTTTCTATAGCTTTTTCCTACAGCTTTTTTTGGTAATATTCAAGTTTATGACTATTATAAACTCGGTTTTAGCAATAGCACTGTTTTCGCATAACCGTATATACGCTTCCCTATACAAATTTTAAACTACTCACGCTTATTTTTAACTTGTATAATTATTGGCATTAAATTTAAGTTTCGATAAAAAGTGAAGCCAAGTTCGCATTTGAAAATAAAATGTTTTTTTCCGTGTTTGCTTAAATAAACTTTGACATTCAACAAAAGTGGTGCCAAAAAAATTTTAAATTTTAATGTTAAAATATAAACGGTTACGCGAAAACAGGGCTAATGTTTCTTGCTATCAAAATATATGGTTAAACGAATCATAAAACAATGTTTCAACTAAACCGTGTTTTACCATATCAATGCGAATGTGCTATAATCCCGTATTCTCATACACGTCTTTTAATTTTAAATTAAACGACTCGTTTAGTATTTATTCCATTACAACGAAATGACACTATATGGTAATAGAATGATGAGCTAAAACGAGTCGTTTAATTTAAAACGAGTCGTATGCGATTCCTCCTTTTTTTCTTTTCCTTCCTTTTTCTTTCTTTTTTCTTTTTTTTTTTTCTTTTTGAAATTTGGTCTGGGGGGGGTAATTTCCCCTTTCCCCCCCTTGCACCCGCGCTTGTTATTTTATTTTTACTACATTTTTATTGTTTTGACTACAAATGTTAGTAGTTTTTACTACATAAGTCAGTTGTTTTGTGTCAGTTAAAATAACTAACATTGTTAGTTGATTTAACTGAAAAAGTAGTTGACCCCAAAACAAAGTAGTTATTTTAACTGACATTTTCAGTTGATTTTACTAACATAATTTTTTGAGTGTAGTGTTTAATCACTTCTTAAATATACAATATTATGCATTCGCAATGAAGTGGTTAATAAGTATACTCAAAAGTTCAAAGTTATAGAATAGTATGAAGACCACTTCATATGTACTGAAAAACGAGTTGAAACAACTACTTACTTGATGCGACAACTATATGAAAATGTAATGAGATATTCAGTAGATATTCACTACTCCAGAAGCAGTAGAAGTCCTTTTTATCATTGTTCTAAGTAATGTTTTTTTTTGCTGGGATGTTTAACGGGTTTTCAACACGTGAATTTAAGGTGAAACTAATCTGAAATTTACGGTTTGCTAATAACTTTTGAACCACTGGACCGATTTGGGTGAAATTTAAAACGAACCGGGACAGAGGATTGTCAAATATATATGCCACCCTTCAGCACTCTCAGAATTGTTGTTCGAAAGTTACCGTGTGTTTTATCTCGTAAATTCATGAAAAACCCTTGCCGAAATTCAGTCTTTTGCTCATAACTTTTGAACCACTGCACCGATTTCGCTGAATTGCAATACCAAGCTGACCAAGTAAATGCCCAACATATATGCCAAACTTCAGGAGCTTCCGTAAAGTCTTTCAAAAGTTAGCGTGTTTTCAACAGACAGACAGGCAGACAGACGGACGGACGGACATCGCTAGATCGTCTTAAAATCGATGGAGGAATATATACACTTTATGGGGTCTTAGACCAATATTTCGAGGTGTTACAAACGGAATGACAAACATATATATATCCTCTATCACTAGAGTGGAGGGTATAAAAAGGAACACATATTGGTGTGGAAGGATCGCTGATCACGATTCTGAAAAAAGTTTCAAAATGGCGTATACAAAATGGCGGACATGATTTGTTAATTCTTTGCTTATTGTATTTATTTTACATTATTTTATGAAAACCATTGTCGATTTATTTGTTGTCGTTAATAACGAATATGAGCTCAGACGTTTAGAATTCAAAAAGGCGGATCCAATATGGCGACAAATTTAAATTTAAGATTTTTTATATGTTGTCTATTTTGCCTAAAAAATTCGGTTTTGATGGTTTTTCGTATGTTAAAACTAATTTTGGAATTAAAGATTTAAAATTTAAAATGGCGGATCCAATATGGCGGACACGCTTTTTTAATTCTTAGCTAATTGTACTTTAATTAATACTTGCCAACGTATATGCGGCCGGTTATTGCGAAAATGAGCTCAGATTTTTTAAATTCAAAATTGCGGATCCAATATGGCGGCAAATAAAATATTAAGTTTTATTCTATGTTGTTTTCGACAAACATTTGAATTTTGTTGGTTTTACGGATGTCAAATCTGATTTTAGAATCAGGTGTTCGAAATTCAAAATAGCGGATATAATAATTAAAGTTTCAAAACATCACAAGAATACGAACTCAGATTTTTTGAAATCAAAATGACGGATCGAAAATGTAGGGCACAGATTTTTAAGAAACTGTACAACGTTTACATTCCTAAAATTTTATAAATTCATCTTTCTGTTTTTATCAGAAGATTTTAATAAAATATACCCCTTTTAAATGCGTCAAAAAGTTCATATATTCAGTGGCACATTTAAGAGGGGCCTTTTTTTCTAATTAGTATTTGCCATCCTAAATGTACAAATAATGCTACTATCTAACAATTTCATATAAAAATAAAATGCTAACGACAAAATGTGCCCGCTTAAATGCGTTTCCAGCTTTAATGTTAAGCGCTAGACATGGACGCTGGTCACATGAATTACGTGTGATCGAAAGTAAGCCTGATTCAATTTTTTTGTTCGTGAGTGATAAGTGAGTGAGACGTTTTCTGCGTGAGTGATTCGTAGAGAGTGCCATTTTTTTTGCGTCAGTCAAAATTATTTAATTGTATTGGTTTTTTTTTTTTTTTTTAAAAAAAAAGAAGCAACACTCAGGCAATGCTGCCTATCAATTACCAATGTAACCGTGATACTTCTTTCGGAAAGGGGATAGAAGAGAGATGAAAGATTTTTGAAAGATAGAAGGGCTTCAGTATGGCAACACTGTAATTGCGCGTGTTGATAATTTTGAGTACAGTTGTTGCATCGCCATCTGTTATTGATCTGGCGAATTATTTTTGAAGCTGTGTTTATAGCAGTGTTGGCTATCGTTACCCTTTCAATACCGTTACCGATTAAAAACCCTTTAATTTTGACTACCGTTACCGTTACCAATACCGAAATAAAAATATTTAAATACCGTTACCGATAAAAAACCATTACCTTTATTCGGATTTTTACCGGTATTATATCGGTTTTGTTTCGGTTGTCATAAAATACGGATAAAAACAAAGTAAAATATTTTTAATCTACTATTCGCATTGTTATATGGACAAAAAATAATTAGGAAATCGGCCCAACCAATGTCACATTCGCAATTAACTAAATCTTGACAAAGAATATGTGAAAATCGGTCCAACCAATTATCACATTCTCAATTTAAGAAAAGTGAGTGCCACGTAATGTAAACATTTTTTAGTAGGAAGATGAAAGAATAGATAAACCTGAATTGTACCAAATCGCTGAAGTGTTGTTGGCGGAGTTGTTTTAAAAATAACAGATTTTTTTTGTACTTTTACTGACTCTGGTTGCTAACTTCAAAATATTTTTTGTTCAAAACTTATTATTTTGTAATTTTACAAACATTTTTTTATGTTAATTTTTGTTTAATTTTTGTCTAATTTAAACGATTAAAACTAAAAAATTTTCAAATGATAAAAAATCTGATGATTATTTGGATAATTTTACATAAATATTTAGTTGTCAAGTTTTTAAGAAAAATTTTTTGAAAAAAATTTAAAAATTTTATTAAAAAAAAATTTTTAATTTTATTGAATAACAAGCAGCATAGGGTTATATAGTCGCAACAAAAAGTCGACTTTTCGACTTTTCGACTTTTTTCAATTTCTAAAAAGTCGATTTTTCGACTTTTCGACTTTTTTCAAATTTTAAAAAGTCGACTTTTCGACCTTTCGACTTTTCGACCTTTCGACTTTTTAAAAAGTCGACTTTTTTCGACTTTTCGACTTTTTTCGACTTCGACTTTTCGACTTTTTTCGACTTTTTTCGACTTTTTTCGACTTTTTTCGACTTTTTCGACTTTTTAACTTTTTTCGACCTTTTCCAACTTTTAAAAAGTCGATTTTTTTGTAAATAAAAGTTTAGTTTTGACTTGTTGTAAGCATTTAGGTGCTATTTTTTTTTTGGTTGTATTTTATTTATCAAAAAAAGTCAAAGAAATCGAAAATGTGGAAAAGGTAGAAAAAATCGAAAGCAAAAGAGTCGACTTTTGATTTAAAGATCCCTATCACTGAGGTGTTTAAAATAATCAAAAATATTGGTAAATATTGAACTTAACACTTTCTAACTCATGAATTTGGCATTGACATTTTTGCTTTACATACAAAATACATGGAAATACCAATAGCTTCAGTTGTTATTAAACTCGGCTCTCATTTGAAATTTTTTTCAGAAGAAAGAAATTATTTTCATCTGACAAAAGTAAAAACAAAATCAAAAAAATCGAAAAAAGTCGAAAAAAAGTCGAAAAAAGTCGAAAGCAAAAGTCGACTTTTCGACTTTTTAAGAACAAAAAAGTCGATTTCGACTTTTCGACTTTTTCATACAAAAAGCCGATTAATCGACTTTTCGACTTTTCGACTATAGAACCCTAAAGCAGCATAACAAAAAAATAATTGTCGCTTTAAAAAAATGGAAGATTTTCTTTCTGTAAAATTTTTGCGTTGCTAATTTGTTTTGCTCTGTTTTCCACCTGACATTTTTGATAGCTCATAGCGGATGAACCCGATGTGATAGCGACTTCAAAATAAGTCAAGGGTAAATCTTAAACATTGCTTTTAAGGATGCTGAACTCATTTGTACAGTCGCCTTAACACTTAGGGCACCAACTGTCAATCAATGATGTCTTAGTTCCAAAAACCATTTTTTCTGCTTCAAATCATACGAATAAAAAACTTTTATAAGAATGGAACGTCACCTTATGCACATGATTGCAATTATTTTTTTGGCCACAAATCCGGTGGATAAGATTCCATTACATTACGTTTTTGAGAAATTTTAGATAGAAAAAACCGCGTCTTCGGAATTATTTGACAACTCATAGCGGATGAACTCGATGTGCTGACGACTTAAAAATAAGTCAACGGTAAATCATAAACATTGCTCAATCGCTTTAACCGTTGGAGCACTAATCAATCGCTTTAACCGTTGGAGCACTAATTGTAAGGTATTTTCCGCGACGTCATTGAAAGACAATTGGTGCCCAAAGGGTTAAGGCGACTGACCAACTGAGTTCTGAATCTTAAAGAGCTTCACCCTCGATTTTTTTTGAAGCCACCATCCCATCGGGTTCATCCTCTATGACTTTCCAAAAATGCCCCAAACGGCAATTTTTTTGAACTTTGACCTCTAATTTCTCAGAAACCTGAAGTGATGGAAAAGTTTGGAGAATGGATTTTGAACAGCAAAACTATTGTTATTAAATGTATAAGGTCGCGTCCCAGTCGAATTTTCGATGTTTGGTAGTGTAATTAATAGTTAGTATAGTTAAAAATGCACTTAATTTAACAGTTTTTTTTAATTTTATTAAATACATTTTTGATTTTTTACGTGTTTTTAACAAATATGTGACTTTTTAACACTTTGGGTAAATTTTTTCATAATACCGGTACGTACCGGTATCGATGTTTCGGTAACGGTTTATCGTTACCGAAATAATCGAAAATACCGTTACCTTTACCGTTACCGATATAAAAAATATGTAATACCAATACCGTTACCGATACCGTTATTCGTTTCGGTTGCCAACCCTGGTTTATAGCCATTATTTTATTATTTTACTTCGTTGACGTTTTTAGTGCTATTTATCAACGAAGGAGGGTGCTGCGATAGATATTAGTTATAAATAGAAACTAATAAATATCTGAAAAAAATGTTGTTCTGCCTGAGCTGAGAATCGAACCCAGGCTTACTGGCTAGTAGTCCAACGCGCTAACCACTAAGCCACAGCACCCTTAACAATTTGACAATTTTTTTTGTGTTTAAAATGGTTAGCATGAGTCACGCGTGAGCGTAAGTCATACGTGAGTGGAGTGTTTTGTTTACTTACGTAAATAGGCAGTAAGTGTGAGTAAAAAAACGATCGAGTAAATTAAGTTTTTTTTTTGGGGTGAGCGTGTTTTTTCACTCAAAATCAGATGAAATTCAATTTAATTTTCAAAAAAAAATGTTTTTTAACAGTAATTTGTAGCGCAGAGTTTCACATCGAAATATTGTTATACGACCTCATTATGATTCTTAATAGATTCTAACAATAAGTGCATGGTTTTTGATCTGTTTAACAAATGGTCAGTTTCTCTTTCATACGTATGAGTAATATTTTGATGTATTAATAATACTCATCCGCCTTCAAAACAATTGTAAAAAATTTAATAAATTTAGATGTTCGTAATTAAATTTGTCCACCTTTTCCCATGTCAATTGTTTCCTGTTTCAATTATTTCAAAATGAAAAATCAATTTCAAAAATATTTTATCAACCTCACCTATCATATTCAAGATTTCTATGAATGACATTTACATATGTGTGTTATCCTTGGCAAAACATGCTCTTACAAGCCAAAAAACTTAAGCATAGCACCAATTTGCATAAGTGTCAGTTTTTTCTTCCTTTAAAAAATACATACAAACTAATGTTAGTTTAAAAGCAACATAGAAAAATTTCATTATAAAATCTATTTTATCAGCCATACATACAGATGTCAAAATGGTCAAATCTCAGGAAAAACATACAAAAAAAATAGAAACGTTAGTAACATATTCGTATGTGTCTATAACGTAAAACCAGGTAATATAATCATAAATTTAGCTGGAGATTTTTTTTTGTAAATGGTTCTGTATAGGTGCACTGCACAAACTACTACAGGTCAAAATGTTAACGAGGGTAGTACCCAAAAATCTGAGAACTTAAATAAGGGGTAGCCAAATTTGTTCAAATGTATTTTGAAAAATGACACACTTAAGTCTTTCGAAAAATTTTACACTTATGCTTATTTTAATATTCTAGTTTTGTTTTTACCCCATTTATGGCACGACCCTCGTTAATGGACATTTACAAAAACAAAACTGAATGTTATAGACACATTTTGCATACAACAACCACATAGCACAAGAAACAAAAAAAAGTAATATGTAATATAATCTACATATACCAACAACAAAATCAGTAAAAAGAATGTGTATGTGTGTGTGTAAATACTTGATCGTATTGCATGTGAAATAAAAAGTCCAGGTATTTGTATGGGTGTGTGTATGTATGACAAATAGGGTGTTCAATTAATCGGGTTTTTTAATTGTTCGATTAAACGATTAATCGATATTTGCCATTTTAAAATTATTCGATTAAACGAATAAAATTTTAAAATTGTTCGATTAACCGAATAATTACAAATTCAGAAATTTTCTAAATTACAAGGTTTTTTCCGAAAAAATTTTTCGACAATTTTAGAAAAAATTGGTAGTTGAGTAAATAAACAACTTTAACTACAAGTATTTTAACATTTTATTAACAACAAAAAAACAAAATTAAAATCATTACAAAATGTATCAACATTTAAGTTTTCTGCTAATTTGTTTGAGAAAATTAAAAAAAAAAAATCATTTCAGAGATTTGTAAAATGTGTAGAATTGAAAAACTATTTTTTTTTTTGACAAATTAGTTATATTTGTATTTTTTTTTTTTTTTATATAACTTAGTGCGTTTTTTCCTAAAATTTTAAGCTTTGACAGATTTTAGCGCGGTCATACAGTTAGCCGATTTGGCCCAAAAATTTATCAGGTACTTGCTTAGGTCGTTTAACAAATCCAAGCTTCAGGAGCAGCGAAAATCCGAAAACAAATTTAAAATAGGGACCACTCAATTCAACATGACTGTGTTATTTTTTTAATTCCAAAGGAAACATACATTTGATTTGTTTATTGGACTTCAAACTTTTAAAAAATTATACATATTTCCAGAAAAACCATATATTATTATTATTCGATTAATCGGAATAAATTCTTCGATTAATCCTTTAATCGAAAATAGCAATTTTAAATTAATCGAACAATTATTCGTCTAAAATTGTTCGATTAATCGAACAAGAATTAATCGACTGAACACCCTAATGACAAACATCCATACATAAATGTCTATATTTGCATGCATTTGTATGTATAAATTCATGTATGATAAAGTGACATGTTTCATTTTTTGACATTTTGACAGGAAAGGCATAAAATAAAGGGGGGACAAAACAAAAAAATAACTCACAAAAAAAGGAAATAATATTTTGATTTTCTGCTGGTCAAGTAATATGGATTTAGTTAAATGAACAAATGAGAAAAAAATACTTCAAAAAAATAAAGATTTAAAACATTACAAAACGTATAAAGTTGTTAAGGGAGGTTCTTAAAATTAAAAAAATCAATTTGTTCATGAGACGCCCCTCATTTTATTAAGATTCAAAATACATGCGTTTTTTTTTAAAAGTTTAAAAATGTTAAAAGATTGCAAAAAAAAGTTCCCAAATACTAAATTTAATGGAAAAGCTTGCAGAGAGAGAAAGTTTTTGAAGAAAAAATTGTTTTTGGTGCTGTAAAAAAGTTTTTGTGTTTCAAACATGTTCTGCGTCAAATTTTTTTTCTCATCTGTTCACCAGCAGTCGAATTTTACAATTTTGTATTTTTTTTTTGCAGTTACTACATGCCGGTCATTTGTATAGTAAGTAGTAGTTGTTGTTTTCAACTACAACTTCAGTTGTTTTTGTATGAAAAATCTCAAACAACTATTTTTTGTAGTCGTTTTAAAAAATAAATACAAAAAATTACTACATTATAGTAACAGATGTTTTATGTAGTTGTTTTTAGTCTATAAAAAAATTTATAATTTTCTAGGAATTTTTAGAAAAACGAATGTGTTAAACGAGTTGGAAGTGTCAGATGCCGCAGGAATTATTTCCAAATAATTTTAACCGTTTTTGACGTTTAAAAAAAAATTTAGACAATTTGAGTTACAGTAAAAACAACTGTAATTTGAAGTAGTTTTTACTGTTTTTTGTAGTTGTTAATCACTAGTTAAAAACAATAACAATTTTTGGTTGATTTTACCGTAAAATGTAGTGGACGCCTAAACAACAGCAAATGTAGTAATTTTAACTGTCTTTTGTAGTGGAATCTGCCGTCATAATGTTTTGTTTATCAAAATTTTCTAGGTGTCTTTAAAAATCTTTAACAAAATTTTAAATTTCAAAACATAAAATTTTTTGTTAAAAAACAAGAAGATCTCGTAGAGAGAAGACACATGATTGCACGATAGTATGTTTGATATTTTTATCAGCGATCATATTATGATATTCGCTGACCATAGTATGATAATAAATTGTCATTTTATAATTCTTGATCATCATAGTATGAATGTCACAACTATATACATGATCAAATGGATCAACCGATCGAGAAGTGATTGTCAGTGTATTTCCATGGCGAACAGGAAATGGAGAGAGTTAAGTACAAGCAGAATTACCAGAATAATCTGGCCGCGTTACGACCTCAAAAGAACTTGCTACCTACTTTCTTTTAACAGAAGAGAATGTCGTTTACTCACTAGAGTGGTCATGGGACACTGCCTAATTGCTTTCTACGTAAGGACAATCGGACTCATCTCTGATTCCAATTGTAGAAGATGTGATGAACCGAATACTGATGAAACAGTTGAACATATCCTGTGCAAATGCCCCGCATTGGCCAGGCATCGCAAACAAATATTAGGCAAAGCAGAACTCTAGAATCTGGAAGAAATTGCAGTTATGGACCTTATGTCCGTTAAATTGTTTGCAACATGGACTAATGCGTTTTATCCTCGTCGCTGAAGGAACATGTGATATTGCTATGGACCAGCCGGTCTATGCGAGGAGTTCAAAATTGTGATTTCCGCCACCCCTAACCTAACCTAACAAATGGATAACCATACCATATTTCCTCTGCATTATGGGAGTTTTGGTGTGTTTGCGATCATGTTCCAAACATGTTTTTTCTCTAAGAGTTCATTAAATGGGATTACAAGATTTTTTTTTAAATTTGACGAGGTTATTTGAGTGTATTAATAAAGATCGGTGGACCACAGGAGGAGGCCCTTCTTTGTACTACCAATTTGGCCCATCTATGATAAAGATTTTATGTAATTTTTAATTAACAGTATTTTTTTTTATCAATTTATTTAAAATGTATATATGATTTGGCTTATTTGCTGCCTCTCAGGCATTTGATTTAGTTGAAAACCAAAACAACCAGAAAAGTACATAAATACACACATAAACATATAACATTAGACAGGCATTTATTTATATGGCGAACAAAGTTTTTCCTCCGATTTTGAACATCCGGGCATATTCTCATTCTCCTAGACCTAAAACTTATGTGATACAAATCTGTGGCCAATCGGAACTTAGAAAAAAGTCAAAAAAAAAATATGTCACATACATTTCATATTTATTTAGATGTGCTGAACACGAACATGAAAAAAAATTAAAATCGGTCAAATAGTTTTCGAGAAATTTAAATTAAAGATTGTATCAAGCTTTTTGAAAGGGTCAAGGGAAAGAAATTTTTAGATTTTTTTTTTTTAATTCTTGAACATAGGAAAGAACCGTTATTTTTTTTCAAATTTCAAATAGCGATATTTCGAAAACCGCTGGACCGATTTCAGAAACTTTTTGAAAATATGATTTATCGCAAAATATATTTTTAATTTTTTTTTTTTTTAATTTTTAAAAATCCAAAGCTTTTCTCGCCGTTCTCCTCGGGGTAATTTAGTCCGATTGGCCTTAAATTTGTATCACATAACTTTTAAGGCTAGTAAGATAAAAAAATTCACCGGACACTTGGGAAAATCAAATGTTGAAGAAAAAATGCCTGCCTAATATACCATAAACTAATACTAATACTAAACTAAATAACACGCACATAACACAAATACTAGGAAATTATGTCCTGTACAGGAAACTTTTAAAAATGTCTGATCAAATTTGAATATATTTTTGTGGTTGAATTTATTTGTAATCTATATGTGCTATATTCATGGATATATGTATTGGTGTGTGTGTGTGTGTGTGTGTGCATGTATGCGTGTTTATAGAAAAATGATTTGAATAAATGAGTAGCTTTTTGCATAACGAGGCGTATCATTGTGTTAGTTGTAACAATAAAAGCTTAACCACTAAAACGGAAAAAAAGAACAACAAAATACTGCATGTTACTACTTATTATTATTATCCTAACACTAACACACATACACAGATATTTATAGTTGTATGTATTTATCATATTTAGAAGGGTACCCAGTAGGGTGGGGCGATTAGTAAGGAAGGAAAAAAATCTTAATGGGCGCTTCGCTTTTCTGATTCTTGGGATTGTACTGAGCAAAAAAGTCAACTAGACCATACGTCTACGGTGAAAATCGAGCCTCCCGATTTTGACTTGAAGTTTTTTCTCAGACTTTATTTTTTTTGGAAAATTTGCAAATTTTCTTGGGCTCATATTTCGTAAACTATTTAAAATTTTGACTTATTTTCAAAAGTAAAGTTGTAGCTATTGTCTCGGGCTACAATTTCTCTGAACATATTACTTAGAAAATACTTCGTTTTCATGGTCAAAAAGTCGAAAATGTAGAAAATTCACCACTTTTTGTAATTTTTTTTTGGATATTTTGGCCTATAACAGCCAAACCATTGAGATTTTCGATCCAATACTAAGACAAAAATTGTAGCCAAGACAATAGTTAAGAACTCTCTAGTACATCGCAAAAGCATTAGAACCCTCCTTCAGGCAGCTTTGGCCTTGTGAAAGTGCAAATTTTTTGTGAAAATATTGATAAATTACCATTTTCAGTTGTTCATAGCGCAAAATCATAAAAATTTTCTATTTCATATTTTTATTCTATTTATTTGTAGTATTTATTTATTTTATTCTATTTATTTTAATTCTTTTTTTTTATTCTTGTATTGTTTTAAGTTCATTTAACGCATTTTTGTTAGTTTATTGTAAACGATCACCAGAGACTTTATAATATAGAGATAAAACAAATTTAGTTCTTCTACTGGCTCCTTGAGAGCGCCAGTCTTTAATATCAGCTCAAGAATATTACTAATATTCTTGAGGTGTTACTAAGACTTAGTGAAGGCTAAAATAACTCAGCAAATACTGCTCATATAACTACACTCAAAAAAAAAAACTGTAAAGTTAGCAAAAAAGCTTGTAAACCTACAAGAAAATTTGTTGATTTTGAACCCACAATTTTTTTGGTAAAAACCGGTTTTCTAAAAATTAGTTAACTGAAATTATTTTTATTTCAACTTAGTTCATACACATTTGAGGGCCCCATTGGGTTCGGACCCGATAGGTCCAGACCCCGATGAGCCTAGACCTAGTTGGGTTCCTTAAAAATCGTCATAGTTTTTGATCCAAAATTTGTGTCCGTTTCGCTCTACCTTGCTTAGTTTTTGAGATACGTGATTTTAGGGGACCACCGGGGTTTTGAGAATTTCAAAACTTAAAAAATATTACTCGGAGAGCTTTTGATTATTTTGCGGTCTTGTTCTACGTCTTGAGAGCTTTTGGACTTTTTGTTGTGAGAGATACCGAGATATGAGCATTTTAAAATTTTCGGGAATGCTAACTATTTTGGATCCAAAGTTAGGACCCATTAGGGTCCACACATGTGAAGAGGACCGGCGATACTATGAAATACAGCTCGAGAACCAAAAATAGCCTCCGTTTTGCTCTATCTGGCTTAGTTTCCGAGATATCGCCATTTTAAGTTTTCTGAAAATAAAAAAAAATTTACCATTTATTTTTGCTAATATTAGCAAAAAAGCTTGTAAAAATTTGGTCAACACAAATTAAAATTTAGCAAAAAAAATTAGTTTAAATTTTGTTTAAAATTTCTAATGCGCTAAATGAAGTTTACAAGATATTTTTGCTAACATGCTAATCTCAACTAAAAATTTGCTAAAAGTTAGCTAACCAGCATTAGCAAAAAAAAATTAGTAAATCTACGAACGTATTATTTTGAGTGTATGAAATGATCAGTACACTCGTAAGAACTATCCAATATCTTACATATACATAAAATAAAATTTGGAAATTTTCCACGCAAAATTTAATTAGAGGTTCTAAAATTTAGTGTGCTACTAAGGTCTTACTAGCAACTGCTGCCATCTGAATAAACGTAGAAAACTTTTTTTCCGGTATTGCCATACTACATACTACTACTTTTTTTTCCGGTATTGCCATACTACATACTACTAGCTAGTGTTGCTAAGCGCTCAATCGACAAAAATCGTGAAGGTATAATGGCATCTGTATCTGAAGGCCGAAAGAAAGCGCCTCGTATGGAATCTCGAAAAGATTTGGAAGGCAATCTTTGAATGAAAAATACACTAAATTGGAATTCTTCTTGATTCATACCTTGTCTCTACCAATACAATTACTTTGTACTTTAAATGAATTTTCAAAATAAATATTGAACAAAACAAAAAAAAAACATTATATTTTTGGATAAAAAAAAGTGGAAAAAATAAGAAATAGAACATTTTTATGATTTTGCGCTATGAACAACTGAAAATGGTAAATTATCAATATTTTCACAAAAAATGTGCACTTTCACAAGGCCAAAACTGCCTGAAGGAAGGTTCTAATGCTTTTGCGATGTACTAGAGAGTTCTTAACTATTGTCTTGGCTACAATTTTTGTCTGAGTATTGGATCAAAAATCTCAATGGTTTGGCTGTTATAGGCCAAAATATCTAAAAAAAATTACAAAAAGTGGTGAATTTTCTACATTTTCGACTTTCTGACCATGAAAACGAAGTATTTTCTAAGTAATATGTTCAGAGAAATTGTAGCCCGAGACAATAGCTACAACTTTACTTTTGAAAATAAGTCAAAATTTCAAATAGTTTACGAAATATGAGCCCAAGAAAATTTTCAAATTTTCCAAAAAAATAAAGTCTGAGAAAAAACTTCAAGTCAAAATCGGGAGGCTCGATTTTCACCGTAGACGTATGGTCTAGTTGACTTTTTTGCTCAGTACAATCCCAAGAATCAGAAACACGAAGCGCCCATTAAGATGTTCAAATCGCCCCACCCTAGTACCCAGGCAGAAAAATACATACGGGCCAGATCTGGCAAAGTACCTAATAAGGTAGTATTAATACTGGCAAAGTACCTTTTTTTTGGGTTCTTAGTACTTGCTAAGATGCTAAATGATAACACCATTTAGTAGTGGCAAAGTACTTTTAAAAGCGCTTTCCCTGTACTTTGAAAAGTATTATCCGAGATTTTTTGTAAATAGCTTTTTAACTAAAATATTCCATTACAAAATTAAAAATTGCGAATAAAATTATTTTTTTATTTAATAATTTGTACATTAGAAGTCTTTTT